>CM073925.1:26548571-27875357 GCA_037179545.1 Sesamia inferens
CCGGGTAAAGCCTACCGGGGCTTTCATTCTATTTGAAGGTGGTGGAACTACTGGCTATCAGTGGCGAAGGGTGAAATTTTGACAAAGGGAAGCCGGTCCAAAAAAATAAACACTTAAACACTTACCTACTGCAGGATATCTTGGAGGAGGTCTTCAGATAAGAATAATATGAAAAGCCCCACCTTCACCTTACAAAAAAGGACTGATGATTTGATAACAATGTCTTTCAAGTATGATAAAAGCGGCTTTGTGAAAAGCCTTTTTCGACGTGCATCTCTATACCACACATGCATGCTTGTTAGTAAGTACTAAGTTAAGTACCTATTGTTAGGGAATAAGAGTCAAGAAAAAATAAAATAAAAAATTATAAAAATAATAAAGTGTTAAAAACCGAACCACACAGACACCGATCCAAAACCAACAAAAATATTAAGCAAAAATAAAGCAAATTATACACAATCACAACGTTATTTATATTCTAATGCAATGCGTCTGTTTTTTTTTAACAAAATGAGCTAAAATGTTGTTATAAAAATTCGGATTACTTTTAATTTTATTAAGCAAATTTTTTTCAATTGACATGATAGCCAAATCGGACAATCTCTGCTCTTTTTGGCAGTTTCGCACATACGTGTGAATGCGTTTTAAAGCAGAAAATGACCGCTCAGCTGAAGCTACTGAAATGGGGAGGGTCAGAATTAAACTGCAAAGAGTCGAAACTTGAGAAAATGCGTCTTTCAAAGACGAATTAACAGTAACAGCACTCTATATGAATTAAAGCCATAATAACAAACAAAATTAACAGTATTTAACCAAATCTGCGATTAAATTACCTTACAGAATCCGTCACAGTTTAAATAACACAAATATTAAAAACAAACGAAAAACTCACGCACTATAGGTAGAGAACGCTATCTCGTAGTAGCGTGGTTTCTGTCTCTTTCTAATAGAGGAGAGGAGAGAAATACAAGCCGCTCGCGGGCGGCTTATATTTATCAAGTTTTACCGCGACGGTTAGCGAGAATTAGAAAGAGATGGACTGACACGCTCTCTCTTTTCGCGGCATAGTAAACCGTTGACATAGGTAAGCTGAAATTCGACGGCTTCCTTCAAGAGAACTACGAAAAGAATTACGAAAAATTGAAGCGCTGATTAATTTACGACTATAAAATGAAATGTGATACTTAGGGTATTGCTAAAAATTGCGATTGCTATTGTAAATCGCGCCGGCATTTGATTAATAATACTTTGTTAATGAAATAGAATGTAAATACTTTTGTATGAATATGGAACTGATTTTTGAAAGGTAACCCGGTGGGAATCGGCTTGTATGGACTCTTCGCCACTGCTGGCTATCCATGGACAATAAGGTTGATGTATCTTGCAAAGTCAGATATTAGCTAATGGGCGGCACAGTAGACATTATGTTTATTGAAGGGCCACCGTTTCTTAAGGAAGGCTTAGGTACCTATATGATTTGTCCACGTGCGAAGCCGGGGCGGGTCGCTAGTACAATTATATAAAGGAGTGCTTGATTGCAATTCCGCCTGATGGTAAGCAGTGATGCAATCGTTGATGGTAAAGCGCGCTAGTTTATTAAGAGCCTATTCACTCAAAAAATTAAGTAAATAAAAAAGAAGACAGCAGTTTAGCGAGGTGATGCAATGTTAAACCTAACAACACTACCAACGATGCTGCGCCAGAGGGAGATTGATCTGGAGATCCTCCACGACTGAACTCTCAACACAACAACATTTGGCGTATCGTACCCGGCACACATCGCAACACAAGTGCTCAGACCCGTCCTCCATACGGCTTCATCATCACCAGACATCATGCTGGAATACGGCTAATCACTTGGCGGCAAGACTTTGTCTGGTGGGTGGTTACCTAACTGCTACACTTACTGATATGTGAATGTAGCATTTTATGATGTAAATATTGATAGCAGTTAAATTCGTCACGGTCACATACAGTTTAGGGATACCCGAAGTTAATTAAAAAACCATTCCAATATCTGGATGGAAGTGGTTTACAATGACTCACATATTACTTAACAAAATGACTAGTACTGCGTGTTACTGAGTGACGCAACTGTATAAAAACTGCAGTAAAAAGTTAAACGAGCTTGTGACCCTGGGCGAATTTTTGTGTAAGTACTCTGCGGACTAGTTGGAAGTATCAATCTTACAAGCCAGTTTAAATATCGTCAGTGGTGCGGACATGATTTATCGATTTATCTAGTAGGTAGTAAAGAAAAGTAGGTATCACCGTTGATTCATGCGTGGCCAATTAGCAATGTTTTGGAATCGCTTTAAAGGAACACTAGCGATTTTAAAAAAAGTACATTTCAATACCTTATCGTATGAGATTTGAATAATGAATTCAAAAAAGGAGGAAGTTCTAATTTAGCTGTTTTTTTTTTCTTTGTTACCTCAGAACTTTCAACTGGTTGATCGGATTTTGATGATTCTTTTATTGAAAGATTGTGCTTCCTATGTGTTACTATTTCACGTTGGGCCAGTGCTGACGGTACCATCCATAAAAAAACCATAACTCTTAAAATTGCTTAATGTACCTGCACTAAAAATGTACGAATTACTCAATAACACCATTTCGGTGGTTCTTTTTTTAACCAGCTTCAAAAAAGGAAGGTCTCAATTAGACTCTTATTTTCAAAACCTATCATCTGCCTAACTTTCTTCCAACTACGTAGCGGTCAGCTTCACAGTCTGACCGAAAACAGGTGAGTATCAGTATTTTACGAGGAACGACTGCTAAAACAAAACACTGAAATATATTGACGTGACAAAATCTTATAATTCGGTGGAGCCGGCTGCAAGCACGAAAAAGCATGATTCATGCGGCGTTACCTCGATCGGAGGCGTTCCATTTAAGGCTTGAAGTGCAAGCGAGAGCGCGGTACGAGCGACAAAGAGGCACAATCGGTCTCCGTGTGGACAGTTGCTATACAATAATATATTTATATGTTTTCTAAGTACTATTAAATATAGTGTATTTTTTTTTTTTTGAAATGCTGCCATTCAATCAATATTTTCTTATGACGTTTTCACGTTCAACTGTCGTCAGTGATCCGACTTTACAGACATCCGATCTTTTAAAAAAAAAACCGACTTCCAAAAACTACTAGAAAGTTAAAAATAAAAATAACTAAATTCGGAAGTCGGTGTCAAAAAACTAAAATTCAAAACCAAAGACATCGACTTCAGAAATTAGTCACACTTTGCAATTATTTTTTTGGAAGCCAGTTGTTTTTCTTTTTTTTTTTTGTAAATATTTTTTTGGACGCTTCAAAGAGAGGAGAGACTAGACAAGTGACACAGAATGTACCTATAATTACAGCAAATTTCGCCATATGGCAAATTCAGTAGTTATCAACTGATGTTAACTACCATATCCACAACACGGATGTTCAGAGTAAAAATAGAAAACATTTAGACGGTTTTTTGCATCCTAATTTGTTGCATCGCGTCTAGCCATCTCAGCTGGAATTTTTTAACAAATTAAGGTCAATAGAGAATGGTCAAAATAATGACTGTCTGTGGTAACAAAACCGCACAAAATATACATTATATTACTTACACAGTCCTTTGGGGCAGGAGCCGGTGGCTGGGCCAACTTCCAGCACGGTCACAGAGTGGTCGCCATCATTGAGAGGGGGGAAACGAAGCAGTGTCAGCGGTTCCTTATCATTCTTCATTATTGAGCCATTCGTTATGAACACAGCCTTAGATATGTCGCTACTCTCGGCCGGCTCCGGCGAGATTAAGTCCTTAGGACATTCGTTGATGCCAATCACCAAGTGGTCGCAGTTCAAAGTCTTTGACTTGCTATCAATCGTGACCACCGTCTTCCCTTCATCCACAGTCTTTGTCTGAACCTTATCGATCGGCCGGTTCAGACAATACACGCCGCCGAAAACAGCGCACAATCTAAAAATATAAAATAAAATTTATTGAAGAATGAACTAGTGGAAGATTTTGAGGAACCGTTTCTGATCGCTCATAAAATATAGACATTTGATATTTATTTCATATATACATAGATACCTACATTCACAAACATCAATCTGGAATATTTCATTAAATTATAATGATTAAATCAAGCATAGTAGCAATTACCGAATTTTAATTATAAACTTCCTCAATGAATAACCTTGTGAAAAACACAAATAAACCGGTTCAATAGTTCTATGAACATAAAAGTTTCAGCGTGTCTATAAAAGTCTGTTTATTTTTGACTCGGCCCACATGTTCTGTTGTCTTTGTTTCTCTACCTACAACCTAAACTCCTGAAATAACAAGAAATAAACGATAGTTATCCACATAGTATAAAATAAGTAATTAAGAACCTTTATCCTCATTCCATGGAATTTTGTCTATTCTCTCTTCTATAAATATCTATGATAAGCAAATGGCAAAACGTGAGTGCCAAACCCTCAACAACCAGTTCATAAGATTGTGTCCGTCGATGACTTAGGGATGTTTTATAGCTATAAGTGTGAAAATAGTCGCTACGCGAAATTATGTTAATTATTAAAACACCTCGCCTCCATAAATCAACTACGTAACAAAACTGATAAGATTTAAAGTCCCCATATAATAAATTAAATAACTAAGATATAGGTAAATGAAAAGTCCGTTTATAAATGACGATATCTTAAACCGAGCTACATGCAACATTAGAAAGTTGCTTCATTTTTGTTTGCGTAGTCGAGTTGTGCACATTTGGGTCATTGTACCGGCGACCATCGGTCCGGCACCTTCATGGTGCACTTTTTTTGCAATAACAATTGATAACGTAACACCAATCCGTCTACTGTTAAGTAAAATAGTTTTACATTTTGAAATAAACATTCCAATTGACATAAATGGTTTGCTAATGTGGATTAATCACATAAACTCAAAATAAAACACTCACCGTGTCGAATTGTTTTGAAGACTATTTTACAACAAATTATACACACATGTGTTGGTTGAAACTATCCTATAAAAACCTAGTAGCATCGAAAGATAAACAAATGATCAGTCATTCATCCAATAGAATCTGATTTGTCGTACGCACCTGCAGAAGCATTGTGGTAATTCTCCGCTGCCGTACATGGGCCAGAGGAAAGGCGTGTTGCCGTAGCGTCCGAGGCTCATGAGAAACTTCTTGCATTCTTTAACGCCCTCGAGGCAAGGCATAGTGTTGGTACCGCCAGCAATGGCGTACAGCACGTAGTGGATGAGGTTGGGAGTCAGACCCTTATGTGTTAGGTACTCTTTGAAGGTCTTGTCATTCCAATCTAGAGGACAATATGGAAGCGTAAATCAAGCGTCTCTATCTGACAGAATCGAGACTTCAAAAAAAACCGTTTATAAAACATACCTTTAAATTCATTATTCATCTCCTCCTCATTGTATCCAACAATAGACGTCAGCATCTTCATGAGCTGACGTTTCTCGACGATGCTGACGGCTTCGGTGGCAAAGACATCGGCTCGGGAGCAGGGTACGGGTGTCAGTCGGTCGTTGAGCCAAGTCAGAACCCGCGTGACGCAACGGAACTCAGCGTATCGAGCGATATTTGATGATATCAGCAGCTCGACGAGAGGACCGCGGGAGAATAGCAACTGTGATATGGAAGGATAGGTGTAAAAGTGAAGAACACGTTTGTTGCAGTTTACTTTAACAACAGGGCATAACACACAGCCTGGGCGAAAACTAAGTTTTTAAAACTACTATCGACCTTAGCTCGGGATCAGGACCCCTTCTGTGATTATGATCCCATTAAACCAATCCCAAAAGAATGAATAAGGTTAATGATTGATTGTTTAGACTTTCCATGATTTGTATTGAGTCAAAATGCAGAATTGGGGCTGAAATACACGAAAATAGGAAATTTATGAATAAGGAAATGGTTTTTTACCTTAGGTGTCATATCAATGTTGAACTTCCTATACTCTGACGCGAAGTTGGCCTGGCTCCACACCTTCTTTCCTGGCTCTGGTTTGGCATCTTCAGGCTTTTCCTCTCCTTCTTTTTTCTCATCTTGTGCAGATTCCCTATCGAAGTTAATTAAAAACTAACACAATAACTAAAACAACTGATATTTGAAGATCTTTAGCTTAAAATATAAAACCGAAATTGTAATTTTATATATCCTTAGGGGTCATCCATAAAGTACGTCACACATAAAGGGGGAGGGGGGTGTCGACAAAGTGTGACATGGTGTGACAAGGGGTGGATGGGGTTCTAAGTTTCGTGACATCACATTTCAAAATCTAATATATCTAATACATCGCGTTATTTGAAATATTAGTTATAAAGTAAAAAATATTTCCAACTCTATTTTTGGGACAATACGGTTTAAATTGTTTTCTTTACGAGTTCATATCCACTCTAGTGACACGCGCCGATTGCCTACGAGCCCTTTGAGTTTCTTTATTTTTCTTTTTCTTTATATTCAATAGTTTATTGCTATGTTATTGTTTCAAATGTTTGATATAACGTTGATTTCATAAAAGTACTTTATTCAAATGGAAATACTAAATTCGGAACTGCTGTTTTAATTTAATAAAATTTTCGATGTGAAATTGCAAAACATGTGATGTCACACTTGGGGGTCTCAAAAATGTGAACACCTGTGACAAGGACGGGGGGGGGGGGGTCAAAAATCATGAAATTCGTGTGACGTACTTTATGGATGGCCCCTTAAGGAAAATGTTTGTAGATCATTAAACGTCCACAACCCCAGCTTTGGTAAAGCTGCTACAATCTAAAAAGGAGACACGAAAATTGTAAAATATAAACTCACTTTATACTCACTTTTCAATATACCATTTTTCAGCTAAATTGTAGACTTGTAGTTGTCTTTTCGGGTCAGAGTTGACTTCTTTGATAAATTTTTGCAGACCATCAAAGTTATAGGATGCCCATAGGCCTCCATAATGGTCGCTTGAGTCTAGATGTAAGACATTTTTTCCTATTCTGCTGCAGGCAGCCGCCACTATGGATTCCACCATTCCTAGACAAAGGTTAAAAGTACATCTTCATGAAGTACATACATAATTATGTATAATACTTATAATACTATTCTTATAGAGGGACTCTTCTCTATCTTGAACTGGTCAGAGAGGAGTGGAAAGGACAAACAAAGGTCTTTGCCATGCATTGGGACAATATAGGCTAAAAAATAAATGGTAAATAATTATGAAGAACTCAAGTCATGTTTTCATGTTTTATACACTATTACAATTACTTATTAGTGTCACCACATCAAAGATGCCTGTTAATGAACTCATACTGTCCATCATGGAATTAATAATAATTATACATGCAGAAATTAACATACGTGGGACACTCAGAAAGTTTTGCGATAATAAAAAAAATGTTCTGTAGGTCTCTATACTTATACAAAGACCACCCTACCAAACTCTAAACAAATTTTCATGCGTCTGAACCAGTTTTCGAAACACTTTTCAGTCCGCCGCAAACACCTCGTTTACAGCCAGCGCGAACGCTGACAGCGCATCATCCGGCGACGAAAATTGTATCCTTTTGAGCTGATCATTTATTTTTGGGAATAAGAAGAAATCACACGGTTCTAGATCAGGGCGGTAAGGAGGGTGACCCAGGAGTTTAACCGGTTTACTGTCCAGGAAGTCCCTCGTTTTGATTGCGGTGTGGGTGAGCGTATTGTCGTGGTGAAACAGTAATCCGCGAAACCTTGGGTGACCAAACCCAGGGTTTCGCGGATTACTGCTTGTTGCTCACAAGAGAGAAAACTTCTGTCAATCATTTAGCGTTAATGCGTCTTTGGTTTCGTAAAGAAATTGACACCAAGTAGCCAGTCAAACTGAAAAAACTCGCGATCAAAATCTTACCCCGCTTCTGATCGCGGCACTTTGGTAGGCTTTGATTCGTTTCGAAACACCCAAACCGTCGACTGATGGTTAGTTTCTTAATCGTATTGATAAATCCAAGATTCATCACCTGTAACGATGTCGTAAACACGCAGACAAGCCTGCTTCAAATTTGTCTATCACATCATGGCACCATTCCACCCACGGAATAGAGATGTTCTGTGATTCCACCCGTGCCTGCTTCTGAGCATTGGTGAGATTGTGCGGCACCTGTGAAACTATCCTCCGCAACCGAAGATGCACATGTTGAATCTCGTGAAGGCTTCCTACACGGGTACACCGATACACGGTTACATTAGAAGGGCCTTCATCCATGAATGCCATTTGAAGTCTATCGTACGATTCGTTGATTACAGGCTACATTTGAAATCGTAAACAATCATAGCGCGAAAATGGTCTCGACGCAACTCCATTTTTCAAAGAGACATGATAAATTTAATTAGCTCGCAAAAATGTGGAGGGAAGTTTTGAATTTGGAACGAATCTATTATTAGTTATTCATATTTTTAAAATAAATTATAACTGGACAGTTTCTCATACATAAAAACTATTTGTCGCAATACTTTCTGAGTGACCTGGTAAAGTAACAAGTATAATATGTTCATTAATTATTTATTTCCCAAAGGGTGGTTATTTCCATAATAGGAGAACGTAAGTACCCTGCCTCTTAAGCTAGGGTTACCTGTACCTTAAGACATAGTATAACTGATATCTAAATTACTTTTACAGGCAGGCAGTATTACTTTATTTGTTCAGTATTTTTGCTGTATTAGGTAACATTTAATTACTTCCTTATCACAGCATAAGCAGTCTCAAAAAACAAACAAAAAATGTTTTGCCACTGTTAGATTCACTTTAGTAAATATCTAAATTGGAACAACCTTAATAATGTATGTAATTCGGAAATTACTGATCCAAATGTGATATTCATTATCTGTCCTATATCCTTTTGTAACGAAGAAGGTCAACTTACAGTCTGATTGAATGTGACTGTATTTCCACAAGAAGCAGCAACCTATCTGATTTCTACAAACTTTAATTGTTACTGGGCACAAGAAGTCAGCTAAATTAATGACAACAAAATATAAGAACAGATGTCGCTCATCCTCTTGCTTTTTCTAGGTGGAAACAGATATCAACCTGTGACCTTTCCCATTCTAGCCAGACCTGGAGGTCTAATCAGATTTTTACTGACTAAAACCCACCCGTGTTCTTTCACTTGCCTGTGCCAGGGCCACGGTATCTCTTTTGAACAACCTGCCGACCTGACAGGCATCAGACCTATTGCACCCCATCATCATCATCATCATTATCAACCTTTTTATCGTCCCACTGCTGGGCACAGGTCTCTTCTCATACAGAGAAGGATTGAGAGTAATCACCACGCTTGCTCAATGCGGGTTGGCGATTTCAGGCTTAAAGTTTCCTCAAGATATTTTCCCTCACCTTCAGTCATTGGGGTCCAACATATTCTTAGAAAGTACATATAACTTTAGAAAAGTTACATTGGTACTTGCCTGACCTGGAATCGAACCCGTGCACTAATACTTGAGAGGCTGGTGTTTTAACCACTAGGCCACCTCGACTTCCCACCCCATCACGATGTGCTAACATCAACAGAGGTGAGGAGCAGGCAGGCAGGAGGAGGCAGCTTCAGGCAGAAAGAGAGTATGCTGTGGTGCTTTTCTGGCTGGCCTCTCCACAAAGAGGGATGTTATTGCTGCTATTGTATAGTGCCCAGCACTGGGTTGCAATAATCGCACTCACCATATCGCCATGAGATTGCACCAGAGCTCTGTCTGCTGTACCATGATTTCCCATGGCAGCTGAGTTATTCCCCAGCATATTGTCTCCTCTCTCCAAAGCGCGAGGACTTTGGCCTCAAGATCCCATGGCACTACAGCAAGGATGCTCTCATCGGTGCCCCGTAAAGAGCCGTGGACCACACAAGCCCCAAGTAAACCCTCTGGCAAGAGGTATTTGGACCCCTAGAATGGGTAGGGGCATTACTAGGCAGCGTCAGCCCACTTCAGTATGTGAGCTAATTGTTGGAGCATCTTCTTTCCTTATCAGTGGAAACATTTTCTTATATAGCCATGGCCAATAACTCAATTACTCTTAATGTTGTAACTGAATAACATTCTACTGCTAAAGTGATGGTCTCAACTAGTTATGACTGTTACAATGAATAGTTAAAGCTCCTAGTTCCTTTGTTGTATTTTTTTTTCTTTCCGTCTATTAATATTAAACTGGTTGAGTTTTTTTTTTTTTGCTATAATATTGCATAGTGTATTGATTGTGCACATAGTGATTAGATATTCATTTATTTTACTGCAGACATGCCATATTGAAGCTGAAAACTATATATTTTAATACCCCTCTAGTATAAAATTAGAAAATAATGATTAAATCACGAATTGGTTGGTGGCTATCTACCTACATAACTGTTTAAAAAAATATATTAATATGTTCAACCCAATTAGAAATTTTGTTTTAATTATTTCATAGCTTACATTCTAAAACGGCTGAACGTATTCATAAATTTCATGTAGACAGACAATGACAGCAGCTACACTGTCTGTGCAAATATTTAATTAATGACTAAGCTGCAGTATTAGGGCAGCAGTTCATGTTTTGCTGCTAATATTATTACTAAAAGATACATGGATGCAGTATAAAGGTCAATTGTTTCACAAAATAGGTCACAATATAGAATTTACAGAAGTAAAATTGATGACTAGACAGCCTATGAAAAAAAAAGGATCGATAAGTAGACTGCTATCGCCATCATGCCCGGTGCAGTATTACAAAGATATTATAGCATACCTGTGCCCACAACGATGACCTGGAAATCGGTCGGTAAGTCGTCGTCCATGATTTCCGCTTAATTTCTAACCACAAAAATTTTAATTTATGAAATTAACAATTACAAAATGAACAATCTCAGTTCTCTAGATTTGCCACACTTGACACTTTGACAGACAGTCTGTCAAACAGACGATGACGTTTGACGATCAAGCATTTGCGTTCGAAAACTTACTACAAACTCAATTAATGATAATGTAAAAGCCTGTACCTATTTAGTTTAGTATTTTTATCTCACGAAGACGTTCGATCTTTATTTGTGGATTTTTAATGATTTTCAGTAAAGATCGAATGTCAGGCACACGTGCATAAGGTGATCTAGTGTACCATCCTAGACAATGACGAAATTGGATGTGTGCGTATATAATTTAAATGCAAACATTACAGAGGATCTATCATTAACTGGTGTAAAGTTCACTCAACCTTCATAGAAAAGGGAGATTCCTCAGGTGGGTCTCAATTTTGGTAGGCAACTGCCTGATGAAAAATATCAGGCTATAGTATGCTATAATTATGATTAATTTTGCTTGCTCGATGAAGGATTCTACGGTCAGTATGGAGCGTAATTCACATGTGGCGTTGCAGATACAGCTACATGACTTCGTGGGAGGTTATGAGATCAACTTTTCTTGCCATTACCATGTCTAGTCTATTGAAACTTCAGCTTACAGTGCCTCTTCCATTTCAAAATTGCCGTACCTACCTGTAGTCCGAAATCTTAACCCTTACTCCTATGCCCTACAAAGGGTTGATATAAAATTGATGTCCGTCTGACAGTACTAGAAAAACTGGAAAAAAAAAACGAGTGTGCTTATGACCACACGACTGAAGTGAAACTTCTTTCGCACCATCTGTATATCTGCAATATATACATGTATACACATATACATATATTAATTTTCTATAAATATTTAAATTTATTTCATGCTTTCATTTATAAATTAATATTTTTGCATAGACCTCCAATTTAAAAAAAAAAAGTGGATTCCCTCGGGGCCAAAAGGTCGGGCTCTTCCTCCTGAATCAGGGGACCCCAAACTCGGGTGGTCCACGACCTCTGGTTCCCGAGATAATCCACGGGGGGGTGAGGTAACTAAAGGGGGTCGGGGGGGATAGGTTTCGTGGGGTTTCGGGGGAGGGAGGGGGGAGGGGGAGAGGGGGCAGTGGATTCCCTCAGGGCCAAAAGGTCGGGCTCCTCCTCCTGATTCAGGGGACCCCAAACTCGGGTAGTCCACGACCTCTGGTTCCCGAGATAATCAACGGGGGGTGAGGTAACTAAAGGGGCGGGGGGGGGGTTAGATTTCGTGGGGTTGCGGGGGGTAGGGGGAGGGGGAGAGGGGGGAAGGGGAGAGGGTGGAGTGGATTCCCTCGGGGCCAAAAGGTCGGGCTCCTCCTCCTGATTCAGGGGACCCCAAACTCGGGTAGTCCACGACCTCTGGTTCCCGAGGTAATCCTCGGGGGGGTGAGGTAATCAATGAGGGGGGTCGGGGGGTGTTCGCAGCGTCATGTTCTCGAAGAAATTCATAGTTCTTAATCAATCAAGGTACTTAGCTTAATAATTGAGCTTATTGTACTTTGTGTCCAATTATCGTATTGTGACGATATCTTCTTCTATACTTTCAATTATATCAGAAATGTTCAGCAAAAATATATATGTCGGAGATCGTCGATATAATTTTAATAGAAGTTGCTGATTTGATTTACCTAGTAGAGGGGCGAACGCTTGTGACGTTATTTTGTGATGGCGTCACATGGACAGAGTCGCTTTGGAAAGTGGGGTTCGTCGAACGGTCACTTTTGCATCGAGACGCGGACCAAGGCACTTCTCCGAACCGAAACTGTCGGTTTGCCTATTCAATTTGTTATTATGAAGATTGGAGGGTATATAATCTACACGTCGTGTTTCAATTCAAAACTCACCTACGAAATGGAACCTGTACCACCAAACCAAGATGCTGTCGACCCTACCGCTCTGCCGTCGCTGTCTCCGACAACAGAAGTTGGATAAAGAACTACACTGCTCACAATCTCGTTATAAATCAAGGAACAGAATAACGTGAGGCTGGAAGTGAACGTGATCGCTCCGCGTGATAGTGCGCTGCAGGAGTGCGCTGCAGGAGTCCGCTGCAGGCGAGCAAGTGCGGCTGGACGCGGATGCTTGGCGCACGACAGTGCTGGCTGTTGCTTGGCGCGCGACAGTGCTGGCTGTTGCTTGGCGCGCAACAGTGCTGGCTGATGCTTGGCGAGCGACAGTGCTGGCTGTTGCTTGGCGCGCGACAGTGCTGGCTGTTGCTTGGCGCGCGACAGTGCTGTTGCGAAGCGCGGGAGGTGCGCTTGCGGAGTGTGCAAGGTGCGCTTGCGGAGCACGCAAGGTGCGCTTGCGAAGCGCGCAAGGTGAGCTTGCGGAGTGCGCTTCTAGCTGCTTAGTGAATCACATCAATGGCGTGTGGCGCGGAGTCGGAGCTGCGTGCGCTTTGCGGAACGCCCAAGGTTTCAAGACTTGAGCCTCTACTCTGCAGGCGATGAGAAGATTTCAGGGCAGCATCTACTCTGCAGGTGATGAGAAGGTTTCAAAATACCCAAAACGTTTGTGGTGGCGTGATGGGGTTTTGTGAGAGCTCCGAGATGTCTGGTGTGCAACGATTGATAGCTGCCAAGTGGCAGGTGTTTGTGGGAAGTTGCCATAATCCGGTGAGTCGTACTATTTTTATTCTGATTTCGGTGCTGAATGTTCTCTTGTCAAGCTATCTGTAATTTCATTGGTATACGTACACACGCAGTAGTACGTATACAGGGTATGGGTAGTACCAGCGTTGTGTACTGAACCATTTCTTTGCGACATGATAATAAGAGTTATTTTTGCAAATTTTATTTCTTGTACTACCCGATTATTGTTTGTTATAATGGGCTGAGAAATTTTAAATGAGGGTTTTAAAATTATGATGTCTGGTTTGTCTTTATTTCAAAACTAAAGTTCACTGTGGCCTATAGTTACGAGCTCACTTGAGCTTCTGATAGTATGTGTGGCTAGACTATTGAATCTTCTCAAGAGAACAAGCGGTAACGAACATAGAAATGAGTGCTATTTACGAAAAATCTAAATTTGATAGAAGTGTGCTAAAGTAATGAAATTTAATAATGGTGAGTTGTTTGATGGCGATAATGGCGATCGTTACCTATTGAAATCGTTGATTGGAAACAGAACTTATATGTACCCCACGATCGCATAGGTACGAAAGATTTTTCCAAGTAATGTCTGCTGAGTTAGATTTTCAAAATGTAGAAGATGGTGAGGAGGGTGCCTCCGCCAGCAAATAGAACACGTATCATGGCTATGTGATCGCGCTGCACGCACTAGTCTGTAGTCGTAACTGCAACCCAGTGAGGGGTTGTTCAGAGCGCGATGGGCAGCTAGTGGTGTGGCGGGGACACTAGTAGGTATGGTCGCACTGCATGCACTAGTCTGTAGTCGTAACTGCAACTCAGTGAGGAGTTGTTCAGGGGGCGATGGGCAGCTAGTGATGTGGCGGGGACCTGGGTCTCGGAGGAGACTATTAGTTGTACGGTCATGTGTTGACCTGGGAGTCGTGGACTCTAGAGTTGGTCGTATCACATGAGGTGATGACGATATGGGTGTCAACTATGAGTTGTCACTAGCTACTGTGGTAGCGAACCATGGTGTGTTTTCTTTTTGATGATTATGATTTTGATTTGATAATTTTGAAGCTTGGAGGAACCTTTTGTTTTCTATTTGAATTTTGATAATTATGAGGCTTGAAGGAAGCTCTTGCGTTTAAGTTGTTAAAATGATTAAACTTGTTTGGTTTTATAATAGTCATTGTAACTAAACGTGACGTGTGACGGTCAGGTTGGCAGAGTTCTCAAAAATGCTTCAAAGTCGGGTTTTCTGTGTTTTTTTTTTTTAATTTGTTACAGACATGCACGAGGACGTGCAAAGGGAAATATCGAAGTTTGGCCGGAATCGGCGGTTGGCCTGTAGAAGCGGATCCCGGACTTTAGAGCTGAGGGAGCTTCGGATTCGACTGGGATGATGATGATGATGATGCACGAGGACGTGCAAATAGTCAGGCTGGCCGTGTCGGAGATCGTCGATATAATTTTAATAGAAGTTGCTGATTTGATTTACCTAGTAGAGGGGCGAACGCTTGTGACGTTATTTTGTGATGGCGTCACATGGACAGAGTCGCTTTGGAAAGTGGGGTTCGTCGAACGGTCACTTTTGCATCGAGACGCGGACCAAGGCACTTCTCCGAACCGAAACTGTCGGTTTGCCTATTCAATTTGTTATTATGAAGATTGGAGGGTATATCTACACGTCGTGTTTCAATTCAAAACTCACCTACGAAATGGAACCTGTACCACCAAACCAAGATGCTGTCGACCCTACCACTCTGCCGTCGCTGTCTCCGACATATAAAACAATATAAAAGCCAGAATAGAACGAAATTTATAAATTATTTGTGCTCTTAGGTAATCAATTGTTAAAAAATCTTAAAAAGATCCAAAAAATATATATTGCCTTCGGCGAGATGCGAACTCACAACTTCATACTCGACTCAATTGTTAACAAATCTTAAAAAGATCAAAAAAATATATATTGCCTTCGGCGAGATGCGAACTCACAACTTGATACTCGACATGTCATGCAATATTTACATGAGCCAACTCCTTGGTTGTAGTACAGACGAAATAGGACTATACTTTGCTTCCGTTCGCCTTGCCCGATCATTTTTCGTAACGCTTTCGCCAGTTTACTCCCCAAGTCAAGCGTGCCTAAAGAAGTTTCACTTCAAAAATTAAGTTAAAATAATTCTTCCCATAACGCAACATAACCATTGAAAATGAAACCGCTTCGGTGACTGCTCCATTGCCAGCACTTTCAATAGGTAGGTACGGAGGACAACAGGTCAAGCTAACACAAACTGTCAAATTCTCCCAATCAGCCTTGAATCTTAGGTCCGTATTACAGAACGTCACTCAAAACTCAAGCTCTACTTAAGTCTCGTTTGAAGCCTTTTGATTGGTTGAAACTAGTTAAGTATAAGTAATGTTTAAGCAGAGATCAATTCTTGAGTTTCCTTCTGGAATACGGACCTTAATGCTTTAACGATAAAGTCGAAAACCTAATAAAGAAATCTGCCTCGGGCGCTGGCGCCAAAGCAACACTCGGGAGTAGCTCGGTACGCTTAAGGGCTATATTTCACCTAGACACCATGGTGGCGCAACCAGTCGCCGTTACCAACAAAATGTACAGTATGCCGAGCGCGTTTGGTGCTCTCATGGGATGAGAGTTCTTACAACCTTGAAGCGGGCCAATCGATAAGTCAAACGAGCTCGATATCGACGATCGAGTCTCGAAATTAAAACTCATACTAGGCATACAGCTCTATAGTTTAGCGTTACTCACCTGGCGTCCATTTGGGTGAGCAACCCTATATACATTTTAGATAACAGTGGGCATACGTACTAGTTGCGTAGGTTTTCCCCTTTGATATTTTTGTTTGTTTTTTATTGTAGCTACGTTATGCATACCTACCTATTTTATTTATGGTGCAAGTACATTTTTGTGGTTTTACTATATTTCAATAACCTTTGTGAACATTAAGCGTGCATCCTTTTTGGTCTAGCATTACTAAAATAAAACCATATTTATTACATGAAGTACAAATTAATTGTTAAATGGGTTTAAGTGAATTGGACACACTACTTTTTAAATAATGAAAATGAAACAATAAATGAGTTGTGTTTTATATTTACAATTTTTACATACATTTCAACATTTTACAGGCTACAGGGAGCTCTTTTTAATTCGAGCAACGAACATTACATAAACTAACACGTAAATCTAAATCGTAATAAAAACGACTTATGCGTAATCAATCTACTGGGCCCGCGTGTGGCTGTGGCGGGATCGAAACACCCAGAATCAATAAAACCCCGGTGTCCGCGTAACATCGTTACTAACAAGAACTTACAGTGGCAGTTTACTTGGAAAATGACATTGGTACGAGCAACATCTTAGGCCGCTTCCAACTTCAAATTATTGTTCAAAGGACGTATTGGTCTTCTGTGCCCTTGAGTTCTAAGTAAAACTGTAGTTTACAAAACTAAGTATAATACAAATACACATTCTCAATTGACTTCACTGACGATTATCTACCCTAACAAGTGATTACATATCTACATTGTACAAACACCATTAGAGTCGGCAATGCTTTGGTTAGATCATCAACCGCACTTTCAGTGGGGTTGGCAGTTAGCCCGGTAGAGTTGAAAACTTTGTAAATAGAGTGGCGATTTACAGAAGGATAAAAATTCGTCGAAAACTATTATATTAAATAATTACATTAATTTAATGTAACTACAAATGACTAATTCGGCAAATCTTTACATACTTATTACTTTTACATCGAATCGAACACTATGGTGAATACCAGCGGAATTTGATAAGTATGCGTGGGTAATTATGTTTATTGTACTGATTAGCCATTATCAAAATAAATACATATGAGCAAAATTTAACTAATTTGCTACCTATGTATACACATACGCAACATATATTAATTAATTAGTACATTGTTTACATTTTTTTTTCGTGGGCTGGGAACATCAACATTATGAAACATCAATTTATTAACAAAAACAATCTATATACATAAATGATTATCACATATTAAAATATCGACTCTTTACAATCCAATTGATAGTCAAAAATAGCGCAAGTAGAAGCGATGAATTACATTAATCATGCTTGTCAAGAAGCAACAGCAATTTCATAGGATTTTACAGTGCGTTAGTTAAATAGAGTAGGAATGAATAAAATTTAAATTTGGTAGTTTTAAAACCAAATGATATGTCGAATTTTATGATATGTTAAAATACAAATAAACAGTTTTGGCACTGAAAAACGTCGATATTTTAATGTGTTAACTAACATTAATTTTGCCAACAGTTATATACTACTGTTCGACATAGACTAGAACAACGTTTCTCGTGAATGTGAAGCACGGTCTAACTGCAGTGGCAGTGTTGTTGGACGACTAGCAAGCTCCGTGCACTCGCCTACCAACGTCGCCTCACCACCTCCACTATCCGTCGAAAACTGCTCCACTTCGTCATCAGTGGAGTCTGCATCGTCCTCTGCAAATACTGAATCCGCACCCACTGATGCTAATTCACACTCTACCGCATAGGACGGGCCTACGCTGCCTACTGACGCGAGGGGGGCAAGTCGCTCACTAGGGCAAGGCGATAAACGGCGTTCTGGCAAAGCACACACTACTGATGAACCGCGTCTCTCTAAATAAGAGCTTCCTGAGCTGGAACAAGTTGCAGAGCTCAAACGTCGGTCGCGAGGACCAGCTGACGCTCGCCGCTCTGCAAAACGTAACGCTGAACCAGGAAGTGAATCACCGCGTACGGTTGACAACCGACGGGGCGGCGTTAATAAGCTCCCATATCCTCCTCCATAAGAAGCAAAACGTGCTGTTCGAGGCCAAGGGGGCTCCTCACTTATTGATGGACGAGAACGCGCACGTTCTGAGAGCGCTTCCTCTAGCGCTGCCGTCAGTTGCCTCTCTTCTTCCACTGCTTGCTCTTCGGCAACAACAGCTTCAGCTAATTCCACTAGTTTTGGGTCGTTTAAAGCTTTCACGGATTTGCTACGGCTTTTATAGACGATCAGAAAAACCATTAACGCAAAGAAGCCACCAAGAGTAGCGGCTATTCGTACGCCCGTCATGACGTCATAAGTGGCGTAGAACTCGATGCGCACCCGGTCGCGTTCGGCGGCCCGGGAAATATTATCAGTAGAGTTCCCAGTCGCCACCGGCTCGATGCCAGTCCATCCATCTCGGTGGTCCATAGCGCGGTCAAACGTTCATCTCCTGCGGACAATCAAATCAACTATGTAGAATAAAATAACAACATTCGCCTAATTTTGAGTCATCTCATGACGATGTACACACTAAATTATTTAGAAACTTATTTTTTATCCCATAGAATGTTATAGATTAATGAAGGTGGTTTATCAAATAAAAGTACCTATTCAAAAATATTATATTTTTTCGAATCAATTTATCTTTGTGGACTAAACCTCTGGATAAGTGCTTATTAGGTAGATACACCCACGGAGGATACACCTATGGATAAAAAATAAGTAACATGTTGAATATTTCACCTAAATGTCATTATTCTATCTTGGAAGATAGATTAATTTGAAAGATTATTATTACCTACGTAGGTTAGGTAATAAGGAAAATCTACGAGAGATTTACATCAAATCGATCATGTGGATGAGGTTTATGTTGGCACTAGGTATCTACTTCATAAGTCGAACAAGAGAGACCGCACAACAATGTCGCTAGGCGATTTCCGTTCGCCAGTTGCATCGGACTACACTCCCGACATATCTGGGACACGCCGTGTATATTGTGGAATGGTTCCTATATTTCAAATTTTCATTTAAATATTTATGTGATGATGATGAAAATCACAAATAGCACATATGAGCACTTCTATAAAATTTAAAAATAAAAGCGCACATGTTTTTGACCTTTTACATTTTGTCCTACCGAAAATCCTTAGGTGTGTTTAAGCCATAAAATTATATATAACTTTATAAGACAGAGGCTCTATAAGGGGATCGGTGCCTCAGTTTATAAACAAAATTAAAGTACTGTGTATCTTTTAATTTCTATTTCATTACATAACAAAATGACAAAAAAATATTAGTTTCTATTCTATTAATTTATATTCTATAGACAGTTCTATTCTCTATGTTACGGGTTCGGTATCCGCACTTAGTACTTCCAGTGGAACATAGTGCGTGTCTATAGACAGTTTAGACGTGATTAAAAATAAAGCGACCAAATATAATAGATCAATTTACGTCAGACACTAACTAATTTGACTGGACTGAACTGATGTTTTCTGTCCTTTATTTAATGTAATACACAGAATAAGATGGACTAACTTAAATTTAATTTACTTTGCGAACAAGAGAATCGGGGGCCAGATATTCTGAAAAGATAAATAGGCACAACAAATTCAATCTGCATCTTTTAGAGCAGCATTAGCACTAGCAACAATCGTATGAGTTATTTGTTGAAAGCAGAAAAAATTGTTACACACTACATTAATACTAGATTAGATGCAAATGACGTGAGACATGTCATATTCAAATGTTTCCCGAAATAAACGTCCACCATTGTCTGATTGGACGCAACAACATCAAACTCTTAAGAAAATATACGATAAAGGAGATGAAGAATAGGTGTTAATCACGCCCATAGCTGGATACCGATAACACAAACTCAATATTGAATTCAGTTTGATCCATCAATCAAGTTTATATTCCGAGAGGCACACAGGTGTGATAGGTAGGTAAATGTACAAACCAAAAAAATAAATCTTCTCAGAAATTGATAGGCCTTCTATATAACTTTGATTTTATACAATGTTTTGTGCAATTCTATACAACAGATTTAATGAAAATTGTGAAATTAGTTTGTTAAGAATCGTTTAATTCAATTCCTGACAATTTTTAATGTGGGTTATTTTAATTTCAAAAATAATTAAAACTACCTAAATGCTATTGCTATCACAGATTCGCTGTACAGTCAAACAGACCAAAATGGATGCATTACTTACTATACTACGCTTTATCCTTATCCAACTGTATGGATGCGTAATTTTGACAATTTTAATGTGACCACAATTCTTTTCCACAATCAGTATAACTAATTCAATAAAAAACAATGTTTTATATATAATGTGTTCCTCTTTTCCTGATTGGCCTGGGTCTTGGATGTTTATCTATATATGTATCTATTATAAAATATAGTATCGTTGAGTTAGTATCCTATAACACAAGTCTCGAACTTACTTTGGGGCTAGCTCAATCTGTGTGATTTGTCCGTAAATATTTATTATTTATTTATATATAATTAGTCTGTGACTGGTGGTGTGCGTTTTAAGGACAGCGGTATAACACAAGTATTTGCATGACAAAAGTAAAAGTTACTATTATACTTAATCATATTGATCTGGGAACTCGGAAAATCACTACCTAAAATATTTATGCCATAAAAAATAATTAAGAGCGTGAAAGAAAAAAATCCAAGAACACGTTGCCTGTAGTTATGTGGGACAAGTATTTAGCTCTCACATCGGCTGTCTAAAACAATGAACGGATATTCACGAAAGAGGCTAATACCGACAGGGGTGCCCGTCCTAATTATGTACCTACCTACTCTGTCCAGATACTTAGCTCAGAAAATGGGTGGTAGAATAAAGATAGTCTACAGGTTATCAGTTTTTGGACTAAGGTTGTAACGGTGCCTCGCCTCCGCTTCCGTTACTGCGGAGGTTCCGGAAGAAGTCGTATCTTCGCTTCCGCCTCCGACTCCGCACAATTTTTGCGGAGTTATAATGGAGGTTTATTTACGTATTTATAAAATACACAACAAGCTGCGACGCTCTACAACCGTTCGGCCGCGTTTGAGTGCGAAAAGGTCAAGAATCTATTAGTGCGAGACTGGAATGCGGCAAATAAAATTTGTTTTTCCTTAATTTTCATTACTAGAAGGTAATATTTTTACTAAGTGTACTACTGTTAATGTACGTATGTAAAATAAAAAAACTGTTTTAATTAACCATAAATTTCAAGTTTTTCTATATCTACTTTCACCTCCGCCTCCGTTAACCTCCGCGTCCGCGGACGTGCGACTCGTTGCCTCCGCATCCGGCTCCGCTAACAAAGTCTCCGTTACAATCCTATTTTGTGACTAACAATATTTATAGAAAGCGTAAATTCCGCATATCGTAAAACACTTTATTTTTATATATTTGGATGACTTCCCAAGTTTTCTAAATACAGAGACTACAATCAACTACTAGAAAAATGCAATGTTTCTTAATACAATAAAATATTTCTATTGTCAGTGAGTAATATACAAGCCAACGTGTGTACCTATACTAACGATAATATCGTAGATAGGTACACAGCACAGTTCTAAATTGCACGGTAGATCGATGTATTACACCCAACCACAATGAAACTAAATATAGCGACGCAGGTGGAGCACTCGGTCACTCATGAAGGAGTAACAGCTCAAATCATTACCTACATTATGGGCGATGTTTGTTTCGTTAAGATCGAAGCTTATTATGCATCCACGTAACAAAGGAAGTTCACAATTTTATTTTATAGCGCAGAACTGCTGGACCTAAATATACATTTTACGAACGAAAGCATCAGAGAATATGAAATTGAATTATGTTTTACCTACGTAATATGGAATTTTATAAAAATGGCGTGCATGGGCGTGTTTTTTTTATAATAAATAGGACTACTTTTACGGCTTTATAAGAAACTAAATGTAAAATAAATTGTTTGTCTGAACACAAAGAAGTAACAACTATGTATAACTTTGTGCAAAAACATGATAAGTAATTAATCTTTTAGATCAAAAGCTTTTGTCTAACTTTGTACGATTTTTTTAGGCTTGGGTGTAGCAAAAATAATTACTACACTCTTTATCACGCCTATGAAGCAAATAACTTGAGCCTACATCCATAGCGACAATACAAACAACGAATACATACAAAAGTACATGGTTAAACGTGCTGGCGATTAGTAAACAGGAGAAAAGTAACAAGTCAAAAAGTTATCTACTCAGTTAAACGAATAAAATTACAAATTACTTGCTAGTTATTTACTTTAATTTGGGTAGTCATTATCGTTTTGTTGGTGGCTGTACAATAGTAATATACAGTGAGATTTGGCAAGCGTACAAGAAAATATTAACATAGTGCATACCATGAGCATGGCAAGAAATTTACAAACGTGAATCATAAGGTTTAAGGCCTGGATTTATCATACAATCCTTCATGGGCAGCAGTCTCAACATAGATAACGATCACTTTACGAACGATACCGGTTGCAAAGTCTTGACACTCAAGTTATCGATTGTCATCGGTATTCTACCGAATTTGACGATTAACGCAATCTTGACAATTTCCGTAATTTATACTAAATGAAATTCGATTTTCCCCGGATTCATAGAAATTTAGTTACGGCCAATAATTTATTTTTAATAAAACCGAACTTTGCTAGCCTACCAACATCGGTACCTCGAATGTGTAACGTTACGGCAAGCAATTATTAATAATATTTCGGAATTATTTAATGATCGGTAATTTGCAACTTTAGCAATGTCGAGACGAAATGCACCTGGAATCTGCCAAAACATTTTTTATTGTCTCAAATTATGCTTCACGCTTCTGCTAATTCGCTCGGGGTTTTTAGGATCTGGTTCTAGCCTTAAAAACCCTCATTGAATCATCATCATCATTTTAGCGTTTATCCCGGTTGCATCGCGGCTTTCGCGTTGTAGCCCGGGGTCCGCTTTCTTGCTCAATTTTCTCCATTTCGCGCGATCTTTAGCATCCTGTAGTGTGACATTGTTGGCAGGTTCGTTGTTTGCAGGGTTTTTAGGGTCTGGTTCTAGCCTTAAAATAAAAACCCTTATTGAGTGACGGTATCTATGAAGCGTTCCTTTAAAGAAGTGCTGGCTTGACGTTGTAAGAGATGACATGCGTGCCAACAATCTCACACCACAGGATGATAAAGATCGCGCGAAATGGAAGAAATTGAGAAAGAAAGCGGACAACAACCGGGATAAACACTAAGATTATGATGATGATGGTGATGTAGTGTTTTAATTTTGAACAAAATAACTGGGAGGTTTTTTTGTTACGAAGTTCGAAAAGTACTAATATAATTTCCAACTACGGCCTTGAGTACCTATCGCGGCTAAGTGCGTTGTTACAGCCAGCCTGATAGAAAGTATAGCCATCTGCAACGCTAATGTATTATACTTTAGATAGCCACCTATACTGAGTGTATTCAAGTGTCTGGAATTACTGAGTGTCCAAGCTTAATTACATATAGGTAAATAAAAATATATGATAATATATGAAAAGTCTAAGGTAATAAGCACCATAATGACCTTATTTGTTGACACTATTTTGTTCTCTGGGAATGACGAAAGAGACATTAATGAAAATCTTAAAAATATAATAAATTAGTTCAAACAGCAAAACTTAAATAAAGGTTTGATAACTAATATACAGTATGTTAAGAAAACCCTGTCCGACCCGTGAAGGTGTTGTTAGGTATCGATAACTGATTCTACTAATGGATACAAAACCGGGCTAAACTTAAAAAAAAATCCCCCTAAAAAAATAAATATTATTTCGCAAAAAGAGGTATCTTAATAAATCTGCGTAAGCACCATTTCGCGGGCGGCGGGCGGCAGGGCACGCGGCACGTGGTCGCATCGCTATTCGCTCATAATAATACCGGTGTTGTTACTTTTTAAAAATTACCAAATTTCGGGGAAGTTGGAATTAATTCGCGGGGAAAAAAAGATTATTTCAAAATTCATTTGTATTGGTACTATGATGATTACGTAAAATTTTGTATTATATTTGGTCATGTGTTTACCTAACCTTTATTATCCTTATGGGTCGGACAGGGTTTTCTTAACATACTGTATACACAGCAGGACCTCTATAATATGAACCCTTTCTAATCTGAAGACTTCTGTAATCCGAATGTCCCACACCTGTCTGCAGAATGCCTTCTTACTAAAAAATTATGACCTAAATGAGACTGAACCTCTTACTGATGATAAAATTATAAGGCAATTAACACAAAAATGTCATGATGAAAGTGAATAAATGTCGCACAATGTCCCATTAGTCAGCATTTCAAATGCGAAAGTGTCTGCCCCAAATACATATGTTGAATGGGCTGATCAAGTGGATTTACCAGAAAATATACTTTATGTAAATTGTAACACAAAGCTTGTTATTTATCATTAAATACCTCACAACAAATTAAAATACTGGATTTCTTTTAATAAAATTCATTAAAATAGTTATGGAACTTGAGTGTATAGACAAATATATTTCTGAAATTTCATAATACATAGTATTAGTTTTATTTCATAAAAAAAAAATAACTTATAAATCCTCTCTACTGTATATGGATATACAGTACAACAAATATCAATCCACAAATCCAAATGGGGGATAAATTATTGAAATTTAGATTAAAGAGGTGTCAGGTCCTGCTGTGTATATCCAAGTTAACTTGTTAATTTAGCTGTTTAGTCAAAGTTCTAGTCTTAGGAAGTTGTTCTTGCCTCACTTCACACGCTTTGTCATTTAATCAGAAGATATAACAACTTAATAAATAATAGAAGCTATCCTGGTATATATATCTAACTCATAGTATAGTCTGATCAAATATCAGAGTATGTTCTGATTGCTGCTGTGTCCTAAACACTTGTTGACTGCACCATCAAAAGAATAATGCCATGAGTGGTAATATTTATGTCTTTCATCAGAATCAACGTAACGACCTACTGGAATTAAACAATAAGGAAACAGATAAATCAAATGAAGAAATAGTTATGTCTTAAACAAGTAGACAGCCAAATCCTTTCATAACAAAGGGATAAATGACGACATCAGTCTTCAAGGTTGTTGAATTAACTGAAAGGACGGCAATTCAAAATACATTCAATAAAAACCAGAAAATTGCATAGATCAATATTATAGACATCCAAACATAGTACAGATATTTTATCAGCTGATGGTTCTCTTACACTGCCATCAAGTTATGAGAATTATTAAGTATTAAGACTAATAACATAAATATTTATAAAAGATATAAGTACCTATTTAATATTTAGTTATAGCTAGGCACCACAAAAAAGAAAAGTGAAAAAATTACTACATAATAAAAACTGAAAGGATAGGAGTATATTCAATTATTCCACAGGTCAAATAAAATAGATATTATAAAGATTTATATATTTACCTGCCGAATAGCATGATTCGTCGCCCGCAGAAATTGAAGAACGTCGTGAGTAACGATGATTTATTATGTACATGTCCTTGGTAAATTATTGAAAAATTCTATACACCCATTCATTGAAAACACTTAAAAATAATAATTACTACATTGTGCACCGATTTACAAACGTTAACATGTATGAAATTTATCGCACCAATGAATTTGAAAACTATTACTACACTGTGTAAATCACGTTCCTGACATTATTTCAATTAAAATAAATAAAACACCAATTGTCATGATCTGGTTGGTTTTTATCGGCTAGTATCGAATCCAAGTACAATATTTAACAAAAAAAGAGGTAATCCACTCCATCTCCTCCTGCAATCATACGAATGACAAAAAAAATATGGAAAAATGTAAAAAAATCACGGTTTTTCAGGGTTGTTCATTTTAAGGCTGCCTATGTTAGTGTCGCCACTCGGTATTTCAAAGTTATTGAATTGCAAAGAGTATGACAATATAAAAAATAATGAGTAGCCCGCAGTGCACAATAGCCATACCTTTCCGGTAAATAGTTTCTCACGTTCTTGTCTTTTGTTTTGTTATAACTTAAATAATGTTGATCATCATTATAGCAAAAAGCGAAAGTTACTGTGAATCTAGTCCAATAAAATTAAATGTTACATAACAAAAAAAATCTACTTAAACTACAAGAAGTCAAGGCCCACAAAACTACCAATTCTAATTGTGTCAAATGTCTCGATTATTTAATTATTTGAGAGGTTTTTGGCGGGAAAGCCAAAATGAGTGCCACGCTCATTTTTCATTGGACATTTAAATTATTTATAGTGTCGTTTACTAAATAAAAATGCGTGATTTATGTAGTAAAAAGTGCATTCAGTGAATAATTCATAAAGAAAAGTGAAATATTGTAGCATAGTGGTCACATTATGTCTTTACCCCAAACCCCTCCTGCTCGGCCTCACGTGGGAAACGAAAGGAGATAGGTTAAGTTAATTTAAGCTAGGATAAATTAGGATAAGTTAGGATATAAACTGAAGAAAAACAGTTACTTAAGCCTAGGCTGTATGGCGTACTATGCCTTTGCCTTTTCCGTTCCTCTGAACGGAAAGAAGTGAACCAAAAAAAAAAAAATTTTTTGACATTGACATGTACTAAATAACAAACAGAAACACGTTTGCACATGTTAGTGCCACTTTGACTTTCCAGTCGATTTTTTTGACGAGATTGATAGCTGTCAGTCGTGCTGGAGAGTTCTATTTTTTTCCATATCGTCTGATTTTAGGAAAGTATTAGCAATTTTATAATATTTCTTTGTGGTTTTGTGCGGTTTTTTGTTCTTTTTATTTATCTATAGTTATCTATAGTTATGGACCCACCTCCTCCTCCGGATCCTCCAGATCCCCCTGATCCTGTTCAGTTGTCTGCAGCTGGTAAGCGACGCCTCATTATTGACCGGGAGACGATCGAAATCGTCCCCAAAAAGACTATTATAAATAAAGAAATGGCTGTTGCGGCCATTCAAACTCTGTTTGTTCATCCCTCTCTTAAAGAGGGTCTAACCTATTCCGAAATAGATAAAGGGCCTTTTCTGGTCCACGTTTCGCGAACTGAACCGGATCCCTCATCCGGAACTATCATCCGCCCCATTAAGTTTGGCCAATTTTTAACTATTAATAAAATTAAAAATATCTGCAGGGATGGCATTAAGAGAGTGGGCAGAAATAAAATTTCTGTCCAATTTACTACTGCTGAGGCGGCCAACAATTTTTTAACCAACCCAATTTTGGACAAAAAATATTCTGCAACCATTCCCTCCTACAATATTACGAAAATGGGGGTCGTCCGTCAGGTGCCGGTCGACATGTCCATGGACGAATTTGTTGAAACGGTGTCCCTTCCTGATGGGTGCGGGATCATTGTAAAGGCTCGTAGGTTGAACCGAAAAGATAAACAGGAGGGCATCTTCTCTTGGATCCCAACTCAAACAATCGTCATCACTTTTAAGGGTCAGACTCTTCCTAATCGTATTTTTCTATACCACACTTCCCTTCCAGTGGAGGTATATCAATACCCCACTATTCAGTGCCAAAATTGCTGCCGCTTTGGGCACGTCAAGGCACAGTGCCGGTCCAAGGCAAGGTGCTTCAAGTGCTCTCAACCCCATTCTGGGGATAGTTGTGATGTCGACGAGTCCAGAGCCTCATGCATCCATTGCCTGGGCCGGCACTTTGCCTTTTATGGTAGCTGTCCCGAGCAAGGGAGACAAAAATCTATTAAATTATTAATGTCTCAGGATAGTATATCGTACGAAGAGGCATCCCGCTCCATTCCTAGCGTCAAAAAATCCTACTCTCAAGTAGCCCAAATTGTAATTCCATCTCAGTCTTCTTATTCTTCCTCCCAACCCGCTAGTCTCTCCTCTCCCGTCTCTTACAAAAAAATTTTATCTTCTACTCCTAAACCTAGAGCTCCTCTAGGCAAGTCTTATGACAGGGCCTCGCATAATGCTATCATTGCTGAGGTTCCTTCTTCATTACCAAATGGTTTCTCCCTTAGTTCGCAAAATTCTGTTCCCTCAAAATCTCCACAAGAAGACAGCCTCTTAGAGTTACTTCTATCGCTTATTATTAATTTAGTTTCCCGTGATAATTCCTCGTTACCGCCCCACGTTGCCCATAAACTTTCCCTGCTCCTTTCTCTTAATAATAATTATGGATCTAGTCTCCACACTTCAGTGGAACTCACTAAGCATTCGGCCGAAGAAGCCTGAACTTTTATTTTTAATAAATAAATTTCACCCCTCTGTCATCGCCATTTCGGAGACTTGGTTGGTGCCTGGTTCTCGCTTTCGGGTCCCAGGTTACTCCTGTCTTCGTGATGATCGAGCTGACGGATATGCGGGTAGCGCCCTTCTTGTGAGGCGCTCCCTGCCTTTCTCTCTAATATCTCTTCCCCCTTCTTCTCCTGATATTAACATTGTTGCTGTCAGGGCTTTTAATATAACTTTTCTCTCCGCATACATTCCTCACCCTCATTCCAGATTAATTCCTGACCTACTTTGTATTTTTTCTTCACTTCCATCTCCAATCATTTTTATGGGTGATTTAAATGCTCACCATCGTTCATGGGGTTCGAGCCATGACGATAACTTTGGTCGTGCCCTCCTTGAAATTTTTGATGAAGTTAACCTATGTGTCATTAACAATGGTTCGCCCACTAGGAGGGTTCGCCCTTCACAAAATCCAATCTCGGCTGTGGATATTACTGCATGTTCTGCCTCTCTTGCCCCCATTCTTTCCTGGAATATCTTGCCTCATTCTTATGGTAGTGATCACTTTCCTATTATTGTGTCTATTACCGATAGAGTAGTACCTGCCCGTAATTTTAATCCCACTCTTAAATATAGATTAAATAATGCAAAATGGTCTTCTTACTCCGATTCCCTTGAAAACAACTTACTTTCTCTTCCCCCCCCTAACCGTAACAATCTTGTTGAATGTTATTCAAAATTTATAGACTCAATTATTTCGAGTGCTGATGACAATTTTCCTCATAAAAAACCTCACAGGTTTAAAGTCTCAACTCCTTGGTGGGACTCAGACTGTACTTCCGTTGTCAAGGAAAGAAAATTAGCAGAAGTGCAGTATTCCAATTGTATGACTCTCCAAAATTTTTTAGTGTACCAAAGAAAAGCAGCCTTTGCTAAAAGGACTCTTTCTAAAAAGAAAAAAGAAGGTTGGCTTCGCTATTGCCATAGCCTATCTCCCTGTTCCCCTTCTTCCCTAGTATGGAAGCAAATTAAAAGATACCGAGGCTCCTTCAATTCTGTTGATATATCAGCCAATGATCCTTCGTCCTGGATTGAAGCTTTCTCGGACAAACTGTCTCCTCCTTCAGTTCCTAGTTTGAACTCCTTTCCCTCTTCTCCGTGTTTCCTTGCTTCCGAAACTAATTTCGATGCTCCCTTCTCTTTTTCTGAACTCCGATTGGCACTTGATGGTCTTGTTGATTCCTCTCCTGGTGCAGATGGGATCCCTTACTCTTTACTGAAAAATGCTTCAAATAGTACAAAGCAATATTACCTCGATCTCTTTAATAACTTTTTTGAATTCGGTTTGGTTCCTCAACAGTGGAAACACCAATTAATTATCCCGATCATTAAACCAGGCAAAAACCCGTCAGACCCAAACAGCTACAGGCCTATTGCTTTATCGTCTGTTTTGTGCAAGGTTGCAGAACATATGATGAAGCATAGACTTGAGTGGTTGGTGGAGAATAGGAACTTGTTGCCAACATCCCAGTTTGGGTTCAGAAAAGGAATGAGCACAATGGATAGTCTCAGCATATTAATTTCCGATATTCGTATTTCTTCTCTACGTAAAGAGTTTTTAGTAGGAGCCTTTTTGGATATTACTTCAGCATATGACAATGTTTTGCTCCCAGTGCTCAAGGATAAACTTATCCATCAGTTAAATATTCCCATAAAATTGGTTCGCTTCATTTGCAACTTATTAATGGAGAGAACCATCTCCATTAAAACTCGAGACTCCTCTCTTCCTCCAAAGACTATCTGGAAAGGCTTACCGCAAGGTTCAGTTTTGAGCCCTCTCCTATTCAGCCTTTATACTTTCGATTTACACCTTTCTGTAGATTCATTTTGTCAAATATTGCAATATGCTGATGATTTAGCTTTATACTTTTCTGGTAAATCTCTAGATGAGGCTAGTTCCCGTCTAAACTCCGCTCTGGGTTATCTATCCGATTGGCTCTCACAGCATGGCTTATCCTTAGCAGCCTCTAAGAGCTCTGTGGTAGTGTTTACAAAAAAAAAGATTATTCCTCCTGTTGACATTAAAGTTAATGGCGAAAATATCTCTCGGGTGGATAATGTTAAATTTTTAGGAGTTTGGTTAGATACAAAATTATCCGGTATTCCCCACACTGACTTTGTTTCTCAAAAATGCGAAATAAACGTTAATGTTCTTCGTTCACTCTCTGGGGTTTGGTGGGGTGCTCACCCATATACTCAAAAATTGATCTATAATGCTATAGTTCGTAGTCATTTTGACTATGGCATGTTTCTATTAGACCCCTGTAACAAATCTGGACTCCAAAAATTCGATAAAATTCAGGCAAAGTGTTTACGTATTATTCTAGGGGCGATGAAGTCGTCCCCAATTAATGCCATGCAAGTTGAGTGTGTTGAACCTCCGCTCTCAATTCGAAGACAATTTTTGGCAAATAGATTTATTTTTAAACTTGTGCAAAATTCTAATCATCCTCTTCTTGGTAAACTGGACCAATTATCATCCATCTTTGACTCGTGTCCTCGTCGTTCTAATATTGAACTTCCTTGTCTTGTTCGTGCCTACCTTCAAGTTACGCGTCTTCCTAGTCCACTTTTTCAAAACCCTATTTTATATCTGTACTCGGTGCCTTATAATGCCTTGGTATTCCAACCGGAGGTCGTTTTAGACTTTGGAATTAGCAAAAATACCCCCGAACCGTATAAGACATTTGTGCAAAAAGTGTCCTCTAATTATAAGAACTGGACTACTTTATTCACTGACGCCTCCAAATCCTCTGTTGATAGCCCGGTAGGAGTTGCTGTTTGGATCCCTCATACAAAAATTATTCTAAATTATAAGTGTCCTTCAGTTACATCCGTCTTTACAGGTGAATCAATTGCCATTTTTGAAGCCATTTCTTTTGTTATGTCTCATAAATTGAATAACTCCATAATTTTCTCTGACTCAAAAAGTTGCCTTCAAGCCATTCTATCTAATCCTTTTAGATCTAAGTCAAGATTCCCTATCATTCTTAAAATCAGAGATTTGCTGTTCAAATGTCATGAACTTGGCATTCACGTCGTCATAGCCTGGATTCCTGGTCATGTCGGTATTCTTGGTAATGAGTCAGCTGATTCTTGCGCCAAAAATGCTGTTCTCACTGGCGCTCTTTCCCACTCTGAAATTTATTCCCATGATATTTGTAGTACTCTTCCTCTAAGTTTGTTTAAATCTTGGTCCAAACTTTGGCAAATCTCTAAGACCGTAAAGGGTAAATTTTATGGAGATATTCAACCTGAAATACCCCACAAACCTTGGTTTTTTAAGTATCAATTAGGCAAAAAATCCACAACCTCAACTATCTGTCGTATACGGTTAAATCATTGTTGCTCTCCCCATTTCTTGGCCAAACTTAGGATAAAGGATAACTCTCTTTGTGAATGCGGTTTGGATGAAGGAAACGTGGACCATTTATTTTTCTCCTGTCCTAAATTACACTTCTCCTTTCATGAAATCATTCCCCCTCATATTCCTCGTCCTACCTCTGTCAAATGTCTACTTCCTTTTGTGTTTACACGTTTTATATTCAAACTATGCAAATTTATTGAAATTAATAAAATTAAGCTGTAACTTTTTTTTTTTTTTTTTTTTTCTCTCACTGTTCCTTCACTGTCCGTCGTGATATAGTCATTAGTCATTTTCGTATCCATAATCTGTGATGTTACTATACTGTCAATCTGCGAAGAAATATTTTTTTTATTTTTTAACATAACAAGAAATACATTATTATTATTTTAATTCGCGCTAAATACTCTCCAGCGTTTGATGGTTTATTAATCGTTCGTACGTGATATTGGCAAAATTGTGGCGTCTCTCTCACAAAGGCCATTAATCAAGAATTGAATTGAATTGACTTTCCAGTCACATTACATTATTATTATCATTGATTCCAGTTCATCTTCATTCATCCACATCTGCCTGTAAACTGAAAAATAAAATAAATTCACTTACAACACCTATTATATTGATATACTTTTTGCTCAGAATTTTGTGAAATCTTGTGAACTGGCTGAAGTACTTTAAAATGGCAGATGAATGGAAAGAGTACGTGAACGATACAAGAACTGTTTGTAAATACGGAGCTAAATGTTATCAAAAGAATCCGGAACATCACCAAAAATTCAAACATCCACCCCAAACCATTAGAAAAAATGTTCATCGTAACAAGAGGCGATTCTCTCCGTATACTAGAGACTCTCCACGACATTCACCTAAACTTCGTGGTAAGGATGAACCACCTTGCGTTAATAGTGAAGAGATGGCAGCAAACGACGGCATTGACATTACAGAAAAGCCGGCAAACGATGACAACAATGATAGTAAAGATAAGACAGTAAACAATGACAGTGATAATAAATCTGAGCAAGTCGAAATACCCAAACTTGAATGTGAAAAAGTTCAAGCTATAGTACTTCCAGATAATATTACATTTTATGATAAATGTACAGACAACAGCCTCTTAAAGGAACTGTTTTTAGTAGAAATGCCTACAGACTTTTTCAAGTTTTTTGAATGCATCAGAGATTGTGGCAAATCAGTGGAAGATACATTAGCAAGTGTGAATTTGTTACCAATTGGTCCTTATGAGTTACTATTAGGCAAACTGCCTCAGTTGGACAATAAGGAGTTGTATTTAATTCACTGGAGATTCTTTTATGATCCTCCAGAATTTCAGGTATAATAATAAACTGACCTAATAAACCAATACTACTGAATAATAAACCAGATCAAATCTGCAATGACAATATACAAAATATGCAATGACATTAAAACTTTTGGCACAAGATTTGATCTGGTTTCACATAAATATCTCTATATTATTCAACCTTTTACAGGCTGTTCTCAAGAAAAAAAAGAATAGCGAGTACCATATTGGATACTTTCGAGATGATCCTAATGAAAAACCAGTATTTGTAGCCAGTAATGACAGTGAGAAAGGTTACCACATCACTCCTATGGCTCAAAACATATTTGGAGCTGTTTAGTAAGTATTATTTAAAAAATAAAAAAATATTACCTAAAATGGTTCAAAGAAGAGTGGGTAATATAGCCAATAAGTAAAATACAGCAATGTAAAGATTCACCAAGGAAAGTACATTTTTTGTAGTAAAGTGTTTTCCAAAAAAAACTTTTTACATTAGTTTAAGGATGTAAAGCTGTGATTGGTAATTTAAGAATTTCTTAATTTAGTTGATCTCTCAATTAGTCCAAAAGTGCAAAAATTTGGCAAATGGTGTGTTTGTAGTAAAGGTTTTTCTTGAAAGCTTTCAGCCAATGTGGCCCAGGGCAGAAACTAATATTATGATGCCCCTTTATTTAATATAAGTTATACAGTTTTTAAAATTAAGTAAATCTTACTCTCTCCACTTTAATGCACACTGTCATGCAAAATTCAAGCTGACCTGCGATTCCTGCATATTGCATAAAACATAAAAGTTTGATTTCGCAACCAACCCTCTTTTAGATTAAGTTTGTGCTTACTGCCATGAAACTAAACATTTTTAAAAATCTCTTTCAGTGTGTATTTGCAAAATGAGAAGAAACACTCACCTTTTACTGCAATGTCTTGTCAAAAATTAATGGATAATATTAAAGCCTATGCTGAGAAGAACAACATTTCTTTGGAAGAATTCAGTATGAAGAAAAGATTACCTCATATGGTAACAAGATCATTCCATGGTGCAGGAATTGTGGTGCCTTACAATAAGAAAACACAATTAGGATATAGGCATTTAGTGGAAACTGATGGTACAATGATGTTAATTTGTTTTTCTACTTTACCATTGCTGATTTAGAAGTGTTTATTCAGCACTGGTGAAGTGGTTTATTCACTATTTAATGAATGAACATGATTTTCTGCTGTAACTGAATTTTTGGATCTTCTTCTAGTTTGGACTAAAATGAAAATTAATGTATCAAACATTTGTTGTGTAAAGTCAGTTTTGGCCAACATATTCTGTTTACACAGCAAAGCACTCACCACTGCCCTGTCTGCCTATTTGTCAGTTTGTCGTATATGATGGAAACTGACAATGTTAACAAATGCCATTTTCAACCAGTCCAAAGATTTAACCACTTTACAGATCAAACCTAACTTTTTATGTTAGACACTATTGTAGGTTATCAACTGCGAAGATGTTACGTCACCACTCTTAAACCAGAGGCTAAGATTCACCAGTGTTGAATAGAATGAGTTAATTTACTAGTATTGAATTAGAGGCATTATATGACCAGTTGATGAATGAAATCAGTAAATCACCAGAGTTTTTCAACTGTTGAAACAATGGCTATTTAATAAATAAATAATGAAAGCATTTCTTTCTTCCAACAGCCAACTTGAAAAAACTGTTTGCTAGCCTAGAGAAAGCAAAAGATCAAAACGAAAAAGATAAACTACTGTCAGATCTACAGCCTGTTATAACTTATGCTAGTATAGCTGTAGACGAATGCGACTTTGGTACTGGCTTGGAGGTTGGCATAGCTCTATTCTGTTCTGGACTCAAGGAACTAGAACCCAGTGCAATGAATAGCTTGACTGCAGCATACTCTGTGTTGAACAGATCATCATTTGGCGATATAATACAGGTATATTAAAGTTACGATCTTATATTATTTAAGTAGTGTTGAAAATATTTAAAATCTATGATCTGTTGTTTTTTCAGGCACATCTGAAGTATCGTCGGAAAGGACCAAATGTTTCTTTGCTGCATCTTAAATAGTGCACATGTAATATTTGTAAGTATTGTAGCTGATAGGGTTCTGGAAATCCTGTCTACCCTCATAGGATAATGTAATAATTTTAAGGAAGCAGATAAACTGACTGACAGTAGAACCCTACAACTCAGAGGTCGCTGGTACTTTTAGGTCATGGAGCAAATATAGAGAGGAGGTGTTGTAATTAGATTTCCCTAAGAAACAACGCGTGACAATTTGCGGGATGAGGGGTACATAAAGTGGGCGGGATCTTGTTAGATCCCGCCCCCATTTTTGTTTTCCATCTACCAGTCAAAAGCAAAACTGCTTGCTTCGTTCTGAATCGATGTTACTACGTAGTTTAACTACGATTTTATCACACTAGATGTCATAACATCTACTGCTACAGGGACGTACTCAGAATTTTCGTACCATTACCTATTAATGTAAACAAGTAATACTTTCCTAAATCAAAAGTAGTATGATGCGAATGAAGCTGTGTGATTGTGTGTGTAAGTTAAGTAATGTTAATTTCAGAGGCAGAACAAAAAATAAACAAATTATATCGAACTAAATTTTATTTACAAACACTATTATGTAGAAATATACTACAGATGGCGCGTGCAGTGCTATTTACACGGAGCGCCGTGTCCGAAAACATGAACACTCACCCCCCAAACTGTGACGGAATCTATCTCATATAAATATGTAGGTAGATAGTTGAAGCTATACAACTATAAATTCCGTTTACACAGGCCTGTGAGTGTCTAATTTATTTATCTCGGTTAAACCAAGAATCAAATTTTATACCAGTACTTATTTGATTTACCTAAAGCAAAATGTTGTGTTGTGTATAGATTCATAACGTCTATTTTTAACTAGCTATAAGAATGCCGATTATTGACTGATCGTTAGCTGTATTTACTTATATGAATGATATTAAAGGACTGAGTTTTATTATGGTTCGATTAGACTCAGATTATTGATATTGTTGCGGAAATTTTACTTATGTATAACAATGTTTTCTCAATTTTACTTAATTTTATAAATGTTTTCTGTTCTTTTAAGTTTTCGTACTAGACACTTTTATCATCGAGCAAAGACTCGGCTCTCGCTACAAAAACAATAATTACGAAGTTGTTCTATTTCTTGCTTTAACTTTTTCTTTCTAGGTGAATCATGAAGTTTCAAAAATTCATTTAAATCACTTGTGGTGGGTTTTGGTGATGATATTGTGGGCTCTGGTAATTTTCTTTTAGGCTGTAACATAAAGGATAAAACAAAAAATATTAAATTAATTCATTCTCCCAAAATAATTGAAATTGGTAAATACAAACAACATTGAAACGAACCGATATACTTAGTTTTATACAAGATAATGTTCCCTTCTTTAATTTTCGAAGTCCTTTTTTTGTCACCCAGAAGTCTTCATCAATAAAATGACAAGAACAAATCTTTGTATATTTTGTCGGAGTCCAGTCTTATCTATTAATTTTAGTGATTCATTGCTGTTTAAGTATCTCTTCGAGTGGAAATCTAAAACATACATAATTTAAACAAAAACTTTTGATAGTTGTCTCACGAAGAGAAAGTACTTTCAGTAATGTAGATAGAATATTTAATTAAAAGGTTTATTTTCATTTCCTGAGTATTAAATATTTTATTAAAAGTACTTTTCATAGCCGTGGAACACTCTGTAAAATAATTGGATTCTAATTACGACCCTGTCTTTTTGTTAAATTCAAGGGATGACGATAGATGGCGAACATGTTTATAAAAACTCTAAACATTATATTTTGGCAGCAAAAACTCGTTAGGGATGTCAGAAGAACAACTTTCAGTACGTATGATTATTGAAGTATATTACCACTGCTCTAATTATCTATTTATTTTAATTTCTATGAGATAATGCGTCGCCACCTATTGTCAAGTAGAATATTTGAAGTCTCCTACAAGATAAGAGATTTTTTTAGAACTATTCTATTAAATTATGAATAAAATTACTTACAGGTGAAATGTGATGCCTTTCGTACCACCAGAACGTCTGTCCGAGTAATTTTTACAAGATAAAACACAACAATTCTTCCTTTTTTACTTAATAATATGAAAATAACACGAAAAACCTCCGTTGTGCACAGAACGAACGACGACAGTACACTGAATAAGGCCACGTTCACTATGATGACGTCAGGACCTATTGAGAATCACAGTGCACAGGTACTTAGGCCGACTCCTCTCTATATTTGCTCCATGTTTTAGGTGATATAAATATCAGCAGCAAATATAATAACATAATTATAACATATTGTTGAGTCCAGTAATGTTGATGAATAATATAAACTTAATTCTGAATTCTAATGCATTTCATAATGGCGCCGATTGTCTTGTTCACAAACTAAACATGGCGAACAAAAATACGTCGATTTACGTCAAGCGCGGACTAATTTGACAGGTCTAAACTAACATTTTATTTGCTATCCTTTTCTTAATGAAATAAAAAGAAAAACATGCACTGAACTTAACTTTAATTTAGTTTGTAAACAAGGGAATCGTCTTATTGAGTCTACCCCGTCCATAGTTCGCGTCTCAGTGTGTGATTCTCTTGAATTACAGTCGCTGTTTTGCCAAATGGTCTCGTTTTGGCGAGTTCCACCAAACGGCTCGCGTCGCAAAGTATATGAATGGGTGCGGCAACAGATGATCGCGTCCAAATGGTCTCGTTTTGGCGAGTTCCACCAAACGGCTCGCGTCGCAAAGTATATGAATGGGTGCGGCAACAGATGATCGCGTCCGACAGGATATCTACGCATTTAATTTAATTATTGACTGTGACAACATAACTGTATTCGTCATAATTAACTTATTGACCGCTTCAATGTTTAATAGGAGAAAAGATTTCTTGCCCGTGCTGCCTCAATCTTATTTATACGACCGAACTGGTTTTTTTTTGTCATTGCACTACATTATGTATATTCTCACATAAAGGGTGTATCTGACATCGACGCACAAATGAGTACCATGGATCCAGTACATGATTCTGAACCCCTCGGTGGTGGAATTTTTTGTCGGCTTTTTCATGTTTTAAAAAAACATATATATAGTTTTTTCACTTTAGACCGTTCATAATTACTATACTTTTATAAACTAATCAGATTTTAAAGTAAAAATTAATTAATTCGCTAATTACACAAAAAAGCGCAATGAAAGCACAACTCGGAAAAACTATCTAATCAGCTGATTTAATAGACTTCACATCAGGGATCAATGTCATACCTACAAACCCGCACGGCGGCACTCTTGCAACGTTCAAAGGCCGAGCCGACACTTTTTTAAACACTGTTATTTCTGTAACCGCTCATTAACGACATAAATGACAATCATAATATTATTAATGGCATGCGGTTTAGCCTTTTCGCGAAGTTTGCGTTACGATGTGAGATACACCCTGTAAATGACGATACACAGTAATTGATATAAAACTAAGTGGTCAATAGGTTAGTCAAGCCAATATGGTCAGTATGTTTGTTGGCACTTATACTAAACAAATAGTGGCATTGTTATTAGTATTTTGATATTGAATTTGATTTGTTGTTGTTTTAACACTTATTTTGAATATTGTTTGAGAAATAAATTTGTATGTATCTACAGACGCCAACATATCAAGCTACTACAATCTGTCGATTTTCTTCAATATATTTTCAACTTAATAGTTAAAGCATTCAGTTCAAGTTTGATTGAGAACACATATTTTCGGGTAAGTTAACCAGCTGGCATCTGTACAGTTATTGATATTCATGTTTTTAGCCTTTTTAATAAATTATTGAATTTATTTTGTTTTATATTCTAAGTAAAAAATGTTATGTCCCATGTCAGCATCATCATTGACAGCAATATTCCACTGTGCATTGCACAAAAATTAGTAACCTAATTTCCCGAAAGGTGGCGTTGTACTTTGGGCTACTTCGCGCTGTTAACTTTTTATTTTTTTATGGGGTCAAGACGACTTTAAGCTATTAAACTCTCGAAAAGTGTTTACGTAGAGGTTGCGGATCGGTTACTATCCGATCCGCAGACAATTTTCATGCGACATTTAATTAGCCATGGAAACTTTGGAGTTGCCTTCAAAATTCGTTCAACATGAATAAACCAAACCCCGGATTCGATCTATGTGCAATGGTAAAACATAATGTAGAATATTCCAAGCCGCGATCTTACTGTGAAATTACTGGAACTAAACACTGAAGCAGTATCTACATAGACCTAGTATAAGTTTTCATTACGAAACGTTCGTCAATATCGAGCGCGTTTGACTCAGCGAATGGCCCGCTTCTAGGCCGTAAGAACTTTCAACCAATGAGAGCACCAAACGCGCCATCACTGCTTCGCAAAAGGAGGTGGTGGCGGCAATCAGGCAAGGAGGCTAACTGCCTCAGCGGAGACCACGCGGTATGCCCGGACTAGGCGGATGACCACGACCCTTTGGGACGCGATCAAGCGCCGGGCTGATCGCCGCCTCCCATGCCCCATAAAGAGCCATGGACCGCACGACCCCCGCATAGAGCCTCCGGCAGGAGGCCTTTGGTCCCGGCTCCCTAGATTGGGGAGGAGCCACTTCTGGGCTGCCCTGGCCCGTTCCAGTCTGGGAGCCAAACGTCTGAAGTGTTCATCGGCCCAAGAAAACGATAATGCTAACACCAGAAATAAGGAAAAACTGCGAGCCCTTTTCATCGATTTCAAAAGGTTCAAAACTCTTTTGTTGGGCTTGGTATGACTTTTTATAACAACATACCCTTTGCTTTGCTAGACTTACCTTACAATGCATTTAAAGCACAAATAAAATCCAAGCTTGTTTAAAGGCTTAGGGATTCCGTACCAGCTATTCTTATCATTTAAATAGTCATTTTAAATGATAACAAACGTATATATTTATTTATTATTATTATTCTATCTCCGGAATTAGCTTACTGACACGTTATATGAGTTCATATAATTTACTTTTTACAATGCATAAATATGCGAGTTGTCACGCCCTTTATACTTGGAGCTTTTATTTAGGTAATAAGTTTTTACTTAATTACATTTCCATTTCAATGAAAAAAATATTTTTTTTTCTTTGCTGGTATTTTGGCGTGGTAGCTGGCATATGGTAAAGAATTTCATTGTTGTTATATTTTCTTGTGTTCATTACTATACATATTAGGTATTGTATAAAGTCATGTGTTTTTTAAATGAACAAACATCTGTGCTGCTGGGGAGTTTGTTCCGCAACTTCTTCTTCCCAGCGAAAGCACTAGGAAGTGTCGATGGGTGGGCGTTTTGGGGGACTGACTTATGTAATGTTGTCATTCAAAGAGTGCTGAGTCTGAGCCTAATTTGGATAAATGACTTTTGATTTTGTTTTTTTTTTTGATCGAAGGTCCGCCGGCTGCCGTCTCCTATGATGTCTCGAAGGCCTTCGACCGGGTATGGCACGCTGGCCTTTTGAATAAGCTTGCAGCGTTCTTTGCAGCGCATTTCCGCTTGTCTGACGGGCTGGGTAAAAGACTTCCAGACTGAACGGTCCGTCCGAGTTGTTGTCGACGAATGGTCATCGGAGCCCATGTCGACTAATGCCGGTGTTCCTCAGGGGTCTGTTCTCTCTGCAACTCTGCTTCTGCTGCATATTAACGATCTGCTGATGCCCGGTTTCTATGGGTATGCAGATGATAGCACAGTTGTGGAGAGATACCTGCCGGGTGCTAGGGCTAATGAAGAATCAATCTGGTCCGAACGAGAAGCTATGGCAGAGCGTACGAATGTTGCACTACAGGCAGTACCTTTATGGCAGTGTCTCTAAGGGTCAATTCACACGTACCACAACCACACCACTTCACAGCGTCAAAATGTGGTTACGTGTGAATAGTGTCGCAGCGGCTTTTTGCAGTTGTGTTGTGGTACCGACAAAATGTCGATGTGGTTGCGTTGTCGCTGTCGCCAGCTAGGTGCGTTGATGACGTTATGTCGTGGCGACGGTGCTGCCGCCGGTGGTGGCGTTGCCGTCGCGATGTGGTCGTATTACACAGGTGGTCGATAACAACGGCAAAATGTGGTACGTGTAAATTGTAATATTCATTTTCAATACTAAATATACGCCCGACGACATCGCGTCGTTGTGGTGTGGTTGTGGTACGTGTGAGTTGAGCCTTAATGGGGCAAAGCCAGTCTTGTAGCATTCAATGCCGCCAAAACACAAGCGTGTCTATTCACCGCCAAATGGTCCAAGGCCAAAGTGGCTAGCAGGAAACTTGGCGTTATCGCAAAGGTACAAAGATACTTCATACCGGGACAGCTTCTAATGTTATACAAAGCACATATCGGTTCGTGTTTGAAATACTGCAGCCACATTTGGGCTAGTGCTGCAAAATGCCAGCTGGCTACTTTGGATTCAGTGCAGAGGCGTGCGAAGTGGCTAATTGACGACCCAGAATTACGGTTTTATTTTGATGATCGCTTATACAGCATAAAAGAAACAACCTTTTTACCTGCTAGACATATTCCACTGCTAGGGATTTCAATCCAGTATCATTTTCAATCTGGCCGGATTACACCGGATTGACGCTAATCCGACCGGATGCGGTCGGATTTTAAAGTTACTTAAGGCATAATAATAATACATAAAAAGAAAAATAAAATTTGTTTTTATGGAAAGTAAAATCACATTTAATTATATTTTTTGGTTATTATCATCATCATTTCAGCCGAAAGACGTCCACTGCTGGACACAGGTCTCCCCCAAGGTTCTCCACGACGACGCAGTGAAACCCCAAGCATAGCCCTCTCCATTGCCCGTTGAGTGACTTTGAGCCTTCTTATAAGGCCCATTGTTAGCGACCACGTCTCAATTCCATAAGTCATCACTGACAACACACACTGGTCGAAGACTTTCGTCTTGAGACACTGCGGTATTTCGGACGAGAAGATTTTACGTAGCTTTCCGAAAGCAGCCCAGCCGAGTTGGATTCGACGATTGACCTTTTTCTCGAAGTAGGACCTTCCTAACTGGATAGTTTGTCCAGATACACGTAGCTGTCAACAACTTCGAGAACAGAGTCTCCAATCTCTATAGGAGTCGGTACAACATGGGCATTACACATGACTTTCGTCTTGTCCATGTTCATTTTAAGACCGACTCTACTGACTTCTACTATTCTAAAATAATAATAGAGTAAGTAATCATTCTGACTCTCACTTATTGCTTTATGAAGTATCTGAAAGTACAAGTAATAATACTATTAAACCCTTATTAGTAATCTACACAGGCATAAGAAACATTCTTTTAAATTTGCATGTATAAAATCAACTTCAGTTCATAATCCTAAGAAACAATGCAATGCAAAATGCAAGTAAATATTATATGTGCCTAAAAAACGATCTAAGAAAACATATAGTGTTGATTATATTGTCTCCTAATCTGTTTCTGATGGCACAAATATAATCTGCTGCAGATAAGGCCCCTTCTGCTTCAACTCAACTCATTAAAGTAACTGCAAATCAGCGATAAGTGTTTGCCTTTTACTCCTACTTCATACGTAATCATTTCTTTTTAAGTATTTTCTCATAATCTGTTTATTTTTTAGTTTTTGCTTTACCGGATCCGGTAGGCCCAAAAACACGCCGGATTGCAATCCCTATCCACTGCTCTTGCCAGGAAAGGATTTGAAGTCGCTGTGTCAGACTTTTAAGGCTAACCAAAAGAGGTTGCTTACCTTGCCTGCAAGATACGTGTTACGGGCTAGGGGTACTTAAACGCCGGTTAAGGGTTACGAAGTTTATTGACAACGAAGGTACAGTCAATCGTAGGCAATGACAAGTAGAATGTAGCTGACGTTGCACCGAAGTCTTCCTCTACGTTCACGAAGTCCGTGTCGTAAACACAATACACTACAGATGTTACTTCACTCAAAGTACTCAAAGTCTTCGTTACGGTTGTTGCAGTAGGTATTCTCAAAGATCGCTTCTTAACTGTCGCTTGTTTTCGCCTAGGCTGTCAAATGCAGGCTGACTGGGCTGGCGTCACGGGGCTGTATATAGATCAGCTGATAGAACATTCCAAACCCGTCCAGAATCAATAATAAGAGCGCATAACTTCGAGTACATTCCGTAGGTACCTACGGTAATTAACCGGGGACGAGTTTCTAGAAATTTCGATGTCGACACTTTGATGACAATATTGATGAAACCTATACCATTTGATAGGCCACCCTAGGTCTAGGAATGCGTTTTTATATTGTAACCATACAATGCCTAGGTCTTGAGATTTAGTGCTTAAAAGTTATGTATGGTGAGATGTCCAACAATGAACCAGTGGTACACATTGAGCCACCCTTCTTACTTTGTAAACGCTACGTTTACAAACCGTGCTTGGACACGAATATACTCAGTTTTTACTGCGCCGCCTGCTGGTAAGTCGGGAACTAGCTAGCGTCAAAGAAGTCCGTGTGGCGGATCGCAATACGATTTTCGGCGATAAAACGCAATAAAACGTATGTGTACTTTTATTATACTTAATATAGCGTTTATTTGGTTATCGTATACAACTGAAATTACTACAGTAACTCTTTTCATTTGTTTTTAACATCACAAACGTTGAATGGTGGGTGTAGTACACATTGAACCACGAACATAGTTGGATCAGTGAGCCGGTTAATTTTATACTTGACTAAAATTACTGTTGTTTCAGCATAGGGCGAATCAAAGCAGCGCCTAGGAAAATTGGAGGCCACACAAAGAACACATGTTACTAGTAAAAAATGGACGTTTCTTATTTATAAATCAAAAATATTGTCAAAAACATTTAATTAATAAAGTTGATAACTTAGTAACATTTACAAGGCGTTTTATTGCTTTACCTTAGTTTTGTAGCATAAATAGTTATAATTTACTGTAAAATAAATAGGAAGCTTCACTGTGTACATATTGGTTCACTGTTGACCTGGCCCCGGTTCAGAGTGTCCCACGTGGTGGACTCAGTGAGCCATTTGCCATCTTTAAAAAAACTTAAATATATTCTATCATATTGCGTTTGGTTCTAAAATTAATATTTAAAATTATATCCAGATATATGGGAAGTCCTCTAGTAAAAAAAAAATTCTTCTTTATCTTTAGAAACAGCAGAGTTATGAATGTGCAACTTTTTCACTCCAAATTGAACCTTACACCATCGAAATAAGGTGCATTCGTAACATTGCCCCCTTCTTAGTCGTGCTCGTCCCCGAGCATGATTTGATCCATAATAGCGAGCTAGGTGGTCCTCGTCTACGATCTTCAGCTTCCCTATAAGTCCTTTCTTTATCCGGTAGGTGACATCATTTATTCTGGTTACTATAGTGTACAGACCCTCCCATTTGGCTTGAAACTTTGGACTCTTTCCTTTCCTCCTAATGGGGTTATGTAACCATACTAAAGTTCACTAGCTCATGTATTCCATCTAGTTTACGCCGTAGGTCGGCCACATAGTCGACGGCTAGGATAAGAGTATCGGGGGGTGTTCCGCTTAGTGCATCTATTGGTAGCCTGATTTCTCGGCCGAAGTTGATTTTCGCCGGTGTGCAATTTGTGCAATCGTGTATTGCTGAGCGGTATGACATTAAGAAGAGTGGAATGTATTAGTCCCAATCCCTTTTGATGTTCTTCCATTACTTTGGCCAGATGATGCTCTAACGTCTGATCAAATCTTTCTACCATTCCATCTGACTGGGTGATATGGTGTTGTAAAAGTCTTATGTATCCCAAGTAGTTGACAAACCTCTTGAAATAATAAAGACTCAAAATTTCTACCCTGGTCAGAGTGTAACTCCAAGGGAATGCCAATTCGACAGAAAACCTCGTGAACTAGCTTTTTGGCGACGGTATGAGCTTCTTTGTTGGGTACTGCAAAAGCTTCTGGCCATTTGCTGAAATATGCATGACGGTGATATACCTATTTCCTTCTTCAGTGATAGGAAATGGCCCAGCTATATCGACAGCAACTCTTTCCCATGGTGCACCGACATTGTATACTTTCAGTCAACCTCTGGCTCTCGTTTACGGTCTCTTTACTGAGGAGCAGGCTACACATTTTCTACACCAGTCCTCTACGTCTTCGCGGACACCTTCTCCGGGGTTTTCTTTACTCCTAGATGTCCTCCGGATACTTCGTTGTGCAACTGCTTTAGTACTGATGCGATTTTATCGCAGGGGACAACTATCTGTAATGTGACCTCCCGTCCACTGGGTGATTCCTATTTCCTCTTGAGAACTCCATTATCAATTATCAGGCTGTCCCATTGAGCTCAATAACTTTTTGCAGTTGGGCAAAGCGCTGATATTTCACTCCAAGCGGGCCTCTGGCCACGTTGCTTCCATTCGATTACTGCCTTCAGGTCACTGTCTTCCTTTTGTGCGTCTTCCATTGCTTGATTATTCCAGTCTTCATCCAAAGCGTTCACCAGTCACCTGGATAATCCGTCCGTTCTCTTCCTGTTTGGCACAATGTCGGCAAGATTCCTCGGAAAGCCGTTTAGAGAAAGCATCAGCATTATTGTGTGACTTGCCTTTTCGATGTTCAGTGACAAAGTCAAATTCCGGGTCTTTGAACTGAAGCAGCCATTGTAGCAGGCAGCGTGATCGGTGCGAAGTGTAAACCTTCTCCCAATCAAATATTTCTTGAAATTTTGTAAGGTCTTAACAACGGCCAGAAGTTCTCGACGCGTAACATAGTAATGACCTGGACAGACATTTGCTGATGCAATAACGACCTGCCGATCTCCTTGTGTTTGAGAGAGAACTCCTCCAGTACCAACATTGCTGGCATCCGTGTATACAAAAAATCGGCCTTCCCTACTAGGGTAACCTAATACAGGAGCCCCACACAAGTGAGTTTTCAGTAACTCAAATGCCTGTTCGCAGTCAGAGTTCCATTCAAATTGTCAATTTTCCTCTGTCAAACGATGCAACGGTTTCGCTAACTGAGAAATTTTTCACAAACCGACGGTAATATGCACACAGACCCAAGAAAGAGCGTATCTCAGTTTTGTTACGACGAGTAGGCCACTTCGACACGGCTTTTACTTTTTCAGGGTCTGTTCGAATTCCTTGCGCCGAAATTTTGTGTCCGAAGTATCCGACCTCTCTATGGAATAGTGTACACTTACTGGGACTGAGTTTTAAATTTGCTTGACGTATTTTCTGAAATACTTTTTCCAAATTGCGTAGGTGCTCTGCAAAGTTTCGTCCCATAATGATGATGTCATCCAAGTAGACCAGGCATGCGTCACCAAGCAACCCCACCAAGATACGCTCCATTAGGCGCTCGAATGTAGCTGGAGCATAGTCGAAAAGGTATGGCATTGAATTGCCAGAGACCGTTTCCAGGACCAATGGTGAAAGCGGTCTTTTCTTTACCTGCTGACAGATTTCCACTTGCCAATATCCACTTTTGAGGTCAACTGTGGACAACCATTTCATGCCACTTAGCAAGTCCAAGGTGTCATCTATACGTGGCAGAGGGTAACTATCCTTTTTCGTAGCATCGTTTAACATCCTGTAATCAACGCAGAACCTTGTACTTCCATCCTTTTTCTCGACTAGGACAACTGGAGATGACCAAGGGCTGGTAGATGCTTCAATAATCCGGTTTTTCTCCATATCTCTTAACATTTCAGTGACTTTCTGTTCTCTTGCAAAGGGGATACGACGTGGTCTGTCTTATCAGCTGTGTATTACCCGTATCTATGAGGCGTTTGACGAGCCCGGTCCTTCCCACGTTACCGTCGGTCTTCAAAAAAGGTCATGAAAGTTATGCAAAAGTTGCTTAACCTTGTAACTTTCGAACTTGTTTAAATTGTACTTACAATTTTCTGGTAGTGTCGATAGATGTTCCTGCCACTTCTTCATCACGTTCCCTTTCGTGCGCCTCTATTTTTCTGAAATATGCTACGTTATCGCTCACACCCACCATGCAATCCTTTTCAATGATTACTTCTTTGCTACTAACGTTGATTATGCGTATTTTTGTTTATGGGAAATCATCATCAGTGTCCTTGTCCTTATCCAGTCTGGGTGATCTCCAGAATCTTCTATAATAATGCAACGTTTGCGGCATCTTATTGGCGAAAATCTAATATCTACTAAGGTTTCTGATTTTGGTGGTAATACTGTCCTCCTTACACTGACCCTTGTTTTGCACCTTGAATAAATACTTCTTGTTCTGGAAAACTCAATACTCCTTTTGCTACATTAAGGACGCACTGTTGTTTTCTCAAAAAGTCCAGTCCTATTATGCCATCATCTGTAATATTCGCTACTAAAACAAGATGCGTGAATGTCTTATCACCCATTTTTAAGGTCACATTCGTTTCACCAAGTACGAGTACTGATTGACCGGTGTCGGTTTGTAACCGGCATTGTGAAGACCCTCTTTTGCTATGCATGCTATCGTCCGAGGAAATAGCTTCGGTCGTGCAATAGTTCTTGATGCACCAGTATCCAATGTGAAACTGCATGATTTACCATTCAGTTCCCCTTCTACAATAAGACTTTCCGTCACCAATACTGTTATAATGGGGGATTCGTGACGACCAGCCAGTACTCGCCCCATAGCCCTGGCTGCTCCTAGTTTAAATCCTCAGCCTCCACCTGTGTCCCAGAAGTGCTTCTTCCCCAAGCCTTCCTGGGACAGTTGATCCGATTATGCCCCTTTTCGCCGCACTCATAGCATGTTGGTCCTTGTCGGCTTTTCATTTGTGCGGTTACCTCACGGATACGGTGGTGTTATCGGTCGTCTTGGCGTACTGCTTCCACCTCCAGAGCGTGTGTCAAGGCTTATCGCGCCTGCTGGACGCCCACGTGCTTTCTTATTTAAGTATAACGCGCTATAACATAGCGCATTTAACATTTTGAACGCCCATCTATATAATACGCGATGTGTCCTCCCTCGCCACGCTACAAATGTATAACGTATCTATAGTAAAACGTAGGGATGGGATTAATATCCTATCGACAAATACATTTAAATTAATGTTTATTGTAAATTTACGAAGCTAAATAAAATCTGTAACCATATTTTCATATTTTATTTTATTTCATAAAAAAAATCAATATGAAAACTTGGATATATTTCCCATAATAAAGAAAAGAATTGTAAATTTATTAGACGTGTGTTCTAGAAGGCACATCTCTATTTGTCTCCAAATGTAATCCTTTTACTTCATATCAGTCGTTGGCGCTCGAGGCACGTCAAAATCCTTTTTGATATAAGGATGTCTATATTTCTATGGTATTTATTTTTATATTGAAAATAAAACAAATTAGAACTTTTTATTTGTGAAAAAGTTGCAAGTGACGTGTATAAATAATATTTTATAAATATTGTAAACAATAAACAAGGTTTTATTCACCTTAATCAAGAATAAATAGGTTTTCTAAACATTGTCAATAGTGAAACACAGTTTGAAAAACCCATCCCTACAAAGTTAGTTATGTGTCACTCCGCACACGCCACCGACTTGTATAGAGGTAAATCTGTGACGTCATAAGCGGACAGGTTTCAAGGTCATAGTGACTTTGTGCATTTTAGTGTAGTGCAATGTTTACATCTTAAGTTGACGCACGTGTTTTAACAAAAAAAAAAAAAAATATATATATGACAAATTATTGCGAGTAGTTCAAGTCTGAATCAGAATTTTGAAATAGTTCGTCGTCTTGACATTCCGTTAAGTCGTCAACTTCAGTTTCAGGAATTTTCGTCAGTTTTCTATTAGTTTCTACAAACCAGAAAAATAATTGCGAGTATTTTGCGACACCATTAAATATACGTCTGAAACATCTGTGTAAAACAGTAATTTTAATAAAAAGAAATCGGCCAAGTGCGTGTCCGACTCACGTACAAAGGGTTCCGTACCATTGATTTATGAAATTAAAGGATTAAAGTTATTTGTATGAAAGATTACGCGGTAATAAGCGGTTTACGATTTACGAGGTATTAAAAAAAACTACTTACTAGATCTCGTTCAAAACAATTTTCGTTAGTAGTTTTTATAGTAATGTAGGTATGTACTTGTACATCATGTTTTTTAGATTTTTCATTTTCTTATTGTAGAAGTTAGAGGGAGGGGGCAACTTTTTTTCCACTTTGGAAGCGCGCCTGTCACGCAAACTATTCGGTTTAGAAAAAAAATATTTTAGAATCCTCTATATCATTTTTGAAGACCTATCCATACATACCCCACACGTATGTTTGATGAAAAAAAAAAAAATGAGTTTCAGTTCCAAGTATCGGGAGCCCCAATATATATTATTATTTTTTTATTTTTGCATCAATACCTTAATACGGCTCACAGAATACATCTACCTACAAAGTTTCAACAGAATAGCTCTTATAGTTTCGGGAAAAAAAAAGGCTGTGACATACGGACGGACAGACAGACATGACGAATCTATAAGGGTTCCGTTTTTTGCCATTTAGCCACGGAACCCTAAAAAATTAAGAAAACCACGTATTTAGCTTCTATCAATTGTATTTGTTGTAACTAAACGAAATACATTATGCAGGAATCGGTTGAGTTTATGCACGTGTAACTCGACCACAGTGAATATAAAAATAAATACCATTAGAAATATAGACATCCTTATATCAGAAAGGATTTTGACGTGCCTCGAGCGCCAACGACTTGATATGAAGTAAAAGGATTACATTTGGAGACAAATAGGGATGTGCCTTCTAGAACACACATCTAATAAATTTACAATTCTTTTCTATATATGGGAAATATCTCCAAGTTTACATATTGTTTTTTTTTATGAAATAAAATAAAATATGAAAATACAGTTAGTTTTTATTTAGGTTCGTAAATTGGTGAATAAACATTAATTTAAATGTCTAATATTATTTGTCGATAGGACATTAATCCCATCCCTACGTTTTACTATAGATTTGTAGCGTGGCGCAGGAGGCGTTCAAAAGGTTAACGCTAGAAATTAATAGTTTATAGTCTGTAGCGTGCTATTGTTGTATAGACGTTTTGAACAACTATAAATTAGATAGCAATTTTTGAATTATATTTTCAGAGCCATAGCCACGATTTTTTTATAAAGGTGCACCTTTTCTAGTGTGCGTTCGCGCAGCGGAATGTTGTTGAATTTAAAGATTTTAGATATGCAGATATTTAGTGTATGACGTCGTATAATTGTGTATGGTAAAAAAAAATTTGTGCACGCAGCCATTGTGGAGAAATTCACAAAATACTGATTCCGCTGGGCGAACGTTGTCCTGGCGGAACTTTTTTAATCCTTTGACTTGAGAAAAAAGAGATGTGTCCAAAAATTAGTGTGTATTTGTGTGTAATTGTGTATGTAAAAAAAAAAAAAAAAAAAAAAAAAAAAAAAAAAAAAAAAAAAAAAATGTATGAATAAAATTTGTGCATGCATAAACTTCGGAGATATTCAAGTTTCCGCTGCGCGAACGTTTGGCCATTAGCTAGTTTTCATATAAAGCGCTTACATAGAGAGCTGTAGATTTTTACATACTTTGTTTTGAATTTGTGTATATTTGTTTAAAAAACAGATTTAGAAAAAATCGTAAGGCTTAAAAGATAAAAATATAAACGTAAAATACGCTTATTTGGTCTTAGTTCTTAAAGTATGCACTTTGGGGTCTAGATTTTCACGTTTATACAAACCTTGTAAGTGTCTGCAATATATTGCCAAGTATCAATGATGTTCCTTTAGTAATTAAAGAGTTATAGGATAATTTACCATGACATAATCACTGTTTACAAAGCAGTCAAATATCACGACATTCTAAAGGAATGGCATGGTAAAATGTATGCCAATAATTAGTGTATTCATTCAACTATTCACATGCAAAATTTCATGTGATTAAATTCAGTAATTAATGAAATACAATTATAATACTGACGAAGCATCGAAAACCTACATAACCCGACCAAGTTCGGATAGCTATAAAAAAGCGGCCGTGCAATATATTTAGGTAACATCCCAAAATTTACAGTATAATATCGGTTTGAATTGGTATAGGTGATAACACAATTGTTTCGATATAATATAAAGGTCATTTATTTTTCTACACCTATTTTTTTAAATGTATTTGACTATGACAAAGTAGGTACTATTTACGTAGTTATTTTATTTAAGTATGCGCTTGAGACTTGAGATATAATCTAGATATATTAATCAGGTTCAAATACAACAGCAAATGAATACGCGCGGGCCGCGGCTAATGAAAACATATTGCCCTCTCTTTTCTTCAAGGATGGAAGTACTGTTTCAAGCGGGAAGCCTCCTAACGTTCGTTGCGCGCAGCGCGTCGTCTATTGTTTCACACTAGAATATTTTTGATCAATTCATAACTACAATAGTAAGGTCCGTATTACAGAACGTCACTCAAAACTCCAGCTTTACTTAAGTCTCGTTTGAAGCCTTCTGATAGGTTAAAACTAGTTTTAAGTAATGCTCAAGTATTACTTAAAACTAGTAAATAAAGCTTGAGTTTTGAGTAACGTTCTTTAATACGGACCTTAGACTATTTAACCAAAAGACTAGCCTTAAGCGTACCACTTCAATCAAAATAATTCTTATTTTGGTGGGGTGCGGGGGAACACGCTCACTTAAATAAGTCACAACCAGTACAACAGTATAGACCATCAATTAAAAAATCGATTGAAGAAGTAGTTTTTTTTAAGTTATTAGATTGTTTGATCCACTAAATTTGCAAAGGGGAACGCTCGTCTAGTGCATTGGTTAAAAAGTGTTATAAGCTACAATATGATAAATATTTACCTAAACAGTAGTACTTACTTGTGGTAATTATTTAATATCCCTGGGGGGTCTATAGTAAGAATCCTGATGCGTGAAATCTTCAATAGAAATTAGCTGTATCAATTTTATTTGCCTAAATTAATATATCTAGATTATATCTCAAGTCTCAAGCGCATACTTAAATAAAATAACTACGTAAATAGTACCTACTTTGTCATAGTCAAATACATTTAAAAAATAGGTGTACAAAAATAAATGACCTTTATATTATATCGAAACAATTTTGTTATCATCTATACCAATACAATACCGGTATTATACTGTAAATTTTGGGATGTTACCTAAATATATTGCACGGCCGCTTTTTTATAGCTATCCGAACTTGGTCGGGTCATGTAGGTTTTCGATGCTTCGTCAGTTTTATAATTGTATTTCATTAATTACTGAATTTAATGACATGAAATTTTGCATGTGAATAGTTGAATGAATACACTAATTATTGGCATACATTTTACCATGCAATTCCTTTAGAATGTCGTGATATTTGACTGCTTTGTAAACAGTGATTATGTCATGGTAAATTGTCCTATGACTCTTTAATTACTAAAGGGACATCATTGATACTTGGCAATATATTGCAGACACTTACAAGGTTTGTATAAACGTGAAAATCTAGACCCCAAAGTGCATACTTTAAGAACTAAGACCAAATAAGCGTATTTTACGTTTATATTTTTATCTTTTAAGCCTTACGATTTTTTCTAAATCTGTTTTTTAAACAAATATACACAAATTCAAAACAAAGTATGTAAAAATCTACAGCTCTCTATGTAAGCGCTTTATATGAAAACTAGCTAATGGCCAAACGTTCGCGCAGCGGAAACTTGAATATCTCCGAAGTTTATGCATGCACAAATTTTATTCATACATACACAATTACACACAAATACACACTAATTTTTGGACACATCTCTTTTTTCTAAAGTCAAAGGATTAAAAAAAGTTCCGCCAGGACAACGTTCGCCCAGCGGAATCAGTATTTTGCGAATTTCTTCACAATGGCTGCGTGCACAAATTTTTTTTTACCATACACAATTATACGACGTCATACACTAAATATCTGCATATCTAAAATCTTTAAATTCAACAACATTCCGCTGCGCGAACGCACACCCTTTTCTATACCCCTGACCAACGGGGGAAGGACAAGCGGGGGAAGTTTGCGCACGCATAACTTCATGCATTTTCACATGTGCGAACTTCCCCCACTACAAAATCTCTTGCCAACTATATCCACCTACACTCAAAATATAATTTAGGTAGCATTTAGTTTACGCTCATGTAATCGTCACCGATTCCTGCACGGTATAATGTTTAACGGTCAGTAAAAAAAGGCTTAAAACGATATAACTGATACCATGATTTATACTGCCATACTTAGAAATGCGATTTTTTTATAAATAAATACAAACAGTCACACAGAGTAACATCTTTATTTGAAAAACGTCCTTCACAAACGATACAAAACTATTCGAAAAAATTGTAGATTATTTCAAAATGGGTTTTTAAAAACCAAATTAAAGTAATTCAAACAAGAGCGATTCCGTTATTCCTTAGGTTTGTCAGCTGTGCTCAAGTGTAGAAATAAAGATAAAGGACAATGGTCGCTACCATACACACCGTCTCTTATAACATTATCACACAAAGCTGGTACCAGTCTTTCTGAGATTATAAAGTAGTCCAAACGCCTGAAACAATTGCAAAAATATGAAATTAATCATAAAAGTTTATCCTCAATTCCAATGTTGAGTATGACAGTCTCATGTGAATTTTGGATGTAACTAGAATATATTATGGTTATGGTTGCTAAAAATATCTATGCAGTCATGTAATGGAGCTTCCGACGTTTTAGATTCCAACAGGTTGACGACTTTGTGGTTCAACTTGCACAACTACAATCGCTTCTTGTCAATTATCTATAGAATTAAGTAAAAAAAAGTCTTACCATCCCACGTTTTTAGCCCGGCTGTTCATCATGTATGTCCAGAAGGTGTAAGCCCCGGTCTTGTCCGGGTACAAGTGACGGAACGTGTCGACGAAGCCGTCCCCGAGCAAATCAGTCATTCCAGCACGCTCTTCGTCAGTAAAGCCTGCGTTCTTTTTATTTGTTTTAGGATTGGTTAAATCTGCAAGTTATCCGATTAAGTTAGTCGCAAATCGGAGTATAATAGAAGAAAATCAAATCTAACTATAATATAAACAGCGTGAAAAGTGTATGTACATCAACAACGGCAACTTACCTTGTTTTTAAGCAAGAAACAAACTAAGTAAAATAAAATGTTAGTTAGACCCATCACATAACCTTACAAATTAATGTTATTAGAATAAAATATGTAAGTACCTATTTCTTTGTGTGAAACATTCATGTCACCACAAATTATCACAGGTTTCTTCTTATCTAATTCCTTAATATGTCGACGAAACTCTTCATTCCATTGCAGTCTTTTAGGAAGTGTGACTAGTTTTCGTCCCGAGTTTGGGACATATGTGCATACTAAATAAAATTGCTCGTACTCCGCTGTAATGATCCGACCCTCGCTGTCGAATTCCTCGTTATTTAAACCGTAAACGACGTTCATCGCAAGTTTTGTGGTATAAATGCCTACGCCTGCGTAGCCCTCTTTATCACTGGACACCCAATATGCATGATAGCCAGGTATATTTGCTACTTCAGCCGGCAGTTTATCTTGTGAACATTTTGTTTCTTGTATACATAATATGTCAGGTTTCTCGTGTTTAAAATAATCAAGACAACCCTTAGTTGCCCATGCTCTAATACCATCTACATTCCAGCTTGAAATTTTAAAATTCCATTCTTTACCCTGACTATTGGTGGAAGAATTGGAGAAATCAATAGATTCAAAATCTGTTACTGATTTATTTTTAGAGGATGTTTTCGTTTTGGATTCTCCTGCAGGTGCTGAAATACATTACATTATGAAACAGCATACAATTTAACAAATGGCTCATTACTCTATCATATGATGTCTCATTTAGAGTAAAGATTGTATGCATTACTGCCATCCTCTTAGTCTATGTGAATGAAAACCCAATGTAACATGCACATAAGGTACTTAATCTATCTGAACAAGTTAATTTTTGCCAATTTTCACAATAGAAAATAAAACATCTATGCACTGCGATTACTTATAAATAAGAACCTCTATAACCATACAAGAATTAACATGCAAGAATATAATATATTCTTAGATTTTGTTCACAGTACTGTTTTTTTGATTAGTCACCAAATTGGAAACCCAATATTATTATTAAGTAATATTAATAAACCAAATATTATTGTCTTGATACTGCATAGTGCACTGGATTGTTAGCTTGTCCCCTTGCCTAAATCCAAATAGTTTATGAAGCAAAGTAGGGCATTATTTAAATTAAAATATGTAAGTAATAATATTTTTAAACTTGAGAGTACAGAAAGGTAGAATAAATAATAAAGCATTGATCATATACATTTGGAAAAGTTTTATTATGAATAATATTTAATGATAAACACACTTAATAGTAACTCAAAACAATATTTGTCAAATAATCAATAGTACTAGTTACCCTTTTCTGTGGCTCCCTTGCGCCGACGTTTTGATGCAGGCTCACTTTCTTGTGGTTTATCTTCAGCAACATCTTCATCTTCCTCATCATTTTTTGTCTCCGCTGGAATAGTCAAATGTAATTGTTGTAATTGAATTTTGTATTCCAGGAATAAATTTAACAATTCGACAGTTTTTGATCAGAAAATTTGTGTATCATTTACTGTCCTTCAATGGGTAAAAAGATATATCTTGAAAATCAGAAAATTTACAGTTAGTAAAATAAGTATTATCCTTACACAAGAAAACTACTTAGCCAATCATTATGGAACTTAATAGACTTCCAGATATATTAGAGGTAACATCAGATAATTTTTAATTAATATCAACTTTTTTCTCTATAGATAAAGCTGAAAAATGTAGTAGTAAATAAAATTAGTCTTGAATATACCTTTTTTGGTAACTTTTCTTTTTTTGGAGGACACTGCTTCGTCATCCTCATCATTTTCTTCCTCTTTAGGTTGGGCTTTCTTACCCTGGTTCTTCCTGCCTCTCGCTTCTTTTTTCTTAGGCTCAGGTTTGTCTTCTTCTTTCTCATCATCCTCATCATCATCATCTAAATCAACTTCTTGAGCCTTAGCAGGAGCTCTTTTCCTACCTTTAGGTGCAGACTTTTCTTTGACTTCCTCCTCAGTTGTATCAGACTTGTCTGCTTCAGGATCAGGGTCAGCCTCAACTTTAGCCGCTTTCCTTCCCCTGCCCTTAGCAGCCGGCTTAGGTTTTTCTTCTACTTCATCTTTAGGAGTGTCTGTTTCTTGTTTACCTCTTCTGCCTCTGCCAGATTTTGGTTCTGGCTTCTTAGCTACAGCTTCTTTCTTTGCTGTCCTTTTCCGACCTCTACCTGAAGCTGGTGCTTCCTCTGTGTGACCATTTGCTTCTGAATTTTCATCACTGTGTTCATTCTCTTCAGCTGGGGGAGATAAATCCTCTTCTGCTGATTGATCACCATTTGACGGTTCTTTGTCTAGAGAACTTGAGTCATCTACATTCTTCTTGCGACCCTTCTTGGTAGGAGGCCCTACTTCTTCAGCTACTTGTGGTTCTCCTGAATCACTCGCAGCTTTCTTACCACGCTTTGGTTTCTTATCAGCAATAGGGGCAGATTTTTCATTTACTTCAATGTCTGCTATAAGATCTGGCTCTGATGCAATTTTTCCTTTCCCTCTACCTTTTTTGGGAGCATCATTTTCTGTTACTTTTACATCAGCAGCTTTCTGGGAAAATTAAGAATGCTTGGTAAATTTTTCACAAAACAGTACAAATTGAAACCAAATGTTTGAATTTAGATTCAAAGCATAGTTGTATAAGTAAATACCAATTGCATCTGCCTTGCCTTTTCCCAACACTATTGGGGTCAACTTCTAGTATAACCGGGTTCAGATGAAGAGATCCAAAACCCAATTACTGCTAGAAAGTGACCACCAGTCTAAGGGTTGGGTAAGGGACTGATGGTTAGACTGGTGGTCACTTTCTAGCTTCTGACGACCCTTATTGAAAGAGTAAAAGATCTACAAATGACATATAGTAAAGGTATGTACCAATGTTAACATATAAATAACACTAAGTAATCCTAATGTTTATGTTACAACTGGTTCAAATAATAATGAGTTTGAAACTCATACTTAGAGGCCTGTGATCAATTTCCTGTAATACAAATGTTATGTAGTTTAAATAATAAGTAACGGTCGAGAAACGCAGTACGACATACACTTCAATACAATAAAGTGGCGCCAATTGCCGCGTTACGAACCGAAGAATGGCTTACATTTTGTATAGGCATGTGTTTGTAAAACGGCACGAAATACTAGCGGATAAAATTAAAATACGCATAGATTCACGTTGTAATTTAAGAAAACTACAAAAAAATATCAGCAATGGTTTCCTATAAATTGTAGTTGAATACATCTGACACCAGTACTGTTAAGTGCACATCGATAACAATGCAAAACCCGTTTGTTAAGTTCAATGCAAATACTTGAGATTATAGTTGGTTTACAGTAAATATAGCATACCTTTCCTTTAGCAGACCTAGGCGCCATTGTCACGAGGCAAATGTATCAGGAAATATCACAGATTTCACAGTTATAATAAGCAAATCTCTGCTTCACCCGTCTGAAAACGCGTTGGTAAGAGCAGGGGTAGCGGGCGAAGTTTCCGGCAAAATGACAGATATCGCGCACCGCCACTGCCGCCAAATTTTTGCCGTATATTTTTTTAAACCTTTTTTTAAGATGGCGGATTACTAAAGCTTTGAGTACACTATAAAACTATTGTCTATGAAAATTAACTGAAAATTCCATGGCTACATTTAAAAGATCATTTAAAACACTCAAACGCGTGAAACGTGGCTGAGGTGAGGTCAACAATGATCCCAGAGCGGGAGATGTCTTTTGATGATTTCCCATCCCAACAAAAAGAAAGGTCAACAATGATGGAGGGCAGGATAAATGAACTTTGTTTACTTAGATCCGTATTACAGAACGTCACTCAAAACTCAAGCTCTACTTAAGTCTCGTTTCACTGAAACTCAAGCATTGATCTCTGTTTAAGCATTACTTAAAACTAGTTTCAACCAATCAAATGGCTTGAAACGAGACTTAAATAAAACTTGAGTTATGAGTGACGTTCTTTAATACGTACCTTAGGTCCGTATTCCAAAAGGAAACTCAAGCATTGATCTCTGTTTAAACATTACTTAAAACTAGTTTCAACCAATCAAATGGCTTCAAACGAGACTTAAGTAGAACTTGAGTTTTGAGTGACATTCTGTAATACGGACCTAAGGTCCGTATTATACAATATACATTTTGTTGAACTAACTTTTTTGTTAGTTCAACAAAATGTATCGCCTATTTACATTGTTGGGCAGACACATTTTATGAACATAAATGAAGCAATGGATTAGCTATGTGCTTCGAATTGACCGTAATAATATGTTTCTTTATTTAAGGATCTCCAATAAACGATATAAAATAAAAATTTCATGTAATTAATTAATTTTTTATTAATGTTTTAAACTAGTGCTCACTGCGGTCCTCTCGTATCGTAAATAATTCTTGCTCTGCCTGTGGTTGCTGACTCCTTATTATGTTTATTTATTTTTTTCTTTCATCACTTCTGTTGAGTTCTTTTTACTGGCTATCCTTACTATATTATAAATCGGAAAGTGAGTTTGTGTGTTTGTTCCGCTTTCATGCCGTAACTACAGCTTGTCTATAAAGTCGTGAAATCTTTCTGAAACTATCAATTTTAAAAGTAGGGCAACACTAAATCTTAGTAAATACAAGTACATCGAATGACACGAATGAGTTAAATGTCTGAATGGATTAAATAATAGGATACTTCTTATCCCGGTAAATTTTTATATTCCCTAGGGAAATCTAAAAAGCGCGATATAATCGAATTCCACGCGAGCAAAGCCGCGGGCGAGAAGCTAGTTTTTTTATATATGTAAGGTATATACTAATTCCATGTGCACAAAAAACTTTGTTGTGTTAGTTTGACTTTGACAGTTTGGCGTTTTTAATTTCAGACCAACAATCGACAAAGCTTGAATGATTGAATCTGTCACATCTATCTGACGGAAACTGTCAATATCGTGGCAACGTGCAAATTCTTCGTTTCATTTTATGAGGAAGTAGTTCTACTTGATTATAATTGCTGACTAAAACCCTGCGGTGATGGTAAGATTTCTTAAACTTACTATTATTTTAAGACCCTTTCTAATATATTGAGAGCGCGCGGCCAGGTAAACTGCTTTACTCAACTATTGGCAATTTTCCTCAACCCGGGACTAAGAAGGATATTTTGAGTAACATAGCATATGCTGATTAGAATATTTATTAAATTTCAGGCTACATTGGATCGTAAAGGCACCTTTAAGGTGGAATATCTGCAAGATATTGAGAAGAAAGTCCAGGCGAAATGGGACAATGAGAAAATATTCGAAATGGAAGCACCAGAAGATGGGAAGGCTCATGAAAAATTCATGTGTACGTTTCCCTATCCGTATATGAACGGGCGCTTGCATCTTGGTCATACATTCTCTTTATCCAAATGTGAGGTAAGTGCTAACAAAGAAGAGTAAAATATTATTTGCCTTTCCTAATCACTGTTTACAATATCAGCTAAGTTATATATATACAAGCAGTCATTTTGAATCCTCGTCAAATTCAAGAAGATCATAATTAAGCTACTGATTCTCGACAAAAATCAATAATAACATAATGCATGTAAAAGCTTATAATTAATATTGTTCATTTTTTCTATTTTAAAATTTTTCGATATGGTCATGTTTGAGACATGTATGTTGTTCTAACATGCATGCTCCATATGCTGATTTCTGATACTACACTGTAACTGCCCTTTTAAACACACATAAAACTGCAGTTACTTATACAACACCAAAACTTTGTATACCTCTGTGTGCGCACATTGCCTGTGATCTACAGTATCTCTCTAAACCCCATATGGTAATTTAATTTGATAATTCATGTTTTCCATAACAGCCTTCTGAAATTTTACCACAGTGCAAAATGGCATATCACCTTAACAAGCTAAAAGTAACTACCTAACATGTATGATGCAATAGTATTGAAAAAATGTCAATATTGTAAAACTGCAAATTGAATTTATATTGCTAAAGTTTTATTTTTTAAACAAATATTTCAGTTTGCATCAAGGTACTATAGACTGAAAGGTAGAAAAGTACTTTTTCCTTTTGGGTTTCACTGTACTGGTATGCCAATTAAAGCTTGTGCTGATAAGTTGAAAAGAGAAATGGCTCTCTATGGTTGCCCTCCAGTATTCCCCGAAGAAGAAGAGGTTGCAATAAAGGAGGAAGGTGACATTGTCCCCAAAGACAAAAGTAAAGGGAAAAAAAGTAAAGCGGTGGCAAAGACAGGCGGAGCCAAGTACCAGTGGCAGATCATGCAAAGTATTGGAGTTCCTGATGAGGACATTAAACTGTTTGCTGATGAGAGCCATTGGCTTGAGTATTTTCCTCCACGGGCTGTAGCTGATTTGAAGAGAATGGGTATTCATGTAAGTATTTGTCACTGAAAATGAACTCAAATACTTAATCCTGTGTATTGAACAATGGTAGCTGTATGAAACGGTAACCCCTCAAGTTTTTACCTTTTTTTTTTTTTTTTTTTGTCTATACTAATATACAGTGGTGTTGTCAATACGACAATAAATGAAAACAGACAGTGCTGGTTCATAGGAATAATCTTAAACCATAGAAAAAAACCTAGCATCATGTATAAAAAAATGAAAATTTCAAATAAACTAAATTGCTTAAAATTGGAAAGTAGTGACGATTAGTGTATGCAAAGGTAAAAAAAAATGTCTAATCGCAAAAGTGGTGGTTTGCCAATTTGAAACTTCTTTAAAAAGTCTGCAGACGGCAGCCAGACTGCTATTTGTAATTATTGTCGCCGACAGTTGTTCATTAAAACTACTATAACCAATTTAAAGGCTCACTTGAAGCAAAAACATATTATTATAGCATATAATATTCTAATTTAGAAAACAATTCTCCCTTAAGATCTGAAAATGTAAATATGATTTTATAGCACGCGGTTTGTGTAACGAAGAACGACATGTAATGTAACGTGCTACGAAATCTAGCGTGTTGCAATAATTATCGCGCCTGCTAGACGCCCACGTGCTTTCTTATTTATAGCGCGCTATAACATAGCGCATTTAATAGCGCGCTATAACATAGCGCATTTAATAAGAAATTAATAGTTTATAGTCTATAGCGTGCTATTGTTTTATAGCCGTTTTAAACAACTCTAGACCTAATCACCTAAATTTCGAGTAACTTCGACAAGAAAGCGAAGTAATAAACAAAACTGTATTTATCTCTTTCGCACAAATAATTTTTTACATTAAAATGAGTGCAAAGAATTTTTCGCACGCGTTATTTCCTTTTCTAACACTGATGACACGCTTTATGACTCATATCGCTCAGATTTAAAGTGTAATTTGCGCTGAATCCAATTTAAAAGATAACTTGGCGACCGTTTCAAGTAGCGAGTTCGCAACGCGATGTATAAGGTTCCTACCTATGCAGCACTACCAAACCTGCGGCCCGCACGGCCTTTTTGATTGGCCCAGTGCCTAAACTAGCTGCTCGTCAATTTTGCCTATTTAGTAGTAAATTTCTTTTGAATCAATAGGTAGTAATTACTGAAAAATTTCTCATTCGCTTTGCTCGCGTCTTCTATTTTGTTAAGCATCATGTTTTTCTTCTTTACTAAGAGCAAGAGTATCAGAAAATAGAGCTCGAATGCGCGATTAAACAATGCCACCATACATCAAATGATCGCGCGATAGCAAAGACTTGGATCATCATGGGGCGCACCAAGACCGAAATGTGTTTGCGACCCCATAAAAAAGGTGTTCGATAGAACACTAATCCAGGAAGGCTTTAGGCTATATAACATCACGCTGCTACCCAAAGGAGCGGAGCATATAAAAAAACATATCAAATGCTACTCAGGTGAAACCGCGGCGAGCAGCTAGTATGTTACTGTAACTTAGTCGGAAAAAGGTTAGGCAGATGATGATGTTGATGATTCATTGTAACTAAAAATGTATATTAATTTTTTAAATATATTACAGCATTTGGTAGTTTTTATAAACATTATATTTATCTGATTGAAATAAGTAAGGAGTTATTAGGTTTTTATTTCAATTTATTTGCATGCCTTAAGCAGGCAACATTTGGACTCATTATACATTAAATCTGAGAGTTTTGGCAGGAAAGCTGAGTGCCACCCTCATTTTTCATTGGACTTTTAAATTATTTATAGTGTCGTTTACTAAATAAAAACGCGTGATTTATGTTGTAAAAAGTGCATTCAGTGAATAATTCAGATCATGACTTTGTCCCAAACCTTCTACTAGTCGGTTCACGCGGGAAACGAAAGGAGATAGGTTTAGGATAGGTTAAGTTAGATTAGGTAGGATAGGTTACGAAAGATAACAAGATTACAATGAAGAAATGGCTCAAAGGTGCAACCAAGCCAAACCTAAAAAAAAAATCCACAGCTTTTACAACTAGTAACGCCTATATTCTTTGCAATAATAATAAAAAAAAAATGGCTGACTATAACAACTCACATTGTAAGTCAATGTATATTGCTAATATGTGGTAGTAATCCTAGATAAAAAATTATACATAATAGTCGTCACATTGGAAAACAAATTAAGAAGCACTATTATTGTTCTGCAGGTAGATTGGCGACGTAAATTCATTACTACTGAAGCAAATCCATTCTATGACTCATTTATAAGATGGCAATTCTACCATCTTAAAGAGCGCAACAAGATCATGTATGGTAAACGCTATACTATTTTCTCCCCCCTGGACAACCAACCGTGTATGGACCATGACAGAAGCACAGGAGAAGGGGCTGGCCCTCAAGAGTATACACTTCTCAAAATGGAAGTGGTTGAACCATTCCCAGAAGTTCTCAAGTATGTAACACCATTCATTCGAATGTTATACCAGTGGTCTATTGCTGCACAAAGCTAAACAAGCATTTTCCAAAATGTATGAATTTCAAATATTTTTCCATTTTAGGTCGTTAAAAAGCAAGAAGGTGAGTTTGGTTGCAGCAACATTAAGACCGGAAACAATGTATGGCCAAACAAACTGCTGGGTGCACCCTGATATCAAGTACATTGCCTTTGAAACAGTCAATGATGGAATATTTATTTGTACAAGAAGAGCCGCAAGAAATATGGCTTACCAAGGCTTTACGGAAAAGGATGGAGAATTTAAAGTATTACTAGAATTTGTAGGACAAGACCTAATGGGGACTGTTTTAAAATCCCCATTCACTTGTTACCCTAAGATATATGCTCTTCCTATGTTGACCATCAAGGAGGATAAGGGCACAGGCATTGTCACCAGTGTCCCCTCTGACTCTCCTGATGACTATGCAGCACTTGTAGACTTACAGAAGAAACCAGCTTTCAGAGAAAAGTATGGTATCCAAGATGACATGGTTCTCCCATTCAAACCTGTGCCTATACTTGAAATTCCCGAATTGGGAACCATGTCTGCTGTACACATCTATGATAAGCTTAAAATTCAAAGCCAAAATGACAAGGATAAACTAACACAAGCAAAGGAGTTAGTGTACCTGAAAGGATTCTATGATGGCGTGTTACTAGTTGGAGAATTTAAAGGAAAGAAAATCCAAGACGTCAAAAAGAATTTGCAAATGAAACTGATTGAGGAGAAAGGTGCTGTGATATATTATGAACCTGAAAAAACCATTATCTCAAGGTCAGGAGATGAATGCGTTGTGGCTCTTTGTAATCAGTGGTATTTGGATTATGGTAATGCGGAGTGGAAGAGTCAGGTCGAAAAGGCTCTTGCTGCTATGAATACTTACCATGATGAGGTAAGGAAGAACTTCCAAGCCACTCTCAAATGGCTACATGAGTATGCATGCTCCAGGACCTACGGTTTAGGTAGGTTGTTCGGTAACAATAACGTAACCAAATAACTAATTTCAGACAATATTAATAATAATAAATATTTGACAATGTTTTTTTTTTCTCAGGAACAAAACTGCCCTGGGATCAGCAATGGTTAATCGAATCTCTATCAGACTCTACTATTTACAATGCATACTACACAATCTCGCATTTCCTGCAAGGTGACTCATTTAGAGGCAATAAGGAAAATGCTCTCAAAATTAAACCTGAAGACATGACCATGGCGGTTTGGGATTACATATTCTTCAAAGACGCGCCTTTCCCGAAAAATACCAAAGTGCCCAAAGCCTCCTTAGATCGTATGAGGAAGTCTTTCCAATTTTGGTAAGTAGTCATATAATTTTTATCAACCCATTCACCTCCATCATATTTACTTTTCATATTTTAGCATGTTGCAACATGTAGCAGACAGCTTCGATATTGGTTTATGACGGTTGTGTTTTTGACGAATCAATAAAACATTATAAATATGGCAATAGTCATTAACCGTATATATGTCCACATCAATGCAATTTTCATATTCTTCAGCTCTAAATTAATCTTAATTTATTCAGGGTAACCAAAAAGACATGATGAAATACAGCGATAAAGACAGGAAAGCATGAATATTGGGGGTTGACGCATTAAATCTTTTTGCTCAGTTCACGTTTTGATAATTTTCCATCTAAGTGCCCTCTTTTTATTTGTTTTTCGCTTATGCATCTTCTTTCTAATAAACTTCACATTTTATCTTTATAAAGGTATCCTGTAGATCTCAGAGTGTCAGGAAAAGATCTGATCCAGAACCATTTAACGTTTTACATTTATAATCATTGCGCAATGTGGCCTAATGAAGAAGACAAATGGCCGAAAGGCATCAGGGCTAACGGTCATTTAATGTTGAACTCTGCCAAGATGTCCAAATCTGACGGAAACTTCTTAACTCTGACGGAATCCATTGATAAGTTCAGCGCAGATGGAATGCGTCTTACTTTAGCGGACGCGGGAGATTCAGTGGAGGATGCCAACTTTGTTGAGAACACCGCTGATGCGGCGATCTTGAGGCTGTATACATTCATTGAGTGGGTGAAGGAAATTATTGCAGCGAAATCGACTCTGCGCACAGGTAGAATGTTCATGCTACTTTAAAATGGCTTTTGAAGCATTTGAAATGGAACACACTAGGGATTTCTCCTGTATTGTGGGTGTATTTGCAAACATTTAAACTCACATACACAAACTACCAGACCCGGAACAAGTACTTGTGGGCTCCGTGCGGCGATCGACCTAGCGACACGCAGCGCAGCAGTCGATCGCTCAGCCACTGCGCTAACCGTAAAAATAAAAAAAAATGTTATTAATTGATAAATGCTATTATACAACTGATGAATTTCGGAATGACAAATTATACAGACTCATTTATTTATTTGACTGCTTTTTTAATTTTTCATAAATGTATTTATTTACTTATCATCATTAAATTTCATTTTAACATAATTTGTTTTTACCTCTACCATTGTTGTTACTTTGCATGCGATCATATTTGTACACTACTTGGCATAACAATAACATAGCGATTTCTGTAACATTTTGTTTTGTCTGTCTAGTCTTAATGAATTAGGGCAGACAGTGGAGAATGTTTATTTTATGTTGACTCCAAAGCTGAAAAGCTTCGGATGCGACTGGGGTTAACGCTGAGATGAAGAGAGAGTAGAGAATGTTTATAATAATCTTATAGAAGTCTTAAATGAGAAAATTATTTCTACAGGCGAACATAATTTCCATGACAAAGTATTCGTAAGTGAGATGAACACTAAAATCAATCAGACGGATGACAACTACAAGAAGATGTTATTCAAAGAGGCTTTGAAGTCTGGTTTCTTCGAGCTTCAAGCGGCTAGGGACAAGTACAGGGAGTTGTGCTCTGAAGCGGGCATGCATGCAGAGTTGGTGACGCGATATATTGAGACGCAAGCGAAGTTGATGTCGCCGATCTGTCCGCATGTCGCAGAGCATGTATGGGAGCTGCTGGGAAATGTGAGTATTTTGTAATTAAACCTTTTTATTATCATTAAACAAACTTAAAGAAAAAGCAATGGCAGCGAGACTTATGAGTGAAGGTCTTTCTTTCTTTCTTTATTTTTTGGCTTCGCACGGTTTGTGCATTTAGCCAATGTCACGTAATTATGAATTATTCATGTCGAAAAAGACGGCCACGTGACCCGTCTTACGAGCGAGGTTTGGGGCAAAGTCATGATGTGGCCACTATGCTGCGATATTTCACTGTTCTTTATGAACTATTTACTAAATGCACTTTTTACTACATAAATCACGCACTTTTATTTAGTAAACAACACTAAATAATTTTAAAAGTCCAATAAAAAATGAGCGTGACACTCATCTTGACTTTCCCGCCAAAAAACCCCGAGTGAAGGTCGCAAGCTCTATCCCAAACAAGCGCGCCAAATTGTAATCTGAGCATAGTATTAAAGAGTTTTTAATCACAAAGTTCAAGTTATCTATGATAGATGGTAAGTACTTATATGAAAATTTCGTACCCAGTCCAGAATTACTTCTTACAGCACATTAGAATGAAGAGCGCGAATCGGTACACGTGTTTTCCAATTCTTTTTGATCTCACTCAATAAAAGGCTAACCAATTTCTATATCTTATAGAAATATTTTCTGATAATTTTCTTTCCACCAGAAATCAAGCATCCTCCACGAACGCTGGCCAGTGGCGACCGAAATAGACGAGGTTTCAATCAAAGCCAGCAACTATTTAATGGACGCAGCGCATTCGTTCCGTATCTACTTGAAGAACCACTGTGCAGTGAAGAAGCCTAAGAAGGGGGAGGCACCTAAACCTGAGAAGAAACCGAATAAAGCCGTTATTTGGGTCGCAAAGGAGTATCCGAAGTGGCAGCATATCATTTTGACTACTTTGAAGGAACTTAATGGGGTAAGCAAATTTCTACATTTCTTTTCGATTGACGTAAAACCTGACTTAGAATTTTGTTGGTAAATACCTACTCTTTTTTTCTATAGCCCTGCATTTATATAAATTTTCTTTGTATGAATAAACCTTTTTTGACTGGCTTTCCCTGACTGCTAAACAAATAACATTCAAAATACAAACAAAGTATAACCAAAACTTTATGGTTGTCTAACAAAACAAAAGACTATAATGAATTATCATGATATCCTTCAAACAATGTATTGAGCTTTGAGTGCCATTTACTGGCCCTAAGCCTGTTATGCCCTTGCTGTACATGATTATAGGATGTGTAAACATTTTACCACCTTATCATTTGCAGCCAGCAGGCCTTCCCGACAACAAAGTGATATCCGCCAAGCTGGGTGCTATTCCGGAGCTTAAGAAGTATATGAAGAGAGTGATGCCGTTCGTGCAAGCTGTCAGGGAGAATATGGAGCGCATCGGTATCGAGGCGCTGTCTGTAGGCCTGCCCTTCGATGAGGCCGCTATTCTGCTGGAGAATAAAGCGTATTTACTTAATACTTTGGATGTAAGTTGACTTTTATTTTTGTTCCTACTGAGAATGACACCTTCCTTGTAACATGTTCTTCTCTATTATACTTTTGACACAAACGATAACTCAAAATTTATGTGGCTGTTGCATTTCTCAGACATGTCTGAATCATTATAATTCAACTATTCATTCGTGGATTTCCAGTCACTAGCTAGACATAATAAAACTGCTTTATATTCATTGTTAACATTGTTGTATAACACTTTTTTTCTTAGGATGTACACACGGCATGACTTTAAAATCTTTCCCATCCCAAGGGCACGTCTTCCTAACAAAAACTGCGCCACCCGATCTACTCCCTGATATCCAATGGTAGCTGTAGCACCATGAACATGAGGCTGCAGGAGCTAGTGCGAATCTTTATTAATCTAGTCTGATCAAACAATGTTGGGATCTGTGCAATGCATTCGTGTCGATAGCACGACAGAATTTTAAATAGTCAGATTTTTAAGGGCGTATCGTCCCCGGCTATTTTGTCCTACAAATCTACACAAGCACATCCAAGTTCATGAAACGTTAGGTATTTGTAGCGTAGTGTATAGGACAAACAGACGCAAATGATCCTGATTTATAGGTAGTTAAATATATAAAAGTAAATTTAACAATGCATGCAATTAAATCGCGTCTACTTAAAGTAGGTTTCTTTAAAAGTAATTTTCGGGTGTCTTCTGCAAAGTCTTCCGTGATATAGATACTGAATGAATATTTTTAATCACCTACGTTTGGTTTAGCTTCGCTGAAATAATAGCATGTCAAATAAATGCTAATCGCTCGCAACTCCTTATCGAAGATTAAGTATCAATTACAGCCGAGAGCAAGCGTTAAAACGCTCTGCTTCGATTCGGTAATCTTTGTACCTTTAGTCGCAAGCGGTTTTTTGGCAATTATATTTAAATCTATCTCTAACTTAACTTTTATATATTTGTTTATATAAAAGTTAAGTTAGAGATAAGTTCCCGATTATACTTTAATTAGTAATTACGGGAGTTCATACATGTTGCCCTTGGCGTAGTCGATTGCAGCGCACTTTAAATGCACGTGTGTTCCAAATCGTAACTCTCTTGAATACATGAGTAAATTTAATAACAACTTTACCATTCTCTTTCAGCTGGACACAATAGAAATCAAATTCACGGATGACGCTGAAGCTCCCGAAAAAACTAAAGAAGACTGCGCGCCGGGTCAGCCTCACGTGTCATTCAGCGTGGAATCGGGCGTAGACGCCACTTTTATCAATCCCTCAGCTCTGAATGGACTGTTCACGGTAAAGGCTACCCTGTGCGATGGTGATACTGTGGAAAGAGTGAAGGTCAAGATCGCCAAGGAAGTTAAAATGATTAAAGGTAAGACTGATTATTAATTCTATTTAATTATAATGGTAAAGTAAAATTTCTCTTAGAGTAACTTGAAATTTTGGCATTTCTAACACTATAATTTAAGCTATATTTGTGCGAAAGTCGACACAGGGAAAGTTCCGATACTAGAGTAGCAACATACGATACTATATAAAAGCTAAATTGAATAAAGAATAGGGGTAAACAAACCGTTGCTAGGCAACTAGTTGTTTACGCCTAAAAGACAGATGTTAACAACCTTTTCTAGATAGATGATTTTCACAAAAGTAATAATCCTACTTCCTACTAATGTAAACAGTTTATTTATGTTTAGATATTTTTGATTTGCATAGAACGCTTAACCGATTTGAACACACATGAAAGCTAATTTCCTTATAGGTTAAATTTTTGATACATATACTTAGTCCATACTTGAACGTTAATCAATGCATGTGTTATGCAGTTGTTTTGAAAGCAATTAAAATACCCAAAATCGTATTGACAAATGCCTCAACTTTATTCATTGGCTGAATTCCACAAAATGTATTGAATACATGGATTTCATCCATGTTTAGTTGTTTGTAGGGCTATCATGTAAAATTAATGTCGATTTTTAAATGGTTTTTCGAAATACCAAGTTAATATGCATGTTATTGTAGTGATTCTATTGAAATATGCTGCAATAGGAATTGTTAATAAATAGTTAGCATGCAAAAGGCAATAATCATGTAAATAATAGGTGATTTGTAAAACGTGAGTTGTGATAACCCTAAAATGGTTTGTTTACCTCTATTCTTTATCGAGCCTGGCGTTGGTATAGAAATATTGACTTGCTTCATAAATCAGTATGCAAGTATGCTTATCTTTTTCAGACTTGAGCAGCCTTAAACTTTGGAGGTACAAAGATCCCGTGTTAGGTCCCCGAACAATTCCCGTTCCCGGAGACCACGAGATCAAATGTGTAGTTTTAGACAACGCATCGGTATTAAAAGTAGACTTAACCACAGCAACTGTAGAACTAGTCTCCAATGGAACGAACCTGCCTGTGGGCTCACAAATGGTTTATACGTATGAAAAATAATCGTATTCTTATTATTAAGGAATAAATTATTTATTGTCACTTTTTCTTGTTGTTTTATTCAAATATACTTACTGCTTGATGTTTTCATCGGGCATCATTGGCTCATTGGGCCGCGACGCGCTGTGAGGCCGACATCCAACAAAACTGTATTTTATTTATTTATTTCATGATAGGCATTACCCTAATACGACAGTTCAAAAATTTTAATATTTTTATACCTTAATTAATACTATTTAACGAAATATAAATATAAACACACACAAACACTGATAATCTACTAAATCTATAATATACATAATTAGTAACAAAAACTTATTAATGTTTAAAACATAGAATAAATAGCAATGCTTTTGTCAATTCACCCCTGCCGCATGTAAATAAACTCATTTGCAAAAACGGGCAACTAAGCAATGAACCATTTCAATTTCTTTGTTTGATAATTATAGTTAATTTTATCCTCACAATTTGGTAAATTAATAAGAAAATAATCGTTTTCATCAGTATTTTATAAAATATTGATCTAGTTTATGGGAAATAATGCTAAACCTCGAGTAGTGCATAATATGTTTATGAAGTTAAGATTAAAAAAATATTTTGTTTGTTTTTCTTTAATAAATTAAAAGCAGATAAATGTTTAGTATCGAGTGTGACTCCCTCTAGCTAAAATCACAGCTTGAATTCGTCTGGGAATGCTAGCGAAGCACCCAGACCCGGAACAACTACTTGTAGGTCATACAAATATTTGTTCCGTGCGGGAACCGAACCGACACGCAGCGCAGCAGTGATAGCTTAACCACTGCGGTAACCGTGCAGTCAAGGTCATTTGAATGCTTTATTTTTGTTTGATGATAGTTAGCACCATCGTTCACGAAAATGCGTGCTCCAAATGAGAGTGGAAAATCCACCCTAAATAACCTAATAACCGAAGGACCCCAGTTACTAAACTAATTTTAAGTTAAGTGCATATTTTTCTTTCCATTTCGTTAAGAAAAGGACAAGATAAATTGTCAGTTTAGACCTGTCAAATCATAGATGTATGATTTCATTGTGTCAAATTAGTGCGCTCCTGACGTGAGTTAGTGCGCTCCATCGCTCGAGTGGCGACCACGCACCGGAAGACGGTGGACCGACGACCTGAAACCGCTGGATGCGGGAGGCGCAGGACCGGTCGTCGTGGAGAACCTTGGGGGGGAGGCCTGTCCAGTGGACGTCTTTCGGCTGAAATGATGATGATGACGTAAATAGCGTATTTTTTGTCGCCATGTTTATAATCGCGTCTAAACTGTCTATGGAGTATCTTAATTTGAGAGGATTAAATTAAAATATTATCTTCCATCCCTTTCTTAACGAAATGGAAAGAAAATGATGCACATAACTTAGAATTTAGTTTAGTTTGTGAACAACAGAATCGGCGCCATTATTTACCAAGGCGGACAGAGCGGACGAAGCCGCAGGTAAAAGTGAAATAAAACACAGTTTTTCTGAATAAAAACAAAATCAATCTTATATTTCGGTATAAATAGATTAAATTCATAATATTATGTATAATTAATGACAATAGAGTAGTCAACAACAACAGGGCTGCTAAGTAGGAGCGCTGGGAGCGAAAAGTCGTTCTAGGCCGGCGCCCTCGGGGGCATCGATGGCACTGCGCGGCTTGTCCTTCACCACGTGCATGGTTGGCAGGTCTAAGATGTACACTTCTTTCTTGAATAGCTGTCCTACGTTGCGGCCGATTAACTGAAATAGCAAAGAGGTTTCAGTTTAGAACGTGAGTTGTTTTGTGTGTTTGTGAATGTTTTAAGTCAAATTATGAGTAATTAAAATTATAATAGTAATTTGCATGGTGAATATAAAGAGTATTCTATTCTATGAGTAAAAAGAAAGAAACATGAGACAAACAAGTTAAATTTTGTCCTAGAAATTTATAATTGCATTAGGGTTTGGTCAGCAGTACAATAAAGGTTTTTTTTTTTTAATTTTCTTGTGATACCTGCTGTGGTTTAGCCAGCCACAGTTCAAACTAAACTTTTTGCAAAAAATCCTACCTGAATATTTGCTATCGGGAAATTATATTTTGATAAAGAGGATTATGTGGGTGTTCAATGAATTGTAAATAAATAAATAATGCGCAAATTTAATCCATTTTTAACCTTTTGAACGCCAATCTACATAATACGCGATGTGTCCTCCAGCGCCACGCTACAAATGTATAACGTATCTATAGTAAAGCGTAGGGATGGGATTAATGTCCTATCGACAAATAATATTATACGTTTAAATTAATGTTTATTCACCAATTTACGAAGCTAAATAAAAACTGTAACCGTATTTTCATATTTTATTTTATTTCATAAAAAAATCAATATGAAAACTTGGACATATTTCCTATAATAAAGAAAAGAATTATAAATTTATTAGACGTGTGTTCTAGAAGTTCACATCCCTATTTGTCTCCAAATGTAATCCTTTTACTTCATATCAAGTAGTTGGCGCTCGAGGCACGTCAAAATCCTTTCTGATATAAGGATGTCTTGTCGACGTATTTCTTGTCGATGTATTTCTATGGTGTTTATTTTTATATTCACTGTGGTCGAGTTACACGTGCATAAACTCAACCGATTCCTGCATAATTTATTTCGTTTAGTTACAACAAATACAATTAATAGAAGCTAAATACGTGGTTTTCTACATTTTTTAAAGTTCCGTAGCCAAATGGATTCTTACAGATTCTTCATGTCTGTCTGTCCGTCCGTATATCACAGCCATTTTTTTTCCGAAACTATATGATCTATACTGTTAAAACTTGGTAGGTAGATGTATTCTGTGAACCGTATTAAGGTATTGATGCAAAAATAAAAAAAAAAAAATAATAAAGATTGGGGGCTCCCCATACTTTAAAAATTTTTTTCTTCAAACATACGTTTGGGGTATGCATGGATAGGTCTTCAAAAATGATATCGAGGTTTCTAAAATATTTTTTTTTTCTAAACCGAATAGTTTGCGCGACAAACGCTTCCAAAGTGGAAAAAAGTTGGTCCCCCCCCCCCCCCTACCTCTAACTTCTACAACAAGAAAATGAAAAATCTAAAAAAACATATAATAATAATAATTTATTGACATAAGGATACATACATTAGTATCATCGAGCGCATATCCAATAGAGTAGTAATATGAGCCGTCAAATTCCGAAACATGTCTGTGATTTTGCCATTATAAATAACAACTCACGATTGCACTAAAACAGTACGGCACCAAGTAGTGACCTGTGCGTACGTCTCCCGATACTATTGAAAATATTCAAAGTTTGGTATTGTAACCCCATAATGTCGTGTTGTTCTATTCGATGGTGTGGTAAAAACAGCAGAACATCGAATTATAAAACAGACGGAATCTCGTTTCATCGCCAAGTATCAATAAACTATGATTTAATACACTTTGCGTCCATTTATCATGGCTCAAGTTTAACTGGTCAAGAAAAACCAAACAATAGGTACTTGTCTATGCGTCTTGCTCTTACTAAGTGTAACCGATATTATGTCATCCTTTTCTATCCATTACTGGTTTTATTAGTGTTGCACCGGGTTACTCACATTGTGTATCGATACTAACCAAAAAGGGTAAACAAACAAATTACCTAGTAAATGCAATAAATTGAATACATTTCAATGCAAATTTTAAATATGTTAATTATATTATTATTATTACTTTATAATTTTTAAGAATCGCGAAATAATATATAGATATGAGACTAACATTCCTCATGAAAAGAAAAAAATATGATGAGAAACAAGCTTTGAGAAGATTTTTTACTAAATTAATTCACTTTAAAAATCAGTAACAGTAAAGTATAACTAAGATTATAATTTTTCCTTTATTTTTAAAAGAAATCATGATAAAAAAGTTTGATTTACTTAATACAAAAGTGTTATTTAGTTTCAAAACCATAAATGTTCTTATTAAAAGAAAATATTGTTATTTAGGAATTTAGGAATCCTCGCCTTTCCTAGTAGAGCATCGCACCATATTTCTTACGTGACAGCACCTGACTAGACCACATATAATATAAATCTGTTATGATATGATATAAATATCTGTTATTAGGTCTTCTAGTACAGAAACTAGCTATTTATTTAAATTTTGTCTAATGGACTATGAAAAATAAAATAAAGTATTTTATTTCTCATAGTACTACATACATACATTTTAATACGCTAAACAAACATTGTAACATTATCGATATAAACAATTATATTTCTGTTGCCCTACCCTAGTGCAATACGTGACCTTGAGTCGGCCAATCAGAGTGCAGCGGCCGGCGCAGCGATTTTGCGTAATTTGTTTTCGAACAAAACTAGTGGCATTACCACTCTATTGGATATGTGCTCGATGATTAGTATACACAGATTAACTAAATGCTAAACAATGGTACAAAAGTCTGTATACAGATATTGTGAGCCCTGCCTCTCGTTGTCACGCAAACTATTCGGTTTAGAAAAAAATATATTTTAGAAACCTCGATATCATTTTTGAAGACCTATCCATACATACCCCAAACGTACTCGGATGTTTGAAGAAAAAAAATTTTTTTTTTTTGTTTCAGTTCTAAGTATGGGGAGCCCCCAATCTTTATTATTTTTATTTTTGCATCAATACCTTACCTACCTACCAAGTTTCAACAGTACCTATAGATCATATAGTTTCGGAAAAAAAAATGGCTGTGACATACGGACGGACAGACAGACATGACGAATCTGTAAGGGTTCCGTTTTTTGCCATTTGGCTACGGAACTTTAGAAAATGTAGAAAATCACGAATTTAGCTTCTATTAATTGTATTTGTTGTAACTAAAAGAAATAAATTATGCAGGAATCGGTTGAGTTTATGCACGTGTAACTCGACCACAGTGAATATAAAAATAAATACCATAGAAATACATCGACAAGATATCCTTATATCAGAAAGGATTTTGACGTGCCTCGAGCGCCAACTAATTGATATGAAGTAAAAGGATTACATTTGGAGACAAATAGGGATGTGAACTTCTAGAACACACGTCTAATAAATTTACAATTCTTTTCTTTATTATAGGAAATATATCAAAGTTTTTATATTGATTTTTTTATGAAATAAAATAAAATATTAAAATACGGTTACAGTTTTTATTTAGCTTCGTAAATTGGTGAATAAACATTAATTTAAATGTATAATATTATTTGTCGATAGGACATTAAACCCATCCCTACGTTTTACTATAGATACGTTATACATTTGTAGCGTGGCGCTGGAGGACACATCGCGTATTATGTAGATTGGCGTTCAAAAGGTTAACTTAAATAATCGTTTGTGAATAAACACGATAGTGTTTAAGGGGTTTATTCATAAACGATGATTAAACTTAAGTGATGTGCAAATGTCAAAAATGGTTAAACATTCGCTAATCACTAGTTAACTTTAAGCAATGTTTATGAATAAAGGGGAATGTTTTCTTAGAAAATTATACACATACCCTAGAAGTAATCTTCTTGAACAAATCTCGTTTGCTCTTATCTATCTTGGAAGGCTTGGTGTTGTGCGCGGTGAGCTTCTCGTCCAGTCGATGCAGGTCGTGAGCGTCCACGTCGGGGATGGCACGAAGCACGGCTACTATGCTCGGGAATAGCGGGCGTAGGACCTCGTAAGTCTGAGAAGGAGTAAAACTTTGTAGCGAAACTTAATATAAACTTAAACACTCATACACACACAACTTCATACAGTTTATTCAAATTAAACCATTTATTATTTTTAAATGGTCAAGAAGTCGGCCTGACAGAATGATAAAGAGACCTATTCTAAAGCAGAGAGAAAGTCGTAAACTCTATAAACACTCTCTCACAAAGGCTCGTTTAATGATGGTCAGATGCCAGCGCGTCAATTTATCCGAAACTGTCACAATTTTCCCAATCAACATTGAACCTTAACATTATAGAAATAAAGTAGAAATTGTTTTAAATAAATGTACTGGCATCTGTAATTAGACTTAGTTGTAGCGGTACCTACAACACCACATGCGAACAACGCGTCATACTGACGTCACACAAATCCTGCATCTCGCAATCAGAGTTTACTGTGCAACTAGCACATCTACAACGTTACGACATGAACCGGTGGGCAAGTGCCCGCCAGACATAACACCCATCTGGTCGGTTCTTTTTCAATGTGTGCGTGTGCCTCGGCCGCGCCCTCATGCCTCTACATTACCTGTACAGCCAGCGCCAGCAAGGCCGCCTGGTTGGCGTCGTGCTGTCCGTGCACTCGCAGCGCCTGCAGCACGGCGGCTAGCGCGGCGTGTGCCTCGGCCGCGCCCACACGTCCCGCCGTCAGCGCGCCTCGCAGGGCGGGTGGGGCCAGCGACGTGGCGCGGAGCGACGACGGCGAGTCGTTCCATGTCAGCGCTCGGATCACCTGCAACATTAGCGAGTCTGTCAACTTCTCTGGAACAGGCCCTTGAGCTCGATCGCCTGGTTAGGACATACAATATGTAAAGAAACCCCTGTCCCAGCCTTATGGCTGGGACAGGGGTCCAACCTAACCTAACCTGTATTATCCTTATGGATAATACAGGTTAGGTAAAGACATTACCAAATATAAAATTTTACGTAATCATCATAGTACCAATACTTATGTATTTTGAAATAATGTTTTTATCCACAACAACACCATTTTGACGGTATTATTATAAGCGATGCGACTACGTGCCGCATGCCCTGCCCCCCGTCGCCCGCGCATGTCATGCCTGTAGGCATTAGTACAATCAGTTATCGATACCTAACAATACCTTCACGGATCGGACAGGGTTTTCTTTACATATTGTATACAACGTTATTTTTTCTTTGAAAAAATACGAAACCTGAATACAGTTTGTTCAGAATAAGCAACTGAATCGATTCCAATAATTTTTACACCATGTTATATCTTTTCCCAAATACATTTAGAAATTGTTGCAATGTGGTTACCGAGAGCGCGCAACACAGTTTACGGTAGATAAGTGTAAGTACTAGGCGCATGCGCATAGCGGGACAGCTTACCCCTCTGTGCAGGGGTACAACATGTAAGTAAAATTAACGTGTTTTAAATAAATTATATTACTTACACTTGACCATTACGATGCTAATATATTTCTGAATCGTTCTCACACAGTGGATTTCAACATGAATGATGTAATCAAATATTTGTATCAATAGTTTGATAATTTAAAAGAGTATGTTTATTACCCGTTCCTCTCTATAGGTACCTACTCTTTGGAATGGGCGACTAGCTTCACCTTACTGACTGACCCACCTGACAATTCAAAAGTGCCTGTAACTGGTCCATTTGAAATAAATGCTTTGATTTTGATTTGATTTTGGCGAGCAAAGCGTTGACCATATTTTTGTAAGGATTTTTTCCAGGTAAGATCATATCTTTGTGATTTTTCATGATATCTTTTTGAAATTTTGTACAAATGCCGCGATGCGCATTTACAAATTATAATGTATATGTTAATATCTCACCGTATATAACGCGGCGGGTCCGGCACAGGGCTGTGCTAGTACTAACGCTCCTAATTCTGACACAGTATCGGGCGACCGTTGTTGTGTGTTGGTTGTCGTGGTGTCGTCTTCCATGTCATCTGCGTTTGTCTCCACACTCAGTCCGCCGTCTACAAGTGATATCTGGAAGTTACAAGGTCACAGCTATTAAAAGTGTAAAACGAAAGTATATAATCTGTTATACAATATGTAAATAAAACCCCCGAAAATAAAGGTTAGGTAAACACTTGACCAAATAAAATATGAAATTTTACATAATCATCATAGTAACAATATTAATGAATTTTGAAATATGTAATCTTTTTTTTCCGCGAATTAAGTCCAATTTCCCAAGAATTTGGTAATTTTTTAATGTAACAACACCATTTTTGACGGTATTATTATGAGCGAATAACGATGCGACAGCGTGACGCGTGCCTTGCCCCCTTTCGCCCGCGCATTTATTGCCTACCGCACATCTATTAATTTACCTCCTTTTGCGAAATAATACTTTATTTTTTTAGGAGGATTTTTTTAAAGTTTAGCCCGACTTTGTAGACATTAGTAGAATCAGTTATCGATACCTAACAATACCTTTACAGATCGGACAGAGTTTTCTTTACATATTGTATATAACACTTTTGATGAATTACATTAACACAATTACAAGTAGGGTAAGCAGCGGAAGTAGAAGAGCGTCAAATTAATTAAAGTTCCATTCTATTTCATATTGCGATCAAATATGCTATGAACAAGTGACATACATATGTATAATTATAACCAATCATTTTAAAGCATTCAGCAATTTTGCAGTAATGAGAAATATTTCATTGAACAACGTTATGTTAACATGCATCTGCAACTTACTTTTAAAACCTCAAGATGTTCCCTCGTCAGGTTCCTAACGAGTATATCTTCGAGTACTTCCTGTGATTCGCTGCCACCTTCCTCTTCAAGCTTCCCAGATTCATAGAGAGACGAAATGTAATCCCAACGTAATGAGAGATGGGTCAACACTGTAAGAATGAGGAATTGGTTACTGTTGGGAAAATGCTGTGATTTATGTCGGCTAAACAAATATCTCTTTGGATATGGAGTTTCGAAATTATGCAATGTTGCTTTCACAAAGTTCTATTAACAACTTTATAGCATCAGAAATCAGTTTCCATCACAAGGATAATAATAATTGCCTTTTATGACATCCTTGACCTTCCTTCTAGAATTAGGTTTCTTAACATACTACTATGTTGAAATAGTTAAAAACTTACTGAAAGGTGCGAAATGTTCCAACAGCGGTAACGCAACATCTGCATAATGTGCTGGCGGACAGTGATGCAGGAGTGGTTTCAACGCATTTCTAACTATTGGTCTTAGCCAATGGTCAGGTAGATATTCTAGCCCGTACAACAGTGAGTCGGCGAGGAAGCTGGCCAGGCCGGGCACGGCGTACAGTTCGCGGCCCAGGGTGGTAGCTGCCGCACCGACCAGGTGGCACACGTTCTCGTGGAGGGTGTGGAGGAAACTTTGCATGCGGTCCTGGGGAGAAATAATTTGTATTCTATCTATTTCTATATATTCTATTAAAAAAGCGAGGGATACTGTCAAAGGGTAAGGAATGATTTGAAATACGAAATTGCATACTGTTATACATCTATTGTGTATAACTAGTGCAAGTTAACTGCACCTCGCTTGAATGCGGCCCCTCTCCCGCTTCCCCGCGTGGCACCCCGCATTCGCCGTAAGCGATGAGTAGCGTTACCATCTTTGTTACAATTGTCTAAATACAGCTTAAACCCCTGTTGTTATTATGGTTTCTGTGGAGTTTTTGCTTTGTTAAGTTATTATTTTATTTTTTACATTTTCGCCGCATTAGTGAAGTTTGTTCAAATGTATCAATTTAATTGCAAAACGATCTAGTATTATGACCCTTTATCATCAAAACGACCTATTATTTATATTATTATACAGTATGTTAAGAAAACCCTGTCCGACCCGTGAAGGTGTTGTTAGGTATCGATAACTGATTCTACTAATGGATACAAAACCGGGCTAAACTTAAAAAAAAAATCCCCCTAAAAATTAAATACTATTTCGCAAAAAGAGGTAACTTAATAAATATGCGTTAAGCACCCACAAACAACACTTCCGCGGGTGGCGGGGGGCAGGGCACGCGGCACGTGCTCGCATCGCTATTCGCTCATAATAATACCGGTGTTGGCACTTTTTAAATATTACCCAATTTCGGGGAAGTTGGAATTAATTCGCGGGAAAAAAGATTATTTCAAAATTCATTTGTATTGGTACTATGATGATTACGTAAAATTTTATATTATATTTGGTCATGTGTTTACCTAACCTTTATTATCCTTATGGGTCGGACAGGGTTTTCTTAACATACTGTATATAATATTTTTATATTAATATAAAAAAAAAGGAAATTTATATATTTTTAATAGAATTCCCATTTATTACAAATGGCACTGTCCGAATGATGTCACAGAGCGAGGTGCACAGTTAACTCGCGCAAGTTGTAGTATGTAACCTATCTTAGCTCAGGTATGTAAACAGCCATAGGTACCTTTTCACACAATAAACCGGACTTTCAAATTAAATGGACTTATTATTTCAACTCTTCAGATATATTGACCAGACCACACCGCAATAGTGAGAAATCTGTGGCACTCTGTAGTGTAAATTTAGGTTGGGTGTTGGAACCTGCGGTCTCGTGGACACGGGCACGTCGTGGTCCCTCTGGCCCAGCAGGTTGCGGCGCTCGGCGGCGGGCGGCTGCAGCGCGCGCGCGTGCGCGGGGTGGCGCAGGGGGGCGGCGGGCGGCGCGTGCAGCGCGTGCAGGGCTCGTGCCAGCGCCAGCGCGCCGGGGAACTGCGGCAGGACGTGCGCCGCGCACGGGTTGCGCCACACGGGGTGCCCGGCCGCCGTCAAGCCGCCGCTGAACCCGCCGCGCGCCGCCTTGTCGGGATCGCTCGGCACGCTCGTGCGCTTCACTACGCCTGGAAGGTAACACACAACAATTACAAACTGTTAACACCAAAAGAAAACACTCGGAAGTAAACTCGCATTATCGAGTGATTATAAAAAGATAAAGATAGGGTGTATCTGACATCGACGCAAAAACGAGTACCATGGATCCAGTACATGATTCTGAACCCACAGTGGTGGAATTTTTCATCAGTTTTTTCCTGATTTAAAAAAAATAATATGCAGTTTTTTTCACTTTAAACCTTTCATAATTGCTATACTTTTATAACCTAATAAGATTTTAAAGTAAAAATTAATTATTTCGCTAATTACACAAAAAAGCGCAATGAAAGCACAGCTCGAAAAACTATCTAATCAGCTGATTTAATAGACTTCACATCAGGGATCAACGTCATACCTACAAACCCGCACGGCGACACGCTTGCAGCGTTCAAAGGCCGAGCCGACACTTTTTTAAACACTGTTATTTCTATAACCGCTCATTGACGACATAAATGACTATCATAATTTTGTTAGTGGCATGCGATGTAGTCTTCTCGCGAAGTTTGCGTTACGATGTCAGATACCCTGTATACCATGTAAGAGAGGGTCTATAATTGTCAATAAGAGTTGTTATATTTTATTTCTTTTATGTATCTGTTTGCAGAAGTCTTGTCCCTTAAAATAGACATTTTTTTTATTATTTATAACCGTAAACAGAACGCAATCCCAGAGCCTGGGCTACCACTAATAAAAAAAAATTAAGAAACAAAAATTTTATCCTATTTCATATTCCAATCCCAAACAACATAATCAACTATCACGCCACCACAGTTACGAAACAATCATCATTGCTAATATCATCTAAATATTTTAGCAATAACAATTGCATATTATTATATATTGAATAACCATAACAAAAACATAAAAAACAAACACACAACCACTTTACTAAACCTGTAGACATTAGAGAATCAATAAAAATCATAAACTATAAGAATATTACGTAAGTTCTATTATAAGTTATCTATTCATGAGCATGACGCGTTGATCAAATCTCAGGCCGTGGCATACTAAAACAGAGCTCAAGGTCTTATTGTGTGCCTTGTTTTAGGAAATTTTAAAACATAAAAACATATATTTAAATTTTTAAAATACAGGGTGGCGCAATAGAACGTGCATATTGCATCATCTTTTTTTGCGGGGTAGAAGGGGCGTGGGCGAGGGGAGACCGATATCGTTGGGTAGCGCGGTTCATGAAGTTTTAGTCACTATGAGTCACTTCGACGGGAAGCGTCGCGCATTTTGCGTGCGCGCATTTTACGAAAACTCTCGTTCGTACGTAGTTGTCAGGCGACTATTTTGTTCTGAGTATGGTGTACGGCAAATTAGGGAGGCTCCGAGTGCTAATTTAATTAAAATCTGGATAAAGCGGTTTGAAGAGACTGGATCGACGTTTAAACCACACGCAAAAGGTCGTCCACGCACATCTAGGACCGAAGACAATATTGAGAGTGTTAAGCAGTCGGTACGAGAAGATCCACAAATGTCTACTCGCAAGAGATCGTCTGTCCTAAACATATCGCGACGAAGTTTGCAACGAATTTTAAACTTGGATCTTAAATTGCATCCATACAAGCTGCAATTAACTCAAGAATTGAAAGACTCTGACTTCATAGCACGGCTCACATTTGCTAATGAAATGCTCAATCGGTTTTCAAATTTTGAAAACATCCTTTTCTCTGATGAGGCACATTTTCATATGAATGGGTTCGTAAACCGCCAAAATTGTCATTATTGGAATAGTGAGAATCTCAGACTCAAACATCAAAAACCGTTACATAGCCCTAAAGTGACAGTTTGGGCCGCAATCTCTGCCAAAGGAATAATTGGTCCTTATTTTTTTGAAAACGCACGGGGGCAAAACATCACTGTTAATACCGAACGCTATGTTGCGATGTTGGAAGAATTTTTGGCCCCAGAACTTGAAAATTCAAGAATAAAGAATTCTAGGACTTGGTTCCAACAAGACGGAGCTACCAGTCACACATCAAATGACTCCATGGCGGTTGTGAAGCAGATGTTCCCTGGCAAACTGATTTCGAAAAGAGGTGATATCCCATGGCCTCCGCGCAGTCCAGACTTGACGCCTCCTGACTTTTTTTGTGGGTGTACCTCAAACACAAAGTCTACACCAATAATCCGAGAAACATCAGTCAGCTCAAGGAGAATATTCGTGGTGAAATGGCAGCAATCACACCAGCACTACTTAAGAAAGTTTTCGGTAATTTCCGTTTGCGGTTAGAGGAGTGCCAACGTAGAGAGGGTCATCATTTAGATGATGTTATTTTTAAAAAATAAACTTCATTTATCACTTAATAATTGCTTAGTTTTATTTTAACTATACCTTTTGTATTTATTTTTTAATAATTATTTTAAAAATGCACGTTCTATTGCGCCACCCTGTAATATGTTACAAAAATCATACAAAAATGGCGACAATTTCTTACCCAGTAACAACGTAAGTGCATGTAAAAGGGTGCGTCGAGCCCGTCCACACTCATCCTCTTCTTCTGTCGGCGGTGCATCCAAGCCTACTAACCGCGCTAATCCTTCTGCACTGGATAAGTGTGGGCTTAGACTAGCCCAACGCTCGCTGCTGTCGCCGAGGACCTAATGAATTTTAATATATTATACTTATATGCAAGAAAGCAGACCAGGCAGACCGGGCAGACCTGCTAGGACTAATGGGTCTCAATTTTAATTGGATGAACACAACACCCCATTCCTATGTCTCCTAAGCCCAATCACGCTTTAACAGTTTTAATTACAATTAGGGTGCAGATCCATTCATCTGCACCCTAATTACTTAACACACTAAAAGTATCAGTTGGAATCATTTCGAAGCATATTGCTAATTCATTACTGCGTACGTTTGAAAATATGTAAACATATAGCTCTCAATATCGTAAATAACGCAATGAATGTTGTTGAACTGTCAAAATCAAACTCATTACTAATGATAGTGTGTTACGCTATTACTCTGCTGGTTGAAATTAAGTATGGTTGTTTTATCTCATGAGCGTGGGTGAACCGTACTTGTAATGTGTAAGTACACGTTCTCTTGTGTGCATAACCACAGGTAACGTAGATTGAGCGCTACTGAGCGTACGCACACAAAGACAATGTGTATGTATATTTACAAACACAAATATAGCTGTAGAAAGTTATGGTTTCTGTGTGATACCAACTTTCTAGATTGAATGATGGTTTCGGTTTAGTTGATGGTTATGGTTTGGTATTGGTTCGGTTTAAATTATACGACTTTAATTTGGTTATGGTTTTATGGTTTAGACAAAATAATGGTTATAAGCGACAGAGCTATGTTGGTTTAATCCAGGACTTCCCAACCAGGGGGGCGTGCCCCCCTGGTGGGGCGTAGAGGGATGTCAAGGGGGGCGCGAGACGTTTGAGTTTTCGAAAGAAAAAATTAACTAAATGTGTTAAGTAAACACCATCACTCGGACACCGTTTCAAGCTAGTTTTATTGTACCTACTGCAAAATGGGGGGGGCATGAAAAATGTTATTTTTAATGCGGGGAGGCTCGACGAAAATAAGGTTGGGAAACCCTGGTTTAATCTAAAAGATGGTTTGTATGGTTTGAGTTACGCGACCGACGGCCGAATACGCACTGACTTTAATAATGAATTGTATTAGTTTTATAGGAATGCACGAAAGCTAAAGTGCTGAGCTGTTCGGTTGTATTACTCCGAACATATTCCCGAGCACAAAATGAAAAGAAAAGATATACTTAAATTAACCATCAAATCACCTTTAACAATAAGTGGTAAATAAATGTAAAGAGAGTAGACATAATAATTATAAAAAATATAAAAGTACATGGTTTAACATACAATAGGTAAACAATAAGGAAAATGTGTAAAATGGTACTATCCTTAAAGATCATAAAACATTAAACTAAAGAGTCTTCTATTTTAGACGAACGTTCTTTTCGCACAACAGGCATCGTAGCTCTGTTCTTACTACGCAAAACACTGGGCCACCGTTTGGCTAAAAACGAACTCAATTCTATATGGTCACTCTCGTTTTGCTGACGGTCAGCAATAGCCACATTGGTCACATTTCGGGGTTGCACTTCACTGTATACTCTGTTGTTAGTCGACGTAGATGTGGACGCCGCAGACTCCTGTCTGTGGTGAGGCTCCGCACGACTGGGCGCAGAACGCTGACATGACGATGTTCTTCTCCAGATCCAGATGATCACCACACAAATGACGATTCCGAGTAGAACATAGATTATGGTATAGTGGTGAATATCATGAACTGATATATCGTCCACTTCTGCTTTGGTCGATTTTAGGGTCTTGATCTGCTCTCTGAGGATCGACAGAGAACTTTTTATCCCCGTGTCTTCTGGTATCTCTTCTTCTGTTGGTAGTTTTACGCTTACAATATGGTTTATTTGGTCTAACTTTGGCACTGCTACGTCTGGTGAAATTCTGTTTTTCATCCGCGGCTAACTGTTTCAAGCACATCATAGCCAAAAATGGTGCCGGCTTTGTGCCATAGGTAATGGTCGTAAGTTGATAAGTATCAATGGGTTGGTTGGGAGAACCTCTCCATAGTATCTTTTGATAAGGCTGATCTGCAGGGTGCACCATTATCTGTCGATACATTTTTTCAATGTCAGCTGTGTAAACAAACTGATATTGCCTCCATTTTAAAATCAATTCCTGCAAATCTTGTTGTAAATTTGGTCCTCGATACATGATGTCATTCAAGCTTAGACCTGATGTTGACCTAGCTGATGCGTTGAAAACTACACGTAGCTTTGTGGTGGTAGACTCGGCTCGAGTGACGCTGTGGTGTGGTAAATAGCACTCGGGCATCGTGCTCCTGGTTGACAGCATCATATGGTTCAGTGTATGATATTCATCTATGAATTTAGTATATTGATTTTTAAGATCTGAATTTTTCTCGAACTTCTTTTCTAAATTTCGGAATTGTGCTAAGGCTAATGGTTTAGTGGAACCTAGTTGTTCCTTAGTTTCTGGTCTGAATGGTAGACGCACTTGGTATCTCCCATCTTCAAGCCTCTCCGTGGTTGAGAGAAAATATTGTAGGCATTCGTGATCTTCAGTGGACATTTCGATCTGCTGGTTGATATCTTCGTTTTCCCAAAATCTTCGTAAATCATCCACATTATTAAGAACGACGTTACATATGTACTTTGGTGTCATGGTCCCACAAAGCAACCATCCTAATTGCGTTTGTTGGGCTATTGGTTGATCTTCACTATCACCTCTCAAAATGCCACCTAATACAATCTTACAGTATACATCTGCCCCAAGGAGTAGGTCCACTGGTCGACTGGTATTGAATTCGGGATCTGCTAAATTAATATTTTGGATATGAGGCCATGATGGTTTTACAAAGGATTTGTTTGGTAGGTGCTTTATTAAGTTATTCATTATCAGGACATCTCCTTCTAAGGCGAAGTCGCTATAAATAGATTGTACTCGAATGTTCATGGCTCCCTTGCAACTGTTTTCTTTTTCTCCTACTCCGAATATAGTCCCTTTGCAACGTTGTCTTTGTAATTTTAATGCTTGCGCCGCTTTCTCGCTTATTAAAGAAATTTGCGAACCTTGGTCAATTAAGGCTCTCATGGTGTGATATGTACCATCCGATCCCACCACTTTGACTATAGCCGTAGCCAAAAGCGTTTCCGTGATTTCATCCCAGGATACATGGGTTGAAGTTGGTACTGGTTCATTGTTATTGGTTACGCAAGATGTACTAGGTGTGTGCACAGCCTTATGGTTTGATTTTGCTGATGTGGTTGGTTTACTTTTAAATGTGATTGCTTCATGCAGTAACGAATTATGCTTGGCGTTGCACTTGCGACATGTTTTGTTTGAAAAACATAATTTGTCGTAATGGTTGACTAGGCAATTTACGCAACACTTTAGGGTGTTGACAGTTTTTAATTTTTGCTCATCCGACATTTGCAAAAACTGGGGACATATCCAAAGTCCGTGGTTGTTGTTGCACAATAGGCAGGTTATTGAACGCGACACGTGGAGTGATTTTCCGTTTTGGTACTTGTTTGAAGACTGCTGGTTATGATTATTAAAATTCCTTCTTTGGTTTGCCTGGTAATTGGAATGGTTCTGTGGTTGAATAGTAGACTTTTGATGGTTTGATTCTTGTTTACGGCGAGATGCCTCTAGAGTTGTAAACTTATTTTCAAGAAAATCTAGGAATTCTTGCAGGATTGGTAGCTCCCTAGGGTTCTTCACTGACTCGATATATTCAGCGAACGATTCACTGTCTAGTTTCTGATCCAAAAGAAGTACTAGCAATGGATCCCAGGTGGCGATATCCACTCCCATATTTCGTATGGCATGAAGACATTCTTTAGTGACGTCGTGCAGTTTTTTGAACATGCTCATGGTTGGTTGTTGCATATTGGGAATGTTTAGCATTATGTTCACGTGAGATGTAAAGATTAATCTGCTGTTGCCATATCTATGGTTAAGTATATCCCAGCATCCTTCATAATTTTCAGAACTAATCTGAAGATGGTGTATCAGACGCTCAGCTTCACCTGACACTTTACTTTTCAAAAACTGCATTTTTTGTGCTTTTGATAATGATGGGTTTTTATGGATCGTCTCCGTGAACAAATCTTTAAAAGCTGGTGGTAGTTACCCTGGAAGATCGGGATATCCATTTGTGGCGTACATTTGTCGCGATGAGATACGGACCACATTTTTCCGCTGATCGTTTTCTTCAACTCGTTGTACATTTGCTCGTATCTGGTAAATTCGTCCTGGTACCAAACATCTTCACTTCCATTTTCACTTTCTATCTCCCAGTGCAGATTGTCGATAATGGTCCACCGACTTTGAAGAGATTTCAAAGCATCGTCGAACTCCCACTTGCTTTCCAATTGGTCAATTTCTATGAGCGCCACTGTTCTCATAAACGCTCTGAAGTTAATAGTTTGCTTTTTAATTAATCCCTCTAACTTGCTGTTATCCTCTGGTACGGGTAGCTCACAGCGCTGTTGTAGGGATGCCTGAGAATGAAACGACTCCCTGGTTGATTGGTAGTCCTGACTTCTGCCAGCGGCTGGTTGATGCCTTGCTGCTTCGGTAACAGGTTCTCCATGGTTTTGGTGAGTAATTGCTTGATCGACCTATAAACTTCCTCCGCTTTGCCGAAACAATTTTTGGTAAAATACACATGATCAAATTCTGCAAACTCACATAATTTCCTATGGTTGTCCTGGTAATCTCTCCAATAATTTTCTAACAACTCTAACCTTCGTTTGCAGTAATCAATGGTTTTGCGGTCTGCCCCGTCTTTCTTGATATTGGTTAAGAGTTTGACTAGAGAGTCATAAATTTCTGTTTGGTTGATTGCTACCTGCTCCATTTTTCTCAAAAACGAATAAATTGATAAGAAAAAGGATATAAAAAATGGTTTGGTCTGACCTTATGTGCTGCTTACGCTCCACAACTGGTAATCTCCTTCAACGTGATTTGCCTGCCTACTAACTATCCCTACAGACACTTCACACACTGGTTACAAGGTCCCGGTACACAAACACTTCACTTTACTAAACTTCGCGAACCGAGGCCCTTATGCTCGAAGGACCATGAAGAAAGTTATGGTTTCTGTGTGATACCAACTTTCTAGATTGAATGATGGTTTCGGTTTAGTTGATGGTTATGGTTTGGTATTGGTTCGGTTTAAATTATACGACTTTAATTTGGTTATGGTTTTATGGTTTAGACAAAATAATGGTTATAAGCGACAGAGCTATGTTGGTTTAATCTAAAAGATGGTTTGTATGGTTTTGGTATGGTTTGAGTTACGCGATCGACGGCCGAATACGCACTGACTTTAATAATGAATTGTATTAGTTTTATAGGAATGCACGAAAGCTAAAGTGCTGAGCTGTTCGGTTGTATTACTCCGAACAATAGCTATATCTGTACTAATGTATAAAGCTGAAGAGTTTGTTTCTGCCACGAAATGGGACAACGCTATCGTCGATGCACAAGTCTTCAGCAATTATTCTTTAAAAATTAAGAAAGAGAATAACAAAACCTCGGAACAACAACAGTAAATAATGACACGTGCACGTGTTCTATCATCACTGTAGTACACCAAATGCGGCTAGCGGGAATGTCTTACAGCGCGGGGCTCGGGGTGGGCTGCGCGGTGACCCCGTGGACCCCGCAGACGTAATATCGAAATTTTATACCACCAAGCCACGGGTGTCACCAGTGACCGATTACAAATTTTCCGAAGAAAATATTACGAAAAATTGTTTAACTCAAATTAAATATGCAAATTTAGCCATTTTTTTTTATCGTTTTGTGTCGATATTAACTTAAGCGAAAAATGATGGAATTGATTTCCACTAAGCCTGACCGTCCAGGCCCACCGGTGGGCCGCGTGGCGTTCAACGTGTTAAAAAATTATTTCTGCGTTTGAAAGCCCATTAATCCAGGAAGGCTTTAGGCTAAATAACATCACGCTGCGACCAATAGGAGCGGAGCATATAAAAAAAACATATCGAAACTTACGCGGGTGAAACCGCGCGGCGCAGCCAGTAGAATATAACTTACATTACAGGATACTTTATATCAAAGTTCATTTAAGAGGTTCCCAAGGATGTGAGTTCATAGACATACCTGAGCCACCAACGCGCTCTGTCGTTCGTAACAACAGAAGTGGTTAGAGACGAGCAGCAGTGCTTCTTGTAGAGTGACGCTCTCGACGGCGCTGAGGTCGGGCCGGGCCAGGGCCGCGCGACACAACTCGTGCAGGCGACCGAATACCGGCAGAAGTAGTAGAGGGTACTGGAAAGAAAAATATAAGTTTATGACACTGGTCTAATAAATACTTTATATTGTGTATGGACTGGACCAACCATGTCTGGCGCATGTCAGATGACAATATATTCTTGTTTTTTAATTTTGCTCCACACTAGGAATTGGTGCGTTTACAAACATTTAAACTCACATACACAAACAGCAGACCAGGAACAACTACTAGGAGTCTATACAAATATTTGTTCCATGCGGGAATCTAACAAGCGACACGCAGCGCAGCAGTCAATCGCTTAGTCACTACGCCAACCGTGTTGTCAAATTGGACTGTAGAGAACCACTGATTGGATCCCCCTGAATACACAACGCCATCGTGACAGGTCGAGACAATGATGGTGAGACGAGATTGACTCTTACCGAAAGGTACATGGTTCATAAAAGCCAGATTTGTGTGGAAAACGAAGAGGGATGCAGTGAGACTGTTTAGGTTAGTTAGAGTTTATGTATGGATTAGTAAGGTATGCTTCAAACTACATTACTGGTGGTTTTAGGTTCTGGTGAAACACTAACTTCTGAGTTGGTTGTTCTGGATGACCAACGACCATCCACTACAGGGCGTTACCGTAACATGAACTGATAATGTCCTCTGAAGAAATGCTTGTTTATTAATAATACTATGTCTTTATGTGTGTGGTTGTAGTATTGTTTTGTTCTTGATTTCTATATTAAATTATTATTTTATTTGCAATATGCTTTTGTGCGGCTTTCTTTTTCTACAACTCGGGCCAGTTAACTGTGCACCTCGCTCTGAGACGTCAATCAGACGGTACCGTTTGTACAAAATGAGAGTTATGTTAAAGAAAACAAAATTATATATATATTTTTTTTGTATGTTAAAAGGCTGTTTTGATTATAAAGCGTCGTAATAGGTACTGGATCATTTTAATCATGACGTTTTGAAATTAAATTGATACATATCGACTGAAATATAATGTTGGTGCAATCACAGGCTTTCACTAACGCGTCGAAAATGTAAGACACAAACTTAATAAAAAAATACTTAACAAAGCAAAATCTCCACAGTAACAGTTGTAACAGAGATGCTAACGCTACTCAGCGCTTGAATCAAAGGCATTGTCGCGCGGGGATTGGGAGAGGGGTCGCATTCCAGCGAGATGAACAGTTAACTCGCGCGAGTTATAGGTTACAAACGAGACTATTCAAGATAACTCATAATCATATCTGTCATCCTTTCTAGACATTTTGTGTACTGACCTTCGAGCCTAACTTAACGAGTAGCCCAGCAGCATGTCGTCGTACATTCTTGACGGATCGCGATCGTCGATCTTCAGGCGGAGTGCCCTCGTATACCAGCGCGGCAAAGATCTTGTCTAAGACACGCGGGAGTAGATCTAAACCGGCATTACCCACACCTGGACCTGTTTTTTATGGAGAAAGTTTTAGTGAAGATGATGGAACTCAATTTTGTTTTTATTTGTTAAAAACAAAATTGAGTTCAATCATCGTATGAATAGTAACATGATGGTTGTAGCGAAGTAAAGACATTGGGTGAACTTCTGATAATGACAGATTAACATTACAAAGACACACAGACACAAACACACGTGTACATATAAAACAGACAGTACATAATAAAGTATTCTTTTCTATTCTTATTGGGGTTTCGTTTGGATGAATTTAGTCCCACAAAATCTATGTTATTTTGTAAAATGATATCTGTTTATAAATAACTCACCTGCCAGTTGACTGTAGGCACAGCTCAAGAACACAAAGAGCGCGGATATGAAGGACAGTAATAGCGACAGTATGAGCGGCGCCGCCGGAGTACACACTACGCACCGTTGCAGAAGCTGCAAGCCTTCTACCACTGATGGACGAGGGTCTGCTTGGAGTAGTCGGGATAGTACCATGTCTAGTACCTTTGAGGGGAAAACATATTATTACATTCAAAGACAGTTGGCAGAAAATTGAAATGTGCTCACATACAAATGTTAGGAAATCACGAGTGATACTAAAAAGAAAAAGATGCGCAATTGAATTTAGTTTAAGAACAATTGAATCCAATCATTTTTACACCATGTAATATTTGTTCCCAAATACATTTAGAATTAGTTGCAGTGTGGTTACCAAGCGCACACCACAATGTTGACGGTAGAACATAATACTAAGCGGGAGCGCATAGCTGGATAGGCTATGCACATGCGCTCTCTGTAATGTGCTTACCGTGATTATATTAGTAATAAAGCCTCACCTGAGATAGAGCCTCCCATTCGATGTACATAGGGTGATGTGTGTCAATCTGTTGTGGACAGGTGTCCACTTTGTCGAGAGCGGCGCGCGTCCATTGTTCCACGTAACCCCATGTGACTAAAGGTGCGGCTTTCATGCAAAACCTGCAAGTTTTTGTAGTTACAAACCATTCGATTTTGAACCTTATCCGAGATTCATAGAACTCACAAGCTGCGACAATGATTTGTGGGTGAAATCTTTTTGGAAAGTAGCTTGATTTACATAATACAACGTAATTTTTTCTTTATACGATACTTGAATATAGTTTGTTCAGAATAAGCAACTGAATCGATTCCAATCATTTTTACACCATGTTATATTTTTTCCCAAACACAATTAGAAATTGTTGCAGTGTGGTTACCGAGCGCGCCACGCAGCTTACCTACATCATGAAATCATAGTAATTGCGCACGCCCGCGAACAGCTGACGCTACAGGTCAAAGCACCGCTCGCCCGCCCGAGCGGAGTGTTGACCAAATTTTTGTTGGGACAACCAAGTAGGATAACAAGCTCATGACTTTGTGGTTTCTCGTGATATCGTTTTGAAATTTTGTACATAGATTCTTTACTGAAAAATACTGGGCAAGTGTTTCGGGTTTCGCATAAACATAAAATAATGTTGTGTTGCATACATTAAACACACTGCTGATTTGTCTTGCATTGAAATTTCGCATACACTAGGCGAGGCTAGGCAGTTTTATACTCGCCTAGTATACAACTGCCTAGTCTCTACCATTGATAAACATTATGGGGTATTTTTTTGACCGGAAAGCCAAGATGAGTGTCACGCGCATTTTTCATTGGACTTTTAAAATTATTTATAGTGTCGTGTTTACTAAATAAAAACGCGTGATTTATGTAGTAAAAAGTGCATTCGAAAGTGAATAATTCATAATGTCGAAATATCGCAGCATAGTGGTCACATCATGGCTTTGCACAAAACTCCTAGTAGGCGGCTCACGCGGCCGTTTTTTCAACTGTCATTGGCGATATCCGCCATTATTGTGAAATATTTTTTTAAAGAATTTCTATAATTTGTTACACGTGTTATTGGCAAAATTGTGGTATCTAATCACAGATGCCATTGAAGAGTTGAAATAGTATTCACTCTAAACATTATGGGAACAAACTAACAAGCAGTTCTAAATATACAACCTTATTTTTGTATATACGAAACCCGAAACACGTGTCCAATATTTTTATGTAAAGAATTTATGAATAAAATTTCAGAGAGCTATCATAAAAAAAACTACAAAGTTATGAGCATGTTATGTTACCTGCTTGTACTAACAAAAATATGGTCACCGCACCTTTCGCCCGGCGCCGGGAAGGCCTGTATCAAGCGCCTATTACCATGATCTAACGTCACCCGAGTTGTGCGCTCGGTAACCACATTGCAACACTTTTTAAATACATTGGGGAAAAAACATAACATGTAGTAATAATTTTTGAAAACGATTTAGTTGCTTATTTTGAACAAACTATATCCAGCCCCCTAATCGGCGAACACATTTTTGTCAAATGATTGCGACTAGTTTGTATCAGTTGGGATCGTTCGGCCCGCCCATTGGTCCATTCGGTCCAAACGATCCCAACTAGTCGCAATCATTTGACAAAAATGTGTTCGCTGATTAGGGGGCAGGTTTCGTATTAAAAAAAAAAGTCGTATTTCAAATCTTAACAATAACAATGGTCAAAGATCTCCATTTTGTTGCAATGGCATAATAAAATACTATATCTTAGTTGTACTTACTTAAAACTATCTAATATCTCGGTGCGGCACCGCGAGAAGAATATGGCAAATTCCTGTTCACTGTCGTAATCCATACAGGCGTACGTTACGGCGTCGTGGGCACTGCTCACACGGGACGAAGGGTATGACACCTGGAGAAACAATTCATTTAAATACAGTCCTACGTTTTAGGGTTTGTATTCAAAGGGTCTATTATCAAAACTCTACTGTCTGTCACTAGGCTGTATCACATGAACCGTGATAGCTATACTTCAGACTCAGCATGATCTCATTGTTAATATGACCCTCTGTATTTTTGTATGCCAAAAGGCAGAATGTTCTGGGACTATATCTGACGAAAACATCTATATTGTAACACCTGCATTCTAGGAAATAAAGAAATTATTATTATTATACAGTGCTAGATTTTCACAGAAGATGTATTTCTGTTGCCGTTATAACATGTTATACTAAAAACAGAACTTTTTTTTATTTTTGTATAGATAATGTTATGGAACCTTTCGTGCGCGCACCCGACTTGACCTTGGCCAGTTTTAAAGATCATTGTTGTATCATACATCACTACTCTGTAGTCGAGTAACTAATACCATCTCTATGTATTAGTGTCTATGAATATAGTCTATAGTCTTGTCATTGTAACTTAGGATCTGAACTAGAAGATGTCGATTCCAATGTAACAATTCTACAAGTGTAATAAACCAGTCTAATTATCTAAAGTCTTTAATATTTACCAACGGGACAATCATACATGGTGTCAGAAGAGTGAAAAAACCCAATACGAAGAAAGAAAATTCAAAAAATGCAAAAGTCGGATGGCGTCGGTGGCAACCATGACACCGGAACTGCAATGAACAATGGCTTGAAGGCGCTTAAAATATCGTCAGATGCAACAAACAACAATTTCGAAACCTGGAAGCGCTGGTGGCAACAGTTCGAATTATACTTGTTGGCAACGGGTTTGGACAAGTCCGGTGAGAAACGCAAGATCGCCATTTTACTACATCACATTGGTGAAAAATGCTTAAATATTTTCAACACATTCAACATAAATATTGGAGAAAGCACATTACATGACGTCAAGGCCAAATTCGACGAATTTTTTCAACCTAGAAAAAATATTACCATGTATCGTTACATGTTTTTTACCACACGTCAACAGAAATCGGAAAGTATCGAGGATTTCTTAACCGATCTCGAAAATAAGAGCCAAGATTGCGAATTTGGAACGCTCAGAGAATCTCTTATCAGAGATATTTTTATCGCCAACTTGAATTTGGACTTAGCACATGTACGTCAGAGACTGCTGCAGGAACTGATCTGACATATCAGAGGATGCGAGAGCTAGCTAGGACACTCATCGTCGCACAGCAGGATGCAGACCAAATTGTCAAGAGGTCCACTAGTGAAGAGTCTGAAAAAGTCATGCATCTGCGTCGGAGGAGCCGTGGTCGAGCGGAGCGTCAACGACGGCGAGCTTCACCAGTCAGTCAGCAGGGATCCAGCGCAGGGAGGTCAAAGTCAAGTCCCAGTCCTGAGAAGCGCTCGAAGACGTGTAGCCGCTGTGGACAACACCACCGCTACAAATGTCCAGCGCAGGGAGCTAAATGCAGGTCATGTAACTCTTATGGTCATTTTGAAAAATTTTGTTACTCCAATAATAAAAAAGTCAGTCATTTAGAGTCGTTTAGTTCAACTGGTAGTCAAGATAATTTTGTTGGAATTTTAAATTGTCATAACTTCAGTCATAGTCATAAGTCTAGTCAATATAATTGTCATTTAGAGTCACAAAGTCATCACAATCAAAATCATTACAGACATAGCAGGTTGTCATACACACAGTCAGATCCTATACTATATAAGTTACAATCAACGGTCAGGTCGCACATAGGCCAGTCGCAGTCAATGTCTAAGAGATCTCATGTAGACTCATCTTGTCATAAAAAATATCCTGTGTCATATTTCTGTGATGAAAGTGGTGATAATGTCATATCTGAGAGGTCTAACAAAAAATGCCTCAGTGATGAAAAAAGACTGGTGACTGATAAGTCTGAGAGATCCAATGAAGACTCTTGTCATATGTCATATTTCAGTGATGAAAACACTGAACAGTCTGAGAGATTCAGAGTCAAGTCAAAAAAGTCAAAAAGTCTTAGTCGAGATTCATATCTTAATGATGAGTACAGACACAAGTCTGAGGAATCTCACACAACAAACACTTGTAGAATTATTACAGCAAAGTCAACACATAAACAGGTCAATACAGTCGAGTCAAAAGAAAACAAATACTATTCTAAACAGTCATGGAACATAAACATTTTAGTTGGTCATACACAAATTAATTGCATTATTGATTCAGGAGCTGATATTAATATTATGTCAAAGAAAACTTTTCAATCTTTGAAATGTCAAAGTCAAATGTCACTTGAGAAATGTCAAATAAACGTTAGTGGGTTTGGTGGTATATCAATACCCATTATAGGTAAAGTTAATGTAAAATGTAGTTTATCTTTAAATAATAGCACTATTAGTGTAAATATAGTGTTTATAGTCGCAGATTTAGTTTGTCCGAATGTTTTAGGTCTACCAACTTGTGAAAAATTAGGTATAATTCAAAGAGTTTTCTCTGTGTCTCAACAAAATTTTAGTGAACAAATTCTTACAAAATACAATGATGTATTTCAGGGTCTTGGATGTCTACCTCAAGTCTGTCGCCTGAAACTCAAACCTGAAGCAGTGCCATGCGTGGATGCTCCGAGAAGAGTACCCTTCACTTTACAGAACAAACTGCGCGACGAATTGGATCGCATGGAGAAAATGCAGGTCATTGAAAAGGTTTTTAAACCTACAGAATGGGTGAACAGTATAGTGATAACAGTCAAAAGCACAGGTCAGTTACGAATTTGTTTAGATCCTAGAAATTTGAATAAGAATATTATAAGAGAAATTTATCCACTTAAGTCAATAGATGAGATCAGATCTCAACTAGCAGGAGCTGTTTGTTTTTCTCATTTAGATGCATTTTCAGGATTTTGGATGCTTAAACTAGATGAATATAGTTCTGATTTATGTACATTTCAAACACCTTTCGGTAGATATAAATATTTAAGGTTACCTTTTGGTATTAATGCATCGTCTGAAATTTTTCAAAGAGTCATGATGAATTTGTTCGGTGATTTAGAAGGAGTTCTAATATTCATCGATGATATTTTGGTATATGGACCAAACGAGTCAGTACATAATGAGAGAGTACATAAAGTCATGCAACGAGCACGTGAAGTCAATTTAAAGTTCAATAAGTCTAAATGTAAATTTTTAGTTTCAGAAGTCTGTTTTTTAGGGTATGTTTTTAGTAAAGATGGTGCTAGGGTTGATGAAGAGAAAGTAAAAGCAATTGTCAATATGCCCACACCAAAAAATGTCAAAGAATTGCAAAGAATATTAGGTATGATCAATTATTTAGGTCCCTTTATTAGCAATTTGTCTCAAAAAACTCAAATTTTAAGAAATCTTTTGAAGAAAGATTCAGTCTGGACTTGGGATGAAAATCATAGTCAATGTCTTAAGAGTTTAATCGATGAAATTACAAAGTCACCAGTTTTAGCTCATTATAATCCCAATGTACCATTAGTCTTGTCAGTCGATTCGTCAAAGTCAGCATTAGAAGCAGTCATTATGCAGAATAATAAACCTATTGCTTATAGTTCAAAAACATTAACTCAAACTCAGTCAAGGTATGCTCAAATTGAGAAAGAATTGTTAGCCATTCAGTTTGGTTGTGAAAAATTTCACCAGTATGTGTACGGTCATAAAGTAACTGTTCATACTGATCATAAACCTTTAGTTAGTCTATCTTTTTAAAAAGCCATTACATGATGTACCAGCAAGATTGCAACTTATGATGTTAACTTTACAAAAATATGATTTGGAAGTTATACATGTTCCAGGTAAAGAAATGTTTATATCTGACACTCTGTCTAGAGCAGCATTGAAAGAACATTATATACCTGAGAATGAGTCAGAAATATCTTGTCATGTCAATTTAATGCATTCAAGTCTAGCAGTCACAAAGGAGTACTGTACAAAATTGTTACAGCACACTAAGAAAGATGATACTTTGCAATTGTTAAAAAAGTATTATTATGAAGGTTGGCCAAAAAATAAAAATAATGTCAGTCTGTCAATAAAACCATTTTGGAATATACAAGCTGAAATTCATGTAGTCAAAGATTTGTTGTTCAAAGGGTCAAAATTAATAGTACCACAGTCAATGTATAAGGAAATGTTAGGTAAAATTCATGAAGGTCACCAAGGTATAAATAAATGCTTAAAACTGGCTAGAGAGTCTTTGTACTGGCCAAGCATGTCAGCTGATATTAAAAACTTGGTAGAACAATGTTATGTATGTGCACAATTTAAACCTAATAATCCAAAGGAACCACTAAAAAATTTTGAAATTAATAAATATCCATGGCAACAAGTAGGTGTTGATTTAATGCATTTTGATAACCTTACTTATTTAATTGTCACAGATTATTATTCTAAATTTATAGAAATAGCTTTGTTAAATAAAAACAGTACAGCAAAGAATGTAATAACACATTTAAAGTCCATTTTTGCTCGTCATGGAATACCTTTATCTTTAGTGTCTGATGGCGGTCCTCCTTTTCAGTCATTAGAATTTAAGAATTTTATGCATGAATGGGACATAGAACACATTGTAACTAGCCCATATCATCCACAGTCAAATGGTCAAGCAGAGAGTTCAGTCAAAATTATCAAAAATATGTTAAAAAAATGTAAAAGAAACTCATCTGATCCATACATAGCTTTATTACAGTATAGAAACACACCTAAGAATAATTTACCATCTCCAGCTCAATTGTTAATGTCCAGGAATTTAAGAAATAACATTCCTATGTCTTATAAGAAATTAAAACCTAAAGTGGTTACATTCAAAAATTATAAAGAATGTGTCAAGCAAAATAATAAAAATAAGTCTAAATATTATAATAGAAATACAAAGTCATTGTCATTATTGTATCCCAATGATCATGTATACTTTAAAAGAAAGCCTGATAGCAATAGGGAACAAGCCATTGTCAAGCTAAGGTTGGCTAATAATAGGTCATATGTCGTTGAGGATGTCAATGGAGTTAGGTATAGGAAGAATAGGGTTCATTTAAGACACAAATATTCTCCTATGCTATCCAATTCGTCGCAGGGGAGAGAGGAAGGTAACAGGCAGGAGTCTAGACCTCAAGAGCTCTCATCTCAATCCTCAGTCAGTCAACATGTAACTCGTTCTGGAAGAGTTGTAAAGCCAACCAGAAGGCTAATTGATGAAATAGATTAAGTAGAACATTGCATCCTAGATTAAGACCTAACTATAGTCTTAAGTCATTGTCTAAATTGTAACTAAGTCAGGTTTCTATAATATTGTTTGTCAAGGGTTAATTTAAACTTAAACAGGGGGGATGTTGTATCATACATCACTACTCTGTAGTCGAGTAACTAATACCATCTCTATGTATTAGTGTCTATGAATATAGTCTATAGTCTTGTCATTGTAACTTAGGATCTGAACTAGAAGATGTCGATTCCAATGTAACAATTCTACAAGTGTAATAAACCAGTCTAATTATCTAAAGTCTTTAATATTTACCAACGGGACAATCATACAATCATGTCACTTATTGTATTTGCGTTTATTATTTAAATTCTTTATGATTTGTACTAGTATTAATACTTGCATATATAATGATGAGTCTCGGTGCAAAATTAGAGCATTCAGCGTTGCGTAAATAGAATAGGGTATTTAACTAAAAAAAAAACTAATTAGTCCGTCAGTAAGATTTCAAAAAATTACTACTACACGTATTTTTTCTTTTTTTAAATCAATAATAATTGGCAAATATAAAAGGCATCAAAGATCAGGAGTGGTAGCTGGTGACGTCACTGCTCGTTAAAAAGTGTAGAGTGCAGTGACGTCACACGAGTTTTCAACGCACTGTGTCGTCTTCATTTTTTGTTTATATGAAAAAAGAAAAATACGTGTCTAGTATTTTTTGGAAATCTGACTGACGGACTAATTAGTTTTTTTTAGTCAAATACCCTATTCTATTAGTTTTGCCGAAAGTCATCGCCGAATTGAGGACAATGAGGTTGAATAGCAGGTGTCTAAACGGCGAACTCATAAATAAACTTAAGCATTAGGGTATTTGACTAAAAAAAAATAATTAATCCGTCAGCCAGATTTCCATACTAGACACGTATTTTTTGTTTTATCAAAACAATAAAAATTGTCAAATATAAAAGGCATCAAAGTTCAGGAGTGGTGGCTGGTGACGTCACTGGTCGCTAAAAAGTGTAGCGTGCAGTGACGTCACACGAGTTATCAATGCACTGTGTCGTCATAATTTTTGGTTTATATGAAAAAAGAAAAAATACGCGTCTAGTATTTTTTTGGAAATCTAACAGACGGACTAATTAGTTTTTTTTAGTCAAATACCCTATTCTAGTTTAGCTCGCATGAGATGTTTAAAACCTCGTGTTAACAAACCAAAATAACAGCAGAGTAATAAAATGTACCTTGAGTACTTTAGGAGCAGCCGCCTGCAGCCACCTCGGCACGATAGCCAACACATAGGGCAGCTTCGATATCTGCTCATGCTTCAAGAACGCTAACCACACCAAGTTAGCGGTATGGGCGAGCGTCAGAGATGGATGTGACATCAGTAGCAACATTGTCTCTAAGAGTATCGGCAGCCATGACTCTGCGTCCGTCACGTAGCTCCAGAGGGATGTGAGTTGTTGGGCTAGACCTGCTAGAACCTGGGGAGAAGGAAGACTTTGAATTACAGTCTGTGTAATACAAGGCATATTGTATCAATGTCAACAATCGAACAATTCTCTTTTGTATTTGTCCATAAAAGAGAATTGTTGCATCAGTTGCATGTAATTGTATATCCTCATGGGATAAAGATATGAGTGTATATGTGTAATCCTACTAATCTTTCTAGTCAGCAAGATTAATAAATGCAAAAGTTTGTAAGGATTGATGTATGTGTAACGGGGTCCATGAAAACTGATGCCTCCTGGGTCAGGGTTGCAGATAGTTTAAAAAAGAAACCAAGGCCCTGACGCACAGGCAAGTGAAAAACCACAGGTGGGTACTGATCCACCTGTGGTTTTTCACTTGCCTGTGACTTACTGAAGTCTGCCGCGGGGGGCAGCTAAAAAACACTAAAAAAGGTAGGTATATGTAACGAAAATGACAGCCTATACTCAAATAAGCCTTTACTATATGAATGTCAAGTGGTTATATAAATAACGGGATATTAACTTTGCCAATTAACGAGGAATCACTACATAGTATAAAACAAAAGTTGCTTTCTCTTTCGTCCCTATGTATGATTAAATCTTTAAAACTACGCAACGGATTTTGATGCGATTTTTTTTAATAGGCAGAGTGCTTAAAGAGGAAGGTTTATATACAATATGTAAAGAAAACCCTGTCCGACCCGTAAGGATAATAAAGGTTAGGTAAACACTTGACCAAATATAATATAAAATTTTACGTAATCATCATAGAAACAATACTAATGAATTTTGACATAATCTTTTTTTCCCGCGAATTAATTCCAACTTCCCCGAAATTTGGTAATTTTTAAAAAAGTGACAACACCAGTTTTATTATGAGCGAATAGCGATGCGACCACGTGTCGCGTGCCCTGCCCCCCGCCGCCCGCGGAAGGGTTGTTTACCGCAAATGTATTTAGTTACCTCTTTTTGCGAAATAATATTTTTTAATATTTATTTTTAATATTTAAATTAGCCCGGCTTTGTAGGCATTAGTAGAATCAGTTATCGATACCTAACAATACCTTCACGGATCGAACAGGGTTTTCTTTACATACTGTATATGTATAATAACATCCATTAAATAGTGGAGAAATACTATTATTTTTGAGTTTTCCAATATAATGTCGTAAAAAATTAAGTAAATTTTTCCACGTTTGAAGTGAAACGCAGGCTGACACCTACGAGATTTATCACTATTACTAAATATTGTACCTACACGTTGAAAAGGTCTACAGAAAAGTCCGCGATAGTAATGTCTGTATCGACGACGATAAATATGGGCGGAGCGATTTAACCAATGCAGCATTAATCCTTATGCAATGTAATACCTTAAATACATTATTGTTTAATATAGCGCTATACCGTTCTTTACACAATATGATTTAAATGAATATTTTTAAAGATATCGCAAATTAAAAAATATGGGGCGTCGCGTTTGCGGCGGTACCGGCCTGGCGGCGGGAGCGGCAGCCCGCTATTTTTTTTTACTACGTTCACAGTTTTTCTGTAGTGTATTTAGTATCAGCCTTGCACCCGTGCGAGTCGGGCGGGTCGCTAGTCATAATTAAATAAATGTACTCTTACCTGTGAGAATTTCTTTAGGAACAAATAATGAGCTTCATCAACAGTATTGATGCTGGCGACTGCAGCGCGGTGCATGCACGATATCGCATCCTTACTAAACAATATCACAAGGGGTTTCTTTTCTTTTGTCTGAAAGAACATAAACAATATTATTTAATTTTAGAACATATTTTACAATAACTTGTTATGAGGCCGTAAATGTGGCATATTGAGTTTTTGAGAACAATTGTCACTCATATCTTTTCGACAGTCTTATATTAATAGTTCCATACACAAAAAACAAAGAAATAAAACGGGACATCTATAGGGTCACTTTGCTGACATGTCTGTCTGTCAGTATTTTAAAAATTCTCGTTGTGCTATATTTACAGCCGTGTACTGTACAGACGACAGCACATCAATCTGTCAAATTTCATTAATATATTATCAACTTTATCGCTAAAGCATTAAGGTTCAAGGTTGATTGGGAACATTTTCGGTAGACAGTTTCGGGTAGATTAAGCTGCTGTCTTTAGTACAAAGTCACTTACAGATCCCTTCCTATTAACTATTTGTAATAAACATTCTGCGGCGGGTAGCTGGAAGACATCGTCTTGCAGCAAAATACAAAGAATTTGTAGTAAACACCCGTTGTTCATCACTACGTGGGTAATGGACACCCACTCCACGTAACCAGTCAGAGTCAGTAACACAACCTGGAATGTAATGATAATGTATCAATTAATTGACTTATTTCTATGTAAAGAAAGTATAGTAACTTTCCTACTAATACATTGTCCTATAGGAGGGAAGAGATTTCTTCACTACATAGTATAAACCAAAGTCGCTTTCTCTGTCCCTATTTATGCTTAAATCTTTAAAACTATGCAACCGTTTTGATGCGGATTTTATTGGTAAAATAGATATAGATTGAGTGATTGAAGAGGAAGGTTTATATGTATAATAACATCTATTAAATAGTGGAGAAATACTGTTATTTTTGAGGTTTCTAATGTGATCTCGTAAATAGTTACATTTTTTCAGATTACACTGCAAACGCAGGCTAAACCTTACGAGATTTTTCAAAATAATATACTAAGTATTTTTTTATGTATACATTAAAAAAAGGTCTACAGAAAACTCCGAGATGGTATGTCTATGTCTGTCGCAATAACATTTTTGTCATTTTCTTTCGACATGTAATGGCTAATTTTCGATGCAACTTTACCGAATACAGTAATCCTTATCCAATTAAATTAAATAAATTGCTGATTTAGGTAATATTGATCTGAGGACGTGATGTCGCAGAAGGAAGCTGCGGAACGGGAGAGGGAGATCTCAACTCCCTTCCCGGGCCGCAGAAGACGCACCGGGCGCCGAGGAAGGGCGGATAATGCCCTATTCCGTCCCCCATGAATGGGTCCAGGGGCGAGGCACATGGGGAAGTCCCCGCCCCCTATCGATGGACCCCGAGGCGGAAGCGCGCGCGAGTGTCAGCGTGCGCCTCTGAGGCGATGCACGGGGTAGTGTTAACACCCCACTACACCGTGCAGGAGACGAGGCCCGGAAAGACCGGGCCAGAACGAGGGTGTGGGGGCCGTGGAAGAATTTAGACTCACGCGGCCCCACGCGCGCTCGTTATAGAAGAGACACCGGGGTGGTTTTAGTCAGTAAAAGTCTGACAGACCCCGTCGCCCACCCCAGAGCGGCGGCCATCCTATGAGGATTTCCACCCCGGAAAAAAAAGGTAATATTGATCTAGGTATATGGCCCCTTACAGTATATAATTTAAATGAATGTATTCGAAGATATTATATGTATATATAAAAATGACGGGACGTAGCGTTTGCGGCGCCGGCGGTAGCAGCCGGCCGGGCTTGGATACCAGGTTAAATGTTTTAAGGATATTTTGTATGAAGCATAACCAATTAATAAAGAACGTAACCATAGTGTTAATTACCTGAACCACCTGCCCGTGGCTAGCGGCAGCAGCGTAGTCCCCTTTGGCAGTCTTCTCTCTAAACTCTTGAACATGCATCTCAATGAGACGCATGAAGAATGCGAATATCTCCGACATGTTGCTAGTTAGGCCTTGGTTAATGTCCTTCCGTCGTTGGTTGTTTTCTAAGGTCTGCAAAAACGTAGTTTTGTAATTATTGGGGTTCTGAAGAGTTGTCTTGGAAAGTCCGTTAGGCCTTTGGTCCCGGCTGTCATCTGTAGATCTTTGACAGTCGTTACGGGTAGTAGAAGTCCGAAGTCCGACCACCAGTCTTACCAAGAGGTATCGTATTACCCAGTAACTGGGTTGTGGAGATCAAATAGGCAGTAGCTGCATGTAAAATACTGGTCTTCAGCGGAATCGGGTTAGACTGGAAGCCGACCCCAAAATATTTTCATTTGATATGGCGTTCTATTGTTTCTATACATTCGGTTTCTTAGGTAGAACCACTGTTTTTTTATGTACCTATATAAATCATGAACTACTGCTTGACCACAATCCCGCCTGATGGTAAGCAGTGATGCAATCGTTGATGGTAAAGCTCGCTAGTTGGATTAAAAAGGGTTTTTCTATGATTCAGTTGTTACCAAGAGGCAAGTGACGTATTAACTAGTCTGCCAACAACTTTGGCGACCTAAAGTTCTTATTTTGATATAAAACATTGTATGGCTCTCGGGTGTTTTCTATCAATGGATGAATTTTTGTAATGGGATCAGCCAGTCAGTAGTACCAGAGAATACCTCTCAAAAACAAGCAATTTTTAGGGTTCCGTAGCCAAATGGCAAAAAACGGAACCCTTATAGACACGTCATGTCTATCTGTCTGTTCTTCCGTGTGCCACAGTCATTTTTATCCGAAACTATAAGACCTATACTGTTGAAACTTGGTAGGTAGATGTATTATGTGAACCGCATTACGATTATGATGCAAAAATAAAAAATAATAAAAAAATAATGGGGGCTCCCCATACTTAGAACTGAGACTCTTTTTTTTTCATTAAACACATACGTGTGGGGTATCTATGGATAGGTCTTCAAAAATGATATCGAGGTTTCTAAAATATTATATTTCTAAACCGAATAGTTTGCGTGACAGACGCTTCCAAAGTGGAAAACGTTGGTCGTCGCCCCCCCCCCCCCCCCCTCTAACTTCAAAAATAAGAAAATGAAAAATCTAAAAAAAACATATGACATTACTATAACAACTACCAACGAAATTTGTTATGAACGAGATTTAGTAAGTAGTTTTTTTTTAATTTTTTTAATACCTCGTAAATCGTAAGCCGCTTATTACCGCGTAATCTTTCATACAAATAAATCCTTTAATTTCATAAATCAATGGTACGGAACCCTTTATGCGTGAGTCCGACACGCACTTGGCCGGTTTTTATATCTGTGTAATATTACTTTATCACCTGCACACAGCAGTCAAAATCATTTGGTCATAAAATGCCATGACTGCCATTTTAAGTATTTTAAATCCATACACACAATATGTATCCAACTGTGAAACGATAAGCCGTGAAACATTACACGTTAGTACCTAATCATAGGTAATTTGAAATGGTTGAGGTTTTAGTGCAGAATAGTCAGTTTTGAAATTTAAGGAAAAATTGGTTAATTTCTTCAACCATTATTTTCCGAATCAGGGTAGCTAATAGGCTGTTGGCCTCTAATGATTCACTCATTTATTCTCATGCAAGACCCAGTAGATTAATTATCAATTTATTGCCTATTTTCATTTTTGTGTCTAAGTTTATGAGATGCATGTCTGAACCTATTGTAGCGGTAAATGCCACAAATAAACAATGCGTCATAATTACGTCACACGAATTCTACTTTTCGCAAGCAGAGTTTACTGTGCAATTAGCATACTTCCCAACTTCAACGGTTGAGCAAGTGGTGCGCGCCAGACATAACACCCGTCTGGTCGGAAGATCCTCCCTTTTCTATGAAGGATGAGTCAACTTTACTTCCTGTACCTCTTGCCTGCAAACTATTAGCAGGAATATTGGTTTCGTGTTCAGTAGGTATTCGGGCTATAGGTGCAATGATTTCCAGTTATATAATCACCTGATTATACCGAGTACAGTATTATCAGCTGATTATATGTGTAAAGTTCAAGCTGTGAAACTCTTTTATAGTAACTAAAACCTTCCTTGAAAGATACGATATCAAATACATAACGGAAACCCTGTCCAAATAGGATTGAATACAGAACCTTATTTGTAGAATCGGTTAATAAAAGAGCATCTAAGCAATAATAGAACATCGGTCGAGGAAAGGTTCCCCGCAATTTCAGGTTTGGATATTTGCATAATTCAGGAAACATTTATAACGGGAAAACAGGATGCGGCCTCTCATAAATAATGCCTTGTATTTACTAGCTTTGGCGTGCAAATTCTATTTCAGTCGAAACACGATACAGTGTGACATCATCAATGCAGTTTTTACACAAGCATTACGTCGCTTTAGGTAGTCAAAGTAAATAACAAAATACATATTCACAAACTCATGTAGGTTGGTCGTGACAAAAGTCGTTAAGTATTCATTATCGCCGATCGAAATTAAGAAAATGTTTATTTTTACCCTAAACTTTATTTTCTTAGATCGATGTCCCACTCTTGGGCAAAGTCCTCTCTACTCTTCTTACACCAGAGCTGCCAATGACTAACTATTATTAATGAAGGTGACATAGTTGGCGCAATGGTTAAACGATTGACTGCTGCGTTGCGTGACGCGGGTTCAATAACGCACGAAACAAGTTGCTCTGGTTCTAGCTCTTTGTGTATATGAGTTTAAAAGTTTATAAACGCTTGCAATATACAGGCGAAATTCCTAGTGTGAGGTAATATAAAAAAGTAAAAAACAAAGACAGCCTATGCGTGAATGTAAGATATTTTTTTAATGACTTACAAGCGCTCTTTCACTGCAAATAATTCTTTGAACAGATGAAATTCCATTGACCCATTTGACTACCTACTTGCTCAATGTCAATTGCATACGTCATTCTTATTATTAGTTGTACTTTAGCACACCCACTACTGCCTGAGCAGGCTTTCTTTACACACTATAGTATCTCTATAGTGTAAACACGAGAGTGTAGAAAATATTCTTCAATTCTGACATGACAAAGTGCGTACTATTGATAAGAGAAGAGAAATATATTGGAAAACAAATTAGTGATAAAAATTAAGTTGTGATGCCCACTCAATATACCTCACCTAGTTCTAAAAATGAATAAATACAACCACTAAATGGAAATCAATAAAATTTTGCAAGGAATTTGTTTGCATCCTGGGGAAAGCCATAGGCTTTTTTCAGTAGCACAACCCTCAGAATTATTTCAGACTTCCACACAGACAAAAGCTAGTACTCTATAATATTATACTTACTTGTAATATAGCTACATCTTCAGCCAATCTCAAGAACACATGCAGCACTATCTGTGTATGCCTATGTCCTCTGGAACATGCGTCACTCAACTCAGCCAACAGAGTGGGCCACTGTTGAGGCCACTCTCTCTTTATCATCTCTACAATGACGCGCGCTAACGCATCGTTCAAGTGGCTGGTCTCCCAACCGCCCAAATAAAGATGTTTCATTGAATTCTCCTGTAGGAAATACCACAAACAAACAATATTTATAAGCTCTTCAGTCAGAAGATATGATTAACCCATCGCAAAGTACAGAAGGACTACTTATTTGAATTAAGTTTAAAAAAAAATATTGATGATATAATTAATTTATAATCATATGTGAAAATAGTGTAAAAAAAGACTTAAATATAAAAAGTGTCCAGAGTAACGCAAATAGTAACAAATAAAAATAAAATATTTAATTATGCAGCTAAGTGATGATCAGCCTCAAATATATATTTATAGTGACTTGTAATTTAACTTTTTCCATCCTGGATGCGACTGTGGGGCACATTTGCAACTATTAAGACCTCCATAAAACAGGCGAAAATTCTTGGGACTAGAGAAAACTCACTGTTTACATTTTTTTAATCCAGACTTTTACTTTAAATATTTTTTTTTCCTCTATTTGATAGTGGTCTTCATTTCCATTAGATACTTGATACATTAAAACAATTTATTAATGTAGGTATTGAAATATTCTTAAACATCAAACATCAAAAATCATCTATGTAAATAAACTTTTCACCATTTATATCAAAATTGTTCTATACTAACTACAAATTATAGGAAAGACAGCTTTATTTAAATAGTTATCTAACAATGTGATTAATGGTTGCAAATAATGACAATTAGTAACAATTTTTACAGATCAAATCAGAAGGCATCAAATTACAAGTTACCTTATGGCAATAGATAACATGGGTTATCTTTTGTACAAATCAATCTGGTGGTTGTAGAACCAAAGTGAATATTTATTTTTTGGTACACAAAAGATTATTTATTATACATTAATTCTGATTGTAGATTTAAGGGTCAATAAGTTATGAATAGATTCTGTTAAGTTAGAAAAACTTAAAAAATACTGAAAAATTTCTTTGTTAGATAAGTCTAATAAATTCAATAATAACAATAGCTGTTATTAATTTTCTAGGGCAATTAAATATTTATTGAAACAGAAGTAATCTTGGAAATAATTAAAATTACATCAAACATATAAATCTAATAGGATATACTATGTATAAAAAAATCAATCCTCTTTATGTTCTGAAACTATTGATTAGATTGTGATGTAATTATGGTAGCATGTTCTGGCGATGCCCATGACGGTTCCTATCCCATTGCAATAATGGTGTAGTTCAGGGTTTCCCAACCTTATTTTCGTCGAGCCTCCCCGCATTAAAAATAACATTTTTTTTTCATGCCCCCCCATTTTGCAGTAGGTACAATAAAACTAGCTTGAAACGGTGTCCGAGTGATGGTGTTTACTTAACACATTTAGTTAATTTTTTCTTTCGAAAACTCAAACATCTCGCGCCCCCCTTGACATCCCTCTACGCCCCACCAGGGGGGCACGCCCCCCTGGTTGGGAAGTCCTGGTGTAGTTAGTTAAAAAATATTATTAAAACTGATGTAATCTTTACAAAAATAAAGCATGTGTTCCGTGCATTGTATCATTGAATATTAAATAAAAATAATTCAAGCTTTATTAATTTGGATTGGAATATTTGAGCAATGAGTAACTGTTTGCCACATGAGAACTACATTTATTACAAAAACATAGCCTTGAACAATATCTTAACAGGTTATGATTAATTATTAACTTTACAAGTAGTGAACATAGTTTTACTGTGAAAAGATGTGTGAAGTTGTCTGTATAAAAGCTTGTATCATAGTGTCACAATTGTAAAAAATTTGACAGTACTATTACAAAATTGAGAAATATGCTACATGAAGGACTTATATATTATTCAATAAATAATGTAAGGAAAGTAGTTTGAATGTTTGTCAATGAGTGCCCAGTGGGGAAAAAGAAATTAACTATTACTGACCTTTATAAATATCTTCTCAGCTTGAGTAATCTGTGTCCATCTATACTTCACAGTATGTTCCATGAGCTGAAGACCAAAGTGTTTCACTCCAGGAGAGTACTGACTACCACTGGCCAGCAAGAGACCAGCCTGGGCACACCATGGCGAATTCTCTTTGAAGCTACAAACATGAACATGTTGATGTCACAAATTGGATATAAAAGACTATTTCTTTATCTATTTTTTTATGTTGTGCAACTAGCTAAGATCTTATAATTATCAACTGTACATTTAAGTGTTGTGATAAATAGGTTAGTCCAAGTTATTAGAAATACAACTTTACATTGGTTTCATATTACTTAAGGATTATTTATAGTAAATATTTTACCTTTCACATGCATTATAGGCCTGGCTACGTTCCTCATGAGAAACAGTTGGGATCAAAGTGAGCTCAACAGCCCGACTGAGCTCGTCAACTAAGAGAGCTACCTCCCCAGTAGCCTCGCTACCTACACCCACTATGTTCATTGTAGATCAATACTACACCTAAAACAAAAGAAATTATTTTAGTTATTTTCCCTGATAAACAAAGAGAATAACTTTTTCAAACTGAAACATTTAACATATATTTGCACACTTTATTCGTAAGGTTAATGTGTAAAACTGGTGTCAGCTTGTTTATGTTTTGATTGGTAACCTCAGACTCTGACACATTTACCATTGTTGATTCAGTAATGACAAAGAAAAGATTTTTATTGACTGTATGGGCTTGAATTCGTGCTGTATTAGTAGCGTAAATGGTGAATTTATTGTAGAAAACTCTCAATTGTAATGTTAAAAAATTATTTATATTAGAAATAATTTGAAAACTGATGCAACATGGAAAAACTTCAATTGAACTCACCAACAGCAGCCAAAAAAATAATCCCCATAGAATATTATTCACTCCATATTAGCCTTCTCGATTCTGTAAATTAATGAAAATTAATATTGTTTCTTTATTATTAATAATTCTAAATATTTTAATTGTTCCGTAAAACAATATACGAATGCAACCGGTAGGGCATGCCAATAAATTAGCAAAAACAAATTCGTCTGTATATTAATAACAATTCGAATTAAATCTTATGATTTGAAACTATATTAGCAATTATTTTACCTAATTTTAATGTAGGAATTTATTTAAATTTCAGAAATCAGATTCAAAACATTGAAAACACCTCGTGTCTACTGAAAATGAATCGAATAACGACCACAGACGAAAGTAGGTAAGTCATTGACGTATTTGTATTTTTCCTTTTTGTAGGAGTTTTTGGCTTGGTTGCTAAGACCTTTGAGCAATTTCTTCGTTATTCTTTCGAAACTTTTTTTTTTTTTGACTCTGTGGAAATGCCCTTACGCACCATACCCCGAAGGGCGTATGTGGGACTCGTCTAGCCGAAGCCGGGAATACCCACTAAAACCACAGCGGCACAACGACATCGCCTGAGTGGCGGGGTCTTGGGAAATAGCAGAGCCTGCGCTACCAATCCCCCGCCGGCGATGCCCGCCTAAAAGGCGGGCCCACAACGGTCCCTCCATAGGGAAGGGCCGGGCTGGGTACGTCTTCTTGTGCGAGAAGACGCAGCAGCCAAGGGTTTTTTAGCAAGGTGTCCTTCCTCTTGGCCTCACTCGTTTGCCCGGAAGCAAACGGGGCCCCCAGCTCCTCTCAGTGAGGAGACCGGGTTGCCCGACGGTGACCCGGGGTTCGGGTCACGTCAGCCACCTGGAGTGGTGGCCGATTCGCCGCACGTGTGACCGCCGAAGCGGTCCCCACATCTGGTTTTGGTCCGCGCCGGTAACCCCCACATCTGGGGGCCCTTTCCCCTATCCGCCACCTGGGAACGCGTCCGATGGCAAGCCAGAAACTGCACACGGATTCGTAATTTATTCTAACTTAACATAACCTGTCTCCTTTTGTTTCCCGCGTGAGCTGACTAGGAGGGGTTTGAGGGAAAGTCATGATGTGGCCACTATGCTACAATATTTCAATGTTCTTTATAAATTATTCACTGAATGCACTTTGCAAACGCTCATTTCTCATTGGACTTTTAAATTATTTATAGTGTCGTTTACTAAATAAAAACGGGTGACTTATGTAGTAAAAAGTGTGCATTCAGTGAATAATTCATAAAGAACATTGAAATATTGTAGCATAGTGACCACATCATGACATTGTCTCAAACCTTCCTCCTAGTCGGTTCACGCGGGATACGAAAGGAGATAGGTTAGGTTAAGTTAGATTAGTTAGGATCCGTGGAAGAATTTAGACTACCGCGACCCCACGCATGCTCGTGACAGAAAAGACACCGGAGTGGTTTTTAGTCAGTAGAAGCCTGACAGACCCGTCGCTCCCCCCAGGGCGGCGGACATCCATTGAGGGTTTTCCAGGCAGGAACAAAAAAAACAAAAAAAAGATTAGGATAGGTTACGAAAGAAAACAAGTATACAACGAAAAATGGCTTAAAGGTCTTAGCATTAGCAACCAAGCCAAAAACTCAAAAAAATAAAATCTGACAGCAGTTTGATTTGAATTCTGTTTATGTTGGAAACTTGTTTTACCTTTTATCATTTCATCAATAAGGAAAATTGTGTTTCCGGGATGGAAAATAAATTTACTTACCTTGAACCATCATTAGAAAAACAACTAAAGGGACACCGCAATGCGATTACTGCGTTATATTTTAGTCCCAATGAACAACAAATTGCTAGTAGCTCATTGGATAATAGTGTTTTGGTATATTTATTGTATTAAACTATGATTAAATAAGTTCCATACTTCTGGTATAATCAATGACAATGGCATATTTTGTGTATTGACTTATGTTTTCTGTGATGTCCTAGCTATGGGATCTACGCGGTACAATGAGAAGCTACAGGTTTCAAGGCCACGATGAAGCCGTTATGGATGTAACTTTTTCGCCTTCGGGCAAGTATATGGCCTCTGCATCACGCGATAAAACTGTTAGGCTATGGGTGCCCACTGTGACAGGTAGCACTGGTATGTTCAAGGCTCATTCACAGACTGTGCGGTCAGTGCAGTTCAGCCCTGACGGGATGAAGGTAACATATAATTCACCAGTCCTTATGGTACATTACCAGCACATACTATGATTTTAGGCTAAGATTAGATTATTGTAAATTTTTATACTTTTAAAAATTTATTCTTAATTACTCCATACAAATAAAAATTATACTTACCTTCCAGATAATAACTGCTTCGGATGACAAAATAGTGAAGCTCTGGTCAACTGATAAACACAAATTTATAGCTTCATTTGTTGGCCACACCAATTGGGTTAGATGTGCCCGCATGTCTAGTGATGGTTCAGTTATAGCCTCTTGTTCAGATGACAAGTCCACCAAGCTCTGGAACCTGGACAATGGAGAGTGCATCCACACTTATAAGGATCAGAAAGGTCATGGGTTATGCCTAGCATGGCACCCATCAGGGTGTTACATTGCTGTTGGTACTTCACATGGGAATGTTAAGTTATATGATGTGAGGACACATAATTTAGTGCAATATTATAGGTAATTCATTATTTTCATTTAATAATTAATAACTTTAATTTTCATGCCTAGGCTTGATTTGTGACTAATAATTTTTTTGTGCAATTTTAGTATACACAATGATGCCATAACTTCAGTAGCATTTCATCCTAGTGGAAGTTACATTCTAACTTCAAGCAAAGATGGGAAAATGAAGGTATGGACAAGTTTACACTCATAGTACTCTTAAGATTTGAATTGAGCTGCTATTAGTCTTGTGTGGTCCTTTCCTCAAAAGACCATCTCACACATTGTACGGATGACAGCAGGTCAAGCCACCCGAAACTTAAATATTCCCAACCAAACTTGAGCCTTAAGGCTTTAGAGATAAAAGTTGAAAATCTAATAAGGAATTCTGACATATGGTAGTAGCTTAATGTGCTGTTGTCTATACATGGTCTTTATATGATCTGACAAGAATATGTCTGGACTTAAAAGAGGCTGTGAATGCTAATTTTGTTCCCTAGGAACAACAATCTAATTGCATAACACACTATTACTATCAATTGGAATTTTTTGAAGCATATTGCTAGGCCATTGCTCCATATGTTTGAAATGTGTCTGCTCAACAAAATAAATAATGCAATGAATGTTGTTGAATTGTTAAAATGAAACCCAATGTTGGTTTTTCCAAGTAAATAAAATTTAAATGTCCGTTTGTAATTTCAAGATAACAGTTTTTTACCAAAGCAGAATTATGTAAGTCTACAATTTTAGTCTAGTCTCCAAAACAGCTAGACCTATTGCAAAGGGGATTTCACTGGCAACTATTTGATTGTAATATCTAAGATAGTTTTATTTTACAAAAAGATTTAGTAATAACTAATAACATACATTGGTTTCTGACACCCACATGGATGAAGTTGTGCAGTTGTATGCACAGCTTGTTTAAAAGGAGTAAATCAAATAACCACTTATTAAATTAATTTTCAGATACTGGATCTTTTGGAGGGTCATCCAATATTTACACTAAGTGGGCATTGTGGTCCTATCAATGCTGTTAACTTCTCAGCTGGGGGTGATACCTTTGCTTCTGCAGGAGATGATAAACTGGTAAATATTTATGTGCAGTAAATAAGTTAAAAATATTTTTGTAGTTTAATGTTTTGAGTGTAGCATTGAATGAAACTGCTATATAGTTAGTATACATATCCATATAAAACAGAATTTAATTTACATAACAGAAGTTTGTCTGATTCATATTAATTTGCACATATGTTAATGTATAATATTTAATTTTTATTTGCAGGTTTTCATATGGAAAACAAATTTCACAGAATTATCTGGCGATTTAAAGGAAAATATTGCAGAGAATGTATCAACCATACCTAAGTGCAACTCTTCAACTTCCAAACTTACTTCCACATCAAAAGACATGAAAGATAGGAATCAGGTTGCTCACAAAAGATTCTACATGTAGTTAAAACAGTAGCACACAGTCATTAGTTAATTGTAATTAATTGTATATATTATTTTATTTTATATGGTATAAAGAAATACATTAAAATCTAAATTAATGACGAAATTCTAAAACTCATTACTTTCTCCATTCAGGAAAATTCATTAAGATCCATTTCAAACAAGTATATGGTAGCCTTTCAGAAAATAGAATTCAGAGAAAACTGCAATAATGACTATGCATTAAAACGTTCCTCTTCATACTAAGTTAGCAAAATGAGTTCAAGTATTAATACAGTTTTCATCATTCATAAAATAGGGCTCAAAAGCTTGGTATCAATGCTATCACACTCATAAGATTCCTGTAACTACATTTGTCCACCTGGATGATGTCAGCCAAAGTAACCAATCCCCGAGACAGAATTGTTCTGAAGAACCAAGTGCTAACAGTACCATGGTTGAACCAAGATTGTGCAGTCAAACAGAACCATGTTTACGAGGCTCTTATACTGTTGTAAATCCAGTACCATTGACTACCCCAAAGAGTTGTGTATGTGTACCAAGAACCACACCAGCTATGTCTGAAATATCTATGGATTGTTCTCTACACAGTGTTGGACATGTAAGTCATATTCCACGAATCCCACCCAGCCCTACTACATACACGCTACCCTCTATTTTGGACAAGTCTAAAAGATCCATAGGGACATGTGGAGGTCAAAATGGACTAGATGATGACTTGTTTGGAATGATCAAATTAAAGGAAAATGATGTTTGTTACACTAGTGGTACTATTGAGTGGGTGGGTAAAAAAAGGAGCTTTCCTATTAACAGTGGATTTAAGTTAATTAATGACGAAGTTCACACACAAGCAAAGAAAATAAAAAAAGTTAATTCTAATACCTGTGATATTCACAAAGATATAGAATGTAATTGTCCTGATGTTTTGCCCACTGTTAATGCTATGGTTGACCATCTGAATGCTCTCCATGAAGCTGTAGATCTTGTTGACTTGAGACTTAATACTCTGGAAGATGTTTTGAGCAAGACAAAACAAGGAAGTAGATATAGTCAATTTTAATTAATAAATGATAATTTACTTTAGTCTCTTTTTGATTAATAAACTTTGTATAGTAAAAATGATTTATTAAAATACTGTAATAATTACATTCTATTCACTTAGCAAAATAACATCAATTTAAAATAATAAACATGATACAACCATAATAAAAATAGAATATTTTTCAAAATTAGTATAATGTCAACTTTTGGCTCTAGAGGCTTTCTCAGCTTTCTAATTTGGAGTGACTAATTATACCAAAATATACAGATTGATAGAATTCATTATTTTGGTCTTACACTAACACAACTATTGCGTGCCAACATAAGTTGTTTTCTTGCCAGTTTTCTTAATAACTTCCAATAGCTGGTCAGCATTGAGTGTGGATGTGACTGACACCTTCTGGTCTGGCAAACTTATTGAAACATTGTCCACACCTTGCCCCTTTAACCTGTTGAGTACTCTTTCTACAGCACCCGAGCACCCCTCGCAAGTCATTTCTACGTTGAATACGTGTGTCTGTAAGTAAAAGTCTAGGATTTTATTCTGAACACAATATTTATCAGCAAAAGTAGACTATACTAGATAATACAGTTCACTCACCGATGCCATTATTACTCTTATATGTCCTTTAGACTACGTGTGATTTCTAAATTGATTACAAGTACCTAGAGAAAGTCCAAGATACGAATGATTGTGGATTTACGCTTATCAATAAGTGTCAATAAGCAAACAGCTCAGTGCGTGACGTTGTCAAAAATGATTCAAGCAAATTGAATGTACCCCGCTCTTTGTATTATATTGTACTCTTTGATGTAACTTTTCAGTATAGGTAGTTGGAAATTAACACATATTGATACAAAATATGATTCAATATTCAGTGAAACTTGCTGTATGAACTGAAATGTTCGTTTCGTTTATTATCTTTAACTAAGCTGTCCTTTGTGACAGCCGTGACAGGACCAGACAGATAAGGATTTTTTATAGGAGTTTTTGGCTTGGTTGCTAAGACCTTTGAGCCATTTCTTCGTTATTCCTGTTTTCTTTGTAAACTTAACCTATTTCCTTTCGTTTCCTGCGTGAGCCGACTAGCAGGGGTTTGTGGTGAAGTCATGATGTGGCCACTATGTTACAATATTTTAATGTTCTTTATAAATTATTCACTGAATGCACTTTTTACTATATAAATCACGCGCTTTATTTAGTAAACAACACTATAAATAATTTTAAAAGTCCAATGAAAAATGAGCGTGACACTCAGCTCGACTTCCCCGCCAAAACCCACAGATAAGGATTGGATTCGATACAGTACAGAGTCAACGAGAGTGCATCGAAGGCATCGACATGATACTAATGAAGAAGTCTTAGAGATGAGAATTGTGGCACTCCGAAAGAAAGGGAGGAATCGAAGATTCGTCTATCTTTATCTCTCTCGAAATTATTATGGGGAAAGAGATAGTTCTTGACCGAAAGCATAGGCCATCGCTCACTATTTTCAAACCAGAAAAAATATACGCGTACGGCACGTCCATTAGTATATGTCTATGGCTTAGGGTATAAACATGATCTAATAAGAAGCTATGTAATGAAAGTGTGCTAAAATAAATATTCTCATCACTTTCTAGCCGGTGATTGCCACAGGTTCCCCTAATCTCAGAATTCATTATAAGCTAGGATAGTGATGACTAGACGAGATTCGTACTTGAATTTAAGGTTGCTGCACACTAGGCAGCTGCGCGAGTTCATCGCATTAGCGCATAGAACCGATATTTGTAAATGGACATAAATTGTGGCACACGAACATAGGGTCTCACTATACAAATCCTACATATATATAATATATTATATATGTAAACTTCTCTATTTATATACAGGCTGTATCTGACATCGTAACGCAAACTTCGCGAGAAGGTTACACCGTATGCCACTAATAAAATTATGATAGTCATTTTGTCGGTCTCCGTGGCGCAGCGGTCACCACGCCTGACTGCGACGTGGAGGCCCTGGGTTCGATCCCCGGCCAGGTCATGATGGGAAACGATCTTTTCCTGATTGGCCTGGGTCTTGGATGTTTATCTATATATGTATCTATTATAAAATATAGTATCGTTGAGTTAGTATCCCATAACGCAAGTCTCGAACTTACTTTGGGGCTAGCTCAATCTGTGTGATTTGTCCGTATATATGTATGTATGTATGTTTATGTATTTATATCGTTAATCAGCGGTTACAGAAATAACAGTGTTTAAAACAAGTGTGCCGCCGCGCGTGTTTGTCGGTATGACGTTGACCCCTGATGTGAACTCTATTAATCAACGGATGGGAGAGATTTTCGAGTTTTGTTCACATTGCGCTTTTTTTTGTGTAATTAGCGAATTAATTATGTTTTACTTTAAAATCTTATTGGGTTATAAAAGTATAGCAATGATGAACAGTTTAAAGTGAAAAAACTGCATATTATTTTTTTTTAAATCAGGAAAAAGCCGACGAAAAATTCCACCTGTGGGGTGTTCAGAATCATGTACTGGATCCATGGTACCTACTCGTTTGTGCGTCGATGTCAGAGACACCCTTTTTAAATACACACATCAAAAGTGTCTAGGGATCAAGCATTTTTATGCGGATTTCTTGAGATTGAGATGTGGCTTTGTAATAAATTTATGATTTTATAAATTTATATGGATCCTTTTTGGTGCATTTCATAATTTGAATTAGGAACTGTGAATCAAATTCGAGTAAAAGATGAAAATCAGCTGTCAATATTTTCCCTATAAAAACATACAACGCATTGAAGACATTATTAGTGCTACTGTTTCCCTACTACTGATTAAAACCAACGTTATTATGGAGCGGCGACGTCATTTAAGCAGGGAAGAAATGCTCAGAGCCGTGGGAATGATAGAAGCTGGTTCCCGGCAACGTACTGTGGCTTTAGCTCTGAATACAAGTCAGAGTGTTATCAGTCGACTTTGGACACGTTACCGAAGCACTGGTACCGTGGCTGAGCGCCATGGAGGACGGTATCGCTGCACCACACGGAGACAAGACCGATACATTCAAATCTTAACTCGAAGAGCTCCAACAATAACCGCCATGATGTTAGCCGTGAGGCTTCATCACTCTTCAGGGAACTTAATTAGCGACCAAACAGTCAGAAACCGCTTGCATGAAGTGAACCTTCATTCCCGAAGACCGCTACGGGTACCACCTATAGCAATGCACAATCGTAGGATTCGATATCAATGGGCTCTTGAACACAGAAATTGGGCAGAAGAACAATGGCGTTTCATGTGCTTTTCTGATGAGTCTCGTTTTGGTATGAGACCGGATACAAGACGTATACGACACTGGAGAACCCCTGGACGCCAACAGCGATTAAAATCCTGCCAGGAAGTCCATCCTTATAGTGGTGGAACCATCATGGTATGGGCGGGTATTTGGATCGGCGGAAGAACTGAGTTGATTTGGATCAGAGGCAACCTCAACGCTCAAATTTATGCTGAGGCGATTGTATCAGACGTCATCGTTCCTCTACAAGTGCAAATCGGTCCCTTATTTTAGTTAATGCATGATAATGCACGACCGCACACCGCAAGAGTTGTAAGACAGACTCTCGCCGCAGCTAACATCAATGTCCTGCCCTGGCCTGCTCAGTCGCCAGACTTGAACCCGATTGAGCATGCATGGGATATGCTACAGAGAAGAGCTCTGCCGAATATGGAGAGTATCCTGTCGCAAGAAGACCTTTTTTTGTTGTTGCAACGAACATGGGCGGCCATTCCACAGCGTGATTTGGATGAACTCATTTTGAGTATGCCAAACCGATGTTCTTGTGTTGTTAGTGTTCGCGGTAGAAACACGGATTATTAATTGTTTAAGTTACCCAATAAAATTTTAGAGAAAACTGTTATTTCAGTCTTTTTTTCGAACTTTTGTGTTAGTGGTTCAAATGTCAAATAACCCTTTATTAGGAAAATGGCAAATTTCTTTATTAATGCAAAGGTGACTTGGTTTATCGTTACTGTGACAAACGAAAACACTTTATTTGATGAATCCTTAAAGAAAATTTTAATTAATATCAATCAGGAGAAAAGTTATTGCAAAAATATATGTTGATCCCTAGACACTTTTGATGTGTGTACTTCTTTTCTTACTAAATACTCTCTACGATTGGTGTTTAAAAAGTATATACAGCCTGGAAGGGTAAAAACCATTGACACTATCTGAATTGAAAAATAAGTAAACGTATTTTCTTTCAAAAATTTTAAAAAGTTTCTGTCCGACAAAGGCCGTAAACTCATAGATACAATTCGCCCGAGGTATGTATCAGTGCAAAGGGCGCTGACCACTTGCACTGGCCATCCGTTATAACTACTAACTATGTAAATTCTAATAAAAACACAATACACATAACCTGTGATGTAATTTCCCTTCAAACTTTTCCCGGCTTAGGTATTTAAAAGTTAATCACATTTTTATCTAGGTACAGTTTCATTAAAAATTACTTGTTAAATTTACATCGATTGAATAATGTACACTTACATTTACCTCAAAAGACGATGAAAAACGATGGTGGTAACTGTTTTGCCGTATTCGATGTTCGTGCCGTATGTAATTTAACCGGCTCCCGTAATGTTCATTATGAACATAGTAAATACGTAAATTCTTCGGGCCTCGTTCAGGTTATTGCAAGCCACGGCGTAAAGCCGAACCATTTCGGTCCACTGTAGTTTTGTGTACGCCAAAATATTACACTACATAACACACATACAAACACTACACACATAAGAGACACTTTGCACGACAAATGAGCCGTGACGGGCAGACTTCGGATTTCGCGTCGCGAGCGTTGCGCTGCTAGCAAGCGCAGTGCGCACGTCCTTTCGGAATCGTGGCTGCGCCGAACTGAGGGGAGACGGAGAGAGCCGCGGCGCCGCGCGCGCCTATGGTGTGAAACGAAACATATGATCTGCTAGCGGCTAGCGTAAAATAAGTTCGTGAAAAAAGGGACATTTTACAAAAAAAAAAAAAGTTTTATTTTTTCATTGAATTTATGTTCTGAAAGTGAAATCAAACCACTTATTTCTTGAGCACCGCTGTTTACACACACAGCCTATATAATTATGAGACTAGCGAGCGGCGGTGGTATTGAAAGTAATTTACATTACGTTTGCGTTATGTCCTCTTGCCACAAACTCTTGCGATCCATATTGATCAGGGACAGTTGTTACCTGATGATTGACAATATACGTATAATAAGTAGAATTGTTAGTTTTGAGCAGAGAATGTGCATAGTATATTGTCCACGCAACTACAACGTCTACAACTGTAACTGGATGGACACTATGGACGGTGGACGGACGAGTGTCCACAGCAAAACTATCTCATTTTTAAGTTTCCTCGCGAGATATTCAAGAAAAGAAATAGGTAGGTAAGTTTATTTTATGAAAATTATTGGCATTCGGGCCCATGAGAGATGTTCCATAGTCTCGTTTTGTTCGATTTCATAGATAACATAAAAATATGTAATGATTGCGTTGATTATAGTCTGTTGTACACATTACCGTGGCTGTCATTGATGGTGGTGCCGTATGTCCCCGAGTTTTATTTTTAATTATTTTTCTTGAAGTCATGTTAATTTAACCACTAATGAAAACATGTCACTCCGGGAAAAATTAAGTGAACTAGGCTGGTAATTATATTTTTATAGAAGTCTTTGTTTTATTGGAGAATACTCGAATGTTCACAGTCAAACTAATATCTGATTTTTTCAGGCACCTAAGTGAAGAGGGTCTTGATATTGTCAGTGAAAATGGTCAAATAGAGGATATAGATATTCTTACTAAGAAGGCATTAGATGTGAGTGGTTAGCGCAACTACATTTTATTATTTGTCAAGGTCTGCTGCTCAATTGGTTCAGATTCTTAATGTTCAATTATTTTTGTTTTCCAGTATGATTTAAGGGATATAGGAGATGCAGCGCTTCCTGAAGACTTTACTAAAGAACCAACTAAGTTGGAGAAGCCTGTGATACTCCAAATACAGAAAATTAGAAATGTGTCAGCACCAAAGGCAAATGAGGAGTCTACCTCTGCTCCTCGAATGCTTAAGTTGACGTTACACGATGGTAAATCAACATGTACAGGCCTAGAAACAAGTCCTATCTCCACTTTAAGTATTAACACTCCGCCTGGCACAAAAGTGATGTTGAATAATGAAGGCCTTGAAGTCTGCCATGGTGTGGTGTGGTTGGTTCCTGAAGTCATAACAGTTCTGGGTGGTAAAGTCTCTCATATGATTGAAAAATGGGAACTAAATAGGAGTCTAGCTAAGCATACTAGAGGTGAGTCGGTTCTGCTAATTTCAGAGTAATCCAAAAAATGAGAAAGATTTAATTTGTTTTCCTGCTTTCCATCAATAATGCTATCAGTAAGTAGTATTGGTTAAAAATACTGCTCCTAGAATACCTTGAAATTTATTATTTAGATGTATGGTTGATGTTATGGTAACTGTTGCACTGTAATATATGTTTTTGTCACTGTTATGTACAATATTAATGAAAAAGTTATAAAATTTAAAGAATAATGTATTTCATGGCTACTCCATCATATTTTAATATGGTTACCTGAACAGCATTTTATTATTTTCTTGGAATATTACTTTAAAGTGGGTGTAGTAATTTTTTCTTGCCTTTATTGAGTAAAGACACTACATCAATGTATAATATAAACTTAACATGGTTTCTGTTGGGCAATGAATCTACAAACAGGCCTCTTAATAAAGGGGCCTTTTGGTAATTAGTTGTATCTATAAAAAAAATAATGTTAATTCAAATTCTAATATTAATTATTCAGAATAGACAGGCTAGAGCCACATAGGTAAGGCGACTGCAATGCGACTTCGAAACAAATATATTACATATCGTCGCTTAAGTTCTAACACTGCGTAACTCAAAATAATGAACTTTTCAGGAGACTAGAAAAACTGTCTAGGTATACATACCTAGAAGTTTTTTTAGACTAAAAAAACTGTCTAGGTATACAAACCTAGACAGTTTTTTTAGTCTCCACCGCGTAACTCAAAATAATGAACTTTTTAACTAAAAAAACAACTCGTCTTTTTTTAGTCTCCTGAAAAGATCATTATTTTGAGTTACGCGGTGTTAGAACTTAAGCGACGATATGTTGTTTTCACACTGAGGCCAAGAACAAATGTTTGTATGAGTTTATCCCAATAAAATTGTCATTACATCGCAACATACCACTGCAGCTTCGGCTTTCGGGTCAAAAGTTACAGTAAAAAAACAACCCCTCTTTAATGTTTAAACAGGATTTGTAAATTATTTTTTAGGGGGCCCAGGTGTGGATGGAGGTCCTCCTCCATGGATACCGTTTGGTCAGAGATTAGACCCTCTCACACTGGATAAGCAGTTCAAGAGCATAACAGAAGCTGCTAAGCAAGATAATGCAGAGTTTGAAGCTCAGAGAAAAGGCGCAATTGCTGAAGCACAGAAATTGTCCTCTGGTGTTAAAAAGGTAATATGTTTGATTATTATCTATGATTATTATTAGCGTCCAACCAAAAATAGTTTTATTACCGAAACTGAAGACGAATTTCGGCAACGGTCTCTGTTTCGGCCAAAATCGAAACTTCCTTACAAGGATCAAATTTTGAGAGAAAATTAAAAAAACTTTTTTATAATCAGTCAGTCGTTATTGTTTTCTCTTTAAATTACAAAGATGCTGATCTTTGTATAGTGATCGACATTTTCATTTATTAATAAGCAACATACGAACATTTATTTAAGAACTAGCGACCCGCCCCAGCTTCGCACGGGTGCAATGCTGATACTAAATACACTACAGTAGGCCTAGTATGAGTTTTCAATACGAAACTCGTTCGATCGTATCGAGCGCGTTTGACTCAGCGATTGGCCCGCTTCAAGGTCGTAAGAACTCTCAACCAATGAGAGCGCCAAACGCGCTCGATACGATCGAACGAGTTTCGTATTGAAAACTCATACTAGGCCTACTGTAGGCCTAGTATGAGTTTTCATTACGAAACTCGTTCGATCGTATCGAGCGCGTTTGACTCCGCGATTGGCCCGCTTCAAGGTCGTAAGAACTCTCAACCAATGAGAGCGCCAAACGCGCTCGAAACGATGGAACGAGTTTCGTATTGAAAACTCATACTAGGCCTACAGAAAACTGTTAACGTTGTATAAAAAGACAGCGGCCCGCCATTTCCGCTGCTCCCGCTGCCCCGTACGGAACGCGACACCCCGCAATCTGTAGGCCTAGTATGAGTTTTCATTATGAAACTCATTCGTCGACATCGAGCGCGTTTGACTCAGCGATTGGCCCGCTTCAAGGTCGTAAGAACTCTCAACCAATGAGAGCGCCAAACGCGCTCGACATGGACGATCGAGTTTCGTATTGAAAACTCATACTAGGCCTACTGTAATATCTTCGAAAATATTCATTTAAATCATATTCTGTAAAGGGCGATATAGATCTATATTAAGTCAACAATTTATTTAAGGTGTTAAATTGGATATGGATTAATGCTGTATTGGTCAAAATCGCTTCGAACATTAGCCAGATTTTGTCGTAAAAAGTAAATGACAAAATATGTTATTGTGGGATATCCATAAGACATAGACATATTATACCATCGCGGATTTTTCTGTAGACCTTTTCAATGTGTACAAAATTTAGTACATTCTTTTGATAAATATCGTACGGTTCAGCCAGCGTTCCACTGCAAACGCGGAAAAAATGTAATTACATATTTACGACGTCACATTAGAAACCTCAAAAATAATAGTATTTCTCTACAATTTAATGGATATTATTAAACATATAAACCGTCCTCTTGAATCACACTATCTATTAAAAAAAATTCTATCAAAATCCGTTGCGTAGTTTTAAAGATTTAATCATTCAAGGGGGCATAGGGAAAGAGAAAGTGACTATGTTTTATAATAAGTAGTGATGATAAATATTAGTTATTTGAGTGGATAGACTCTTAATCACTTGAAAACTCGCCACCACAACACAACAAAACGAACAGCAAAAAAAAAAAGAAAATCACGACATTGACTCCTAAGGGATTCATTAATTAATTCAACGCGCCGAAAATGACCAATGAATGACAGCGCGAAAACTCCCGAATGCACATTCGGTTGTGGTCGTAGTTTCGGTAACTTTGACGTCGAAAACGAAATTAAACAGAAACTTGTGTTCTTGCCGAAACTTGACCGAAAACGAAACCGAACATTCGGTCGGACACTAATTATTATTATAATGAGCCAAATATATCGCAATAGCCACTAAATTTACCAACAGTGATAACATGGTAAAGTTATGACCTGATCATCAACTGGTTGTACCAATTACATACATAGTATGACCAGTAGCATATTTGTGTGGTAAGCTGGCAATCGCTTTCATATTAAACATACAATAAAATACTTTGATGAATACCTGATTTACTTTTTGTAAGAGGTTTTAGGATTTGGCGATTATGTTATCACATTACAATTTACATAGAATAGCAGTAATCTCCAAAATTAAAAAAAATATATATATAAACGGTGTATCTGACATCGACGCACAAAGGAGTATCATGGATCCAGTACACGATTTTGAACCCCCAGTGGTGGAATTTTTCGTCGGTTTTTTCCTGATTAAAAAAAAATAATATGCAGTTTTTTTCACTTTAAACCGTTCATAATTGCTATACTTTTATAACCCAATAAGATTTTAAAGTAAAAATAATTAATTCGCTAATTACACAAAAAAGCGCAATGTGAACATAACTCGAAAAACTATCCTATCAGCTGATTTAATAGAGTTCACATCAGGGGTCAACGTCATACCCACAAACACGCGCGGCGGCACGCTTGCAACGTTCAAAGGCCGAGCCGACACATTTCTTTTAAACACTGTTATTTCTGTAACCGCTCATTAACGATATAAATGACTATCATAATTTTATTAGTGGCATGAGGTGTAGCCTTCTCGCGAAGTTTGCGTTACGATGTAAGATACACTTATATACTTGTATACTTATTTTATTTTGTTAAAAATAGAGAACTGAATAAATCATGTAAAATTTGATATTAAATTATAGGCCTTAAAAACTTTCAAGCTTATTATTAGTGGGATTGTTACAAGGACTGAGTCTTGCAATAACCAAGATTCCACTGTAAGTCTGTCTGTCACCAGACCGTCTCATGAACAGAACTCATAGCTAGACGATTCAAATTTTCACATATTCTATATTTCTGTTGGCACTATATGTATAGCAATGAATACTAAAAACAAAACAAAACTTCTTTCATTTCTATTTGTGTAGGTATCTTGGCCGGTTTTTTTTATAAGTCTTGTTTTAGTTCGGCTCAATTTTCTTATAATTATCACAATTATCTCAATAATTCACTATCATATAATTCACCTGTTTATAATTTGTATTTTAGGTGTTTGGTGGTGGCACAAAACCTCTTTTGGATGCAAATGTACAGAAGATAGTTGATGCTGGGTTCTCAGAAGAACAAGCTGAAAATGCTCTCAGATATACTAAGAATAATGTTGATAGGGCTCTTAAAATTCTGCAAAAGAGAGACAACTCAGAGAGTAGAAATAAAGAGAAGCAGCAGAAAGAGCCAGAACCACCCAAACGGAAGGGACGAAACAAGGAAATGAATGATGAGGACATACAAGTGAAACCATCAGGAAAAGTGTCCTTATTTGACTTCTTAGAAGATAAGCTGCCTAATGTACCTGATAAGGATAAGAGCAACCGCCAGAACAGCTCCTCGCAAGAGGACAGGAATGAACGGAATAATAATAATTATAGGGAAAGGAATAGCGGCAGAAATAACCCCCGTAATCAAGGAAATAGATTTGATGGTGCCAACAGACAAAGATCTGATGCTAGAGGACATTACTCTCATGAAAATAATCATTCACACAGAGATGATAGAAAATATCAAACCCAGAGTGAAAAGCCACCAAGGTTTCAGAGGAAATTAGAAGAGAAAAATAAGCAACAACAGCAGTTCCAACATCAACAGCAGAACCAGAATCAGTTCCAAGCTAGCACCATTAATCTAAAAATGCATTACAACAATTCATACCACACACTGCCGCCGCCGCCACAGAGCCAGTTTAATGATAAGAATATGAGGACAGACAGGAATTATAACAATGAGAATAAATTGCAAATGCAGCAACAGCAACAGCAGCAGCAACAGCCGCAGCAACAGCAGCAGAATTACCGCAACACGACGAGTGCGATGGAGAGTTTAGTGGACACTACGGCGAACTTGAACTTGTTGGCCACTCAGCGGGCTGTGGAGGAGCTACAACAGCCGCGTAACTACCCGCCGCTAGACCAGGTGTATGCCAAGCAGGCCTACCTCGCCGCGCAGGGCATGCCGGACGTACCGCCCTTCAGGAGAGGCAGCGACCTGCAGAAGTACCAGGAGCAGTCGTACCAACGGCGGCAGCAACCGAACGGTTACGTGGAACCACGACAGAATAACTTGTACGGCAGCGTCGCTAGTTACATGGGGAATGCAGCGGCCGCAGCGGCTGCAGCGGCTAGCGGTTACGCTGGCCGGCAGTACGGCTACGGCGCGCGGCCCCAGGAGTACACCAATGTGCGCGGTGCCCCCTTCCTCGCCAACTCGCTGCTGGGCTTCCAGAATGCGGCTGTGAACGAGCAGGCGCGCGCTATGCTGGGCGTCGCTGACATCAACTGGAAGGTTGGCGACCGCTGCCTTGCACTTTATTGGGAGGACAATAATGTAAGTTGACATATGGCTGTACAATGACTTTTGGTACGCGGCTAAACTTAGAACTGATACCGCCATGTTGACAATATATTACTGGAGGGAGCATAAAAATATTTTCCACAATTTTGAACAACTGTGCAAAATAATTTCTGAAATAAGTTCGTCATTTAACCGTACAGGTAAACTAATATGTACAAAATGCAAATATTACACACACATATCTATATTCAAATAGCAAAAGAGTTATTAAAATTGGTTCACGCAATCCAAAATTATTACTGAAAATCGAATATATAAACCTGTCTACTTTGCATAAATTAGTAACCCAATTTCCCGAGAGATAGCACTGTACTTTGGGTTACTTCACACTGTTAAGATTTTTCCTGAATTCCATACCCATTCCGATCCCATGGGACGGGTATTGGCTATTTAATAGCTTTAACTGTTTAACTGTTGAATTGTTTGGTTGGACTCTCATTGTCATTTTAATTTATTCATTGTCTGTAAGGTATAAATTGTATGTAAACACTTGCCTCCTGCAAAATAATAGTAACAGACCCGCAATAAATGCGCGCTTGCGACAATTATTTAGCCATAGAAACTTGGGAGTTGCTTTGTTGTTTGCTTTTACTAGTAGTGGGACTCAAATGACTACATTTTTTCGAACTTCCCATGTGTAGTTAAAATATAATAACTGTTTCTTTAGTTATTACTATCCTTCGTGGGCCCTCAATGTAACAAATACTTACCACATTTTTTTAATTCTTAAGTCGGGATACTTATTGTGTCGGACGGGAAACTACGGAACCCTACTATACTGAGCGTGGCCCAACACAGTCTTGGCCGGTTTTTATTGATATTGTCATTCATCTCACAACCAAATATTACCGTTTCAGTTCTATGAGGCCGAGATCACGGGCATATCAGCAAACACTGTAGTTGTCAAGTTCTGTGCCTATGGTAATCACGAGGAGATACTCAAGACGAATTGCCTGCCGTTCCCTAACCAAGGTTCGTAGCTTTTTAGTAGTATTTGAGATAAATAATAATAATAATTTTCATTAATGTTGCCACATCTGTCCTCGCAGGTTCCCACCCCGACAGTGCGACGTACCTGGCGCAGCGCGGCGTGTTCGCGGCGCGGCGACCCTAGTGCTGCGCCGCGGTGCCGCCCGCCCGGCCCGCGCTCTACGCCAGCTGACCGCACCGCGAAACGCATCAAGCCCGGATACAGACGACTTTTAACGCGCTCTGGATTCTCAATCTCACAACCGAATGTTGAAAATCCAGTGCGTAATAAAATATCGGTTGTGGTCCTTGGCTGACACAGAGCTGAACATGCAGCCCGATACAACTCGACACACCTGATACAGGCAGCTACATTAACCCCGTTCTAAAGTTCCGCAACATTGGTTCAGCAATTTCCTTTGTGGAACATGTTGCGAACTATGTCCTGTATTCACGGGGACACATGTGGCCCAACGTTGTTTAGTAACTGTTTCTGTGGTTTAAGATCTTTATTATTTCTCATAAAAAATAACACTAATTCACATACTGACAAACTAAATTTACATAAACTGTTTGCGAGCGTACAGTATCATAACATTCAAGTAAAATTAATAATGAGTTAGTTTTAATATAAAAAAGAGTCAACTTCTCACATCAACTAAACACCAACCGAACAAACACGGATCTAAAGTTAAATTAGATGTTTTACTAGATGTGGCATTCATATTTCTCTACATTTGTTTCCCCTAAAATACGTGGCTAATTAATTACAACATTGAGGAGTGTGAGCTCCAAAATCAAAAGTCATTTATTCAAATTAGTCTGAGATTCAGCACTTTTGAACATCAATATTACATAAGACAGCCAAAAGGCACAAGGCCCGCCCATCGTCACTTCCTAGTGCTTTCGCTGGGAAGAAGAAGGGGCGGAACAAAGTCCCCAGCAGAAATGTCCCCAAGATAAAACAGTAAAACATTAATTTTATATTTTTTAATATCCGGTGTATTGTGGAAATCAGTATTGTTTAAATTGTTATTTTTTGTATTCATTAAACATTTGCTATCTGAAAAAATAATAAAGAAAGTAAAAGTACTTATTGTGGGCCATACAGGAAGATCATCATAACACTAAATGAAAAATAATTAAAAATAAAACAACTAGTTATATATTATGTAAATAAAAAGAAAAAAAAAATCAGAAAGTCCTTTATGAGGCCATAAAGACTCCTATCTCACCATAAAGCTTCGACATTTAAAATATCTATTTTTTAACAAAACAGTTTAGGTTCTAATTTTAATTTTCACAAAATAAAAGCAAAAGAAAATGGACATGAATTTATTAGTTTTTGGTTAGTCACCTCCTTAATGATTGAAAAGACCATTTTTTGTAGTGTTTTTCGCGATCGTGTTTTGTATAGAACATTTTCTATGTAGAGTCACGATTTTTGGCATAGATAGACTGATGTCGCGTACTCATCTAATGATATAAGGTAGCTTGTGATTGCAATATAAGACAAGTAAACAAAAGTTTCAAGATTCACTCTGAACCGTACAGTATTATCTCCCACATAAAATGTATTTAGTCAATAATAAATGCATTATGCCATAATGCATAAAAATCTAACTAATGCAATACGGTATGATGCATAAGTTATACTTTATGTAGATTTTAGAATAGGGTACGGGAAATCAGTCTACTTAATACTTTTACGCTGTGGTCGCGTCAATACTGCCCATGATAACTCCGGTAAGTTCATGTTACCGTTGCTACGAGTATCCGCATTGCATACTCTATACGCGCCATGGATCCCAGGCTTACAAGACGTAGCGATTGCGAATTACTTGTTTACTTTCGAGGTTTTTGGCGGGAAAGTTAAGCCGAATGTCACGCTCATTTTTCATTGGAATTTTAAATTGTTTATAGTGTTATTTACAAAATAATAGTGCGTGATTTATGTAGTAAAAAGTGCATTTAGTGAATAATTCATAAAGAAGATGATATCGCAGCATAGTAGCCTCATCGTGACTTTGCCTCAAACCTCCCTTGTAGACGGTACACGCGGTCGTCTCTTTCGTCATGAGTGAAAATTCATTACGTGACATTGGCTAAATGCACAAACCGTGCGAAGCCAAAGAAGAAACAAATAGTTTACTTTCTAACGTTGAAGCACAAATTCCACTTATCAGTATCGATTTGCTATTGTACAGCATATCAATCTACTACAATCTGACAAATTTATTTAAAGAATATTCAACTTTATCGCTAAAGCATTAAGTTCAAGATTTATCTGGAAAATTTGACAGTTTCTGGTAGCTTGACAGTCTGGCGTCTGTACATTGAGAGATTGCATATGTGCAAACGCTTTGTTATCGCGTCACCCCGTTTGCAAAAACTTTCTTCATAATAACCTAAGAAGACTGAAAATATAATAGATTTTCACTGCTTACTGTACCACATTTGGTTGCTTATAGTACGTTTTGGTTAGTTTATTCTAGCTCACACGCAATGCTAACAATTCGGTTTGACACGCGATGTCCGTACCGCATGCAAACCGGTATTGATAAGAATGGCTTGACTCGAGCAGGCTCTCGTGTGCCCGAGATGATTCGGTTGAATGTTCAGTTACATTTCAAGTTCAGGATGAGTGAATGAAGTTGAAATATACTTGCGATCGATGCGATCGGTAATAACTCCACAGAAGGTTCTAGCTTGCAGTCAACATTTTAAAATACCTCCTAATAATGTATGTATTAATAATAAGTACGAGTTAAATGTTCATATTCAATTCCGTTTGACACGCGGAAGTTTGTGAGTTTTCAACTTTCTTCACTTCATGTATAAAGGGAAATGAAAGGGCTCACGCGCTGCTGCGTAGCTTCTTACTTGATACTTGTAATGTTTGTGTAAAAAGGGTTTCAACATGCGTTTGGATATGGAGAGACAATTATAGAAATTTTCGTATTTATTTGGTTTGGCCGTTTGAAGAAAGTGCAGATTTTTTTTTTATATAACACGCTCTGTAAGACGTAAAAGTAAGTATATAATACACTAACATCATTAGACTAATATTTCAGCACGATTCTTCTAAAACTTATATGCAAAACAGCAGTGTTTTTAGGGTCTATAAACTAAGGAAAATTGCGTTATTATAAAAGTTACAGAGCGAAATTATACACATAAAAATAGGTAGGTTACGTAATGCGTGGTGACGTCAGAACTCAGAACACTCGTGCCTACACAGACGTGAATCATTTTGAATCACTCATTACAACAGCTTTGGTTGTCAGTCGAATAGCTTAATACACGTTTGGACTACAAGAGATGTGCATAGTTTATAATGGATCGTACGTCATGTCTTCTACGTTTTTCTTTGTTCTTAGTCTGTAGGGATCGGAATAAAACGACAAAAAATAAAATATTATTTATCGCTTTTAGGCCATGTTTGAAATTAAATATTATTTATTGTGTTAAAGTTTTTCTTCATGCAAGATGTATATTTTAACTTGGAAGGTTTTTTGATCTTGACACTGAAACTGTTTTTTGGCTCAAATCAGTGTCCTGCGGTAAGCTTCTAAACATTGATCTGCTTTTTGTATTCTCATGTCGGTTAAAGTCTGGGAGCCCGATTAAAGATTCACCCTGTTGCTTTTGATTCAGAGATCAGTCCTCATTTCACTTTGACTAAAATATACAGCTTATATGATTTTATCTTTGTCAATTAATTTATAACAGAAGCTACGCAGGTCGTGTTGTGTATCTAGGTCTAATTAAAGAGTTCTTAATGTTTAACTATAGGTAATATAATGTTAAAAAGTTGTAACTCACATGCGTTTATTTATTGTCAATCCGTATGTAACCAATAGTAGCGAGTTACTTGTGTAAGCGTATTTCGTTGTATTTTTAGCGCAAAATATGTAATATATGTATACTAATTTCAGTTAAAATATTATTTGAAATGTATTTGTTTTATTTTATATCCGTGTCTAAATATATATAAATAACTGTACATTACGAAATCACCTACCGTTTACTGCTTCGCGTTTTAATTAAGTTCATAACAAATGAGATGTATCTATAATTTTTATTATCGTTTATCTATACGCGATTACTAATAATTCGCACTTGCTACTTGATTTTTTTTTTTCTATTAATCTTGCTAAAATATCAGCCAGTAGCAGGTGAGGATATATTGTGGAATTAAAATAAGACCTACACGCTGAGAGAGGGATTCAAGTTATAATTCTATCCACTTCTATTCGATATCATGGTATATTTCACAAGTTCAAAGCACTGGGTTGTCTATATATTGCATAATTTCCCTTTGCTGCGCGCGATCGGGACGGATTATTTGAGACTTTTTATGTCTTAAGTTTTGTTTAGAGTTATTCAAAGATTTGTATAAGACGGGTATTTTTGGTCATATTATATAGTTTAAATAGTTGTAGATAAAGATCATCTAAATACTCGCTGAAGAAGTTATAACAATTAAAGAAGTTATAAAGATTTATCCACATTGTCGGAGTGATAGCTATGTGGTCTGCCTAAATATGTAATCTTTACGAACGGCCTTATGTTCCTATCTTTTAGATGTTTATAACTTTAACAATTAAGTAGAATTTAAACAATTTCGAATCAGTTTTCTTCATTGGATCTTTGCTTGATCGCGCGCAGGTCATAGATTTCGTTGAGTTTTTAAATCTAAAACTTGTTTACGAAACTGATGGCAGTATCAGAGAATTATTTGAAGTAAACCAAAGCTCAATCACATCGTAGTTGGTAGTAGACGCAGTAATGCTCATATTGATGTAAAACCGCGTTGATTACATTTGTACCACCAGTTTATAATTATGTTGAGTTGAGGTGAACGTTTATTAACAAAACGCTAATAAAAGAAACTGTGACAAACTGTTGTTTTATTTAATCAACCTAGCTCAATGATTTTTGCTGCAATTATCAATCAATTAATCCTTATTACAATATTGTGCAAGATGTTACAATTGTTATAAAGTTCATTTCAGTTATTGTTGCGAAAAAGTTTTTCACCTCTCCTACTAATGTTCCAATATTCCCATACGATACAAAAACACACAGGAAAGTGTCGGTAATTAATACGATCGAAAAGGTCGCCTCTTACCACAACGATGGGTACCTACCTCTACCTATATTGTTTTTGTATCGTGTGGGAATATTAGGATACATTAGTAGGAGGGGTCAACAAATTTTATCACAAGAATGAGAATTAGTATCTTTATATTTTGCCACTTGGCTGTAGATAATATACTTATATTTTTAGGCTTTGGCCATTTCACTGAATTCATTTATAATAATTTAATACTATTAAAGCCCTTTTTTTAAACGCAATGAGAAAACTAAATTGATATTTTTTATTCTCACCTTTCATAATGCAATAGAAAGAAAAAGTTTCACTCAATTTGTATTATAGGTAACGATCAAGGGAAAAGGGATGATTCCTGGGTAAAAAAAATGATTCTATTTAGTCCGTCATTCAGATTATAGAAAAATATTGATTATGTATATTTTGTTTTATCAAATCAATAAAAATTGACAAATATAAAAGGCATCAAAGATCAGGAGTGGTGGCTGGTGACATCACTGCTCGCCAAAAAGTGTAGCGTGCAGTGACGTCACACGAGTTTTCAACGCACTGTGTTTTCTTCATTTTTTGTTTATTAATGAAAAAAGAAAAAATACGTATCTAGTGTTTTTTGGAGATGTGACTGACGGGTTAATTAGTTTTATTTAGTCAACTACCCTATTAGCGCCAATAATGATAATATTTAACGAAATGCGTAAATGTAGACACTTTTATTTGTAAACTAGTGCTTGACCGCAATCCCGCCTGATGGTAAGCAGTGATGCAATCATTGATGGTAATACGCGTTAGTTTATTAAGAGCCTATTCATTAAAAAAAAACTTAAGTGAATAGGAAAGAAGACGGCAGTTTAGCGAGGTGATGCAATGTTAAAGTTAAACCCAAGAATACGACCAACGATCCTGCGCCAGAGGGAGATTCTAATCAAATCTAATTGGTTTTACAGTCATAACCTGCCAAAAATAGTTGGGGATCGAACCGCACCCTAATTGCGTAGCACTCTATAACTATATTGTATCAATTGGAATCATTTTGAAGCATATGTCCATTGCTCCATGTGTTCGAAAAATGTGTCTGCTTAGCAACGTAAATAACGCAATGAATGTGGTTGAAAAATGAAACCTAGTGCCACTGATAGTGTGTTACGCAAATACCCTGTTGATTACCCAGGGCCTGGCATTTAACAGTCGTGGTTACAGTAGATACTATAGTTACTGTAACCACGGCTGTTATATGCCAGGCCCGGTAGGTACTGGGTTATTTTAGGTGTGGGATTTGTTCGAGATCTTTTTTTTTATAATTATAAACTAACGCTTGACCGCAATAACGCCTGATGGTAAGCAGTGATGCGATCGTTGATGGTAAAGCGCGCTATTTTATTAAGAGCCTATTCACTCAGAAAAACTGAGCGAATTAGAAGGAAGACGGCAGTTGAGCGAGGTGATGCAATGTTAGACCCAACAACACGACCAACGATGCTGCGCCAAAGGGAGATTGATCTGAAGACCCTCTACGACCAAACACCCAACACAACAACATTTGGCGCATCGTACCCGGCACACATCGCAACACAATTGCTCAGACCCGTCCTCCGTACGGCTTCACCAGACATCATGCCGGAACACGACAAATTGCTTGGCGGCAAGGCTTTGTCTGGTGGGCGGTAACTTTTGCTGGCGGCCGATATTATGGCCGGTAGGACATATACCGAGAAAAGTGATGATCAGTGTATTTCTAGAGAATATCACAAAAACTCATCACCTTTTTGCGTCTAGATCTCTGTAAACTATTAATACCTATAATACTTATATAGATATACCTAAGGTTATACGTGGATCACTTACGAATACTAAATAGCATCGTTTGTTATGAAAATTAACTCAAAAATTCCGTTTATTTCAAACGTCTTCCGCCCAGTGACGTCAGTTTTATTCAAGCTTGGAGGTTTTATTTTGTAAATATAGAGTAACGTTAATTATGTAGTCGTAATCTTTTCTTTTCGATCTATCATTGTAAATTATTGCTGCGTTACACGCGATTTACCTGACCTAGTTGCGGACATATAAACACGTTCGTAGGACCCTTCGAAGGCTGTCCCATTCTTCCTACAGCTTGGTTGGTGGGGCGTCGCCAGCGTGCTTCACTCGAAACACCAGTTGAGTCTGTACTAGCGGCTACGACGCACTTGTCTTTGATAACAAACAACTCGTCAATGAACTGTTCAAATTAACGTAATAACTGTAGTGAGAAGTAAGAGTGATGGTAAAGTGAAACTGTTTCGGCTAACGGTGCTATACAAGACGATATCAGATTTCGTGACAAAATGTAAGTAAACGCCACGACGCGACCGAAGCAAAACTTATGTTGATGTTAACATCAAACGGGAGTTTTTAAACTAGTTTTAGCACTTTGGTCATTTCCCATGTTATTGTTTTACGTACTCGTTTTAATGAAGCATCATACATGACGTACAATGCTACTTTTACTTATGAACATCGTTAAGAGAATGGATTAGGTGGACCTTGTGTTAGCCGGAGTATCACCTTGATTGTTTGCGTCCGCGCAAGTCGCGTAGCTCCTCTCTGCAAGTGGTCGTAATGCTTCATGCATGCATGACATACGTAGTATTACATTATAACATACACTTCAATCAATAAAAGTGTATAATAGGTAGCTAAGCAGAGTTAGATATGTGCCCAGATAGGTAATTAAGGTAATTATTTGGGTAGATCCTTATTTGACTGCTATAAGCGTCCTATTATTTTTTCACGATAAGCATATTATTATTTTTTCATAAGTAAACAAATATAATTATAATGTAGACTCCAATTGGAGTGATGTTTCTGAATTCAACCTATCGTATGTCACTATTTTTATGTTTTACTTAATTCAATGAAGACTTTAATGGAGTCTGAATTGATAACGTTTGAGCTATCCTATAACAACTTAAAATTCATATGCTTGTTTATGAGTAGATTGTTTAGAGTACATAGGTTCATGCTAGGTACCAATGCTTTTAGTACCTTTACGTTTGGTTTTTACAAAACAACTTGCGTACCTACTCTAGGTATTACAACTACCTACAACCCTACCGCAATATTCAAGTAGGTAGGTATTTGTGTTAAGTCATATGAGATAGTATATAGCGTAGTAGGTACCTACATAGTATAGTAGTATATACCCATTATTATACTCACTAAACTATTAAATAAGATACGTTTTTGAGGGTACAAGGAAAACCTAATCGAAAGCAAATAAAGACAAATGTCATTCCAAGTTTCAGTAACATGATTAGTTTTAAAAATTGTTTTAAAAAGCTTTTTAAGTCACGAAGAAAAACGAAATCAACTTATTGGAGGTAAAAACTACTATTTATTTATCTGTTGTTCCGTAGCATACTGGATCACCTAGCTGTTGTGTACAATGTCGCCCACATACTACTGACATGAGGACCGATATTAAACACGATTCGTTATAATTCTCTCGTGGCAGGTACTAAGACTGAAATAATTAGATTCTAGTTTTTGTATCAAGCTTAGATTGATTACAAGGATGTAATTAGATTTTGCAATATTTGTGAATAGTCTCATGTTATACATTTGTCATTTTAATTTGTGTGTAGTAGATTAGACAGTGTAGATTAGGCTATGAATTGTTACTTACTCCTAATTTGAAGTAAGGTGCCTACTGCCTACTTCAGTGGACAAAGTTGCTTATTATACACACACTCATGCTTCTTCGTTAATCGTTAGATACCATAATTTGTATGTAGGACTGTGAAGGTCAAGCCCATGGCGTACACTGTACTTAACTATCTACTGTGATATCAATAGATCCGGAATGGATCTCTGATTCCTGTCTGAAATAGGTTGGTACCTCTGTCATCATCGTCGGTAAACCCCAAATTAGCCAAAACTTCATGTAAAAAAAAACAACAGGATCGCTTGCATCGGAAGATTTATGACTTAAATTAAAGGTCAAAAGGTGGGATCAGTCGTACAAACCGCCGACTGGTTATTTTTTAATTGACATTATTATTCTCTATCTAACTAGTGATTTTGACACGATTAACAAGGATAAAAGTATGGCCCAAATCTCAGAATATGGGTACTTAATCGTATAGTAGCTTGCTGCAGCACCCAGGAGTACTGATGTGGTTGTCAAGTCATTGTGAGGACCACACCCACTGACACTTTTATTCTCATTAAGAGATGCCAAAGCGTGCCAAAACTAGGTACCTACTGTCCTATGCACGTGAATGGCTTACAAACAACTGGATATATTGTAATTAACTTTCACTATTTAGTACTCAAGGTTGTCGCTCTATATGCACCTGTGACTGGACGCTAATCTAACCATCTAAAACGGTCAAAATACTCACAAAACTAAAATTGTAAAGCTAAAGATACCCGTGCACTATAGAGGTAACTACTGATATGAACGTGAAACCTTGACGTGTATACCCACAAACACTTCTAAGATGTATGTATTTTTGGTGTCATATTTGTTTTTGTGCTCCAGAAGACAAATTTTGTCTTAATAAGCTGGAATTATGATTTGACAGACGACAAAAATATAGACATCGTAGGTCGGTTCCATCTGTCGTTACGTTACATTCAGTCAACACTTCACCTGCACGCATGGTTGAGATAGTTAATAAGATGTGCATCAACGCTCCCCTCGTAAGACCCAAGTCTGGGTGAAAAAAGTTTCGGTATCTTTAAGTCACGTCTTTTATTTCGGTGACAGTTGTTATCGCGAAGTGGCTCATAATCTACAGGTACTTAATACAGATACGAAGTTTGTTTGAAAGCGCAAATTTCTAGTGTAAGCCGGATTACGTAAAATCTTCATTTGAAGATGGTTATTATCGACAATCGATAGTCACGTTACGACCTTTAGGAACCAAACAAAAATGAAGAAAAAATGAGCACGGGCGATGTGGGAACAAGAAATATTATAAAGCAGAAGCTATAGTTTATATAATTATATGTAAATAGATCACTGATATTTACTTGTTGACGTGTCCACAGAATCGCCATGGGAATGGGAGGAGCAATGGACAGTTGCGGCAGATGTATGAAGTTCTCATTAATATGCATCAACGTAGTCACCTTCGTAAGTACCTACCTACTCACTTTTTTATATATATCTAATATAGGCATTAAAATCTTTATAATTTCTATCTAGTGATCCCGTATATGAGTGATATAAATATGTACATATAACGATGCGCAAAATATGTGATTAGGTGGTCCTCGGGTAGAGGACTTCGTAAGTAAGAGATAAAACAAGCATTTACGTCTAAACAGGCAACCTTAGATGTTATCTTAGATTGCTTATTTCAACTTCAAACCTCATGGAACATCCTGGCGATTAAATGAAGCAATATTTCAAGACGAACGCATTAAGACAACAACATAAAGCAATTTAGATCGTATCTAAACATTAGACGAATGTCCACCTGCATTAATCAGAAGAAAAAAAAATGGTCGTATTGACGAAAAAACTCTTGTCTTTTTTTGATGGGGGGCGGGGGCGCGTTAAGGAGGTGTGTACGAATTACAAAGTTATGCTTTGTTTGACAATATTACATACGAGTTCAAGTGACCATGTAGTATCATTAGATGCAGCCGATTGAATCATACTGCAAGTATCAATGCATCCGTTGCTTGTAGTCAATGTCAAATATAAGTGCTTTGAATGACCTTTAGTAATCTGTCTAGAATAGTATGTATTACGTCTGGTACCATTTACATCAATCAAGTGGGTACAACCGGTAGGTTAGTGGTCATCATGCAAACATAATGGTTGGATTTTATAATTCAACTAGCCACCCGCCCAGGTGCAATGCTGATATTAAAAATACACTACAGAAAAAGTGTAAACGTAAAAACGCTACATTCCTCAATCTTTAAATTTGTAATATCTTTGAAAATATTGGTGGTGGTAGGCCATAACATCGGCCGCCGGCAGAAGTTACCACCCACCAGACATAGCCTTGCCTTGTTCCGGCATAATGTCTGGTGAAGCCGTACGGAGGACGAGTCTGAGCAGTTGTGTTGCGATGTGTGCCGGTTATGATGCGCCAAATGTTGTTGTGTTGGGAGTTTGGTCGTGGAGGGTCTACAGATCAATCTCCCTTTGGCGCAGCATCTTTGTCGTGTTGTTGGGTTTAACATTGCATCACATCACTCAACTGCCGTCTTCCTTCCTATTCGCTCAGTTTTTCTGAGTGAAAAGGTTCTTAATAAACTAGCGCGCTTTACCATCAACGATCGCATCACTGCTTACCATCAGGCGGGATTGCGGTCAAGCGCTAGTTTATAATTATTAAAAAAAAAAGTGCTGTAAAGGGTTTATATTTAATCTACAATGTATTTAAGGTATTTAATTGGATAAGTATTAATGGTGTAGGTATTGGTTTATAGCTTCGAAAATTAGCCATTATTTGTCGTAAAAAGTAAATGGCAAAAAATGTTATTGTGAGATATACATAAGAGACAGATACTCGTATATACCGTTGTGGAGATTTTCTGTAGACCTTTTCAATGTGTACAATAGTTAGTTCATTATTTTGATCAATCTCGTAAGGTTCAGTCTGCGTTTGCAATGTAAATGGAAAAAAATATTTATGACATCACATTAGAAACCTCAAATAACAGCTAAAAATAACCACTATGTAATGGATGTTATTATACATATAAACCTTCCTCTTCAATCACTCAATCTCATAGACATATTAATTCTCAATCTATTGAAACAAACCATATCAAAATCCGTTACGTAGTTTTAAAGATTTAAGCATAAATAGGGATAGGTATAGGGCAGAGTATTATTATAAATGATTACGCTCAATCCTTCCCTGTATGAGAGGAGACCTGTGCCCAGTAGTGGGACGATAAAAAAGGTTCATGATAGGGCAGAGTAAGCGAATATTTAATATATAATTCAATAAATATTTAGTCTGCTTACAGGTGAAACGTAATTAGTGTAATAAGTGAAAATTCGAGAAAATGACTCTTGAAAGTGTAATTCTTAATTAGAGCCATTTCAAAGTCATTAATGAAAAACTGTTAAAGGAATATACTTATTGAACCTTGTCTTCAGATTTGTTCATAGATAACATTCGTTATTAGTAAAACTGCGTATAAATTATATTTACCGCCTTATTCATAAACGCTGCTTAAAGTTAACTAGTGATTAGCGATTCTTGAACCATACATTTTTGGCCATTTAATGTCACTTAAATCATCCTTTATGAATAAACACCACAGGTTTAAATGGGGTTTATTCATAAACGATGAATAAAGTTAAGTGAAATGAAAACGTCTAAAATGTATGTTTAAACAATCGCTAAGTGAACTTTAAGCAGCGTTTATTTATAAGGGGGTTAGATCGAAAGGGAACTTAATGTTGAAACTATACCCCTCATGGGTATAGTTTCAACCTAACGTAACTGAGGATAATAAGCAATTTCTGCATTCCAGATTGGCGGTGCGGTGGCACTTGCCATTGGCTTGTGGGTATGGACCTCCCGTTCCTTCTCCAGCACGCTGATGAGCAACAACATGTTCATAGCGTCTGTGGGCGTGGTGGTAGCAATGGGAGCTGCGCTGATGTTGCTGTCGCTGCTTGGGTGCTGCGGCGCTGCTAAGGAGGTCAAATGTATGCTACTTACGGTGCGTTTATAAATAAGACAGTCCACCACATGGCAATTTGTTTTCTAGAATGTGAATAACGAGACCTTGGGTAAATTATACTTGCCGCAGTTTGTCCGTGGTTGGGTGAACCTCTTTAGAAACCCCTTTGTGTTCCAAATGCACTCTGAGCCGTTGGATCTAACTGTCGTTCGTGGATCTTTTTTCCTAATGTGTCGTCAGAACCCTTGAAAGTCTGACAACCAATAAGTTTTATTTATACGATACCAAGAGGTATCGTATTATCGAGTAACTGGTTTGTGTAAGACAAAATAAAAAAAACTAATACGGGGTCGCCCATTATAGGTGGAAAAAGGCGAGGCAGATGGTGATTACTTGAAATACGAAAACTGGTTTTATTCCTAAGAAATAAATATGCTCACAAGGCAGTGGCGTAGCTTAGGGGGGGCAGGGGGGGCCATGGCCCCGGGCGGCATATGAAAGGGGGCGGCGGATAAGGAAAAAAAAATTGCATGAACAAGAAAAAAAAAGTTATTCCAAATCACATCGAATCCAGACTGTAAAAAAGAGCTTGTGAAGTCCGGCTCTCTGGGACTATTAAAATATATTATTGACTCCAAACTTGAAGATGGCTTGCCAAACATTGTAATTATGTTGAGAATTTTTTTAACGTCTGCCGTCAGCAATGCCAGTTGTGAGAGAAGCTTTTCTAAACTAAAGCTGATAAAAAATTACCTTAGGTCGACTATGTCTACGTTGAGGCTAACAAATCTAGCTATACTGGCAATTTAAAATGAGATACAATTTGATATTGACGATTATGTAAAAGATTTTGCTTTGAAAAAAGCACGAAGAGTACATTTTTAATCTATTTTTTTAAAAGTAATAGTAACAAAAATATTTAAGGAGCTTACTTACCCCTGTAAAACTAGTGCCACAGATAATGTTTCGTGATTTCTCTTGTTACAGACCGAAATAAAAACACTTTTTTTATTTCGGTCTATAACAAGAGTAATCAAGAAAAAAATATGGTGGCGCTGGTTAGCTAGGGTACAACCCTTAATAATATTAAGCACATATTTTATTCCTTCTAAATTCAATGAGCACTATGTATAATTTAAGATATTATTTACACTAATTTGACAAATAAATACTTTAATACTTGTTATTATTATGCTCAGCTTTATTATGTAACGCTAACGTTACATAATAAAGCTGAGCCGTTTAAGAAAATCAAACTTCCTGTGGGTTTCTTGCGCAATTGCTTCTCTTAGATGTAGAGGGTTTTTCATTAAGAGCACTAAAACATTGAAATGAAATAAAACAATCTGTTTAAGTGATATTACCACAATTTTTATTACATTTTAAAGAATATTCAATGACATTATGTGTGGAAAATAATATCAGCCAAATGGCCACCGCGACTCCGCTGTAGAAGGTTCTGGTGGACCAATTTTGAAGGACGTCTTCGCATAAATGGGGCTCAATTTCACGAAGAACGCGAGTTATGTTGGCCTTTAGGGCAGCAATTGACTGTGGTTTATATGCATATACTAGACAATTCAAGTAGCCCCACAGATGTCGCCACCACGCGAGATGACGAAGCCCTCGAACTTCTTTTTCAATAAATTTAATGTTTCCCGTGCTGTATGGCAAGTGGCGCCGTCCTGTTGGAACCACATGTTTGTGAGATCTATACTACCTACATTAGGCCACAAAAAAATTGTTATCATCGTCCGATATCGGTCGCCATTGACAGTGAGCGCGGCTCCTTGCACATCTTCGAAGAAATAAGGGCCGATAATACCGCCTGACCAAAATCCACACCAAACAGTTACTTTTTCGGAGTGTAAAGGCACCTGATGAAGCTCCCGCGGATTTTCATCGCACCAAATCCGGCAATTTTGTTTATTAACAAAGCCGTTTAACTAGAAATGAGCCTCATCAGTGAAGATGATTTTTCTTTTTTTTGCTAAAGCAGGATCAGCTGCCAGATACTCTAACGCCTAACGCGCTGCCTGTGGTCATTGGGTTTTAGCTCTTGAGTTAATTGGACTTTATATAGATGAAAACCCAAATCTCGGCGCATAATTCGCCATGTTGATGTCGCAGAAAGACCCAGTTCTTGCGCACGACGCGGAATGGATTGTCTGGAATTTTCTCGCACACTGTCTTGTATGGCAAGAATATTCTCCAACGATCTTGCGTTTCTTTGACGTACAGGAACTGCTTCATCGATCACCGACCCGGTTGTCTCAAATTTTTTTTATCAAACGACTGATTGTGGACTCTGCAGGACGGCCATAAACGCCATAAATTGGACGCAACGCACGGAACGTTAGGCGAATAGAGCACTGATTTTAATAATTTCTACGCGTTGTTGAAGCGTGTAGTGTTCCCGGTGAAATGTCGCGACTAAATATGTATTCATGCCAAATTTTACAGCTATTGTATTACCAAGATGGCCGCTATGAGCTGTCAAACTTCGAGCGTCCCTATTGAAAAACCCTTTATTTTCCTTCTGAAGTAGTGCATGGTAGTTTATTTTGACTTGCAACAAATAAGGTGAATAATTTATTTTAATTATTTATAATTAAAATAAAGGGCGGCGGATTTCCGGACGGCCCCGGGCGGCGAAAAGCCACGCTACGCCACTGACAAGGTACGCAGTCGCCACGGTGGCTGCGTGACAGTGTTTGTCACTGGTAAGAAAACTTAGTGACCAGTGTTTGTGAAGCTGAATTTGCGTTCAGCGCATTGTGGACACGAATTATCTACTGGCACCGCTAGTTGTTAGGACAATGGACTGTAGGGTCAAACTATTATTTAATGTGTGGTTGATTATACCTGCGTAGTTTAAGGAGTTGGCAGGAGTATTACGGTTGAACTGAAAAAGGGCACACGCTGTTAGAATGATGGTTAGAATTGGCTTGTATCCTAAAAAATAATTTAATGTCCAGCAGATAGATTTATAAAAAATATTGAACACGTATTTTTTATTTTTTCTTGCAATCAAATACTTATGTAGATATATTGATTTGAAATGTCGCATGACGTCACGCCGTGGCACAAAATATAGCACGGCGTAACGTAATTATCCCCCACTCCGTAACTTTAATACGCTATATCTCATTAGTTTTTGGTAATTACGACAAACTAAAAAATACGGGTCTTAATTTTTTTTATCATCTATAAGACGGACTAATTATTTTTTTGATTTTCATACCTTGGATACATCCCTATTGACGGTTAATATGAAGCGTTGAACCAGCCCCCTAATCGGCGAACACATTTTTGTCAAATGATTGCAACTAGCTGGGATCGTTTGGACCGAACGGACCAATGAGCGGTACGAACGAACCCAACTGATGCCAACTAGTCGCAATCATTTGACAAATATGTGTTCGCCGATTAGGGGGCAGGTTTTCATATCTGTATAGCTATTTACAACTAGCTGACAGGCTATGCTATCGGAAGTGACACATTTCATTTTCGATTTGATTTCGAATCCTGATTTGCCTTGCCCCGATAGCAAACAACTTTTGGAAGAATAGTGGTCGTCTATATGATTTGAACTGACAACTGGGTTATGGGCTTGGGAACTAATGTACTACTACGACAACATTAGTATCGAGTGGTTGTGGATAGCCATGCTGGTTCCAAGTTAGATAAACAGTTTACAAATAGCAGGAAACAAAATCTGAATCCCGCCTTTAAAAGTGTGATGAGCGTAACAAAATGGGATTACACATGAAGTCATAACCTAAATAATTACCAAAAGTTGAATCAGGAAACTTTCCTTTGTTAAATCTATGAATTATGGAAACACAATTTGTAACCAAAATATTAAGTTATTTGGCTAATCATTATTCTATTACATTCCAGTACTACATCTTGGTATTCATAATCTTCGTTGTAATGCTGGTGGGCGGGATCCTCCAGTTTGTCTTCCGAGAGAAGGTCATCACGACTTTAGACCGGGAGCTGTATGCCGCCATCCCTTATTACGGAGTCAGGCATGAGTACACAAAGTCTTGGGATGACACACAGACGTTCCTGAAATGCTGCGGTGTCAAAGGTTACAAGGATTGGAATGACAATGTGCCTGAAAGCTGCTGTCGGGAGGTGTACCCGGGGAAGGTAAGGGTTTTTTTATATTGTTTACTCACGCTACACGCTAACGTAATTTTCCAAATGCAACCTCTTTTCTCGTTCTTCTTTTGATGCCATGGAATTAGTATGCACTATAGCCGGTAGGTACTCATAAATGACAATATCCCATCCCGTCAAAATAAATTTAGATGCCATTAAGTTTATTATATTCGTAAAAAAGGTAAATGGATATTGTCATTTCATTTTTACCATAATAGGACTGAAAACTTTTTGTGAAACTTTTTAACCATCGTGGCCTTTGCTTTGAGTGGATCAGGGCAATGCGTGTTTCATCTAGTATATTGTTATTTTCAATTGTTAAAAAGTATAATAAAGAGAAATAAGATTTATCAATTTGGGATTGATAAAACTTATTAATCGTACTTCCTCTTCTTCTTCATCTTTTAAAAATAACGCAATACTAAGATTTAAGCATTTAATGTTTCAGAGGATGGATTGCAAGGGGTCTCCAAATCCTACCACGATGTACGTGGAGGGATGCCTCACTAAGGTGATAGACTTTCTACGAGAAGATGCCGTGTATGTCGGCACAGCTGCTGTTATCATAGCTTTGATAATGGTGAGTATCGTAGATAGTACGCGAGTAGTACAAATAGCATACAAAATTCTATATCAACACATAACACGACAGCAACAATTTAGTGAGTAAAGGGAAGAATCAATGAACTTTCCTCCTTTAACTTGATAATATCATTAAAAGACTTCCAGGCATTTTCGGTACAAATGTTTGAAAGAGCTATTGGGCTAAGAAAAACCTAATGAAGAGCGACCTTCTCAGAGAATAACATGTGTTTATACATCTTATCTTCACGTATGGATTCAAATATGGTTTTTTACAATTGAGCAGAGGTCCACGCTCGAAGTTTGCCACAGAGCGACGCAACAGTATATTCAAGGCGTTAAAAATACAATTATCCGTTCCATCATTAAAATAACTGTTTTCACTTCAAAAGTTGCTACGCTTAAATGCAAATGGGTTGGATGCATTTGCTGCTTGTCAAACTATCGATGGGCCAAGCTTACGGTCCAGTGGGTCCCGTTTAGACGGAGATAGCGGGATGAGTTGGACTGCTTTGACTAAGATTGGTCTTTGGCAGCTCTGGTCTGAGAGGGGTGGAACGAGAACCTTTGCCTATTAAAAAAAATACATCAAGTTAAGGAGAAAACATTTTTTTCTCGTAGGTAATTTCGTTCAGATTGCAGATTTATGTAAGAAGCACCGCTTCTAACATAAATTTGCAAGCTTTACCAAACGCGAGGTTTAGTATAGAACATATATTATTAATTAATTGACGATCTTCCCGATCTTCGCGAAAATACAAAGGTAACGGAATAAGCATTCCTACGCACGCCCTCCGTGACTTTGAGCCAAAATAAGAATAAAACGCCTCATTTTTTTTTTTTTTTTTTTTTTATTAAAATATAAACGAGCGCTTGACCGCAATCCCGCCTGATGGTAAGCAGTGACGCAATCGTTGATGGTAAAGCGCACTAGTTTATTAAGAGCCTATTCACTCTAGCCTTGAAGACACTCAAATTGTAGTCCGACGGAAACACCGCCGCCGGCAGATTGTTCCAGTCCCTCGATGTACGCGGTATAAAGGACGAGGCGAAACGCTTCGTCCGGATCGTTGAGGTGTTAACAACATAAGGGTGGAAACTCGCCGTACGACGGGTCGTCCGATGGTGGAACGGAGATGGGGGAATTAAATCGTGCAATTCCCTCGCACACTCCCCAGAATGTATCCTATAGAACACCGAAAGGCTGGCTACTCTACGCCTGTGCTCTAGGCTTTGGAGACCAACTCGAGTTAAATCAGGGTCACCAATCAGCCTCTTCGCACGCCTCTCCACTGAATCCAAAGTGGCCAGGTGACACTTAGCAGCACCAGCCCAAATGTGGCTGCAGTACTCCACACACGAACGGACCTGTGCTTTGTACAACATTAGAAGCTGCCCTGGTGTGAAGTACTGCCGGACCTTTGCGATTACACCAAGTTTTCTGGCAGCCACCTTGGCCTTGGACTCAATGAACCGCCCAAAGTTTTGGTTCGAGGAAATCTCAACACCCAAAAGCTGAAGGCGGTCGGTACACTTCAAGGATACATTCCGAAAAGTAGGAGCCAAGGTGAACGGGCTCCTTTTGGCGGTGAAGAGACACGCCTGCGTTTTGGCGGCATTGAATGCTACAAGGTTGGCATTGCCCCATTCGGAGACTGCCTGAAGTGCAACACTCGTTCGCTCTACCATGGCCTCTCTTTCGGACCGGATTGATTCCCTACTAGCCCGAGCATCCGGCAGGTATCTCTCCACAACTGTGCTGTCATCTGCATACCCATAGATACCGGGCATCAGCAGATCGTTAATATGCAGCAGAAACAGAGTTGCAGAGAGAACAGACCCCTGAGGAACACCAGCATTAGTCGACATGGGCTCAGATGAGCATCCGTCGACAACGACTCGGAGGGACCGTTCATTCAGGAAGTCTTTTACCCAGCCAGTCAGGCTAGGGGAAATGCCGTACGCTGGAAGCTTACTCAAAAGGCCAGCGTGCCATACCCGGTCGAAGGCCTTCGAGACATCAAGGGAGACAGCAATCGCTTCCCCATTTCTCTCGAGGACCTCGCCCCACAAGTGAGTGGCATACACTAGTAGGTCCCCAGTTGACCGATTGCGGCGAAACCCGTACTGTCGGTCACTGAGGAGATCGTTACCTTTCAGGTATGCCAAGAGGCGCGAGTTCAATACACGCTCCATAATTTTGCAAAGTATGGAGGTGATCGAAATCGGCCGATAGTTGGTAGGATCGGCACGACTACCCTTTTTGGGTACGGGCTGCACGTTGGCAAGCTTCCAGGACTTGGGCACTATACCAGTCCCAAATGAGAGGCGGTACAAGCGTGTCAATACAGGAGACAACTCGGGCGCACATGCTTTTAGAACAATCGCTGGTATACCATCCGGACCACTAGCCTTATTCACGTCCAGACGACACAGTGCTCTCAGAACCTCCTTGTTCCGAATGCGAACCTCAGGCATTGAAATACCGCAATGGGGTAAAATAGGTGGAGTAGCACTGCCAGTATCAAGACGCGAATTATGGGCAAAGAGAGATGCAAAGAGACCTGCTTTCTCTCTCGCCGTATGAGCCAGTGTTCCATCAGGCCTAACCAGCGGAGGCAGTGAGGGCCGACAGAAGTTCGCCTCGACCGATTTGGCAAGGGACCAAAAAGATCTGCTACCGGAAGGCTGCGCAGATAACTTGTTGCCAATATGGGTAATACGGTCGAAGCGAGCCTTCTTTAGTGCCTTTTTGTAGGACTTGGCAGCACGGTTAAAGGCTCTCTTCTTTGAGCTTAGATCCGGAGCTCCGCGGTCACGAGCGTCAACCCAGGTGAGAAATGCCGTGTGCTTACGCTGTTCGGCTTGGGCACAATCGGCATTGAACCATGGGCGAGCCGAGCCACCGACGGGCACGTCATTACAGGGAATAAAATATTCCATAGCTTGACGCACCACATCGGTTATAGCATCCGCACAGCTCGACGGATTGCTAGAAGAGAAGCAGACCTGCTGCCAAGGATAAAACGCAAAGAAATGGCGCATCTCATCCCAGTCTGCTGACCTGTATCGCCACATTCGCCGTTCACCACGAGAGTCGTGATCTGGTGGGGAGAAGGTCGACACAGACTTCACCAGACAGTGGTCTGAAGTTCCCAACGGTGAGGAAACTGTTACAACACACCTGTCCGGATCAGTGGTCAGCAGAAGGTCCAGACAATTGGCAGTATGACCAACTACATCAGGCACCCTAGTCGCTTGCTTTACCAGCTGGGAAAGGCCCATTGAAAGCGCGAAGTTTCGCGCTTCTCTCCCAGCGTGGTCGGTCCTCTGGTACGGGAAAAGCCAGTCCTGATGGCAGGCAATGAAGTCCCCCAGAGCGACGAAGTGTGCGTCATGTTCGCATTGTTATGTATACCAATTCTCTAGTTTCAATGGGCACTGGTGAGAGCTATGTTAAAGTTTTCCTAAGCAAACTAAAGAAATGAAGAGATTGGTAGGAGAAATAAGGTCATTTGCTGATTTCCCATTCACAACAAAAAAAAAAAAAAGTAACCGACATAGCCCGATATTTGACCATTCGGAATAATATTTTAAATATGGTTCTTTTTTCCAGTTCAACTGATTTTGACTTCTATTGCGTTCGTGGCATAGCGGTAGCGAAGGCCGCTGCGCAAGGAGGCGCGGGTTCGATAGGCGCGGGTTCGATCCCCGCGTAGTGCAAGTATTTGTATACATGAATATGAATATTTGCACTGGTCTGGTCGTGCCTCGGAAAGCACGTTAAGCCGTTGGTCCCAGTGGCGCAACATCTAATGGCAGTCATTACGGATTGTTGGAGCCCTCAAAATTCCAACAATTGGTCTAACTGCAATGCTTCGATATCGCTTTCGGGTTGTGGAGGTCAGACGGCAGTCGCTTCACGAAAAATATCGAAGTTTAGCCAAACTCAGCAGTTGGATTGGTAAAGCGGACCCTAGGCTCCACAGCTGAAAAAGCTTCAGATACGACTGGGATTAACGCTGAGATGATGATGATTGCGTTCGTGGCATGACAAAATAGTAGCTGCAGTAAAAAGTTGGCAATGTAACCACTTAATGCAATTCTTATGCTGACAGAATAGGAGATAAAATCGGTTGAATGGATTGTGAAAATAAGAAGTTTAAGTGGTAGTGGGTAGGGTCAGGTTGCTTACAGAAGATTCCGAAATGACGATCGCGTACCAGCAGATTTGTATTGTAGGAATTAGTAGGTGGCGATGTCCAGCAGTGGACATCTTTTGGCCAAAATGATGATGATGATTAATTCCCCTGTTTCAGTTGCTGGCTCTGATATTATCATGCGGATTGTTCGTGAAGATAGAATGATGACCACACAATGACAAAAAAGACCAGGAGTTCAGGACTTCTAGAAGACAATCGAGTATTAGTTGTACGATTATGAATGTGTACTAGTGATTTGTTTGATTCGTGTCGTGTGCTTCAGACTTTTCTAATTATTTATAGAAAATATATTTTTGTAATAAAAATGTGATTGCAGTCTGTTATGTTTTGTTTGGGGTTTGAGGATTGCCTCCACATTGATCTGTAGGCTAGTTGCGTAACACACTATTAGTAGCGATGGGTTTAATTTTGACAGTTCAACAATATTCATTGCGATATTTACGTTGATGAGTTGGCACATTTTCTGAACATACTAAGCAATGGATTAGCAATATGCGTCAAAATCATTCAAATTGTAAAAGTGTGTTACAAATTGTAATTAGGATGCTGATTTGATGTGAGTCACTTGCATTTTGATCAACTTGTGAGCTAGAATGCATCTGGTATAGTTGGTTAACGAAATACCGAAGAAGTTTTCGGAAGCAAACGAGTTTACTTATCTGTGTGAAGTCTAAATTCTAATTTTATTTAAAAAATAATTGGACTTTAAAATTTAATTAAAAAAAAAGTTTAAATAAATCAGGCAAAATGAAAATACCCAAAGTTCTAGCTTCATTTCTTCTGTTTTCGTCTTGGTGGAAACTTGATGGTGTTAGGGAGGCCCTCACGATACTGGCCAAGCCGGGTGAACCAGCCGCAGGAGCGGATGATACAGTCCGTGGTGGTGGTGCCGAGTGGCAGCCCTAGCGCGCTGATACGTTCCAATGTTGGGGGTGGCCCTGCTACTATCTACGGTCACACAGATCAGTTTCTAATTAGGTAACGTGATCAGCCTAATGATCAGACTGCAGGGATATTGGCTTCCGCTCCACAGAGCACAACACGGGAGTGGCCCAGTGCGGGTTGGTTGACGTCACATGTGTCCGAATTGTTGGTTCTGGGGCCTAGAACCTATAGCCTAGAATCTAGGAATTATGCCGTTTTCGCCACGATATTTTTCTTCACAGCTTGGAAAGCAGTGTAGATGAAATAATTTACATAAAGTAAAACGACTCGCGGTTGATATCACTGGGTACTGATCTCAGAGTTCGGATTTTTTCGTTCCAAATACAAAATCAAAGAACATATTTTGAATTAGCTCGATTTTTAAAAAAAATATGATTTCATTAGAAATGACGAATGATGAATGAATTTTTGACTTTTGCAGGCAAAGTTACTTTCATACTATAATATTATTATGTACCTAAGAGTCAATTCACATGTACCAAACCACACCACAAAGATGCCACGTGGTCGGACGTATATTTTGTATTGAAAACGAATATTACAATTTACACGTACCACATTTTGCCGTTGTTATCGACTACCTGTGTAATACGACCACATCGCAACCATATCGCGATAGCAACGCCACCACCGGCGGCGGCACCGCGGCCACATCACCACGACATGACGTCATCAACAGCATGCGCCTGGAGTTGCCGCATCGTTGTGCGAAAAATTAAAATGTCCGACTTCGAGACTTGACACGGATATATTTATCGAGGAGATTCGCAATTCACCTCACTATTCACACGTAACCACAGCTTGACCACATTTTGTCGCTGCGACGTGGTGTGGTTGTGGTACGTGTGAATTGACCCTAAGATATCTGCAATCTAAATATTGCTTAGAGAAACTGGCATTGGAATTTTACTGCTAAAAGGATAGGTACGCATTTTTATGGAAAGAGTAAAATGTATAATTCTTAAACAATTTTTACTACGAACACGAAAAGGACAATCAACTCGCCGTTCTTTAATAATAAATGGAAAAAAAAAAACGACGTACCCTTCCGAACACCACGTGCTTATTGTCAAACTGTGGCAATGGTTTGAATATAATGTTGAACTGGCCGCTAACTTCACCGTTAGTTGTAACTACCATAGACAATACACCTGTAAGTAGAAGTACTTAGATACATGTAAAAGTGTTAAAATAGGGTTGCAATAGGGTATTTGACTAAAAAAAAACTAATTAGTCCGTCATTCAGATTATAGAAAAATATTGGATACGTATATTTTGTTTTATCAAATCAATAAAAATTGACAAATATCAGGAGGCATCAAAGATCAGGAGTGGTGGCTGGTGACGTCACTGCTCATTGAAAAGTGTAGTGTCCAGTGACGTCACACGAGTTTTCAACGCACTGTGTCGTCTTCATTTTTTGTTTATATGAAAAAAGAAAAAATACGTATCTAGTATTTTTTTTTTTAATCTGACTGACGGACTAATTAGTTTTTTTTTTTAGTCAAATACCCTATTGCAACATACTCGTATAAAATCCAAAAAAAAAAACTTAAAAAAGAAATGTTGCTCCACACTGGGAATTACTTGTGTATCGTAGATGTGTTTATAAACCCTCAAACTCACATAGACAAACAGCCATACAAATATGTATTTGTTCCGTGCAGAAACCGAACCCGCGACATGAGACGATGACACACAGTCACAGCTATCTCATCTATCTTTCATAACTGGTCTCGAACCAATGGTTTGGTACAAGCTCCAACACAACGTATTAACGAACAAGTATCGAGTATAGACTCATGCTATTGCTATTTACATACATAACTATATGATAAGTAACTGGATTCTCGTCCCAGAAAAGGAGCAGTTCTACATGGATCGGTATACCAAGCCCAACAAGATTACTAGCTGTTTTTTTTTTTTTTTTTTTTTTTTTTTTATGGGACAAAACCCGCCACACTATTCCCAACCACTGCAACTCCTGAGAGCCAGAATCAACAGTGGCGACCGCCAGAAAAACGCCGAGCAATGAAGCTCGACGAGTCCCGGAGAAACGATTCAACTGTCTTGGGTCCCGCAACAAATTAATCAGAAAAGAATAGCGGAGGAGTAAGAAAAAAGATATTTTTTCCACTTCCCTCCATAACAAGCAGGAGACAGAACAGAACTAGGCCAATCGGCACAAAGGGACATTATTGCAACTGGGAGAAGCCCAGATTGCCAAACACCACGGAATAAAATTTGATTAAGTTAATGGGTCCTAAGTAGGTATTAGCTGTTACAATTGATTCCAATAATAGGTATGGCAAAAGCGCCTGAACGCACGGAAATTGGTTCTAGTTTCTACAAGGTCCGTATAATAAACGACTCCGGATGTAACTTGTACACTATCCAACATAATATTGCGTTCATTCTGCCAAAGAACACACTCCCACAAGATGTGATGTGCGGACTGTTCAAATTCACAGTTCGATGTAGAACACTGACACAAAGGGGAAGGAACAAGTTTAAAAGAATACAGTTTACTTTTAAAGTTGCCATGACCTGTGAGAAATTGGGCAACGCAGTGGTCAACCTCCAGCCATGTCCTAGCCAGCCGATCGCCAACGGATGGAAAGAATAGATGGAGGTGCCGGCCCTTGATGGAATTATCCCACCTACTTTGCCATTCGGATAAAAGGTCCTCCCAGACTTCAGTCTGAGGTTTAAATAATCTAGAGATTTTATTAAAGTCGCGTTGTGTAACAAAATTAGTGTCCATGGCCTCCCCCCTCGCGGAGTAGTACATTGAGGCACGTCGCTGTACCTCAAGGTCGACTGGAAGTACACCTGCCAGTACCGGTAAGGCTTCAGTACTGACCGTTCTATACGCCTTGCATAAAAATATCAATGCCAAACGTTGGCTTTGAAGCAGTTTACGTCGTGCCGCCCCTATGCTGGCCCTATCGGCCCAAACAGGTGCACCGTAGCACATACATCCTAAGTAGGTAGCTCCATATATAGTTTTTAAAGTTAGGAATGATAGACCCCAAGTTGCTTTGGATATTCTAGTTAGGGCATAAAAGTTCCTTTTAGCTTTTTCACCAACTATTTTTATATGTTCTATAAATGAAAAATTCCTTTCTAAGATCATACCAAGGTAGCATACGGATTGCTGTTTTTTAATGGGAACGTTATTAAATTTAATAGTAGGCAATGATTTAAGATTACCTTTTAGTAGAAGTTGATAGGTTTTATGTGGCGCAAACGTTAGGCGGTTACGATCACCCCACTGAGATATTAAATTTAGGCAAGTATTGGCCAAGTTCTCAAGTCCAGCTCGGGTACTTGACTGAATGAGCAGTAGGCCATCGTCCGCGTAACCAGTAAGTGAACAGCCGCAAGGAAGCGGGATCGCGAGGAAGTCATCAAAACCCAAATTCCATAAATAAGGACCGACAACTGAACCCTGAGGACATCCCATGGTTAGTGTTTTAGTACTAGAAAAATGACCGAGCTTAAGTACTGCGGAACCGTTTATAAAGTAAGAGTAAACGAGGTTATATATGTTTTTATAGCAACCGCGGGTTTTTAATTTTAACAACAGCATAGGCCACCAGGCGTTATCAAAAGCCCCAGAAATATCCAGGAAGATCCCAATTACGTACTTGTTTTCGGATTGGTTAACGGTTCTTCTGACAGAAAGCGCCGCGTCGACTGTAGATTTACCTATGGTGAAGCCATACTGATTATTATGGAATTTTGGACCGTTCGGTAGTAAACGTGGAACGATGAGGCGCTCAAGAAGTTTACCCAAAGATGGTAGAAGTGTGATAGGACGATATGACTTCGGATCATCCGGTGGTTTGTCACCACACTTTGGTATTATTCGTATGAAACCGCGTCGCCATTTACGAGGAAAAACGCCTTCAGCAATGCATCGGTTGTATACAGTTAAGATGGCATCACCCGCTGTTTTACACGCTTCTTTAATCATCCTATTAGAAATTTTATCTTCACCTGATGATTTGTTGACCGGTAGTTTTCTAACAATATTTATAAATTCATCATTAGATGGTACGTCTGACATTGGTGATTCAGGTGGCACAGGAGCCCACGCTCTAATCTGTTGGTGGTAGTCGCTATCGTTAGCCGGTGAATCATCAGGGATAAGTGTATTAATTAGCACTTCTGTTGTTTCCTCTATGCCTGTGGTATGCTTATCATTGACTTTAATGTTTTGAACGTATGCAAGGTCGACACGTTACTAGCTGTTATAAAAGCCACATTGTAATCAAAACTGCTACGAAGGGCGAAATATAATGTGTTTTGTATAGAAATGCTACACCCAGCTAAGACCTCCCAACCACACCTGATATGAAGTTAGACATGGTGCTTAGAAAGAGATGGTGCTACATGGCTCTGTAAATACCATCCCTAATAATATGGTTACGAAATATAAAAAAAAACCGGCCAAGTGCGTGTCGGACTCACGCACAAAGGGTTCCTTACCATTGATTTATGAAATTAAAGGATTTAAGTTATTTGTATGAAAGATTACGCGGTAATAAGCGGTTTACGATTTACTACATCTCGTTTAAAACAATTTTCGTTGGTAGTTTTTATAGTAATTTACATTATATGTTTTTTTTAGATTTTTCATTCTCTTATTTTAGAAGTTGGAGGGGGGCGGGACCAACTTTTTTCCACTTTGGAAGCGTCTGTCACACAAACTATTCAGTTTAGAAAAAAAAATATTTTAGAAACTTCAATATCATTTTTGAAGACCTATCCATAGATATCTGGTCCCCACACGTATGTATTTGATGAAAAAAAAAAAAAATTTGAGTTTCAGTTCTAAGTATGGGGAGCCCCAATATTTATTATTATTTTTTTATTTTTGCATCAAAATCTTAATGTGGTTCATAGAATACATCTACCTACCAAGTTTCAACAGTATAGCTCTTGTAGTTTCGGAAAAAAATGGCTGTGACATACAGACGGACAGACAGACATGACGAATCTATAAGGGTTCCGTTTTTTGCCATGACTATTGTGTATGTGTAGTGAAGACTACGAATGCGTGTTCAGTAATGCTCTTTTATTATATAAACTTAAGACTATTTATATTATATTATTATGTGATCAAATGCACATTGCACACATAGAAACGAAATTTAGATGATTCGAATAAAATAAGTATTACAAGTAAACAAGATTCATGAAATTAATTATACCTATGTAAGTATTTGTGAATAACGACACGTGTGACATATATAGATGCAATTTGCCTACATATGTGTTTGTTACAGTTTCAATGTATGTATGCGTGGCTGCGCTCACGCGAGGTTCTTAACCTGCAATAAAGCAGTATGTCCATGGCTGCTGCGTGTATAGCTCTAGTCATCCTCATCCATGTCAAGCATTTAATCGTTGTGAAGAGTAATTTTTTTATCCACTTTTTATCTCAAATTATTATTCGTAAATTGAGCAGTATCATCATCATCATCATCAACCTTTTTATCGTTCCACTGCAGGGTACAGGCCTCCTCTATACAGAGAATACTCACCACGCTTGCTCAATTCGGATTGGCGATTTCAGACTTAAAGTCTAGGTTTCCTTAAGATGTTTTCCTTCACCTTGTAATCAGTCATTGGTGTCAAAGATATTCTTAGAAAGTACCTACATATAACTTAGAAAAGTTACCTTGGTACTTGCCTGACCTACAATCGACCCGTATACTCCTACTTGAGAGACTGGTTTTGGTCCCAAGGCCCCTAGATCATTAGATAGTAATACAGCAATAATAATTAAAAAAGAAAAAGATTTTTTTTTATATTGCTACCGAGTCTCTCGTCAAAAGTAATAGATTTTCTATTGTTCAGAATTTGCGCTTATAAAAATATCCAGAATGGTTTTGACACTACATAAAACTGCTCAATACAACTCTTTACCTGGTACAGTATGATTCAAGTCGCAACTTTCAGCAGACATAGGTTCAGTAAGCTCTCCTTCTATAAGTGAAGGCGGCACGTATAATCCGAAACCATTGTCTTTCACTACGTCACCACCGCAGCAGAACAGATCAGGGACTATTCTAGAAACAAAGATTTCTGATCGCTCATGTAATGTGAAACTGATTTCATTACATATCCATTTATTAGCATCTATATTAGTACCTCGAACCCATTGGGCACTGCGTTTGGTTACTAGTATAGACATGAATGTGTAAAAAAACGTAAAATAAACTCTTTAATTGCTAGCAATTTTAATACTAAATCCAAAACTTTTAGATAAACAATATTCTTTGTTTTTCCATTTTAAGCATGTATAAACAAACGACTGGGGGTACCGACTCTCGAACAGGCAACATAAAGTTGGGCTTTGTTGATGGACAAAGCAAATGATAAACGCACAGGATATTGCAATCGTTTGAACTCTAATGGCATATCAGTTGGGATCACAGGGATACGTGGTATAAACAAACTTCTCCTTTTGATTTACCAGTTAAAATCGTAACTTTAATTAAATTTGGCAATAAGTTTTTCACTGCCAATCTGGTACCATTACATAGTTTTGGTGGATTATAAAACTATAAATAAAGTATTATAGAATTATTTATAGTTTATTTGAAGATTATTAAAGTATTATTATATTATTTATTATATAAAGTATTAGTATTATATATATATATATATATATATATATATATATGAGATGATGGTCCACCGTTCATTGAATTCATTTGTTACAAAAAATGTGATAAATGAGAACCGCTCGACCGATTTTGTTCAAACTTCACATAAACCATCTACTAATTAGTCTCAATAAAGCCTAAATATTTGGTTTGGATAGGTGAGTCCGTTCTTGAGTTATAAAATTACAAAGAAAGTGGCATTGATTTTTATACATAGGTATAGATGAAAAACGTAGATGGGCTGATAAAGTAATATATCTACGATTGTTATTGTGGGCATACCTACCTATGTTTAGTCTGAGGCGATGTACGACGTAGCTTGTAAGTTAATTCTATGTTTTCTTAAGCTTTGTTACACAGTCAGTCGTTCAGTAAACCTTCAATCGAAAACAGCTCTTTCATTTTGTCATACCAACATCTTCTGCTTAGGTACTCACACACATCAACACTTCATGGCCAACTATATTCATAATTACTGAGGTCTCGTGAATAGTATGTTAGTCGTATACTTATATAATGTTATTTCTACTTTATACGAAACCTGAATAGGTATAGTTTGTTCAGAATAAGCAACTGAATAGATTCCAATCGTTTTTACACCATATTATATTTTTTCCCCAAACACATTTAGAAATTGTTGCAGTGTGGTTACCAAGCGCGCCACGCAGCTTACGGTAACGCGCACCCACACAAGCTGACGCCAGAGGTCAACGCATAGCTCGCCAGAGCGGAGAGTTGCCTATTTTTTTGTTGGGAAAACGAAGTAAGATAACAAGCTCATAACTTTGTGGTTTTTTATGATATCTTTTTGAAATTTTGTACATAGAACCTTTACTTAAAAATACTGGACACGTGTCTCGGGTTTCGCATAACCAAAAAATAATGTTGTATATTCAGAAGAAGAGAAGAGAAGAAGTTATGTGACTAACCTAAAAAACCTGGTGCCAGAATAAGCATGGCCAGTTTTAGTGCCCTTGACAAGTGCCAAAAATAACTTGCAAGTTTCTGGCACGATATCATTGAAGAGCTCAATCATCACTTTACCGATCTTCGAACCACCTCGGACCCAGATGTCCATAGACACCCTGTAATTATAGAAAAGTGTTTGTTATAAAAGTTAACACTGTTACAGAAACTACTCCACTGGTAATGAAACTCAAATGATCTATAGTGCTACCAAGTTTGTGGATGAGTGAGTAAAATCGGAACTATATCCGCCATCAATCTTGCTGTACATCACACTCGTCTCCACAGAGTAGGCAACTCGTTCATGGGTCAATGTATACACTTTTACAACAAGCTTCCCATGGACATTCGAAACTAGCCCATTAAACGATTTAAGACCTATATAAAGGCCAAACTTTGCAAAAAGGGGTATTATAAAATCTCAGATTATTTAGAGGATAGCTTGGGACTGAGCTGCTCGCTCTGTTAAGCATTGTTATTAAGCAATATGCGTAATTTTAACGTAAATTATTGTGGACATTTTTATTTTTAATGTCTGGACTTTAAAAAAGACGATGATCCCTGAGTTTGTTTCGGCTATTTCTTCTCAGAGGTAGTCAGTTAGGAAATGCCGGCTTCATCTAGTTTAAAAAAAAAAAAATTGAAAAATAAAAAAAGACATATGACGTGTAAAAGTGATCGGTGATCCTACTTGCTTAATAAACGATTTCATTTCATTTCATTTCGTCTTGTTTCTTCAAAACATTTTACAAAAAAATACTTGGACTAATCTTTACCAACGTCATTTAAGCGACAAAAAATCCTTGTACAGACTACAGCAGCTCAAGCTACCCGAAACTGTCAAATATCCACAATCAACCTTGAGCCTTAATGCTTTAGTGATAAAGCTGAAAATATAATAAAGAATGTATAGATTGTAGTAGCTTGATATGCTGTCGTGTGTATAGTCTATTCACAATTACTTTACCTTTAATTTTACACCAATGTCAAAATCATATTGGTTTTTATATTTTATTATAATATCGTGTCTTTCTTTCTTTATTTATTTATTTTTTGGCTTCGCACGGTTTGTGCATTTAGCCAATGTCACGTAATTATGAATTATTCATGTCGAAAAAGACGGCCGCGTGACCCGTCTTACGAGTGAGGATTGGCGTAAAGTCATGATGTGGCCATTATGCTGCGATATTTCAGTGTTCTTTATAAACTATTGACTAAATGCACTTTTTACTACATAAATCACGCACTTTTATTTAGTAAACATCACTATAAATAATTTTAAAAATCCAATGAAAAACCAGCGTGACACTCAGCTTGACTTTCCCGCCAAAACCTCTAATATCATATCTGTTGAATAGCTACTACTGATAAGTCTATGGTTCTTGTAAACAAGGTTATTGTTAGGTTATTGATGCCAGTGGTAAAACAACAGTGGAAAGACTGTAATAGTGTAACTTAGAAACGCCTGAACATCAGAAATAATGTTTCTTAGCCAAGTTTCAGTTGCTGTGTAGTAGCTAGTGATAGAACTAAAGACGAATGTTACCAATTAACTATAAATATAGATATTACAATATTATAAAACTTGGACTAGTACCTAGCTGTTATTCCAGTTAAACTAATCATAATATTCTGTAATCGGTGTCACAATGGAGGACCTACATCCTGGCCATCGAGAGAATGTATTTTTGACATCTGTCAGTTTCTTACACAAGAATACGTGTTTGGCAAATGTGATCTTTAGTATTTATAATGATGTCACACAGACAGCTATCAGGAACTTATCCTCCCGACGGCAAGATTGTAAGTAGACATTGTGCGAAACTAAATACATAAGTACTACTTACTTAGTTCTGATGACGTGTAAAGGTTTGTCAAACCTAGGGTCTTTTATATCACAGTCAATTTTTCCAGTCTTGAATAAAATAAATGGTAATCTGAAATTCAGTACCAACATTTTAAGAACGGTTTGAAAAGGACGAGCTAGATTTGTTAGGATACGTAATACTTGTAGATCACGCTAAGTTTGCCGGTCCGTGAAATGCACGTCTCCTCACCCAACTGCCTACCACACTGCTGAATCACTCTCTCAATACGTCGGTTGAAAGTTGTCATCTTTTTTTTAAATATTTTTTTGTTCCGTCTTTCCCGAAAGGATCTATCGACATGCTGAATAGATTATAACAAGGCCTATGACTTGGTGCACATACATGGCTCATGCGTGTGCTGGAGTTTTATAAAGTTGACGCAACTCTTCACACCACCCCTTGCCCTTCGCTATATTCATAGGAATAGTGAATCGATAAGGATCGAGCGAGGTCTATTACAGGACGATAGTTTGGGTCCACTTTGGTTTTGCTTAGCCTTGAATCCTCTAAGCACACTGCTGGAGAATACACGTCTAGGCTATCGGCTGAGGAGAGGTGGTCAGGTTATATCGTACCTCCTTTACATAAATGACTTAAAACTCTTTGCTCCCAACAATTTGGAACTGAAGGAACTACTGAAAATTACTGAAAGTTTCAGCAGCATTATGAGGATGGAATTTGGTGAAGACAAATGTGTGATCATGCATGTAAAGCGAGAAGAGATTGCGGGATCCATGGGAACCCAACTCACGGGTTCCATAAACCTTAGAGCGCTCTCTGCATCTGAAACCTATAAATATTGGGTATGTCAGAAGCGTTGGGTATCAATGTTACTGATATGAAGAAATCTCTGAAGAAACGCTTCTTCGGCCGCATGAAAAAAGTAATAAATAGTCTTCTATAAGGCGGAAATAACCCTTCAACGGTTGGATTATGTCGGTTTTGATGTACTCTTTCGGCATACTCAAATGGATTCGACTGAAGTCGACGCCCTAGAAAGGAGGGTCCGTGTGCTCCTGAAAACAAATCGATAGCATCACCCACTGTCATCGGTTATGAGGCTGTATATCCCCTATAGACCCTCCACAATCGCGAGATATGCAGTCTAAGGAAATATTATCAAAAACCCAACGTGCGAATGCATCGAGATGTGGTCGCGGTTGAGAAGGGATTCACTCCGCTCTCCTTGGCTAAAGAGAACTTGTGCAAGCCAGTATATCTACTTGACACTAAAGATCACATGGAGGTATGGCAAGGTAAGCAGCTACACGGACGTTTCTTCCGGGCCCTCGACGGGCTTGATGTAGATTTACCAGCGTCCGTAGGCTGACTGCGTATTGAAAATTAAAATTCATCATCATCATCTCAGCGTCAATCCCAGTCGCATCCGTAGCTTTTCAACTTTGGAATCTGGGGTCCCCCCCCTTTTTTTTTATTAATATATAAACCAGCGCTTGACCGCAATCCCGCCTGATGGTAAGCAGTGACGCAATCATTGATGGTAAAGCGCACTAGTTTATTAAGAGCCTATTTACTCTAGCCTTGAAGACACTCAAATTGTAGTCCGACGGAAACACCGCCGCCGGCAGATTGTTCCAGTCCCTCGATGTACGCCGTATAAAGGAGGAGGCGGAACGCTTCGTCCGGATCGTAGAGGTGTTAACAACATAAGGGTAGAAACTCGCCGTACGACGGGTCGTCCGATGGTGGAACGGAGATGGGGGAATTAAATCGTGCAATTCCCTCGCACACTCCCCGGAATGTATCCTATAGAACACCGAAAGGCTGGCTACTCTACGCCTGTGCTCTAGGCTTTGGAGACCAACTCGAGTTAAATCAGGGTCACCAATCAGCCTCTTCGCACGCCTCTCTACTGAATCCAAAGTGGCCAGGTGACACTTAGCAGCACCAGCCCAAATGTGGCTGCAGTACTCCACACACGAACGGACCTGTGGTTTGTACAACATTAGAAGCTGCCCTGGTGTGCCCTTTACCAGTCTAACTGCTGATTTTGGCTAAACTTCGATATTTTCAGTGAAGTGACTGCCGTCTGACCTCCACAACCTGAAGGCGATATCTAAGCATTGCAGTTAGACCAATTGTTAGATTTTTGAGGGCACCAACAACCCGTAACGACTGCCACTCAGGCCGTCAGGTCCATCGCCCACACAGGGGCCCCATACAGGGCCATGGACCCCACGAGTCCCACGTACAACCGCCTACAGGCGGCGCTCGGGCCCTCTATGTTGGGAAGCAACGTTGATAGCGCGCCTACTGCTCCCATCAGCTTGGGCACCAGGCCAGAATTCCCAACGGCTGTCGAGCACCAATCCCAGGTATTTCATGGTGGACTCGACAGCTATCCGGGCCCCGCTGACCACGATATGTGATCTCGGCGCCAGCGCACGCCGGGGGCCATGATATACCATGGCTTCTGACTTGTCAAGGGCCATCCCCAGGCCCAGGCGTCGAATGCGGTGTGTGTGTGACACCTGTGACACCGCAGCCGTGGCTACCAACGTCGCTTCATTGCACGAGGTCTCTCGGGCAGTGACGTCATCTAACTCAACCTGTAAATTTAAGGTGAATCCTACTCACGAGGCGCCTAAAATGAGTTTGTGTTTTGTTTCCTTCCATTCTTTATCCAACTCACGGGTGAGTAGCTGCTCCGATCTCTGTGAAACAATTTCTCATGATATTATTACACGTACACAATTACGCTAGAGAAAGAAAAGTAACAAAATAATTTTAAAATATTTGCGGCCAACATAAAGGAGAGCAAGATGGAGAACATAAAAACTTACAAGTTTGAAAAAATATGCGTCGCATTCATAATCAGCATAAATGCTAAGACCTTATGCGAGACAGAATACCAGCAAAGAAGGTTATATACGAACGACAGCAGGCAAAGCTACCCGAAACAGTCAAATATTTCTAATCAACCTTGTGCCTTAATACGTTATTAATAAAGTTGAAAATCCAATTAAAAAATCTAAGATATTGTAGTAGCTTGATGTGCTGTCGTCTGCACTACCAAATGTTATGAAAATCCTTGAGTACAAGATGACATTAAATATTATATCGCGTACAGGTGAATACGGGATATTTCAAGGATGGATCAAGGATTTTAACTACGTCACTGCGAACAATAAATTATTCTAAATATTTGTCACTCTCTGATTCACTACAGTCTGTCTTGATTGTATTAGTCTTAAGTGTAGCGTAATCTATTTTTCGAGGCAGTAAAATATACACAATGCTATGTACGCCGTAATTGTCATGTATATTAGTCCTTTAGTTATTAAGATTACTCTAGCATAAATTTAATAAATGTGATGTGGCTGTGCTTTAAATAAATAATAAAAAAACAATATAGGACAAATGCACATAACATAAAATATTAGAACACGCTTGTATTCCTCGAATATTGATTAAGCAGAGGTGCGCGCCCATAGTAGACGTACACTCACATCTTGCCAGTTATGTCCTGTGTCCGTGTGTAGTATATTCCGTGGTGGCAAGAATCTATTGCCATCACGGGACATAAAATTGACCCTAAGCTGTTACTGAGAAATTCCAGATAGAAAAACTCGATAACACTTTTCAGGACCAAGGAATGAAATCCTGGAGCTACTTGTAACAACTTACCGCAATAAGTAGTCTGGAGTAGAAATATAAATTGGCCTTCTCTATTTCGGACAGTTCTCTTTGACGTTGTTTGCAGAGCAGCTTATTGTACTTATTGTTAGGTTCAGGCGACCAGCAGTCCACGTACCCCTGGAAATATACGTTGTCACGTCTCGATTTTGTGTATCTAAGTATTCCCGTTACCTCGTCGACGAGTTCTTAGACGAGGTAATGAAAATACCGCATATAGTGGATGGTTATGCATCCAATCAGTATATGCGAGGTATTGAGGTTTCTATTCGATAGCTAAGGTTTTATAAAAAGGCTGCATCTTGCCACGAGATGCGACTCCATCTAATAGAAACTGAGGCTTAGTACCAGTACATCTTTACTCTCTATTGTTGTCTTTTAGAGATTGCAGTTTTCGTGACATCATCATAATCAACTCAGCGTTAATCCCAGTCGCATCCGAAGCTATTTTCAACTTTGGAGTCTGTGGTCCGCTTTACCAGTCTAACTGCTAATTTTGGCGAAACTTCGACATTTTCCGTGAAGCGACTGCCATCTGACAGCATTGCAGTTAGACCAATTGTTGGACTTGAGTGCTCCAACAGCCACTAACGACTGCCACTAGATTTTCGTATGGTAACCGGGACCAACGGCTTAACGTGCTTTCCGAGGCACTACCAGACCAGTGCAAATATTTATATTCATGCATACAAATATTTGCACTGCACGGGGATCGAACCCGCGCCTCCTTGCGCTGTGGCCGCGTTCGCTACCGCTACGCCATGGAGGCTGTCAAAGGAGGCAGTTTTCGTAACATGTGGTAGAAAATTCTTTTGCATATTTTGGGCAATAGCTGAAAAACATACTCCAGTTCGCTGAATGTGGTTGATCCTCTTAAGCAAATCTTTGTTAACATTCATGTTCTCTTCCAACTGCCGCGCGTAGTAGTCTAACCTTCGAGGCTTCAAGTACAGTTCCGGGAAAAGCTCCGGCGGGCTATCGTCTACTTTATGCTTCGCCATTTGCAACTAAGGTAGAATAATTCAAGGTAATTAAAGATATTTAATATATATGTATAGAAGAAGAATTGATAGGTATTATAATGCTATTGATTACTCTGCAAGCTACGTCGGTAACTCCGATTCTTTTCCGGATAAGTTCGTTTCAAATTTTATTCTTCAAAGATAATCCGTGTGCACCCATAGTGTGCTATAAAACCTTTTTGTGGACCAGCCTGTTATTTTTTAAATTTCAGCACCGTATAACATACGTGTACGTATAACATAAATCTTCTAACAAGATTACGATGGACTGAGTTGATAAAGCCTGTGTAGATGCAAGCAATACCTAACTAGTTATGTATAGATTTTTAAAATAAATCAGTCATTTACCTCTTTTAGATGATTGCACCAGCATTGATAAAAATCTATAGGTATTAATGGAAATCTTGGCGGCTGTAAAGTAAGATGATTAAGATTTACTATCAAAAAGAGAAGGTGTTAATTTTATTTCAATGTTTATAAATCATGATGAGGTTACAAGTTTAAAAACGCGTGGCTTGCGCACGCGCGGCGGCCTTGGCTTCTCAGGTTCGGGCGGTGGAGTCTTCAAGAGCGGGTTTTCCAACAATTCGTCGCATGTTCTTTGTCGTAATGGATGCATGTTTCAGGCTCTAGAAGCTGTTTTTAAAATCCTTCTTCTGAGCTAGAAGATATTTTTAATTCGACATGAATATATAAATCAGAATGATAAATAACATGATATATAAATCAGAACTTCATATATTTTGTATGCACCAGCAGCAGTCCTAAAAATGACAACTGAAATCTGTGTTACCTTTATGCGTGATAATTTGGAATTCGCTTGCGATAAAACATATACATGGAGAGCAAGCAAGTTTCCTGCAAATATCCTGAATTCTATTGAGTGTGTAATGAACTAATGATAATTATAATTCACTTTTATAATTTATTTTTGAGCATTCATGCCGCTTCATTGTTCATACTTTCGCTGAACTTTGAAAGACGATGTCATAAATGATTTCTTTTTACTATCGCCGTGATAGAATAGTTTTTATTCGTCCTATATTTGTATAATGAAGTACTACTATGAATTAATTTTTCGAAATAGTTGGAATTTTTGGAAGAATCACAACTAAAGCTGTTTGAGAATTTGATAATGTAATCCGGAAATTGGGAAAGTTAAATACATTTGATACAAGAGGATATTTTTATAAATTTATTTATTTACCCAAAAGTTTGTTTTATTTGATATACACTAAATGCAGTGTGTCTTGTTTTGCAATCGGCACCGTTGCGTCCTCACAGGCTGTTTTCTGCTTGGCTTTTGCAATTATATCGTACGTAGACATGCTGATCTGCAGGGGTTTGTAGGAGATGGTCACGATTTGTGCCAATTTGTTGTAATATACAGCAGGATTTGATAACATGTTGTTCACTTCAACCCTGACGTAATCAATTTCGTAACATTCCGGAACCTGCAAAAGAAAATGTTAGAACGGACTCTAGAATTAAATATGTATTTGTGTTGTTAAGAAGACATATTTAAGATAACTTCAAAACACTGACAGGATATTACAAATGAAATTCTCCCGGAAATTTATTAAAATTCAACAGAAAAAAAGGTGACAAGAATTCCTAAATTGATCTCAAAATATCAATTTCTGTTTTTAAGTAAACCGATTGTAAACTTTTAATGTTGTACTTACAGTAAGGAGTATAGTTTTTGATTTCTCTAATAGGGATATATCACCTTGATTGTGAGCTATAACTCTACTACCCAGATCATTGCTACCAAATTCCCACACTTCGGCAAACGCAAAATGAGTAGTTGTAGCGATAAAAACAATAAGAGTAAAACTCATTGCATTAACAATTAAAACTTGCTTCTGTGACGATTTATCGACAAGCTCCCAATGTTTAAATTATACAATGAACAACATATAAAACGTTTTCACCTTATTGCTTGCTACTTCTAATTAAGAGATTCATGTATTACAATAATTTTTATATTCGCTGTAATGCCTTGCAGAGCAAACAAAATTGATTCGTTCATATTGTTTCGCTCCATACAATTTCAAATATTTGCACGGTATTATAGTCGTACGTATATAGAACGACCTTCACCGATCGAGTAACCGGACGAAATGTGTTTTTTACAAATTAAAATATGTTTATGAATGTAACAGTGATGAAATCCTGTCAAGGATATTTTTAATTAATTATATATAAAAGGTTATTTTTTTTAATACCTTCACCGATCGAGAAACTCGTGAAAGTCCGAAGTCTATGGAATATACAATCGTAGGGTTGCCTACTTTTTTCTTGTCAAGGCGTAAGGGTTGCTTAATTTAAACAAGTGATTAAAAAACCTTCACTGATCGAGTAACCAAATAAATTATGTATCAAAATTAAGATACTTTTTTAACGAATACGATGGTAAATGGTTATGGGTAGGGTTGTAATGTAGGCCTTGTTAGCGGAGGCGGAAGCGGATGCGGAGGCGACGAGTCTCACCTGCGTGGACGAGGAGGTTAACGGAGGCGCAGAATTTAAATTTATGGTTAATAAAAACAATTTTTTTATTTTATATACGTACATTAATAGTAGTACACTTACTAAAAAAATATTACCTTCTAGTAATGAAAATTAAGGAGAAACAAATTGTATTTGCCGCATTCCCGTCTCGCACTAATTGATTCATGGCTATTTCGCGCTCAAACGTAGCCGGACAGATGTCGAGCGTAGCAGCTTGTGCGTTATTTTATAAATATTAGGTCCTTATACAGTATGTTAAGAAAACTCTGTCCGACCCATAAGGATAATAAAGGTTAGGTAAACACATGACCAAATATAATATAAAATTTTACGTAATCACCATAGTATAATATAATAATGAATACTACAATACTAATGAATTTTGAAATAATCTTTTTTCCCGCGAATTAATTCCAACTTCCCCGAAATTTGATAATTTTTAAAAAGTGACAACACCGGTATTATTATGAGCGAATAGCGATGCGATCACGTGCCGCGTCCCTGCCGCCCGCCGCCTCCGCCGCCTCCGCCGCTGCGCGCGTATTTGTGGATAACGCAGATTTATTAAGTTACCTCTTTTTGCGAAATAATATTTATTTTTTTAGGTGGATTTTTTTTTAAATTTTAGCCCGGTTTTGTATGCTTATCATCGTATATATCGTAGAATCAGTTATCGATACCTAACAACACCTTCACGGGTCGGACAGGGTTTTCTTAACATACTGTATATGAAATTGGCGTTTTGTATAGTAATAAAAGTAAAATAACAGTATAGTAACAAGGTGTTTCAATAAAATTGCAACTTGGACAGATCTATATAATAACTTTATTCTTCACAACAGGTAACAGCCAATATATTATACTTAAATCGAATACATAACGGACGGACTCCGATATTTCTTAACTATTCCGAGTGATTCGGATGACAACCAGCGACTGCGCGTACTCGCTCCAAAAAATGCTTATATCTAATCACACTCCCGCCACCACTTTGACGAATTAAATGAGGGTACTAGAGAGTTGGCGCAATTTCCGGTTTCGCTCCTTCTAGACAACTATATGAAATTTAAACAAAAACTGATCATTAAAATACAAATAAATGTTCTTAATATTTTAGAAAGAATCATTACATTACATTCGGCCATCCGACTTAGTGCAGCCTCCTGGCGCACTACAGCTAATATCAAGAATTCATAAATAACATAATATAGAAGTACACAACTTAGATTCTATCGGACTTTATACAACAATAACAAATACTATTCAATAATATATTACTTAAAATCTCAGTTGATTATCAAATCAAGAAAAAGAATCATTACATTAAATTACCTTGTTTAATTAATGATAATATAGAACATCTACTTCAGAATCGCACAGTTCATTTCTTGTAATCTGGCTTAATAATCAGAATTCAATGAAAAGAGCACATTTTGTGATGTCAAATGATGGTGCATTTGAATGTCAAAATAATTAATAGAAGACAATTTGGTTAACAGAAAGGAGATTGTTTGTTCTGATGCCATAAACACATACGACAATTAATAAATTAAATGACAAAATGAAAGTGGCTGGACTATTTATCGACCTCAGCTCAGCTTTTGATACTATTGACTATGAATTATTACTGACTGACTTAGAACATTACAGTATCGAGAGGCAAATCCTTAATTCTCATAAGATCCTACTTACATAATAGAAGAATGTCTGTAGAAATTAAAAGCATCGATAGCTATTTAGAATTAAGAAAAACATTATACAAATTATGTACAGAGTTGAGAAATAAACAATTTATTTACTTATTTTATTTATTTATAGAAACAATCATGGAAGTTGTATTCACGTCTAAAATCACAAAGATACAACGTGGTGTACCTCAAAACTCAATTTTGGGGCCTATTCTATTTATTATATTTACAAATGACTTGCTGAACTTTATGCATCACACTAAAATTAATGTAAAACTTGTCTTTGCGGATGACACTAACATAATAGGGGCCAATCACTTAAAAGAATTGACCCAAGCTGTAAACGAACCACTTAAAAATCTTTACGATTGGTTTACAGTTACCTTTTGCTAAATACAAGTAAAACCAACATTACTTTATTCAAGACAACAACTCGTAACAACGACAATCTAGACGTACAAATTGATGGAGACAAGATTGACTTAGTAGACAAAGTCAAATTCTTAGGTATTAACATAGATGTGAACTTAAAAACATGAGCTAGCTGCTATTGACTCTTCTATTTCATCCTTAGAGCCTTAGAGATATTTTAGATTTAAAGCATCTAAAGGCTAATTATTATAGTGCTTAACGAAGCTAGATTGAGGTAACAGTTACAATTATACGTGTCAGAAAGCATTCATCTTACAGAAATGTGCTATAAGGACTTGAGTAAGGATCTCACAAACAGAATCTTGTAGAGAGCATATTTTTTTTTTTTTTTTTAAGTTGAATATTTTGACAGTACTAAGTTTATATATTGGTTATTCTTTGTTACTTTGCTAAGTATATTCGTCAGTATGAATCACAAGAGGAACGTAAGGTAAGAGAAAGCATATGAAGAAAGGAGTTTAAACACAAGTTGTCACCAAATTTTAACGTGGTCAGGCATTGCTCCAGCTACCAAGCAGTTGAATTGTTCAATAGGTTACTAACTGATTTGAAATTGTTAATATATAATAGTCATTTATTTAAAAATAAATTAAAAACCTTGTTGGAAAGATGTTTAGTTTATAATCAGTATCAGAATTCATGTCAAATGATACAAAATGAAGAAAGTACCAGTGAACACGCTTTCGACTCAATTCCTTAACTTTGACTGTAACAATGCATTTGACATTATTTTATTTATTTTTTTCTTGTAATCATATCTGACATTTGTTTATATATCTATTGACACACTTAAGAATAATTGATTGACTTGTTAGGTTTGTCTGTGATTATTTGTTTTATTATTTATGTACACACAATAAAATATTCAAATCGACATTTTTAATTTTTTTTTAGCCGCATGTGGTATTTCTATTTTAATTTTATATGCAATGTTCAACACAATGTAAATTGTTTAGAATAAATAAATGATGATGATGAATAGACTATTGTTCAATTGGGTAATTGACGAAAATGAAATAATAAAAATAATGAAATAATGACAACTAGTTTGCCTCGTCATTCTCGTTTTCCTAAGCCAGCTGTCAATGGTTTGAGCCCTATAGGCCGGGTCGAATTCGGGATACACATTATTTTAAATTTTAAAAAAAATGAATTTCCACTTGGTTCTCCTTTGAAGTCGGGGAGCAGCTTCAACAAGTCTTTCGCGGCCAGCACACTCGATGTCCCACGAGCCCTCCTTGGTGTGGCCTCTCCGCCAGAAGTAGAAGTCGCTCTCCTTCCACTACTTGACCGCCTCCCAGGCGGAGCAGCTGGAGGCGCCCCTCCCTTTTATCATCCTCGCTTGGTACCATGGCTGAAAATAAATTGAACCGAGTAGAAATCCGTACCCCGATTATCCAAACCAGTACAAAAATATTCATTGCTAATAGTTTCATAAGCTTTAAGCCATTAATTTTATCCAAGCAACTACTGAACATAATCCACTCAGTCCTCACAATAATCTAGTGGGCAAACATAGTCCACTCAATCTTAATAATAATCCAGTGGACAAACATAGTCCACGCAATCTTGACATTAATCCTGTGGACAAACCTAGTCCACGCAATCCTAACATCAATCCAGTGGACAAACCTAGTCCACGCAATCCTGACATTAATCCAGTGGACAAACCTAGTCCACGCAATCCTGACATTAATCCAGTGGACAAACCTAGTCCACGCAATCCTGATATTAATCCTGTGGACAAACCTAGTCCACGCAATCCTAACATCAATCCAGTGGACAAACCTAGTCCACGCAATCCTGACATTAATCCAGTGGACAAACCTAGTCCACGCAATCCTGACATTAATCCAGTGGACAAACCTAGTCCACGCAATCCTGATATTAATCCAGTGGACAAACCTAGTCCACGCAATCCTGACATTAATCCAGTGGACAAACCTAGTCCACGCAATCCTGATATTAATCCTGTGGACAAACCTGGTCCACGCAATCCTAACATCAATCCAGTGGACAAACCTAGTCCACGCAATCCTGACATTAATCCAGTGGACAAACCTAGTCCACGCAATCCTGACATTAATCCAGTGGACAAACCTAGTCCACGCAATCCTGATATTAATCCTGTGGACAAACCTAGTCCACGCAATCCTGACATTAATCCAGTGGACAAACCTAGTCCACGCAATCCTAACATCAATCCAGTGGACAAACCTAGTCCACGCAATCCTGACATTAATCCAGTGGACAAACCTAGTCCACGCAATCCTGACATTAATCCAGTGGACAAACCTAGTCCACGCAATCCTGATATTAATCCTGTGGACAAACCTAGTCCACGCAATCCTGTCAATCCCGTGGACAAACCTAGTCCACGCAATCCTGTTAATCCCGTGGACAATCCTAGTCCACGCAATCCTGAAATGTCAAAATGACATAAATGACATAATAAGAATAACTAAACATAAATGCGTATTATTTGCTGATGACATAACAATTATAGTGACATCCGATAGAAAGAAAAGTACCATTACAGATCATGAGTTAGATATCAATAATACAATAGACACATTATTGAATTGGCTTGACTTTCACCATTTAAAAATTAATTTAAATAAATCCGTTTACATTCAATTTAACCAATCTAATAATAATAAATATAATATAAAATGAATATCACTAAATTCAACGAAGTAATGCACACCAAATTTTTGGGAGTAATAATAGATAAAGATATTAATTGGAAAGAACACGTGGAAAGTGTTAGCACTAGAATTAATAAATTTGTCTATGCGTTGAAACAAGTTAAAAATGTCACGAATATAAAAACTGCTGTTATTTCATATCACGCGTATGTTGAATCGTTACTGCGCTATGGTCTGGTGATGTGGGGTAATAGTACTGATGTAAATAGAGCTTTTGTCGCTCAAAAAAAAAAAATGCATAAGGGCAATATGTGGCCTTCAACCGGATGACTCATGTCGACCAGTATTTAAGAGACTTGGTTTGCTACCGCTGCCGGCTCTTTATATTTATGAAATATGTATGTTTGTCAGGCAGCATCAAAATTTATTTGTCAAAGCAAATGACATTTGTGTCCGAAACCGACGAGACCCCAACAGGCTCGTACTAAGTGAGATTCAAAGGCTAGCTAAATATAATAAAAGCTGCCTTGCAATGTGTGTACATTTATATAATAAGTTACCAAACGATCTCAAAAATGTGAATACCAGATTGTTTAAAAGGAAATTGTATGAATGGTTGTCTGTGAATGGTTTTTATAGTGTTAAGGATTTCCTTGACAAAAATGTTAATGTCTAGTACATCTTGGAAAATCTACATGCTTATATTAAATTGGCAAAACATGTCTTGGTCCAAATTGTATTATTACCATCTCTGTAAACCGTGTTTTTATGCAAATAAATATATTATTATTATTATTCCTTTATTTCACTGTATACACATATAAATTACATTTTTAAATATTTCTATATAAACAATACATAAAAAACATTTAAAAATATAAAAAATAGTAGCCCACCGGCATCGGGAACAGGGTCCAAGCTACCGGCGGTCAGGGCTCCAGAGAGAGGAACTTCCTGACAATGCGAGCCGTGTCCAGAAGTACAGCTTTCTGAATCAAGCCTTTGATCCAGCTGCCTAACGAGAGCCTCTTGAGGTGTTGGTCGAGGCTCTTGGCTATTAAGCCATTGGCTGTCACGACTATCGGTACAATGATTGCTGAATCCACCTCCCACATGTCGACAACCTCGTGAGCCAAGTCAAGATACTTGATTTGTTTATCTTTCTCGGCTTTCACGAGGTTCTCATCATGCGGGATGGTTATGTCAACAATCATTGCACGCCGCTCTGATCGATCCACCATCACTATATCAGGCTTATTGGCAACAATAGTCCTGTCAGTGATGATGGATCGATCCCAGTACAATGTGATATGGTCATTTTCGAGAACTGGGTCGGGCATATACCTGTAGTACGGCACCTCCGATTCCACAAGGTTGTATTTGAGAGCAAGTTGCTGATGAATTATCCTGGCTACAAGGTTGTGTCTATGCAAGTACTCTCCGTTAGCTAGACGAGAACACCCGGAGATAATATGCCTTATTGATTCCCCCGGCCGGTGACATGCCCGACAGATGTCAACTGTGCCGTCTTTCACAATAAATCTCCGGTAATTGTTCGTCATCATAACTTCGTCCATAATTGCACATACAAAACCTTCGGTTTCCCCAAAGAGGTCACCGAATCGTAGCTAGGCCACGGACGCTTGTAAATCTACATCAGGCCCGTGTAGGGCTCTGAAAAAGCGTCCGTGAAGCTCCTTGTTCTTCCATACCTCCATGCGATCATTGGTGTCAAGCACTGCTGGTTTATGCCAGTTCTCTTTAGCCAAGGAGAGCGGAGTGAGGCCCTTGTCAACCGCGACCACATCTCGATGCATTCCCACGTCGGTTTCAAGAAAATATTCCCTGAGACTGCATACCTCGCGATTGTGGAGGGTCTTAGCGTTTAAAAAGCCACGACCTCCACATTTTCGCGGGATATACAGCCTCATAACCGATGATCGTGGGTGATGCAATCGATTTGCAGTCAGCAGCGTACGGACCCTCTGATCCAGGGCGTCAAGTTCGGTTTGAGTCCATTTGAGTATGCCGAAAGAGTACATCAATACCGGCATGACCCAACCGTTGAAAGCGCGCACTTTATTCCCGCCTGATAGAAGACTATTAAGTACTTTTTTCAGGCGGCCAAAGAAGCGTTCCTTTAACGATTGCTTCATGTCAGTAACATTGATGCCCAACGCTTCCGACATACCCAAATACTTATAGGTTTCGGATGCGGAGAGGGCTCTAAGGTTTATGGAACTCGTGAGTTGGGTTCCCACGGATTCCATAATCTCTCCTCGCTTTACATGCATGACCGCACATTTGTCCACACCAAATTCCATCCTAATGGAGCTACTGAAAGTTTCAGTAATTTTCAGTAGCTCCTTTAGTTGTGAATTGTTGGGAGCAAAAAGTTTCAGATCATCCATGTAAAGGAGGTGCGATATAACCTGACCACCTCTCCTCAACCGATAGCCTAGACCTGAATCCTCCAATAGTGTGCTTAGAGGATTCAATGCTAAGCAAAACCAAAGCGAACTCAAACTGTCGCCCTGAAATATACCTCGCTCGATCCTTATCGGTTCGCTATTCCTCTGAATATTTCGACATCCTGGATAGCGAAGGACTGTCCTCCATTGCCCCATACACGTCATCAGGAAGGTGCGTAGAGTTGTATCCACTTTATACAACTCCAGCACCCGCATGAGCCATGTATGTGGCACTGAGTCATAGGCCTTCTTATAATCTATCCAACATGTCGAAAGATCCTTTCGGGAATGACGAACCTGTTGGCTAATGGTCATATCAATGAGGAGTAGCTAATTAGTACCGCGGGACCCGCTCCTACATCCATTTTGAGAGGCAGACATGATAGCGTTGCTGTCAATATGTTTGTTAATTTTAGTTTTCAAAATGGATGTAAGAACTTTATAGACCGTCGGTAAACATGTGATCGGTCTATAATTTTTGGGTTCCGCGGTGCTACCTGATTTATGGAGCAGGTGGGTTATTCCAGTAGTTAGAAACTGAGGTAACGAACCAGACACTAAGGCAGTCTGGAATTGAGATGCCAAGCGAGCGTGCGATCTTGAAAACCATTTTATCCAAAAGTTATGCAGCCCGTCCGGTCCTGGCGATTTCCAGTTAGGTAACGGACGGACTGCACGAGCTACATCTTGGGGGCAGATGGTAATAGCCCCCATTTCAGGTATTGGATCACAGGCTCGCTCGACATCCCGAGCCCAGTCACCTTCAGTGTGACTGACAGGCACCGACCAGATACTGCGCCAGAATGAACACATGGCATCATCATCTGGTAGGCACGTGTCAGCCACACCTTGTTCTGGTCGTTCCCAGTCCCTATAAACCCACCTTTGATTGCTCTGGAAGGTGCGATTCTGGGTGTACCGTTCTACTCGTCGTTTATACCGACGAATACGGTTCGCCCATGCATACACTTTCTGCTTCAGGAAGTCGATGCGCTCCGTGATACGGGCCATATAATTCTCAGGGCTGGTATTTGTACCTGAGAATGCCCGCCTCACAAAGCGCATCACTCTAGGACGAGTATTACCCTCCCTGAAGCAGATTAGTTTACCGATGAGTGCTCTGGCCCCACCAATACGACGTTCAATCCTGTGCTGCCAAGCTGGTACTACTGGTTTCGGTCGTGTAGCTCTGGAGTCACTGTGAAATTTGACATGAGCTACACGACAAGCTGCTACAGCTGCGCAGTACAGGATTGAATGAGTATCAGTGAGGTCCTCGCAGGTATCAAAATAATTTGATAACTGCGCATCCAGAGCAGCCATCAGTGCCCTATTTCTGTTATGCATGGGCAAACGTGGCAGGCGTGGTCTAATTTCTGCCGACATGTAACGGTATTCCCGAATCGCAGCCTCCAAAGCATTCCTTAATTCCTCATTGCACTGGGTACTTACATTTGTAGCCCTATCATTACTCCCCTCGTCAGCATAGTTTGTTGACTGCGGTGGTATCTCCGCAGTCTGCGATTGGTGAGCAATGACACGGCTACTCTGCATTTCATTTCGCAGGCGATCAAGCACAGTATCATCCAACATATGATTACGCTGGATAGCCCGTACCTGATCCGACAGTCGTTGAGCCGAAACGTTGACAGCTGGTTCAAGCACCTGAAACAGAGAGAGCATTCGAACACGGTACGCGGTCAGGTTGTTTCCTCCCTCTGTAGCCCCATAGTATGAGCGCATGACGTTTTCGTTGATGGATTGTGTCCATCTCATGCGCTGCACACTTCCGCCGGGAGCTGGGACCCTGTCAGAAGCCGATGGGCCTCGAGGTCCTAAGCGGTCCGGCGGCCAGCGTCCTCCCCGTCGGCGAACAGGTGGTGGCGTCGTCGGCGGAGAGAAGTACTCGTCGCTCGAGCTCGACGCAACTGCCGCAGCCGGGGTCGTCACAGCACTTACAGTGGCGCTGGAGACCGGCGGCGGCGAAGCGGAGCTGAGCAACGAGTCCGGAGATGTTGGGCGTGCACGTTGTCTTGCGGCAGATCTTGTCAACATTGCATATTCATATTAAATATTTTTCTTTTCTGTTTTGTATTGTCCACGGTGACATGACAGATGTCACCTCCAATGGTTCGGTTTAGTGCGACTAGAAAACTTCTCCATTATGTATAGAGACTTTTTTATGTATATTTTAAATTATTTCAGATTCGGGCTTGGGTTTTGTGTTGAAGATTTCACAATATGGAAAAGAAAAACTGATTTTAAAAAATATATCTGATACTGATGGAAATATGATGTTGACGTTTGCAGTGTTGCCATTTTATTATTATTATTATTAATCCCGTGGACAAACCTAGTCCACGCAATCGGGATGACGCCTTGTAATAATTAATGTTCGATTCATCAGATACTTCTTTTTTTTTTCTGCTCTTTTTTTTCTTTGTTTTAGGTTTAAAGAACTTTATTTCTCAAAAAGAACATAATACAGTTCACTTATATGAGACTTAACATTTAATGCACACATTATTTCGTCTAGTGACGCAGCATGATAAGAAAGCAAAACAAAAGTGTGGGTAGTTACATAGTACATTTACAAACAAGTTAATACGGCTGGCCAATTAGAAACCGAGGTACCCTCTTATTTATTGATTATTTACTTTTGAGCAAATTATTGTGTAGATGTGCTTATGTATGCAGCTAACTATAGTCTCAGAGACCGGTGATCGTTTATGTGTTTCATTTTATAATTTTGGCTATAATGTGTATGTTAGTTTTATGTTGTAATTATTACTTAGGTATACTTATTATTAAATATATTTAAATAAGTACATGTTTTTTTATGCTTAATTTTCTTGATTTACAAGTAGTAATCGTATTTAATACTTTATTAACTTACCAAGTATTTCATAGTATGTTGCCAGGGTATTTATGTATAACTTACGTTCAGCGTAATATATTCCTTTAGTTTTCTTTTATAAATATTCATGCTTCTACACTCCTTGATTTCATTTGGCAATTTGTTATATTTTAATTTGTTAATTTTTTTTTTTCTCGTACCTTATCCCTATCATAGCAATAATCCAATCCAGTGAACAAGCATAGTCCACTCAATCCTGACAATAATCCAGTGAACCAGCATAGTCCACGCAATCTTAACAATAATCCAGTGAACATATATATTATAGTTACTGTATCTGATCTGTGTCTAAAAATATCTGTTCAAACCATACCCTCAATTATTATGTTCATAAAAATATTTATTCTAAACATCTAGGTACCCAAATTACATACAGTTTCCTGTAGCCATCACGAACAACAATATTAAGGAGTCGCCTTAACCAAATGTTCGCCGCGATAAACCACAAAATGTGAATAAATAGCACTGTCAGGGAGTTGCCCTGACCGAACGCTGCCCATCCACGATTAGAAACTGTACGAACTTATACATTCAAAACTTCAACGTTTGGTATATTATCACCAAAACACCATGAGGGAGTTGCCCTCACCAGATGAATCAACGACAATAAAACCACAGATTAGATTTGGTTTACGTAAAATTAATATTTTAAATACTACATGGCATGGTTTGAAATAATGATAAATAATCATTTTTTTATAATCAAGAAATGAATATTGCTTATACATACCTTTATTTTGTGGGCTGAATCCTCTCTCACTTCTGAGATTTCAATAAAATTGCAACTTGGACAGATCTATATAATAACTTTATTCTTCACAACAGGTAACAGCCAATATATTATACTTAAATCGAATACATAACGGACGGACTCCAATATTTCTTAACTATTCCGAGTGATATGACAACCAGCGACTGCGCGTACTCGCTCCAAAAAATGCTTATATCTAATCTCACTCCCGCCACCACTTTGACGAATTAAATGAGGGTACTAGAGAGTTGGCGCAATTTCCGGTTTCGCTCCTTCTAGACAACTATATGAAATTTAAACAAAAACTGATCATTAAAATACAAATAAATGTTCTTAATATTTTAGAAAGAATCATTACATTACAGGTGAACTGATGACCTGGTGAAGGTCGCGGGAAGCCGATGGATGTGGGCAGCACAGGAGCGGTCAGCGTGGAAAGCCTTGGGGGAGGCCTTTGTCCAGCAGTGGACATCTATGGGCTGAAGAAGAAAAGTAAAATTTAGTAAGTAAAATATATATAATATATTTATTTAATCAAAGTGTGATCCACTGCTATCTATGTACTTCTGCCTTCTCATAGGTAGTTCGTTTATGCCTTTTCTAAAAAAAAATGTTAGGGCGGGAATCAATAAATCGGAGTTGAATTTTTTCCCTTGCAAAAAGTTATTCAAATTTCTAAAAAAATGTAAATATAAATGTAGTCTGTTTGGAGCAAGGTCCGGGGAGTACAGTGGATGTTTTAAACTTTCCAACTGCCGCAGTGTATATATGTGGTCTATGGTGCTAAAGCCTCTTCAGAAGCCTGCTTGTTCGGGGGGCTAGAAGTCGTCTAACTTGCGAGCGACACAATTCGTGATGACCCAAGAAAATAGCTTATAGACATGGCTCAGGAGAGATATCGGTCTGTAGTTTTCAGGAGGGTATTATCAGCTTTATGAAAAACAATGCCATCACGCTCCTGTGAAATGCCTTAGGCGTTTCGCTTTTGAGAATGACAGAATTAAATAGCTTCTGAAGCACTTTAAGAACCAGTTTTGTCACCCGCTTTCAGAAGTTCAGCCGTATTTCCATTATCTCTAGCCGCCTTATCGTTCTTGAGCTGTTTCAGGGCCATACCAATCTTATACCGACTAACGTCCGGGATATCGTTGGTGTAGTGTCGGGTTAGTCTGGCTCTAGTATCATTGGCCAGGCTTACAACAGGTGCGTGTGTTGACGTGTATAACTCTCCGTAGAATTTCTCGATCTCAACTAGCTCGGCCATGGAAATGACGATCCTACCATCCCCAGTCTTCAGCCTCGCAAGTAGGCTCTGTTCAACAGAAAAAACTCTTGCGAAAACTCTGGAGCCTTTGTTCCGCTCGATAGCCTCTTCAATATAATTTGTATTAAATTGGCGTCATCAGGGGATTTTAAGACAACCTCCCGTGTTTCTTCCATTAGCCGACGGTTGGGACCGGAGATCTTCTTCTGTCCTTTTGAACGGAGAGTTTTGAAGAACTTGGACTCTTCCGTTTGGAGAGTTTCCACAAACCTGTTGTTATAGTGGTCCACATCTACGCATTCACCGAGGAATTCAAAGCGATTTTGCAATTCGATGTGAAGCTTTCGAGGTCTTGGAGCTGGGTTGAGGCTGGACGGACCGGAAACTTCATAAGTCGAGAGCATTCGATCCTAATATTGAAGTTCAAGATGCCTCTAATAATACGGTGATCACTCCCGGTTTTAACCACATGGATCACGGAGACATCGTTGAACATTAGCCTTCTCGTTGACATTATGAAGTCTATCTCGTTTTTGGTCTGACCATCGGGGCTAAACCTGCGATTGCGGGAACTTGCGGTTTAATGGTTTCCTGAAAAAAGACTTCATCACAAATAGTCCTTCCTTTTTCATGAAATCCATTAGCATCTGACTTCGAGGATTCCGAATTCTAACTCCAAATTGCCCCACTTTCGTGTCGTCCGTCTCTCGCGTGCCCAGTTTTGCATTAAAGTCCCTCATGACAACAGTGTAGTGGGTTTTGGTGGTATGTATGGCTCTAATGATGACCTCATACATAACGTCCACCTCATCGTCAGAGTGATTGAACGTCGGAGAGTAGACCTGTATAACCTTTAATGAATATCGTTTGGTTATTTTGAGTACTTATGTTATTTTATTTTGGTTATTTTTCGGTGGTAGGCCATAACATCGGCCGCCGGCAGAAGTTACCACCCACCAGACAAAGCCTTGCCGCCAAGCGATTTGTCGTGTTCCGGCGTGATGTCTGGTGAAGCCGTACGGAGGACGGGTCTGAGCAGTTGTGTTGTGAAGCGTGGCGATTACGATGCGCCAAATGTTATTGCATTGGGAGTTTGGTCGTGGAGGGTCTTCAGATCAATCTCCCTCTGATGCGGCATCGTTGGTCGTGTTGTTGGGTTTAACATTGCACCACCTCGCTCAACTGCCTACTTTCTTCCTATTCACTAAGTTGTTTTTAAGTGAATAGGCTTAATAAACTAGCGCGCTTTACCATCAACGATTGCATTACTGCTTACCATCAGACGTTATTGCAGTCAAGCACTAGTTTATAATGATTGAAAAAAAAAAATACAAATTAATCAGCACAATCGCAAGGTAGCTGCTGTGAATCGTTGAGGAGCTCCCTCGATTGATTAGGGTATTCGTAGTACGGTTTTTCAATGATGACGTTCTTTTGAAAAAAATGTTCCTTCAAATAAACGTTAAGTGCTAAACAGTTAGTTTGCAGCGCAGTGAAAGCAAAGTGATATACCGCGGCCCCGATGAACAGTTTTAAGTTGTGGATTTGAATCCAAACGGTTGCTTTGTGTTTTGTGTAAATAATTTCGTCACCAGTGCACTCAAAACTTTTTTTTACAAAAAAAAAAAAGAAAAACAAACGACCTCTAACAAACAACCCACATGGATGCAAACTTCTCATCAATATAAATGAATTGAGTCCAACCCAAGGTAATTACTGTAAATTGTCGAGGAGTTCCCTGAACTGAGCTTTGTCTTCATCATCAGCTCTATTCCTATCAATACAAATTAATCAAGCACGAGCATAACGTAGTTGCCGTGAATCGTTGAGGAGATCCCTCGACTGTCTCTCGGCTCCATCATCAGATCTACTACAGACCTTCATTATAACCCATATAGATGCAAAGTTGTCATTAATTTAAATGAAGTAATTCCAAACACAATGTAGCTACTGTTAACAGTTGAGGAGTTTCCTTAACTGTCCTTCGTCTTCATCATAAGACCCTTAATGACCATCATAATTTATTCAGGTGTAAAGCTCTTATCAATACAAATTAATCAAGGACAAACGCAAGGTAGCTGCTGTTAATCGTTGAGGAGTTCTCTTTCCTCCCTCGAGTACTGTCTCTCGGCTCCATTATCAAATCTACTGCAGACCTTCATTATAACCCTGGGTGCAATGTTCTTATGAATATAAATGAATTAAGTCCCAGCACAAACAACACTATACTAACTACTGTAAACCGTTGAGGAGTATCCGGTACTTTCACTTAATAAAAACATTATACTCCCCGAGATCGATGATGGTTTGAAATTCGTCGCCGTTGGTGCCCTAAGTTGACAGCCGGTTTTAAATCCTCCAAATATACGATGTTTGTTGGTGTTCTTGGTTTGACTATATTATACTAGTTTAACACATTTATAACACTATTATTATTATTTTTTTAAATAATTAATCTAGAGATCGTTTTTTTGACGACCGGCTGCCAGTTATTGCCAGTTAGTTTTTTTCATTTCATTAGGCAACCCATCACCGTTACATTCATAAACATATTTTTATTTGTAAAAAAGACATTTCGTCCGGTTACTCGATCGGTGAAGGTCGTTCTTTATACGGCCCCAAAGTCAAAGTCAAAGGATTGCGACTAGTTGGGATCGTTTGGACCGAACGGACCAATGGGCGGTCCAAACTATCCCAACTAGTCACAATCATTTGACAAAAATGGGCCGATCGGGAATGACCGATTCGGGGGCAGATCCTGTACTATTGACTTTAGTTGTGACTATTGAAAATGTTCGTTTTCTACAATATTGTTTAAACAATACTAACATTGTCTGTATGTCAAAACGTATGTCATAAATGCTTGTTTTGGATAAATAGGAAGCAGCAAATGAAGTAATTATTATCTACTGCATTGGTGAAATTGCTATTTGGCGTTGCAATAGGAGGAGGAATAAATTTTATAAGGTGACATGACTAGAATATGTTGTCTCTAATATCAGTTACATATACCTTGCATACATTTTAAACGTACACATATGGTGTTCAGAATGCAATTTGCGAACAATCACTGATAAAAGTAAGCAGAAGATTTTGTAAAGCAGCCTCCGTGGCGTAGCGGTAGCGAACGCGGCCGCAGCGCAAGGAGGCGCGGGTTCGATCCCCGTGCAGTGAAAATATTTGTATGCTGGAATATAAATATTTGCACTGGTCTGGTCGTGCCTCGGAAAGCACGTTAAGCCGTTGGTCCCGGTTGCCATACGAACATCTAATGGCAGTCGCTACGGGTTGTTGGAGCCCTCAAAAGCCCAAAAATTGGTCTAACTGCCTCTATATCGATTTTGGGTTGTGGTGGTCAGACGGCACTCCCTTCACGGAAAATATCGAAGTTTAGCCAAAATCAGCAGTTAGACTGGTAAAGCGGACCCCAGATTTCAAAGCTGAAAAAAGCTTCGGATGCGACTGGGATTAACGCTGAGATGATGATGATGATGATGATGACAGATTTTGTAACAATAACCTTCCTATTAGTTAGTTAGGCAAAACACCATAGCAAAATAAATGCGTAATAGATAGACACAAAAAAAAAAAAATAGGGCCAATATCATGTCCTTGAGGTACACCAAGATTTGTGTACCCCAAGGACATGACAGCAGGTGTAATATAAGGCTAAATAGAGCCATAAGATGTAATTACAACTTATTTTGGAAATACACAGTGGAATTATTTTCTTTATTTGGTAGAAATTGAAGTTGGTGTGTAAAACGCACCGATCAAAGGCTTGTTGAAGGATATGCCTTGTGAGATGGTGTTTGTTTACTGTCTGCTGCGAAGTTAATTGGGTTTCTTTCTGTCTATCAAGATGTGCTCCTTTACCAGGTTACATCTGCGTCTTTATCAGGTTCAAAGTAAGGCAATATGAAAGTGGGTACGCTCAATTATACGACATATTTATATGATAAATACACGAAATTAAATCTTGGGGACTTCACATTGATGTTGCAATTGATCCGTGCAATCACTGATGAAATACAGCTTAAACTGTGAAATTGTGATTTGTTAGTTAAGTCTCTAGTCACGTGAAATTATATGCTTGGAATGTTTTAATTACTAACCTGCAGCTAATTAGTAATGGTGGATTAGGTTTCAGTCTTAATCTTCAAGTCAAACGACTCAGACACTATCGGAAAGTAACCCACCGTAACTTACTTAGTATTAATACTTATTTTTATTTTGAAATGATATTTTCTTTTATCATCGTTACAGAAGTCTCTATTAAGTTACAAATTGTGAGTAATTTTTTGACAGGTGGGTTTATTTTTGTCTCATGTGTTGTGAAGCACAGAAACTATGGAAGTGGCCTTACTTGTGGAAGACTATGTCCAGTGGACGTGATTGGCTTAAATGATGATATTGAGTTTTGGTAGGAAGTATAATTTTTATGACTCCGATAATATATACATATACAGACTTCCATAATTACTCTCCTTTCGTCATCCCATTTTAACTGAGGTCGGTGCAACAGTTCTTTTTCTTCCATGTTTCTCCATTAGACGTCATTTCGGTAGTTATCCCATTTTTAATAATATCTTCATTCACACAGTCATCACGAGTCATTTTCCTCATTCCTCCGTATCACATATCATGACAACCGATTTCTTAATCTTAATTTCCTTAAATATCTCAACATCTTTGACTTGATGATGATTGCCTGTCGAGTGATAGTTAATAAAAACTATCTGGTTTGATTCGATTGAAAAATCATATCTTAAACTGACAAAATTGTTAGGGTTTTTTTTATGTTATTAGTTTACATAATTTATTATCCTGAACTTATCTTCTTTCAAATAAAAAAAATAATTTTTAAAATCGGTTCAAGCAATCCAAAATTACCAACGAAAATCTAACATACATAATATCTGTCTACTTTGTATAAAATAATAACCTAATTTGCCGAGAAATAGCGCTGTACTTTGGGCTACTTTGCGGTGTTAAAAAATTTTCTGCGTTGATGAGATCTGGACGAATTGTTCGGTTGTTTTCTCGTTGTCATTGTAATTTGTTCTTTGTCCATAATGTACAAAGTTCTACAAAAACACTTGCAGGATATACCTAGTATTTCGTACTTAGTTATGTTAACTCAATGTAACAAAAAGCTTATAATTTTCAAATTTTATTTAACACCTAAGTGATGTTATTTATTGTGATCGACTGGAAACTGCCGAACCATAGACTGAGCGTGGCCCGAGTCGCTCTTGACCGGTTTTTAGTTATAATAATTTTACTTTAAAAAGTTATCAGGCATATTGTTTAATTTTTTTTGTCCTACGGCGAGTTTCCACCCTTACGTTATTGACACCATCACGACCAGGACGAAGTATTTCGCCTCGTCTTTTATACCGCGTACATCAAGGGACTGGAACAATTTTCCAGCGGTGTTTCCGTCGGTCTACAATTTAAGTGTCTTCAAGGCCAGAATGAATAGGCTCTTAATAAACTAGCACGCTTTACCATCAACGATTGCCTAACTGCTTCTCATTACATGTAATAGACCCTTATTAACAAGTGAGTCATTTCTGCATAACTCTTCGAAAATATAGGCGCGATGTTAAGTTAATTCATTATTAGAACGTCTTGTTTCAAATATACCAATGGCGAAATTACAGATGAGGTTACACATAAAAAAAAGAATTTGTAAAACCAAACCAATAATGCTATCATTCGTTACTTTTACATTTGACATTGTGTGTCTTCATCATAGAGTCTCTCAGTCCAATAGACCCTGTTGTTCCTGTTCCCACCGTGGGTCGTAGCTGAGTCCGTCATACCGATTCTGAAGGGCAAACTGGCGTAGTGGGGCAATCCGACGTTGTGGGGAACTTTGGACCTCTGCTTGTGGCACCTGTGGCTGATCGTAACAACCTAGTTTCAATATACCCTTTGCATATATAATATAGGTTGATCTACTATATTGCCATAAGCTGTAACGTATCAATACTATGTTCTTCGAGAAGTTGTAATAAACAGTTGGAGTTTCAAAGTTATTGTTTACTTTAACATTTACATATGTTACTATGTAACATGGAGGTACCTGAAAGACAAAGAAAACTTTTTCAATACTGCTGGATCACTCATAACTGAGATCATTATTAGGTTTTCTATATCTGGAGTCTTATGCTGTAGTTACTGAATCTCTTATCTTGTTCCTTTTATTTTTTTGTTTGGTATAGGAAATCATCTAATGATCTCTCCCGCTCTGAGCGGAGCGGAGGGACGAGTCAGACTTTTACTGACGAAAACCCATCCGTGTTTCTTCACGTGCCTGTTCGACGGCCAGGGCCACGGTTTCTTTTTTAACCAACCCGCAACCCTGACCCAGGAGGCATCGGGCTTCTCGGACTACGTCACGACATCTCTTTGAGGCGCGCGTGAAACAGAACGCGCCATCGACTCGGGCATGGTCCTTAGGAACCGGGCGGCGAGCCCACCACCCGCAAGCCCGCGGCTTCGGTGGCCGGAAGTTCGATGTCGTCTCACAATCAGGGCGTCTCCTGCAGCGGCTAGTGACATGAGAGGGCTGGAATTCCCGCTACCTCACTCGCTCCGCCTCCTCTTCTAGCATCTTCTCCTTTGCCAGCATTACTGCTTCGCAGTAGGAGGTGACGGCCTGCCTCTCACTCTGGATCATGGCCTGGACCAGGATCGGATGCGAGAGATCGCTGCCGATCGTCTCTACGAGGACACGGCGGTGCTCTACCCAAGCCGGGCAGACCTCCATCATATGCTCCACCGTATCCTCAAGGCGATCGACTAAATGGTGACACCCTGGCGTTCCTTCCGCCTTATCTGGAACAGGAACGTCCCGAAATAATCGTGTCCGGTGAGGACCTGCGTCAGGCGTAAGGTGAGGGCGCCGTGGCGCCTCTCTAACCACTTCCTTAAGAGGGGACTTACTGCTGCTATTGTGGGGTGCCCACTTATCTCGTTCCTTCAACTAAACCACACCCATTAACTTTATTAATTTAAGAGTATTTTCATATTCAGCAACTATACTGGAACAACTAAAAATTAAAAACGTGTTGTTTGAAAATATTGAATTGTACTTACAACTAATTGTACTTCTAGTTCTTTCTTATAAAACGGAAATGGTCCGTTGAATTCAGAAATGATTTTAGCCTCCGGTATATTATCCGATCCGAACTCCCAAACCTTCCCGTTTACTATCTGTATAGCCGATAGGGCAATACAAATGACTAGTATCGTCTGAGATCCCATTGTACTGTGATTCGGTGACTCCAAAATGTTGATAATGTGGCAAATTCTTTGGTTTTATAACAATTGCCTTATTATACAGGTTGTCCACTATACGAAGACATTTTACAGCGGTGATAGCTTGGGCCTTATACGTATCAAAACAACACAATATATGTTCCGCAAAATGTTATAGATTTACAGATTTACAAAATTTTCCGTAATATGGAAGCATACTGGTATATACAGGGTGTATCTGACATCGTAACGCAAACTTATATACGCCACTAATAAAATTATGATAGCCATTTATAGCGTTACTGAGCGGTTACAGAAATCACAGTGTCTAAAAATTGTGTCGGTTCGGCCTTAGAACGTTGCAAGCGTGCCGCCGTGCGCGTTTGTGAGTATGACGTTAACCCCTGATGTGAACTCTATTAAATCAGCTAATAGGATAGTTTTTCGAGTTTTGTACACATTACGCTTTTTTGTGTAATTAGCGAATTAATTATTTTTTTTATTGAAAATCTTACTGGGTTGGGGTAATTATGAACGGTTTAAAGTGAAAAAAACAGCATATAATATTTTTTAAATCAGGATTAAACCGACGAAAAATTCCACCACTGGGGGATCATCAGAATCATGTACATTGTACTGGATCCATGGTACTCGTTTGTGCGTCGATGTCAGAGACACCTTTTATAGCTGCGCTGCGTGTGGCGGCTTCGATCCCCGCACGGAACAAATATTTGTATGACCTGCAAGTAGATGTTCTGGGTCTGGTTGTTTGTGTATGTGAGTTTATATGTTTGTAAACGTACCCACGATACAAGAGAAATTCCCAGTGTGGAGCAAAGTTTAAAAAAAATAAAACAAAAATACTCTGCGTGTAACAAGCACAAAAGTCTAGGTTGTAGTAGTACAGTCCTACCAAATTATCTGTGAACTGAGTGGTAGCGACACCGTCGCTTTAGTGTTGCAAATTAATAAAATTTACCCATGATTGGGTATGTCAGATAAGAAACTAGGTAAACATATAAACATAATTTTATTATTTTAAACAATACCTAACATTGTTTTATAATAATAAAATACATAGGTACTAAATAGTCTTCAAAAATAAGAAAATTAATGTAGGTAGATACATACATTAGCTTTCTCTCTGGCATTCAATTGATATAATGTAGGTACCCCACTTACAAACTTTTGCATAAGTACCTACTTAGATGGATTCAGCAGTTACAAGCTTGATAAGTTGATACAAAAAACCCATAGTTTAGTACTAGCTACTAGCATCTCTATTTAAACAAAACTCAAATATCTAGACACTCAAGATGTGTCCTGTATTACATGACCTAGTTAATAGATAGAATAAAACAAAAGTTTCATCATCATCATCAACCCATATACCTACGTCCCTACTGCTGAGGCACGGGCCTCCCTTAACGATAACCCCTCACGGGTTAAAAAAAAAAACAAAAGTTTGCTTAACAATAATTTATTAGAATCCCGGTTTACAATAATTATGATCTTTTGATAAACTTGCACGCCCAACTTCATCCTGGCTGTGAGGCCATACGCCGCTTATGTCCATGTCATCATTATCACTGTCACTTTCAGTTTCCGAATCACTTATCACTTCTATAATGAACGGTTTATCCAAGTACACATCATGCTTCAAATATTACTTGTACTTTCCTCCGGATAACTCCCATGTCAAAATCATCAACATGAATAAACCCACTTTGACGATTCCTCTCCTTGCCTGGGGTCCGAATTTTTGTACCAGCTTCTTCTGCAGCATGCCCTTCTTTAACTATTTTTGAAATTAGCCCTTGACTCACACCTGAAATATAGACAAAATTAATTAAGTATTTACATACTGTAGTTAAAATATTAAATGTAAGTATGAGTAATTATTTTTTTTGCGGCTTGCGTACAAATCGCGTCACGTAAGAAGAACGCTGGAAGGCGTGAAGTGGAGAAAATTTAGGCTATGCCAAACGTAGGTACCTATGCGGAAGAGCCCCTCAGATTATTCCAGCGTTCTTTTTACGTGACGAGAACTATAGGTAGTTGAATCACTCAGCTTTTATATTTTTTAAGTTACAGTTACGTTAAAAAGTAATCATTGAAAAAAAATATCGGGTAATTTACAAAAAGAAAGTAGTCAACACTAACCTCGAACTAAATCGAATGACATTTCAACATGGCGGCCGTAGTTCCCATTTTCTCCATTTCACAGATAAGTTGGTAGGACAGTAGTTGTAGTGAACACAATATAAAATTAAAATAGGGTATTTGACTAAAAAAAACTAATTAGCTAATTAGTGTTAACGAGCAGTGACGTCACCAGCCACCACTCCTGATCTTTGATGCCCTTTATATTTGTCAATCTTTATTGATTTGATAAAACAAAATATACGTATCCAATATTTTTCTATAATCTGAATGACGGACTGATTAGTTTTTTTTAGTCAAATACCCTATTGTTAGGTAATCAAAGACTTACCACAATATTACTGAACACTCTGTATAGAGATTTTGTAAAGTAGTGAAGTTAAATTGATTCGTTCAGTCGTAAGCAGAATAACAGATGTATTTTAATGATTTTATATAATGTACCTAATTGGTTTCACTTGTAACGAATTAATATAATAATAAGTTTAAATATGATGTTAATTGTTAATTATGAATTCTAAAAATTAAGTACTTATGGGTACTTCATCGTGATTTATGGAGTGGATGCAATGCTTGTAACATAACATAGGATTTGAAATTGTTCATTTAGGTCACGTTTTTCGAGGAGATACTACAAATAATTTTAAATGATACTATCATTGTGTATTCTACAAATATGAGACAGTTAAATTACGTAATCAAGAGTATGATACAATAATAAAATTGATGTGCATATATCACTAAATCGAGGTGAAGACGAGTCGTTAACAATATTTCAGATTAAAAAGATCCTGATCCTGTTTTTATATTATCAATCTATTATTAGAAAAGTGTTCTATAGTTTGTGGTATTGTTCCAGCATCTATGATGCACTTAATATCGTGTTCTGTATAACTGCACGTTACAAGAACTGATGAAATGAAATGAAATGAAATGAAATGAAATGAAATGAAATGAAATCGTTTATTAAGCAAGTAGGATCACCGATCACTTTTACACGTCATATGTTTTTCTTTTTTTTATTATTTTTTTTAACTAGATGAAGCCGGCATTTCCTAACTGACTACCTCTGAGAAGAAATAGCCGAAACAAACTCAGGGATCATCGTCTTTTTTAAAGTCCAGACATTAAAAATGAAAATGTTTACAATAATTTACGTTATAATTACGCATATTGCTTAATAACAATGCTTAACAGAGCGAGCAGCTCAGTCCCAAGCCTCTCTATCCTCTAAATAATCTGAGATTTTATAATACCCCTTTTTGCAAAGTTTGGCCTTTATATAGGTTTTATATCGTTTAATGGGTAAGTTTCGAATGTCCATGGGAAGCTTGTTGTAAAAGTGTATACATTGACCCATGAACGAGTTGCCTACTCTGTGGAGACGAGTGTGATGTACAGCAAGATTGTGTTTGTTCCTGGTATTCACATTATGAATATCGCTCATTTTCTTAAAATTAGAAATATTTTTATGTACATACATAAGATTTTCAAATATATATTGCGAAGCTACAGTCAGAATGTTCACCTCTCTGAATTTTTCTCTAAGAGAATCTCTAGGACCAAGGTTGTAAATGGCTCGAACAGCCCTTTTCTGTAAAACAAAGATGGTATTGATGTCCGCACAAGTTCCCCAGAGAAGAATCCCATAAGTCATAAGACTATGAAAATAACTAAAATAAACAATTCTGGCTGTATTCACATCAGTTATCTGTCTAATTTTCTTAACAGCATAAGCGGCAGTCTACCCGACAGCTTCTCAATGTGAGGACCCCATTGTAACTTGGAGTCAATAGTCAATCCAAGAAAAACTGTCGACTCGACAGGGATCAACTCTACTCCATTCAGTTGAACATTGGTACTTAACTGCCTGACATTTGGCGTAGAAAATTTAATGAATTTAGTTTTTTTTTCATTCAAAAGAAGGTTATTTACATTAAACCAATGGACAACTTTCGAAAGTGCATTGTTAACTTCGTCAAAATTTGCTAGCTGACGCTTGACTTTAAAAATAAGAGAAGTGTCATCCGCGAACAATACTATGTTGTGATTATCCCTCACGTGATGAGGTAAGTCATTAATATAAATTAAAAACAAGAAAGGACCTAGAATTGAGCCCTGCGGAACGCCCATGGTGACCTCAGATCCTGCCGATTTGTTGCCATTAACATCAACCCTCTGAATTCGATTATTCAGATAAGAAGTCAGAAGGTCGAGAGCTCTGTCCCTTAAACCATAATGGTACAGTTTCCTAATAAGAGTATCATGATGTACGCAATCAAAGGCCTTGGACAAATCACAAAAAATACCAAGAGCATCTTGCGATTCCTCCCAGGCCCCAAATATGTTCTTTAGCAACGCCACGCCCGCATCGGTAGTTGAACGACCCTTTGTAAAACCAAATTGTTTCACGTGCAATAAATTATATAAGTTGAAGTGTCTCAACAACTGTTTCAAAATTATTTTTTCAAAAATTTTGCTCAAAGTTGGTAATATAGAAATTGGCCGAAAATTCGTGGGATCAGTTGTACTACCAGATTTGAACAGTGGAATTACTTTGCTAAGTTTCATCAAATCAGGAAATATACCAGATGTGACACAAGAATTAAAAACAATTGCTAAGAAAGGTGCGATAACATCTATTATTGAAGCTACAGTATATACTGACAAACCCCAATGATCGGCAGTTTTTTTTACATCAAGATCCTTAAAAGATTCTATAATGTCTTTAGCAGTCGCAAACGTAAATTCAAAGTGTTTGTCACACTCTGGAACACATTCTTTTAGTATGGCGTAGGCAGAAGTGGAGGAAGAAGACAAAGTTTTTGTTGTTATTATTGGAATACTAGTAAAAAAATTCTCAAACTCAGTTGCTACCTCCAAGTCCACCTTTATATCTTTATCGTTAATTTTAAGATGGAAATCGCGATTTTGTACTTTGGTTCTTCCAGTTTCAGAATTTATAATTTGCCAAGTTGTTTTGATTTTATTTCTAGAAGATTTTATTTTATTTTTAATGTGTATGGCTTTTGCTGAGGAACAGGCTCTCTTAAAAGTTTTTGAATATTTTTTAACGAATTCTTGAAAAGCTACATCATGGTTATATGTTTTTTCCTGATACAATTCATACATTTTTTCCCTGCTTTTATAAATACCTGGGGTTGCCCAGTCACTAAATATAATGCGGTCGCTAACAGGCAACGTTTTTTTTGTGAAAACTTTCATAAATTCACAATTAATCAAGTTAAATAGTATACTATATGCATGATCCGGGTTGGTGTGATGAGGCAAGCCCGGTAGCTTTTCAATTAAATTATTTTTAAATTGTCCTAAACGATTTTCATTTACAAGAACAAAACTCACAAGTTTTCTTTGAGCTCTGACTTCACTCTTCTGAGGAAAAGTAACTAACTGGCCACAGTGATCAGAGTCTAACTCATTTATAATTAAATGGTCAGAAGGTCTTAGGTTAGTAAAGATGTTGTCTAAGCAGGTGGCACTTGTGGCAGTTATTCTAGTCGGCTCAAAGAATCTTGCGTACAAATTATAGGACTTGAATAATGAGATAAATTCATTCACTGTAGCTGATTTCTCTAGAATATTAATGTTGAAGTCTCCACAGACAACAACTGTTTTGTTACTGTGACAAGTCTTTAATAAAACTTCCTCCATATATTTTTCAAAAATATCATAGGAAGCACATGGGGGCCTGTAGACACTTATTACAATGAACCGCTCGAGCTCGATGCAAGCAATTTCAATAACTCGCTCAACAGAGAGGCTTACAATATCAGCCCGTTCTTTAAATTTGATATTGTTGCGAACAATTATTAGGGAGCCACCCCTTATCATATTCACTCTGCTGAATGAGCTACCAATCTGATGGTTATTAAAGCTGAACATGAACTGATGGGCTTTTAACCAATGTTCAGTAAGACAAACAATATCAATATAACTACAGTTCATGAACAACTCCAATTCTAATTGTTTATTTATCACACCCTGTATATTTTGATGAACAATTTTAAGATTATTATTATGGATTATATTTTGAAAATTATGATTTATTGGGTGTGATATTAATGTTTCTAGGTTCACATCTCTGCTAGAGTTCAACTCTATTGTCTCAATGTCCCTTGATAATGGGTACATGTCTAATTCATTATTCAAAATAGTGCTAGAGGTTGACTCTATTGTCGCAAATTGTAATTTAAATAACTTGGAACAAATTCCAAGCTCTGCTCATTACCACTAAGTGTATTACTTAACTGCTCAATAGAAGCAGCATAGTTAGCCAAACACTTGGCTGACTTATATATATAATATGATAGCGATTCTGCTACCTGTCCTTTATAAAAATTACAAAGATAATAGTTATCTTTGGTCATAAAATAATTTTGACTAATGAGTGCATTAGAGTCAATAAATTCAAATTTTTCATTATACAATGTCATAGTTTGTAATGTCATATTACATCTATATCTAATTCTGTTTTCGGTCTGTGACAGGCCATTGCCATAAGGAAAGGCAAACAAAACTATTTTGTTTACATTTAATGAGGCCAGATTTTCAAAATATTTCTTTATCTTTACACTGTTTGCATTTCCCCTTCTCCCAATCAAAATAACAATATTTGTGGATGGACTGTAATTACCACTTATAACTTTATCTAAAATTTGGCTATAAGATGCTTCAGGCATACAATAATTGACTACTTGGTCATTTAAATGGTGTTGTAGTGTATGACCCATATTTTTACCCATTTCATCGCAGTACATCAATATTTTGTTTTTATTGTTTAACATTTTATTTGTTATTATTAATTCTTCTGTGTTTGGTGTGGCGAGGGAAGTACTGCTGAGACTGTCAAACAACTCCACAGTATGAGTCACTGATGGAGGAGACTCATTTGAGACAGCTGACCGTGAACAGCCTGATGGATCATGATTACAATCAGGTGTAAGATTGTTTGTTAAGGAGTTAAACATTCTCTCATTCTCACTACACTGTTCCACCAGACTGTTCATTGCCAGAATATACTCTCCTATTTCCTTTTGAGAAATCTCATATTTGGATATAACACTATTTAAGGAATCCTGTAAGCGGAGAGTCTCTGACTGTAATTGTTGAATTTCAGCCTCATAATTATTTTTAATGCTTTCTAACTTTATACTATGCCCACTAATTGTTTCTTTTAATTTTTGAGAACTTTTTAATGCATTGAAGCTTTTTGAAAAAGTATTTTTGTTATTTTTAATTAATTTCTGGGTTTTTCTAATCATTTTATTTATTTTAATGTATTTTTTTAACTTATTTTTACTACTATTTACAAATTTACCTTCAGGATTTGATCTTATACTATTATCACAAGTAAGATCAATTGTCTCAATGTTATTATTACTGTTTATGTTGCCCAAGATTGAGTTGGCAGAATGCAACGGAGTGGTACCAACCAGTTCATCAAACAGAGCATGAGTCTGCGCTGTCTGGAGTCTCCGGCTAGCACTCTCCAGCCTGTCGATGGTGTCGTGGGCTTCGCTTAGCCTAGATTTTAGCTCAGTGTTGCATTTGACTGTGATATCAAACTCATTGCTACACTGGTCAAAGCTGTCTACAGTACGTTGAAGCTTATCCCGTTCCTCACTAATGGTAATTAGCTGATTATGCATTTCAGCCATCTCACTCTTGAGCTTCGTGTTATTGTTTAAAATATTAAGTACTTCCCTCTCATTGTCATCCTGTTCCCGTTTCAGTTCCTCACACAAACCCTTATATTTCTGAAGTGAAGACGCCACATACCGCCGTAGGACATCTGTGTAGCGTGAATATTACCACAATAGGTTAAATGAGTTATATACACGTTAGTGTATTATTTTCTTGGCGTCATTGGCGACTGAACTGAGCCTTTCTGCTAGGAATGAAATATGACCATATATATCAAATCTAGCAGGAAGGCTACGACCAACAAAGTGAAGCTACTTCAACCACAACAACACAGATCTCCTTTAAACAGACTGGTTGTTTATTGATGTACCAGAAACAGGAATAGACCTAGTATTGAGCCTTGCGGTACACCTAACTAAACTGGTGGCTCGGATTTCACAGCAATAACATATTCCCGCTGGAATTTTAGAAACAAGAATTTATTACGTTGAGACGTTCGTTTTGCTATAGAAACTTCAAAGTATGCTGTCATTCTAACTAACTCTAAGGGATTGACACTATTGGAAGTTTTACGGAATCGATCTCATGGGCTAAAACTATAATGTGTAGGTACCTCCACATATTACCGACACGCCCGATACAGGGGCAGTACACACGAGTGGTTCGCATTGGGAGCGAAAAAACCAACACCGCGCGTACTGAATACTGAAAATGTTACTAATTTAACTCGTGGCTTGTATCGAAGGGAGATGGGTGTAGGTTAAGATTTGGATGCGGTATATATGAAGATCAGGGAATACTTTTGGTTCTGGACAAACAGGTATGATGAATTATGATTTCTCATATAGCAAATGTGTCATAATTTAGCTTCCATACAAAATATATATATTAAGTTTCTCTCATTTTATTATACTAGCCATTATCGTCTCCACTTACAACTCAAATAATCATTAGTCTATACGTGGTGACAAGAACTTCGAGGCGCTACCTAGTAATATGGATTCAGTTTAGAAATTAGTAAAATTGGCTGTTTCACACATTTCCCCGGCCCAATTCCAATGCACTTCATTACTATCAAATTGAATCATATTGCTAATTCATTGCTCCATATGTTCGAAAAATATGTCTACTCAGCATTGTAAACAAAGCAATGAATGTTGTTGAACTGTCACAATGAAACTCATTGCTACTGATAGTGGGTTACGCAATTGCGATCATGCAACCCTGCTATTCTTTATAAAGCGTTAAAATAAGTCCTTGCCTTTGTATGTAATATCCTATTGTTCATCTGATTAGAATACATCACGAATATTTACTTTTTATTTATGCGTGCATCGCCACATCCATAGTCCGTTTTCTTAGCAGGTCCATACAATTAATGCACGTATGGTCAGTAAACGGCGTGTGTTTGCTTCAGGGCCGGCTTTTTGTCCGTCCGTGCGTCTCATGGTACCTACCCGATGTTTAGGGCAAAGAACAAAACACTGTCAATATTCTTAGTTGTGTAGGGGGTTATGTGGTTTGAGTCAACATGCTCTGACTGGATAATACAGTCTAAAAGCCGAAGCTTTTCTGGAACTTCTTTACTTACGTATCCTGTTTCTTTGGATTTGTTTTTAAATCAGTTTTTTTAAGTAAGCAGGTATGTTAGCTTAGATTCGAAGAATACCCCATTTTAGACCCTTATGTGATATTCGCATGCCCACACAACTTGATGGTCTAGAAACAGAGAGCGGGAGAGGAAACATCACACAGAAGGGGAATAACGCTAGCAACCCCTCCTACAGCAAGTCGCATTAACAAATTTCGTTCTAAAAAATGAAATAGAACAAAAGCAGACACAAATGTTTGTTACAGGTTTATTTCAAACTAGCTGAGCCCGCGACTTCGTTCGCGTGGTTGTCGAAAACAAAACATTGTCGTTTAGATAAGGTAGGCTATATACAACGTGTAACATAAAGGGTATATACATACCAAGGGCATGGTATCTTTACATGATATCAATCGATATTAGATGAAATTAGCGATGATTTTTTCATTTCCGTGGATGCTTAAGATATTACTTACATAAATAAAGCATAAGAATTCGGCCATTGCGGGAGTAGGTCTTATTGCATATTTTGGAATTGGCTTTATCATGGTCCTCTATATTTGGTTCAAAATAATAATTTTGTGTCGGTCGTGATCCTGACATTGTTAATTAATTAGTTAGAAAATTATGTATCAATAACGGGAACCAGTCTGGGAAAATAATGAATTTTGTTATAAAACGATAAAATTGTTTTGATTTGAAACAAAAAAAATACAACGTAATACTGATGTGACATAACGTTTTTTAATTATCATCATCATCATCTCAGCGTTAATCCCAATCGCATCCGAAGCTTTTTCAGCTTTGGCGTCTGGGGTCCGCTTTACTAGTCTAACTGCTGATTTTGGCTAAACTTCGATATTTTTCGTGGAGCGACTGCCGTCTGACCTCCACAACCCGAAGGCGATATCGAAGCATTGCAGTTAAACCAATTGTTGGATTTTTGAGGGTTCCAACAATCCGTAACGACTGCCACTAGATGTTCGTATGGTAACCGGGACCAACGGTTTAAAGTGCTTTCCGAGGAATACAAATATTTGCACTCCGCGGGGATCGAACCCACGCCTCCTTGCACAGCGGCCGGTTCGCTACCGCTACGCTACGGAGGCTGTCAAGACGAAACGATATTTACCTAGCAATATTAAAAAGCTGAGCTAAGACTAAAGTGGTCTTATATTTGCCTAATTAATAGGTATATAGTTTTCCCATGAACATTTGTTTACATACAATGATTACTGTATGAAAGAACACTCAAAATACCTATCTTTACGGTAAGCGTTAGTTAGTTTTAAGGCATTAAGTCCACCTCTGTACAGTTCACGTGCGAAAGTGTAAATAAATAAATTAAAAAAAAATAATATTTATACACATTTTGTTGATAACATAAGCATAACAGACAAAAGACAGGAAAACATAAATTAAAATTAACAAGAAATATCTCGTGCAATGTAGTAGCGCTAGATCCCACACAAGGATACCCTGTGTGGTGGGATCTAGTTACTTCAGTGTTGTAGACACCTTATATGTGCCGGTGGTTGCTTATACTAAACAATATTTAAAATTAAATGCATTACTTCTTTTTTAGTAAGTTCTTTACTAAAGAAGTAATGCAAAATTAATTGTAAGGTTTGTGTTTGTTTAATGATTTAATAACAAGAAACAATAGATGCATCGCAACAAACGTGTCGCATCTTGTCAGCAATTTCATTGGTCCCATTGGTCATTGTCACGTGCGTAAATACGCCCCGCGCTATTCTCTGGATCCGCCTAATTTCTTTCCTGTTGCTCCTTATATTCTATTCGCATCGCATGTACATCCGCATTGATTATTGCCAATGCGGATGCAGATTTCCTAATCTATGCAGATTTGCGGATACGGATGCTAACATTCCTAACATCCCTGGTCCAATAGTTACAGATATACAACGTTATTTTTTCTTTATACGAAACCTGAAAATATAGTTTGTTCAGAATAAGCAACTGAATCGATTCCAGTATTTTTTTTTTTTTTAATTATTTTATAAACCAGCGCTTGACCGCAATCCCGCCTGATGGTAAGCAGTGACGCAATCGTTGATGGTAAAGCGCACTAGTTTATTAAGAGCCTATTCACTCTAGCCTTGAAGACACTCAAATTGTAGTCCGACGGAAACACCGCCGCCGGCAGATTGTTCCAGTCCCTTGATGTACGCGGTATAAAGGAGGAGGCGAAACGCTTCGTCCGGATCGTAGAGGTGTTAACAACATACGGGTGGAAACTCGCCGTACGACGGGTCGTCCGATGGTGGAACGGAGATGGGGGAATTAAATCGTGCAATTCCCTCGCACACTCCCCAAAATGTATCCTATAGAACACCGAAAGGCTGGCTACTCTACGCCTGTACTCTAGGCTTTGGAGACCAACTCGAGTTAAATCAAGGTCAACAATCAGCCTCTTCGCACGCCTCTCCACTGAATCCAAAGTGGCCAGGTGACACTTAGCAGCACCAGCCCAAATGTGGCTGCAGTACTCCACACACGAACGGACCTGTGCTTTGTACAGCATTAGAAGCTGCCCAGGTGTGAAGTACTGCCGGACCTTTGCGATAACGCCAAGTTTTCTGGCAGCCACCTTGGCCTTGGACTCAATGAACCGCCCAAAGTTTAGGTTCGAGGAAATCTCAACGCCCAAAAGCTGAAGGCGGTCGGTACACTCCAAGGATACATTCCGGAAAGTAGGAGCCAAGGTGAACGGGCTCCTTTTGGCGGTGAATAGACACGCCTGCGTTTTGGCGGCATTGAATGCTACAAGATTGGCATTGCCCCATTCGAGACTGCCTGAAGTGCAACACTCGTTCGCTCTACCATGGCCTCTCTTTCCGACCGGATTGATTCCCTACTAGCCCGAGCATCGGCAAGTATCTCTCCACAACTGTGCTGTCATCTGCATACCCATAGATACCGGGCATCAGCAGATCGTTAATATGCAGCAGGAACAGAGTTGCAGAGAGAACAGACCCCTGAGGAACACCGGCGTTAGTCGACAAGGACTCAGATGAGCATCCGTCGACAACAACTCGGAGGGACCGTTCCGTCAGGAAGTTGTATGATTGTTCGGTTGGTAAATATTAAAGACTTTAGATAATTAGACTGGTTTATTTTTCTTGTAGAATTATTATATTGGAAACGACCTCTTCTAGGTCAGATCCTAAGTTACAATGACAAGACTATAGACTATATTCATAGACACTAATACATAGAGATGGTATTAGTTACTCGACTACAGAGTAGTGATGTATGACACAACATCCCTCCTGTTTAAGTTTAAATTAACCCTTGACAAACAATGTTATAGAAACCTGACTTAGTTACAATTTAGACAATGACTTAAGACTATGGTTAGGTCTTAATCTAGGATACAATGTTCTACTTAATCTATTTCATCAATTAGCCTTCTGGTTGGCTTTACAACTCTTCCAGAACGAGTTACATATTGACTGACTGAGGATTGAGATGAGAGCTCTTGAGGTCTAGACTCCTGCCTGTTACCTTCCTCTCTCCCCTGCGACGAATTGGATAGCATAGGAGAATATTTGTGTCTTAAATGAACTCTATTCCTCCTATACCTAACTCCATTGACATCCTCAACGACATATGACATATTATTAGCCAACCTTAGCTTGACAATGGCTTGTTCCCAATTGCTATCAGGCTTTCTTTTAAAGTATACATGATCATTGGGATACAATAATGACAATGACTTTGTATTTCTATTATAATATTTAGTCTTATTTTTATTATTTTGCTTGACACATTCTTCATAATTTTTGAATGTAACCACTTTAGGTTTTAATTTCTTATAAGACATAGGAATGTTATTTCTTAAATTCCTGGACATTAACAATTGAGCTGGAGATGGTAAATTATTCTTAGGTGTGTTTCTATACTGTAATAAAGCTATGTATGGATCAGATGAGTTTCTTTTACATTTTTTTAACATATTTTTGATAATTTTGACTGAACTCTCTGCTTGACCATTTGACTGTGGATGATATGGGCTAGTTACAATGTGTTCTATGTCCCATTCATGCATAAAATTTTTAAATTCTAATGACTGAAAAGGAGGACCACCATCAGACACTAAAGATAAAGGTATTCCATGACGAGCAAAAATGGACTTTAAATGTGTTATTACATTCTTTGCTGTACTGTTTTTATTTAACAAAGCTATTTCTATAAATTTAGAATAATAATCTGTGACAATTAAATAAGTGAGGTTATCAAAATACATTAAATCAACACCTACTTGTTGCCATGGATATTTATTTATTTCAAAATTTTTTAGTGGTTCCTTTGGATTATTAGGTTTAAATTGTGCACATACATAACATTGTTCTACCAAGTTTTTAATATCAGCTGACATGCTTGGCCAGTACAAAGACTCTCTAGCCAGTTTTAAGCATTTATTTATACCTTGGTGACCTTCATGAATTTTACCTAACATTTCCTTATACATTGACTGTGGTACTATTAATTTTGACCCTTTGAACAACAAATCTTTGACTACATGAATTTCAGCTTGTATATTCCAAAATGGTTTTATTGACAGACTGACATTATTTTTATTTTTTGGCCAACCTTCATAATAATACTTTTTTAACAATTGCAAAGTATCATCTTTCTTAGTGTTCTGTAACAATTTTGTACAGTACTCCTTTGTGACTGCTAGACTTGAATGCATTAAATTGACATGACAAGATATTTCTGACTCATTCTCAGGTATATAATGTTCTTTCAATGCTGCTCTAGACAGAGTGTCAGATATAAACATTTCTTTACCTGGAACATGTATAACTTCCAAATCATATTTTTGTAAAGTTAACATCATACGTTGCAATCTTGCTGGTACATCATGTAATGGCTTTTTAAAAAGATAGACTAAAGGTTTATGATCAGTATGAACAGTTACTTTATGACCGTACACATACTGGTGAAATTTTTCACAACCAAACTGAATGGCTAACAATTCTTTCTCAATTTGAGCATACCTTGACTGAGTTTGAGTTAATGTTTTTGAACTATAAGCAATAGGTTTATTATTCTGCATAATGACTGCTCCTAATGCTGACTTTGACGAATCGACTGACAAGACTAATGGTACATTGGGATTATAATGAGCTAAAACTGGTGAATTTGTAATTTCATCGATTAAACTCTTAAGACATTGACTATGATTTTCATCCCAAGTCCAGACTGAATCTTTCTTCAAAAGATTTCTTAAAATTTGAGTTTTTTGAGACAAATTGCTAATAAAGGGACCTAAATAATTGATCATACCTAATATTCTTTGCAATTCTTTGACATTTTTTGGTGTGGGCATATTGACAATTGCTTTTACTTTCTCTTCATTAACCCTAGCACCATCTTTACTAAAAACATACCCTAAAAAACAGACTTCTGAAACTAGAAATTTACATTTAGACTTATTGAATTTTAAATTGACTTCACGTGCTCGTTGCATGACTTTATGTACTCTCTCATTATGTACTGACTCGTTTGGTCCATATACCAAAATATCATCGATGAATATTAGAACTCCTTCTAAATCACCGAACAAATTCATCATGACTCTTTGAAAAATTTCAGACGATGCATTAATACCAAAAGGTAACCTTAAATATTTATATCTACCGAAAGGTGTTTGAAATGTACATAAATCAGAACTATATTCATCTAGTTTAAGCATCCAAAATCCTGAAAATGCAACTAAATGAGAAAAACAAACAGCTCCTGCTAGTTGAGATCTGATTTCATCTATTGACTTAAGTGGATAAATTTCCCTTATAATATTCTTATTCAAATTTCTAGGATCTAAACAAATTCGTAACTGACCCGTGCTTTTGACTGTTATCACTATACTGTTCACCCATTCTGTAGGTTTAAAAACCTTTTCAATGACCTGCATTTTCTCCATGCGATCCAATTCATCGCGCAGTTTGTTCAGTAAAGCGAAGGGTACTCTTCTCGGAGCATCCACGCATGGCACTGCTTCAGGTTTGAGTTTCAGGCGACAGACTTGAGGTAGACATCCAAGACCCTGAAATACATCATTGTATTGTGTAAGAATTTGTTCACTAAAATTTTGTTGAGACACAGAGAAAACTCTTTGAATTATACCTAATTTTTCACAAGTTGGTAGACCTAAAACATTCGGACAAACTAAATCTGCGACTATAAACACTATGTTTACACTAATAGTGCTATTATTTAAAGATAAACTACATTTTACATTGACTTTGCCCATAATGGGTATTGATATACCACCAAACCCACTAACGTTTATTTGACATTTCTCAAGTGACATTTGACTTTGACATTTCAAAGATTGAAAAGTTTTTTTTGACATAATATTGATATCAGCTCCTGAATCAATAATGCAATTAATTTGTGTATGACCAACTAAAATGTTTATGTTCCATGACTGTTTAGAATAGTATTTGTTTTCTTTTGACTCGACTGTATTGACCTGTTTACTATGTGTTGACTTTGCTGTAATAATTCTACAAGTGTTTGTTGTGTGAGATTCCTCAGACTTGTGTCTGTACTCATCATTAAGATATGAATCTCGACTAAGACTTTTTGACTTTTTTGACTTGACTGTGAATCTCTCAGACTGTTTAGTGTTTTCATCATTGAGATATGACATATGACAAGAGTCTTCATTGGATCTCTCAGTTCTATCAGTCACCAGCCTTTTTTCATCACTGAGGCATTTTTTATTAGACCTCTCAGATATGACATTATCACCACTTTCATCACAGAAATATGACACAGGATATCTTTTATGACAAGATGAGTCTTCATGAGATCTCTTAGACATTGACTGCGACTGGCCTATGTGCGACCTGACCGTTGATTGTAACTTAGGATCTGACTGGGTGTATGACAACCTGCTATGTCTGTAATGATTTTGATTGTGATGACTTTGTGACTCTAAATGACAATTATATTGACTATACTTATGACTATGACTGAAGTTATGACAATTTAAAATTCCAACAAAATTTGACTACCAGTTGAACTAAAAGACTCTAAATGACTGACTTTTTTATTATTGGAGTAACAAAATTTTGCAAAATGACCATAAGAGTTACATGACCTGCATTTAGCTCCCTGCGCTGGACATTTGTAGCGGTGGTGTTGTCCACAGCGGCTACACGTCTTCGAGCGCTTCTCAGGACTGGGACTTGACTTTGACCTCCCTGCGCTGGATCCCTGCTGACTGACTGGTGAAGCTCGCCGTCGCTGACGCTCCGCTCGACCACGGCTCCTCCGACGCAGATGCATGACTTTTTCAGACTCTTGACTAGTGGACCTCTTGACAATTTGGTCTGCATCCTGCTGTGCGACGATGAGTGTCCTAGCTAGCTCTCGCATCCTCTGATATGTCAGATCAGGTTCCTGCAGCAGTCTCTGACGTACATGTGCTAAGTCCAAACTCAAGTTGGCGATAAAAATATCTCTGATAAGAGATTCTCTGAGCGTTCCAAATTCGCAATCTTGGCTCTTATTTTCGAGATCGGTTAAGAAATCCTCGATGCTTTCCGATTTCTGTTGACGTGTGGTAAAAAACATGTAACGATACATGGTAATATTTTTTCTGGGTTGAAAAAATTCGTCGAATTTGGCTTTGACGTCATGTAATGTGCTTTCTCCAATATTTATGTTGAATGTGTTGAAAATATTTAAGCATTTTTCACCAATGTGATGTAATAAAATGGCGATCTTGCGTTTCTCACCGGACTTGTCCAAACCCGTTGCCAACAAGTATAATTCGAACTGTTGCCACCAGCGCTTCCAGGTTTCGTAATTGTTGTTTGTTGCATCTGACGATATTTTAAGCGCCTTCAAGCCACTGTTCATTGCAGCTCCGGTGTCATGGCCGCCACCGACGCCATCCGACTTTTGCATTTTATGAATTTTCTTTCTTCGTATTGGGTTTTTTCACTCTTCTGACACCATGTATGATTGTTCGGTTGGTAAATATTAAAGACTTTAGATAATTAGACTGGTTTATTTTTCTTGTAGAATTATTATATTGGAAACGACCTCTTCTAGGTCAGATCCTAAGTTACAATGACAAGACTATAGACTATATTCATAGACACTAATACATAGAGATGGTATTAGTTACTCGACTACAGAGTAGTGATGTATGATACAACAGAAGTCTTTTACCCAGCCAGTCAGGCTAGGGGAAATGCCGTACGCTAGAAGCTTACTCAAAAGGCCAGCGTGCCATACCCGGTCGAAGGCCTTCGAGACATCAAGGGAGACAGCAATCGCCTCCCCATTTCTCTCGAGGGCCTCGCCCCACAAGTGAGTGGCATACACTAGTAGGTCCCCAGTTGACCGATTGCGGCGAAACCCGTACTGTCGGTCACTGAGGAGATCGTTACCTTCCAGGTATGCCAAGAGGCGCGAGTTCAATACACGCTCCATAATTTTGCAAAGTATGGAGGTGATCGAAATCGGCCGATAGTTGGTAGGATCGGCACGACTACCCTTTTTGGGCACGGGCTGCACGTTGGCAAGCTTCCAGGACTTGGGCACTATACCAGTCCCAAATGAGAGGCGATACAAGCGTGTCAATACAGGAGACAACTCGGGCGCACATGCTTTTAGAACAATCGCTGGTATACCATCCGGACCACTAGCCTTATTCACGTCCAGACGATACAGTGCTCTCAGAACCTCCTTGTTCCGAATGCGAACCTCAGGCATTGAAGTACCGCAGTGGGGTAAAATAGGTGGAGTAGCACTGCCAGTATCAAGACGCGAATTATGGGCAAAGAGAGATGCAAAGAGACCTGCTTTCTCTTTCGCCGTATGAGCCAGTGTTCCATCAGGCCTAACCAGCGGAGGCAGTGAGGGCCGACAGAAGTTCGCCTCGACCGATTTGGCAAGGGACCAAAAAGATCTGCTACTGGAAGGCTGCGCAGATAACTTGTTGCCAATATGGGTAATACGGTCGAAGCGAGCCTTCTTTAGCGCCTTTTTGTAGGACTTGGCAGCACGGTTAAAGGCTCTCTTCTTTGAGCTTAGATCCGGAGCTCCGCGGCCACGAGCGTCAACCCAGGTGAGAAATGCCGTGTGCTTACGCTGTTCGGCTTGAGCACAATCGGCATTGAACCATGGGCGAGCCGAGCCACCGACGGGCACGTCATTATAGGGAATAAAATATTCCATAGCTTGACGCACCACATCGGTTATAGCATCCGCACAGCTCGACGGATTGCCAGAAGAAATTTAGAAATTGACATTTAGAAATTGTTGCATTGTGTGGTTACCGAGCGCGCCACGTAGCTTATGCGTGCGCACCACTCACACCTGACGCCACAGGTCAACGCACCCGGCACGCTCGCCCGAACGGAGTGTTGACTATATATTTTTTGGGACAACCAAGTAGACAACAAGCTCATAACTTTGTGGTTTTTCATAATATCCTTTTGAAATACTGTACATAGATTCTTTACTTAAAAAAACTGGATACGTGTTTCGGGTTTCACATAAAAAATGTTGTATAGACTGATTAAAGAAATATGTAGTAGTCTTGCGACTCGTACAGAAGGTTCACAAGCTAAACTAATCACAGTCAAAATATAAAACCAGGAATCCAATCAGGTACCTATTGCTTTAATTTGTAGTTTTCTCATAATAATTACCCAATGCTTGACCGCAATCCCACCAGATGGTGGTATGGTTGCAATGCTTCCATTGCAACCATTGATGGTAAAGAGGGTTAGTTTATTAAGAGCTTATTCACTCTAGCCTTGAAGACACTTAAATTGTAGTCATACGGAAACACCGCCGCTGGCAATGGTTGCACTAATTAGCTTCTACTGAAAAGTTTAGTTACTGTTATCCTACGTGATACCAAGCAAAAATAGGGTAACTCTTCTACTTTGACTATTAGTAAAAACTAGGACAATTGGGTTTAGCACAAATTTAGAACAATACACGTTTTTCACCATCCTTTGTAAAACTCAACCCAGCGTCTATGTATTAGCTGCCACTGAATTAGAATTAATATAATTATGCAGCAACACGACAAGTCGACGCGAGGCATCGTTACGGACCGTCTGACGTCAATGTTGCACGCGTCAAGAGTCGCGCGACAATGAAATTGTGACAGTGAATTCGCTTTTGTTGCAATGTATGAGTAATTGCACGAGTTTATTGCTGTGACTGTGTTCTTGTTTGGAGCAAGGAACCTTCATTAGGATATATGGTTAAATATATTTACGAATGACTGCTTCTAGGGAAAATGTAGGTAGTATCGTCTAATGGGCTGCTTAGAAAGGCAGCTGACAAATATATTATGGCAAATGATGAGAAGTCTCACTGTATGATGCCGTAAAAGGATGAAATATCGTTCTCAAACCTTTATTTATTTGCCAAAGTTGTAAGCAAATTCTATGGAACAATAACTTTAACACCTACATAATAATGTCTAAGTAGTTGACGCTTCAGCTTCAAACATTTTTATAACTTTTTCAAGAGTTTTAATCATTCTAAAATCAACTAAATGATATAACTTAAATTTGGAACATTTCACTTTATTTCTACCTTAGTTATAAGTTTCCTCCGGTCCGTAGAAGGTAAATGAATGAATACGTGACTGATGCTGCAAGTCAGCATCTTAAAAACAATAAACAAGTCTGATTTCTTGTTCCAAATTTTTTATGTATTTCATCTTAAATTGGTAACTGAAGCAATATTAAGAAAAGTTATTCATCCTTTTACCTTAGCTGCTTTTCATTCCAACAGGATACTTTACGTCGAAACAACCTTTCAGGCAACTGGATAGCTTCAACAACACCGTTGACTTGTATATTCAGATACAACTGCATATTTACAAGTATTTGGTGCCATTTGGAGCAGTGGTGGCCTAATGGTATCGGCCGCGACTTACCAAGAGATAGGTCTTAGGTTCAAAAACTACCAGGCGCTTTCATCATCATCATTATCAACCTTTTTATCGTCCCACTGCTGGGTACAGGTCTCCTCTCATACAGAGAAGGATTGAGCGTAATCACCACGCTTGCTCAATGCGGGTTGGCGATTTCAGACTTAAAGTCCAGGTTTCCTCAAGATGTTTTCCTTCACTTTCAGTCATTGGTGTCCAAGATATACTTAGAAAGTACATATAACTTTAGAAAAGTTACATTGGTACTTGCCTGACCTGGAATCGAACCCGCGCCACTCATACTTGAGAGGCTGGTGTTTTAACCACTAGGCCACCACGACTTCAGGCGCTTTACTTAGTGTAAATTATTTCATCACCACTGCTCTTGAAACGGCGAAGGAAAACATCGTGAGGAAACCGGTATGTTCTAGAGACAAAAAAAAAATACGAGTGTGCTTATGACCACACAACTGAAGTGAAACTTCTTTCGCTCCATCTGTATGTATATATATATATATGTGTACAATAGGTATATATATGTATACACATATACATATATTAATTTTCTATAAATATTTAAATTTTTTTCATGGTTTCATTGGTAAATTAATATTTATGCATAGATCTTCAATTTTTATTGAAAAAAAAAACTATTTTTAGACCTTTTAGTACCAAGCTCGTGCCACGGGCGCCTCTGTGCTTAGGTATATCCCCCACTTAACTTCCGTTCGCCTTGCCCGATCACTTTTCGTAACGCTTACGTCACGCGTTCGCCAGCTTACTCCCCAAGTCAAGCGTGCGTAAAGAAGTTTCACTTCAAAAATCGAAAATATGTGACATCTACCAACCAGCACTGGGCCCGCGTGGTAGATTATGGCCCTCTCCCTCTCACCAAGAGGAGACCAGGAGTGGAAACATTATGGGCTAATTATGTTATGTTATGCTGCCATTTAATTTCAGCATCAAAATTTACCATTTTCTTGATATCCTTATGCTAGTATTTGTAATAATGTTGATTAGTTCACATACCTATATTCTCGCCAAGCTCCGTAAAGAATAGAGGTAAACAAACCAATTTAAGGTTATCACAACTCACGTTTTACGAATCTCCTGTTATTTACATGATTATCGACTTTTACATACTAACTATTTATTAACAAATGCTATTGCAGCATATTTCAATAGAATCTCTAAAATAACATGAATAATAACTTGGTATTTCGTAAAACCATTAAAAAAATCGACATTAAATGTACGTGATAGCCCTACAAAAAAAAAAGAAAGATGGATGAAATCCAGTTATTAAACATATTTTGTGGAATTCAACCAATAAATAAAGTTGAGGCATTTTTCAATACAATTTTGCGTAGTTTAATTACTTTCAAATCAACTGCATAACACATGCATTGTAAGTATAATATATATGTATCAAAAAATAGAACCTATTAGGAAAGTAGCTTGTGTGTGATATTTCATTCAAATCGCTTCAGCATTCTATGCAAATCATAAATATCTAAACAAATAAACTGTTTACATTAGTAGGAAGTAGAATTATAACTTTTTTGAAAATCATCTATCTGGAAAAGGTTGTTAACATCTTTTAGACGTAAACTACTCGTTGCCTAGCAACGGTTTGTTTACCTCTATTCTTCATCGAATTTGGCCGACATATAGTATTGTAGAGCAAAATTGATAGGTAGGTTGAGAATCAGTCTCAGCTTAATTTGAAATAATACTTTTGATTTTGTTCATGAATTAGCGGTTAAATGTGTTTTAATTAAGTCCTCGGTGTAGATGCCATTATTTAATCGTGGGTTGCAATAGTAATCTACTGTAGTTATATCGAGTGTACTGCAGTCCTAGAATTAAAAAAAAAACTTTTAAACGGTTAGACAAGACTAAATTAATGTAAAGACTTTTTTGTTTTATTTATTAATGTAAAGACGTAATTCATCGTAACATCAGCTGCCGGCAGAAATTACCACCCACCAGACAAAGTCTAGCCGCCAAGCGATTCGTTGTGTTCCGGCATGATGTCTGGTGAAGCCGTACGGAGGACGGGTCTGAGCAATAGTGTTGCGATGTGTGCCGGGTACGATGCGCCAAATGTTGTTGTGCCGGGAGTTTGTTCGTGGAGGATCTCCATATCAATCTCCCTCTGGGTTAAACATTGCATCTTCCTTCCTATTCACTCAGTTTTTTGAGTGAATGGGCTTATTAAACTAGCGCGATTTACCTTCAACGATTGAATCACTGCTTCTCATCAGACGGGATTACAATCAAGCACTAGATTAAAAATACGAAAAAAAAAATGACACATAATATAAGTTTTATTTTACCACTTAAATTCCGAAACGCATTCTACACATTTACCGACAGACTAGTTAAATTATTTGGAAAGTAACAATTTAATATACATATTTCACACTATACGCGTACCGGTGGCGTAGCGGCGTAGTACCTACCTGCAGTATGCGCGGCTTGTCATTGTTCCCACACAGGCTCATCAAGTATGCGCCTCTGAATTTTGAGCGGCGTATTCAAACATGTCCCCGTAAGCCTCTAAAATACGATTTTATTGACGCTTCACACGATGTTCCTGTAGTAAATGATTTACACATTGTTGGGGAATGGTGCATATACCTACTTAAAAAATATACAGTATGTTAAGAAAACCCTGTCCGACCCGTGAAGGTGTTGTTGGACTTGGGTATCGATAACTGATTCTACTAATGCATACAAAAACGGGCTAAACTTAAAAAAAATCCCCCTAAAAAAATAAATATTATTTCGCAAAAAGAGGTAACATAATAAATGTGCGTTGAGCACCCTTACGCGGTCGGCGGGCGGCAGGGCACACGGCACGTGGTCGCATCGCTATTCGCTCATAATAATACTGGTGTTATCAATTTTTCGAAAATTACCAGATATCGGGGAAGTTGGAATGAATTCGCGGGAAAAAAAGATTATTTCAAAATTCATTTGTATTGGTACTATGATGATTACGTAAAATTTTATATTATGTTTGGTCATGTGTTTACCTAACCTTTATTATCCTTATGGGTCGGACAGGGTTTTCTTAACATACTGTATAGTCATAAATGTCATTTTATAGTAATATCGACAAATTAGTAAAAATGAAGTTTGTTGCAGCTATAATTTGTGTTTTTTTTTTTTATAATTGTAAAGTACTAGACTTGACTGCAATCCCGTCTACCGTTAAAAAGCGTCCCGTAAAGCGCGCTAGTTCATTAAGAGCCCATTAGCTAAAAAAAAAAAAACCGAGTGAATAGGAAGGAAGACGGCAGTTCAGCGAGGTGATGCAATGTTAAATCCAACAATACGACCAACGTTGTTGCGCCAGAGGGAGATTGACCTGGAGACCCCATCGCAAGACCCAAATCGCGAAACAACAACATTTGCCGCATCGTAAACGGCACAAATCGCAACACAACTACTCAGACCCGTCCTTCGTATGGCTTCACCAGACATTATGCCAGTAAGTAAATAATGACTGTTATTATGTAAATAATAACTGGAAATATTAGTAAATAAACTGAATATTAATTATTTATGTGTTTGGGATTACGATTGATGTGTACGTGAAACAGAATAAAATATAATTATTATATAACAGGAAATTTATATTGATATTTATTTCAATATTATATATTCCATATTTTATTATGTTTGTTCAAGTACTCTACCTAAATATTTAGTTGTTTTTTGATGAGAGATCTATATCGAATGATAAAATTACGGACATTAATAAAATAATCTTATTTAATTTCAGTATTAAGTAAATAGTTCTCGAAAAGTTGTTCCAAGGTTAATTTATATCTTATGTAAGGAAATTAATCTCTTTATTACAGTAAAAGCTAAAAGACAAAAAAGGAAATAACTAAATCGGTATTTTGACGTAGCAGCATACGAAATATCCAACATAAAAACGTTGCAACATTTTACCGCATCGAAAAACTAAGCACTAAGTTCTCGTGACTTTTCCATTTACGAGAGCGACTAGAATCGTATTTTAAAATATAATACGCTTTTATTTTGGAAAATTCCGCGAGTGGCTCTGGGGAGAGAAAGCTAATTTCAATTTCATTTAGTTCTGGCGCGATTCCATGTGCCGACCAGAGACTATGGTACGCCTGTAGCGACAGACCGGATTTTTACTAACCTACAAAATTGTATTGTACTAACTTAAACAAGGCTCTTTAGAATCTGTAATTTTTTTTTAAATCCGTATACTTAATGAAACCGAGACGCGGTCTCCACTCGAGGACTCGTTTACCCAAACGGTTGTCCTTCCTGCGACATACGTGACCAGCCCTGTGCCACTTCAGCTTGCTAATATATGATATGATATTGCTGTCTATTAATTATTTTAATATATTTTTAGCCTCACTTCTGGACAAAGGCACTCTTTTACCACCTCCCTCTAAAGCTCCAGAGCTGACAGGGACTGCTGAGCTGCTTTTATTGCTACCAGTGAGTTGTGATTGACGTAGTTAGGACAGCCAGCTCCATTTTGTCCTTGCCGTGCCGCGAAATATTTTTTCTTTAAGTACCCATGGAGGAAATACAAAGATATTCTACAACACAGATCAATTTCTTATTATACTTCAAGCGTCACGCAAAGACGGGTTTTATTCGTCGTATAGTACTCAATGAGGTATATACCTGGTAATTGTCAAAAAATGTGTGCTGTCTAATGCCTATGGCATGGAGGTAGTAAGTACTACGTTGTACGTAGTACTTATTACTTCCATCGTCTATGGTCTATGACCCTGGCTTTGACATCAAATCAACTTTGTTTATAGTTTGGCAGTTTAGCATGTTAGGGTACGAGACTTTCGATGATATTATTTTTTTTCCTGTATTTTGTTTGGTATTTAGTTGTAAAGTGCGTTTTGTTTGTGCGGAATAAAACAAATTTTCTTTCTTTTTCTTTCTTTGTATATCGGCCTCATTACCAAGATATCTAAAACCCAGGTATTTTCAAAAGAGGAACATTGCAGAACGACGTATCTAATCTATGGTGGCGAGTGAAGCTCCACGGAACCCTTGGGAGCGTTTGGGTACCGTAGGCAGATTACACCCTGTCTGAGCCCCAATACGCAATTTCATTGCAAGAGGATTTCGCATTTTTATCGGCGAATCTATCCAGTGTCTTTGCTATTAGAGTGCCCGCGCTTGAGAGGGGTTTTCGGTCTTTATTGCTTATTAATGTAAGGGGTTGTGTTTATTTGTATGGTGGTATGGAGAACTAATTGATATTTTGTAATGTTTCTGACAACTCAATATACATATAGGGGGAAATATTGAAAACAAAGGAGCTCTACAAAAGACGTTACGTTAGACCATAAATAATTGAATGTCCATCAGATAGATTTATAAAAAATATTGAATGTCCATCAGATAGATTTATACCAAGAAAATAATTGAATGTCCATCAGATAGATTTATAAAAAATATTGAATACGTTTTTTTTATTTTTTCTTTCATTTAAGCACTTAGGAAGATATATTGATTTGAAATGTCGCATGACGTCACGCCGTGGTACAAAATATACCACGGCGTGACGTAATTAGCCCCCACTCCGTAGCTTTAATACGCTATATCTCAGTAGTATTTGGTCATTTCGACAAAAAAAAAAAAAAATACAGGTCTGAATTTTTTTTATTATCTATAAGACGGACTAATTATTTTTTTTACTTTCATACCTTGGATACAGCCCTATACTAGCGACCCACCCCGGCTTCGCGCGGATGTAATGCTGATACTAAATATACTACAGAAAAACTGTGAACATTGTATAAAAAACATAGTTTTCCGCCGTTCCCGGTCGGCCCGGACGTGACTCCCCGCAATTTTTAAATCTGTAACATCTTCGCAAATATTCTTTTAAATCATATGCTGTAAAGGATGATATAGATCTATATTCTATCAACAATGTATTAAAGGTATTAAATTGGATAAGGATTAACGTTGTTTTGGTTAAAATCCCTTCGAAAATTAGCCGTTTTTTGTCGTAAAAAGTAAATGACAAAAAAATGTTATTGTGGGATATCCATATGAGGTAGACATTTACCAACACGGACTTTTTATAGACCTTTTCTATGTGTACAATATTTACTACATTATTTTGATAAATCTCGTAGGGTACAGCCTGTGTTTCACTGCAAACGCGGAAAAAATGTAATTATTTACGACATCCCATTGGAAACCTCAAAAATAATAGCAATTCTCCACAATTTAATGGATGTTATTATACATATAAAGCTTCCGCTTAAATCACTCTATCTATTTAAAAAAACCGCATCAAAATCCGTTGCGTAGTTTTAAATATTTAATCATATAAAGGGGCATAGGGAAAGAAAAAGTGACATTGTTTTATATTATGTAGGTAGTGATTTGTACATAGTAAATGTATATGTACATACATTTGTATTTAAGATTTCACAATCACATTTTTACCATCAGGCAGGATTGCGGTCAAGCGCTGGTTTATACATTAATAAAAAAAAAAAAAAAAAAAGATTTCTTATGAATAATGTAAATAAATATAATGTTATAAACTGTTGCTTCATCGCGATCCCGCCAGATGGTAAGCAGTGATGCAATCGTTGATGGTAAACCGTACCAGTTGATCAAGGGCCTATTCGCTCTAGCCTTGAAGCCACTTAAATTGTAATCAAACGGAAAGACCACCGCAGGCAAATTGTTTCAGTCCTACGATATACGTGGTATAAAAGACGAGGCGAAATGATATTAAAAAGTACACGATTCATTCCACTGTGAAAAATATGACATTATCAGAGGGCGGATTAATCTGCTTGTTTTTATTGTTTTTAGTAAAAGTGTCAAAATGATATAGGTTGCGACATGGAAATCAACAAGACAACCTAGTAAACAAGTATCAAATAAATAAAACGTATTTTCGTTTCAACGCCAAATATATATTTCTTAATCCTCCGTATCAAGCACAAAGTAATAAAGACTGACAAATAAAGTACATACATAAATAACTTCTAAACTTAGGTTCTAACTTTATCCACGGCACAGTCTGAGTGACATGGAGACAATTTAATTCGTGGTACATTCCGTGCCAAAATATCAAACCGCCCTTACGGTAGATGATTCATATTATTCGCCTTCAAGACTTGATTACGCCAGTGATATTGTAAGGGAGCGAGCACACGAGACAGACGCTTATATTGAACCGGTTAATTTTCTTAAGTAAATGTCGGCTGTATTTTCTTGAAATGTTAAAGAGGACTTGGAATATATAGAGAGGGTAACTTTAAACTTATTAGAAGTCGACTCTGTGCTTTGTTATTGGTGTCATCATTGTGACATTGTGTCTATATTGAATTCAACTTCAACTCTTGATCAATGGCGCCTGCGGAAGAGACACCACAATTTTGGCAATAACACGTGTAACAAATCATAGAATTTTTTTGTAATAATTATTTTACAATAATGGCGAGTGAACCGTCTACGAGGGAGGTTTGAGGCAAAGTCAAGATGTGGCCACTATGCTGCGATATTCCAGTGTTCTTTATGAATCATTTACTGAATGCACTTTTTACTACATAAATCACGCGCTTTTATTTAGTAAACAACACTATAAATCATTTAAAAGTCCAATGAAAAATGAGCGTGACACTCATCTTAGCTTTCCCGCCAAAACTCTGTATTGAATTCATAGAATAACTTTGTTCTAATACTCATGTTTTCTTTTATTGTCAAGGAGAACATCAATGTGTAATTCATGGAGCAAATATGCTCCATGATGTAATTTAAGAATTTCTTGTCTTGGCCCACGTGGCATATCTGATATCTCGTTACATAGGCACGTAATTGATTTTATTACGAAATAAAGCCAATTACATCAGGTTTCAAACTGGTGTAATTACAGAACCTTATCCAGAAAACAAGGGTGCATATGAAAAACTCGAATAGAACTGTTATTACGAAATGACGTGTTAAATGAAAACACGTCTTATTTACATAATAAGGAGCTTGAGCGCTCCCCTAGGAAATGATGACAAGGAAACTTTGAGAACGCAATGGGCGAGAAATGAAAAGCTACATTGAAGAAAAACATACATTGTTGTAGGTGTGTAGTTAATATTATCAGTCAAAGACAGTTAAGAGATGAAAAATAACAAGAAGAACAGAGATGGAAGACTCACATACAAAAAAAACTAGAAATACTAATCAAACATTTTTTATATGTTTGAAATATCTTAGTTTCAAAAGTCTTTGAGTGTCTTATTGCAGCCAGCACTTAAATTTAATTCAATTTTAATATGATAACATCAAAACTTAATATTCACCAGCTTGCTTTGATCCTGTACGATTCCGTACAGGCATTATTTGCTTACGCCGCGACCTAGTTTGCGATTCGTATTACTTACCTTAATATTGATACTTTGTTAGTTGACCAATAGCTGCCGTAGCGCTATAAAAACCTGAACAAAACAACCAAAAATCGTAAAAGTACACGAAAGTAGTTTGCTAATTTCGTGTACGTATGTACGTGTTACGAATAAACTTAGGTAATAATTGTGAAGTCTGTGGTTTTCGTCAACTCATCTTAAAGTATCTCTGAGCCATACAGATCCAACTATTGAATCACATAGTCAGTGTGTAATCCTCCCACTCAAAACCACCTCGTTAGAACTTGATTAGAGAGGCCACAATGCGATAACAAGCCAGGCTTACAAGCCAAACTTCTGATTATCTCGTTTATGGGTTTTGCAACTTTTTAAAGAAATGTCTTCGTGAATTAGTTGTATATCAGGAAATAATGCCGCGGGGCGCGAGCAGGGGCGGGGGTCGCGGCGTCTGGGGGAACAAATTGACAATTTATACCGTATTAACAGACTGTTGCTTGGAATTGCTTGGGTTTGAGTGGACGGGTTTTTAAAGCGATAGAGGGAGTAGACATGTCTTGTAAGTTGGTTTCGTATCAAGTATGTTAGTGACATACACTTGAATTTATTTGTAAACGAGAGGTATCTCATAGAGCATTACCAATCTATGATGATACTTATAAGGTAGAAAGTCTGCTCATAATATTTGAACTGCTGGGATATAGGACTCCTCCATGTGTGTGTGTGTGAGAAAGAGAGTGGGCCGTATTCTACCCCGTAGTTCCAGTCCTGATTAGTAGATTTCACATGCTTTCGATATATTTGGTTCTAGGACAGCATGTTTTTAAAATTTTATTACGCGCACAACGAAAATTAGTTTTTTTCTTTATTCAGGGGAAATTATTTTGTACGGAATGTTATTTATTTAAAAAGATAAGGTCTTATACAGTACTCCAATAAGATTTTTTTTTTCAGAAAGGTGTCTTTACTGTCATTTCAGTTTGAGAATTAGGAAAAGAGTATTTTGTAACAATTAAATTTATAAGTAGAAAATAAATAAATTTTGTAAAAATAAAATAATTAAAAAGAGTTGTAAAATACTCTTTTTGACAACAAAGAGAGACAGACATTCGAAAGATTTGCCGCTTCTTAAAAAAAACATTTATGTACTGCAGACTTTGCCGCCAAAATTAGCAACTACCGAATCGAAATGAAATTATACAATCTGTTTCTGAAATATGAAATAATACTTTCAGTATATAAAATATATATAGATATATTGCATTCCCATGGCACCAGTGTCAGGTACCTATATTTATTTATTTATATATATTTTTTTCTATTTCCTCACGATGCTTTCAAAAACTTAAAAACGTTGATAAGTTTTCAGAATGAATGAGAATCTTTTTGAATTGATTAACACATAAGTCTACAAAACTTCTTAAATAATCAAGAGTCTATCACTACTACTTACATACGAGTATAAAACACACATCCACCACCATACCACTATTAGATAGTCCGCCGAGCAAGTGCGAAGTTTAAGTAGATGGTTCAAAATTGGCATATTACTCGACAAAGGCTATGCAATCGCAAATGCATTAGTCCAAGAGTGCTGGAGTCACCCGGCTTCTAGTCCTCCGCTGACCGTATGCAAACCTCCTCGGTAATCGAACCGACGTACCGTCTCAAGTGATTGTATATACCGCTTCCATATACTCCACGAGGATTGGTTTAAGATCTATTTTGATTGTTTTGTTGAGATTTTATATTAATCAAAGTATTATGTATACAGGGCGTGTCTGACATCGTAACGCAAACTTCGCGAAAAGGCTACACCGCATGCCACTAATAAAGTTATGATAGTCATTTATGTCGTTAATGAACAGTGTGTCGGCTCACCCTTTGAACGTTGCAAGCGTGCTGCCGTGCGGGTTTGTAGGTATGATGTTGCTCCCTGATGTGAAGTCTATTAAATCAGCTGATAAGATAGTTTTAGAGTTTTGTTTTCATTGCGCTTTTTTGTGTAATTAGCGGTTTAATTAATTTTTACTTTAAAATATTATGGGGTTATAAAAGTATAGCAATTATGAACGGCCTAAAGTGAAAAAAAACTACATATATATATTTTTTAATCATGAAAAAGCCGACGAGAATTTCCAGCACTGAGGGGTTCAGAATCATGTACTGGATCCATGGTACTAGTTTGTGCGTCGATGTCAGATACACCCTTTATATATGTAACCCCTATTTCCTTAAGGGAGTTTTCTATACTTATGTTAACTACTATACTACGTTATTTTTTTGTTTAAGCGAAACCTGAATAAAGTTTGTTCAGAATAAGCAACTGAATCGATTCCAATAATTTTTACACCATGTTATATTTTTCCCAACTATATCTAGAAATTGTTGCAGTGTGAATACAGAGCGCGCGGACGAAGCTTACCATAGATCTTAGTACAAGCGCGTGGCCAACAGCTGACGCCAGAGGTCAACGCACCGCGCTCGCCCGCCCGAGCGGAGCTTTGACCATATTTTTGTTGGTACAACCAAGTAGAATAGCAAGCTCCTAACTTTGTGGTTTTAGGGTTCCGTAGCCAAATGGCAAAAAAACGGAACCCTTATAGAAACGTCATGTCTGTCTGTCCGTCTGTTCGTCCGTATGTCACAGCCATTTTTTTCCGAAACTATAAGAGCTATACTGTTGAAACTTGGTAGGTAGATGTATTCTTTGAACGGCATTAAGATTTTAATGAAAAAATAAAATAAATAATAATAAATATTGGGGGCTCCCCATACTTAGAACTGAAACTCAAATTTTTTTTCATCAAACACATACGTGTGGGGTATCTATGGATAGGTCTTCAAAAATGATATTGAGGTTTCTAAAATATTTTTTTTCTAAAAAATATATCTATTTTCTTTCTTTAAAATATTTTTTTGCGTAACTGGCGCTTCCAAAGTGGAAAAAAGTTGCCCTCCCCCCTCTAACTTCTAAAATAAGAAAATGAAAATTCTAAAAAAAACATATGATGTACATTACTATAAAAAACTACCAAGGAAGATTGTTTTGAACGAGATCTATTGCGTAGTTTTTTTTTAATACCTCGTAAATTGTAAACCGCTTATTACCGCGTAATCTTTCATACAAATAACTTAAATCCTTTAATTTCATAAATCAATGGTACGGAACCCTTTGTGCTTGAGTCCGACACGCACTTGGCCGTTTTTCATTGTATCTTATTATACATAAATTCTTTACTTAAAAGTGCTGGACACGTGTTTTAGGTTTTGCACAGACAAAAAATAATTTTGTATAACATTGTCGGCACTATAGGAGTATTGTAAGCAACCATTTGTCTTTATAATTTATTGTTTGTATATGACTGATTGATGCCGAAATAAAAAATGATAATGGGAGTATTTGTGTAAAAGTGCTTGATGATGACTTTCGTTAGAAGTCTACAATCATTGATGATGATTCCGACATGATGTCTGGTGAAGCCGTACGGAGGACGGGTCTGAGCAGTTGTGTTGGGACGTGTGCCGGCTACGATGCGCCAAATGTTGTTGTGTTGGGAGTTTGGTCGTGGAGGGTCTTCAGATCAGTCTCCCTTTGGCGCAGCATCGTTGGTCGTGTTGTTGGGTTTAACATTGCATCACCTCGCTCAACTGCCGTCTTCCTTCCTATTCGCTCAGTTTTTCTGAGTGAATAGGCTCTTAATAAACTAGCGCGCTTTACCATCAAATATCGCATCAACGCTTACCATCAGGCGGGATTGCGGTCAAGCGCTAGTTTATAATTATAAAAAAAAAATCACTTCAGAGGTGTCTTCAAGTAATGGAGTGAGTCGATGTGGGTGATTTGAGAATGTGTGTCTGTTTTACAGGGCAGCAGGTTCATTTTGTATGCTGCCACTGTACTTCGGATAAAACTACTTTATTTACCAAAATTTCTTCATTCGACATAACGTTTGTTTGTACGCTTAAAAAAAAGAAACAAAAAGATAAGACAAGCTCCACTTCTAAACATTTTAATATACATAATTTTTGAGAATGGTTACAAGATATACTTCATTTAACTTTTAAGGGGTTTATTCATAAAAGATGATTAAAGTTAATTGACATTCAAACGTCAAAAATGTATGGTTCAACAGTCACTAATTACTAGTTAACTTTAAGCAACGTTTATGGCTACAGGGGTAAATGTTTGACGCGTTAGGAAATTTGGTTAATCGAAAGGTGTGTTAAAGTATTAGGTAGATACCCAATGGAATAGTAATGAACTCAAAAATGATAGTTTTTTTTTTTTTCATCATCATCATCATCATTTCAGCCGAAAGACGTTCACTGCTGGACATAGGCCTCCCCCAAGGTTCTCCACGACGACCGGCGTCTACCGCATCCAGCGGTTTCCCGCGACCTTCACCAGGTCGTCGGTGCACCTTGTCGGGGGCCTACCCACGCTACGTCTTCCGGTGCGTGGTCGCCACTCGAGAACCCGTCGGCCCCATCGGGCATCGGTCCTACGGGCAATGTGTCAAGCCCATTGCCACTTCAGTGTTGCAATTCTTCGGGCTATGTCGGTTACTCTCGTTCTTCTGCGGATCTTCTCATTCCTGATTCGATCGCGCAGTGAAACCCCAAGCATAGCCCTCTCCATTGCCCTTTGAGCGACTATGAGCCTTCTTATCGTCGTCTCAATTCCATAAGTCATCACTGGCAACACACACTGGTCGAAGACTTTTGTCTTGAGACACTGCGGTATTTCGGACGAGAGGATTCTACGTAGCTTCCCGAAAGCAGCCCAGCCGAGTTGGATTCGACGATTGACCTCTTTCTCGAAGTTGGACCTTCCTAACTGGATAGTTTGTCCTAGGTACACGTAGCTGTCAACAACTTCGAGAACCGAGTCTCCAATCTTTATAGGAGTCGGTACAACATGGGCATTAGACATGACTTTCGTCTTGCCCAAGTTCATTTTAAGACCGACTCGCTTGGAGGCCCTACTGAGGTCTTCGAGCATTGTACTTGTTGAGGTTTCATATACAAAGTCTGGCTGTAAAAAGTATATTTTTATATATTTGATATGAGCGTGTCAAGTTGTTGACAAGAAAATCTAATATGTCTAATAATATTCTACGGCTCTCTTGTAATGTTGCCTATCTCCATGATTATATCTATTAATATCTGAACTATTTGTGTTTCCTTCTAACGCGAATAACACTGTGCACTCTATCTCGGTTCTTAACCCCCGAGAATGGTTATGGGCCCAGAGAAGAAGGGAATTTGAGTTCACGTAAAACATTACTAAAACTAAGTAAATACCTACGAATAAATAATGTTTTCACAAACCCGTATTGAACCACTAAGCAAAGAGAATTATGACAGCTGGAAGATTCAAGCCCAAGCTATTTTAATAAAGAATGACGGGTGGAAATATGTTTGTGGTAAGGAAACTAAGCCAACTGGCGATATTGAGATTTTGAAATGGGAAGCCGAGGATGCTAGGGCCAAGGCTGATATAATACTAGAGATAAACGCATCCGAATTGCGATATATAAGAGGTTGCACCACGTCTAGAGAGGTATGGCTGAAACTGGAATCAATTTACGCCTCGCGTGGACCTGCCAAGAAGGCGACACTGTTAAAAAGGCTACTATTGCACAAGATGAGCGAATCTGGAGACATTCGTGATGAGATGGGCACATTTTTCGATGCGGTTGACAAACTGGAGGATGTGGACGTAAAAATAAATGAGGATCTATTGTCAATTATCTTGTTTTATAGTTTGCCAGCAAGTTTTTCAAGTTTTCGTTGTGCTATTGAAACAAGAGACGATTTACCGAAGCCCGATATTCTAAAAGTTAAGATAATGGAGGAATACGAATCAAGAAATGCTAATCGAATACAAGACAGGGCTATGTACACCCAAAAGAATAAAAAAAACTTGTTAAACCGAGTACAAGTAACGGATCAAATGTAGGGAACTATGGTTCTAATATGCCTGCTACCAAACATGCATTGAAACAACCAAAGCTGGAATCTGGAATTGAAAGGAGAGTTTCACTTAACTGTTATCGATGTCATCGTCCTGGACATAAAGCTTCTGAATGTCAAACAAAACTACAACATTTCAGTTATAATGTTGATGTTGATGAGGAACTAACTTCTTTAAATGTTTCAGATCTTGGCAATAACATTGCTGATAGTCTAAACCAGCAATGGGTACTGGATTCTGGGTGCACGGGACGTGCACCCAGAATCCCTTATGCAAGGATGTACAAAAGTTTTATGGTAACCTAGAAGAAACTAGAGGTAAACTAAAATTGGCTACTAACATGGGCGCTGAGGTCCGAGGTAAAGGTGTAGTTAGACTGTCGGCATTAGGTGATAATTCCGTAGGGACAGTAGGGTTTAAAGATACTCTTTATATTCCGGATTTAAGAACAAATCTGATTTCAGTGGCCAAAATTACTGATAATGGTTACGATGTCAAATTTACGCGTGATTTTGCGTGGGTTGTTGATAAAAGTAATAAAGTTAGGTTAACAGCATACCGTCGCGGTAATTTATATTGCGTTGAAGAATATGAAGCTGCAAATGCTGTAACTGATCGTAATTTAAATATGCTAACTTGGCATAAACGTTTAGGGCATCTGAACGGAAAAGATGTTGTCAAACTTTTGGAAAAGGTGGGCGAGCCTGTGAACCCGAACCGACTTTAGTTTGGTGCGTGACTGTCAAGTATGTGCTAGAGGTAAAATGACTGCTTTACCGTTTAGTGAGTCAAATGGACCCTGCAATGAGAAATTGCGGATTGTTTATTCGGATATCGTAGGTTCAATGAGATGTGAATCATGGACCGGTGGTAAGTATTTCATAACTTTTATAGATGATAGTACTCGTTGGTGCGAAATTTATATGCTGAAATCTAAAAATAAAGCTCTCGAAGCATTTAAACTATACAAGAGTTATGCTGAAAACATTACAGGATCGAAAATCAAGTACTTTCAATCCGATAATGGCGGTGAGTACTGTAATGCTGATTTTGAAGATTTTCTTCGAAGAGAAGGTATCATGAGGAGATTAACTGTAGCTCGGACTCCACAGCAAAATGGAATTGCTGAAAGGATGAACCGAACTCTAGTTGAGATGGCTAGATGTATGCTATTGGAGTGTGATCTACCTATGAGTTTTTGGGCTGAAGCTGTTGACACAGCATGCTATATAAGGAATCGTTGTCCTACTAGAAGTTTTGGTGGAGAGATACCTTATGAAAAATGGTTCAACAAATCAGTAAAGATACATTATCTACGCAAGTTTGGTGCCAGAGTATCTATACTAAATAAGGATTCAAACAAGGATAAGTTCGCTGCTCGTGGAATACCAGGAATATTTGTAGGGTACCCCAGAACATCCAAAGGTTTTAGGGTGTGGATACCAGAACAGAGGAAGTTCGTGATTTCTAGAGATATAAAATTCTACGAAACTGAAGAAATTGGAAATAAAATGCTTCATAATGGTAAGGGCATTATCAATGATACTGAAAATATGGATGACAATGAGAAGAAGTTCATCGATATCAGTTTTCACCAGAAATCTGAGCGGACTATGGAACCTGTGCGGACTATGGAACCGGAGCGGACTATGGAAACTGAGCGGCCTATGGAATCGGAACGGTTTATGGAACCGGAACGCATGATGGAACCGACACTGGTACTGGAACCGGTTCCTGAACCGGAAGGAGAAAATTTCTTGAGAACGCGTTGTGCTCAGTCAAGAGGAGTAGTAATGTCTAGAGGTCCTGGAAGACCCAGAGTGCTACATACAGGCCGAGTAGGTCGTCCCAGAAAAAATTATCAATCGGTGGAAATGGAGCATCCGGATAATACTGTGGAAGAGCCAATACAAGAAGAACCAGAACAGTCAATAGAAACTGAAGCTGGAGAAGAAACTTTTAGCGACTGTATTGATTTTGCCGGTTCTGCTGAAATATCGCTGGAAGAGGCCCTTAAAGGGGAAGAACGAACAGCTTGGAAAGAAGCTATTTTATCAGAAATAAGGAGTCTGCTACAGAAAGGAACTTGGGAGATCGTCAAAAGGCCACCAGACAAAAATATTGTAGGGTGTCGATACGTTTTGACAACTAAGACAAACGTGGATAAGTCAACAAAGAAAAAGGCAAGACTTGTAGCTCAAGGATTTAGTCAAAGATTCGGTGTTGACTATGATAAAACGTTTGCGCCCGTGGCAAGACTCGATAGCGTTAGACTATTGATGGCTCTGGCTGTAGAAATGAATCTGGAGGTTCATCAGCTGGACATCAATACAGCCTACTTAAACGGATACTTAGACGAAAAAATTTATTTGCGGATACCCAAATTGCTGAAAGAATCTTTAATGAAGTTGAAATACACAGAAGGTGAGAATCCTTGTGTAGTTAAACGAGCTGAAGAAATGCTTAAAAGGTTGAACGCTGGCGACGACGCATGTTTGCTAAAAAAATCCTTATACGGATTGAAGCAAGCAGGTCGGCAATGGAATATTAGACTTGAGAAGAAGTTAAAGGAAATGGGATTAACGCAAAGTTTAAACGAACCCTGTTTATATTTCAGAAACGAAGGAAAAGATCATTTACTTGTTTTAGTCTTCACGGACGATATCCTAGTGGCACCTGAAAAAGGAGATCGCATAGCTCGTTTTAAAAATGAACTGAGTAAAGAGTTCGAATTAAAAGATTATGGTCAAGCAAAATACTTTTTAGGGATTGACATCCGACGGACTGTCAATGAAATAAGGTTGTCACAAGAGATTTATGTAAAAGAATTACTTGAAAAATATAATATGTTGGATGCGAATACAATAAAAACGCCAATGGAGACCAGTAGCAGAAATAATAAGGCGGGATGTATACAATCAAATAAAGAGGAGAAAAAGTGGCCATATCGTGAGTTGATTGGTTCTTTAATGTACTTGAGTATAGCAACAAGACTTTGTATTTGAGGAGGCGTGTTGAGGTTTCATATACAAAGTCTGGCTGTAAAAAGTATATTTTTATATATTTGAAATATGAAGCAGAGCGTGTCAAGTTGTTGACAAGAAAATCTAATATGTCTAATAATATTCTACGGCTCTCTTGTAATGTTGCCTATCTCCATGATTATATCTATTAATATCTGAACTATTTGTGTTTCCTTCTAACGCGAATAACACTGTGCACTCTATCTCGGTTCTTAACCCCCGAGAGTACTCAGGTCCTCCGCGGTCTCAGCCATGACTACGATATCATCAGCAAACCGAAGGTGTGTCATGTACTCGCCATTGATGTTGATGCCTAGTCCTTTCCAGTCCAGAACCTTGAAGACATCCTCCAATGACTTTAGATTGTGTGTAGTCGTGTGTGGGTCGCATATGTAGATATTCAACACAATGTAAATTGTTTTATGAATAAACTAAACTAAACTAAACTAAATGCAGCGGTGAACAGTTTCGGAGAGATAACATCTCCCTGTCTGACACCACGCTGCAGAGGTATTGGTTTCGAGGTCTGGTCCTGTATTCGGACTGACATGGTGGCGTTTTCGTACAAACCCTTCAGCGCTTCAATATACCGATAGTCTACTTGGCACCGCTGGAGAGACTGCAGTACAGCCCAGGTCTCGATCGAATCAAAGGCTTTTTCGTAGTCCACAAACGCCAAGCAAAGGAGTAGGTTATACTCCTCGGCCTTCTGTATAACCTGCCGCAGCGTATGTATGTGGTCTACTGTGCTGAAGCCTTTTCGGAAACCGGCTTGTTCGGGCGGCTGGAAGTCGTCAAACCTGCAAGCGAGACGATTTGTGAGGACTCTTGAAAAAAACAACTAATAGACATGACTCAGAAGTGAGATGGGTCTGTAGTTTTTCAAAAGGGTGTTGTCACCCACTTGTTTTTTTTTTTAAATATTTATAAACTAGCGCTTGACCGCAATCCTGCCTGATGGTAAGCAGTGATGCGATCATTGATGGTAAAGCGCACTAGTTTATTAAGAGCCTATTCACTCAGAAAAACTGAGCGAATAGGAAGGAAGACGGCAGTTGAGCGAGGTGATGCAATGTTAAACCCAAAAATACAACCAACGATGTTGCGCCAAAGGGAGATTGATCTGAAGACAATCCATGACCAAACTCCCAACACAACAACATTAGGCGCATCGTACCCGGCACATATCGCAACACAACTGCTCAGACCCGTCCTCCGTACGGCTTCACCAGATATCATGCCGGAAGACGACAAATCGCTTGGCGGCAAGGCTTTGTCTGGTGGGTGGTAACTTCTGCCGGCGGCCGATGTTATGGCCTACCACCGAGAAGTTATATTTAGTGACAGATTCTGGTCGAGTTTTGGCCTAGGTTTTAAGAGATGCTTCTTTTTTGGAAATGGGTCACACTCTCACGTCCTATAAGGAATACGACGAATTACAAGTTACTCCGTATATTCCATTTAGAATTTTACATATTTCGGTTAAAACCAAAATACCGATACAAAATACACACATCGTTCACAAATTCCCCGCTCGTACCAGCGGCTCGTAAACTGTAAATACCAGTTAAGAGCCCAAAGACAAATGAAGCACCTTATCCGCACGGCGCCAAATCAAGACTAATATGCTCACGCTTGCAATTTAAAAGGGTAAGTCAGGAGTTCAGGACGGAACTCTTTAAGACTGATGAAGATTTCCTTGTTAGGGAATTAGTTCGAGGAGATAAGGAGGTAAATGATTGTTAGTTAGGATCTAAGTAAATAATAGCAGTGTGTTTTGTTTCATGGTTACATTTTCTTGTATAAATTCTTTATAATATAATAGAATACTCCTTATTATGTACACCATATATATTGCAGAACATAAATATATTGATTTTACAAAGGGTTACACAATATTTTTTGTTTAGTTTCGTTGCAAAGAGCAGTTTTGTTACAACGAGATCTGAAATACAGACGTGTCTGTTTTTCAGATCTTGTTGGAACAAATCTGCTCTTTATAAACTAGCGCACCTTACCATCAACGATTGCATCACTGCTTATCATCTGGCAGGATTGCGGTTAAGCACTAGTTTATAATAATTAAAAAACATGTCCAAAAAACGGGTAAAGATACTGACTCCTGTAACAGAAGTAGCACTTAGCACGGGTGTCAGAGCTTCAAAATAAATGTAAGTCCTTTTTTACGACTTTTACACGACTGTGTATGCCAGTCCCAATAAAACTTTATTAATATTAAATTAACAAACACTAGTGACAGATCGTCCTATCTGCTATAAGAACTTATTTTAAGTACAAGGAATTAAAGTTAGCAGTCGACTTTGATGGCTGTCATCGACGATAAAAATTAAAAAGTAATAAATATGCAAACGAACCAAGTTCCCAACTGAGACGATTGGCGCAAAAATCTTCTTTTAATAACCCTTTTTATGAGCTAGGTGATTTAATTAACGATGTCTTAACTGAACGTAATCAAAGTTTATTTCGTTTACTTAAAATGTAGTTTGTTTGTTGATTTACATGATTTAAAACACGGGAGGTATAATTATGCAGGTACCTACATAGTTAACTTGATTTAAAAACATGGGAAATATATGCAGCTACATAGTTTATTGGATTTAAAAAGATGGGAAATGTATGCAGGTACCTACACAGTTTATTTTATTTAAAAACATGGGAAATATATGCAGGCACACAGTGTATTAGATTTAAAAACATACGCAGGAGGAGATATACGCAGCTGCACAGTTTACTATTTATTATTCAAAAACTAAAAAAATAAAGGGCGCTTGATAAGGTCTTTAAAATCTTAGAAAAATAAAAGTTTTTACATCCTGTCTTATTAAAATAATATTATAAACGTGAATGTTTGTTTAGATGGATGAAAGTTTGTTAGTCTTTAGACGCAAAGGTTACTAAACGGATTAGGATGTTTGCCAAACAAATAGTTTATAACCGAGATTAACATATCCGATATTTCCACGGGATCCGGTAAAACTGCGAGGCTCTGCTAGTACCTACATACATAAGTATTTTTTTTTATTTTAGATGATATATCATCAAATGACGTCCCACGCTCTGGGTGGAGCGGGAGGGCGTGTCAGACTTTTACCTAATAAAACCCACCCGTGTTCCTTCACTTACCTGTGGGCCAGGACCACGGTTTTTGGCTACGATCCTTACATCTGTCCAATGTTTTTGAAGTGTAACTTCTTTACGCACGCTTTACTTGGGGAGTAAGCTGGCAAACACGTGACGTAAGCATTACGAAAAGTGATCGGGCAAGGCGAACGGAAGTTAAGTGGGGGATATAAGCACAGAGGCGCCCGTGGCGCGAGCTTGGTACTACAAGGTCTACAACGAGTTTTTTTTTTCAATATAAGTAGAAGATCTTTGCAAAAATATTAATTTACCAATGAAACCATGAAATAAATTTAAATATTTATAGAAAATTAATATATATATATATATATATATATATATATATATATATATATATATATATATATATATATATATGTATACATGTATATATTGTACACACATATATATATATATATACATACAGATGGAGTGAAAGAAGTTTCACTTCAGTCGTGTGGTCATAAACACACTCGTATTTTTTTTTAATACTTTGTATATATGTATTTATAAAAACATTATTTAACAAACCAACACATATTAAATATTAGGTACACTCGGATATACCTGCAAAGGATATAATATAGACCATTGACCTTATATTACAAGATAAATAGTCGTTATTGTCATGATAAGTCTTATCAAACAACATTTTTTTTTGAGAACATTGCCCCAGATTAGGAAATACTTAAATACTCTGTCGTGGATGTGTTTACATACATAATACCTCCATTATTTCTTTAGCCTTCCCCTTAGAATTCCATTCAAAGGTTGTCTATAAAAGATCGCTCTTAGCGATAAGACCGCCCATTGTGTCACCCTTTGTAAAATATTTTTATTTATGTTCTGTAATCTATATGGTGTACATAATAAAGAGTATTCTATTCTATTTTTTTTTGAGAACATTGCCCCAGATTAGGAAATACTTAATTACTCTGTCGTGGATTTGTTTACATAGTACATAATTATAAACTCTCTACTCTACCACATATGCCATTACCAACTGCTCAACGTCACTATCACCCTTACAATAAGCGTTATAATAAAGATACTCCTTCAAAACCTCTACTGGGCAGTATTTGCGCCCGTCAATACAGTATGTAGTTATTATGTGATTCATCATTACGTGTCAGCTATGTTTTATGACCGGCGTCGCCCGGCGCTGCCCAATTTCACGCACCAACACTCGCTGTATACTCGCACCGCACAATATTTTCAAATATGCGAGAGTCGTTAGAATGGACTGCGATTTTTACAAAAGAATAATGTGATTTTTTAATTGGTAATTGATTGTTCGAATAGAATGAGCAATTTATGATTTTATTTTTATTATAATGGCTATTTTATTTTAGCAGTGTGCAAACTGAAACTATGTATTTTGCTCACTATATAAGGTATAATTCACATTTTATGTGTAAGGATATATTTTCAGTTCGATCCCGTGGTAATTTTATCAAAATCGGGTCAGTAGTTTGGTTTTTAAACCAAAATTACAGGTAAAAATTAAAGTAAACGAAATTGTGTCATCTGTTTGCTAGTTTTTCCCAACTCTATTGGTGTCAGCGTCCAGTTTGATCGGATGCAGCTGGATAACAGTACTTTTCATAATCTAAAAAAATTAAAATTAAAAAAAAAAAAATACTAAAAACAGGTTCCAAAAAAATCTACTACTTCAGTGAAAAACAATTAATTTCGAAAATTGATGGCAAAAAACGAAAATACAAAAACCAACTACATCGAGTTCCGAAATTAGCTATTTTTCCCTTTGTAGTTAATTTTCGGAGGACGGTATTTTTCTTAAGTTTTGTCTATGGGATTTTTGTATGATGTTTGTAATATTATAATTGTATCGAAATTTGGACAGAACAATATCTGCCTTGTTAGTCATACCAACTAATACATAAACTTTGAATTATTAGTCCTATCAAGTACCAGTACGGAATATTCCCTTCTTTATGAACATTTGTCCATTACAACGTGAATCTTAGTGATGCTAGCGCTTTTAGAATATAATGGAAATTCTTTTTTATGCTGAGATGCGTGTCTATTTGGCCTCTCAAAACTCTCTCTCTTTGTATTGCTAATCTTATTTATTTATTTTTAATGTAACTTTGTTAGTTTTAATTTCCCCCTTTTTACTGTTTGTGTTCCCTGTGCGTGTGCCAAATGTATCTCTTTTATTTTTATAAAATACTAGCTTACCGTCCGCTGCTTCGCCCGCGTGGACTTCAGTTATATCGTGCTTTTTAGATTTCCCTCGGAAATATAAAATTTTACGTCTGCAAAATTTCAAAGCAATCGGTTCAGTAGTTACGGCCTGAAAGTGGAATAAACAAACAAACTCACTTTCCCATTTATAATATTAGTAAGGACAGTGGCGAAGGGTCCATACAAGCCGATTCCCACCGGGTTACCTTTCAAAAATCAGTTCCATATTCATACAAAACTATTTACATTCTATTTCATTAACAAAGTATTATTAATCAAATGCCGGCGCGATTTACAATAGCAATCGTAATTTTTAGCAATACCCTAAGTATCACATTTCATTTTATAGTCGTAAATTAATCAGCGCTTCAATTTTTCGTACATTACATTGAAGGAACCCGATGAATTTCAGCTTACCTCGGTCAACGTTTTACTATGGGGCGAAAAGAGATAGCGTATCAGACCATCTCTTTCTAATGCTCGCTAACCGTCGGTAAAACTTGATAAATATAGGCTACTGGGAAGCGGCTTGTATTTCTCTCCTCTCCTCTGTTAGAAAGAGACAAAGAAACCACGCCACTACGAGAAAGCGTTCTATACCTATGGTGCGTGAGTTTTTCGTTTGTTTTTAATATTTGTTAACTGTGACGGATTCTGTAAGGTAATTTAATCGCAGATTTGGTTAAATACTGTGGATTTTGTTTGTTATTATGGCTTTAATTCATATAGAGTGCTGTTACTGTTAATACGTCTTTGAAAGACGCATTTTCTCAAGTTTCGACTCTTTGCAGTTTAATTCTGACCCTCCCCATTTCAGTAGCTTCAGCTGAGCCGTCATTTTCTGCTTTAAAACGCATTCACACGTATGTGCGAAACTGCCAAAAAGAGCAGAGATTGTCCGATTTGGCTATCATGTCAATTGAAAAAAATTTGCTTAATAAAATGAAAAGTAATCCGAATTTTTATAACAACATTTTAGCTCATTTTGTTAAAAAAAAACAGACGCATTGCATTAGAATATAAATAACGTTGTGATTGTGTATAATTTGCTTTATTTTTGCTTAATATTTTTGTTGGTTTTGGATCGGTGTTTGTGTGGTTCGGTTTTTAACACTTTATTATTTTTGTAATTTTTTATATTATTTTTTCTTGACTCTTATTCCCTAACAATAGGTACTTAACTTAGTACTTACTAACAATCATGCATGTGTGGTATAGAGATGCACGTCGAAAAAGGCTTTTCACAAAGCCGCTTTTATCATACTTGAAAGACATTGTTATCAAATCATCAGTCCTTTTTTGTATGGTGAAGGTGGGGCTTTTCATATTATTCTTATCTGAAGACCTCCTCCAAGATATCCTGCAGTAGGTAAGTGTTTAAGTGTTTATTTTTTTGGACCGGCTTCCCTTTGTCAAAATTTCACCCTTCGCCACTGAGTAAGGATTGAATGATGAAAATGAATTTAAAGTTAAACCCATTATGTTTAATTATTTTTTTTTTTTATTTATTGGGGACAAAAAACAGTTACATGTTACAATGTTAACAATTTAGATAATGTATAATACAGTAAACAAACATATAACCCACACCAATGTCCACGGAATCACATTGTTTGTACAAGACATAAGGAAACGGACGTATACAGAAGGAGACAGTGAGAAAGTAACGAATGACAAAACTAATGATAAAACTAAACCCTTAAAATCACACAAACAAATTCAAGACAGCGTGCCCCGTCCAGATATGGTCCATGGGCACAATCACATCACACCAAAAATCAGCAAGAAACAAGAGTTAAGGATTACCGGAAAGTAAATTAATAGCCATTTTTCTGAACTCGCTCTGGTTAAGAGCGAAAATATCTAGATTTGCAAAATAGGAATTATAAATTTCCAATAATCGGCGAAGAGGAGCCCTCTCCCCAGCATTTGTTCTACATTGCTCTGTGTAGAACAAGCGGGTTGCTCGTACCTCACGCCTACTTGCAATTCTAGGTACCACGTAACATATTTCATTTGCAAGCTCCAAACAATCAAACCTGTTGTTGCATATGCCAAACAGCATCACAACCATAAGCAGTGTACGCCTGTGCTCCAAGCTCAATATTTTGTACCGTTTTATCAGATCCGCATAGGAAATCCTAGTGTGGTAACACTTATAATGTGTGGTGCGAAGAAATTTTTTCTGTACCATTTCTAGTCTGTGCTTATACTTTCCGTAAAATGGGCTCCAAATGGGCACCGCGTATTCTAATTGAGAACGGACTAACGTTTTATATAGAAAGAGGAAAGTGGAAGTCTTTTTAAATTCTTTACAAGATCGCATTACAAAACCACACATTTGATAGGCTCTATTAATTATGTTGTCAATATGGATGTCAAAAATTATAAAAGAAGGGAGAAGAAAGAAAGAGGAGAGTGAATTGAATATACTGTTTTCTCTTTCTACTGACCACCAGTGCTCCGTCGGCTTATACCTATCTAAAGATCACATTTAATTCTGAAATTTATAGCAATAATTAACAAATTAAACTTCAGTTAATTACAGAGGCTAATTCTTTCAAGCCAGCATTTCAACCCGCAAATGTAAAACAGTAATAATGAAGTTCTACATTGAGCTCCGTCATTGCCCCCGACGCGCCAATAAAGCCGAGGTCTAGATTTATGAGAACACACGATAATCATAAGCGGAACACAACACGCGTTTTATTGCCCGCCGGCATTCTACACTCAGCTTTATTTGCATATTATTCCTTTATTACTCTCTCAGAATTCATATGCTAATGTCAACGACGATATTTTCGATCCCAGCGGTATCCTCACGGATGTGACCCTAAAGATTTCGACACGTTTTATGTGTGTTTCAGCGGGTTTCATTTGAATATGTTTTAAGTTTGCGAATTTATTATGTGTTAGAAAGTTATGGTGAGTTTTCTTTGGAGGGTCATGGGTCCGAGGAAGGTCTTTTGTGTTTAATGGAGTAAATAAAGATGTCTTTTGATCATTTTGCTGACTGATCTAAGTTCACTTAATCTAGTATATGTTCCAAGAATACCCAAGCTGCTATTGACTCAGATATCTGTAACCTGCTGGTGCGCCTTTTAATATACCGATTACGAAATTCTAAGCCCTTACACTTTTGAAACATAAAAGTTGTGAATGCATATTTTAGCAGAATAAAAGCTAACCATCTTATATTTTATTCTGCTTTAATCCTTCATACTTTTCCTATTTCGTAGATTTCTGAAACATCTACTCAAGCTGTAACAACCTCGGGGTCAGTTACCACCGGCTTGGCTCATCGGAGCACTTTCATGAGACCTGGGTATGATACGCATGAGATCTTGATAGAAATTAAACAAATAGGGATTAAGTCTTCTCAAGAATTTAATGGATACAAGGCGTATACTAAACTGACACTATGGTTTTTGCAGTTCATAAGAAAGTTCAGGTTAACACTTACAAAGGGTATGTTACATTACCACAATGTAGATCAATCCATGGACCCGACGTCGCAGACAGCACTTCCAGCCTTTGTGATCCTTACAGACTTAGCATCATGTGCCTGAGTGTGAGACTTATTTTCTTTAAAATACTTATCATCATTCATCATCATCATTTCAGCCGAAAGACGTCCACTTCTGGACATAGGCCTCCCCCAAGGTTCTCCACGACGACCGGTCCTGCGCCTCCCGCATCCAGCGGTTTCCCGCGACCTTCACCAGGTCGTCGGTCCACCTTGTCGGGGGCGTACCCACGCTACGTCTTCCGGTGCGTGGTCGCCTCTCGAGAACCGGTCGGCCCCATCGGGCATCGGTCCTACGGGCAATGTGTCCAGCCCATTGTCACTTCAGTGTTGCAATTCTTCGGGCTATGTCGGTTACTCTCGTTCTTCTGCGGATCTCCTCATTCCTGATTCGATCGCGCAGTGAAACCCCAAGCATAGCCCTCTCCATTGCCCTTTGAGCGACTTTTAGCCTTCTTATAAGGTCGGGAAGCTACGTAGAATCTTCTCGTCCGAAATACCGCAGTGTCTCAAGACAAAAGTCTTCGACCAGTGTGTGTTGCCAATGATGACTTATGGAATTGAGACGTGGTCGCTAACAAAAAAAAAATACTTATATTAAACAATAATTATTATAGTAAATTGAACCCTGTCGACAAGAAAATATAATATGTGAATTTCTCAATGTACATGTATCCAACGGCATTACAGTTAGAGTTCTATCTACTTTATACTTACACATCGTGGTCCAATCTCTAACACTGTTCTTCATTTTAGAAGAGATTCTTTCCTCACACGATTCACACAGATTCCTTTTGGTATATTTTACAGCCAGAATTGTTTATTTTAGTTATTTTCATAGTCTAATGACTTATGGGATTCTTCTCTGGGGAACTTGTGCGGACATCAATACCATCTTTGTTTTACAGAAAAGGGCTGTTCGAGCCATTTACAACCTTGGTCCTAGAGATTCTCTTAGAGAAAAATTCAGAGAGGTGGACATTCTGACTGTAGCTTCACAGTATATATTTGAAAATCTTATGTACGTACATAAAAATATATCGGATTTTAAGAAAATAAGCGATATTCATAATATAAATACCAGGAACAAACACAATCTTGCTGTACATCACACTCGTCTCCACAGAGTAGGCAACTCATTCATGGGTCAATGTATACACTTTTACAACAAGCTTCCCATGGACATTCGAAACTTACCCATTAAACGATTTAAAAAGTATATAAAGGCCAAACTTTGCAAAAAGGGGTATTATAAAATCACAGATTATTTAGAAGACAAAAAAGCTTGGGACTGAGCTGTTCGCTCTGATAAGCATTGTTATTAGCAATATGCGTAATTATAAGATAAATTATTGTAAAAATTCTCATTTTTAATGTCTGGACTTGAAAAAAGACGATGATCCCTGAGTTTGTTTCGGCTATTTCTTCTCAGAGGTAGTCAGTTAGGAAATGCCGGCTTCATCTAGTTAAAAAAAATATATATGACGTGTAAAAGTGATCGGTGATCCTATTTGCTTGATAAGCGATTTCATTTCATTTCATTTCATTTCATTTAAACTTTTATTTAATCTGAGTTTACCACAAAAACTTCTCTTCCAAAAACAGCTTGCAGCCCTCTGCTTTTCCTCAAATTCTATCAACGTCACGTGTCCCCGACCACAGACTATACATTTCACAATATTAAAGTTCTACACCAATTACTTGTCAAGAAAAAACTTTTCTTGGTTATTTTATTCTTATAATAATTAATCCATCTATAATGCATTTGTTAAAAAACTTTTCTTGGTTATTTTATTCTTATAATAATTAATCCATCTATAATGCATTTGTTCAATTTAAATTATTATTTTCTTAAAAAAAATCGATTAGTAAGCAACGCCATCTATACGAACCTATGGCACCTATCATTAATTCATTCTTCAATTTGCCGCTAGATGTCGCTGCTTATAATCTTTCACCAGTTTTTCGCAATTTTATACGTTACAAAGTCTATTGAGCACTCCAATGCTGGAAGTAAGCCCTATCACCTCATATTCCTCCAGGCCTCCTCTCGGTGAGAGGGAGTGGGACGTAATCTACCACGCGGGCCCTATGCGGGTTGGTAGATGTCACATGACTTCGAATATTCGCTTCTAAGACATGCCGGTTTCCTCATGATGTTTTCCTTCACCGTTTTGAGAGTAGTGATTACGAAATAATTTATACAAAGTAAAGCGCCTGATGGGGTTCGAACCTCCGACTACCAATTTATAAGTCGCGTCCGATACCACTAGGCCACCGCCGCTCTCAGCCATCACCTGAATATATTTATTTAAATTACTGAATTTAGGTATATACAAAAGTAGCGACTGCATAAAAAATCAGGTTTTTTTTAATCCTACGCCAGGAGATAGACACCCGGGAAAACGAAAACTTTGTTGCGTTAACAGATAATGTATGGTACCCAGCCACCCATGAAATGGTTTTATTCGGAGCAGCGATACCCAGCCGTCTTGTTCGCAGCACCTGTGATATTCCGGGCTTACTTCTAACCTGCTAATTGCTAAGAGGATTTCGGAATTAACGAGAACAGATCAGGTTTTTGCGTTGAATACCTAATTTAGAATTGAGATGGAACGTCTTTTGTTAAGTGTTAAATGTTTATTAGGTAACGTACTTAAGTGATTTTAGGATTTCATGATACAGGCGGATGTTTATTGTTCCCTTATTTTTAACAAAATAATCTACATGCATATGTGTCTTATAATAATATAATTAGGGTAACGGAATAATGAGAGATAATAAGTTTTAAAAAACTTTCAGTAATTTGTTATATCTATTTTATTTTATTTATTTTTTTTGGTACAACAACAACATATTCACAATAATAGTAGTTTAAAAAGCAATTACAGGTCTTCAGTTTTGTGTAAATACATCACTTATTGGCACTTATCTGAATGTTAATATAAAAATATATCATAATAGGTTAATGTTCAAACCATCTCTCATCTCCTTTCCATCATCAGATGACCAGTCCGTACGGCGAGTTTCCACCCTTACGTTGTTGACACCACAATGAACGAATGAAGCGTTTCTCCTGGTTTTTTATACCGCGTATACCGAGAAACTGGAACAATTTGCCAGCTGCGGTGTTTCCGTCGGGTATCTTCAAGGCTAGAGTGAATAGGCTCTTAATAAACCAGCGCGCTTTACCATCAACGATCGCATCACTGCTTACCATCACGCAGGCGCTAGTTTATAATTTATAAAAATAAATCTTGGGATGCGATATTTACGATCAATGTATAACGAAACTTAAATCATCATCATTATCATCAACCTTTTTATCGTCCCACTGCTGGGCACAGGTCTCCTCTCATACAGAGAAGGATTGAGCTAATCACCACGCTTGCTGAATGCGGGTTGGCGATTTCAGACTTAAAGTCCAGGTTTCCTCAAGATGTTTTGCTTCACCTTGTAATCAGTCATTGTTGTTCAAGATACACATAGAAAGTACATATAACTTAGAAAAGTTACATTGGTACTCGCCTTACCTGGAATCGAACCCATATACTCATACTTGAGAGGCTGGTGTTTTAACCATTAGGCCACCACGAATTTTTTTAACGAAACTTAAATAACAAAAGACAAATGTTAAGGATCACTGAGAGAACAATACCTACTGTGATCCAATTCTTTCCTCGAATATATTCGGCTGATATACCTAATTAATATAAAACTCACTAAACGGAGCTGCAGGTTTAAATATCTTATAGTCTCCCATTCATATTAAAAAATCATAGCTATCAATTTGAAATAATAAACAAGTTGGACAAAATGTCCAGTGTCCAGTGCACAAACATTAAACGACAATTGTAACCAACTGGGCGATTTTAATTTGTAATCCCGTTCGGCGATTAAACGTCGACCGGTAAATACGATTGCTGGATTAAAAGTCCACAGTTCATTTAACAACTGCCTCAGTAATACCGTGAAAGCTTATTTTAATTCGACTAATTAATGTCCAATTGTTTCATGCATCGAATTGCCATAGTAAATTGTTTTTAATATGTAACTCTCACACTGTCGTTTTTACATACACACTAGCAAAGATTCCTTATTTACAAACTTAAGTCAATCGATCTTTGTATATCTATTTAATTAAGTAAACGACAGAAGGTAACAATTAGTTTAGTACGTCCTAAATATTTTTGTGCCTTTTAGCTTTTTGTTATAAAAAGAGGTACCAACTCGTATGAAGGTTTGACGAGGAAACAAAAATGGGTCATATGTAGATTCGTTCGCGTTTGACACAGTTTGATCTCTGCACAAATCTCACAGGAATGATGTCTGAAAAAGAAAAGAAATACGATAGATTTCAAATAGATTTACGTACATTTTTTTACTTTTGTTTTTACTTAAACTCTTTGTATTTAATAAGACACTGAACCCGGTTAACTTGTTCGCAAAATAAACTAAATTTAAGAAGACAGTCTTTTTCTTAAGAAATAGGCGGAAGATAAATATGGTTGGTGCAGAAGTTGAGCGATCGACTGTAGCGCTGCGTGTCGTGGTTTCGATTCCCGCATAGAACAAATATTTATATGGCCTAGAAATAGTTGCTCTGGTCTGTTTTTGGGTTCCTCTGGCTGTTTGTGTATGTGCGTCAAAATCTTTGTAAACGAACACAACACAGGAATAATTGCTAGCGTGGGGCATCATTGTTTTTAAAAAAGTCAACTTTTTGTCAAGTCAAAATTTTTCAAGGTTATACCTGAAGTCCTTTTAGAGTATGTAAATAAAATAAATAATCATTACATTAACTAATAATACTATGTAAGCAATACGATACTAATAATAACACTGTATACTTCCGTTGTCTCCTAGATTTTTACGTATTATTTTTATTGTTAATTTATTGCAAAATAAAAATTTATAATAAGCACTTTTACGCCTGAAGCACAGGTTCAGGCAAATTATACATCAGTGCTATTTAGAATTAAGAAAATTATTATAAAAATTGGGTACAAAGCTGAGAAAATAAACAATTTATTTATTTATTTATATAAAGTAACATAATTAAACTTTAAATTACAGAGACAATACACAAGCTTTTCTAAAACACGTAATCTAAGCGTTCCTTCAATTTTGAAGAAAGGTATGCTGTAGTCCACGATGTGTTCATAGATGTTGAACTTTGCCTCACAGAGGTCAGGCCGAAGGTTCTATTTACAGTGAATATCGATGGTCTGTGCTATTCTGCCCTCAGATTCTAGCTTCAGTATACCTTCCTACATTGTATTTTTTACTGGACTTGCAATGGTGAATTATATTCCCTTAAGAGAGTATCAAGTATTTAGCTGTATTCATTCATGTCCTCACAGACCCCAATGACCCCATATCCCTCCTCCAAGAGGCAAATAGGGGCACTAGTACAACACACAGAAAAAGACCGACCTACCAACCTCGCCGCCGAGGTCCATCGCGACGCGTTCAACGTAGTAGCCCTGTCCCCCGTCCCTTGTCCGACGAAGGCCAGCCCGCGCCGCAGCTGAGCCAGTAAATATAAATTCCCAAATATGACCTCTGAGTTTGTTTCGGACGTTTCTTCTCAGAGCTAGTACTAGGAAACGCCGCGGTCATGAAACCGAATTAAAACAAATATTCGATCCAGCAACGCCCTAAGCCGAGGTTCGTACCCCACAGGGGGTGCCCTTAGCGTGTAGTTGCTTAGTTTTTAGTCGTCCAGGCTGGAGGCTTTAAATTAATTTTCAAGGCATCCTCTCAAGGTCAACTACGAGATGCCATTGTCAAAAAAAAAAAACTGTATTAATTTTAACTTTTGTGAAAACTATTTATGTCATGAACCAAAAAGGCTGGTAACATTACTACATTGGACGGCAAAGTTGATTCTTGCTGGGCTAACAATATGCTAAATATTTTTAAATACTTTTAACAATTAACTTAGAAATGTTAGATTTTGTGAAAAATATGAGATATTTGTAGTAAATCTGTATAAAATAGTGTACCTTGCGTAGCTTGTTCAACTCGCAACATGTCAAGAGTGGCTCTTGCTGTATGAACTCCCTGTTCAAACAAGGTGGCTTCTCGTTTGTTTATTTAACTAATATTATCATTTTGTTTTGTGCTTGGTTGAACGTGTTTGCTTCTCATTTTTGAGTTACAAGTTCTTACTGTATGTGCACTTTAGTTGTAACTGTTATATGTTTGATCAATCAACTCAGTCTGTCATAGTCCAGTGCTGGACATAGGGCTCACCCAAGCTGCGCCACAAGACCCTATAATCCTCCTTTCGAATCAAGTATATCCCAGCTACCTTCAGTTCATCATAATCATCATCAATCTTTTTATCGTACCGCTGCTGGGCACAGGTCTCCTCTCATACAGAGAAGGATTGAGCGTAATCACCACGCTTGCTGAATGCAGGTTGGCGATTTCAGACTTAAAGTCCAGGTTTCCATCATCTTGTAATCAGTCATTGGTGTCCAAGATATACTTAGAAAGTATATATAACTTAGAAAAGTTACATTGGTACTTGCCTGAGCAGGCATCGAACCCGCATACTCATACTTGAGAGGCTGGGGCTTTATCCACTAGGCCACCACCACCTTCAGTTCAGCTCAGTTTAATTGTGAAGAAATATACCTAAGGCAAGTTATCCACTGCTGTGGGCCGTGGGTTGTTCGAGAGAGACCGTGGCCCTCGGCCGCCATGGCCCATGCAAAATAGTCCACTGGATGGACTAAGGGCGAAAACCAAACCTGTAACATAAAACAGTGGCCCCTGGCGCACAGGTAATTGAAGGAACATGAGTAGGTTTTAGTAAATAAAAGTCTGACAGGCTTTTCGCTTCGCCCAGAGCGGGAGAGGTTATTTGATGATTTCGTCATGTCTTATCTTCACTTACTTGTTTGAAGAAAGTCTTCAACCAGTGCATCCCTGTGAATACTGACACTCGGGCTGGTTTTCAAGTTCAGCGTCGCTCAGTGGATAGTGGAGTGGGCTGTGCTCGGAGTTTCTTTGTACCCAAAATTAAATTTCCGGAACAGAGTTGGCGTTACCATCATTGCTTGCAGAGTAGGCAAACTAGAGTGGTAGTTAGCGGGCCATGTTTCTCGAAGGACCGAAGGCCTGTGGAGCAGACGAGGCCTGCACTACGATTCTGTAACCATCTCACCCCGGAACCTTAGGTGAAGTGAGTGAGTCGCTTCACCTAAGTTTAAATGACACCTAGCATTAGTTGAAATGACATCTCATTTCAACTAATGCTAGGGATTGTTACTACTGATAGCTCATTCGAAGCTCACTGTACGCAACTTTTTACGGTAATATTTTTACAGAATCGATCGACTGCAGTTGCTAGATGGAGTTATGAATGTTCTTATGAATGTTCAAATTCATTTGAAATTTCATCCATATACAAGTTATACGCACTTGAAATCATAAAATAAAAAAGCCTTTCCATACAAGACGTATGATAAAATTAATCTTTCTCGTCATTTTGCCTTTCGTGAACATATATTTCTTTTTATATAAAATTATAAACTAGCGCTTGACCGCAATCTCACCTGATGGTAAGCAGTGACGCAATAGTTGATGTTAAAGCGCACTAGTTTAATAAGAGCCTATTCACTCTGGCCTTGAAGACACTCAAGTTGTAGTCCGACGGAAACACCGCCGCTGGTAAATTGTTCCAGTCCCTCGATGTACGCGGTATAAATGAGGCGGCGAAACGCTTTGTCCGGATCGTAGTGGTGTTAACAACGTAACGAAACTCGCTGTACGACGGGTCGTCTGATGGTGGAACGGAGATGGGGCATTAAATCATGCAAAACCCTCGCACACTCCCCAAAATGCATCCATAGATATCAGAGTTGCAGAGAGAACAAACCCCTAAGGAACTCCAGCATTAGTCGAGATGGGCTCCGATGAGCATCAGTCGACAACGACTCGGAAGGACCGTTCAGTCAGGAAGTCTTTTACCCAGCCAGTAAGACTAAGGGAAATGTCGTGCGTTGGAAGCTTACTCAAAAGGCCAGCGTGCCATACCTGGTCGAAGGCCTTCGAGAAATCAAGGGAGACAGCAATCGCTTCCCCATTTCACTCGAGAGCCTCGCCCCACAAGTGAGTGACATACACTAGTAGGTCCCCATTTGGCTGAGGAGATCGTTACCTTCCAGGTATGCCAAGAGGTGCGAGTTCAACACACGTTCCATAATTTTGCAAAACATGGAGGTGATCGAAATCGGCCGATAGTTGGTAGGATCGGCACGACTACCCTTTTTGGGCACGGGTTGCACGTTGGCAAGCTTCCAGGACTTGGGCACTATACCACTCCCAAATGAGAGGCGATACAAGCGTGTCAACACAGGAGACAACTCGGGCGCACATGCTTTAAGAACAATCGCTGGTATACAATCTGGACCTCTAGCCTTATTCACGTCTAGACGACACAGTGCTCTCAGAAGCTCCTTGTTCCAAATGCGAACCTCAGGCATTGAAGTTCTGCAATGAGGGAAAATAGGTGGAGGAGCACTGCCAGTATCAAGACGCGAATTATGGGCAAACAGAGATGCAAAGTGACCTGCTTTCTCTCTAGCCGTATGAGCCAGTGTTCCATCAGGCCTAATATGATGGACTATATGGGAATATGATGAAAATCAATGTATTTATAGTTATACTGCTGTTCGAAATGAAACAATTCCATCTAACCAAAGATCATAAAAAACACAACGAAAAATAGATAGTGGAACGAAGAATTATGATTTTTTTTTATACAGGCTTAACTAAAATTTCTAAATCTAAAATACTCCTACTCCGCAAGTTACGACATAAGCCACCCTGTGCGCACTGAGAGCAAATCTCAAGTGTACCGGTTACGTAGCAAACGAGGCTTCTACGTAATTGGTTGGAAAATTCAGAAGGCTTACCAGGTTGGCCGGCCTGTATCGACATGCTTATGCTGTGGAAAAATTTTCTCTATACGTTTTCTGATACTATTAGTGCAAATTGTATGCTGAAATTTATAGAGATTTTTAGAGATACCGCCGAAAATTCGGAATAAATTTTGCTGGAAATGTGATAGATTTATCCTTACTTATATTATTATAAATCGGAAAGTGAGTTTGTTTGTTTGTTCTGCTTTCACGCCGTAACTACTGAACCGATTGCTTTAAAATTTTGCAGAAGTAAAGTTAGAAGTCCGAATTAAATAATAGGGTACTTTTTATCCCGGAATAAAATTGATATTCCCGAGGGAAATCTAAAAAGCGGTGGTAGGCCATAACATCGGCCGCCGGCAGAAGTTACCACCTACCAGACAATGCCTTGATTCCAAGCGATTTGTCGTGTTCCGGCATGATGTCTGGTGAAGCCGTACGCAGGACGGGTCTGAGCAGTTGTGTTGCGATGAGTGCTGGGTACGATGCGCCTAATGTTGTTGTGCTAGGAGTTTGGTTATGGAGGGTCTTCAGATCAATCTCCCTTTGGCGCAGCATCGTTGGTCGTGTTGTTGGGTTTAACATTGCATCACCTCGCTCAACTGCCGTCTTCCTTCCTATTCGCTCAGTTTTTCTGAGTGAATAGGCTCTTAATAAATTTGCGCGCTTTACCATCAACGATCGCATCACTGCTTACCATTAGGCGGGAGTGCGGTCAAGCGCTAGTTTATAATTATTTAAAAAAAAAAAACGATTTCCACGCGGGCATATAATAAGACATACATATAATAAGACTTGAATTAATGTTTATAACTTAATATACTAAGTTAATATACTCAGTAAAGTTTTATCTGCTCAAAGCTGAGTAAGTATATTATTATATGCATATGAGAATATGTATCGTAAAATTCTATGCCTGCTTAACAGCTTGCTACCCATTTCTGCAGAATGTCGGAAAGGGGAAAGTAATTTGTTTCATTGCAAAATAATAGAACTATTTCAGCTATAATTTGCAATATTTTAGTCGTCATTATTAACACTTAGATAGGCAACATGAAGTTCAACAAAATAGATATAAATGATACTTACAAGCGTTCAGTGTATAAAATAGTGTAAGCTACCAGATGACAAACACCTACATCCATTTACGTAACTTTAAAGCTTCTAATAACCCCAAGAGCTCTTAAAACTAAGACCCTACCATAATTAGCTAAAATTACTATCAAACGAGAATAAAACAATATACAACTAAAAGTTAGTTATCTACGGCGCGGCGTCGTTTGTCAAAGCTTTTGCGTTCAAAAGTTTGGCTATTAACCGAACCTATCGGCTTCAGCTTAACTCCTGCTTAACGTGACGGGATCATAATTGATGCGCTTAACTTGCTTTTGGCATATTTTGGATTAATTAATTAGTTAAGTATTGATTGTGATTAGGTTTTGTATTAGTTAAATTCTATCATCGTCTGTAATTGATGTAATTTGTCTCTGTTCTGTGCGTTCATCAGTCAATCATTATTTGAATTAGAAAATAATAGTAGTAGTTATTTTTAATTATAGATTTTTTTTTTATCAATTTAATATCAATCTATTGGCTACAGAGTTTGATATCAAAATAGAAAAACAGGTCTCTTTTTATATTTTGAGTCTCATAAAAGGGATTGTTTTATTAAAGCAATTATCTAATAGTACGTACTGCGAGAGAGCGTCATCCAATTATGATTAAAACAACAATATTTTGAATGAAAAACTAATTGAAATAAATTGTATCCGTATATTGGAAATTTTCATTTCTTAATTTTGTTTTAAACGTCTGCTTGTTTTCCCTTATAAATAATAAAAATATAAAATTATCATGGAAAATATTGTGGTTATACAACAGTTCTATTATATTCGATGCTCATGTTAAGCAATCATCGTTTATGGTCTGTTATGATAAAGGGTAGCCGCACCATAACCCTAATAAAGATAAGTAAATGTTGAGCAAGATGTAAAAACTCCGTTTAATCTGCGACCAATTCGCAGTACCAACACTTTTATCGGTTTAAGACCACATTAAAAAAGAAGGATACCGATATAAAATTAAGTCAACAAGCTCCTCCGAAAAATTATTCATAGAAAAAGATCGCGAGGTGAAAACTGTGGGGTGGGTTTGGGTAAGGGATGAAGAAAGGGAAAAAGTTGGATAACAGCCTTCATGAATTGGAAATGTAATTTGGAGGGTAGGTGTGTGTGTGGCAATTGTTTTCGTTCTATTGCCGGATTACGACGTTTCTGATTGACGACGCGTGTGGCGTGCGTCGCCTCGCTGGATTGGCGCTAGTTTCGTTCGGAATGGAACAGCAGTATCTGTTGCTTGTTGTCGTTTCAGCTGATGGAATATTGAGTGATGGGGAGTAAGGTATAGGATAGGTTCCATCTGTATTGGGTTAAAGATTTTCATTTGCTTAGTCTAAAAGTTCTATTTATTACGATACATTTTCGCTAACCCTTTGCTTATTTCTGATAACTGAAGTAAAATACAACTTCTAATGCGAACTTTAAGCTTTTTGCGCGTCCTATTCAAAAAAACATTTCTAATGTGATCTTATGTTTTTGCGTGTCCTACTCAAAAAACCATTTCTAATGGCACCTTAACTTTTTGCGTGTCCTATTCAAAAAACTATGCAATCACATTCGTGCAGTTGAAACAAACTCAATTCCTTCAAATGGCCCAGTTACACGTAAGCTCCACATAATAGAAAGTATCCCCACATTCCATCTGCCATCTCATCTGCAGCTCTCTGCAGACAATCTTGTGACAGACACGCAGACAACAGAGGGTCTGTCTAGCCTCGTAAAACACACGTTTTACCGACTTATTATACGACAACGTTTTGTAAAAACGACTTTCTCCGAGTAAAGGGAATCTAAATTGGCGTAAATTTTACGAGCACTATTTGAAGTGAGATGTAATTTTGTCAGGAGCTGATGGTAGTTTTTTTCGTGGACGTGAGTACGCCATAAAATGTTTGAAGGGCGGTTTAGCTGCCGTTAGCCCGGGCCAGTGATAAACACGGCGGCCATTAAAGTTCAGTGTTATCAGGTAACGCTGCTAAGTTTGTTGTTGCGAGCGAAATGAAATAGTGTCTGAGGTACTTTAGAGGTGATCAACGAAAATAGAAGACTCTGGTGTCGGCGAGTGGCCAGCAATAGGGATGTTTCTTGGGTAAAAAAAAAATGATTCTATTTAGTCCATCATTCAGATTATGGAAAAATATTGGAGGCGTATTTTTTGTTTTATCAAATCAATAAAAATTTACAAATATAAAAGGCTGGTGACGGCACTGGTCGCTAAAAAGTGTAGCGTGCAGTGACGTCACACGAGTTTTCAATACACTGTGTAGTCTTCATTTTTTGTTTATATGAAAAATTAAAAAATATGTGACTAGTATTTTTTGGAAATCTGACCGACGATCTAATTAGTTTTTTTTTAGTTAACTACCCTATTGTCAAAATTAAAGCCCTTGGTAATGGCTGTAATTTTACCAAAAATAATTTTAGTACCATACTTAGCTGAAATACCCCAAACACACTAACATAATCTCATGTTTGCATGTCAATAAAGGTGAGTATCCTGTGATTTGCATAGCCAATGGTTTCATCTATCTTAGGTAGCAAACTAACAAAGACTGATGACCAGGCCGTGCAACCTAAGGGGGATATAAGGTTAGCCTAAGGACATAATAGAAAATGTAATTTACAGAAAAAAGTGGCTGTAAAAGTACCTTTACCGCTATTTTTATAGGCAGTGAATAGTTTATAAGTACATATATTAAATGGAACCTTTAAGAATGGACTTCGGAGCAAAAAATAACACGAATATTGAGCTACCTTTCTTTGCTCATAGCATGACTTTTTGTAAAGATTTTTAATGTGAAATTATGTCCGAATGAAAATGAGTAATGTTAGAGTATTTATTTGTTTTATACATTGGACTGTTTTACCAAATTACGTCTGACGTACTCACCAGGAAAAACTTAATAATTCAAAATTTATTCTCAAAAAAATATAATTCACCAAAAAAAAACAAAGGATTTCACTTGATATAACATAGACTTATTCTAGGTGTTAATGTTCGGTGAAATTCATATTTTGGTAGTAATTAACCGTATAAAACTATATAAAATTTAGTTTCTCGATCCAACAAATCTTAAATACACACTTAATTTACAAAATACTGGCCAACTAAATGAAGCAACATAAATGATCAGTTCGTTCTAGCTTTGACTCCATTCCGTGGGGAGTACAGCGGCTGGTTGCGGCTGATAAAATGCGCCTTCAAGAGACCGGTACGCTCACACGCGAGTGTACACTGGCAGCCATTACTGTTTGGACATGCATAACATGGAAGAATAAAAGAAACCTGGAGCACAAGCGAAGAGTAGCCAGCCTATCGGTGTTCTATAGGACGCATTTTGGAGTGTGCGAGGAAATTGCATGATTTAAAATTCCCTCATCTCCGACCCGTCTTATGGGTCGAGTATCTCCTTCATTGTTGTGAGCAGTATAACGGACGTGGCGAAACGCTTCGTTCGGATCGTAGTGGTGTATCCGAACGAAGCGTTTCGCCACGTCCTTTATACTGCGCACACCGTGGGACAGGAACAATTTGTCAACGGCGGTGTTTGCGTCTGACTATAATTTAGGTGTCTTCAAAGCTAGAGTGAATAGGCTCTTAATAAACTAGCTCACTTGGCATGATTGCGTTCAAGCACTAGTTTATAACTATATATATAGGTATATAAAAAAAAAATGCTGAAGTAGGAAAACCATTACGCAAAAATCGATTGTGAAAATGTGCATTTTCAAAATGATTCACAGCTGAATTAAACTTCCTGGTCTTCTTTTGGTCTACGGTGGTAGGTCTTTCTAAGCGCATTACACTCAAAACTTTGAAAATACACCTGGACACATTACCCTAATGTGAGTTGTTAAGGATTACAAGAACCGCACCCTAATTACGTATTCACCCTAAATACCTATTACTATCAGTTGGAATCATTTCGATGAATATTGCTAATCCATTGCTGCATATGTTCGAAAATGTATCTACACAAAAACGCAAATAACGCAATGAATATTATTGAACCGTCAAAAGGAACCCCATTGCTACTGATAGTGTTTTACGTAATTATCCTGCGGGTCTTAAATAAATTTTATTTTTTTTACATCAGGATTACTTCTACGTTATATAAGACTGAAGTTGCTTTGGTTAACTCTGACCAAAGACCGAGAAAAACTTGACACAGAAAAAATATTACCAACACTTTTGTTCTCGATTGTAGATATTCGCTCGATCCTATACACTTTATTTTGTTTTTAATTAAAGTTCAAGTTACCGTGAAAAACTTTTGCCGATGCAAATGAACGCATTTACCTTACGAAGACCTCCCTTACCGTCCGGTACAAGTTTAGTTATTACTTATAAATAATTAAACAACTTATTTCTGTGATCTTATCTTTTGTATTGTGGTGTCTATTTTGTTGGGAATTGGATTCACCAGCAGTATCGGTTGCTATAGGGGTACTGAAATCATCCGTGTGCAGTTTCTGGCCTGCCATCGGACGCGTTCCCAGGTGGCGTGGATAGGGGAACGGCCCCCAGATATGGGGATTACCGGTTTACCGGCGCGGACCAAACCCAGAAGTGGGGACCGCTTCGGTTGTCACACGTACGGCGGGTCGGCCACCGCTCCATGTGGCTGACGTGACCCAAACTCCGGGTCACCGTCGGGCAACCCGATCTCCTCATTGAGAGGAGCTGGGGGCCCCGTTTGCATCCGTGCAAACGAGTGGGAAAAAACCCTTGGCTGCTGCGTCTTCTCGCACAAGAAGACGTATCCAGCCCGGCCCCTCCGTATGGGGGGACCACTGTGGGCCCGCCTTTTGGCAGGAATCGCCGCCGGGGGATTGGTAGCGCAGGCTCTGCTATTTCCCATGACCCCGCCACTCAGGCGATGTCGTTGTGCCGCTGTGGTTTTAGTGAGTATTCCCGGCTTCGGATGAGCGAGTCCCACACGCGCCCTTCGGGGTATGGTGCGTAAAGGCATTTCCACAGCGTAAAAAAAGGGGTACTGAAATCAGGACTGTCCGAAACAAAAAAACAAACTTTTGCTATCATATTATTATAGTGGTCATATTAACAAAGTGTGAGATTTGATGCCTGAAAATAAAATATTTTAATTTTAATATATTGAGTAATTGGACTGAGCTCAACAAATTTAAACTCATGCGAACTATTGTGGTGCCAATTATAAAAAATAAAACGGGTGACTTGTCCGATAAGGGCAATTACAGGCCTATATCATTGGCGACAGTGGTGGCAAAGGTGCTCGACGCTGTGCTTGATTCAGAGCTCGAAAAACATCTCGATATACATGATGCTCAGCACGGGTTCCGGCTCGGACTTTCTACTGAAAGTGTCATTCTGAGTCTTAAGACTCAGAATGACACACACCGTCCAGTACTATACACAGAGGGGTACACCTGTATATGCATGTTTCCTGTCAAAAACTTTTGATCTGGTGTCTTATGACTTGCTATGGGAAAAGCTTAACAAAACGGAAGTGCATACGCAGGTACAGCGTCTCTTTCACTACTGGTATGCTAATCAGACATATAATGTTAGGTGGGCAGGTACTCTATCTGAAGTCGTCCTCCGTGGCGCAGCGGTCAACACGCCTACCTGCGACGTGGAGGCCTCGGGTTCGATCCCCGGCCAGGTCATGATGGAAAACGATCTTTTCCTGATTGGCCTGGGTCTTGGATGTTTATCTATATATGTATCTATTATAAATATAGTATCGTTGAGTTAGTATCCCATAACACAAGTCTCGAACTTACTGTGTGATTTGTCCGTATATATTTATTGAATGTACAGGTTGGAGTGTGGGACGAGATAAGGTGGGTTGACTTCTCCCAAGCTCTTTAACCTGTATGTGAACTAGTTGTTGGTTGAGCTCAGCAGCACGCGTGTTCGATGCTCGGTTGATAATGTTTGTATTAATAATATCAGCTATGCTGACGACATGGTGCTGCTGAGCTCAATTGTCGGTGCGATGAGACAGCTTTTAAATGTTTGTGAGAGTTATGCGAAAAAACATGGTCTCATGTATAACTGCACGAAAAGTGAGTATTTCGTCTTTAAGTCTTCTGGTAAATGTCCATCTAGTGTGCCCAAATTGACACTATATAATAATGAACTCAAGCGGTTTAAAATATTTGGGACACTATGTTACCGAAGAATTTGATGATCAAATGGACATTGAAAAGGAGCGCAGGGCACTGGCAATTAAGAATAACACGCTGGCATGCAGGTTTGCTCGTTGCAACGAGAATGTTAAAATCTATCTTTTTAAAGCGCAGTGCCAGACTTTTTACACGAGCAGTCTGTGGTTTTGTTATACACAGAGATCGCTCGGTGCACTGCGAGTCCAATACAACAACGGTTTCAGGATGTTGCTGGGGTTGGCCCGTTTCTGTAGTGCATCTGGCATGTTCGCGGAAGCCCGTGTTGATGGCTTTCATGCCATTATACGCAAGAGAACCGCCGCCTTGCAACGTAGAGTACGGGGTAGCACTAACAGCATTTTAAAAGTAGTCGCTGATAGGATCGACTCCAAAATAATGGGGTGTATTATGCGGGTCCTAGTTAGATAGTAAGGAGTGTCTGGCCGAGCTAGCATATATATAAATATTGTCTTACTTTTATTACTACTAACATAAGCTTAATAAATTATTATTATTATTAAAATTTGCTAAGAGGATCAGTAGTGCAATCTTGCTACAACAACAAGAAAGGTATTGTTAACATCCATTGAATGATAGCACTGCTGACGTGAATATTTGCAGACCTGTGAGTGGCTGTTCTTAGGTCCCCAAAACAACCCAGAAACTCCCATACATTTACAGCTGCAAACCAAACACATTATATCGTATATAAAGCAGGACATTCACGGCAAGTTTAAAATCTAGTTGTCTGAAACCCATTCGGCGGTACCTGGCTAAAGCTAGGTCCAAGCTACTACTGCCTATGGTATGACTCTGTAATCAGCCATTCCGATGCAAATTCGCTCGCTGAACCAACTATGGCTTTATATAAAGGTCTGCATTCGCGTTTACTGTTGTGCGTTTGATTCAAATGTTGCAAAAGGGTTTTTACATGCTTTTTATTAGCTTCACTTTTATGTTTGCTTGTTTATTTGTCCGTCTCTAACTCAAAATTTTTTTCAACCTTAACTTACATTAATTTGTGCAGGCAAAGTATTTTTTAGTTTAGATTTATATTTAGTTAATTGGGTAACACATCATTACGAATTTTAGCACTTGCTATTCTGTCTGTTGGAGATCAAGAAAAGTTTGGTAAAAACAAATGAGCACCACTCAAGCGTTCGTGTTATCCGTATATTATTTAAAAAAGAATATCCAACTAAAAAGTTGAAAATAAATATAATTTAAAAAACTAAAAAACATGCTTTTAAAAAATATCAAAGTAAAAAGTTAAAAATAATTTGAAAAAAGCATGAGGCGCTTAATATATACAAAAAGCGCGTCACACTTTTTTCTCGTTTTACTAGTATTTTTTATATACTATTGTCATAAATTTCATTTTAAAATTTTTTGTTTGATATTCTTTAAAAGCATGTTTTTTTTAGTTTTTTATACTATATTTTTCTATGATGTGGATATAAATATTTACCCTAATATAAGCCTAATTCACATGGGTGGCAATCTGTTGTTTCACTTTGCTAAAACTCATTTTTCAAACTGTTACTGGCATTCTGTATATGATGAAGACCTGTGTATAACTATATTTTGGATGTATCTATACTAATATATAAAGCTGAAGAGTTTTTTTTGTTTGAACGCGCAATTCTCAGGAACTACAGGTCCGATTTGAAAACTTATTTTTGCGTTGGATAGCCCATTAACCTAAGAAGGCTTTAGACTATATAACATCACGCTGTGACCAATAGGAACGGAGTATATAAAAAAAAAACATATCGAAACCTCCGCGGGTGAAATAGCGCTTCGCAGCTAGTCTATCATAAAACTACAATCCTCTATCATTCTTGCCTGTTCCTCTACCCAGCAAGAATTATTTTTTGCCGTTTGAAACAACCAACTGGAATAGACCTCAAAACTTCTGATAAATAAAAGAAGCTCATCTAGATTGTGTTATAAGATGTTGTGAATTTCATTCTGTTGTGTATTATTGGTCCACTCACATTTTCCAATTAATCCAACCGGCATCAAATTCGCCGTCCACACCGCGACTGTATCTCCATCCCAATGTTTGGAGCCGCGTCCGCTATAGGAGTAAGTGAATTTTCCCCTTTATGCAGCCACTTGACTCTGGCTACAGAAGGTTTTATCCTTTGATTACACTTCGAGAAAGTTGCGAAGGAACTCAATGAGGCCCCGGGCGCGCCAATAGATGAGATCCTTTCAAAACTTTTGTGTTTACATGTCAACGTTACTCGATCCGTCTAGATAGTTCCAGAACAATCGAACATGGAAGATGATACGCGATATTGGTTTCTTAAGAAGATAGTGCTTTAGTTTTTTAATTACTTCGCCTGTTTGAATCGGTCTTTTATCTTTGGTCTTATGGTACGCCCACATCAACTTTATATTCAATCTTCAATATAAGAGAATATGTTCTTGACATATTTCAGTATATTACATGAATTGTTACCCGCGCCAAATTGTGGTAGTCAAAGAAGTCGAGTACCAATGACAGAAAATCATTACATAATCTTTTAATGTTCTTGACACTGGTATTCACAGAAAAATATTTTCTAGACATGCGTCACTTGAAAACAAATAAATAGAGGCCTTATCTATACTTTGTGAGGCTAAGTGGTTTTTATTTTTATTTATTTATCTTCTAAAAAGATTCTTTATGCTTTATGAAAATAGGAACATTTTCTATTTGGCAAAGCACCGTTACCGTACTGTTCTGGGAACACCTGTCAACACTGTAATTTGATGATGTTGAATTTTTTGTAAAATTATGTTTATTCGGGGAAAAACAGTGACATTACATTTTATAGGAGAACCAACAACATTTTTCATAGAGTACATATAAAAATCTTAGTCTTTACAAAACATAGTATTTAAATTAAAACCTACATTAATTCAAACTAAGTAAACATTTTTTGTTATGTTAAATATTAAACAAAGAAAAGTTAGAAAAGAAAGACAAATTCTGAAATACAAATCATGCAAATTTTCATGAAAATGGAACAGACTCTGGCAAACATATGACGGAATTTAAATAATTTGAAATAATTGGCGTTATTTACAACAGGAAGTACCTAACGCCAATTATTTTTGAAAGAAGCTTTTTTGTTACTCCATAAGAAACCACCTATTAGAACAACAAAATATTTTGATTGAGTTTGGTTACAAAAGTTGCATTAAAAACGATGTTCCGATTTTTGCCTTAGTATTTGGCGAGTATATATTTTGATGATGACAAGCAACGTCTTCCTACAAGAGTAAAGCCCAAACAACGCAAAGAAACTTGTACAAGCAGCATATTTACCCATCACCCATTCAAGTCACGTACACCGTCGTACGCCACGAAACCAAAAATTGCAGCAATGCCGAAACAGTCTTGCCAAGTGACTTCATTAGGAAAAACTTGTGTTGTCAACTTCCTGCTGGTTGTACTCTGGCGCCAAGGTAAACAGGACTGGTGTCGGTTTGTGATTTTGGCTAAAATATCCTAACTAGTTGGTGAAGGATTCTAATTTTAGGAGCCATTACGCAGTTTTGGTCCTTAACATTTTCTAATATAATTATGATGTAACCTATATATACTTAATGGTGTATTTATAGAAATATAGGTCAACATACGCTGGTTAGGTTTGGAAAAAGAAACATCAAATTAAAATCTCAATCTATTTTATAAATGTGACCTGATCTGTCTGATGGAACTAACACCCATGTGTTTCAGGCGCCATGTTTTATGGCTAACACAAAGTTTGAAGAATTCTGGACCGCTGGCTAACTTTTGTAACCATATGAAAATTATGGCCAGAACGAAGTACTAAGTAACAAACTTTCGACAACAACCCCGAAACTTCATGCACTAATTGTGTTTAGGTGGTAGCCCTTAATTACTATTTATGAGTCCGAAATACATCTCCATAAAAAGGGCCAACTTTGGATTGTAACTTGGAGCGTAACTATCGAAATTGTTACAACTTAAGCCATTCATTACTAACTTAATCTTGAATACAGCAAGCAAGTCAAATATTGACAGGAGGGTGTCTGGTGGAGTGCGGGAGTGATAAGCCGTGAAGGGCCCAGTCTTATTGGGTGAGCACACAGGCAATCACGGCCGGACACAGCCGCCCAACTGGCCGTTTCGCTCCTGTGACGTATACTGGAAAGAGTATGTTGTAGATGCGACAATTTTAAAGGATTTTAGACTTAAATTTTTTGAAGTTATAGAATTTTCGCAGGAACAAAAGAGATAGACACTATTTTAAAACTTTGAAATATTTCATTGGCACATTTTAATGATCTGATTTCAGTTATGTTTATAATCATTTAGATTTCTTGAGTTATTTGAAACATTCATTGGCAAATGGGGCATACTACAGCTTTAATATTAATGCATCAGACGACATAAAAATAATCAGTCTATAAAGTTAACGAATCTTCTCTTTGTGAGAAGGATCTGTGTCCCACCATGGGGGCCGTTTGGGTTATGATGCAGGCCCAGTGCGGGAAGATGTCAGTTTTTTGAATTTTTGTTTTCTAAAAATGTTCTCCTTCCTTGTTTTAAGATCGGTGATAATGAAGTGAATTACACAAAGTAACTTGATTGATTGTCTTGATTGAATTCCAAAAGGCTTTAACGACTGGGGTTAAAGTAGAAAATCCAGTGCCCTTGGTACTCTTGTCACCACTGCAGAACTATTTCAATCTTTGCCACGGAACCTTCAGTCGATTTATTTGCATTGGTAATTCATAATAATGTTATTATTGCCAACTCGACAATGTCCAGCTCCCTTTGATTGTCGGCCCCTGGTAATCGTGTTTGTGTCTGTCCAAACTATGTTATATTGATTTTTGTTATTAAATAACACGCTTTAGTTGTCAAGGGACGTATTGACCTTTCGATTTTATTATTTCCATGGCCCGGGAGTTGTTCCTCGTTTGTTTTGTAAAGCCGTAAAGGTTAATTGTACGGAATGAAAGGCACGTGGACGGTTGCGGATTTACTTGTTCTGAGAAAATTGTATTATTTAAAACGACTGCCTGTAGATAGCTTAGTACACATCACTGTTGACTTCGCAGTGACCTTTTTTGTTTTGATATGAAAATTGCTGTTGGATTATATCAATGTTAAGTCTGTCAGAATCACAGTGACCTTTATTGTTTGCTGGTGGGTTGCCGCTGTCAGAGGCAAAATTACTGTGAAAGGACTTTACCATCAGCCTTTTGCCTGGTATTGCCTGGTAGGCGTCTACTTGAGGGGCTCGTGGCTAACTAATAACAGAAGAAGGAACTTGAAAGCATACAACCAGCAAAAACCAGTAACTATGTAAATTACTGATTCAGCCGTGTTCGGTCATAATGGAAGGCGATCCCCAAAAGCTTAGCTTTTTCCAGTTGAGAAAAGGCACATATGACATTTCCCTCAAATGTTTCAAGAGGAAAATCTCTTTGACAGAGGAAAAGATCTTCCGATTTATGAAATCCCTTTACTATTTGAGAATCAATATCTTTATTTATTTCTTATCGCCCCCTCCGTGACACCAGTAGCTGGCGTCCGTTTGTCTCAAAGACAAAGCTGCTTTTCTTGTCTAAACCTCCAACGATAAATCCATTGGTGTCCAGTGCAGCTTATGCGGAACCCCGCTGCTTTTTCTGCCAACACAATAGCCATATGAACAACTGAAAACCACTCTTATCGCAACTACGTAAAGTTTTCCCACTCTGAAAACTTATCTATGTATTTCATATCAAAAGCAATATATTTTTTGAAGTTGGATCAATGAAAAATGATCTTTATATCACCGATTTAAAGGTTAAATTGTCGGTATAAGCGATTCGAAATAGTGTCATGTTTCCGATCATAGTGAGGGCTTATTTGTCTTTTCTCCGGGTCGACTTTAACGCAAATAGTAAAAATATTATTATTTTAAAGTTTTTTTTTTTTTAGAATGATGGATGAACAATAAAATAAAACAAAACTTGACTTCTCATATATGTAATGTGTATCGATTTTTATTTGGTGTTCCATATTCTTTAATAAATCTAGTGTAACAAAGTCAAAACGAAGAATTAGAGAAAACCTTCTCGCACTGAAAACTACGAAATCACCAGAATTTTTATTTTTAGAAAACTTACAATCAATCAACACTGCTCAATAGTTATAGTTCTGGCAAATATACCAGGGTTGCCCATGAATCTTTGTTGGAGATGATTAATCTATAAATAATTTGGCATAAATGAAATGAAATGAAATGAAATCGTTTATTAAGCAAGTAGGATCACCGATCACTTTTACACGTCATAAGTAACTTTACACCGATTTCTTGTTTAGTTGAGGAGTTCCTAAGACTTTCGCGATTCCTATGATCTTTATCAACAGACGAGATTCTTAGTACCAAATGAAACTTTCAAAGTGAGTCTTTCCCTAAAAACAACAAAACCGTCAGCGTCAGTGTTTCGGAAGCTCTTAAAGAGGAGCTACAAACAATTTGCTTCGGACCTTGCTTCAGAGGCTCCCTGTATAATAATAATAAGTTTACTTCATATAAATTTGGTTTAAATTACATGCCAAGGAGTCTCCATTTAGGCATAGGAATGCCTGTATTTTTAATTGTTTTATAAAAACAAAATGGTTAGTTTTCATACTGCTAACAGTAGGCAACATACTCGTAATTAGTCGTAGGGCAGGGGCACTATCCATTGCGGGCGACATCAAATAGTTAGGAGGCGTGACGGCGACGCGTTTGTGATGCTACATTGAGCACGATTTGCGAGCGAGCGCTCGGGGGTGCTCGGCAATGCTCGGTAAACCGATTTAGAAGCAAAGGAAAATTTTAGAGATATTTTTGCAGGTTTGTGTCGTTCCTTGGTGAGCTGAATACACACTAGAGTCGTTGGGGCGTGATAAGAAGGGTGATAAATAGAACATTTCAGTCACTTAAGTAAGTAGAAATTTGAACTATGTAAGTAGCCTAAACTTGCTACGTTAAATATCAATAGGGTAGTGGACTAAAAAAACTAATTAGTCCGTCAGTCAGATTTCCACAAAATACTAGACACGTATTTTTTCTTTTTTCACATAAACAAAAAATTAAGGAGATACAATGCGTTGAAAACTCGTGTGACGTCACTGCGCGCTACACTTTTTAGCGAGCAGTGACGTCACCAGCCATCACTCCTGATCTTTGAAGCCTTTTATATTTGGCAATTTTTATTGATTTGATGAAACAAAATATACGTAAGTATCCAATATTTCTCTATAATCTGAATGACGGACTAAATAGAATCATTTTGAAGTGAAACTTCTTTACGCACGCTTGACTTGGGGAGTAAGCTGGCGAACGCGTGACGTAAGCGTTACGAAAAGTGATCGGGCAAGGCGAACGGAAGTTAAGTGGGGGATATAAGCACAGAGGCGCCCGTGGCGCGAGCTTGGTACTACAAGGTCTACAACGAGTTTTTTTTCAATGAAAATAGAAGATCTATGCAAAAATATTAATTTACCAATGAAACCATGAAATAAATTTAAATATTTATAGAAAATTAATATATGTATATGTGTATACATGTATATATTGCACACACATATATATATATATATATATACATACAGATGGAGCGAAAGAAGTTTCACTTCAGTCGTGTGGTCATAAGCACACTCGTATTTTTTTTTTACCCAGGAAACATCCCTATTGTGATATCATGCAAAATTAGCGATATTTGTGCATCATTATTATTTTGATAATCATCCCATAATGTTCTCACACCTGGGACATAGGTCTCCTTTGAAGTAGGCCGCTATGCTTGGGGTTTCACTGCGCGATCGAATCAGGAATGAGGAGAACCGCAGAAGAACGAGAGTAACCGACATAGCCCGAAGAATTGCAACACTGAAGTGATAATGGGCTGGACACATTGCCCGTAGGATCGATGCCCGATAGGGCCGACGGGTTCTCGAGTGGCGACCACGCACCGGAAGACGTAACGTGGGTAGGCCCCCGACAAGGTGGACCGACGACCTGGTGAAGGTCGCGGGAAACCGCTGGATGCGGGAGGCGCAGGACCGGTCATCGTGGAGAACCTTGGGGGAGGCCTATGTCCAGCAGTGGACGTCTGTCGGCTGAAATGATGAGTAGGCCGCAATCTACCACATGGGCCCAGTGCGGGCTGGTAGATGTCATAAGTATGTCTTCAAAGCTTTGCTTCTAAGACACGCCGGTTTCCTCACGATCTTTTCCTTCACCGTTTTAAGAGCAGTGGTGATAAAATAATTGACACAAATTATTATCAATTTATTTTATTTATAAATTGACCGTAATCCCGCCTGATGGTAAGCAGTGACGCAATTGTTGATGGTAAAGCGCACTAGTTTATTAAGAGCCTATTCAGTCTAGCCTTGAAGACACTCAAATTGTAGTCTGACGGAAACACCGCCGCTGGCAAATTGTTCCAGTCCAGCCAGTTTGACCTTTTCCCCGTATTGTCATTTAAAATAAATTGTTGACTCGAACCCTGCTCAACTTATGGACTTAGCCTGTTGCAGTCTATTGCTGAACATAAGCGTCTTCTAGGTGGCGCCTCAAAAACCCTGTCCTCCGCCTTCCTCACCATATCCAAGCTACGCCCATATACAATATGTAAAGAAAACCCTGCCCGACCCATTAAGGTAATAAAGGTTAGGTAAACACATGACCAAATATAATATTAAATTTTACGTAATCATCATAGTAACAATACTAAAGAATTTTGAAATATTTTTTTTTCCCGCGAATTAATTCCAACTTCCCGGAAATTTGGTAATTTTTAAAAAAGTGACAAGACCGTTATTATTATGAGTGAATGGCGCCACGTGCCGCGTGCCCTGCCCCCCGCCGCCCGCAGAAGGGTTGCTTACCGCACATGTATTAAGTTACCTCTTTTTAAATAATATTTATTTTTTTAGGGGGATGTCTTTTTTAAGTTTAGCCCGGCTTTGTATCCATTAGTAGAATCAGTTATCGATACCTAACAATACCTTCACGGATCGGACAGTGTTTTCTTTACATATTGTATAGCGGGAACAGACAGTGCTCCGCTTGCCGATACCGTATCATCTACAGCCCTCGCCTGTTCCACCAATAATCCCGCTACCACTTTAGTTTACTAATTCTGCAAGCTATGTCGGTAACTGACGACACGTTTAGCACAGTGGTTGAGCAATCGATTGCTTTGCTTCGTGTTGTGGGTTCGATTCCCGCACGGAACAAATATTTGTATAGCCTACAGGTAGTTGTTTCGGGTCTGGATGTTTGTGTATGTAAGTTTATATGTCTGTAAACGCACCCACGATACAGGGGAAAGTGTGGGGCAACGTATTAACAAAAATAGCTACGGCTCTTTGCCCTTTTCTCTGGCCTCCAATGGTTAATGTAAATTTTTTATAACCTAGAATAGAAAACTTTTATTTCAGACAGATATACGAGCACAGTATGTAAAGAAAACCCTGTCCGATCGGTAAAGGTATTGTTAGGTATCAATAACTGATTCTACTAATGGATACAAAACCGGGCTAAATTTAAAAAAAAAAACCCATAAAAATAAATATTATTTCGCAAAAAGAGGTAACTTAATTCATGTGCGTTAAGCACCCTTCCGCTTGTGGCGTACGGCAGGGCGCGCGGCACGTGGTCGCATCGCTATTCGCTCATAATAATACCGGTGTTGTCACTTTTTAAAAAAATACCAAATTTCGGGGAAGTTGGAATTAATTCGTGGGAAAAAAAGATTTTTTCAAAATTCATTTATATTGGTACTATGATGATTACGTAAAATTTTATATTATATTTGGTCATGTGTTTACCTAACCTTTATTATCCTTATGGGTCGGACAGGGTTTTCTTAACATATTGCATAATCAAAACTCGGCGTGACCTGCATCCACCTCCTCAACATCAGGTAATCCCACCGATATGCCAACATGTGTCATCACGGATGTTCTTCTTCTTCAGCCTATTGAGGTCCACTGCTGGGCAAAGGCCTCCCCCAAGGCTTTCATTGCTTTTGGTGTTTGCCAAGATCCCCACGCTTGGTACGCGATTTGATTTTCCACAGGAGAAGCGCTGCTGCCCGCTTTCCTGGTGCGAGTTCCCTTAGTCGCCTCTTACGACACCCACGGGTTGATAATCAGCAAAATCATTCATGTCATTGGCGCCAATTCTTTTGTTAACAAACTAAATTAAATTTAAATTCAGTGCATCTTTTTCTAACTATTTCATTAAGAAAAAGACAGAAGATAAAATGTCAGTTTAGGCCTGTCAAATTAGTGCGCTCCTGACGTAAACTGGCGTATTTTTAGTGGCCATGTTTTTAATCGCGTCTAAACTGTCTATGGACTATCTTAATTTGACAGGATTAAACTTAAATGTTATCTTCTATCCTTTTCTTAACGAGATGGAAAGAAAAAGATACACATAACTTAAAATTAGTTTAGTTTGTGAACAACAGAATCGGCGCCATTATCCGCAAACATCCCTGGTGTCCAACATGCCGTGGTATGTTGCACGTTTATGAAGTTTTTTTTTGTATCAGCACTACAACACCACTGCAGCCGCAACAAAAGGGTATTTGACTAAAAAAAAACTAATTAGACCGTCAGTCAGATTTACAAAAAATAATAGTAACGTATTTTTTCTTTTTTCATATAAACAAAAAGTGAAGACGACACAGTGCGTTGAAAACTCGTGTGACGTCACTGCACGCTACACTTTTTAGCGACCAGTGACGTCATAAGCCACTACTCCTGATCTTTGATGCCTTTTATATAGGTCGCTACAATGCGGACACTTCGGAAAAGTATGCTGGAGAGACACCATGAAAGATCGAAGGATCTCGAATTCCAATCGATCAGTACCCACCACGCTCCGTATCTCATCAAGACTCGAAAAGCTACACTTCAATCTAAAACTTGAACAATATGGTTGTTACATATAATTTGAGACAAAACAAAGCGAAAGTTGTTCGTGTATCTGTTTAGCATCTCTGCAAAAGTTACCGCCATCGGAGGGAGTATGATACACTGGCGATAAATTAAGAGGAACAACAAAGTTTGCGAGGATAATTACTACACTTGCGTGTCCATTCACTTGTACTTTCATTATTCTTGGTGCGCGTTTTCGTTGATCCCTCAAAAAGTTCATGTTTTGCTTTAAAAGTTATTACAGAGAACATAATCCACATCAGTCAATTTGAGGACAGATAAATTTATTGAGTACGTCTTCAGATAATCTAGAAAATATAATAAACTTTCCAGTTAGTGGCTTAGATATTAGTAGCGACAACAATTGTAGGTTTTCAACATCTTAGCTACCTCATTATTATTAATAAGTTGGGGTTAATTTTGACCTCAATTCCTCGTATAACAATAAGCGCAATGAATCTACAGCCAAATGTCGTATCGTGAATGTAATGGAGTTGTACACCTGTAGCGACGTACCAGTAGCACGTGTACGTAATGACTCCGCGAACTGTTTGATTTAAAGTCACAACAATTGTGTTTACGAGCTGACACCCCTGCCTGCTCCCCTTCCCGTTGCCTGCCCCCCCGAATTAACACTACCGATGATAAAGCTACACAAGTTTTGTTAAATGGACGGTGTTGAAAACCGGTGCTGTTTTGGGATGATATTGTATGCGAAAATCGAGGGTTCACTGAAGGTACCGATTTGAATTTGTTTTTAGCAACTTTATTGAAACAAATACCGTTACAGAATTTAAAAATCGAATGTCACGTATAGATGTTTTATTTTAAAATAAAATGAATTAAAGTCTGAATTTGAATCATGCCTTATATTTAATTTTAAGAACCTTGATATCTCATCTAACACAATACATAAAAACTTAAACAATACCCATTTTTACAAAAGACGTCTGGTAATAAACAGGTATTTGTCAAACAACTGGTGCGAATGAAGGTAATGCTTCGTGAAATACCGAAATGAAATATGTATTAAATCCAGGGCCACAGAGATTAAGCTGCTGACGGGAGATCAGATTTTAATGAGGGCAAGCGCCCAGCAAGAGCGACGCGGGAAACAAGAGATTTTGAAGATGGCTGAAAAGGTTTAATGATAGTTGGGGTCTAATAGTTAGTGTATTATTTTTGCACTAATCAGACAGGGTTGACCATTTAAACTAGTCATAATGTTCCACAATTAAAATTGCAATCTTGATATATCTGGTTTGTTATTGTAATTGTTTTTTTTTTATATACACTAATATTATAAAGAGGAAAGATTTGTATTTTTGTATGTAACGAATAAACTCAAAAATTACTGAACCGATTTTAATCATTCTTTTTTCATTAGGAAGCTACATTATCACTGAGTTACATAGGCTATATTTAGTACTAGATTACTATAGAAATCTTTAAAAATTCTTATTAAAACCAACCGAAGGTGTAAAAAAATTAGCCTTAAAATGTCTTTCATCGTATACGTTGCGAAGAGTATTAATGATAGGACAAAAACTGTTCGACAATATTGTAGAATATATCAATATCTACGCATAACTTCGCGGGACTATATGTCTAAATATTGTAGTTACGTCACTATAACTACTTTTTTACATTTAACAAATTGATAGAAATGCCTATCAAAATCAGATCGTGTTATCCGTACCATTTATAATTTTTATCCAAATAAATAAATATTTAATATTCAAGACTGTCTCAATACCTGATGATTACTTTTTGAATTATTGAAATCGGAGATTCCATTCAAAAGATATCATGAAATTAAAATAAAAATACATGCCGGCAACGGCCGCCACGCAGCGCATCGAGTAACTAACTCGACAGCAATATAGCATTAATCCTTATTCAATTTAATACCTTAAATACATTATTGATTTAATATAGATATTAAACATTGCGAGGTGTCGCGTTTGCGGCGGTACACGGTGTGACGTTCGCGGCGGTTTATTATACAACGTTCACAGTGTTTCTGAAGTGTATTTAGTATCAGCATTGCACCCGTGCGAAGCCGGGGCGGGTCGCTAGTTATTTATACATATACCTATTCGAAGTCGTGGTGGCCTAAAACATCAGCCTCTCAAGTAGGAGTTTGCGGGTTCGATTCCAGGTCAATGTAACTTTTCTAAAGTTATATGTACTTTCTAAGTATATCTTGGAACCAATGACTGATTACAAGGCGAAGGTAAACATCTTAAGGAAACTTGGACTTTAAGTCTGAAATCGCCAACCAGCATGGAGTAAGCGTGGGGATTACGCTCAATCCTTCTCAGTGTGTGAGGAGAGCTATGCCCAGGAGTGGGGCGATAAAAAGGTTGACGACGATGATGATGATATACCAATTGCAATTTAATTTACTTGCATAGTTTGAAAAGGTTGTAGCTGTCTGTCAAATCTTTACTAAAAGGCAATAGAAATGAACAGTTCAAAATATTCATGTACAGGTTGTATTGTATCGTAACGCAAACTTCGCGAAAAGGCTAGACCGCATGCCACTAACAAAATTATGATAGTCATATATCTCGTTAATGAGCGGTAACAGAAATAAAAATGTTTAAAACAAAGTGTCGGCTCAGCCTTTGAACTCTTGAAACTCGCACGGCGGCATGCTTGCAACGGCAAGCATGCCGCCGTGTGAGTTTGTAGTTATGACGTTGATCCCTGATGTAAACTCTATTAAATCAGCTGATAAGATAGTTTTTCGAGTTTTGTTTTCATTGCGCTTTTTTGTGTAATTAGAGAATTAATTAATTTTTACTTTAAAATCTTATTGCGTTATAATAGTATAGCAATTATGAACGGTCTAAAGTGAAAAAAACTACATATATATTTTTTTAAATCATGAAAAAGCCGACGAAAAATACCACCACTGGGAAATCAGAATCATGTACTGGATCCATGGTACTCGTTTGTGCGTCGGTGTCAGATACACACTTTATAACATTTTTATATACATAGCGTTCGCCTCGCTCGCTCTGTACGCTTACTAGGTGAGCGGAGAATCAAAGAATTTAATCTACAATGAAAGAAGTTGGAGGTTCTTTGTGCGTGTCACCCGCCCCGACCCTTGGAGCTGGCGTGATCCGACACATGGAGTGAGGAAAGTATACTCTGTGATTTTTCAGGAGATATGATAGACAAGAGGATATTAAATCTACCTTGAAGAAACAAAATATGTTGACAGCAGAATAATTTCCTTATCACTGGCCACTGTTTGGCCTTTTCCACATTTCTGGATCTCCTACTACATAAATTAAATAAAAATACCTTGAAAGTTTACAGTTAGTTAGTTTAGTTTACAGTTCTGTTACAAAAGATTTCATAATTATGCATGAAGAAAATGCACTTAACCACTCTATATCTTCTTCCGAACGCTCGGGGAATACGACAGTTGCCGAACAAGGACGAAGATTTCTATGCGCATTATCACTTTGGGAGACCTATAACTTCACTTATCTATTGGAATAAGTTTCCAGGGAAACAAGTCTGAATATAAGTCATTGGTTTGAGGAGCCATATCGGTTATTTCAAGACTGCATTCATCGTTTCCGTAGTGTAGCGGTTATCACGTGTGCTTCACACGCACAAGGTCCCCGGTTCGATCCCGGGCGGAAACAGTCTTTTTCGCAACCATTTTTTGAAAGTGTTTTTTTTTTAAATACCTCATCCACCACATCGTAAATCTTCACCGTCGTTCCTTACAATTCAATATCATCCCTTTGTTGCTGGTTTTCTCTTTAATAAATGCGGCGAATCCCCAATTTTAGCTCGAATAATATTGTCACCTCACCACGCCCGAGCCACAGTATTAGTAGAGAGGGTAGTTGACTTTCATAGGCTCTTTGTAGATTTTTGAATCGCGAAAAATGCCATTTGAATAGACGTGTCCTGAAAAAGATTGGCTTCTGTGAGTTTGAACTTTGAGATCGGATTTTTTTTAAGACTTGTAGGTAACTTTGTGAAGATTGATATTGTTTTTCAGTTAAATTCACATTCAAATTTGCAGGTTAATGTCTCTTTTGATTCAATATGTATTTAAAAGTTTGTTTGCATGATTTTAATTATTATAATTCTGTAAAAAAATATTAGATAGTTAATCGAATCATATTCTGTTTCACATAAACTTATTCAGCTGATATAGATAATGCCAACGTCTGTTACCTGGCTGCTACTGAGGAGCTGTTAAACAAGCTTGAGGGCTTGCAAAACCTGTGCAGTCGCTTTGTTTTCGGTCTTTTAAAGTATGACCATGTTTCTCACCTCTGCAAGGAACTCATGTGGCTCCCAATCCGCCTTCGCAGGAATACTAGGATTTTAAATCTCCTTTTCAACATCCTACACAACCGGTCTTATCCTTCCTACCTGCGTGAGCGTTTTATTTACCTGTGCTCATCCTCATAAAACGAGTTATTATTCCTATTCCTTCTCTGTCCATGCTGTAAGATTGTGGAACTCACTCCTGCCTAATATTCGTGATTTAAACACTATTTCTACCTATATTTAAACGTTCATTAAAAGCAAATGCATCATGCCTTCGAGAGCTGGGTATCACAATAAGACTCTCCTCTAGACAGAGGAGAGCCTTCGAAGAATTGGTCCATTAAGGTGGACAGACCAAATTCGTTCATCTCTGGACACCGACCTGATGATGATGATGCTACACTCGCGGCCAGGGACCGTAACAAATGGCGAACTATTGTGCGGAAGAGGATAATTCCACAGGGACATCACGACCCTTAGTAATGAGGAGAACGACTTGAGGAGGAGGAGGAGGAGGAAAAGAGTATAGACCTTTCTTGTATATTGTGATAATTTGTTTGTACATACATATTTATATATTTCAGTATTTCCTTAAGTATATGTAATTATTTTTGGATTATATGTTTAGGTGTATTTGATATTATTACTTTTATACTTATCGCATTCATAGTTTTTTTTTTGTTCTTACACACTGTACTTTTCTGCTTTACTTCTCCTTTCAGGTCTTCCTGCAGGTATGCTGGAAGAAATCTCTTTAGAAATAATTCATTGTCATATCCTTATGTATTTTATTGTGTGTAACAAAGTAAAATAAATAAATCTGACATTGACCTGCTAAAAAGCATAAGAAAATTTAAACATCGCGGGCCGTCCAGAAAACCTACTTGCAGCCCTCGTAGGCGTCGGTCTTCGTGGACCTCGTCACTCCTCTTAGGGGTCCTCCCTCCTCAAAGAAGAGATTTACCACCGCTATTGTGACGTACCCAGCACTGGTTTGCGATAATCGCAGTTTCCATGTTGTCATGAGATCCTGCCGGAGGAGTTACATTTGAGCGTACCTCTTTATTTAATTAATAATTTTAACATAACGTATTATAGCACTGCAGGACAAAGGCATCTCAGTTCACTATTATTGTCTACTAGCTTTCCGCCTGCGGCTTTCTCCGGGTGGAATCCGGTATACGAGCGCTTTTTCGATTCCTCATTTTCGGAGATTAATTATCGTATCATTTAGCTTCTAAGTTTACATGTGCATATTCGTTTGCATTATATTACCTTGTTTTAAACGATACACAGCGCCATCTATCACTGAACTGGTATGAAGCTAACAATATTTTTGTTTTCCTTGGGAATATCAGTTTTTTCGGGAAAAAAGTACCCTATTATTTAATCCGGACTTCTAACTTTAGGTCTGCAAAATTTCAAAGCAAACGGTTCAGTAGTTACGGCGTGAAAGCGGAACAAACAAACAAACAAACTCACTTTCCGATTTATAATATTAACTAAGGATTGTAGAAAAATACACAAATAATGTATGTCTGGCATATTTGTTTATTTTTCTTAGTTTAGTATTTATTACACCTAGTAAAATTCTGCAGAAAACCAGATTCAAAAATCAATACAATTTAATCAGTCCAACCACAACACTGCCGACAATAACAGTTATAAAGTTAAAACAAGAGTTTGCTACAAGTTAATTAAAATATATAGAGAGCCAATCAGAGGCATCAAATGAGATAACTTGGCAGTACACTGCGAGGATAACTCGACGACTTATTAATTCGTTGCGGGATGTTATTCGTCTGTTGCCCTTTGTACTGTACCTATTAGAACCTGAAAATTTGAACATTTCAAACGATAGGGTTCTATTTTAATTGCGTTTATTGTTTTTGTTGGCTGGAAAATAACGACAGTTTTGGGTTAGTTTTGAGGAATGAAAACAGTTCTATTTACTAAATTAGGTAATTATTAAACTTAGCTTTGGATGTTACGCATCACTTAAAAACAGTAAACGATATACTTTGCTATCTGGCTTTTCCGACCTCATCTAAGCTAGATTTTAGTTTTTTTTTAAACTCATTAAAGTGATCCCGATATCCTATTTTATTTAATTTCCGTCCAAACTTTATTCTTCATAGAAATTTTGTTATAAAAGAAATTTAGTCATAGAAAGTTATTCTACATAGAAAAAAAAATGATGATAGTTTTCGTCTAATAGGTAGATCACAGAGCAGACTTATCTATTCCGTGCGGCAGACGGTGATCTAAATTAGGACATATAATTTTAATCGCGATATTCTTATGTGATTGAGAAGTATACAGCGCAGTCGACCAGTAGGCCTAGTATGAGTTTTCATTACGAAACTCGTTCGTCGATATCGAGCGCGTTTGACTCTGCGATTGGCCCGCTTCAAGGTCGCAAGAACTCTCAACCAATGAGAGCGCCAAACGCGCTCGATATCAACGATCGAGTTTCGTATTGAAAACTCATACTAGGCCTACAGTGCGATAATAACGTAACACACTCTCAGTAACAATGGGTTTCATAATTTTGACAATTCTACAAACTTCATTGCGTTATTTATGTTTCTGAGCAGAGATATTTTTCCAACATATGGAGCAATGGATTAGCAATATACTTCAAAATGATTCCAATTGATAGTAATAGTGCGTTACCTAATTAGGGTGCTGGGCGTAGCTAGCTAGCTAGCTAGCTTTCTAACAAACTGTCACGGACTTATACTTCAACAAAAAATCAACCTTTATTTATTGCTATAAATGATACAGACTCGGTAATAAATCGACTGCCCATCTCGATTAACGGATCATGAAATCGATTGACTCGATTATTTTTTACCGATATTATTAACAATTACCAGGGCACTAATTTCGCAGCGAATGATACATCAATCCTTGCCGAAGGTAGATTAACTCCATAATACGCGGCAGTCGGTGACATATTGTATCATTAATCTCTGCCGAGGGGCTAGCCAGTATCACCTGGCTTCCATGTAGATATATTATGTGGAGCTACACTATTGTATACTGAAATTGGAAGTGGATAGTTCCATCTTGAAAGGGAACGATTGGCCATAGCTTATAATCGAATGCAGCATATCTGAATACAAGTCTCTGTTTACTACTGGCTAAGCTAACTTTGTACACGTTGCTCTTACGAAATTATTCGTTCGATTTCAATAACAGTGTTTATATTAAGTAGGGATTTAATGATATTTATTTCTGTAAATTTATGTAGAAAACCTGAATATAGTTTGTTCAGAATAAGCAATTGAATCGATTGTAATTATTTTTGCACCAGGTTATATTTTTTCCCAAATACATTTAAAAATTGTAGCAGTGTAGTTACTGAGCGCACAACACAGTTCACGGTAGATCATGGTACTAGGCGCGCGCAGTGAGACCGAGCCCCTTATTAAAAAAAAATATATTTAAAATTTAATAGAGAAATCACGAAAAATCGCAATAAGTGCGAAGTTGCCAGCTTGCGCGGGATGAATACAATTAAAACTAGACACATCATCCTTATGACGACGGGTGTCGTTTTATTTCAAGGTTATTAAAAAAATATTTTATGGATTTATTATAACATTAATCTATACCAAGGGGCCGGGCAGTAGGGTAGAACTAGCCGCCCCTTGGCATAGATTGCTTGCATACAACTTATGTTTCGAAAACGGGGCTCAAGAAAATAGATAGCTCGTTTACATGCCAATGTATACGTTTTTGTAATGAAACTAGCTGCGCCCTGCGGTTTCACCCGCATAATTAGTAGTGATATAAAATAGATAAAAACCTATTCCCAAGCCTAACGAATGTTTATACGAAATTTAATTAAAATCGGTTAAGCCGTTTTGGAGGAGTTCGAGGACAAACACTGGCAGCAGAATTTTATATAATAGATTTTTAGCCACATTCAAGAACTAGTCTTTATAAATAGGTTTTTATCTCTGTTCTGTTAGTGTAGTCTTTGAGTAATTTATGGGGCTTTCTACCAATCCGTACTGGGCTAGAGTGGGACATTACAGGTCAAGGCCTGTGTCCCAACAGTGGGAACATTATAGGCCGATTATGTATGCGGACTACTTGTACAGTTCCGTACAGGCATTATTTGCTTATGTCGCGACCTACTTTGCGATTTGTAATACTTACGTTAATATTGATACTTTCTTAGTTGACCAATAGCTGCCGTAGCGCTATAACCGCGGATTAGCATACAAACTACTTTCGTGTACTTTTACGAATAAACTTAATAATTGTGAAGTCTGTGGTTTTCGTCAACTCATCTTCAACTATCTCTGAACCATACACTACTCAAGTCCTTTCTTTGGTATAGTTCGTCGAATCATTAAGCTGCTTAAGTTTTGAGATGAGCTGCACGATTTCTGCGTGTACAGTAAGGTTCAAAAGTGCATTACCACTTTTGAACTTTAATGCAAACCATATGTACATATACCTATATGCTCTTGAGAAGACCATGTAGATCAGAGTGATCTACATGGTCTTCATAATATATAATATTAAGATTATGTGTATTGAACTTTAAAAGAGATTGTGATCTCTGAGATCCGAGTTCATTTCGGCCTTTCTTCTCAAAGTATCTGGAAAGGAAACGCAGAATTCCTCTAGTTTAAAAAAAAATATGGTTGATATGTAAAAGTGTTTGTACAAACCCACTTCAGAAAATAAATCATTGTTCATTTATGTGGAACGGCACTATTGCGAAAATTATATGCTATTCAAAAATGAGGAGATCCGTAGAAGAACCAAAGTCACCGACATAGCTCTTCGAGTCGCTAAAATTAAGTGGCAGTGGGCGGGCCACATTACTCGTAGAACCGATGGACGATGGGGCAGTAAGGTTCTGGAGTAGCGGCCACGTACTGGAAGGTGCAGCGGTTGAAGGTGGACATGGGAAGGCGATTGATGTGGGCTGCACAAGACTTACCTTCGTGGAAAGCCTTGGGGGAGACCTTTGTCCAGCACTGGACCTCTATAGGCTGAAGGAGAACAAGACGAAGCAGTATTGTTTATGAGACAATTTCTTTTAAATAAATGCTACTACTCTGTCAACTAATACCTCAATAATCCATACTAATATTATAAATGTGAAAGTGTGTTTGTTTGTTTGTTTGTCCTTCCTTCACGCCGTAGCTAAGCAATCAATCGACCTGATTTTTGGCATACAGTTAGTTGAAAATATGGAGAGTAACATAGGCTACTTTTGGTCCTAAAAAACATCAAGTTCCCAAGGGAGATTACTGGAATATTTGTATGTGTACACCAAATATTATATATATATATATATATATATTATACATCGGAAAGTGAGTTTGTTTGTACCACTTTCACTCCTAACCGAACCCGTAACTCCTGAACCGATTACTTTGAAATTTTGCAGACGTAAAGTTAGAAGTCCGGATTAAATAATAGGGTACTTTTAATCCCGAAAAAAATTGATATTCCCGAGAGAAATCTAAAACGCGCGATATAACCGAAGTTAACGCGGGCGAAGCCGCGGCCGGAAAGCTAGTAGAAATATAAAGACACAAACTTAAATAGACATACACACATTCGCACACACACACCCACGCACACGCACCCTCACACACACACACACCCCCACACACGCACCCGTTGGCAAGCAATGTAGTAGAGGGTAAAAAGTGCTTCCTCTCTCCTAACTTCACTTATTTTGTTGTGCCCACGTGAACTAATTTTAAGTATTACATCTAAGAATACATGTGAAAAACAATAAAAGTATTGAGTATTGAGATTGGAAATACATGAGTAGAAAGAGATCACTGTAGTCCACACTGATAGAATTCCACCGTCCATGAAACGTAAAGAGGTTTATAAGGGGTTGTCTGAAAATACAGTCAGTTCTTGTTCTTTGACATTATGTATTATAAGAATTTAAAGAAATAGTAAAATGTGGTCACCTGATTTGGTGACTCTGAATTGGTAAGCGCAGTTTTATTTTTTGGGAAAATAACAATTCATTCACAGTTATTTCACCTCTAGCATCACAGTTTAATAGGGTAGTTGACTAAAAAAACTAATTAGTCCGTCAGTCAGATTTCCAAAAAATACTAGACACGTATTTTTCCTTTTTTCATATAAACAAAAAATGAAGACCACACAGTGCGTTGAAAACTCGTGTGACGTCACTGCACGCTACACTTTTTAGCGAGGAGTGACGTCACCAGCCACCACTCCTGATCTTTGATGCCTTTTTATATTTGTCAATTTTTATTGATTTGATAAAACAAAATATACATATCCAATATTTTTTTATAATCTGAACGACGGACTAAATAGAATCAATTTTTTTTTACCCAGGAAATATCCCTATTACACTGGTCTTTACTTCTGTATGTATACCTACTTTGTAATAAAATTACTGTAAGGTTGCTGCCCACTTATAAATCTGTTAAATCCTAATGATCTTTATACTTTACTAGCTGCGCCTCGCTTAGGTTGCGATATGTTTTTTTTATATGCTCCGCTCCTATTGGTCGCAGCGTGGTGTTATATAGCCCAAAGCCTTCCTGGATTAATGGGCTATCCATCGCAAAAAGAATTTTTAAATCGGACCAGTAGTTCCTGAGATTAGCGTGTTCAAACAAACAATGTCTTCTAATTAAATAAGTAATTTTTGGGTTACTACTAGAGTTTACTACACATCACTAGAGTCAAGTATTAATCAGCCAATAGTCAGTTGCAACTCTAGTGATGTGAATTATCACATCAATAGAGTTGCAAGTAGAATTCCAAATTATTTTTATGGAACCGAAAGTATTTTGTACCGGCAAGGATGTAAGAGATCGCCGTTCTACGATAAGCGTATTTGAAAAATCGTTGATTCCGCCTTTTAATATCGACAATAGCGTGCTGAGTTTCCCACAGGGTTTATATATGCAGATGCGATCCCGTTCAATCTAGGGCCGCGTAGGCTAGACGTACGTTACAATATTAATTATTCATCGGATCGAGCGAATAAACCAATTTCACGGTTCTTTGGCCGCGAATCGCAGCGAGCCGCCGCGGCTTATACAGCGGGTGTCGGAATACCTTGGCCTGCAAGTGACGAGGGGAATTTCTGTTTTGCATTTGTGTAGCCAAGTTATGCCTGCCCCACCAAGACTAGGTCGTGGTGGGGCAGGTGTGATATGAAACACCGGGGTGGTTTTTAATCAAAATCAAAAGTCATTTATTCAAATTAGGCTGAGAATCAGCACTTTTTGAACGTCAGTATTATATAAGACAGTTCCCCAAAACGCTCTTCGCCAATTCCTAGTGCTTTTGCTGGGAAGAAGAAGTGGCCGAACAAACTCCCCAATAGCACAGCTGTCTGCTCGTTAAAAAAAAATACGTGACTTTATATAATAATATCTACACCAATAAATACAAGAAAACACAACAACAATAAAATTATTTACCATATGCCACGCTAGCCACGCCAAAATAAAGCAAAATAAAATATCATTAAAACGGTAATGTAAATAAATAAAAACTTATTACCTAAAAAAAAAGCCCCAGGTATAAAGCGCGTGACAGCTGACATATTTATGCATTGTAAAAAGCAAATTATATAAGCTAATTCCGGAGGAGGAACACAAACCTAGTTTTAGCCAGGATGGCGAACATTCATGAGGATTTTTAACTCCGCGGAAAAAATGATTAAGATAGTTTTGTAAAAGTTACTAAAATAAATAAAATTTAAGTCTACCACTTACCACCAAGTCTTCAGCTTACAGAGGTCCACTGTTGGACAAAGGCCTCCCCACGGTTTTCCAAAATGACCGGTCTTGTGCTGCCCGCTTTCATCGGTTTCCCGCGACCAGGTCATCGGTCCACTGTGTTGGGGGCTTTTGATACTGCGCCAGAGGAAGATTGATCTGGAGACCCTCCACGACCACACTCCCGACACAACAACATTTAGCGCATCGTACCCGGCACACATCGCAATACAACTGCTCAGACCCGTCCTCCGTACGGCTTCACCAGACATCATGCCGAACACGAGGAATCGCTTGACTTGCCGCCAAGCGACTTTGTCTGGTGGGTGGTAACTTCTGCTATCAGCCGATGTTATGGCCTACCACCGAGTAAGTTACTTAATTACACTTGTCATTATGATTAACATGCTTATTGCGTACCTACTTGTGTTCTCGTTATGTAGAACCGTTATTTAGAGAATTGCAATTCTAGTCTTTTTAGTAGGCACTACATAATAGCACCTTTATCGTAAAAAAGATTTCATTTTTAAAATGTAGGTACATACTTAGTGCTACGGTAATAGGTAGGTACCTATCTCAGTTAAAACGAGGGCGACTAAAACTGTTATTTCGAGGTAACTTGAAATTATACTCGGGTTCTAGAGGGTCATTTAAGAAAAGTTTGGCTGTATAAAGAAACGAGTGTTCTAATGGTACCAGGTAGGGACTTTTTTTTTAGAAATTTATTTGCAAATGGTAAATTAGTTTTTATTAATAAGCGATGAAAGAGACCATCCATGTGTAGACCAAAATTTACATAAAGTACAAAATATAGTAGGTATCTACTGTAACGTATCATAAACATCAGGCCTGTTCCCCGAAGGGTCAGGCAGATGAGTAATGGAGTACCTTTACCTACTACACACCACATTTACCGTCTCTACATCATTTTTTTTAAATTAACCAAAGTAAATATTAACGAAACATACATTACTAATTTGCACACCCTATAGAACAATAACTAAACGTATCCGTTAAGCCAAAACCGCGCGATCAAATTTGCAGCGTCAGCGCGCACGCAACCACCCGGGTGAGTGTGTGACGTCACATTCAGTATACATACAATGATTGTACCGCAAAGATTTTACGCGGACAAATTGAAGTTAGAACACCAATCATAGTCATTTTAAAAATAATCACGGCTCCTATTACGTATACGGCAACTGAATCTATGACTATGGCTTCAACTTTAGGTCGGTCATAAAATTTCAACAAAAAAAGACGATGTACGGTATTTCTATATGATATTTCAGAAATAAACGCCTTAAGGAACAAATAGTTACATATTTTAGTAAAGTGTGTTTTTGCAGTGTATTAGAGGCATAGGTGCTAAGGGTCATGGTATTATGCCCTGCTAGGGCAGCGTATTGTTCAAAAGAGATAGGTACTGTGACCCCTGGCACACAAGCAAATGAAGAAACATGTTTGGGCTTTAGTCAGTAAATATCTAACACTTCCTTTTGCTCCGATCAGAGCGTGAGAGGTCTATTGATGATTTCCCATTCAAAAAGGGCACACGGGCACAACAGTCCACTTAAACTTGTTATACAATATTATTTTTTGTTAATGCGAAACCCGAAACACGTGTCCAGTATTTTTAAGCAAAAAACCTATCCATACTAATATTATAAATGTGAAAGTGTGTTTGTTTGTTTGTTTGTCCTTCCTTCACGCCGTAGCTAAGCAATCAATCGACCTGATTTTTGGCATACAATTAGTTGAAAAGAAGGAGAGTAACATAGGCTTTTGGTCCTAAAAAAACATCAAGTTGACAAGGGAGATTACTGGAATATTTGTATGTGTACACCAAATATCCTAATATTATAAATCGGAAAGTGAGTTTGTTTGTTTGTTTATTCCGCTTTCACGCTGTAACTACTAAGCCGATTGTTTTGAAATTTTGCAGACGTAAAGATAGAAGTCCGGATTAAATAATTGGGTCCTTTTTTATCCCGGAAAAAAATTATATTCACGAGGGAAATCTAAACGCGCGATATAACCGATCTCCACGCGAGCGAAGCCGCGGGCGGAAAGCTAGTATATAATATTTCAAAAAAATATCATGAAAAACCACAAAGTTATGAGATTGTTGTTTTACTTGTATGTCCCAACAAAAATATGGTCAACGCGGCGTTCGAGCGGGCGAGCGGTGCTCTGACCTCTAGCATCAGCTGTTGCGCGGGCGCGGATTACCGTAAGCTGCGTGGCGTGCTCGGTAACCATATTGCAACAATTTCTAAATGTATTTGAGAAAGAATATAATATGGTGGATAAAATTATTGGAATCAGTTGCTTATTCTGAACAAACTATATTCAGGTTTCGTATAAAGAAAAATTACCTTGTATATGGGATATTAGCATTTATTAAACTAAAAACATAAGCCAGTGTAAGCAGGCATTCCGGAAAAGTCCCCATTTCTCAACTGTACACACGTAACCCAATAAAAGTTAGGCACGGCGCACCTCACACCGAATATTCAGCACCAAAATATCTCAAACACACACGTTTTAATCACCAAAATAAACAGTCCCGAAACTTCTATACATTCTATTAAATTAAGCCTTTTGGTTTGAATATGATAATACTCGTTAATTTTTATCCGCTCTAGCGGGCCTCAATTACCCGGGCGAGTGGATACGACGGATTCCAACGTGATGCGATGGGAACCGGTCCACCCGGGTGTCTTCGTTTTCACTCTCCGCTGATTCTCTGACTCGGGTACCCTGATTTAGACAATTAAATTAAGTTTTGGGCTAGAGTTTGGTGGAAGGGTTGGGAGGGCGAGCTGGCAATATGTTGTCGGGCAGTTCGGCTGTAATATTTGGGTTTATGAAGAAACATGAATAGGTTTTAGTCTGTAATGGTCTGACACGCCCTTCCGTTCCGCCCAGAGCGGAAGATGTCATTTGATGATTTCTAATCCAGAACAAAAAAAAAAGGCAGCAGATGTTGGCATTAGATATTATAAGGCCAGCTAATTTTTTTTTAATAAAAACTTTGCCCCACACTAGGAGTTTCTTTTGTATCGTAGGTGCGTTTACAAACATATAAACTCACATACACAAACAGCCAGACCCGGAACCATTGTAGGCCAAACAAATATTTGTTCCGTGAGCAGCGCAGCGGTCGATCGCACGGCCACTGCGCCAATCGTGTCGATGTTAAAACCTTAATCCCCGTCATTCCATCTTCATGAAACTAGACAACTCCATTTCCGAGGGTTCGTAATAAAAGCGAATATTTATAGTTTTCTTGTAACCTTCAACAACCCCGACATTACACTAAATAAAAATTACTTCAACTACAAATTACAAACATATTAAAGAAATTCAGTTTCAAAACACATCTGAAAGATTTGTTCAAAAATATGTAAAGTTCAGCAAAGTTCAATATTTCATGAATGATTTGCGTTTGTCAACTCGTGCGCAACGGCCTGTGAAATCGCTCACATCATAGTACCTACGTGAGTCAGAGCTCGTGATCTAAACAGCATGCAATGCTTCGCTCCCGATATGATTTATATTTAGGGGCGGCTGTCCAATCGAAATAACCCGAAATAAGGGAGCAATTTTGTCTTTATTGTTTGAAGATCTGAGGTTAAAGCTTATTCATAAAAAGAGAATTGTTACTTAGCTACTTATTCGAGCAGAATGATCTCATTATCCTGTCTAACACCTCTGATAACTTTAGAAGTTATTTTTGCTTATTGGACCGTTGTTAAAATATTACAGAAAATGGTTCAGAATTGCATATATATTAGGACTTTCTGAGGACACTATGTGTTGCCTTCGTATAGTACATATTAAATAATATTGCGCAAATACAAATTAGGTTTTTATGGGTGAAATTATATTGAAAACATCCCCTTTAGTTACAGGACCCTCCGTACTCAGTTTGTTGTAAGCCGTAATAATTTTACTGAAATCCGTAACAACTCTATGAGTAATTTTATGGTTTCTCAAATGGGCACCGTCGTTCCACATTTAATGGATTCTAGTTGTCAAAGCCGAATTAAGTTGTGCATTTTGTGGTTTTCGTTAATTTTGCAACGGAAATTATTTGTAGTTTGTTCATTGTATTGTTCTAAAAATGAAATGTATCTACATTTTGGATAAAAAGTAGTCATGGAAATATTTTCTTAGGTAAATCTGATGTATCCAGCCCGCTATATACATTAAGTACCGCTATTTGAGTAATCAATAGTGGGGCAGTTGAATTAGTAATTCGATTGTAGGTACCGCAGGTCCCTTATTGCTGTCTCTGCACTCAAAGCTGGGGCCGTAGCTTTGTGCTCTGAAAATGCAATTAGTGTTGCTATTGTGTAAGTGGCCACACATATGTACGATGATACGAGAAATTACCACGATATGTATATATATAACATGTAATATAAAGGGTATATACATACATACCAAGGACATGGCATCTTTACACGATATCAAACGATATTGGAAGGGTGTTTTAATCCTATCTCTTTATGTTAGGAATTTATGACAAAAAATACCGCTTGTGATAGGCTACTACCATATTAGGCGCACAGAATTATTGAAGATATTTATCGTTATTTTGGCAAGTAATACGAAGTGTAACGATTAGTTATTAATGTATGTAGTGTGGTGCCACGTTTGTTGTGTATGTAAAAAACTGTTTGAATTTAAGAAACACACGAAACTGAAAAGTTGGTATCCATTCTTTGAGTATTTAATTTTGAGTTGAAACCCTTCCGATATCTTTTGATGTCATGTAAAGATGTCATGCCCTTGGCATGTATGTATATACCCTCTATGTAACACGTTGTATACAGGAACCGAAAACATTAATTTAGTTTAAATAATAAAAAGTAATAATCATAACTCGCTAATAAAGTTATATTAATTGACGTATAAAATAACTATTGTCATAGTTTGTCTAAAAATATGTGATATGTAAAATTAACCACAGTTTTTCAGTTTCCTAGTAACTCCTAATAGATAATTATAAGCAAAGAAAAAGAAAAGATAAAAATTATCTTAGGTTTTGGTGTAGCTACTAATACGAGTATTTTCATCTTTTTTTACCTAGGTTTATTTAAAATTAATGCCGCAATACTGAATTACTGGATAAATGGAAAACCGCTGGATGCGGGAGACGAAGGACCGGTCGTCGTGGAGATTCTTCGGGAGGTCTATGTGCAGCAGTGGACGTCTTTCAGCTGAAATGATTATGATGATGACTGAACTATTAATTTATACTAAGTTAATATATAAATAATATATATATATATATATTATATAATTTATATACATATGTATAGTTATGTTAATACTATGTATATATATATACACAGACACAGTATGTTAAGAAAACCCTGTCCGACCCGTGAAAGTGTTGTTAGGTATCGATAACTGATTCTACTAATGGATACAAAACCGGGCTAAACTTAAAAAAAAAATCCCCCTAAAAAAATAAATATTATTTCGCAAAAAGAGGTAACTTAATAAATGTGCGTTAATAACCCTTCCGCGGGCGGCGGGCGGCAGTGCACGCGGCACGTGGTCGCATCGCTATTCGCTCATAATAATACCGGTGTTGTCACTTTTTTAAAAATTACTAAATTTCGGGGAAGTTGGAATTAATTCGCGGGAAAAAAAGATTATTTCAAAATTAATTTGTATTGGTACTATGATGATTACGTAAAATTTTATATTATATTTGGTCATGTGTTTACCTAACCTTTATTATCCTTATGGGTCGGACAGGGTTTTCTTAACATACTGTATATATATACATAGTTAATATACATATATTAACTTCCACAACTACAACTAACGTTGTTGACACCGCTATGATCTGAAAGGAGCGTTTCGCCTTGTCTTTTTTGCCACATACCTACATCGAAGAACTGGAACAATTTCAGCTTGAGACGGTGTTCCCGTCTGATTACAATAGGGATATTTCCTGCGTAAAAAAATGGATTCTATTTAGTCCGTCATTCAGATTATAGAAAAATATTTGATACGTATATTTTGTTTTATCAAATCAATAAAAATTTACAAATATAAAAGGTATTAAAGATCAGGAGTGGTGGCTGGTGACGTCACTGCTCGCTAAAAAGCGTGCAGTGATGTCGCACGAGTTTTCAACGCACCGTGTCGTCTTCTGTTTTTGTTTCTATGAAAAAAGAAAATATTCGTATTTAGTATTTTTTGGAAATCTGACTGATGGACTAATTAGTTTTTTTAGTCAACTACCATATTCAAGTGAACATAGCTGGTGCACTTTACCATCAACGATTGCATCACTGCTTAGCATTAGGTGAGAGCACGGTTATTAGTTTAGAACATAAAAAAAAAACAATTTGTTACCTATAGTGATTATTGTTCATCATACTCTCTTCTGGTTTTGTTCCCTCTACGAAAACACTAAATTTCCCATAGTTATAATCTTTCTCTTATACATATACACAACAACAAATGTATGTGTAGTACAGCTATAGTTAAATAAATGTAGTGTCAAATGATAATGTTAATCCGTCACATGCAATGTGTCGGTGTCGCGTCCCACGGGATTTATTGGGGCGAACACACGAGCGGTTCAGACGCTACGTTTGTGTATCTTATTAAACGCTACTGTATAAAATTTAACTTAAAAGAGTTTTTCGACATTGACTCCCTTGAAAATAGGGAATCGAAAATTCGAACACATGTGACATTATTACACTACACTGAGCCTATGTAGTGGATTGTGCACCATTTCCTCTCACTTAGAGGAGCCTGTGTCCTGCTTAAGTAAAAATACTATACATTAATTTTTGTTTATGCGAATCCCTAAACACGTGTCCAGTATTTTTAAGTAAAGAATCTATGTACAACATTTCAAAAAGATATCATCAAAAACCACAAAGCTATAAGCTTGCTATTCTACTTTGTTGTCCCAACAAAAATATGCTCAAAAATCCGCTCGGGCGGGCGAGCGCTGTGCGTGGACCTCTAGCGTTAGCTATTGCGAGCGCTCAAGTACTATGACCTATCGTAAGGTACGTGACGCGCTCGGTAACCACACTGTAACAATTTGTAAATGTTTTGGGAAAAAATATAACATGGTGTAAAAAAGATTGGAAACGATTCAGTTGCTTATTCTGAACAAACCATATTCAGGTTTGGCATAAACTAAAAATAACGTTGTATATGCTTATAGGCTAATTATAAGTTATTAATTATAGTCCCCATATTTCCACTAAAATAATAATGAACTGTGATATCACTGTCAACTGTAGTTTTGTGGAAGCCTATCTGTTTTTGACTGCAGCGTCTAATTTCTGCTGAAGACTGGAATGTCTATACCGCAGCACTCTTTAAAATAATCTCTTTTTCTTTCATTGAATAAAATTTAATGAGAAAAATTGTTTTGAGATTTCTTACACATTTACCGTCTTTTGGTAAGTTCTTAAGCTTGAATCATCATCATCATCGTCATCAATCTTTCTATCGTCCCACTGCTGTGCACAAGTCTCCTCTCATACAGAGAAGGGTTTAGCGTAATCACCACGCTTGCTCAATGCGGGTTGGCGATTTCAGACTTATCAATTCCAGGTTTCCTCAAGATATTTTCCTTCACCTTCAGTCATTGGTGTCCAAGATATACTTAGAAAGTACATATAACTTTAGAAAAGTTAAATTGGTACTTGCCTGACCTGGAATCGAACCCGCGCACTCATACTTGAGAGGCTGGTGTTTTAACCACTAGGCCACCTCGACTGTCGACTATAAGCTTAAATGAAAACTTTATAATTTTTCGTCGTTTTTCTTTAATTGTAACATTTTTCTGGTTAGAGGCATGTAGGGTTAAAGTAAATCACAACAAATTCATAAACTTACTCAGAAATTGGAATGAAATTGATATGTCATTAAAAAAAGCAACAAAAAGCCCGTCTGCAACTCATAAATCAAAGGAAAATGTGGAAAAGGGGTGCGAAATGACACGTGTCGCTGTGTGCTGATTGGTCACATCGCACCCCCGGGTGCTGGGGCCGCGTGCCAATTATATGCAATAAGGGATAAGCTGATTTCACTATGTGTCGAATTTCTGCTACTTTGCTAGGTAACAAGTGACTGATGTATGAGATGGCAAGTTTTTTGTTTATATTTGTAAAGGGTGAAAAGGCAATTTGAGAGTTTCCACAGTGTTACTATGAAACACGTGAAATGCGTTTAATAATTTAAGCTGAAGCTTTACATCTTCAGATATTTATTATTCGAGGAATAAAGTTGATTTATGACAGTTTTTTTTAAACTTTCAAAATTTCAAAATATTGTTCCTTGAATAAAGTTATCGAACAAATTAAAGAAGTGGAAACAACGATAGTCTGATGGATATGTCTGACTGTCTGTCCTAAATTACCGTATGTTGTTAAGATTAGTTTTCCGTTCTTAAAAAAAGATTTTGAGTAATTAGGTACCTATATTCAATTCTATCATTATATCAAAAATTCTATATTGTATAGCTACACCTTTTGTATCTATATATATTATGTATTCATTATAGCGACACTTGATTCAAACAAACATATTTAAGGAAGCAAATGACGGTACTAAGATTTGTATAAAGAAATGGCTCCCTGGTCATTCATCCTCCAATTCAAACACATTGTTTATCGAACCGTAAAATGATGTCCAAATGGCTTAACTATTCTCGCAAGCAAATACTTCGTCCGATTAAGTTATCACAAAGTGGGTATACTAAATCCAATTTTATTTAAACGGGGTAAAATGGAAAAAGAGCAAAAATGTAGGTACGTCAACAACACGGGGGCAGAGGAAGGGTCAATTTATTTACGTATTGATAAACCCTTGGACAGTTGACAATGGTGACGGTCGGACGGATCAGCCAGTGTAATTGGACCCGTTTTATTAAGGAATCAAACGAGTTTTTTGTTTATTTATTATTTGATTTCATTATTTTTGTTAGTCTTTTTTTTTTAATAATTTTAAACAAGCGCTTGACCGCAATCCCGCCTGATGGTAAGCAGTGATGCGATCGTTGATGGTAAAGCGCGCTAGTTTATCAAGAGCATATTCACTCAGAAAAACTGAGCGAATAGGAAGGAAGACGGCAGTTGAGCGAGGTGATGCAATGTTAAACCAAAAACACGACCAACGATGCTGCGCCAAACTTTAGGCGCATCGTACCCGGCACACATCGCAACACAACTGCTCGATCCGTCCTCCGTACGGCTTCACCAGACATCATCCCGGAACACGATAAGTCGCTTGGCGGCAAGGCTTTGTCTGGTGGGTGGTAACTTCCGCCGGCGGCCGATGTTATGGCCTACCACCGAGAAAAAGGTCTGAAAAGTCTTTTTGTAGGTTTATTAAAATAAAAATTCATTATGACGGTAATTTTTGTAAAAGGGTTAAATGCTTATTTATTTAAGAAACACAAAGTTGTAATGAAACGAGTAAACGACACATTATCAGTAATATCATATAAAGATTTAGCAAAAAGGATTAAGTCAGGTTTACTTAGAAAAACAAATGTCTTTCTGGTTTTTTCTTTTATTATTTTTCTCTATACAACTCGTCGAGGATTGCATAAACTGCAAAATTAAATGAGCATGATAATAAATCTCAAATCTCTCACGTCAAAATTGGTCAAACCTACATATTTACAAAAATACGATCTTTGTACAGTATTACTGAGATACTTATTTATTTTCGCATGATAAATCCTCAAAAGACCAGCCTACACTGGCGGTAGATACCGAGCATAAAGCGAGGGTCGGTCCCCAAGAGGTCCTATTGATACTGTTAATGAAATCCGTGACCCCCGCCCGATAAGTGCGTCTTCTTCATACGTTTTATCTTGGTAACTTTGAAATTGCGACGACCAGTACCTACTTAAGTGTAAGTTTATAATTTTAGAAATCATTTTTCTTTTGCATTTAATTTTCTATATCTTCAAGTGTCATTGACATTAGCGTTTGCTAAAGCCGCTTACAATTTTTTATTTGCCATAAAAAGGATATGAAAAGTTGGCATAAAATAATCTTTCGAATTTCATTTTAATATACTTATTGATGTATTTTAAAATTCTCTTTATAATATCTACATAAATCTATTTATAAGGCTACATAGTTATTTACCGACTTCAAAAAGGAGTAGGTTACTCAATTCGACCGTAAAACTATATGCTTTTTTATTCGCGGATAACTTCGTCGTTTACGAAACGATTTAGATAATTCTTTTTTTGTTCTTCTTCTTCAGCCTATGGATGCCCACTGCTGGACAAAGGTCTCCCCCAAGGCTGACCGGTGACCGGTCTTGTGGTGCCCGCATCCATCGGCTTCCCGCGACCTTCATCAGGTCATCGGTCCACGTTGTTGGGGTCTCCCTACGCTGCGTCTTCCAGTACGTGGTCGCCACTCCAGAACCTTACTGCCCCATCGGCCATCGGTTCTACCAGCAATGTGCCCTGCCCACTGCCACTTAAGTTTAGCGACTCGCAGAGCTATGTCGGTGACTTTGGTTCTTCTGCGGATCTCCTTATTTTTGATTCGATCACGCAGAGAAACTCCGAGCATAGCTCTTTCCATTGCCCTTTCTGTGACTCTGTGCCTTTGTATGAGGCCCATTGTGAGCGACCACGTTTCAGTTCCGTAAGTCATCACTGGCAACACACACTGGTCAATGACATTAGTCTTGAGACACTGTGGTATCTTGGACGACGAGAAAATGTATCGTAGCTTCCCGAACGCTGCCCAGCCGAGCTGGATTCGACGAAACACCTCTTTCTCGAAGTTGGACCTACCTAGTTGAACTGGTTGTCCCAGGTATATACTCGTCTCCGTGTGCAGTTTCTGGCCTGCCATCGGACGCGTCCCCAGGTGGCGGATAGGGGAACGGCCTCCAGATATGGGGGTTACCGGTTTACCGGCGCGGACCAAAACCAGAAGTGGGGACCGCTTCGGCGGTCACACGTGCGGTGGGTCGGCCACCACTCCAGGTGGCTGACGTGACCCGAACTCCTGGTCACCGTCGGGCAACCCGGTCTCCTCACTGAGAGGAGCTGGGGGCCCCGTTTGCTTCCGGGCAAACGAGTGGGGCTAAGAGGAAGGACACCTCGCTAAAAAACCCTTGGCTGCTGCGTCTTCTCGCACAAGAAGACGTACCCAGACGGGCCCCTCCCTATGGAGGGCCCACTGTGGGCCCGCCTTCTGGCGGGAATCGCCGGCGGGGGATTGGTAGGCAGGTTTGCTTTTTATAAAAACGTACTTAAACGCTTTGTGCATTTTACATGTTCATGACATTAGCACTTGGCATTACCAAAAACAAAAAAAAAAAACCAATATAGTCTATAATTAATAACTTTAGAACTATCAATTTTAAAGCATCATGCACACTATTGAGCGACCGCGCGCGTTCATAACGACCATTACGCATTCAGGTGGCGTGCGATATGAAATGTGCATTTACACATAATGTAGACTAATTGTAATGCAAACGGTTACGTGGCAGGAGGAGACTGATAATTGGCATCCACCTACGTGCCCATTGCGCTTGGCGAAAAACACGACAAATCATTCCCTCTGATGTGAATAATAATTCCATATTTGGTTTAATCACATTATCGGCGTAATGGCTTAATTTTTCTGCTGGCTTTTGTAGGGTTATGTTTTAATTTTCAACATGTTGAGGCTAATGTGTTTTTTATTTCTGCTTTATTTGGCCATTGCCGGCTACTTCGGATGTAAATAGGTAGTTGGTTTCATGGAAAATAGGCAGTTGATTGGTTGGGTGTAAATAATAATGTCTGAAATCTAGAGAAATCCCTTTATCTGTGCTGGTTTTGCAGCATGAAGTTGCACTTTCTTAACCATTAGTGTCTTGCCTTGGTCATCCAAGAATCTAAGGTCAGATGTAAAGTATTACCTAAACGATTCATAGAAAATCTTCCAAAAATCAGTCCAATTTATAATGATATTTCGAAAATCTCAAACAATGTCGTTTATGCCAAATAGGGCCGAGAGTTAAAACTTGTTTAACATCAAACCTACTTGAGACAGACGCCCAAAAACCTGCCATTAAAATTGCTTAATTGGGAACAAAGTCCCCAGAATATATGATATATTTATTGTTCTTAAATGATGAAAGGGAGCAGCGGAGGAGGAGAGAGAGCAGCGGTGGCTCAGAGGTATCGGCCGCGATAGTGATATAGGTTGTAGGTTCGAACCGCATAAGGCCCTTTACTTTGTGTAAATTACTTCATCACCGCTGCTCTTAAAACGGTGAAGGAAATATCGTGAGGAAACTGACATGTCCTAGAGCCAAACACTTCGATGACATGTGACATCTACCAACCCGCACTGGGCCCGCGTGGTAGAATACGGCCCACTCCGTCTCACAAAGAGGAGGCTTGTGCCCCAATGCTGCTAATGTAATGTAATGGTAAAAGAGGTATTTTTTTTAATTTTTTTTATTAATTTATAAACCAGCGCTTGACCGCAATCCCGCCTGATGGTAAGCAGTGACGCAATCGGTGATGGTAAAGCGCACTAGTTTATTAAGAGCCTATTCACTCTAGCCTTGAAGACACTCAAATTGTAGTCCGACGGAAACACCGCCGCCGGCAGATTGTTCCAGTCCCTCGATGTACGCGGTATAAAGGAGGAGGCGAAACGCTTCGTCCGGATCGTAGATGGTGTTAACAACATAAGGGTGGAAACTTGCCGTACGACGGGTCGTCCGATGGTGGAATGGAGATGGGGGAATTAAATAGTGCAATTCCCTCGCACACTCCCCAAAATGTATCCCATAGAACACCGAAAGGCTGGCTACTCTACGCCTGTGCTATAGGCTTTGGAGACCAACTCGAGTTAAATTAGTATTCCTTTTAAACACTTTATTTTGTTAATCAATAATCTCTTTCCTTATTCGCAAAGAACTCAATATTTTAAGTACCCCATATTAGCATAAATTAATAATGAAATTCAAAGTTTTTCACACGTGCTAATTGTAACGAACGCCGTCGCGGCGTGCCCACAAATTGTATTATCAGACCTCAAAGCTCAGACGTCTGTTTGCGTTGCCTTCGTTTGACGTTGCACTTAGTCGTGTGTTGCAATATCACGTTCTGCTGTTGACTTGAAAACTGTGTGTTGTTTATTCTTAAGGATACACGTTTGGTTATTGTGAGACTTAAAATTTTGGATATATAAATACCGTACAACCCAATACTGTGGAATTCCAATACAACAAAGTCTTGCCGCCTAGCGAATTGCCGGGTTCCGGCATGATGTCTGGTGAAGTTGTATGGAGGAATGGTCTGAGCAGTTGTGTTGCAATGTATGTCGGGTACGATGCATCAAATGTTGTTATTTCGGGAGTTTGGTCGTGAAGGGTCTCCAGATCAATTTCAATCTGGCGCAGCATCGTTGGTCGTGTTGTTGGGTTTAACATTGCATCACCTCGCTCAACTGCCGTCGTCCTTCCTATTCACTGGGTTTTTTTTTTTTTTGAGTGAAGAGGATCTTGATAGACTAACGCGCTTTACCATCAACGATTACAGCATTCGTAGTAGGCCTACGGTTTTAGTCCACTCAGAAAGTAACTAAGACCATGCAGATGGGGAGGTGGTCGGAGTCCCAGAAGGGAACATTATCAGCTGACTATATTTGTGTGGTTTCAGTGAGGACGATTCGTTATGTTCGCTTTAATGATTGGATAGGATTATCTTTTCATAAAAAAGACTTGTAAAAATATAAAGAACCCTTCTAATAATATCAATCAGCGATAAATATAATCAGTTTCCGTCCCTTGTTGTTGGTCCCTGTTCGCTTAGATTCTATTTTAGATATTAGGATAATCCGATATTAGTTTTAATGAACATGTCAATCACGTATAGAAACATGTTTTGTGTTATGTGGATAGTTCACATGTTAAACATTAATGAGAAACTTAATCCATGAGCGGATTGCCCAACTTTGCTAGAAACATCTTTCGTGGATTAGATTCTTAGAGCAATTTGAATACAGGAAAAAAAAAGATGTAGTGCTGAAACTGTAACCAAGAATTGATTATTGTTATTTTTTTCCTGTAAAAAGCAAGAATATTTTTCATAACTAAACGTTGAACTTCATCTACTATCACAAAACTATTGGCTGTTCAGTAGAATCCTAAAACACTAGCACGCCTCTTCCATTAAATTTTTGTCGGTCAATTAATCAAAACAGCGTTGCAACAAAGCAGGAATGTTCGTTACATGCACTGCCTCGTTTTGCGCATGAAAAAGAAAGGCAGAAAGTCACCAGCCCTACATTCACATGAACGCGTCTCGACAAAAGCCATAGCCAATTTGACACTTTAAGTGACAATGAAAAACTTAAAAAAGTAACAATTATGGTCACTCCCACCGTTCCATTGTACGCTACGGAAGCAAGCATTTAAAATTCCATTAGGCACTTTGAATCGAACAGCTATAATGGGTGTAACCCTATTGACTTTTCATATTGGTAGCACTCGCGTTACTTTGACTATGAGATAACCGTTTTAGCCTTAATAGCCTAATCGATGGTTGTTACACTATCATTTCTGTCCTAGGCTCTGAAAAGATTGAATTTTTATTGATAGTTAAAAAGCTTTTTAGAGCTTTGTTTTAAAATTCTATTAGTTGTAAATGTTTTCCTTAATATTACATAAACCTATATTATTATTACTCTTTTTGTTATACTTCAAAATAAAACAAGAATATACCGCAATCGCACCAGAGTGGAAATAAACAAAACTACAAAACAAAGCATTATTCTAATTTTTGCCATCAATGGCATGTAGGGCGTAGTTTTTTATATGGCTAATTAATTTTTCAGTTTCAACACGACTGGCTGACCACGGCCGCTGAACAAAATGTGATGTTGCTTGTCAAATTAGTGACGGTTGTGAACGGCCATTTTGCTTTTTTAAATTTCGATTGCCGCATGATTGGCGACTGTTATTGAACGCACGCTTTGGGCTGGAAACGGATGCGTCCACTCAATGAGAAAAGTTTAAATGAAAGTTGTCGCGTTATTTTACTACTATCCTTACTTAAAATAAAAATCAAAGCATTTACACCCGTTTTTGAATTGTCAAAGGGTAAAGTCTGTTAGTAAGTGAAGCAAGTTGCCCATACCAAAGTATATACCTAACCTGTTGTTTGTGCGGTTCAACAACTCATGAACATGTATACTAAGAACTGATTTTACCACAGTCAGATAAATTTTATCTGTAGAAGGAGAAGGGTATTAAGTAAAAATTCAAATATTGATTTGTGGGAAACTCAACCCTAAACATAAAATAACCTGTAAGAGCCTTGAAACTGTTTTCATCTCAAAATTAATCCAATCTATGAAGTTGAATAGTTAAAATAATAGTTTATACCCTATAATATCTTTATGGCCATCGTAAAGTCTATCGTGCGTGTCGAGCTTATTTATTGTTTCAATTAGTGGATAATTGGCGTAATTAAGATCGGACGTCAACCAATTTTCGTCAGTTGTGCACTTTTAGTTTATACGAGTACAAAACTAGGGAACTTGATATTTTATTCCATATGTATGGTAATGTCTTCTCTTCAAAATTGCGTTTAATTGTTAAAAACAACGTTCGTTCTTCTGAACACAGCTTGGTGCATGCTAACTTTGGCTTTCTTGAAAATATGACAATTTATGTATTGCCTTTATGTCATAGAGTGTGAATAGTTCAGATGAGACTATGTTAAATAATATCCAGATTTTACAGGGACATAGAATTTTTACATACACCATATAGATTACAGAACAGTAATGAATTTTACATGACAAATGGTCACAAGACAATAATAATAATAATAATAATAATAATAATTTTGATGTACTCTTTCGGCATACTTAAATGGACTCAGACCGAACTCGATGCCCTGGATAGAAGGGTCCGTACACTGCTGACAGCAAACAGGATGCATCACCCACGATCATCGGTGATGAGACTGTATATTCCGCGGAAGTGCGGGGGTCGAGGCTTTTTAAATGCGAAGACCCTCCACAACCGAGAGGTATGCAGTCTCAGAGAACATTTTTTAAACATCGTAGTGGGTATGCATCATGATGTGGTCACAGTAGACAAGGGGCTTACCCCGCTATCCATGGCGAAAGAGAACTGGCACAAGCCTATAATACTTACCACAGATGACCGCAAGATGGTATGGCAAAGCAAGGAGCTTCACGGGCGATTTTATCGGGCTCTTCATGAGCCCGATGTTGATTTTTTAGCTTCCGTATCCTGGCTACGATTCGGTGACCTTTTCGGGGAAACTGAAGGTTTCGTCTGTGCAATTATGGACGAAGTTATCTTGACGAATAACTACCGGAGATATATTATGAAGGACGGGACGATTGACGTGTGTCGGGCATGTCACCAGCCGGGTGAGTCCATCAGACACATTATCTCTGGTTGCTCTCGTTTAGCTAACGGCGAGTATTTGCACAGACATAACCAAGTAGCTAGGATTATCCACCAGCAACTTGCTTTGAAATATAAACTTGTGGATTCTGAGGTACCGTATTATAAGTATGTGCCCGACCCAGTTCTTGAAAATGGCCATGTCACGTTATACTGGGATCGATCTATCATTACTGACAGGACTATTGTTGCCAATAAGCCTGATATAGTGGTGATAGATCGATTAGCGCGCCTCGCAATGATTGTCGATGTTACCATTCCACATGACGGGAATCTCGTGAAAGCTGAGAAAGAGAAACAAATTAAATATCTCGACTTGGCGCACGAGGTTGTCGACATGTGGAATGTGAACTCGGCAGTCATTGTACCGATTGTCGTATCGGCCAATGGTTTGATAGCCAAGAGCCTCGACCAACATCTATTGAGGCTCTCGTTAGGCAGTTGGATCAAAGGCCAGATTCAAAAGGCAGTACTCCTCGATACGGCCCGCATCGTGAGGAGGTTTCTGTCTCTGGAGCTCTAACCACCGGTAGCTTGGACCCCGCTCCCGCCATCGGTGGAACACTATTTTTTATATTTTTAAATGTTTTTATGTTTTTTTATAAATATTTAAAAATGTAAATGAATATGTATATGTATAAAAATAAACGAAATAATAATAACTAACGTTATACTGGGATCGGTCTATCATTACTGACAGGACTATTGTTGCCAATAAGCCTGATATAGTAGTGATAGATCGATTAGCGCGCCTTGCAATGATTGTCGATGTTACCATTCCACATGACGGGAATCTCGTGAAAGCTGAGAAAGAAAAACAAATTAAATATCTCGACTTGGCGCATGAGATTGTTGACATGTGGAATGTGAACTCGGCAGTCATTGTACCGATTGTCGTATCGGCCAATGGTTTGATAGCCAAGAGCCTCGACCAACATCTATTGAGGCTCTCGTTAGGCAGTTGGATCAAAGGCCAGATTCAAAAGGCAGTACTCCTCGATACGGCCCGCATCGTGAGGAGGTTCCTGTCTCTGGAGCTCTAACCACCGGTAGCTTGGACCCCGCTCCCGCCATCGGTGGAACACTATTTTTTATATTTTTAAATGTTTTTATGTTTTTTATAAATATTTAAAAATGTAAATGAATATGTATATATATAGAAATAAACGAAATAATAATAAAAAAAAAATGGCAACACCAACACCAACGTCAACATCAAGGATTATTTTGTCTCTTCACATTTCTAAATAATTATTACAATAGACGCTGTTTTTATATAATTTATATTAATACGTGAAATACCTACAAATCGGAACCTATAAATATACAAGGAAAATATTTTTTGGAATATGTTTTTAATAAAAATAGCCAAGACAACCTATGACATCTGTCATGCCAAACGAAGAAAAATTATAAATATGAGAAAATAATATCGAAAATGTTGACAAGATCTGCCGCTCGACGTGCACGCTCACCACCCCCGGACTCGTCGCCCAGCTCCGCCTCGCCGCCGCCGGTCTCCAGCCTCACTGTGAACGCTGTGACGACACCGGCCGCGGTAGTTGCGTCGAGCTCGAGCGACGAGTATTTCTCTCCGCCGACGTCGCCAACACTTGTACGTCGGCAGGGGAGAGGCCGGCCACCGAAGAGCTTGGGACTTAGGGGCCGTCCGGCCCCGAGCCGGGTCCCCGCTGCCGGTGGTTGTGTGCAGCGCATGAGATGGACTCAGACAATGAATGAGAACGTCATGCGCGCATATTACGGGGCTACAGAGGGGGGAATTAACCTCACTGCGTACCGTGAAAGGATGCTGTCTTTGTTTCAGGCACTGGAACCAACTGTCAACGTCTCGGCCCAACGACTATCGGATCAGGTGCGGGTCATCCAGCGCAATCACAGGTTGGACGATATCGCACTTGATAGGCTGCGCTCAGAGGTACTGAGCAACCAAATCGCCCCGACTCTGACCCAGACCGCGGCACAAGCGTCAATTATTGATGCTGTTCCGCCGCGGTCCAATCGTGTCGAAGAAGAGGATGATAGGGTTGAAACAGTAAGTAGCCAGTATAACGACCGACTGAGGAGCGCACTGGAGGATGCGTTCCGCGACTATAGATCCACTCCGACCAACCTTAGACCCCGGTTACCACGGCTACCTATGCACAAAAAAAATAGGGCGCTGGTGTGTGCTTTGGACTCGCAGCTCAAGAATTTCTTCGAGAGCAGCGAGGATCTCATTGATACACACTCGATCCTGTATTGCGCGGCTGTAGCGGCATGTCGATTAGCCAAAGTCAAGTTCCCAAATTGTGACGAAGCTAGTCGACCAAAACCAGCCGTACCAGCCTGGCAACGCAGAATCGAGCGTCGTATCGATGGGACCAGGGTACTCATCGGCAAACTATACTGCTTCAGGGAGGGCAATACTAGACCACGAGTGATGCGCTTTGTGAGACAGGCATTCTCGGGGACTGGTATCAGCCCTCGAGAATACATAAATAATGTCACAGAGCGCATCGACTTCCTGAAGCAGAAAGTTTGTGCATGGGCGAGCCGTATTCGGCGGTATAAGCGGCGAGTGGATCGATATACGCAGAATCGCATGTTCCAGAGCGATGAGAGGTGGGTTTACAGAACTTGGGAGCGACCAGAACAAAACGAGGCTGACGTGTACCACCCAGATGATGCCACCACAAGTGCATTTTGGCGCGGTATATGGTCGGTATCCGTTTGTCACACTGAGCGTGACTGGATACAGGATATCAAACAAGGGTGTGAAAACTTACCAGAAATGGCTAGTATTTTCATAACATCATCAGACGTAGCCACAGCAGTCCGTTCGTTACCGAACTGGAAATCACCGGGACCGGACGGGCTGCATAACTTTTGGTTAAAATGGCTAAGTAGTTCACACACTTGTTTGGCATCTCAATTCCAGTCATCCTTAGATTCTGGTTCGCTACCCCTGTTCTTAACAACTGGAATTACCCACCTGCTCCACAAATCAGGAAGCACCGCGGAACCCAAAAATTATAGACCGATCACTTGTTTACCAACGGTCTATAAAGTTCTTACATCCATTTTGAAAGCTAAAATAAACAAACATCTTGACAGCAACTCCATCATGTCTGTCTCTCAAAATGGATGTAGGAGCGGGTCCCGTGGTACTAAGGAGCTACTCCTCATAGACATGGCCATCAGCCAACAGGTTCGTCGATCCCGCAAGGATCTCTCAACCTGCTGGATAGATTATAAGAAGGCCTACGATTCGGTGCCACATACATGGCTTTTGAGGGTGCTGGAGTTGTACAAGATAAATGCAACTCTACGCACTTTCCTTAAGTCGTGTATGGGGCAATGGAAGACAGTCCTTCGCTATCCAGGGAGTCGACAGATCCAGGGGAATGATGAACCTGTATGGATTAAGCGGGGAATATTCCAGGGCGACAGTCTGAGTCCACTATGGTTCTGCTTAGCTCTGAATCCTCTAAGCACACTGCTGGAGGATTCAGGTCTGGGTTATCGATTGAGGAGAGGCGGTCAGGTCATATCTCACCTTCTCTACATGGATGATTTGAAACTCTTTGCCCCCAATAAATTGCATCTGATGAAGCTACTGAATGTAACTGAAACTTTTAGTAGTAGCATCAGAATGGAATTTGGTGTGGACAAATGTGCAGTCATGCATGTAAATCGAGGGGAGATTATGGAATCCGAGGGAATTACACTCCCAGATTCCATACACCTTAGATCCCTCTCCTCATTCGAGAGCTATAAATATTTGGGTATGTCGGAAGCGTTAGGTATCAACGATGCTGACATGAAGCAATCGTTGAAGGAGCGCTTCTTTGGTCGCCTGAAGAAGGTATTAAAAAGTCTTCTTTCGGGCGGAAATAAGGTGCGCGCCTTCAACGGGTGGGTCATGCCGGTTTTGATGTACTCTTTCGGCATACTTAAATGGACTCAGACCGAACTCGACGCCCTGGATAGAAGGGTCCGTACACTGCTGACAGCAAACAGGATGCATCATCCACGATCATCGGTGATGAGACTGTATATTCCGCGGAAGTGCGGGGGTCGAGGCTTTTTAAATGCGAAGATCCTCCACAACCGAGAAGTATGCAGTCTCAGAGAACATTTTTTAAAAACCGTAGTGGGTATGCATCATGATGTGGTCACGGTAGACAAGGGGCTTACCCCGCTATCCATGGCGAAAGAGAACTGGCACAAGCCTATAGTACTTACCACTGATGACCGCAAGATGATATGGCAAAGCAAGGAACTTCACGGGCGATTTTATCGGGCTCTTCATGAGCCCGATGTAGACTTCTTAGCCTCCGTATCCTGGCTACGATTCAGTGACCTTTTCGGGGAAACTGAACGTTTCGTCTGTGCAATTATGGACGAAGTTATCTTAACGAATAACTACCGGAGATATATTATGAAGGACGGGACGATTGACGTGTGTCGGGCATGTCACCATCCGGGTGAGTCCATCAGACATATTATCTCCGGTTGTTCTCGTTTGGCTAATGGCGAGTATTTGCACAGGCATAACCAAGTAGCTAGGATTATCCACCAGCAACTTGCTTTGAAATATAAACTTGTGGATTCTGAGGTACCGTATTATAAGTATGTGCCCGACCCAGTTCTTGAAAATGGCCATGTCACGTTATACTGGGATCGGTCTATCATTACTGACAGGACTATTGTTGCAAATAAGCCTGATATAGTAGTGATAGATCGATTAGCGCGCCTCGCAATGATTGTCGATGTTACCATTCCACATGACGGGAATCTCGTGAAAGCTGAGAAAGAGAAACAAATTAAATATCTCGACTTGGCGCACGAGGTTGTTGACATGTGGAATGTGAACTCGGCTGTCATTGTACCGATTGTCGTATCGGCCAATGGTTTGATAGCCAAGAGCCTCGACCAACATCTATTGAGGCTCTCGTTAGGCAGTTGGATCAAAGGCCTGATTCAAAAGGCAGTACTCCTCGATACGGCCCGCATCGTGAGGAGGTTCCTGTCTCTGGAGCCCTAACCACCGGTAGCTTGGACCCCGCTCCCGCCATCGGTGGAACACTATTTTCTATATTTTTAAATGTTTTTGTATGTTTTTATATAAATATTTAAAAATGTAGAATAATATGTATGTATAAACAAATAAAGGGAATAATAATAAATTTATTCACCAATAAATATACGAACTACAAAACAACATAAAACACAGTAACTATATAGGTAATACATACGCTACATAATAGGAGCATCTGCAACCGAACTAGGTAAAACCTGTATCTCGGTGTGCAGCGCCAAACCTCTCAGTAAGTTAATATCTTAAAAAATTAATCTAACGCGAACAGCTTTATGTCGATAAAAAGAAAAGCAAAATAATACAAAATAAAATAAACTAAGCTAAAAAGTAAGTTTGTTACAACAATTTTACATAAAACAAAATACAATTAATTAAGCTCAAACTTAGTGAGTTAAATACTAGGAAAGCTAAGTGAGTTGGTGTTTATGTATGGAGAAGGGTGCATGAATGTGTAAACGGTGGTGAGTGTTAGAGTGTGTGTGTTTGGTGTGGAATTTTGAGTGTACTCAGGTATGTGTGTTTAAGTAATATGAAGATGAAGAGTAAAAAAAGAAAATAATAATAATAATAATAAATAAAAATAAAATATCTGAAAAGTTGCCCAAAGGAGCCTATTTACCCTGGTACGATTAACAATTTTTCAGTGTCCTCATATGTTAAGGTCAGCAAGTACTTCTTCACTCTGTCTTTACAGCGATCCCCAGTGAGAGGGTAAACGTCTAGAATGTAGTTGATTTTATTATAGACATGGGGACCCAAAAATACAAAGAATCTTCTGATAAAGGAAGTTTCAGGTTTATGTTCACGAGTGCAAACTGTTTGTTTCCTACGCCTATGTTTGTAGTTGGGGTCATATGCTATGTTTCGGTGTTGCTTTAGAACTACTGTCAGTATATAGAGCTGTCTAACAGTAAGTACTTCACAGTATTTATAAAGCAACGTCGTGGAAAATAGTCGAGGCTTGTAAGCGCAAATCTTTAGTATTGTGCGTTGAGCAATCTCAGTAGGTTTAATTATAGTTTTGGGAGCTCCTCCCCATGATGAAATGCAATACGTTAAAACTGACTGACATAAGGCAAAGTAGATTTGTTTCAATAACATAGGATCAACCACATGACGCAGCCTCTTAAATACATAAATAAGTTTTCTGACTCGAGCGCTAAGTAATTTTATGTGATCTTTGAAACTGAGATGGCGGTCGAAGAGGATCCCTAAATATTTTATTGTAACAACGCGTTCGATTGGATTACAGGTACAGTGTGTGTCTAGGGAACATTGGTGAGGGACTATGTTATAGTTGCTCCCTGGTTGTGTTGATTGCCGTATACTGAAAGTTAGGTATTTCGTTTTAACAGTATTCAAGGTCAAAAGATGAAGCCTAAGCCATTGGTTTACTACATTAAACCCATTCTGCGCAGCATTAAAGGCCTCATCCCAGGTATTGGCAGAGAAAAGAAGAGCTGTGTCATCAGCGTAAGATATGATGTCGCCATTGGGCACGATGATGCTAGTAAGATCGTTTATGTAAATAAGAAAGAGAGTAGGCCCCAAAATACTGCCCTGGGGAATGCCAAAAGACACTGGAAGATCAGCGCTAACATGACGCCCTATTCGAACACACTGCGTCCGCCCGGTTAGATAGCTTTCGAAAAGCCGGAGTTGAATTCCTCTCACTCCAAGCTTTTCCAGCTTGGTAATTAATATGGGAATAGAAATAGTATCGAATGCTTTTTTTAGGTCCAGGAAGATAGCTAAGCATTTCCGCCCTCTGTCTAAGTTAGTACCAACATATTCAGTTAAATAATAAACAGCATCATCGGTTGATCTATTTGTTCTAAAGCCAAACTGATTGTTTGCAAGCAATTTATTTTTTTCCAAGTATTTTGTGAGTCTATTGTTAATTATCTTTTCGAGGAGTTTTGAGATAGCGGGTAGAATAGAGATTGGGCGATAATTAGAGATGTCCTTTTTATCACCGCCTTTAAAAATCGGGCGGACAATACATAAAGGGTGTATCTGACATCGACGCACAAACGAGTACCATGAATTCAGTACATGATTCTGAACCCCCAGTGGTGGAATTTTACGTCGGCTTTTTCCCAATTTAAAAAAATATAATATGCAGTTTTTTTACTTTAGACCGTTCATGATTGCTATACTTTTATAACCCAATAAGATTTTAAAGTAAAAATTAATTAATTCGTAAAAAACGCAATGTGAACAATACTAGACTATCCTATTAGCCGATTTAATAGAGTTCGCATCAGGGATCAACATCATATCTACAAACACGCACGGCGGCACGCTTGCAACGTTCAAAGGCCGAGCCGAAACTTTTTTAAACACTGTTATTTCTGTAATCGCTCACTGACGACATAAATGACTATCATAATTTTGTTAGTGCCATGCGGTGTAGCCTTTTCGCGAAGTTTGCGTTACGATGTCAGATACACCCTGTATATGTATCATCAACCTTTTATCGTCCCACTGCTGGGCACAAGTCTCTTCTCATACAGATAAGAATATGTATATAAAACCTTATTTTTTATATATGCGAAACCCGAAACACGTGTCCATTATTTTCAAGTAAAGAATGTATGCATAAAAATTTTAAAAAAATTATCTAGTAAAATATATTACAAAGTTATGAGCTTGTTATCCTACCTGCTTGTCCCAAGAAAAATATGGTCAACGCAGCGCTAGCCCGCCCGCTCCTGCAGCGGCGCGACATCGTCTTGCGATTATTGATAATAATTTCTGTTTGTTTATTTGTAATTAACTAGTGATAACATTTTCAATCACACTTACAGGCTTTGAGCTGTCATAACGATCCAGTATACTTAGATATTATTACATACTTCAGCCATTAGTGGTAAATTAAAATGATGATGTCAATTTTACTTAGAACGTACCCCTGCACAGAGGGGGCTGTCTGACTGTGCGCACGCGTCTATTTCTACTACTATGATCTAAAGTGAATTGTGGTGTGCGCTCGGTAACTACACTGCAATAATTTCTAAATATATTTGGGAAAAAATAAAACATGGCGTAAAAATGATTGGAATTGAGTTAGTTGCTTATTCTGAATAAACTATATTCAGGTGTCGTATAAACAAAAAAATAACATTGTATTTAAGAATCATCTCAGAGTTAATACCAGTCGCATCAGAAGCTTTTTAAGCTATTGCATAGCTTCTATCGCGGGCCTTGAGCGCGGGGACCGAATCCAGAAATTCCGTAACGAAAAAACCTCACGCTCCCCCCATCGTCTAACGTCGTTTCAGTTCGGCAGTCTTCGGCACGGTATGTTTGTGTGCGTGCGACTACATCTTTTGAAAACAATTTATAGATTTTCAAAAAGAGCATGCTTATTGCAGGGCGCGAACTCAGTTCTACACACTTGCCATGTTACTGATAGTCGCGATGTGCTAAACTTGCGACTAATTTTCTCTCTGAAATAGGTCTTCTATAGAGATATGTCATAGACGTCATCGACGTTGTCATGGCTACCTTAAAAACTTTTCTTATAATTAATTATTAAGTACTTTTATTCAAATTAATTTAGTAGTGTTTTTATAAAATAGCTTTTTTTTTAACGGAAAAGCTAAGATGAATGTCACTCTAATTTTTCATTGGACTTTTAAATTATTTATAGTGTTGTTTACTAAATAAAAGCGCGTGATTTTATAGAGTAAAAAGTGCTCACGCGGCCGTTTTTTCAATTGTTGCAAGAATTCAAAAGACTGTCTTTAAATAGTGTTCAGACGATTGCTCAAAGTGTATTAGATTTCATTAGTAATAGAAATGGCATTTCAATAATGACTTTCAACTGCCAAAGTCTAAATACATAGTCATAAATACGATTTACAAGATTCAGTTACGAGACAAACAAATGTGTTACTTCTTACCGAAACTTGCATGACGCATGATAATCCAATTGAAATACCTAATTTTAATTGTATTGTTCAGTTCAAACGAGATACTGTTTCAAAAGGTGGGGTAGCTATTTACCAAAATAAAAATGATATTACTAATATTATGACTCCGAATATTGAAATAAATATTGCACACGTTAGCGATGTTAATGTTAGGCGCTCAGTTGTTGGAGATATTTGTGCGTGCTTATGCAAACTTAGAAATGGCCTACAAATAGTTATGGTAGCAATTTACATTTCTCCGAATCCAAAATTGGACGAGGTAGAGCATTTTATTCATCGCACTTTACTGGAGTACACTGAAGAAGGCTCGAAAATACTTGGTACAAATGGTAATAAATTTCCACTTATCTTGGCTGGCGATTTCAACATTAACTTCGCTGATAAAAAATCAGAGCGGTTGACAACTTTTCTATCAAAAACATTGAATTTGAAAATGAATAATGATCCACAAGAGTCCACAACAAAATATGGGACCACCATTGACGCGGTATTTTCTAGGTATTTAGAGGATATTAAGTCGCATACTTATGTTTCTTATTTCAGTTATCATAAACCTATAGTTTCAATGATAAATATTCCTGAATAACCAACAGCTACTGTAAGGTAATAAAACCCACATGTATTGTAAAATAATAAAAATATTTTAAATAATATTAACTTTTTATTTATTTAATAAAAGAAAAATTTGTTTTCTTATCGGTCACCACGCTCAAAAAGTGTAACTTGAATTAATATCAAAGAAAAAGAAATACTGCATAAATAAAATAAATAAATAATTATAATTGCATAAATTGATACAAAATGCTATGCAATAGCTTTACTGCGGCAGTCCCCGAGTGCCACACTTTTTTTTTTTTTCTGATTTGGGGTCTGGGGTCGGTTTAACATTGTATTTAACTATATTTTGGTATTTTTCTTTACTTACATGTCTGAATTAACAAAGAAAAAAAACCGGCCAAGTGCGTGTCGGACTCACGCACAAAGGGGTCCGTACCATTGCTTTATGAAATTAAAGGATTTAAGTTATTTGTATGAAAGATTACGCGGTAATAAGCGGTTTACGATTTACGAGGTATTAAAAAAAAACTACTTACTGAATCTTGTTCAAAACAATTTTCGTTGGTAGTTTTTATAGTAATATACATCATATGTTTTTTTTAGATTTTTCATTTTCTTATTTTAGAAGTTAGAGGGGGGGGGGGGGGGGGGCAACTTTTTTCCACTTTGGAAGCGTCTGTCACGCAAACTATTCGGTTTATAAAAAAAATATTTTAGAAACCTCGATATCATTTTTGAAGTACCTCACGTATGTGTTTGAAAAAAAAAATTAAGTATCAGTTCTAAGTATGGGGAGTCCTCAATATTTATTATTATTTTTTTATTTTTGCATCAAAATGTTAATGCGGTTCACAAAATACATCTACCTACCAAGTTTCAACAGTATAGTTCTTTAAGTTTCGGAAAAAAATGGCTGTGACATACGGACGGACAGACGGACAGACGGACAGACAGACATGACGAATCTATAATGGTTCCGTTTTTTTGCCATTTGGCTATGGAGCCCTAAAAATCAGACGCCTAATGTCTGATTATTTATGACAGTACTGTTGTGTACCTCGATATTAGGAAAGGAATTGACAGCTAGGGCGTGAGCATTTCAGTGATTTGGAAAAAATCTAACGAGATTAAAAAACACGCCTTTCTTCCTAGATGCAATCAACTTACAGGTATAAAATGGCCGTCTCCTTGAAAAAAATTCAACTGTGCGGCCACTTTTAAAAAAGGCGAGTTTTGTACGAAGCACCGGTGGCGGCGTGGTTCGATGTAATTTAATTTCATGAGTGGCCTACCAAGCCTCGTACGCTGAATCGTAATAAGCAAACTTCGGAACAAGTTTGATAAGCTTTCGGGGCAATTACCAAGATTAAATAGCTGCCGGTAAGGGCTTACTTAATGTAAACGTTGTACGTTTTAATGTTATAGTGAGGTTTTTGAGTTTTATTGAGAGTTGTTGAAGTGGGTCTTTTGTGGATCATAAGAGGCTAGACTGATGTTGGGTAACAAAAGAATTTGGATTTCCAAACGATGCGAATCTACCTACATAAAAAATCGTTACTGATTTGCTTAGATGCTATTTACTTACGTAACGTTGCGATGTGTGCCGGGTACGATGCGCCTAATGTTGTTGTGTTGGGAGTTTGGTCGTGGAGGGTCTTTAGATCAATCTCCCTTTGGCGCAGTATCGTTGGTCGTGTTGTTGGGTTTAACATTGCATCACCTCGCTCAACTGCCGTCTTCGTTCCTATTCGCTCAGTTTTTCTGAGTGAATAGGCTCTTAATAAACTAGCGCGCTTTACCATCAACGATCGCATCACTGCTTACCATCAGGCGGGATTGCGGTCAAGCGTTAGTTTATAATTACTAAAAAAAAAAAAGTAAAAGCAGTATTTCAAGCAGAAATTCTTCAAAAACATGCGATAAAAGAGCAACAGTGTACTATGGCGTCTATTCAAATAAAAACCAAGAATTTTCAAGCTCGAATTACCTTAAACACACAAACAAAGGCAAGTACACAGGTACTGATAGTCAAAATGTCCCCTAGGTAGCCAATTAGTGTGGCTCCCGTCCTAACGAGCTGTCAAACTTTTTGTACGCGCACCCTTTGTTTGTCGCAACTGGCCAATAATGGCGATACTCGCGTATTTTCACTTTTAGTCGTGAAAATATTGAAAATGTTAGCAGGTTTTATAGTGCATTGTTGAAGAGTTTAAAGATGATATTTCTTTGGTAAGGGATTAAAAAAATAATATAAACAAGCAAGTTAACCAAAATATGAGAAGATGAAAATTAAACTCAAATGGATACAGATAATACAAAAAAAAAATGCTCTCATTATATGTTATAGTAATTTTATTGTAAGTGAATCATATTCACAAACATTTTAGAATTGAAACTACCCTTAGAACTATTTATAAAAATATAGAATGGCTTCGTGTGATTATAAACGAACGTTGGTACATATTTAGGACAAAACGATAGTCGGCATGCCAATGAAAGAAACATCTGGCATAATAAAGTACTCATTGATCGCAATATTCTAAAGCCATATTTTTATTCACAAATAATAACGCATATTGAGAGAATTCGACGGTTTAAACTGAAATGTTATATTCTATCAAATGTAACAAATTGAATTGCGCGGAGCCGGTCCGAGCGAGATGGGGTTTCCAAACAAATGGTGGACCAACGAACCGATGGCAACGTCAGCTTCCTTCAATATTTCTTATTTACATTTTGATTTATATGCGAAAGTATTTGCTGGAGAGTTATGGGATAAAGTCTCTATGAATTTGTGCTTAAGTGTAACGTTTAAAGTGTTTAGTTTCATTTCTACATTGATTACGCTACAGATTTTTGAACCAGTGTAATAGTAATAGAAAAAACTGCACAAAGGCGGACAAATGGGTTTATTTATAAACTAGCTTTCCGTCCGCGGCTTCGCCCGCGTGGATTTCGGTTTAATCGCGCTTTTTAGATTTCCCTCGGGAATATCAATCAATTTTTCCGGGATAAAAGGTACCATATTATTTAATACGGATTTCTAACTTTATGTCTGCAAATTTTCAAACCAATCGGTTCACTAGTTAAGGCGTGAAAGCGGAACAAACAAACAAACTCACTTTCCGTTTTATAATATTAGTAAGGATTTTGTGATGTTTTAACATGAAAAATGTATGGTTGAAATGATTACTTAAATTGAAGTAACAACCTCAATAAATATCTTAATGTCTAAGGCATTTTCCAGCAGCTTATATTAGGTTGAAGTAGAGACAAGACTTGACAGGTGCAACATATGGAATGGATAGCTCGGAAATTATTATAAAAAATAAATACTAATATTGTACATATAAACCAAATAACATTTGTCTAAATAAGGATTATACTTTCCTCCCTTCTATTTGTTCTCTAACTTAAAAAAAAATTAATAGTTAATTTTACATAAAGATATTATTAACATACTTACAGTTTTTTGACGTTCAGTGTACAAGCAAAAAAGTCGTAGATTGGCATGAATTTAATAAAATATGACGTGTAAAAGTGATCAGTGATCCTACTGGCAAAATAAACGATTTCATTTCATTTCAGTAATGGTTTCAGTCAAGTAACTGATTTTAGTAATTAGTCAAGTTCTGTGACCATTCTTGATTTCGTTAGTCACCATTTTAGGGATGAATACAATCTGCAGTCCCTCGATATGTCACTTACAAAACATTTTTCTAACATACAACCAATCACCTCAGCCCATCGCAGTTCAATACTGGACATAAGGTACCTACGGACGAATGAAGGAGGCCTAGTGCTGCATATCTCTATAAAATATGAACTTAATTTTAATGAAAATCAAGTTGATTTAGCGTAAAATGAACATAATGTGTAGAAACACTTTCTATAACTTCCTCAAAAGGATTTCTCCATACCTACTGTTTTCCGCCTACCACTAGTCTATCTTAGCCGCATTCACAAGGTCGGTCCTCAGGGGGTATTCCACGCCAAAAAACTTAAAACTGTTTTCTCAAAATACACACATCAAAAGTGTCTAGGGATCAACATATATTTTTGCAATAACTTTTCTCCTGATTGATATTAATTAAAATTTTCTTTAAGGATTCATCAAATAAAGTGTTTTCGTTTGTCACAGTAACGATAAACCAAGTCACCTTTGCATTAATAAAGAAATTTGCTATTTTCCTAATAAAGGGATATTTGACATTTGAACCACTAACACAAAAGTTCGAAAAAAAGACTGAAATAACAGTTTTCTCTAAAATTTTATTGGGTAACTTAAACAATTAATAATCCGTGTTTCTACCGCGAACACTAACAACACAAGAACATCGGTTTGGCATACTCAAAATGAGTTCATCCAAATCACGCTGTGGAATGGCCGCCCATGTTCGTTGCAACAACAAAAAAAGGTCTTCTTGCGACTGGATACCCTCCATATTCGGCAGAGCTCTTCTCTGTAGCATATCCCATGCATGCTCAATCGGGTTCAAGTCTGGCGACTGAGCAGGCCAGGGCAGGACATTGATGTTAGCTGCGGCGAGAGTCTGTCTTACAACTCTTGCGGTGTGCGGTCGTGCATTATCATGCATTAACTGAAATAAGGGACCGATTTGCACTTGTAGAGGAACGATGACGTCTGATACAATCGTCTCAGCATAAATTTGAGCGTTGAGGTTGCCTCTGATCCAAATCAACTCAGTTCTTCCGCCGATCCAAATACCCGCCCATACCATGATGGTTCCACCACTATAAGGATGGACTTCCTGGCAGGATTTTAATCGCTGTTGGCGTCCAGGGGTTCTCCAGTGTCGTATACGTCTTGTATCCGGTCTCATACCAAAACGAGACTCATCAGAAAAGCACACGAAACGCCATTGTTCTTCTGCCCAATTTCTGTGTTCAAGAGCCCATTGATATCGAATCCTACGATTGTGCATTGCTATAGGTGGTACCCGTAGCGGTCTTCGGGAATGAAGGTTCACTTCATGCAAGCGGTTTCTGACTGTTTGGTCGCTAATTAAGTTCCCTGAAGAGTGATGAAGCCTCACGGCTAACATCATGGCGGTTATTGTTGGAGCTCTTCGAGTTAAGATTTGAATGTATCGGTCTTGTCTCCGTGTGGTGCAGCGATACCGTCCTCCATGGCGCTCAGCCACGGTACCAGTGCTTCGGTAACGTGTCCAAAGTCGACTGATAACACTCTGACTTGTATTCAGAGCTAAAGCCACAGTACGTTGCCGGGAACCAGCTTCTATCATTCCCACGGCTCTGAGCATTTCTTCCCTGCTTAAATGACGTCGCCGCTCCATAATAACGTTGGTTTTAATCAGTAGTAGGGAAACAGTAGCACTAATAATGTCTTCAATGCGTTGTATGTTTTTATAGGGAAAATATTGACAGCTGATTTTCATCTTTTACTCGAATTTGATTCACAGTTCCTGATTCAAATTATGAAATGCGCCAAAAAGGATCCATATAAATTTATAAAATCATAAATTTATTACAAAGCCACATCTCAATCTCAAGAAATCCGCATAAAAATGCTTGATCCCTAGACACTTTTGATGTGTGTACTTACTGCAAGGAAAACAAAAACAAACGATCATTCTATAACAAAGCTAAGACGCACCAAAAATAAACGTGACCTCAATAAGAAGACGAAGTATTAAATCCGCGTTAAAGATTACAAGCTACTTTCGCTCGGCAATAAATTACTCGTTGCGACGCCTGCGCCACCGTGCGATACGCTGCGAATGGCGGCGAATTAGCGTGACGTCACTTTGAAACTTACCTAAACGATAATGACGAAATTTAAGGAATGTTCAGGCGAAGGCTTAAGGACCGAATAATATTTTTTATAGGATGATGATGGTTGCGTATTATTTGTTAAATATTTTTTTTGCAGTGGTAGCCTAGTGGTATCGGCCGCGATGTACAAGTTGTGGTGTCGTAGGTTCGAACCCCATCAGGCGCTTTACTTTTTGTAAATTATTAGTTAATAATATGTAAACATAGTGTGTGATACTTCTTGGTTTAGTCTCTAAGGTTGTATTCTATCTATGAAGTTGTAATCTGTGAGGCGATGACACATGATAAAGAGGTTAAGAAAAACCTGTGAGGATTATTATAATGTAATGAAGAAATGGTGAAACAATAGCTTTAAATGTTGTTTTATAAGGTGGTTAATATAATAATCCTTAGATATGGGGTACAGTAAAACTATAGCCAGAATTGAGTTGCTCTGAAAAGAGATTAATTTATTTATTCAGTTTTAACAATTTTACAAATCTCTAACATTAAAATAACACAAATATTACCTGAAAAGAGAAACAACATTTAAAGCTATTGTTTCACAATTTCTTCATTACATTATAATAATCCTCACAGGTTTTTCTTAACCTCTTTATCTTGTGTCATCGCCTCACAGATTACAACTTCATAGATAGAATACAACCTTAGAGACTAAACCAAGAAGTATCACACACTATGTTTACAATATTTAACTTTATTATTAACCTTCCTCAATATCACCCCTGCTCTCAAAACGGTGAAGGAAACCATCGTGAAGGAACCGGCATGTTCTGGAGCCAAAAACTTCGAAGATATGTGACATCTACCAACCCGCACTGGACCAGCGTGGTAGATTACGGCCCACTCCCTCTTACTGAGAGGAGGCCTGAAAACAATAACAAAATCAGCCCATAAAGGCTGATTATCTTCTTGTTTTTCTTTTCCTTCCGTTGCCAAAGGCTGGCAACTATGTATAAGTCCCGTCAGTCAGTTGTTAGTAAGCTGTAACCGTAATAGATAGGTAGTTAATATGTTCAAAAGCTGAGTATTTCTATTGCCGCTGTTCTTGTCAAATACAATACTTTTAAAATAAAAGAGGGGAAGTCTTTAAACAGAAAACAAAAAGTGTTTTTTTGAAACCGATTCTGTGAGTTCGATACATGAGGTGTGAACAATGTTATTCTATTCTGGACGCTTATAAAGCTGGGTAGTATTTTCAGTAATTATGTAGCAATAGTATTTTCAACACTTATGTAGTTTATATGCTACATAAGTATTGAAAATATTACCCAGCTTACAGAATTTAATACTTACTGCAAACTAAATTGACCACACGGTTGGTGCAATCGACTGCTGCCCTGCTGGTCGTGGGTTCGATTGCCGCACGGAAAAAAATATTTGTATGGCCTACAGGTAGTTCTTCCGGGTTTGGCTGTTTGTGTATGTGAGTTTATATGTTTGTAAACGCATCCACGATGCAGGAGAAATTCCTAGTGTGGGGTAACGTTTTTTTAAAAAAGGAAGAATCTAAAAGAAAAAGGGGTTTTTTTGGCGGGAAAGTCAAGCTGAGTATCACGCTCGTTTTTCATTGGACTTTTAAAATTATTTATAGTGTTGTTTACTAAATAAAAGTGCGTGAAGTAAAAAGTGCATTCTAAATAATTCATAAAGAACAGTGAAATATCGCGCAGCATAGTATATAAACCTCCCTCGTAAGACGGTTCACGCAGCCGTCTTTTTCGACATGAATAATTCATTACTTGACATTGGCTAAATGCACAAACCGTGCGAAGCCAAAAAAGAAAGATAGAAACAAAAGAAAGAGAAATTATGACAGTAATAACGATAAAAAACTCATCGTTTTATTTCGACATCCAACTCGGAGCCATAAACGTTACAGTTTAAATAAAAAACATCAGCTCAAATCACCATAAAACTAAAACATTTATTCCCGATTGGTATTGACAAATTAAATCGTTATTAATTTGCAAGCGTTCAGCGTAAACCAGCCGCGCCTTGAATTCATAAACGTTGTCAAATATGCGTCTGTCGGCTACTCTGATTTAATTGTTTAATCATTTACACGCGGGGTGAGGAATCATTGAGCGATGTCCGATAGAGAATCAAATAGCAAAAACAGGGCTTTTCCAATAATTCATGGTTGGTTCAATGAAATCGCAGCAATCGAAAGTATTTGCCAAAAACTTAAATAGACTAATAAACTAGCAGTTTTAGTTTTCTATCATATACATTTTATAATTTCTTTCACCGGCTGCCCTTATTCCTCTTTGCTTTGCATTTCGCCCCAAAGTTTGCTAAAAAAACTTCTCATCTCTAGGGCTCTGTATATAAATTAACTAGCGACCCGCCCCGGCTTCGCATATGGACAAATGATATAGGTTCCTAAGCCTTCCTCAAGAAACGGTGGCCCTTCAATAAAAATAATGTCTACTGTGCCGCCCATCAGCTAATATCTGACTCTGCAAGATACATCGACCTTATTGTCCATGGATAGCCAGTTCCACCACCATTAAACAGAATGAGAGCCTACTGGGGTAGCAAATTTGTTCGAAATAATGGTCCCCCGCTCCGGCCTACTCCCGCCGTGGTTTAGGCAGAGAAACACTCAAGTAGCAGGCGGCGGCGAGGGTGCGAGAGGCACGCGGATTTTTTCTGGTGTTTAGTTTTGAATAAATCGTGCTATCTCCTGAATGCAATAACCAATTCCAATAATTAAAAATGACTCAGTGTAGATTTGCTAATCTCAACTATAAAAAGTGCAATAAAATGCAACGGGACATCTGCGCAAAATGTGTAAAAATATCAACCTTGTAACCTGCTTCAGTCGAGTAATTGCCCTATTGAGCTGGAAGACATAAAGTCTCAAGAGACATTGTCATCACAGTCGACGACTCCCGCGTTGGATGAACAAACGTCCAATACATACGGGCACGAAAGAGAGAAGAAGAGAGGAAGTACAGCCTAGCAAGTCAACAGAGGACGAGGGATTCTATGAGGTTGTCGAACTAGAAGGGGGAGAGGTCCAAGATGAATCATTTTCTGGACAGCAGCAACCTCAGTCTGACAGGCTAACGAGATGTGGCAAAGTGTTGCATCCGGTACCTAGGGTGGACTAAGGTTGGGTGGATAAGAATTATATGTAAATAATACTAAGTTAGTACTAAGTTATTATATATATTAAGCTAAGGGAGGAATGTTATGTTAATGAATTTTGACATAATCTTTATATTCCACGAATTCATTCCAACTTTCCCAAAATTTGGTAATTTTTAAAAAGTGACAACACATTTTTGGACAGTATTATTATGAGTGATGCGACCACGTGCCGCGTGCCCTGTCCCTCTTCACCCGCGCATGTATGCCTACCATGTTGCCTACCGTCCATGTATTAAGGTACCTCGCTTTTTCGAAATAATATTTATTTTTAGGGGATTTTTTTTTAAGTTTAGCCCTGCTTAGTAGGCATTATTAGAATCAGTTATCGATACCAAATAATACCTTCACGGATCGGACAGGGTTTTCTTTATATATTGTATATAAAACTGTGTCGTTTGACAATTAAACTCAGTGCATATCCAGCTATTTGTTCTTTCACTAGTCCTTACAAACATAATAGATAAGGATTAAGGAACAAATCTGATTTCGACTGGCATTTTAATTAACTTTTCAAACATAAAAAAGTAGTCATAATGAAGAAACTATAGTAAGCAGACATATGGTGTCACAGACTTTTTTGCAGGCATTTTTAAGGCCTACAATACTCTAGTACATTATTTTGATCTATCTCATAGGGTTCAGCCAGCGTTTGTAATGAGAGCTCAAAAAAATGGGTTTATTTTGCGACGTGTCTTAGAAACCTCAACAATAATAGTATTTCTCTACTATTTAATGAATGTTATTATCTTGAATCACTCTATCTATTAAAAAACCCTATCAAAATCCGTTGAGTAGTTTTAAAGATTGAATCATACAAAGCGACATAGGGAAAGTAAAAGTGACTTTGTTATATAATATGTAGTGATTAATCAAATACTTGGTCGGTTGCTTGTTCGTCAAGGTTCCCCGTCTCCTTTACATCATTACTGATGTAGATGTAGTCATTACGATTGACGTCACTACGTCTAACGACCCCTACATCCAACAACAATCATATCACCCGCCCAATTCCCAGAACGAAAATTATTCCTACAATCCTTGAGGCCCAAAATCACAGAATATGCATAATTTAGATTTTCACAGCGTAATCTAGTACGTAGGCAAAGCAAAACAGTGTGTAATGATGAAAGTTACACTGGTTCGTCACAATTGTCAGCCGCTACGAATATTTGCATACAGCCCGCGGGACTTGGGGCGGGTAGATAGTTTGCACTTAACTACTTTCATTTACAACTCATGTGTGTTTCTCAGACTTACTAATTTTTGGGTTTTTGTTGGAATATGCTTTGAGTTAATGCTCTTGGATGTTAAATCGAAGACAGACTAAGAGATTAGAAATGAGATTGTAATTCACAGAAAAACCTTTCGATCATGTGTTGCGCAGAAAAAAAAATTGGGTTCTTATAACTTATTTTTCCATTTTTACTACACTTTCCTATTATCACCATAATCAGCCTGTAATATTCCCACTGTTGGGACACAGGACTCTTCTCAGTAAGAGGGAGTGGGCCTTAATCTGGTAGATATCACATGTTTTAGATACATTTTTTTTTTGGCTCTAGGACATGTCGGTTTCCTCACGATGTTTTCCTTCACCGTTTTAAAAGCAGTAGTGATGACAACACTTTCTTAAATATCATTGCATTGTGCATTTTCTAGCAAATCTGAAAACCTACTGTCACCTGATTCTATGAACTAGCTCTTTATACATTTCAAATTTGAGATCATCATTATCAACCTTTTATCGTCCCACTGCTGGGCACAGGTCTCCTTTCATACAGAGAAGGATTGAGCGTAATCACCACGCTTGCTCAATGCGGGTTGGCGATTTCAGACTTAAAGTCCAGGTTTCCTCAAGATGTTTCCCTTCACCTTCAGTCATTGGTGTCCATGATATACTTAGAAAGTACATATAACTTTAGAAAAGTGACATTGGTACTTGCCTGACCTGGAATCGAACCCGCGCTCTCATACCTGAAAGGCTGGTGTTTTAACCACTAGGCCACCACGACGACCAAATTTGAGATATTGTATTTAATTTACAATTACTTACAGTCTGTAGAGTGAGCAGCTATTCCCAGGTACTCGTCTGGGTGGGGTGTCGAAATCCTGATGGCAAAACCTGCCACCCTCTTGAAAATTGTTAATATACACAGATCGATGTCTCAAAAGATCTCAGCTGCAAATAATGCAGTGAGAACTTAAAGATACAAAATACGGGATTATGTTAATTTTAAGCTACTTTACCATTCAAATCCTATCTCGGGGTGTCTGGATTCGGCTCTCAGAATTCGTGAATTTCGTACCTGTTGGTTTACTCTTATGAAGAATACTGTTGAGTATCGAGTGTTTACTTTGCTTAATATATACAGAATTACTAACGAAGTAATGTTTCAATTGGCAAGCAAACCTGCCTATAGATTACTTCCAATTTAATTGGGTAGCTTAGAATAGAAACAAAATTTACGTCGTTATTGTAACAATGACATTTTGTGCCACTGCATTTTAATCAAAAATTTCTGCGATCACTCCTGCCATCGTAATTCAAACAATGACTAAACGTTTTAAACCAATCTAAAAAATAACCCGTACCGTAACTAAAGATATTAAAAAATAAATAAAAAACTTATTTAGTGACCCTTTAATTTTTTCACATGGGTTTTTCGTTGACCCGTGCAAGGGGTGCTATACTTAGGGTCCGGTTCTATGGTCACCCCGGCGTCACCCAGTCACTGGTAGTTATACGCGTCACTTCACACATTACAAGGGTTGGTGATTGGCCACGTTTCTCTAGACCTTCGTTATTTTATTTAGTTATTAACTTTTGTTCGGTGATCTCGTCACGCTGCTTTCTGATCTTTCTCGCTTGACTCGTTTTGGGGTGTGAAATTAACGTTTATTTTCGGCAATTTTGTGGATTCTTGTTTTGAAAATTGGTCAAATTTTGTAAGCCTGAATTTATGAATTCCTTTATCAACGCTTACCAGGTATTATTAGTTATCAAAAATATTTTCTCCTTTTTGTACTTCGAAAATGTTCTATTTTTTGCTGATATCATTTTCAGGATTGTAAAAATATAATATCTTTTAAAAGGTGTCTACAACTTAAAGGTTAGATAAAATTCCTTATTTCAGTAGAAAAAAGGTGTGCTATTTAAAGGTTTGTAAAACGGTTTAATAATGTCAGGGCTTAAAAAAAGCTTTTGCTTAGCTGTTCGGCTTTGGCAAACTTATAAATTATGAATCCATGTTTTATTTACTAATCGAAGGCTTTCTCAATAAGCGTGCTCAAAAGGAGTACCCTTCCAAAGAAAGTTTATTTTAGAATATTTTAATAAAGAAAATGCAAGGTTTCTATTGAAACAAGCTTTTTAAATCGTTTCTTTAACTATCTTCGTTCAATCGAGTGGAACGACTCAGTTATCAATTCCCTATATCGAGAGATGAGTTTCCATAATGATGGCAATAGGAAACTCGTCGTGTATCTCCGTTTATGTGATGGTGCAAGTTGTAAGAGAAGATGTGATACTGTAGCGGTACCTACAACGCTACATACGAACAACGCGTCATACTGACGTCACACAAATCCTATTTCTCGCAAGCAGAATTTACTGTGCAAGTAGCACGTATACAAGTTCACGACGTCAACCGAGGATTCTCAATTTCTTATGGAGGATGAGTGAACTATACACCCTCTTCCTCATACCTCCACAATACAATGAAAAAGAAACTATTGCAAAATTGACAATATCTTATTTTTTGTAACCCGCAACCCTGACCCAGGAGGCATCGGTCTTCGTGGACCCTGTCATGATGTGCTGACATCTCTTTAGGGCGCGCGTGAAACACAACGCGCCGACGACTCGGGCCTGGTCCTTACCGGGTGGCGAGCTGCCCACTGCTCACCGCCTGCAGGCCCGCGCCTACGGTGGCTGGGAGTTCGGAACGCAGGAATGTTTTAAGACACATATTTTAGCAATCTAAAGTCTAATGTGTATTTTGAAAGTCGTTGAATGGCTTGGCAAATTGTTCTCAGGGATATCATGCACCCAATTGCGTAACACTCTATTACTATTAATTGGAATCATTCTTAAGCCAATTACTAATCCATTGCTCCATATGTTCGGAAAATCTGCCTGCTTAACAACGTAAAAAAACGCAATGAATGTTGTTGAACTGTCAAAATGAAAGCCATTGCTACTGATAGTATGTTGCGCAATTACCCTACTGATCAAGTTTATCTACATCTAATAGTTACCCTGTTCTAGATCGACCTTCTCATTGAGTCGCCCAGTAGCAGAATGTTGACAGTGGCGAAGATTCTGTAGTTCACAAACTAAACTAATTTTAAGTTAAGTGCATCTTTTCTTTCCATTTCTATAAGAAAAGGACAGAAAATAAAATGTCTGTTTAGACCTGTCAAATTAGTGAGCTCCTGACGTAAACTGGCCATGCTTATAATCGCGTCTAAACTGTCTATGTAGTATCTTAATTAGACAGGATTAAATTAAAATGTTATCATATATCCTTTTTTTTAACGAAATGGAAAGATAAAGATGCACACAAATTAAAATTAATTTGTGAATAACAGAATCGGCGCCATTGTTGTTTTTGAAGGTTTATTTTGTAAATATGAAACAGAGCAGATTTTTATCCACCTTGGACCACATGCAGTCTTAAGCCGGTCATTTGGCCGTAATAATCGTCCAGTGTGCACGTGAAAGAAACAGGCGAGCCTTCCACCCTTTATTATCTTCATTCCCGTGTAATTGGACAAGGCACGTCCACGACAGTTAGCCAGTGTGTAGCAGGGAAGGTTCAAACGAATGTAAACTTTTGAGGGTTTAGAGATATATTCTATAGAATAAGGAACCTGGAAGATTGTTTATATCGGCAAGGCAAAGTTCTACTTTAGGGGTCTTCACTTCTTTTGGGGCTTTCGCATTTATACAAGAATAGAATAGAATACTCTTTATTATGTACACCATCTAGATTGCAGAATATAAATATAAAGATTTTACAAAGGGTGACACAATGGGCGTCATGTTACAAAAGATGAAAATGTTTAAGATAGGGTTTCTAGGGGTGTGCAGTCGTGATGAGCCAAAGAAACATAATTTTGTAACCAGGCAGTTGGGATAGCTTGCTGAGTCGAAATGTGAGGTAAATTAAAAATCTACATATAATGAATAAATAAAATAATTTAGATTCAAGTATCACTGTCCCATAATAGAAATAATAAGCCTATGTTCACATTACATACACGCACTACACTACTAATTCAATGCATAACAATTTAGTGTACTTAATGTAATAATTCACTGGGAAAATTTGTAATACGTTTTTGTCCCATTTTAACTTAAAGTCTCACCGTTTGGCTCAATATTAATCACCATGATAACTGTCCATTATGCTCTCGTCAATTTCTTGCAATTATAATTTTTTTCGGTTTTTCAGTGGCATCTTTAACAGGGTTCTAATATCCGCAATTTTAAAACTCATTTTATATGCCTATTTCTATGAAAATATTGCGCTAGGTAATGTTTTCACTACAAAGAACCCCTCACCAAACTAACAAGGAAACTCCAAGCAGCTTAAACTGAATTAAACATTACATTTGATTGATACAAGTACGCAAGTAAGAGCGATTCCATTACTCGCACGCAATCTAAGTTGCAAGTAGTGGGTCACAGCTTAAGTTCAAGTTAGATGGTTCCTACGTTTGATCAGATTGAAACTGTTGAAGATGCTTTTATGTTATGAGTTTAAGAGATCCTTTGTTGAGTTGGCTTGCAATCCTGGATTATTAAGTTTAGGAGTGGATTTCAATTAATTTTGAAATAGTTCCTTCAAAGATTCGTATAATATTACTGCGAATACACACATATATGTAACCAGTTTAAAAAAAAAATGCTGCCCACAAAAATAGCCGTAGATGTAGTAAGTTAATACTTAACGTATATATTTATTGTATAATCTATGTTAATAGTACACTGTAGACTACCTATATTATTTCTCTCTCCTCCCCTTAGTATTCCATCCTAATGTTGTCTGTAAAAGATCGCTCTTAGCGATACGACCGCCCATTGTGTCACCCTTTGTAAAATCCTTAAATTTATGTTCTGTAATCTATATGGCGTGCATAATAAAGAGTATTCTATTCTATTATATATACCAAACAGACAGCGAAGTAAGCCAGTTTTTTTTTTCAATAATAAGCTAGTGCTTAACCGCAATTCCCCTTGTTGTTAAGCAGTGATGCAATCGTTGATGGTAAAGCGCGCTAGTGTATTAAGAGCCTAGTCATTCAAAAAATCTGAACGAATAGGAAAGAAGACGGCAGTTGAGCGAGGTGATACAATATTACACCCAACGACATGACCAACGACGCTGCGCCAGAGCGAGATTGATCTGGAGATCCTCCACGAACAAACTCCCGACACAACAACATTTCGTACATCGTACCCTGGACACATCCCAACACGGCTGCTCAGACTCGTCCTCAATACGACTTCATCAGACATCATACCAGAACACGACGAATCGCTTGACGGCAAGACTTTATCTGGTGGTTGGTAACTTCTGCCGGCAGTTATGGCTTACTACCGAGTAATGTTTTATGCATGATTACTGTGGTATCGACCACGGGACCGAAACCAAGGGTACAAGCTGGTCATCATCATCATTATCTGTTTAGCCTTTTGCTTGTGAGTGCTCGTTTTTGTCTGTGCTTGCAAACAAATACATTCTAATGTATTTGTTTGTCTTATTATTTGAAAGTAGCGGCCCCCAGCGATTTCGTTCGCGTGGAGTTAGTTATGCACCGCTCCTATTGGTCGCAATGTGATGTTATAAAGCCTTCCTGGATTAATGGGCTATCCAACGCAAAAAGAATTTTTCAAATCAGTAGTTCCTGAGATTAGCGGGTTCAAACAAACAAACAAACCCTTCAGTTTTATATATTAGTATAGATAAACAAATGTATTTATTTTTCCAAATATATTAGCTAATCTAACCACATACAGTTGTACCAATATTTACTTGGAGCGACGGCCTATCTGAACGCCAAAATCAAGTTCCTGGATATCGTCTCATCCCTTGGTAAAACTTGTTTTCAGCCTTCTGACGGCTCGTGAAACTGTCAATGATCCACGAAAATCTAGTCATTTATTATCATTTTTGTTTTACATTTATCCAAAACATAGGTACATTAATTCTGTAAGTGATACATAACTTAACAAACCTCGGTGATTGGCCACAACATCGGCTGCCGGCAAAAGATACCACCCACCAGATAAAGTCTTGCTGCCAAGCGATTCGTTGTGTTCCGGCATGATGTCTAGTGAAGCGGCACGGAGGACGGGTCTGAGCAGTTATATTGCGATGTGTACCGGGTATGATGCGCCAAATGTTATTGTGTCGGCACTTTGATCGTGGAGGGTCTCCAGATGAAACTCCTTCTGGCACAGCATCGTTAGTCGTGTTGTTGAGTTTAACATTGCATCACCTCACTCAACTGCATCTTCCTTCCTATTCACTCAGTTTATTTGAATGAATAAGCTCTTAATAAACTAGGGCGCTTTACCATCAACGGTTGTATCACTGCTTACCATCAGGTGGAATTACGGTGAAGAACTAGTTTATGATTATAAAAAAAAATCTAGTCATTACACATTTATCGAAAACATACACTTATTCTGTAAATGATACATAGAATTTATGTAAAGAGGATCGTTATAAAGTTCAAGGTATCAGTGCTCGTTACTGTATTTATTTAGGCATATTGTAGTTTAAGGAGTGTTACAATAACAAAAGAGTGCTATATTACAAGTTTTTTTAATCTTCAACGAGGGGGATAAAGCTGCGTGAGAATCGAAGGGTCAGCGTGAAGTTTTTTAAATTAATCTTGTTTGATAATAATTGATTTCTACTTTCGGTTGATTAATTGAAGAATAGATATTATATGTATAATAGGATAAATATGATAGTAGTATGATAGGATAAATACGTATTATATGTATACGTATATGTCGGTCTCCGTGGCGCAGCGGTCAACACGCCTGACTGCGACGTGGAGGCCCCGGGTTCGATCCCCGGCCAGGTCATGATGGGAAACGATCTTTTCCTGATTGGCCTGGGTCTTGGATGTTTATCTATATATGTATGTATTATAAAATATAGTATCGTTGAGTTAGTATCCCATAACACAAGTCTCGAACTTACTTTGGGGCTAGCTCAATCTGTGTGATTTGTCCGTAAAAAAAATAAAAATAAATAAAATAAAAAAATAAATACATTAAGATAATAAATAAGAAACAGGTTTTTAAAAGTTAAGTTTTTAAATAGGCTCTTAATAGATTAGCGCGCTTTACCATCAACGATCGCATCACTGCTTACAAAAAAAAAAAAAGTTGAAAAGTTTGGACGCAAATTCTGGACGACGGGATATTTTTTTCCACGTAGATTTTGTCTTCGGTGAGTATGTTTGTTTCTGACAACACGACCAATGACACGGTACGGTTTCTGATGGCAATAGGGCTTACGAGCGTGTTCTTATGTAGGTTAAGGAATACAAATTATAAACTTATAACCACCCGTTTAGTACCGGGCTTAGAGTAGCACCAACCCATATTCTCTGTGGGTGTCGTAAGAGGCGACTAGGGGAACTCTCACCCAATGTTGCCAACTTGGATTTTGAAAAAGGCTTAGACCTGATGCGAAAATTACGTAGATTTGGTAAAAATGACTTACTAAAAATTTGTAGATCTACGTATTAGAAAGAAAGAAAGAAAGAAAAATTTTTTATTCTGCACAAACAAAACGCACCTTACAACTAAATACAATAAAAACCAAACAAAATACAGGAAAAAAAATAATAATAATATCATCAAAAATCTCCTATCCTAACATGCAAAACTATAAACAGAGTTAATTTGATGTCAGAGCCAGAGCCATAGACCATATACGATGGAAGTAATAAGCACTACGCACAACGTAGTACTTACTACCTCCATGCCATAGGCATAGACAGCAGACATTCTTTGACAATTCGATCCAGGTATAGTATATTATCTATGATTCGATCTGTCTGTCATCCGCAATGCGCTCGCGACACTGAGTAAATTCTAAGTAAAATGAAGTACCTAGTTAGGGTAGGTTAAACTAAATAAAAAGAGTATTTAAATATAGAATTTATTAAAAATGATGTATGTACTTAAATTTTAATATCTATATATTTTCCGTTTTATTAAAGTTATACATATTTTTGTTAAAATATTCTGTGTTTGTGAGTAGGCTCGCTGTTTGTTACCAGGCCACTTTTCGTGAAAAATAAGCCTGTTAGCGAGTTAGTAATAAGTCTGTTTCTGACGTAATTTTTCATTATATTGATCGAACGAAATCATTATAAGCACTGACGAGTCCTCTTTTTAGGTACCTAAACAAAATATCTGTTCCAAGAGAAAGCGCTCTTCGTTATCAAAAATAGATTTTTACTGGCATAAAATAGATTAAAATCCGATCAGTCTGTTGAATTTTGAAAAGCAATACTTCTTTGAATAGAAATAAATGCCTATAGCCCACGAATAGCACAGACCATAATAACTGCACATTTGTCCCGTCAGATAGCGCCCTAATGTTCCCGCTAACTATCATTGTCAATTTCATGTTGTTTGTTTTTCTTCTGATAAACTATAAGTATTAAATTTCTGAGAATGTATGTTCAATGTGATAAAACCACTAGAAAATAATAAGTGTTTCGGTACTTATACTCTATGAATGACAACAGCGTTTGACATTGACAGTTAGTGTAATTACCGGTGGCGCCATCTGTGATAAGCTTTGCATGGCTGGGGAACCCTTGGAGGGGGAACGCCATTTAGGCCCGACTTTTTTTTTTTTTTTTTTTAGGGACAAAACCCGCCACACTTTTCCCAACCACTGCAACTCCTGAAAGCCAGAATCAACAGTGGCGACCGCCAGAAAAACGCCGAGCAATGAAGCTCGACGAGTCCCGGAGAAACGATTCAACTGTCTTGGGTCCCGCAACAAATTAATCAGAAAAGAATAGCGGAGGAGTAAGAAAAAAGATATTTTTTCCACTTCCCTCCATAACAAACAGGAGACAGAACAGAACTAGGCCAATCGGCACAAAGGGACATTATTGCAACTGGGAGAAGCCCAGATTGCCAAACACCACGGAATAAAATTTGATTAAGTTAATGGGTCCTAAGTAGGTATTAGCTGTTACAATTGATTCCAATAATAGGTATGGCAAAAGCGCCTGAACGCACGGAAATTGGTTCTAGTTTCTACAAGGTCCGTATAATAAACGACTCCGGATGTAACTTGTACACTATCCAACATAATATTGCGTTCATTCTGCCAAAGAACACACTCCCACAAGATGTGATGTGCGGACTGTTCAAATTCACAGTTCGATGTAGAACACTGACACAAAGGGGAAGGAACAAGTTTAAAAGAATACAGTTTACTTTTAAAGTTGCTATGACCTGTGAGAAATTGGGCAACGCAGTGGTCAACCTCCAGCCATGTCCTAGCCAGCCGATCGCCAACGGATGGAAAGAATAGATGGAGGTGCCGGCCCTTGATGGAATTATCCCACCTACTTTGCCATTCGGATAAGAGGTCCTCCCAGACTTCAGTCTGAGGTTTAAATAATCTAGAGATTTTATTAAAGTCGCGTTGTGTAACAAAATTAGTGTCCATGGCCTCCCCCCTCGCGGAGTAGTACATTGAAGCACGTCGCTGTACCTCAAGGTCGACTGGAAGTACACCTGCCAGTACCGGTAAGGCTTCAGTACTGACCGTTCTATACGCCTTGCATAAAAATATCAATGCCAAACGTTGGCTTTGAAGCAGTTTACGTCGTGCCGCCCCTATGCTGGCCCTATCGGCCCAAACAGGTGCACCGTAGCACATACATCCTAAGTAGGTAGCTCCATATATAGTTTTTAAAGTTAGGAATGATAGACCCCAAGTTGCTTTCGATATTCTAGTTAGGGCATAAAAGTTCCTTTTAGCTTTTTCACCAACTATTTTTATATGTTCTATAAATGAAAAATTCCTTTCTAAGATCATACCAAGATAGCATACGGATTGCTGTTTTTTAATGGGAACGTTATTAAATTTAATAGTAGGCAATGATTTAAGATTACCTTTTAGTAGAAGTTGATAGGTTTTATGTGGCGCAAACGTTAGGCGGTTACGATCACCCCACTGAGATATTAAATTTAGGCAAGTATTGGCCAAGTTCTCAAGTCCAGCTCGGGTACTTGACTGAATGAGCAGTAGGCCATCGTCCGCGTAACCAGTAAGTGAACAGCCGCAAGGAAGCGGGATCGCGAGGAAGTCATCAAAACCCAAATTCCATAAATAAGGACCGACAACTGAACCCTGAGGACATCCCATGGTTAGTGTTTTAGTACTAGAAAAATGACCGAGCTTAAGTACCGCGGAACCGTTTATTTATTTATTTATTTATTTATTTATTCTCACCTATCTCTATCATTACAGATCCATGATCCAATGCGACAGATTGGCCGTATAAACTAAATTCTAAATATACACATTATAAAAATATTCATATTGATATTGATATTGATATTGATATTGTTACTTAGACCAAGAATTAAGTGGGTACTTAATTCTTAGTCTAAGCAACAATATCAATTAGTCTAAGTAACTTATTATATATAATGTAACTTTAGCAAGTTCACTCATATTGCACCACAATACATCAACCCTCTCATGAACCTCATTCACCACACGTATGGCTCTAGTGAGAGGAGTTCTCGCCAGTAGGTTGGTCCTGGCCGCAGGCACAGCGAGCAGGGGCGGGCGGCGCCGCCTCCACACGTACTGGTCGGGCACGCATAGCTGTAGGTGCCGTAGCACTCCCGGGTTCTGCACCACGCCACGTAGTAACTTCACCACATACGCTACGAGTGAGAACTCCCGCCGCACAAAAGTAAGAGTAAACGAGATTATATATGTTTTTATAGCAACCGCGGGTTTTTAATTTTAACAACAGCATAGGCCACCAGGCGTTATCAAAAGCCCCAGAAATATCCAGGAAGATCCCAATTACGTACTTGTTTTCGGATTGGTTAACGGTTCTTCTGACAGAAAGCGCCGCGTCGACTGTAGATTTACCTATGGTGAAGCCATACTGATTATTATGGAATTTTGGACCGTTCGGTAGTAAACGTGGAACGATGAGGCGCTCAAGAAGTTTACCCAAAGATGGTAGAAGTGTGATAGGACGATATGACTTCGGATTATCCGGTGGTTTGTCACCACACTTTGGTATTATTCGTATGAAACCGCGTCGCCATTTACGAGGAAAAACGCCTTCAGCAATGCATCGGTTGTATACAGTTAAGATGGCATCACCCGCTGTTTTACACGCTTCTTTAATCATCCTATTAGATATTTTATCTTCACCTGATGATTTGTTGACCGGTAGTTTTCTAACAATATTTATAAATTCGTCATTAGATGGTACGTCTGACATTGGTGATTCAGGTGGCACAGGAGCCCACGCTCTAATCTGTTGGTGGTAGTCGCTATCGTTAGCCGGTGAATCATCAGGGATAAGTGTATTAATTAGCACTTCTGTTGTTTCCTCTATGCCTGTGGTATGCTTATCATTGACTTTAATGTTTTGAACGTATGCAAGGTCGACCGATCTGTTAGCTTTAAATTCGTGATATTAGGGAGACCACGGACCCTCCCTGTCAAGTTTATCAACGATTTTTCGCAACAAGTTACCCTTAGATTTTTCCACCGATGCTTTGTAGCGTGACTTGGCAACTCTAAAAGCATTTAAAGCGAACGTAAGAAGATCTCCAGTAATCTTTCGGCTCTTGAGTTTATTTAACTGTCTACGCGCTCTGCGATATCTTTTACGCTGTTCAACTAAATAATCACTCCACCAGTCACATCTACGAATATTGGTCATAGATCCGCGACCAATGGCAATGTCAGCACAGTAGGTAAAGGTTTCTGACATAATGTCAGCACTTTCTTCGGCTGACAGCCCGTCCCGAGTGAATTCTTTGGCGTGACACGCAAAAAGCGAGCCGAAAAATTCCCAGTTCGCGCCTTTACATCTATATCTGAAATTACCGGGAATATGAGACGGACCCTGAATATAACCAGGAACAAATTCGTACACGATCAGGCGATGATCACTACAAGACGCGTCCGGTAGGACACGCCACCTATCCAAACGTACGTCGGCACTTGAAAGTGTGACGTCAATACAAGATTCGCCCATTTGGCTGCAGAAAGTAGGTGGTGCATCAGGGGTATTATGAATCGATAAGTTCATCTCAGCAATGAAATCCTCAACAGCGCAGCGTCGTTCGGTATCGGTGGCCCGAACCTTGCCATACCACAGAGACGATGACGCGTTGACATCCGCGCCAACGATAACTTTGCAGCCCGCGAGTGACCGCAAGACATGACGGAGATTATGTATATGAGGAGTAACAGGATCTGAGTATTGAAAGTAACAGCTTACAACGAATACTTTAAAAGAAGCTGATGATACTTCGGCAACCGCACAGTGTGGCGTCATGAGGTCACGTAAAGACGTTACCGTAAAGTTAGAAGACCGCGCAACATAAATTCCGGCTCGTGCCTTGCAATCCAGTTGTACTACCCTGTGACGGAAACGTGAGTTTTGATATTGTTCCTGAATGAGTACAAGGTCTAAGTTGTAGTCAATAATTAATTTATCTAACTCTGATGTCGCCACCTTATCGTTGTGAAGGTTTAATTGCCCTATGTTTAACCTATCCATCTTAATTAGTAATTAGTATGTAGGATAAGTTGTTCGAGTTTTAATTTATAGGTACCGCACTGGTCCGACCCGCATCTATGATCATAGGGTTTTTTAAATCGTTTACACGCCGCGCAAACCGGGGTAAAATTCGAATCGCCCTTATGCGGGCAAACATTGGTTTCGTGAGCCTCGGAACAGACAGCGCAGGTTGGTGATTTATTAGCGCAATGCTTTTTAACATGACCGAATTGTTGACAATACGCGCAACGAACTACCTCGATATCATCAACAAAACGGCAAGTGGCCCAGTCAATAAATAATTTATCCTTGGTAGTCACAAGATGTTTACGTACCTCAGGTTCAATTTCTATGCCTATCCATTTCCGACCGGTATCGGTAGAACGCCTACGGACTATTTTGGTGGATTTAATGAAATCGTCTTCTTTTATTGGCAACTCATTTTTAATGTTTTGGCGGTAAATAGCTTGCAAAAAATTTTTGTCTTCCATTGAGGCGGGAATGTCCTTAACTAATAGACGGGGGCGGCGACCCTTTGGTTTTCCTAAGCGAAGACCCGCAGACTTTATAGCATCTACCGATTCTAACTTTTTCAATTGGTTTTCATTCGCTACACGTAAAACAACCCCCGATTTGGCGGTTTTTTTAATACCGACTATTTGAAACCCATCGTCACTCGGTCTAATCGCTTTCATAAGAGCTTGTTTAGTGGCGGATGATGACGCATAGTCAGCTGATCGCTCTTGGGTCGGATAGGCGACGACACAAGGCAGAGGCACTTTTGATTCAATAGCGGGGGCAACTTTAGGTAGCCGCAGTTTCAAAGAATCTGCGTACGACATTTTATTGTCCTCATTAATGGTTTTAACGCCGGATTTTAATTTAATTATTTCTAATTCGCGCTCGGTATTAGCAAGCTTGGTTTCGTTACACGATGATTTTAAGGCTAACAAAGACACGATACTTGTGACTTGTTGAGTTATATCCATAATAGCTGATTTATTCGCGACATTTATACGAGAACCGTTATCGTTAACTAGTTCGTTGATTTTGGCCAGGTACACAGACGCCTCCGAAACTAAATCATAATAATTGTCACTGTTACTGCGATTGGAAATATTTAATGTAGGCGAGGACTTTTCGGGCGAGTCGGGAGCAGTCTGTAGACGTTTCGACCGATCGTCTATTAATTTGTCGGTCGGAGACATTTCACAAAACAGACGCTTAGCGGAGGTTTGAGTTGGCGGCGATCTAAGTGTCTTATTATTTCTACGGAAAATGTCTCCGCCACGATCAGGCGGATCATCATTGTAAGTTGACATACCTAATTAATGAACAATAAAACAAATCTAACTTAACGAAAAGATAAATAAAACTAGTGAGAAGAAAAAAATAAAAAAATATTACGTTACCCTCACAAAAAAGAAAATAAATGTACTCACCGAGATTGATTGATTTACAGTAATTACAAAAACAAACACTAAAAATAAACTTACGATACCAAAACTAGACACAAATTAAACAACCCAGAAAGAAAACACCAGCCGGAACTGATAATCGGAACACGATATTCGTAAATATAACAGGAGCGTATTAACTTCACACCACACGGCGCGGGGGCGCGAAGGGAAGTGACTCGGCCCGACTTATGAAATGTTTTTGGTTAAATTCTTCCATTAAAGGAAAAGCAAAGGTATAGAGCCCATACAGTCATGTGCAAAGACACTAGCGCCCCCGTGACAGTGAGAATGACAGTGCGACACAATAATTTTTGTATCAGTTAAGTTACTTTGCACACTTTTACAAATTGACAGAAAATACGTAGATTGTGGGACTGAAAGTCGCAAGGTTTCCAGGAAAGACCTAAAATACGTAGATGTAGATAAAAAGACGTATAGTTGGCAACGTTGCTCTCACCAGGGAAGTGGGCAACAGCGCTTCTCCTGTGGTATACCAAATTACTGTGATCCCCAACTCGCCTGCCAAGGGTGGGGATTATGGCAAATCTCCCAAAGGGAAGAAAGCCTTGGGGGGGCCTTTGTCCAGCAGTGGACCTCTATAGACTGAAGAAGAAGAAGAATAACCACATCGATAATGTAAGATTCTTTAACACTAAGTTAATAACTGTTACGGGCTAGGGGTACTAAAATACCGGTTAAGGGTTACGAAGTTTATTAGCAACGACGGTACAGTCGATTGTAGGCAAAGACAAGTAGAATGTTGCTGACTTTGCACCGAAGTCTTCACTTACGTCCACGAAGTCCGTGTTGTAAACACACAATAACACTACAGATGTTTCTTCACGTAGTACTCAAGTACAGTTGTCGCAGTAGGTATTCTCAAAGATCGCTTCTTAATTGTCGCTGTTTTCGTCTCAGTAGTCGAATGCAGACTGACTCGCGCTGGCGTCACGGCGCTATATATAGTCCAGCTGATCGAACATTCCAGAATCGTCTAGACGTAATAATAATAGCGCATAACTTCGAGTACATTCAGTAGGTACCTACGGTAATTCCCGGAAACGGGTTTCTAGAAATTTCGATGTCGTCACTTAGTTGACAAAATTGATAAAACCTGTACCATTCGATAGGCCACCTTAAGTCTAGGAATGCGTTTTTATATTACACCTATACGATGTCTAGATCTCGAGTTATAGGGCTTAAAAGTTACACACTGCATGTCACGCGATATTGAACCTTATGCCCTCGACATAAGGTGCATTCGTAACATAACTATTAATGTCTCCATTATCTGAATTATTGATTTCTGATTATTGATTTTTGAATGTAAAATTGCTAAAAATGATAAAATGTGCTAAGAATTTGAATATCGGAGTACTCAATAGTAACTGACAAAACAACACAACTTGATGCAGAACTTGAATGGCCTGATGATTGACATTACCATGATTATCGGCAGCTATAAGTGAGCACATAAACTGGTATAATGAATGTAGCGGTGCTATCCCGCCGTAGTTAACGACCGCAAACAGTATATGAATCGACGGGACGCAATCAGCTACATTTTGTTTGATTTGCAACACATCTCGTTAACACCGCGGCCAATATTGCTAGTTAAATAATCAGTATTATTGTAGCGATCCATGTAAAAGTGCTTGTTATGTGTCGTAGTTTATTATGGAATCATATATGAGGTGCTCTACGACCGTCACACACTGAAACAACTCGGATTTAACGCAGTCAAGAGTTTTGCAGCAACGTCAGATTGTTTTTTGTGTTCGTGCTGATGAATGAAGAAATAAGAAAGGAATTTGAAATTGATAACAAGGATATTCTAAACGAAGGACGCTATACTGTTATTGTTCGTAAACAAAGAGTACAATAATTAGGGTTTTAGTGAAATTGGTGATACCAGCGCGGGTATAATTAAGGTATTACGATTGAAAGTAAAAGAACATTCATTTCGTCGAGTGAGGATGGGTAAGTAAACTAATCCGGCTCGCTGTCCAAACCAATCATTTTGACTGGCTAATTCATCACTATTTGAGAGGACTATTCTCATATTCCTCATGCTGACAGAAAAAGAGACACACGAAATATTAGAGATACGACAAGCAAAAACTCTATTCATCACATCCAAAAATCAAGACACACAATTAAACCAGGAGAGCTTAAAACGTCAAACAAAAGGCATGGTCGACACTGCGCAAAAGTTAACAGTATTAACTTGTTACTCAGTTATTCAGCTGAACTACCGTGAGCGAACGAACCCATATAAATGAAGTGAAATCGAATGAACCAATGTGTTATTGTCAACGGTTTATTGTTTGAATTATGTTCAAGCTGTTAAACTGTCTCGGTGTGAATGGAATGCTTAGCTTTGTTATGTAAGTTGATTTGTGTATGGTATGGGATATTTTTATGATTCTGCCTTCCGATTTAATAATGCTGAAGTGGAGCACTTAAAGACTAACCATCATCTCGTCAGTTGAAACTTTAAAAAAATACTTAGAGTAATAAATCTCTTGGACCGTTAACGTGGTAGTGATGAAGTGCCTTTTTTGTTTGGTGTGGGAAATCATCAAATGACCTCTCCCGCTCTGGTCGGAGCAGAAGGGCGTGTCAGACTTTTACTGACGAAAACCCACCCGTGTTCCTTCACTTGCCTGTAGGCCAGGGCCACGGTTTCTTTTTTAACCAACCCGCAACTCTGACCCAGGATGCATCGGTCTTCGTGCAAAACCGTGCGGTTAATTCCGCGCCTACGGTGGGTGATGAAAAGCCTTTGAGTGTCATTGTGGTGCTAATAGAAATTTTACCATGAATTTCTCGCTAAGTTTCTACCCTAGCTTAAATCAAAGTTGTTAAATATAGAATCTTCCTACCTTCATACAACTAATACGAACGAATTCTTCAATAAAAGAAGAAAACCGTTTAATTGATCAACAGGTTAGTCCGATTACAGCTTTATAAAGGGTCACAGTAAGAAAGAACACACATTACCGAAATAAAAGTTACTCTTTCTCCCACAAAACTATATATAATTCACAATTACTCGTGCATACCTTCCCATAAGGGGAAGGTATTCCTCCATTCCACAAAAGATACCCACTTCATGAGTGGTTAGATCTGAACACAAACATTCAACTATGCAGACGGTCCCGTCTAGATGCACTCCATTTAATTAATGCCGATTTACTAGTTAGCAGTTGTTAAGCGAATGTGTGGGGTTGCTGCAAACTGGGCCGGTGCAAGGCGTTCTGTGAGGATGTGAATTTGTTGCAAGCTTCGGTTGGACATTGAAAAATAAAGAATGATATGTGTTTTTATCTAATTTAATAGCACTGTTTTAATTGATTTTATAAGATAATGTTTTTAATTATTTATCTGTATTTCCTCTTTTTTTGTTGGGTTGGGAAATCATCAAATGACATCTCTACAGGCGCGCGTGAAACACAACGCGCCGTCAACTCGGGCCTGGTCCTTACCGGGCAGCGAGCTGCCTCTGCTCACCGCCCGCAGGCCCGCGCCTACGGATCTGTCCTTCCCCTTGGTATTCAATTCAAAGGTTGTCTGTAAAAGATCGCTCTTAGCGATAAAATCGCCCATTGTATAGTCAAATCAAATCAAATCAAATCAAATCATTTTATTTGTTAACACAGGTAAATATTTACAGATCTTACATAGAAATAACGCGCTGTGTTATGCCAGTGGGCGTACAAAAATATACTTTCAGAAATCATGCACAATTACCATTTCCAATTAAAATGACAGACCCAGATGAGGAACAATTTCTTCTTAATTTATGTCAATAAATCTAAGTCAAAATAATCAAAATCATCAATATAAAATCATGCATAATTACTGTTTAACTTAAAATGTCAGACCCAAATGAGGAACTATTTCTTATTACATAAATGTCAAAAAAAAAAAAATCTTAAGTCATAGTATTTAAAATGTCAATATATTTATATGGATATATGTATATCATCAATATTAATTCAAAATCATAATTATATAAATATTACTTTCTTTATATTGAGCCATCATTCAAGAATTCGTCTAACGTGTAGTAACATTTTTCAATAAGTAATTTATTAAGAGCGCTTCTAAATTGTATCAGTGGCATATTTTTAATGTCATTTGGTATTTTGTTATAAATTTTTGGAGCGTTGCCAAGAAAACTTTTACGCATTAGAGCTGTCTTACATTTAACATTGCATAGTTTATGAAAGTATTGGGTACGTAATGGATTTTTTCTGACTTTAGATAAACTGACGAATAAATGCAGGTTCTTCTTAACAAATAATGCCGTTTCCATTATGTACATAGCTGGCAATGTCAATATTTTTAGTTTTTTAAAGTGTGGAATACAGCTATCTGTAGTTTTTAAACCACACATAGATCTCAGACAGCGTTTCTGCATCCTAAATACAACCTCCCTGTTAGCTGACTGCCCCCAGAACATGATTCCGTACCGTATAACAGAAGCTATCTGTCCGTGGTAGGCTGTTAGCAATGTCTCAATGTTAACCTTTTTTGATAGTTGAAATAGTGCACACGCCGACCTACCCAATCGTTTACATACACTGTCGGTATGAGAATTCCATGTTAATTTATTATCAATAATGATTCCCAAAAACTTAGCATTGTCAACTTCCTGTATTTTATAATCTTTATAATGGATATTAAGTTTATTATTTTTACAACGTTGATGATATTGCATGATGCTAGTTTTAGTTAGATTAATTTTTAAATTATTGTCATCAAGCCAGTTTATTATTTTACTTAGAGATTCATTAATGTCATTTTCATAATTATTTATGTCATTGCATTCTATTATTGCGGTGGTTTTGGGAGATCATTAATATATATCAAAAAAAGCAGTGGTGCCAACACGCCACCTCATTCAGTCATTTATGATCTGTAATTTATATAGTGTACATAATGAAAGAGTATTCTATTCTAATATATTTAATACATTTATTTACGCGTTTTCTGCGTTATACTGCAGAAACGTATTAGGATTATTTAGTTTAAATAATTTTGCATTTTATTATTCGAAAATCGTTACTAAAATTACTTAATTAGTAATCTTAATATTTGCACAAAAAATGGAATAATTAACTTGTAAAATTTTTGTAGGAACTTACACTTGTAATATTTTTTTTTTTACAAACAATATAATATTAATTTAGCGTTCACTCCCGGATATGCCTTTTACTTTGTGTGATTATTTCTTTACTACTATACTCTAAGAAGAAGAAACCGGCTTGGATAGAATTAAAAATTCTAAGATATGTGATATCTCCTGACTTACACTGGGGCTGCGTGGTTGATTAAGACCCAATCGCTTTCAGAGAGCTGACCTGTGTTCCAGCATAGGGAACTGTATTGGCTGATGGTACCCATCCTTCACTTCCAGAACTCCGACGTCGTTGTGTTGTCACACGTAAATTTAAGAGGGGACTCTAGTGCCGAGGAATTTCGAAAATAGGTATTTGAAGAAACTATTGCCGTCGCGCTGCTTCCAACCTCTCTCGGTAAAGTGCGAAAAGGACAGTTGTAGCTCAGGCTGATTTTACCTCCAAAAATGTTGACTAAAAGACGTTTCATATTCCGCTGTTTTCTTTTTCAAAACACGACAGATCTCTATTATTTTTATATCAAAATTTAGAGGAAAAGTATACCTATGCTTCTATTATTTTCTTTTTTTGTCAAAAACTTATTACGTTTGTCTAATAGTCGTCTGAACATCGCGGTAAAACTGGTTTTTTGTTTCGGGATTTTAAAGTATCATATTTTTTTTATTCATAAAGTTTCGGAAAAAATCAAATGATAGGGGCACTTATAATCACGGTGTAAAATTGTAGAAAAAAAAAATGCTCTAAAAGCGTTACCCACGAAGAAAATAGCGGAATACGTTTGTACAGAGAAAGCACCACCAGAGTCCCCTCTTAAGGTGTAACATTACACTCCAGTGTACACGGAGGCTCATAGTGTATCGACTTGTTCGTAGGTAATCTAATAAAGTCGATGCGCTCGCGTGACCCGTGTGAACACGGCCGGGTTACATAATGTACATGCCTTCCAACAATGGTTATAGAAGAGAATAATAGCAATTTTAAAAGTTCATCTACTAACCGTATTAGGCCCACATTACCTTTAGGCTAATTATGTTTGTAACAATTTATGGAATATATACACTATGTAACAAAAACCCTGTTGTTCCTTTCAGGGACATATAATTTTGCCTACAAGCACATCATTAATGAAGTCATAATTAGAAAACAGTAATCATTGTCTAGTCGAGGGGTCACAATCAAATACCTATTAAAACCGACAAATTCGATTTTTTTTAGAATACCTGATTTAATAAGTTAAATAAATTGGCGGGAACGTTCTACTTATGTCTAGTTTCTTCATGCAGAATTGCAGAGCTAAAAATCAGTTACAGATTATAAATATTAAAATAATAATTAAACATTATTTTAATTATTTTTGTTGTACAATTTTTATAAATTACTTGCTTTATTACGTCCGTACGCCGATTCTTAAACCGTAGGAACAACAGGGTTTTTGTTACATATTGTGTAAAAATATGCTATGTTTCTAAAGCTGCACCAGCGTACCGGCTTGCGAACGGTTCTGGGCTTCTCACATACAGCAGATTCCTGGGGACTTTACTAGGCTATTGGTTCAGTTTGTGGGAGATTTGCTTTAGATAATATGTAAGAAAGAAATTTATTCAGCACAGACTGGAGGACAGAACAGTAGACATATATCATATCTATCAGACTTATATAAATTAAGATAGCTTACCTATATAATACATTCTAAAATATTTAAACCCTTTCATTTCTCAACAAATATGAGCAATATTTTGCTGAGCTGTTTATCCGTACAATGGCATAAAACTTTCTAATCTCCAGGCTGCAAACAAGATTCGATTAAATGTTGAAAACTCGCCAGTTACATAGTTAGGTATTGTTTGACTTTAGAGCTTCAACTGCGTGTTTCAATTGCTTTTAGTAGCGAGGTATTAGCACACGAACATTAATTAACAACAATTAAGGCCCTGTTACAGTGCGGTGTGTAGGTATGAACACGCTGCCTCACCTCCCGCTAAATAGTAATATGTCGAACGTAAAGACGCAGCGAGCGAGCTCACGCGCCGGTCGCCAAGCTAGCCGATGCTAGAGTTGAACATGCCACAAAGCAGCGAAACTGCAGTAGGTAAGGTATGTCGGAAAAGAAAATAAAATTGCTTTTCGTTTTGTAATCAAATTAATATTATTATTTTACATGTCGTTTCAAAATACGAAAAGAATTTAAGCACCTTAAAATACACTTTTCTCCAATTAATTGTGAAATGATTATTATTCTAATCAATTGTATGTAATACGTTTGTTCAATTTGATAGTCATGTAATTTTTTCCCTGAAAATAATTATTTATTTTCTCAGTGTTTATTTTAATCATTTTCAAACTGTTGTAATAATTATGAATCATCTTTGACATGTTAATTATTTTTTATTTCTCCTAAATCTGTTTGCAACTTTGCATCATTCATAATTTATTTCACTATTTTATTTTCCTCTTTATATGTATACTTACAGATAATGGTATTGTGATTACACAATATCATTTCGTAATTATACCACATCAATACATAAACCTTAAATAATAATGTATGTAAATTGCAAACAACTGATTATTCGGATATAGAAGTTAGTATGATAATGGCCTTTTTTTTGTTCTCATTGAAGCTCTGCAATACAAAATATATGTAGTTACATTTTACGTTGTTAAAATTTTACCTTGAATTCACAGGATATTTTGTAATCCGATGCGTCAAAATTATTGAACAAACAAAATAATCGTTTGATCAAGTTCAATCTGTTTTGTTCAAACTGACGACAGTACATCAAGCTACTACAATCTCACAGATTACATTATTAAATTTTCAAATTCATTGCTAAAGCTTTAATGCTCAAGGTTGATTGAAAACATTTCACAGTTTCGGGTAGGTTGACCTGCTGTTGTCCGTACAAACTTGTTTGTATTGTGGCGCACCTAAAAAATATTGAAGTAAATAATGTTTGGTACTTTACGTCATAAACGAAATAATTAGCTACTTATTTATTTGCATTAAATGATTTGAAATTCGAGTGCCAAAATTGTCGATATTGCAAAGGTATCAATTTTCTATATAGTGTTTTATTATCAATTTTTTGTAATAAAAGCAACACAAGTTTTTATAAAGTTAAGTACTTACTTAACTTTATAAAAACTTGTGTTGCTTTTTAGCTTGTGTCGCTAAAATCCCCTCCGCGTTTGTGTTATTAGATACTTATCTAATAACACAAACGCGGAGGGGATTTTTTCGGAAAAGGCGGCGTACATCCAACCTCGGTGACGCCTCGGCGGGCACTGGCCAGTCGATGCGAGCTCCTGAATGCTAGATTTTGAATATAATTGTTTCTTGGAGAAAAATAAGAAGGAAATTAAGAAACGTATTTTCAAAGAACGCTAAAAAATAATATTAACTATCTTTTGGTATAATTTTTACATGGGCATTTAATTTTTTCAGGTTTGTGGCATTTAATTTTTTCTGGTTAAACGTTTTAAATAGCGATTTAGTGTCATCTTTGTGATTTTTTTTATCGAACAAAATATTTAAATTCACATTTCTATCTTCACAGAACTCTAGACAATATGTTCAACTTTCCTGAAATATTTTCTTTTTACCGGAAATTTCAATTTTTCTTGGATTTACAGATGTTTAAAAAAGTGAAAAAGTAGTATAACCTCGCCTTAATAACCATTACTTAATAAAAATAATGCAATAGCAACATAAAATAAAATAATTATTTTTTACTCGTTTCCTATCTGTCTTGGTATGGTTATGTTATGAGGTAGAAATCGTGCAAGATTATGGTCCTGCGTCGCCTTTCTTTATATGTATTAATAACGCCTGCAAAACGTCCTGTGGTCTGTGTAGTTTTATATCTGTACGTAGATTAAAAACAAACAAAACCGTATAAACTTAAAATGTTATTCAAATTCAAATTTATTTATTTGTACATATGTTATCAGATGGTATTGAAAAAAACAAAATACGTTGCAGTATGTGTTCCTTTAAAAGCGTGCAAATAATGCAATAGTCATTCCATTCGGAATTATCGCAATATTGAAGTTTCAATTTTAAAGATACGATAATAAATAATATAATCTCTGGCGCATCTGAAAACTATGCAACAATTTGTCTAAATTCTGTTATTTGTGTCATGAAAGCATAAAACTAACAAACAGACAAATGTATACCACATTTATATAAACGGATTGTGCGCACACATTAAATAATTCAACTTATTAAATTAATCCATGGTAAATGTCATTAAATTTGTCCGTGCTAGTAAATGTCATTAAATTATTACTCACAGCGTATTGACACCGGTCGTCATTTACAAATGAAATCACGTGCGGCTGACGAGTACCTATGGGTCATCCTATATTTACGTTTTAGAGCTGATAGAATATTTTGTGTTATTTTTAGTAACCTACCAGACAAAGCATTGCCGCCAAGCGATTTGTCGTGTTCCGGCATGATCTCTGATGAAGCCGTACGGAGTACGGGTCTGAGCAGTTGTGTTGCGATGTGTGTCGGGTACGATGCGCCTAATGTTGTTGTGTTGGGAGTTTGGTCGTGGAGGCTCTTCAGATCAATCTCCCTTTGGCGCAGCATCGTTGGTCGTGTTGTTGGGTTTAACATTGCATCACCTCGCTGAACTGCCGTCTTCCTTCCTATTCGCTCAGTTTTTCTGAGTGAATAGGCTCTTACTAAACTAGCACGCTTTACCATCAACGATCGCATCACTGCTTACCATCATCGGGATTGCGGTCAAGCGCTAATTTATAATTATTTAAAAAAAAAAAACCGTAAAGTACTACCTGGACAAATAGTATGTCACTCCTTATAACACCAGCCGGTTATAGTCTGGTCAAAATGTGTCCAGCTAGTCAAACAATTATTGAAAGTTGTTGTTTTTTTACATTATAAACTAGTGCTTGACCGCGGTCCCGCCTGGTGGTAAGCAATGATGCAATTGTTAACAGTAAAGGGCACTAATTTAAGAGCTTACTAATTCTAGCCTTGAATATATTTAAATTGTAGTCAACGGGAAATATCACCGCAGGCAATTTTTCCAGTCCGGCAACGGACGGAGCGGTGTCAACAACTTAGGGAGAGTCGGGGCACCTTGATATGATTTTTAATCGACTTCAAAAAGGAGGAGGTTACTCAATTCGACCGTATATATGTTTATTTTCATGTTTGTTCGCGCATAACTTTTTATGTTTGTTCGTTTAGGAACCGATTTTGATCATTCTTTTTCTGTTGGAAAGATGACATTTCGAAGGTGGTCCCATGATAAGGATATCAGGGTTTGATGATGGAAGACTAGAGAAATCAAGGCGAACTTTCAAAAATTGTTGGGACGGCTAATGCATTTGTAAGTTTTTTCGTTAGGTATTTTAAAGCACTACAATTTAATAAGGATCTGGAGTAGATCTGATGATAGAACCGGAAGACAGGTGAGGGAACTCCTCGACGATTCACAGCAGCAACCTTGTGTTTGAATAATTTGTATTGATAAGAACCTTACACCTAGATGGGTGGCGACTGTCATTAGGGAGCTGATGATGAAGACAAAGGTCAGTTCAGGGAACTCCTCAACGATTTACAGTACTTAACTTGCGTTTGGACTCAATTCATTTATATTAATGAGAACTTTGCATCCATATGGGTTATAACGAAAGTCTGCAGTAGATCTGATAATAAAGACCATAGACAGGCGAGGTAAGGCCTCAACAATTTACAGCATTGAAGTTTAACGTAGGACAACCACTAGCCACTGCTATTCGCCATGCTGATGCGACAATCAAAAAAATCAAGAGACTAAAATTAAGTCGCTTAATCGTGCACCTCTAGCAATGCTTATACATTCAGTTCGGTCCCAGAGAAATTTTATAAAGTAGTAGTTTGGTATTTAAAAAAAAATTACGGGTAAAAATTCAAATGAAAATAAGGCGTCATTTGCTTGCCAGCCTATTCCCAAGTATGTTGGCGGCAGCGTTCAGTCTGACCGGATGCTACTGAACTTTTTGCAACTATAAATTGTACAATAAAAACCATTTTACAAAAAAAAAAAAAACAATTCTAAAACAAAAAACACTTCAAAGTGAAAAATAACTAATTTGGGAAGTCAGTGGCATAAATGCATATACAGTCATGTTCATGGTCATGGTGACATTGGTTTTTGTATATTTGTTTTTGCCACCGACGTTTTACTTAGAACCAATAAATGACGATCTAATGATAGTTACATCTAATTTAATAACTAATATATTCAATATATATTCAGTTTACTAGTGACTTACAAATTAACCGATAGATTTAATCACAAAACGTTTTAGAGCCTATTTACTAAAAAAATAAATTTGTATCACTGTACCCCACATACGGGGTACATTGCTAATATTTCTACAAATTAAACAAGTTTTATTGATTTTTCTGACTTTTATTTATTAATTATTTTAAATTATACTTATTCGCTGCTTTTGTTATTGATAATTTTCCTTCCAACACCTCAGATATCGCAGAAGCCACGGAAATTTCATTGATGGAAATTCTATTGATCTTGCGTTCAATCTTCAAACCATTTTTCTATAAAGATAATAAAATATATTACCTAAGTCTCACATACACATACATTTAACAAAATATCGGGGTATCAATGTGCCCCAACAGCACTTGCATCTATGTGCCTCTGCCTACTACAAACGAAATCAACATTTTATAACCAACCATTGATAACCAACAGCAGATTAAGATGGACATCTTAGCTGAACATCACACAAAAAAGAAATTTGGATTATTTTGGAAATCAACGAACAGTTTGAATTCAAGGTCGAGTCCTTCTGTGAACGGGGCGGGCGTTCATGAGCCGGCGGACGTAGCCAATGCATTCCACCGTTATTTCCAGGTTGAGTCACCTCTTCCTAGGCCTGTACAGGTGGTTGATGCTGGGACCTACTCTGGGGACGTTTCTATTGTTTTTACGATAAAAGAAATTTCAGACATTATAAAGAAAATGGAGAGGGTTAAATCTCCGGGTCATGACGGCCTTAGCATCGAGCACCTGAGATATGCGGGAGGACAGTTGTCCCATGTACTCGCTTTGTTTTTTAATATGTGTGTTACTCACGGATACTTATTGGCTGATCTAATGTATACAATCGTAGTGCCTATTGTGAAAAATAGAACTGGGGATATTTCTGATATTTCCTACTACAGGCCCATTTCCCTGGCTTCTGTCATAGCAAAAGTTTTGAACAGTCTGCTTGACAAGCAATTGGATCAACACCTTGAACTACAGGATGCCTAGTTTGGTTTTAGGCCTGGGCTATCTTCCGAGAATGCAATCATGTGCCTCAAGCAGACTGTTCAATACTACACAGACAGGAAAACTCCCATTTTTGCAGCTTTTCTGGACCTTTCAAGGGCGTCCGATCTCGTATGTTACGATGCAGTCAATGCGAAACCAAGCAAAGCCAAGCGTGAAGTGGGTAGGCTCACACTCGGACGTGTATCGGCTGTCGTGCGAGGTGAGTCAGGGAGGGCTCAGCCAGGCTCTTCAACCTTTATCTAATCCAGCTGATCCTTGAACTCGGCAGCACCAGAGTCGGATGTCATATTGACGGGATATGCATTTATAAACAATATTAATTATGCTGACGTTATGGTGAGCCCATCTATCGATCCTCTGAGGCGACTGATCGTTATATGCGAACAATATGCGGAGACTCATGAGCTCAGATATAACGTCTTAAAGAGTGAATTGTTGGTGGCATGACATGTTCGTGCATTCTTCGTGTCGCACTGTGGTGAACCCCCGCGAAAGGTGGACAAATTTAAGTATCTCGGCCACTGGGTCACCGAAGATCTAAAAGACAATTGTGACATTGAAAGGGAACGTAGGTCGCCGGCTGTCCGTTGTAACATGTTGGCCCGCAGGTTCGCGCGTTGTACGAAGCCAGTTAAAGTTATGCTTTTTAAAGCTTACTGTCAATCCTTCTACACGTGCAGCCTGTGGGTTAACTTCACTCAGCGGGCATATAGCGACGACCTATTTGTTCAATATAATAACGCACTGAGGGTGTTGTTGGGGCTGCCTTGGCCTTGTAGTCAGAGATGTTTGCGGATAATAATATTAATGGTTTTACTGCCATTATTAGGAGTAGATGCGCATCCCTGATGACGCGTGTTCGCTGCAGTAACAACAGTATTCTCAGTGTGTTCGCAGATCGGAGGGATTCTCCCATGTTGCAGAAGTGGATGCAGCTTCACGCTAAGTTTTAAGTTAATTTTATGTATGTATCTGTGTCTGTAACCTACTAACACTAGAAGTTAAGTAAGATTGTTACTAACCTTATGGACTCCGGTCTGAAATAAAAGTATTCTATTCTATGTATAAAAATTAAAGCAATAAATAATAAAAAAAAGATTAAGTCTATTTAATGTTATGAGACTTACCAAATGTCTTAATATATCCGACGATGGAACGGTGATGGCGGAAATAAGTCATGCAATCCCTGCGCACTCTCTAATATGAATCTTATAGAATACCTACAGGCTGGCTACCCTACGTCTGTGCTCTAGACTTTGCAAATTGTTTTGACCTAAATATAGATCGCCGATTAGCTTCTTCGCACGCCTCTCCGCTGAGTTCAAAGTTGCAAGGTGGCGTTTTGTAGCACTAGCCCAAATGTGGCTACAGTACTCCACACATGAACGGACCAGTTATCATTCTGCCTATCTTTTTCCCAACTGTGTGATATAGATGATAGGAATATAAAGACATAAACTTAAATAGACATAACAACACTCGCACACACACATACACACCCACACGCACACACACACCCTCAAACACGCATGCACAAACACACATATACCTAGATGTAAACTTTATACATATTTATTAAGTATCTTTAATTAATTAAAAAAAAAAAAAATCAAAGCATTTATTTCAAGTAAACCAGTTGCAGGCACTTTTGAATTGTCAGAAGGTCGGTCAGTCAGTAAGGTGAAGCTAGTCGCCCATTCCAAAGAGAAGGTACCTATGGAGAAGAACGGGCAAGAAACTCCATGGACACTTTTTTTTATTGTATTAAAACTGCAATTTATACACCTAAGAACTCTCTTAAAATTAAATGTAACATTGTGTTAGTAAGCAATGTAGTAAAGTCCAAAAAAAGTGCTCCCTTTCTCCTAACTCACTCATTTTGTTGTGCCCGACAGGGCCCATATGAACTCATTTTATGTACTACCGTCTAAGAATACACGAGGAAAGCAATAAAAGTATTGAGTATTGAGATTTTTATATGGACTAACTACCTATCTGACCTCTACAGGTCTGTTACTAGGTAAAACGATACCCTTTGGTAAGATTGATTGTCAGACTTTCTGGCTTCAGAATGACAATCGGGGTCAAGGATTAAGCGTGCTTTTTTATATAAATTATAAATTAGCGCTTGACCGCAATCCCGATTACCATCAACGATTGCGTCACTGCTTACCATCAGGGTAAGCAGTGACGCAATCGTTGATGGTAAAGCGCACTAGTTTATTAAGAGCCTATTCAATCTAGCCTTGAAGACACTCAAATTGTAGTCCGACGGAAACACCGGCACTGGCAAATTGTTCTAGTCCCTCGATGTACGCAGTACAAAGGAGGAGGCGAAAGGCTTCGTCCGGATCGTAATGGTGTTAACAACGTAAGGGTGGAAACTCGCCGTACGACGGGTCGTCTGATGGTGGAACGGACATGGGGGAATTAAATCATGCAATTCTTTTCCCCGAGGTACGGCGGGATCTCGGTACAGGAAAATGTTCACCCATCCATGGATCGACCGCGATAAGCATATATTAACCTGATCGATCAAGCCATGCTTCTGTTATTACATAGTCTCTACCCTGTAGTGTTTTTTGTTATGAGTAATGTATGAAGATTTGTACAAATCATCATCATCATCATCTCAGTGTTTATCAGCTGGAGCCCGAGGTCCGCTTCTCTGCACGTTCTCCTCCATTTCGCGCGATTTTTAGCATCCTATGGTAAAAGCTTGTTGACACGCATGTCATCCCTTACATATGTGTAAAGATTTGTACTAAATGCATCAAAGAGTTTAAGCATAAATACTTTTACGTACATTTTGTAAAAATCTGTATTTTTCCATTAAAAAGAGACCCCTAAGTTTAGTTTATATGTCTTGGACGCAAAATTTGGAAGACTTCTACCAACACGCACTAGGCACGCGTGGTAGATTTTGGCTCCCTTTCACCGAAAGGAGACTTGTGTACCAGGTCCAGGGGTGAAACATTATAGGCTGGTTATGATTTTGATGATGTATAAATTAGGAGTTGTCTACAATTTCACCCGCGTGGATTTCTGTTAAGAACCTGTTAATTTTCTCATATATATTCAATAGCTCGTTGCATCATAATCTTTACTTAGTGCACCTCGATACCCGACAATCTCTTATGTATTATGCTGTTCAGGTAGATATCTATCAATTAAATCACTGAATTTATTCTCCACTAGGAATTTCTGTCACTGGATGCCTCAGGGTGGTCATCGCTGTCATGGTAGACGGTGAAGGTAGTATGATGGCCTGGTAACGCAGGGCCAACACAGCTAGAGATAGCATAAGACAGGGAGGTTTGGATACTAAATTAGGCTGCGAATCAGGATTTTTCGATTGTAAAAATTATAAAACTCCGTCCACCAAAATCTCTCGCCCTTTACCATTTGCTAGTGCTTTCGCCGGGAAGAACTGGTAAAATAAACTCCGCAGCAGCACAGCTGTCTGTTTAGTTAGAAAATACTTGATTGTAGAATACTGGGTACATAAAATAATTAACATTAGGAGATACAGAACAATAATAGTACGTTATGATACAAGTGCGGTAAGTTGAAAATTACAGCCGAGGCGATATTGCTGCATGCAAGCAGAGGCAGTAATTATCAAAGGGCACGTATGTCACACGACGATTTATACATTATTTACGAAGAAATAAATAAAATTTGGATTTTTTTAAACGTATCAATCTTTTACATAATTTAAAAAGTTAAAAAAATAAAATTATGTACAAGTATATAAAAGAGGAATGGAAATAACTAGAGGGCATCAAAAAATTCATCCGCATCGCTGTCAACAGGAAACGTGCCCAAAAGGCTGGCAGCATTGCCACGTTGTATGGCGATGCTGATTCTTTGGCCAAAAAATAGCCCAGCCCTCTGGTCACGTGAAGAGTCGCAACACGTGTGCACTCGGACCCCATGGCCCTAGTGTTTCAACCCCAAACGAGATTGGAGTATTTCCGTCGTTTGAGGTTTTCCGCACTTGCAGCAGCCGCTGCAGCACAAATTAGTGATGCCTTAAATTTGCAGTCATAAAGTATGTGCCCCGCAAATGAACGAATAATTCGAAATCACACTAATCGATTTTAATAATCCTTTTTATGTGAAAGGATTTATTTTTAATTTTGTTACATAGATTTTTTTAACAAAATCGGTTCAGTAGTCGAAATTAATCGAAATTGTATCGTTAGCTTGCTAAATTTTCCCAACTATGTTCGGATCAGCGTCCAGTTTGACCGGTATTATATTTTTAGAACCCCAAGGCGAGTGAAGTTTCAATATTTTATAGAGAAGATTCTAGATAGAGAATGGGAGCCCAAACATATTTCTGGGGTAGGCCATTCTTCTGTCATCTCCATCTGCTTCTTTCTGAGTTTAAAATGACTTGGTAACGTCGATTACGCAGCATCTTACCCAGTACCCGGATAAAACTCTGATCGTTGAATATATGTAACAGTTTTATCAATAATCTCTTGACTCTGACAGTATCCTTTAAAAAAATATTCACCTTATAAATATGGCTCCACGACTTGTTTCACCAAGTGATCTAACACTTATTTCCAAAGTGCACTACAAAAACGCTTGATGTATATAAAATGATTTTGTGGGGGATGGCGCCATGATGAGAAATGGGGAGAAACATTGACAAGATAAATGGACCAGATTTGAGATGAGATGATTAATTATCCGACGGAAGTGGGTAGCCTTGAAGAAATGTACTAGGAAAGTGAAAATGAAGGAACTTTCTGATGACTTGTTACTTAGTTAAACATGTCTATTATCTGTGTTTAATTAATTATTTAAGCTTTAACAGAGTAAAACGGTAATTATAAGAGATTATTTCCACAATTTAACCTTTAAGAGTTTTGAAGGTTTAAATCTGGTATCAAGTACTTTTATAAATTTATTAAAGAGTGATTGTTTCAAAGCCAGATAATGGAGGAACTAAAGAAAATAGTTACAAAATAAACAGAACTGTATGTGAGTTATTTTGTGTCAAATGTTTTAAGTTTTTAACCTTACAATAAACAATCTTTCAAATACTAAAACCTTTCAAAAGGTTACTTTATACAATTCAGTGTTTTTTTAATATAAATAAACTAGCCCTTGACCTCAACGCCGCCTGATGGTAAGCAGTGAGGCAATCGTTGATGATAAAGCCTGCTAGTTTATTAAGAGCCTATTCGCTCTAGCCTTGAAGACACTTAAATTGTAGTCCAACGGAAACACCTCCGCTGGCAAATTGTTCCAGTCCATCGATGTACGCGGTAGACGAGGCGAAACGCTTCGTTAGGATCGTTGTGATGTCAACAACGTAAGGGTGGAAACTCGCCGTACGACGGGTCGTCCGATAATGGAACGGAGATCGAATTAAATCATGCAATTCCCTCGCACACTCTGCAAAATGCATCCTCTAGATAACTGTAAAATATTATTATTATTGTAGTTAATAGATATAAAGTTACATGCGTTATTCATTTTTTCAAGTCTTTGGCGTAGGCCTACAGAAATACAACATGGTTAAAGTGTGGCAGACAGGGACAGGTTGATGCATTTATGGGATGATAGAAAGAGATGCACATAGAGAACGCAATCCGTCTACATTGTACGACCGAATGCACCGGCTGTGTACGGTTAACAGATAAAATAGTGCAAATATTAAATGTTTAGAATAGAATAGAATACTGTCTTATTATGTACACCATATAGATTACAGAAACATAAATGTAAAATTTTTACAAAGGGTGACACAATGGGCGGTCTTATCGCTAAGAGCGGTCTTTTACAGACAACCTTATATTTATGTACTGTTATCGAATTCCTTACTGAAATAAACTTTCTTAGCCTTGTAAAATGACATCTATTATTAGTTCGTTAATTAGTTAATCATGAGAATTATTGATTAAGAAAATTCTCCATACCTTCTAAAAATAATTTAAATTTGTGTGGCGTTTCGATTATGTAGAAAAAATTCAGGGAATCAAATAAATCAAACTAAAAAGACAACATAAGTAACAATCTATTTCACTTTTCTATGATTGATAGCTTTCGTTAATATTGAGTGCCACAATCATGATAAACATCTGTTTCAAGATAGGCATTGCAATATTTCCCTAAGTAGTGAAGCGCGTTGCACCTTGCCTTGCTGTCTGTACCAGCCCACACGTGTGGCGCAAACGAGCCGGCCTTATAATGAATAGCCGTCGCCTGCCACCATATTTCAGCGAATTAACAAATGACCCGCTGTCATTGTACGCGCGGCGCACAATTTTTCTGCGCACCGTACCTAACGGCTTGATGTAGGTGCGGTTGGCGGTACTGTTACGTTCACGTTGCTGCTGTTGGTACCACCGAATTAATGTTAGGTTTATAGTGTATACGATGTCTGGTAAGGATTGTTATGAGTGATATTGGACTTGTGATTAGTCAGGAACTTGGACATTTCTCAAGACTTTGGTGACTGAACATGGTCATTGTGGTCTCAGAGATGATTTTGCTTGACAACAAAGCATTGTGAATGTTCAAATGATGGTAGTTACAATAAACGCTCAAAACTCCAGTAGCATAACTAAGGACTATATTGCGATGAACTGAGCGAGCGCGCAGCTAGTCCGTATGCGTGTGCGTTTATGAGTGATGTCTTAAGATTCTACAGATAACGTATACTAATTAATTGTCGTCTTACTATGCGAATAATATTATATTTGGGTTGAATTTAGAGGCGATCTGTCATTACTAATATTTACGTAAATGTATCATGTGATGTTAGCTGTTTGGGCTAAGCAATGGGTTCAAGATCAACGAAGTGTGCGTTTGAATATTAATTATTATAATGTGTGGCTGGTAAATATAATTATTGTTATCCACTTATCGGTATTCAGCAGAGCTTATGAACAAGTTTTTTTAAGTAGGTATTCGTTTAAATAAAAAAAAAACACTATGTTAGACAGCTATGACAAAATACTAAAGTGACTCAATATTTAAATAATACAGAAATATTTATTTGATATAATATTAAATTAATAAAATTCCGCATTTAATATACAATATGTAAAGAAAACCCCGTCCGACCCATAAGGATAATAAAGGTTAGGTATACACATGATCAAACAAAATATAAAGTAAACACGAGTACCTAAATCTCGCAGCAAGCATTTATATTATATAAATTGTAAAGTTCTTTTTTATTTATAAAATAATACTGAAGTATTTTTGTCTATTCGTCTGGATGTACAAATGTTGCAGATAAGCGTAAAAACGTCTCAACGGATTGGTAATACGGTTGGCGTAGTAGTTAAACGATTGACTATACAATATGCAAAGAAAATCCCTTCTTCTTCTTCTTCTTCAGCCTATGGATGTCCACTGCTGGACAAAGGTCTCCCCTAAGGCTTTCCACGCTGACCGGTCCTGTGCTACCCGCATCCATCGGCTTCCCGCGACCTTCACTAGGTCATCGGTCCACCTTGTTGGGGGCCTCCCTACGCTGCGTCCTCCAGTACGTGGCCGCCACTCCAGAACCTTACTGCCCCATCGGCCATCGGTTCTACTAGCAATGTGCCCTGCCCACTGCCACTTAAGTTTAGCGACTCGCAGAGCTATGTCGGTGACTTTGGTTCTTCTGCGGATCTCCTCATTTCTGATTCGATCACGCAGAGAAGCTCCGAGCATAGCTCTTTCCATTGCCCTTTGTGAGACTCTGAGCCTTCGTATGAGGCCCATTGTGAGCGACCACGTTTCAGTTCCGTAAGTCATCACTGGCAACACACACTGTTCAAAGACTTTAGTCTTGAGACACTGTGGTATCTTCGATGACGAGAAGATATATCGTAGCTTCCCGAACGCTGCCCAGTTGAGCTGGATTGTACGAGACACCTCTTTCTCGAAGTTGAACCTACCTAGTTGGACTGTTTGTCCCAGGTATATGTACTAGTCAACAACTTTGAGTGCAGAGCAACCAACTAGAATTGGAGTGGGTGCGACATGAGAGTTCGACATGATCTTCATCTTATCCATGTTCATCTTTAGACCCACTTGTTGGGAAGCTCTGCTGAGGTCATTGAGCATTTTGCCGAAAGAAAACCACGTCCGACCCATAAGGATAATAATGGTTAGGTAAACACATGATCAAATAAAATATAAAATTTTACATAACCATCATAGTAACAATACCTACTAATGAATTTTTGAAATAATCTTTTTTTCCGCGAATTAATTCCAACTTCCCTAAAATTTGGTAATTTTTAAAAAAGTGACAACATAATTTTGAACAGTATTATTATGAGTGATGCGACCACGTACCGCGTGCCCTGCCCTTCTTCACCCGCGCATGTATTGTCTCCGCACATGTATTAAGTTACTTCGCTTTTGCGAAAGAATTTTTTTTTAGTGGGACTTTTTTTTAAGTTTAGCACGGTTTGTGGGCATTAGTAGAATCAGTTATCGATACCTAAGGATACCTTCACGGATCGGATAAGGTTTTCTTTACATATTGTATATTCAATAAAATATTATATTTAGACCCTTCATTTGAACTTACGGCTCACTGATTCATGGTTTCACTCACTGGTATCTGCAGGCACCTGTAACCGCTAGATCGTCTTGATTCCTAACCTAACGCTGAAATGTTGAACTACAATCACTTTTTCACGATAATGATACATGTGTATATTTCCCTAGAAGGCCGTAGGTCAAATTAAACGCCAAACAATTGCCTATGGACTTTTGGTCGACACTGTAAATTAAACATAATGTTTAATATACAATTTTAAAGAAGTTTTAAGATATTTCTTCTAAGAAAAAAAAGGAAATTTATTTAATATAGTATGCACAACATTACAGAATTGAATCCCAAGATATAGATCCAGAGAAATTTCATACTAAAAAGTGGCATAAAACATAGTTGAATACAATAAAACAAGAAGTTTAAAGCGTTACGCCTCGTTTTTTATACGGTGTACATCGAGGGACTGGAAAAATTTGTCAGCGGTGGTGTTTTTGTCTGACTACAATTTAAGTATGTACTAGCGCGCTTTACCATCAACGATTGCATCACTGCTTTGCTTGCTGGCGCGATTGCCGTCAAGCACTCGTAGAATAGAATAGAATACGAATAAATAAATTTGAATTTGAATTTGAATTTGAATACTCTTTATTATGTACACCATATAGATTACAGAACATAAATAAAAAGATTTTACAAAGGGTGACACAATGGGCGGTCTTATCGCTAACAGCGATCTTTTACAGACAACCTTTCAACCTGTCGTACATAATTATAAAAAGTGCTAGCCTAATTATACTAAAACAAAAAAAAAAACACCGTTTAAAAATCTGAATTACCCATTTACCCATTTGCCAATTAATCGCAATCTGTGAATTGCACACTTATTTACTCAAATCCCACTTTAGCTACCACTACGATGGAGGTAAAAAGTTTTCAAATCTTCTAGCTAATATTTAACAGTTGACACCTGAAGTTTATTCCGTTTTTCGATCCAGACAAAGCCGATTTCCCACTGGTTGGAATCCAGTCGCATTCCAGTACTTCGAGCTTTCCCCATCGGATTAGGGCCGAGGAACTTTGGTCGAAACCTATTACTGATTTATAGACAACTGTTTTATGATCAGTTGGTTCATTGGCTTAAAATGGTTATGGATAGCAATGTGTGACATGTAGGAGGTAAAGCTGAGAAGAATAAATATGACCTACGCTCTGTAAAGGCCAATTTAAATGCTAAAGGTTTTTGTACGGGGTTGTGTGACCACATACACGAAATGTCAATATGCACGGGTTGTGTGACCACGATACACGAATGTTAATGTTGAGATTAAATGATGTCAGCTAGTAGGAAGTGGTGGATGTTGTCAAGATAAAATGACCTGTACTAGCGAGTGTCTTTAATTCATTGATCATACACAGTTTACTTGAAATACAAATACAAATATTTATTGGATCGAAAAATACATTTTCAATTTATGTTTACACTAGCTTTCCGCCCGCGGCTTCGCTCGCGTGGAGATCGGTTATATCGCGCTTTTAGATTTCCCTCGTGAATATAATATTTTTCCGGGATAAAAAAGTACCCTATTATTTAATCCGGACTTCTACCTTATGTCTGCAAAATTTCAAAATAATCGGTTTAGTAGTTACGGCGTGAAAGCGGAACAAACAAACAAACAAACTCACTTTCCGATTTATAATATTAGGATATATATAATGCAATTTTGGCAGATGTGCCAGTGGACTAACTAGTTCTTGAATTTTGACCTTATGTCAAACTTTAAAAATATGAGAGTGAGACGGTGAAGAGTGAAATTGTATGTAGTAAGAGTAAGTGTTGAAGTGGTGATTATGTTTAGAAAGAGTTTGTGGTGTGTAGTGAATTTTGGTTGAGTGAGTGTATGTTTGTATGTGTGAATATTTAGCGCTTATGTGAAAATAAAGAGGAAATATTAAATGTAGGTCGCGCAAGATTGATGCTATGCTATGTCATCCAAATTAATTATGTACCTATATAAAACAAATCTAAGTTTGTCCGTACAGTTTTAAGAGATCATTTAGACACCTGTCCTCATACTGTTAGTAGTATTTAAAATCTTTAGACACTTATAATATAATTATCACACTTATCTCTCTCTCGCATTTGTAGGACAACGTTTATTACGTTAACTGCAAGGAACTTACATTTAAACTAGAATGTGAGCTATCGATCAAAACGAGAAAGTTTAAATGAATATTTAGGTATGGATGCGAACTTTTTAATTTTATTATTGGATTTTAAATAAAATATCTGCAAGAACTCAGAATTTAATGTCATTGCAAATACCTAATAAAAGTCACACACTTATTATGCATACAATGACTAAGTGCACATTTATTAATTATTACGAAATTTATGGTCACCCTACATACAAACAAAATAACTTGTATATGATTACCGCAAAAAACTTACTCAAAGAATGATATTCCGCATCCAGAGTATGACTCACTATTGCAGCCATTAATGGCACCCTTTTTCACCATCTTTTTTCTAATCGAAATTGTTGGTTTCAAACAAAATTACAAGAAATAAATACGGGTAACACTTAGAAAGAGACAGAGGGCTACTGGGACGCTTTCTCCCTCGGACCGTGTTCTCTTCAAATAAAGCTTTATTTCCGATCGACCTTATTGCTCTTGCGATAGAGTCTTCTTTTAAATAAAAGTCTTATGCAAGTTAACATTCCAGTTTAGATATAATTTCCTTGGTTAACTGCCAGTACGTCATATCGTTGTTTCTATCTTTTTGTTTTTGTATCAAGAACTGTCGTTATCAGAGTAAGTTGTGATGAACCATCCATGTTCCCACGCAAGTTATCATGATCTTCACTTACGTCCTATTTATAGTGGTTTTAGATACGACCACGCTTCAACAGTGGAAACTAGGGATGTAACGGACGCAGTTATATCGGAACCGGAATCGGAGTCTGAACCGGAGGCGGAGCCAGGGTCAGAAGTGGTGGTAGGAGAGAGATTTTTTTATTTAAACACAAAAAACATTATTCAGTAAATTTTTTCATTTAAATTTTTTATTGTAAAATTAAACACAAACAGTGAAAAGAAAATTGGCATGTTTCTAAAGTTATATGTACTTTCTAAGTATATCTTGGACAGCAGTGACTGAAGGTGAAGGAAAACATCTTGAGGAAACCTGGACTTTATAAGTCTGAAATCGCCAACCCGCATTGAGCAAGCGTGGTGATTACGCTCAATCCTTCTCTGTATGAGAGGAGACCTATGCCCAGCAGTGGGACGATAAAAAGGTTGATGATGATGATGATGATGATGATCAATGAACAAAAGCTTTGAAACAAATGTGTTGACTCCAAAACCAGCGAAAAATCAAAACAAATGTCATATCAGCAGCAATGGGTTTTATTTTGACAGTTGAACGACATTCATTGCGTTACTTAGATACCGACATAGCCGACTAGACAGTAAGCAGACACATTTTCTGAACTGATTCAAATTGATAGTAATAGTCCGTTACGCGATTGAGATGCAGCACCCTAATTACGTAACACACTGTACTGTAAGTTGGCATCATTTTGAACCTTATTGCTAGTCCATTGGTCCACATGTTCGATAAATGTGTGTACTCAATAACGTAAATAACGCAATGAATGTTGTTGAACTGTCAAAATGGAAACCATTGCTACTGATAGTGTGTTACTCAATTACACTGCTGTTCATAACAGTCGGCAGGCCGCTGCCGCTATGTTATGCTTTAATAACCTCCGATTGAGTCTGTTTTGTGAAATGTCTCCGACCGACAAATTAATAGACGATCGGTCGAAACGTCTACAGACTGCTCCCGACTCGCCCGAAAAGTCCTCGCCTACATTAAATATTTCCAATCGCAGTAACAGTGACAATTATTATGATTTAGTTTCGGAGGCGTCTGTGTACCTGGCCAAAATCAACGAACTGGTTAACGATAACGGTTCTCGTATAAATGTCGCGAATAAGTCAGCTATTATGGATATGACTCAACGAGTCACAAGTATCGTGTCTTTGTTAGCCTTAAAATCATCGTGTAACGAAACCAAGCTTGCTAATACCGAGCGCGAATTAGAAATAATTAAATTAAAATCCGGCGTTAAAACCATTAATGAGGACAATAAAATGTCGTACGCAGATTCTTTGAAACTGCGGCTACCTAAAGTTGCCCCCGCTATTGAATCAAAAGTGCCTCTGCCTTGTGTCGTCGCCTATCCGACCCAAGAGCGATCAGCTGACTATGCGTCATCATCCGCCACTAAACAAGCTCTTATGAAAGCGATTAGACCAAGTGACGATGGGTTTCAAATAGTCGGTATTAAAAAAACCGCCAAATCGGGGGTTGTTTTACGTGTAGCGAATGAAAACCAATTGAAAAAGTTAGAATCGGTAGATGCTATAAAGTCTGCGGGTCTTCGCTTAGAAAAACCAAAGGGTCGCCGCCCCCGTCTATTAGTTAAGGACATTCCCGCCTCAATGGAAGACAAACATTTTTTGCAAGCTATTTACCGCCAAAACATTAAAAATGAGTTGCCAATAAAAGAAGACGATTTCATTAAATCCACCAAAATAGTCCGTAGGCGTTCTACCGATACCGGTCGGAAATGGATAGGCATAGAAATTGAACCTGAGGTACGTAAACATCTTGTGACTACCAAGGATAAATTATTTATTGACTGGGCCACTTGCCGTTTTGTTGATGATATCGAGGTAGTTCGTTGCGCGTATTGTCAACAATTCGGTCATGTTAAAAAGCATTGCGCTAATAAATCACCAACCTGCGCTGTCTGTTCCGAGGCTCACGAAACCAATGTTTGCCCGCATAAGGGCGATTCGAATTTTACCCCGGTTTGCGCGGCGTGTAAACGATTTAAAAAACCCTATGATCATAGATGCGGGTCGGACCAGTGCGGTACCTATAAATTAAAACTCGAACAACTTATCCTACATACTAATTACTAATTAAGATGGATAGGTTAAACATAGGGCAATTAAACCTTCACAACGATAAGGTGGCGACATCAGAGTTAGATAAATTAATTATTGACTACAACTTAGACCTTGTACTCATTCAGGAACAATATCAAAACTCACGTTTACGTCACAGGGTAGTACAACTGGATTGCAAGGCACGAGCCGGAATTTATGTTGCGCGGTCTTCTAACTTTACGGTAACGTCTTTACGTGACCTCATGACGCCACACTGTGCGGTTGCCGAAGTATCATCAGCTTCTTTTAAAGTATTCGTTGTAAGCTGTTACTTTCAATACTCAGATCCTGTTACTCCTCATATACATAATCTCCGTCATGTCTTGCGGTCACTCGCGGGCTGCAAAGTTATCGTTGGCGCGGATGTCAACGCGTCATCGTCTCTGTGGTATGGCAAGGTTCGGGCCACCGATACCGAACGACGCTGCGCTGTTGAGGATTTCATTGCTGAGATGAACCTATCGATTCATAATACCCCTGATGCACCACCTACTTTCTGCAGCCAAATGGGCGAATCTTGTATTGACGTCACACTTTCAAGTGCCGACGTACGTTTGGATAGGTGGCGTGTCCTACCGGACGCGTCTTGTAGTGATCATCGCCTGATCGTGTACGAATTTGTTCCTGGTTATATTCAGGGTCCGTTTCATATTCCCGGTAATTTCAGATATAGATGTAAAGGCGCGAACTGGGAATTTTTCGGCTCGCTTTTTGCATATCACGCCAAAGAATTCACTCGGAACGGGCTGTCAGCCGAAGAAAATGCTGACATTATGTCAGAAACCTTTACCTACTGTGCTGACATTGCCATTGGTCGCGGATCTATGACCAATATTCGTAGATGTGACTGGTGGAGTGATTATTTAGTTGAACAGCGTAAAAGATATCGCAGAGCGCGTAGACAGTTAAATAAACTCAAGAGCCGAAAGATTACTGGAGATCTTCTTACGTTCGCTTTAAATGCTTTTAGAGTTGCCAAGTCACGCTACAAAGCATCGGTGGAAAAATCTAAGGGTAACTTGTTGCGAAAAATCATTGATAAACTTGACAGGGAGGGTCCGTGGTCTCCCTTATATCACGAATTTAAAGCTAACAGATCGGTCGACCTTGCATACGTTCAAAACATTAAAGTCAATGATAAGCATACCACAGGCATAGAGGAAACAACAGAAGTGCTAATTAATACACTTATCCCTGATGATTCACCGGCTAACGATAGCGACTACCACCAACAGATTAGAGCGTGGGCTCCTGTGCCACCTGAATCACCAATGTCAGACGTACCATCTAATGACGAATTTATAAATATTGTTAGAAAACTACCGGTCAACAAATCATCAGGTGAAGATAAAATATCTAATAGGATGATTAAAGAAGCGTGTAAAACAGCGGGTGATGCCATCTTAACTGTATACAACCGATGCATTGCTGAAGGCGTTTTTCCTCGTAAATGGCGACGCGGTTTCATACGAATAATACCAAAGTGTGGTGACAAACCACCGGATGATCCGAAGTCATATCGTCCTATCACACTTCTACCATCTTTGGGTAAACTTCTTGAGCGCCTCATCGTTCCACGTTTACTACCGAACGGTCCAAAATTCCATAATAATCAGTATGGCTTCACCATAGGTAAATCTACAGTCGACGCGGCGCTTTCTGTCAGAAGAACCGTTAACCAATCCGAAAACAAGTACGTAATTGGGATCTTCCTGGATATTTCTGGGGCTTTTGATAACGCCTGGTGGCCTATGCTGTTGTTAAAATTAAAAACCCGCGGTTGCTATAAAAACATATATAATCTCGTTTACTCTTACTTTATAAACGGTTCCGCGGTACTTAAGCTCGGTCATTTTTCTAGTACTAAAACACTAACCATGGGATGTCCTCAGGGTTCAGTTGTCGGTCCTTATTTATGGAATTTGGGTTTTGATGACTTCCTCGCGATCCCGCTTCCTTGCGGCTGTTCACTTACTGGTTACGCGGACGATGGCCTACTGCTCATTCAGTCAAGTACCCGAGCTGGACTTGAGAACTTGGCCAATACTTGCCTAAATTTAATATCTCAGTGGGGTGATCGTAACCGCCTAACGTTTGCGCCACATAAAACCTATCAACTTCTACTAAAAGGTAATCTTAAATCATTGCCTACTATTAAATTTAATAACGTTCCCATTAAAAAACAGCAACCCGTATGCTATCTTGGTATGATCTTAGAAAGGAATTTTTCATTTATAGAACATATAAAAATAGTTGGTGAAAAAGCTAAAAGGAACTTTTATGCCCTAACTAGAATATCGAAAGCAACTTGGGGTCTATCATTCCTAACTTTAAAAACTATATATGGAGCTACCTACTTAGGATGTATGTGCTACGGTGCACCTGTTTGGGCCGATAGGGCCAGCATAGGGGCGGCACGACGTAAACTGCTTCAAAGCCAACGTTTGGCATTGATATTTTTATGCAAGGCGTATAGAACGGTCAGTACTGAAGCCTTACCGGTACTGGCAGGTGTACTTCCAGTCGACCTTGAGGTACAGCGACGTGCTTCAATGTACTACTCCGCGAGGGGGGAGGCCATGGACACTAATTTTGTTACACAACGCGACTTTAATAAAATCTCTAGATTATTTAAACCTCAGACTGAAGTCTGGGAGGACCTCTTATCCGAATGGCAAAGTAGGTGGGATAATTCCATCAAGGGCCGGCACCTCCATCTATTCTTTCCATCCGTTGGCGATCGGCTGGCTAGGACATGGCTGGAGGTTGACCACTGCGTTGCCCAATTTCTCACAGGTCATGGCAACTTTAAAAGTAAACTGTATTCTTTTAAACTTGTTCCTTCCCCTTTGTGTCAGTGTTCTACATCGAACTGTGAATTTGAACAGTCCGCACATCACATCTTGTGGGTGTGTGTTCTTTGGCAGAATGAACGCAATATTATGTTGGATAGTGTACAAGTTACATCCGGAGTCGTTTATTATACGGACCTTGTAGAAACTAGAACCAATTTCCGTGCGTTCAGGCGCTTTTGCCATACCTATTATTGGAATCAATTGTAACAGCTAATACCTACTTAGGACCCATTAACTTAATCAAATTTTATTCCGTGGTGTTTGGCAATCTGGGCTTCTCCCAGTTGCAATAATGTCCCTTTGTGCCGATTGGCCTAGTTCTGTTCTGTCTCCTGCTTGTTATGGAGGGAAGTGGAAAAAATATCTTTTTTCTTACTCCTCCGCTATTCTTTTCTGATTAATTTGTTGCGGGACCCAAGACAGTTGAATCGTTTCTCCGGGACTCGTCGAGCTTCATTGCTCGGCGTTTTTCTGGCGGTCGCCACTGTTGATTCTGGCTTTCAGGAGTTGCAGTGGTTGGGAAAAGTGTGGCGGGTTTTGTCCCAATTAAAAAAAAAAAAAAAAAAAAAAAAACCTCCGATTTAAAAGTATCGGAACCGAAATTGGAACCGAAGGTATGATAGTAATCGGAAGTTCCGACTTAACGGAGTCGGAGTCGAAGCTCCGTAGCATTCCTGGTGGAAGCAACTGAGGCCGCTGAGATCCCGTCGTTGGCCATCGACGCGCGGTCACGCCTCGACGGCTTTAGTCTTCGTGGGTTGATGTCTTCTTCTTCTTCAGCCTATGGATGTCCACTGCTGGACAAAGGCCTCCCCCAAGGCTTTCCACACTGACCGGTCTTGTGCTGCCCGCATCCATCGGCTTCCCGCGACCTTCACCAGGTCATCGGTCCACCTTGTTGGGGGCCTCCCTACGCTGCGTTTTCCAGTACGTGGCCGCCACTCCAGAACCTTATTGCCCCATCGGCCATCGGTTCTACAAGCAATGTGCCCTGCCCACTGTCACTTAAGTTTAGTGACTCGCAGAGCTATGTCGGTGACTTTGGTTCTTCTGCGGATCTCCTCATTTCTGATTCGATCACGCAGAGAAACTCCGAGCATAGCTCTTTCCATTGCATTCTTTTCTTTGCATTGCAGTTCTGCTCAGTCAGAGTGTATGAGGCCCATTGTGATGTCTGCATAGCTTGAAAGATTAACAACAAATGAATATCTAATGTACCCTTAAACGTATCAACCTACTTCGTATAACAATGTTATAAATAACAACCCCTTATTCGCCGCCATTTTGTATGCATGGCAAAACACTTAACAATATTCAAATGGGAATTCCGATCTAAAGCAATTTATCGTTTGACCTGAACTTAATGGTTGTGCGTGATATATTGAGTTATGATTGCGTTTGATAATAGGTACCTAATACTGGCAACCATACTAGAAACCGGATCTTTTAGATATACAAACGTGTAACGGTAGGAAAAGGGTATAAATAATACCAAGGGAATGGCTTCTTTGTGATATCAAACGATATTGGAAAGGTTTCAATGCAGCAGCACAGCTGTCTGTTCATTAAAAAAAAACACATGACTTTATACAACACTATGTAGGTACAGTAATGAACACGAGAAAACACAAGAGCGATGAAATTATTTACCATATGCCAGCTAGCCACGCTAAAATACCAGAAAAGCAAAATGAAAAAATTAAATATCATTAAATGGAAATATAAATAAGTAAAAACTTATAACCTAAATAAAGAGGTAATTAAATTAAGTAGTCCTAAAATTATTATTGTAACAATAATTTCCGTTGAAACAAATGCCGTCTCAGCAATCATCCGGAATGCTCGATCTCATGTGACATGATGTAATTTGCATTTAAGCGGAAAATGATAATTGCTCAATTACTTAAACTTTACTCTTCAATTACGAAATGAAATACACAATCATTGCTAACTAGCATGCCACGTGTCCTGCACGCGTTGTCCTGCAAATGGACCCCAAATTACAAACAAGTAGACTAATAGTGAAGGGGTGGAAATAAAAAATTAAAATTGATAGCTTCAAATTGTAGCAATTATACTAACACAAAAGCCGTCAGGATTGGTGATCATTAGTTTTAAAGAGTATAAGAGTATCTTTCGAATTACATTAAATAGTTATATAATAAGCCCGCGGCTTCACGAACGTAAACATAAGAAAATATCCCTCAGGAAATTACAACCACAATTGAAAGTAAATGTGAAATGTGTAAATATACAATATGTAAATAAAACCCTGTCCGATCCGTGAATGTATCGATAACTGACTCTACTAATGCCTATATTGACGGGATAAACTTAAAACTTCCCCCAAAAAAAAAAAAAAAAACGAGTGTGCTTATGACCACACGACTGAAGTGAAACTTCTTTCGCACCATCTGTATGTATATATATATATGTGTGTACAATATATACATGTATACACATATACATATATTAATTTTCTATAAATATTTAAATTTATTTCATGCTTTCATTTATAAATTAATATTTTTGCATAGACCTCCAATTTAAAAAAAAAAGTGGATTCCCTCGGGGCCAAAAGGTCGGGCTCTTCCTCCTGAATCAGGGGACCCCAACTCGGGTAGTCCACGACCTCTGATTCCCGAGATAATCCACGGGGGGGTGAGGTAACTAAAGGGGGTCGGGGGGGATAGGTTTCGTGGGGTTGCGGGGGAGGGAGGGGGAGGGGGAAAGGGGGCAGTGGATTCCCTCAGGGCCAAAAGGTCGGGCTCCTCCTCCTGATTCAGGGGACCCCAAACTCGGGTAGTCCACGACCTCTGGTTCCCGAGATAATCCACGGGGGGGTGAGGTAACTAAAGGGGGCGGGGGGGGGGAGGTCAGATTTCGTGGGGTTGCGGGAGGTAGGGGGGAGGGGGAGAGGGGGGGAAGGGGAGAGGGTGGAGTGGATTCCCTCGGGGCCAAAAGGTCGGGCTCCTCCTCCTGATTCAGGGGACCCCAAACTCGGGTAGTCCACGACCTCTGGTTCCCCTGATAATCCTCGGGGGGGTGAGGTAATCAATGAGGGGGGTCGGGGGGTGTTCGCAGCGTCATGTTCTCGAAGAAATTCATAGTTCTTAATCAATCAAGGTACTTAGCTTAATAATTGAGCTTATGAGGCTCGAAAGCAATTTGTACTTTGTGTCCAATTATCGTATTGTGACGATATCTTCTTCTATACTTTCAATTATATCAGAAATGTTCAGCAAAAATATATAAAACAATATAAAAGCCAGAACAGAACGAAATTTATAAATTATTTGTGCTCTTAGGTAATCAATTGTTAACAAATCTTAAAAAGATCCAAAAAATATATATTGCCTTCGGCGAGATACGAACTCACAACTTCATACTCGACTCAATTGTTAACAAATCTGAAAAAGATCCAAAAAATATATATTGCCTTCGGCGAGATGCGAACTCACAACTTGATACTCGACATGTCATGCAATATTTACATGAGCCAACTCCTTGGTTGTAGTACAGACGAAATAGGACTATACTTTGCTTCCGTTCGCCTTGCCCGATCATTTTTCGTAACATTTTTCGTAACGCTTTCGCCAGTTTACTCCCCAAGTCAAGCGTGCCTAAAGAAGTTTCACTTCAAAAATCTTTCGCAAAAGGAGGTAAATCAATACGTGTGCGGTAGGCAATACATGCGCGGGCGAAAGGGGACAGGACACGCGGCATGCGGTCGTATCGCTATTCGCTCATAATAATACCGTCAAAAATGGTGTTGTCACTTATTAAAAAATTACTAAATTTTGGGGAAGTTGGAATTAATTCCAGGAAAAAATATTTCAAAAATATTTCTATATAAAAAGAATGTTTCAAAATTCATTAGTATTGTTACTATGATGCTTATGTAAAATTTCATATTTTATTTGGTCATGTGTTTACCTAACCTTTATTATCCTTATGGGTCGCCCGAGATTTTCTTTACATATTGTATAGTCTTACTTCCTACCTTCCTACCTTCTCTGTATTAGAGGAGACCTGTGCCCAGCAGTGGGACGATAAAAAAAAGGTTGATGATGATGATAGTCTTACTTTGTATTGTTTAACTGCTACACCAACCGTAGTACCAATCCATTCAGAAGTTTTTGCGCTTATCCGCAAAATACATCCAGACGAATAGACAAAAATACTTCAGTATTATTTTATAAATCCCCGGCGGCGGTGTTTCCGTCGGACTACAATTTGAGTGTCTTCAAGGCTAGAGTGAATAGGCTCTTAATGAACTAGTGCGCTTTACCATCAACGATTGCGTCACTGCTTACCATCAGGCGGGATTGCGGTCAAGCGCTGGTTTATAAATTAATAAAAAAAAAAAAAAAAATAAACTTTATATTTTATATAATATAAATGTTTGCTGCGAGATTTAGGTACTCATGTTTACTTAGTTTGAAATTTTTTAACGACTCAATTATTCACATCAAATTATTCAATGTTCTTGTTTAGCTACAAAACTAAATCTGCGGTACACTTTTATATCATATGCCAAATATAAAAATGTCGTTATAAGTTAACAGAAAAAGTTTTTAGTGTAAAGTTATTTTTTTTCTTTTTAGGGCATCTAAATAAAATTTAGAGTTTTAGAAAGAATTTTTACTTTTTATATATTGTTTGTAGGATTTTATAATAAGTAAAGAATTAGAATGTCTGAAAAATCTTAATGTTTCAGTTTAAATAAACATATTTTGTTTTTTGATTGTAGATAACTGGGGGACCCTGAGTAAAGAGAGAAGAAGAGTAGAAGAGAAGACATATACACATTAGATTAAATTTTGTAAACATCCTTCATAGGAAACCACAGCATTCATAGTATTTACAACTAGATGGTAAGCAGGATAAAAAACAAACAGAGAGAGGGGGACATATATATGTTTCAGTTATAACATGTTTTGCGTTAGAACTCGTTTTCCCCAGTTAAAACTAGTTTTTACTAAATGCCTTTGTTAAAACTAGAAATACCCTGACAAAACTTGAATTTACCACTAATATATTTGATTTTCAGATAAAACTAGTTATCACTCCGAGCTTTAGTTACAACTGGCACTAGAGAAACTAATTTGGGATTGAAAACAAGATATAATCATAAAAAAAAAATATTAAAAAGATCTAAGGCACAAACTTTGTACCTAGTAAAAATAATAATCTTATACTAGAGAAACATTTTAAGGAACTAACAACATTAAATAAAAGTAAATGATGTTGCAACTTCAAGGTTTTTGTAATTTGGTGGTATTATAAGAGGCTGTACAATCGTAGCTTCACTGACGTAATCCGTGACTTTTGCTGCGATTGGCGATTCTCGAGGTAAAGTCGAAGTCATAAGCCTGCTCACGGGTCTATACCAAACATCGCTTTGTATGGTGACTGTTTGTAGTATCATTATCTTGCAACCATGGAGCTAAAATATTCTCTATGATTTGGTTAGCCATTTCCGGCTTAGGCTCTGTTTTAGTTTTCCAAGGACTAGTTGACACTGTGGAAAAAAAGAAACGAACTAATTTATGACAGAATTTACAAATTGTCTGCCGTTATCGGAGTGTAAGATGCAAGGAGGACCAAATGTCAAAAATATATCAATCAACTGTTAGGTGACCTTCCCGGCTGCCATACTTTCAGTGCACGCAACAAATTTTGTTAAACGGTCCTGACACACCATTATATTATACACTTAAAGCCCCGATCTTCTTTTGTTTTCATGTCGATAAGATCGACTTGGCAACAGCTGGTCATTTCAGAATATAGTATGGGTTTTGAAACAAGTTCTTTTTTCTTCATACTTTTTTTATGCTGACAAGTTTCACACATAGAGAGAAAAATATTTATCATTTTCAAAGTAATCATATTTTAGTGAAGTTTCATTTTTAAGTCTATCCCGACAACCAATGCTGACCGACCACATGAGCGGCTCCAATTATATCAAAAATTTCATCTACATACAAGTAGTATTTCATGGGTTCCTGTCTAGTCACTAATTTTCATATTCCACTAATATTAATTACCTTAGATCGCTTCAGTCTTCTGTACTGTTTCTGAGATTTCTGAACAGTTAATTGTGCTTCTTCAATTTCGTCCACTAAAGTGTCCTAGATTTCTTTTGTCATATTATAAAAGTAGTCCTCTTTCTTTTCGTGATCACGAATCACAATTTAATAATAATTCCTCTTTCCATCGCGTTTCCTCATTTAAATTTGCCATGACAATTGCACTCGAATCAATCTATATGTGCTTCTCAGAATAAAAACAAAGCGGGAATGAATGCATCAAGCATACAGCGCACGGGTGGTGTTCGGAAAGGGATTCCACCGCACTTGTCCAAAGTTTTCGAAACGCGACCAAACAGAATATGGTATGATGAGTCGAAACAGTTTTAACTAACCAGCTTCGAAAAAACGCGGTTTGTCTAATCATCATCATCAACCTTTTTATCGTCCCACTGCTGGGCACAGGTCTCCTCTCATACAGAGAAGGATTGAGCGTAATCACCACACTTGCTCAATGCGGGTTGGCGATTTCAGAGTTCATGTTTCCTGACCTGGAATCGAACCCGCGCACTCATACTTGAGAGGCTGGTGTTTTAAGCACTAGGCCACCATGACTTTGTCTAATAATAACTAGTATTGAGTGATAAAAAAATTTGAGCATTAGGTACTTCTAGTTTTAACAAAGACAATTAGTAAAAACTAGTTCTAACTAGGAAAAACCGCGTTCTATCTAAAACCTAGTTTTAACTGTAACATATATATGTAATATATGTATATATATTATATGTTTTTTATACATGGGAGTTATATATAGATACTAGCTGACCGGCAAACGTTGTTTTGCCATATAAATAATACATTAAATTACTAAAATGGCTATTAAAAAATAAGGGTTGATCGTTGCTACTTTCAATATTCAGATCCTGTTACTCCTCATATACATAATCTCCGTCATGTCTTGCGGTCACTCGCGGGCTGCAAAGTTATCGTTGGCGCGGATGTCAACGCGTCATCGTCTCTGTGGTATGGCAAGGTTCGGGCCACCGATACCGAACGACGCTGCGCTGTTGAGGATTTCATTGCTGAGATGAACCTATCGATTCATAATACCCCTGATGCACCACCTACTTTCTGCAGCCAAATGGGCGAATCTTGTATTGACGTCACACTTTCAAGTGCCGACGTACGTTTGGATAGGTGGCGTGTCCTACCGGACGCGTCTTGTAGTGATCATCGCCTGATCGTGTACGAATTTGTTCCTGGTTATATTCAGGGTCCGTCTCATATTCCCGGTAATTTCAGATATAGATGTAAAGGCGCGAACTGGGAATTTTTCGGCTCGCTTTTTGCGTGTCACGCCAAAGAATTCACTCGGGACGGGCTGTCAGCCGAAGAAAGTGCTGACATTATGTCAGAAACCTTTACCTACTGTGCTGACATTGCCATTGGTCGCGGATCTATGACCAATATTCGTAGATGTGACTGGTGGAGTGATTACTTAGTTGAACAGCGTAAAAGATATCGCAGAGCGCGTAAACAGTTAAATAAACTCAAGAGCCGAAAGATTACTGGAGATCTTCTTACGTTCGCTTTGAATGCTTTTAGAGTTGCCAAGTCACGCTACAAAGCATCGGTGGAAAAATCTAAGGGTAATTTGTTGCGAAAAATTGTTGATAAGCTTGACAGGGAGGGTCCGTGGTCTCCCTTATATCACGAATTTAAAGCTAACAGATCGGTCGACCTTGCATACGTTCAAAACATTAAAGTCAATGATAGGCATACCACGGGCATAGAGGAAACAACAGAAGTGCTAATAAATACACTTATCCCTGATGATTCACCGGCTAACGATAGCGACTACCACCAACAGATTAGAGCGTGGGCTCCTGTGCCACCTGAATCACCAATGTCAGACGTACCATCTAATGACGAATTTATAAATATTGTTAGAAAACTACCGATCAACAAATCATCAGGTGAAGATAAAATATCTAATAGGATGATTAAGGAAGCGTGTAAAACAGCGGGTGATGCCATCTTAACTGTATATAACCGATGTATTGCTGAAGGCGTTTTTCCTCGTAAATGGCGACGCGGTTTCTTACGAATAATACCAAAGTGTGGTGACAAACCACCGGATGATCCGAAGTCATATCGTCCTATCACTCTTCTACCATCTTTGGGTAAACTTCTTGAGCGCCTCATCGTTCCACGTTTACTACCGAACGGTCCAAAATTCCATAATAATCAATATGGCTTCACCATAGGTAAATCTACAGTCGACGCGGCGCTTTCTGTCAGAAGAACCGTTAACCAATCTGAAAACAAGTACGTAATTGGGATCTTCCTGGATATTTCTGGGGCTTTTGATAACGCCTGGTGGCCTATGCTGTTGTTAAAATTAAAAACCCGCGGTTGCTATAGAAACATATATAATCTCGTTTACTCTTACTTTATAAACGGTTCCGCGGTACTTAAGCTCGGTCATTTTTCTAGTACTAAAACACTAACCATGGGATGTCCTCAGGGTTCAGTTGTCGGTCCTTATTTATGGAATTTGGGTTTTGATGACTTCCTCGCGATCCCGCTTCCTTGCGGCTGTTCACTTACTGGTTACGCGGACGATGGCCTACTGCTCATTCAGTCAAGTACCCGAGCTGGACTTGAGAACTTGGCCAATACTTGCCTAAATTTAATATCTCAGTGGGGTGATCGTAACCGCCTAGCATTTGCGCCACATAAAACCTATCAACTTCTACTAAAAGGTAATCTTAAATCATTGCCTACTATTAAATTTAACAACGTTCCCATTAAAAAACAGCAATCCGTATGCTACCTTGGTATGATCTTAGAAAGGAATTTTTCATTTATCGAACATATAAAAATAGTTGGTGAAAAAGCTAAAAAGAACTTTTATGCCCTGACTAGAATATCCAAAGCAACTTGGGGTCTATCATTCCTAACTTTAAAAACTATATATGGAGCTACCTACTTAGGATGTATGTGCTACGGTGCACCTGTTTGGGCCGATAGGGCCAGCATAGGAGCGGCACGACGTAAACTGCTTCAAAGCCAACGTTTGGCATTGATATTTTTATGCAAGGCGTATAGAACGGTCAGTACTGAAGCCTTACCGGTACTGGCAGGTGTACTTCCAGTCGACCTTGAGGTACAGCGACGTGCTTCAATGTACTACTCCGCGAGGGGGGAGGCCATGGACACTAATTTTGTTACACAACGCGACTTTAATAAAATCTCTAGATTATTTAAACCTCAGACTGAAGTCTGGGAGGACCTCTTATCCGAATGGCAAAGTAGGTGGGATAATTCCATCAAGGGCCGGCACCTCCATCTGTTCTTTCCATCCGTTGGTGATCGGCTGGCTAAGACATGGCTGGTGGTTGACCACTGCGTTGCCCAATTTCTCACAGGTCATGGCAACTTTAAAAGTAAACTGTATTCTTTTAAACTTGTTCCTTCCCCTTTGTGTCAGTGTTCTACATCGAACTGTGAATTTGAACAGTCCGCACATCACATCTTGTGGGAGTGTGTTCTTTGGCAGAATGAACGCAATATTATGTTGGATAGTGTACAAGTTACATCCGGAGTCGTTTATTATACGGACCTTGTAGAAACTAGAACCAATTTCCGTGCGTTCAGGCGCTTTTGCCATACCTATTATTGGAATCAATTGTAACAGCTAATACCTACTTAGGACCCATTAACTTAATCAAATTTTATTCCGTGGTGTTTGGCAATCTGGGCTTCTCCCAGTTGCAATAATGTCCCTTTGTGCCGTTTGGCCTAGTTCTGTTCTGTCTCCTGCTTGTTATGGAGGGAAGTGGAAAAAATATCTTTTTTCTTACTCCTCCGCTATTCTTTTCTGATTAATTTCGTTGCGGGACCCAAGACAGTTGAATCGTTTCTCCGGGACTCGTCGAGCTTCATTGCTCGGCGTTTTTCTGGCGGTCGCCACTGTTGATTCTGGCTTTCAGGAGTTGCAGTGGTTGGGAAAAGTGTGGCGGGCTTGTCCCATAAAAAAAAAAAAAAAAAAAAAAAAAAAAAAAAAAAAAAAAGGGTTGATCGTAGAAGGGTGAAAATTGGGGATTGTATGTATTTTTGTATGTTGTATCATAAAAAAATATAAATTAAAAAATTTGTCTAAAAAATAAAAAAAAAGAATTTAGTGGTGGACTACCCCTAACATTTAGGGGGATGAAAAATAGATGTTGGTCGATTCTCATAGATACCGGTTAAGCACAAAAAATTTCATCAAAATCGGTTGAGCCGTTTCGGAGGAGTTTAAAGCCGAACACCGTGACACGAGAATTTTATATATTAGATATCTCTCCCTCTTTCTTGATATATGTATATATATATATATAATTAAAACGCAGTTTTGATACTGTTTTTCTTTCCTTTTATCATAAACTAAAAAGTGGGAAGATCAGGTTCAGGCCCATTATAAACACCAGCAAACAATTTGTTGCGGCCGTTTTCAAGATCCCAAGCGATTTCGAAATAAAATGGTCTATCCATAATCAATTGTGGTATATTGTAGAACGGCATCCGAGTTGTCGTTTCATTAGCAGAGAATGGATCTGTGGACGTCAATGTTGTTTATATTATTATCATAGAGCCGAGATTCCTGGCTGAAAAGAAAATACAATACGGCAGGAATTTTGACAGTTCGACATTAATCGCACCATTTATGTTGTTAAGTAGGACCATTTTTGAATATACTCGTATGAGGTAATGGATTAGTAGCATTCTATAAAATTATTGAAACTGTATTTCTTTTAGCCCCCCTTGTATGTTTTTTGTTCGTTGTTTGATTGGTGTACAATAAAGAATAGGTATAAATAAATAAATAAAACGTTGCACAAACACTAGGAATTTCTCCTGTATCGTGGCTGCGTTTACAAACATATAAACTTACATACACTAACAGCCAGACCCGGAATACTTGAAGGCAACACAAATATTTGTTCCTTGCGGGGATCGAACCCGCACCACGTAGCGTAGTAGAGAATGTAATTGAAAGTGTCTTATGCAATCAAGGTTGGTATTTGTTTCAACTACACTTGTCGTAAAGTTTACACATGTAGGGATCAACCATTGCATGCCCACTATATTTCTGATTTTGAGTCGGATCGGATTGAGAAATCGGACCTGAGTACGAAACCCTTTAATATATATTATCTACGACATCGCTACACATGAATTTTTTTCGTGTCTCATACACTTTTCTGATAGATTATAAGTAAATTATATTTAAAATATACCTGGTGCTCTTCCAGCTGCACCTATTTCATCGATCTGGATAAACACTTTTTGTTTAATTTTACTTAAAGAAATGGTTTGGTCTTGACTTTCTGGCTTGAAAATTCCTGCCAGATCTGTGGAACCGGCATCAAAAACTGAGTACAGACCCAACTGGAAGTATGAGAAATCATAAATAGCTATTATTATACAGTACACAACGTGATACATATAATATTCGATCCAGCCGTCCCTTGCTGTTCTCTCCAGCGACGCCCTAAGCTGAGGTTCGTACCCCACAGGGGGTGCCCTTAGTGTGTAGTCGCTTAGTTTTTAGTCGCCCTGGCTGGAGGCTTTAAATTCATTTAAGGCATCCACAGGAAAGTGCGGTTAAGTAGTCACGGCCTTTTAAGGTCAACTACGAGATGCCATTGTCAAAAAAAAAAGTGATACTTATACGTAAAAGCTTGTTTTTATGCCGAGTCATCTTTTCATCCGGAAAATGTCTATACCTCTATCTTCACTTCGACCCGACGCACTTCACACTGTGCTTCTTGCATTCAACGGATACCTGCATTCTTCGGTCAATAGTCTTCTGGTACGCGATCGCCACTCTCTCACTCACTTTCGGCCCTAACAGCTATCTGTTCTTCGGATAATGTGCCTTACCTACTGGTACGTAGGTTCTCCTATGGATGTTTTCATTTCTGTTTTTAAGCAAATTAAAAAAAAAAAACTGTTTGACCGGCTAGCTGTAACGACTCCGGGACTGTGGATGATTTAAAAGGAGGTAATTACGATAGACAAAGACGGAGCTTGTGTTTTGGACATTGATGGACAAATCCGACGTTATATGCATTTTTGGCCAATAATAAAAAACAATTGTGCAAAAACAATAGCCAATTAACTTACCCCTTGAAGAAATCCGGTCCAATCTACGAAGGTTTTAATTTTAAATCTTGGGATTCCTATTTTCATTAATTTTAGTCGTGATTTCTTTGTAAGACTGCTAATTAATAGTTTTTGGTTATCAATTTCCCGAATCACATTTTCCAAATTTTTCGCGTCGGTTGGCACAACAAACGTTATAGATGATCTAGAATTTATGAACCTGATTGTTACGACCTGTAAAATGAAAATAATTAATATAGATTTTTTTTAGGATTTTCTTGAATTTTGCCAAGGCAGGAAGGATTTTGCCATTCTGGAGAAAGAAGTAGACTTCCTTTCCTCTAGTAGAACGTTCCCGTGGGTTGATTTTCGACATTTAGGGCGGAGCCGCGGATACTGGCTAATCTATATATTTCATTTATAAAGCTAAAGAGGTTGTTTATTTGTTTGTTTGTTTGAACGCGCTAATCTCAGGAACTACTGGTCCGATTAGAAAAATTATTTTTGCGTTGGATAGCCCATTAATCCAGAAAGGCCTTGGGCTATATAACATCACGCTGTGAACAAAAGGAGCGGAGCATATATTAAAAAAAAAAAAACATATCGAAACCTTTGCGAGTGAAATCGCGGGACGCAGATAGTAAGTAATATATTATTCGTTAGATGGTGCAAATTTTATTTGCTTCAACCGTATCGTATAAATCTGGTCCCGTATTTTTTTTATAAGAATTATAAACTAGTGCTTGACTGCAATCCCGCCTGGTAAGCAGCGATGCAATGGTAAGATTGATGGCAAAGTGCGCTAGTTTGTTAAGCCTATTCACTTAAAAAACTGACGGACGATGAAACAAAAAAATGGGAATTGGGAACAGAATTGTGTTCTAATGTACACAATATACATCACGAAAAACTTCTTTTAAACTTACCTCAAAATCAGAACCACTGTTGTACCAGAATTCATCCATTTTGGTCATCATTGGTACTTTTGAGATTTTTCCATCAATATGAGTGAACTTTGCCAGTTTCGTTAGTTTATAATCAAATGGACTTTCCCATGTACCCTTCGAAGTAGTTTAACAAAAATATGATAAAATAAAAGTGAAGTTATTTCAATGAGGAATTAAAAAAAAAACAATAACTTTACAATATAAAATTAATCATTGTATGCCAGACACAATGTCACTAAAACACCATATGCACATTATGACGTTACTTTTGCCCCTCCTGATGGTGTTGCAATGGGTCGTTTTTAATTAAGACAGTTAATCTTCCACTGTGAACGTCGCTAAAATTACGAGAAATGCCCTTCTGGTGTTATTAAAGCTACTGAATAGCTAATATAATGATTACTTGGCGTTTAAAGGTCCGGCGGTACTTAATACTAGGATAGCTTCTAATGTTATATAAAGACTAGGTCCGTTCGTGTGTGGAGCACTGCAGCAACATTTGGGCTGTTGCTGCAAAATGCCACCTGACTACTTTGGATTCAGTGGAGAGGCGTGCGAAGAGGCTAACTGTCGAAAACAGTCTCCAAATCCCCGCATCAAAATTTGTTGCGCGGTTTTAGAGATTTAAGCATACATAGGCATTAAAAAAACAACTACTTTAATGTTTGAAAATAACATAATTATAGAATATTAAAAAAGAACGCTTACTTTAAAGTGGGCGCCAGACACGATGATCATTTTTGTAGTTTTGTTGATATCATTACTGTCCACTATGTCTGTTGTCCTTTTAAATGTCATGACACTAAGCTATGAGATACAAAGATAGAATTATAATTGAACTTGATGCTCGTGTGACACATTACACCTAATATATATACAGTATGTTAAGAAAACCCTGTCCGACCCGTGAAGGTGTTGTTAGGTATCGATAACTGATTCTACTAATGCATACAAAACCAGGCTAAATTTAAAAAAAAATCCACCTAAAAAAATAAATATTATTTCGCAAAAAGAGGTAACTTAATAAATCTGCGTTATCCACCCTTCCGAACGCAGCGGCGGAGGCGGCGGAGGGGGCGGGCGGCAGGGCACGCGGCACGTGGTCGCATCGCTATTCGCTCATAATAATACCGGTGTTGTCACTTTTTAAAAATTACCAAATTTCGGGGAAGTTGGAATTAATTATGTTATATACGTATGTTTACTAATATATTTAAATATTTTATCCTTACATTCCAATCTATTTAACTGGTATATAAGGAAAGCGTCATTTATCTTATTGTACAGTATGTTAAGAAAACCCTGTCCGACCCGTGAAGGTGTTGTTAGGTATCGATAACTGATTCTATTAATGCATACAAAACCGGGGTAAACTTAAAAAAAAAATCCCCCTAAAAAAAAATATATATTTCGCAAAAGGAGGTAACTTAATAAATGTGCGTTGACCACCCTTCGCCTGCCGCCCGCGGGGGGCGGGCGGCAGGACACGCGGCACGTGGTCGCATCGCTATTCGCTCATAATAATACCAGTGTTGTCACTTTTTAAAAATTACCAAATTTCGGGGAAACTGGAATTAATTCGCGGGAAAAAAAGATTATTTCAAAATTCATTTGTATTGGTGCTATGATGATTACGGTAAAATTTTATATTATATTTGGTCATGTGTTTACCTAACCTTTATTATCCTTATGGGTCGGACAGGGTTTTCTTAACATACTGTATAGGTACGAACAAATCACACAGATTGAGCTAGCCCCAAAGTAAGTTCGAGACTTGTGTTATGGGATACTAATTCAACGATACCATATTTTATAATAGATACATATATAGATAAACATCCAAGACCCAGGCCAATCAGGAAAATATCGTTTCCCATCATGACCTGGCCGGGGATCGAACCCGGGGAATCCACGTCGCAGGCAGGCGTGTTGACCGCTGCGCCACAGAGGACGACATATATACACATTATATATAAGTTTACGCCTGTTTTTCCCAAAGAGTTAGGTAAGTACTTCCACTACGAATTGCAGGTGTAAAATACACCCACAACGAAATGCGGGTGTACTATACACCCACCACGAAATGTGGGTGTATTCTACACCCACCGCGAAATGTAGATGAATTATACATCCACATTTTGCCAGTTATGTTTAAGTCCTATGTCCCATAAAAAATAAAATAAAGAAAGAAAGATCGTATTAATGTTCAAGGTTGATTATGATTTGACAATTTAGGGTAGCTTGACCTGTTGGCATCCGGACCAGTGGCATGCATTACATTTACTCACCAAATTATTGATGTGTGCAATGGCTGCCTTAGGGTAATTGAAGCCAACTTTTTCTACTTGCACTCCATTATACAAAGAGGAATTTATATAAAACTTTGGGTCTATATCTTTTGTGTAATTCAAGTATATTCTGTTGGTAACTGTCAGGTCCCTCATTTTCATCATCTCTATGTATCCTGCTATGTTTCTATAGCAATTACTTAGCTGAAAACAATTTAGTAAAGTATAATATCTTTTGAAGTAACGCGCGCTTTATCTAGACACGAGGTAGTGTTTGAGCCAAGTTCAAGTTAGCAAGCGGCACCGTGTGTTTACACGAACCATTGGAGCCACTTTTGACATTTTCAAAAACTATTGCTTAAACGCACCAAATTTGGTTTAAATATTTTGAGATGATTAAATATTTGGATTTTATAGACAACGCTCAGGCGGTTATTTAGATGATAACATCCAAAAATCGTCATTTTCCTGACTGACTGATATTTAGATCAAAAACCTAATACATTTAAAGATGACCTAGAAACTTGCCATACAGATCGGTAATTGTGTTATGTTGTTTTTTTTTTTTAAATTATGCTTTTATCAAAATGTGTTACTTTTAAATTTAATATTTATTTTAATTATCATCATCTCAGCGTTAAATTCAGTCGCATCCGAACCTTTTTTCAGCTTTGGAGTCTGGGATCCGCTTTACCAGTCTAAAAGCTGATTTTTGATAAACTTCTATATTTTCCGTGAAGCGACTGCCGTCGGACCTCCACAACCTGAAGGATATATCGAAGCATTGCCTCTATATTTGATTCAAAATAATAATTTTGTGTCGGTCGTGATTCTGACATTGTTAATTAATTAGTTAGAAAATTATGTATCAATAACGGGAACCAGTCTGGGAAAATAATGAGTTTTGTTATAAAACGATAAATTTGTTTTGATTTGAAAAAACAACGTAATACTGATGTGACGTAACGATATTTAATTATCATCATCATCATCTCAGCGTTAATCCCAGTCGCATCCAAAACTTTTTCAGCTTTGGTCTGGGGTCCGCTTTACTAGTCTAACTGCTGATTTTTTATAAACTTCGATATTTTCCGTGAAGGGACTGCAGGAAGGATTATGGATATTCCTGAAGGATATATCGAAGCATTGCAGTTGATTGTTGGACTTTTGAGGGCTCCAACAACCCGTAACGACAACCATTAGATGTTCGTATGGCAACCGGAACCAACGGCTTAACGTGCTGTACGAGGCACGATCAGACCAGTGCAGTGACCAGTGCATATTCATGCATGCAAATATTTGAACTGCGCGGGAATCCCGCGCCTGTTTTCGCAGCGGCCGCGTTCGGTACCGCTACGCCACGGAGTCTGTAAGACTAATATTAATATTTATTTTTAATATAATATCATGTAAGTGAATTTTACGTCCCAAGAGAAAATAATCGCCCCGTGGAAAAAGGAACACGCGGCATGTCTTAATGATTCTGAGCGAAAAGCAAACGTTGCTTCATAAACACGACACAGATTTCAGGTTTGCTGATCTACCAAATTTTAGCATATCGCTCGCAATTCTGATTAATGACTTACAGCGATTTCATCTCTGTATCCTAGAAGTAACATCAGCTCTCGTTTAGTATTACCCGTAGCTACCGACGCCAGTTTGCAGAGTGGAAGGCGCACCAGATACTCCGAAGCTGCTACGTTTTGTTTCGGTGTAACTTTTATTAAGCTCTAAAACAATACACATTATAGCCTAGTGACATACTAGATATTGTAATGCTTATGAATTTAAAGTAGCTGTCACAACTTGGTGGTAGGATATGAGGTCGGGCCTGCGGGCGGTGAGCAGTGGGCAGTTCGCCGCCCGGTAAGAACTAGGCCCGAGTCGACGACGCGTTGTGTTTCACGCGCGCCTCAAAGAGATGTCTACATCGTGACGGGTTCCACGAAGACCGACGCCTCCTGGGTCAGGGTTGTGAGTTGGTTAAAAAAGAAACCGTGGCCGTGGTCTACAAGCTAGTGAAGAAACATGGGTGGTTCACAAAACTCTGACGAGTCAGAGCGGGAGAGGTCATCTGATGATTTCCCATCGCAAACAAGAAAAAAAAAAACGGATATAAGTTTACCATCATCTGTCTAGCCTTTCTCCAACTATGTTGCTTCAGTTTTGGGTGTTGGAGTTGGTTTTATATGGTTAGATTGCCTGTTTGACCGCCGAACTCAGATTCTGGGTTTTGCGATATCCATTTGAAAGGCGGGTAGTCAGGTCAGGGTTACGAGTTAGTTATAAAAGAAACCGTGGCTCTGGCCTACAGGCAAATGAAGGAACACGGGTGGGTTTTGGTCAGGAAAAGTCTGACCGTTCGGCCCCGAGCGGGAGAGCTCATTTGATGATTACCCATTCCAAACAAAAAGGCGGGTAGTCAGACTTACAAACTGCTGAAGACCTGTAGCGACTGCCATTCCGCACGCGGCTTCGCCCGCGTGGAAAGCTAGTATTATATAAAGAATATTAGAAATAAAATTACCAAAACTAATTTTTCACTTAAACTGTTAAATTGTATTTCACTACACGCTCTTGATACTAAAAAGCTAAATATTAAAATTCGAAAATGATTGTACGGATACATGATGTATTAGACAGCATTTAAGATAATACGAAAAAAAAAAAACTGCGTGCATTTGTACTATATAACTGCAGCTAAAACCTAATTAATTAAGAAACTGATTTTATGGGTTCATAAAATTATTAACTTTCTTTTTATGTGGTTTGATTTCAGTAGGTATGATAAACTTTTTTGTATGATTCCGTGGTTTAAAATTTCTGTAGACTAATATTAATGACGACAGCTGTTAGTTACTTAGTTTCGGCCGAATACCTTCCTCTGAATCAATTTATAATGATAAATGATTTATTTTCTGTAAGTAGGTTTGTATAAAGACTTTGAAATTCTCATATTAGTTTTGAGCACGAACTAAGAAGGAATGACAGTACGATCTAATAGTTTTTCTAACTCTATTAACATATTTGACGTCCTCCGTGGCGCAGCGGTCAACACGCCTGCCTGTGACGTGGAGACCCCGGATTCGATCCCCGGCCAGGTCATGATGGAAACCGATCTTTTCCTGGACGTTTGTCTATATATGTATCTATTATAAATGTAGTATCGTTAACTTAGTATCCCATACCACAAGTCTCGAACTCACTTTGGTGCTGGCACAATCTGTGTGATTTGTCCGTTTATATTTATTTATTTATAATTTGACACACATTGACGGTCACTTACTTCTGCGACGACGGTCTACAACGTCTTAGAAAGCCAATGTTACGCTAGACGAGTATTTAAGCTGCAACTGTGTGTTAAGAAGAAAAGAAAGAATGAAAGAAAAAACGCTTTTGCGTCATATTTATTGCAAATGCAATAAATATGACGCAAAAGTTTACAAAAACACAAAAAATAAGACATAGTTGAGGGAAACATGCCTCACATCCACGCAAAACGGCTGTCGCTCAGCATTATGTTGTTACTCTATGCAAAACAGAGTCCAGCGCTGGTTTTCAGCGACAGCCAGTGCCGACGTAAAGAGGTCTCCCAGTGCAACAAACAATTAAAAGTGGCACCGAGGCGGTAGTACAGTAAAAATAAAAACGCTGTAGCGGTACCTACAAACGCCACAAAATGAACAACGCGTCATACTGACGTCACACGAATTCTACATCTCGCAATCAGAGTTTACCGTGCAATTAGCATACATACAACTTGCCAATTTCAACCATCGGGCAAGTGCCCGCCAGACATAACACCCGTCTGGTCGGAGGATCCTCCCTTTTCTATGGAGGATGAGTGAGCTTTACTCCCTGTTCCTCATGCCTCCACAATGGTGACACCGAGCATGAACTTCAGCGCAGCCTTCGTGCAACAACTCGAGCGTGACGTCATCATCATCACTCCCGCAAGCTTCATCGGCGAATCACCCACCCAGCCAGCACCCACTTCTTCAACGGGTATCCTGACCACAAGCATGCAGCGACCGCGCATACCTGGTCATCACCCTCAACCTCATCAGCAACCTCGACGCAACCTCAACCCGGCGCTGTACGAAATCCGACGCACTGGAGTACAATGCAGCGCCCCACCACCCCGACTCACTGGGGAATCTTCAAAGACAGTTCCGACTCACCGTGAACTACGCGGCAACCGGTTCCGACTCACTGGAACCTCAGCTGGCCTAGCAAGAATCACAAGATACAAGACTCAGCCCACTATCGACCTCCGGTCTCCGGAGGGGAGTGATGTAGCGGTACCTACAAACGCCACAAAATGAACAACGCGTCATACTGACGTCACACGAATTCTACATCTCGCAATCAGAGTTTACCGTGCAATTAGCATACATACAACTTCCCAATTTCAACCATGGGGCAAGTGCCCGCCAGACATAACACCCGTCTGGTCGGAGGTTCCTCCCTTTTCTATGGAGGATGAGCGAACTTTACTCCCTGTTCCTCATGCCTCCACAACGCAATAATAAAAACATATAAAAAGTAAATCTTTTGAAGTGACATGTCTGTTCCGTATGTATCAATACATTGAATAACTCGGCTTCCTGTTGGCCATAAACCTCTCCTAGACTGCGTCACAATAGGGGTGGGGAGGGAAGGAGTATACTCGGACTACAGTGTTCAGTCTGTCTGAGAAACCTTTTTTGGTCGTCCACAGATCTAGCTGGGAGGCATCTTACATTACGTTTGCCTATACACAGTTCCCACTTTAGTATTCATTTGCTCCAACGTCTTTCGACAAAATAATATGGTCAATCCACTGCCACTTGAGTTTGCATGTTCCGCTAGCTATGTCGGTAACCCCCGTTCTTCTCCGGATAATTTCATATCCATGTGTATTTTGTATATAACTGTTAAAATGCATTATTAAAAATAAAACTGGTAAATAAACCACAGAAAATTATACATCCTAAACGATTTTTCACAAAACAATATGGGTAAATCTAGGTTAGTCTGTAGCAAAATCTGGTTCTCAAAGTGTGAGGCGTAGATAAGCTGGTGAGAATCTAAAGCGAAGAGATAATGTAACCGAGGTTCCCGTAGGACGGGCCGCTTTGACGGGCGAATCGAATAAGTCGTCGGCAGAGAGAATAGTAATAAAATTGAACCGAGCGCCTGCCCAGATGTAGCTATGGATTTATCGCCAGCTAAGTTTTGTGGCACACTGATTGCACCACTATTTGGAATAATTTTTTTCAAGACAATTTTGATACACTCTAATTTGTTAAGATTAGATGATTGATGATGGCTCTTCGTCGTATGGGGAATCAGAAAGCTGTCGGAGCTGACGGAGTTCCCATTGAGGCCTGGAAGGCGATGGGTCCTTGCGGTGTGGGCATGTTCACTAACTTCGTGAACCACGTGCTCCTGAACGGTAAAATCCCGAGCCAATGGAGGCTGAGTATTATTATTCCAGTCTGCAAAGGCAAGGGAAGTAAGTGTGGCAACTATCGCGGTATTAAGGTCATGTCCAATGAAGATCTTTGAGAGGATTTTAGACTCCCAGATCCGGCAGGGGGGTGCTGTCTCGGAGTGTCAATATGGGTTTCGCCCAGGGTATGGAACCATGGACCCTATCTTCAAGAACACGCCTCTGCATATGCTCTTTCTAGATATGCAGAAGGCTTTCGACTGTGTCCCTCGCGGGGTGATCTGGTGGGCGCTGAGGTCCAAAGGGGTACCAGAAGCCTATGTTGACATAATTCCAGACATGTACCTCAATTCCGATTCCGTTGTTAGGACCGTTGTTGGTGACGCTAAACCCTTTCCCATCACCGTCGGAGTCCACCAGGTTCCATCCTTAGTCCATTTCTATTCAGCGTGATATTAGACGTCTTATCGGACAGCATCAGCATCATCACATGAGCAACCTCCCTGGCTACTCATGTATGCTGACGATATCGCGGTGGCGGACGCGGACAGGGAACGGTTGGTGCGGCGGGTGAATGCGTGGAAGGACTCGCTTGAGAACGGAGATCTGAAACTCAACGTGGCGAAGACCGTGTACTTAGCCAGCAACACGACAGACCCCATGTCTGTGCGCATAGGCGGAGACATGGTCGAGTGCACGGACCTGTTTAAATACTTGGGGTCTGTGCTCCACGACATTGATTGCGACGTCAGGGCACGTATTTCCGCAGCTTGGGCAAAATGGCGTGTGGTGACAGGTGTCATTTGTGACCCCAAAATGCCGGTTAAGCTTAAGGGCAGGTCTATGAAACCATCATTAGATCTGTTCTCCTGTATGACAGTGAGGCGTGGCCTGTGCTTGAGCGACACAAGCAGCAGCTGCGTGTCACGGAGATGAATATGCTGCGGTGGATGTGTGGAGTTACGCGGAAAGACCGCATCAGGAACTCTCGCATCCGTGGCGGTCTTCGTACGCTGGTACGGCCACGTCTTACGCAAACCGGCATGTTACGTGGGTAACGAACCTAACAAATGTCTTGCCATGGCGCCTGCGCCGGGCCAGAACAAGCGGGGTAGACCGAAGAAATGCTGGCTTGACGTTGTAAGAGATGACATGCGTGCCAACAAGCTCTTACCACAGGATGCTAAAGATCGTGCGAAATTGAGGAGAATGTACAGGAAAGCAGACCCCGGGCTTCAACGCGAAAGCCGCGGATGCAATCGGAATAAACGCTGAGATGATGATGATGACTTTATTAGATGATAAGAGAAGATAGCGTTTTATTTGTTAGCTTAAAAATGAATTTTATATTTAAATTTTTTGTCTTGTTGGCTCTTGACCTTGATCATAGTTTCTTGTAGGTATGTTCTTATGGATTCAGATAACATAGATTACTGAGTTTTGCTACTTATTACTTCTTCTACGAGTACGCCATTTTGGGTGAACCTCTCATAAAATGGTAACAATTGTTTCCGTCTAGAGCTTTTTGGCTCCAATTTGAGCTAGTTGTTTTTACTAAACGGAATCCGTTTTGCTCTCGTGGGTATCTTCAGTGTTGTTTCTATGGTCCATCTCTGGTATGAAAGCCTTATTACTTTATTTATTTTATTTGGGAAACATACAGCTAATATAACTGTTCTTTAATAATATGTATTCGTTGCCCATATGCAAATTCCCACTGAAAGACACTTGAAACAAAAATATAACAAAATACATACATGTAGTTTTATGTTTACAATAAACATTATATGAAAAAAAAAAAAACTAAAATGAAAAGGTATGTTCACTTTTATAAAGTCTGCTTTTTTAACGTCTTAGATGTCTTTTATATTTCAATGCAGTTGTCAATAATGTTTCTATTAAGAAGGCTTTTATTCGAGTTCATAAAACCATTTTGGGCGCAGGTTTCAAGTTTAATCAAGGTATTTTATTGTGTGTTAGGTCATGGTTTGTAACTCAACAATGTATACTCGTGCATAAAGTCAAATAAGTTTTCATAGACTTTAGACAGCTACTCGTAAATGTATTCTTCAAATGTATCTTTCAATTCCTTCCACCCAGTGTGCCTCAGTCTCCCCAGGTCGTCTCCGCTCGCTCGCTTACACATTCGTCGGGCTGCATCCAATATGTTTCCTAGCATATTGTCTTTAACAGCTCCATTATACTGACGATAGATTGTGCGGAAACCTTCGCTTCTGCCGCCGCCTCCCTACATATTGCGACGAAAGAAATCTTTTTCCACATCCTCGATGAATATTTTTGTTTGCTTACGTACCGCGTATTGGGGAAATGAATAATGAAGACTTATTTCTCGTTCAAGTATTGGATAGATTTGTTGAGCGGGAATGGTTCGAAGATGGCTCTGTGTACAGTCTGTATTTCTACTTTAAGCAAAAGGCAAGTATAGGTCTGCAACAACAAGGACATCTGCTTAGCAATATTGCTGATGTAATACGAGCTTATTTGCAGGAGCTGGTTCACAGGAGTGCTACAAGTTTGAACCAAATCGTCCCTGAGAAAAAATTATAGAATATAATACTCTTTATTATGTAGAATTGTAGACCATATAGATTACAGAAATATAAATATAAAGATTTTACAAAGTGCGATCTTATCGCTGAGAGCGATCTTTTACAGACAACCTTTGGATGGAATACTAAGGGAAAGAAAATAGAAATAAGATTAAATATATTTCCTCACTTTCTAAGTGTATCTTGGACACCAATGACTGATTACAAGGTGAAGGAAAACATCTTGAAGAAGTCTGGACTTTAAGGCTGAAATCGCGAACCCGCATTGAGCAAGCATGGTGATTACGCTCAATCCTTCTTTGTATGAGAGAAGACCTGTGCCCATCAGTGGGTCGATAAAAAGGTTGATGATGATATTTCCTCAGACAGGCACGGAGCAAAGTGTGTTAATATGCGGCAACAAGTGCGTTTAAATACGTCGACTTTTCCCAATTACCTTCCTTTTTTTGCAATCAAAGAGTGAGTTTTACCCAGGTGAGCTCCAGCTTCCTATCTAACTCTTGCAAAAACATACCATTAAATGAGGACCGATAATGTCAACAGAACAGCTCAAATATTTTCTCTCTGAATAAAGTAGGTAAATACCCTTTAAGACCATAACCCACGAGGTTTCATCTGGGAGCCGCGCTACCATATAATTGAATGAATATTCACGTTTCTTAATCAATAGAGGCATTACTACCGAGGTCCCATGGAAGCAACCAGCCGCCTGTGAAATTGGACTAGTATAGACAGGGATAGATGTATGCAATGTGGGGCAGAGGGAAAGGGAGCGGAGCCAGCTTTTATAAATCATTTTTCCTGGCACGGAAGAGATTTAGGCTGGCTGCATGGTTTAGATTTATCTTGAATATTTTGTCACTTTACTTATTGATCAACTAATTGCAGTAGTTATTTCGGTTATATAAATTCGAAAATCTTTAAAAAGTATTTTTACGTGCTTTGAAAAAACCTTATAAATTTGTACAGACAACAGCACATCAAGCTACTAGAATCTGTCAGATATCTTCATCCGATTTTCAACTTTATCTCTAAAGCATTAAGACTCAAGGTTGATTGGGAGTATCTGACAGTTTCGGGTAGGTTGACCTGCTCTCGTCCGTACATGGGCAAGTAGTTACTTCAATATTTTGTAATGAAGATATTGATATTGCAGGCAATAGTGCTGCAATGTTGTTTCAAAAAGCGATGAAAAATCGAAATCAGTTGTAACTTTAGATCGCGGGAACCAACAAACTCAGTAGCAAACGTAAAACAGCCCTTAGTTGATAAAACGCTGAATCGCGATTATTTCTCTTTGCGTTTAGTTAATCAATTATTCTAATGTTGTTGGCGGAGACGTGTGCACGTTTGTGGCTTAACATTTTTACGTAACGAACGTCGCATAAATTCTATTATCATTTACACAGATGTCTTGCAAGTAACTGGATAAATAAATCAAAGAAACAATTAGGGATGATGTAAATATATAGTTGCTTAAGATTATACAATACCGATTTATTTATTTAACTATTACATGCCTAATATAAAAAGACAAAAAAAAGTATCACTTCATAAGCAATTTCTTTCATTTCGTTTGGACAATATGTAGATAGGAAGATGTAGACGTTTTATGTTTACCTTACATATATCTACAATATGTAAAGAAAAATTTGGTAATTTAATATAAAGTGACAACACCATTTTTGACGGTATTATTATTAGCAAATAGAGATGCGACCGCGTGCCGCGTGCCTGCCCCCCTTCGCCCGTGCATGTATTTATTTTCTTAAGGGGTTTTTTTAAGTTTAACCCGGCTTTGTAGGCATTTATAGAATCAGTTATCGATACCTAACAATACCTTCACGGATCGGACAGGGTTTTCTTTACATATTGTACATATTTACTTGACTTGGCAAAATTATTCATTATTATAAAACAAAACAATAAACCCGGTGTGGTTTAGTGGTCACAGTCTTGACCTTAGAGTAGGTTCACTTCACTTTGTGTAAATTATTCCATCATCACTTTTTTAATTCACAAATTCCACTTTCATATTTCTCAAAATGGCACAGGGAAACTTCGTGAGGCAGCCGGCATGAGACATCTACTAAGTCGCACTGGTATACTCGTCCCGAATGGTGGTACAGACGACAGCACATCAAGCTACTAAAATTTGTCAGATTTCCTCATTAGATTTTCAACCTTATCTCTAAAGCATTAAGGCTAAAGGTTGACCTGGCCACTTTGGATTCAGTGGAGAGGCGTGCGAAGAGGCTGATTGGTGACCTTGATTTAACTCGAGTTGGTCTCCAAAGCCTAGAGCACAGGTGTAGAGTAGCCAGCCTTTCGGTGTTCTATAGGATACATTTTGGGGAGTGTGCGAGGGAATTGCACGATTTAATTCCCCCATCTCCGTTCCACCATCGGACGACCCGTCGTACGGTGAGTTTCCACCCTTATGTTGTTAACACCTCTACGATCCGGACGAAGCGTTTCGCCTCCTTCTTTATACCGCGTACATCGAGGGACTGGAATAATCTGCCGGCGGCGGTGTTTCCGTCGGACTACAATTTGAGTGTCTTCAAGGCTAGAGTGAATAGGCTCTTAATAAACTAGTGCGCTTTACCATCAACGATTGCGTCACTGCTTACCATCAGGCGGGATTGCGGTCAAGCGCTGGTTTATATTTTAATTAAAAAAAAATTGGGAATATCTGACAGTTTGGGGCAGCTTGGCCTGTTGTCGTCCGTACGTCTCTTACTCGTAGAGATGAGACCTGTCCCAGTAATAGGAACTGTACTGACTGATTATGGCTACTACAATGTGTGATATATCTTTATTAGATTTTCAACCTTATCTCTACAGCATTAAGGCTGAAAGTTGATTGGGAATATTTGGCAGTTTCGGGTAGCTTGAACTGTTATCATTCATACGCAGATATAAATAAATATCACACTAATATTTTGAGGTGAAAGTTTGTTTCTGTATAGGTACATATATTTGTCACTTCTCCACGCCTAAACGGCTGGACCAATTTTCATTAAATTTGACACACAGGAATAACTAGGGATTCTTAACTAAATAATAACAGTCGTACAGGTTGATCGATTAGGTTAAGCTACGCTTGTCGCGGTTGGTCTGAGGATGGGTGACCATCTTCACATATCGAGACCCCTAATGTTTTTTGTAGATCTTTGACAGTCGTTACGGGTCGGCAAAAGACCGAAAGCCTGACCACCGGTTTTATCAAGGGGCTACCCAGTGACTGGGTTGTATAGGTCAGGTTGGCAGTCGCTCCATGTCCAGCTGAATCCGGTTAGACTGGCAGCCAACCCCAACTTAGTAGGAAAAAGGCTAGGTTGGTGAGAGTTTATAACCAGGATCACATATGATAATTGTTACCTCAATACGGGGTTCGAAACTTATGAGAGAGAAATCGTGAGGCACAGCTAGCAAAGAAATAAAAACACAAGTCCACAAGAAACTCACAAGTTTCAGTCATGAAATTCGCTTTAGGAGAACTCTTTTTGAATTTCATAACATGAAAAAATATACCTTGAAAATGTGTAAGTTTACCAAGGGTAGCAAATTCGATACATTTCCTTTTACACTGAGGTATTTCGACGGGCAACACGATTCAAACACTCCATGATAGTTGCTCTATTGCTGTAAGGTTACAGCATTCCTTTTTATCATCCTACACTACTGAGCAAATGCCTTCCCCAATTTCTTCAAGGCATCCTTATCAAGAGGCACCTCGATTCTGGTATACCTCTTGGTCATCTCACCACCTTAATCTATGACGTAAAAACTTGAAAGAAAATAGTCCTAAAAGATCTGTTCTTCCACATAAACGACAACAAAATCCCTCGTTCATTAAAAACGCAATCGGCAATCGTTAAAAAACATCGTAGAATTCAGTTGGTGACGTCTAAAATGAGTCACGAGGGCAGCGTCCATTCGGGATCGTCCAATCAATCTCGTAGCGTCCGATCACCTGAAAAAAGTATAGGAAGATCGTCGATAACCCAACGGTCGCTTGCTAATAAGTTTGCGCACTCTTCCATAGCAGAACGAAATTGGAGCAATTCCCTTTTAAAATTCGCAATTGGTCGATCGTGAGGGAATTTTTTGTTTTTATTCGAGTTTTTTTTGTGCATTTTGGTTTCAAATTGTTGTTGTACTGTTTGAAAAGACTTTTGTAAGAGATATGGATTGCGTTATGCGGGCTAACATCCACTATCCATTTCTATTGTTAACATCACACACAACAGTTGATAGTTGGCGACCAGATAGTTGCAATGCACAATCTTGTGAAGTTTCTATGTTTTCTAAATGAATAGAAGGTCTACACAGTCAAACCAAGAAATAAGCGGCTAGACTATTCCTTAATAAAATTCCACCAAACTCCGCCTCTCGTAAAAAAGATTATTATCAACCATAACAACAACCAGAATTTTCCAAAAAAGTAAACACGTATCAAACAAGAGACGGTCTTAATACCACACCATACATTTTCCATCGAAGCCAATACAGTGCCGAAGATAAAGTCGCCATTCGAGCGAAAAGATACGAACAGGGAATTTACAAAGAGAAGCCAAGGGGACCGGCTAAGCCCCTTTCGGACGCCAATAGATTTATTGTTTAAGATGGGCGACCGGACAACTGTGTATTATATACTGAGAGGATACGCGTCGGCCCGCGATGTCACGAGCTGAGGTTTTAAAAGAAGATAATTTTATATTATGTTTATTTTTGTTCGTGGTAAGCTGACGTGAGAGCTTTTATATAGGAACTCTTATCCGTTACACACAAGTACACGCGAAGGTAAATTTGGCTGTGAATTAGTTTTTGGAAAATTGCGGGAAAAGGTACTCCCTATACTTGAACCGGGAACACATGAAAAGATCAAACATTATTTTCTAAAAACACTTGGTAAAAAGTTTATTATACCCATCAAAACCATCATTACAGGTTGCTCCCAGATTGGTAACGTGTCCTTTTTCCTTTAAGTATTCAGCGTATCAAATGTAATGTCTTAGTTAACTCATACAGAGAACAGGTAAACAAATCCACCCTTACCGCGATTTTGTTAAGTCTTCATCCAGATTTTTTCGCAGATTATCCAGCAGGTACATAGGTCTGATCGCGAGTTACGGTCAGTAACCAGAGTCTACGTCGCCGCGACAAACATCCTTCACTTAACAATAAAACTTCACTTAAATAAAAGGTACCAAATTCCTGTTTGTTTTCAGCTTGTTGCAACCATATCTAATACAAACAGGGCTGGGTACATTAATGTGTATAAATGACAGAATTTTCATACATCCTTCATACACTTGACATCATCCAACTTATCAATGTTACCTGTCACTACTATCATCGAACTATGTACAAGAAACACAATCAAGTCACAAATTGCTATGCAAAACCTTAATGCCAATATTATGATGCCTAACTCTCTGTATTATTATGTTGGCTACATGATCCACGCGCCTCGTCGGGACAGTTCGGCGTGTATTGAAATTCAAATCGTCTTGAACATGGCCGGTGATAATGCAAAGTCCACAGAGGCTATTGCTACAGTATATCAATGAGAGGGAAGTATTCCAGTAAGAGGATTTCAGATTTGCACTCGTATTTGGAATTTTGTGCATAAAATAAACATGTGTTAGTTATGTGTGGTTGGTTTTGTTTGATTTGAGAATGGTCACCTCTCGGTGTGCCCGCGTGGGATAATAATTTATTATTATCCCACGCGGGCCCATTGCGGGTTTTGCTTCTAGGTCATGCCGGTTTCCTCACGATGTTTTCCTTCACCGTTTTGAGGGCAGTGGTGATGAAATTTGGACAAAGTAAAGCGCCTGATGAGGTTTACACCTATGATCAAATAATTGTAAAGCGAAGCCTATAGGCCACCGCTGCTCACACGCACGGCTGCCTCTTCTATCATCATAAACGAACTCAGGTTGAGAACATAGGTTTCTACATTAAACTGTAATGTCAGTACGGCAGCATCATTCGGTTGAAAGAAAAATCATTTCACTTTGTTAAGGTACTTCTAAGATATAGGTCGCCAAGTGGACGGAGACTTCTTACACATAAGAAAATAATAATTCCTGTTATTGGTAAACGCAGCCTGGCAATTATTCCCTGTCATTTCCAGATTAGAGGACTCTATTCCTATGATAAAAACATCAATACATTATTTCCCGTGTCTACGACTATTTTGCTGTCGATTCACCATTACGCGTATTTACCTACACAGACAGCACAATGTAATGAACTCAACATAATACGCGTGCATCGGACACTGAATGGTCGAGGGGCTGGCCATCAATGGCGAAGTGAAACGCCAGCTAATGGTAATGGTCGTTTCATATACAAATGGATCTTTTACTAAAACTGACGGGGGAGGAGATACATTTTATTTTCCGCAATCGGGGAGTATGAAAAGATGTCTGTAAAACGGGAAACATTAGTATTGCTTTTTTTGAGCGTATTCAATGAATTAATTAATCCGCGCTGAGCTGGGGTGAAAAAAAGACGTATAGTAACACAAAGTTATACGTTCATTTGGCTTACAATCTGTACATGTTGCGATCGAGGGAAATGCGTCATTGTGGTCCTGACAATATTTATGTGCCCAGGCTCAGCATTTTGTATTTATGAGAACTTTTGCTTACGCTGCAAACACACACCCAGAGCTAATCTTCACAATATCAGCGACTTTTACTGACAAAAACCCACCTGTGTCTCTTCACTTGCCGACCTTTTCCGACCGTTTATATTCTGCGCCGCATCCAGCGAATTCCTGAGGCTTGAACTGGAATACGAAAAGCAATATAAAGTAATAAAAAGGTTACAAATAAGAAAAAAAGAGCTTAGTATTAATAACCCTATAATACATCTGCTCATTTTTCATGAGGTCGATAAATTAATACGTAATATCCTGTGGTATGAGATCAAATCTTTTTTTCATTCGAGATTGAACAGATTATTCAATGCAATTGAAAGATTTTTCATCTTAAGAAGTCACCAATCTTTTTAATAAAATCATTTGGAATGTGAATCGAATTATATTTCTGTGATATTACTCTGTCCTGGTGCATTGAATGAGTTATTGTTATGATCGCCCATTAGTTAAGTTAATTCGGCGGTTTGGTTAATAAAACAGTATTAATGTGGGCGTGACTATATTCTTTGAAGTAATAGGGGTGGTGTTTGTTTTAATGACGAATCGAATAATTAGTAACCGATATTGTAAGCCGAAATTGGAAATTACAGTTGGAACGCGAGTTTGTTTCTGTAAGGGATTATTACAAACGTATATTTATTCTACTATAGCATTGATTCAACAAGTTTTTGAATTGATTAGAATGATAAATAAACACATTAACAATCACAATGACTTACTTTTTTTTATAAATGATAAACTAGCGCTTGACCGCAATCCCGCCTGATGGTAAGCAGTGACGCAATCGTTGATGGTAAAGCGCACTAGTTTATTAAGAGCCTATTCACTCTAGCCTTGAAGACACTCAAATTGTCGTCCGACGGAAACACCGCCGCTGGCAAATTGTTCCAGTCCTTTGGTATAAAGGAGGAGGCGAAACGCTTCGTCCGCAACGTAGAGGCGTTAACAACGTAAGGGTGGAAACTCGCCGTACGACGGGTTGACCGATGGTGGAACGGAGACGGGGGAATTAAATCATGCAATTCCTTCGCACACTCCCCAAAATGCATCCTATAGAACACCGAAAGGCTGGCTACTCTACGCCTGTGCTCTAGGTTTTGGAGACAATCTCGAATTAAAACAGGGTCACCAATCAGCCTCTTCGCCCGCCTCTCCACTGAATCCAAAGTGGCCAGGTGGCACTTAGCAGCACCAGGCCAAATGTGGCTGCAGTACTCCACACACGAATGGACCTGCGCTTTGTACAACATTAGAAGCTCAAAAACATTCCTTGTTATTTTTATTGCTGCATATACTAAATTTTCGAATGTATTAAATAAAAAATTAGCAATTTACGTAAAAACGATTCAACACCCTAATTACAGAACATAGTATTACTAACAATTTGGATCATATTGTTAATATATTGCTCCTTTTGTTCGAAAAATGTGTCCGTAAATAACGCAATTTTTTTTTTTATAATTATAAACTCGTGCTTGACCGCAATCTTCATGGTAAGCAGTGCTGCAATAGTAGATGGTAAAGCGCGCTAGTTTTTTAAGAACCTATTCACTCAAAAAACTAAATGAAGGAAGGAAGACAGCAGTTGAGCGAGGTGATGCAATGTTACATCCAACAACACGACCAACAATGCTGCGCCAGAGGGAGATTGACGTGGAGACCCTCCACGACCAAACTCTCGACACAACAACATTTGGCGCATCGTACCCCGGCACACATTTGTTCAGACCCGTCCTCCGTACAGCTTCACCAGACATCATGCCGGAACACGATGAATCGCTTGGCGGCAAGACTTTGTCTGGTGGGTAATAACTTCTGCCGGCAGCGGCAGCCGATGTTGTTGCCTACCACCGTGACGAGATGTTGTGGACTATAAAAATGAAACCTATTGCTTCTGATAGTACGTAATACGCAATTGCTTTACTGATTGTGATTGACAGATTGCTGAGCAAAAAGGCTGTTGGGTTTATTTTATAATAATCTTAATTGTCAATCAATAGCCGCCTATAGTATCTTCTGAATAAAAAAAGCAAATAAAAAAGTATATTCATGTCCCTAATTATTATTCACAGTCTACGATATACTGAATTATCATTTTAATCTTCTCGTCTTTGTAATTAAACACTTAAACAAAATTCACAAATTCACGGCAGTCTTATAAATATTAATACTTATTAAGCAAAAGTATCCTGTTTAATATGTAAAAAAGAAATTGAAAAGATAAATGGAAAAGTAAATTTTCTTAAACCAGAGTGGAAATCTTAATCGCGAAGTTTATGAAGTATAAAACGGAAAATATTCAAGAAATAAGTTTTTTTTTTCTCTTCTTGGGAATTCTCGATTCGGTCTTACATTTCGATTTAACAAGTTATCACAATTTACATGATGAATGTTAATCATTACGCGCAAATAAACCGGGAAATGCTTTTAAAACTTGCTAAGATTTTCTTCTGGACTTTTCTACGTTTTAATTTTGACTGTCGCTTTGGGGATTATTTTTAATATCTGTGGCTTTATTTGTTTTGACATCTGAATGCTTTTTATAAGTTTGAATTACTTATTGTGAGATGGAAAGCTGGTTTTTTAATTAAATGGAAGCTTAAGACCGTAAATATGAAGGTTAACTGTGGTAATGAATTTTGTAATTCACTCTTTTTAGCGTAATATTCTTGTTTGTGTTTATTATTTAGGAAAGGACAGGTTGTATGTACAGAGCGTCAAACTAAATTGTGATGTACTATCACATGTAGAAGTCCCCTTCCACCTTAAAGACTACTGTCGCCTGCGCTAAACCGGCCACGCACACTAACGGATTATTTTATATCCGTGTGTGTTATATTCCAACCAATCAACAGCATGCTGAATTAAAGATGTAGTCTATACTATACAAATAAAACAATATTAGCAAACCGTCTTTTTATTGCGGTGTTTGTTTTTATTGTGGGTTCGTTGTTGTTTCACATTATTTAAAATTATGATAATAGATTTGTATTTAAAAGTAAAAATGCTTGCAAATAATATGTAAACGAATAGGACAATTTATTGAATATTTATACCAAAAAAGGTTTTTATTATATATTTTAGTTTACTATATAGTAATATAATAACAAACCATAAACATATTATAATGCAATATATTATAAAGTTATATATTATTAGGTGTAGATATACTAATAAATGAAACAAACGTTGATATGGCAGCATTGTAATATTTTTTGTTGCTCGAAGATTTTATATAAAAGTAATCCCTAACTTATGATATTGTTATGGAAAATAATATAAAAAAAAAAAATTTGGTTTTTAGATATGAAAATGATAATATTATATGTTATCATTAAAGAGGTTATAGCTTAATTACTAATTTTCTTAAAAAAAAGAGGATTGAAGCTTACCCTGAATATTATTACAATCATAAATTAATAATCTATAGAATACAAAATAGTACTTTTACAAAGCCTTGCTGCCAAGCGATTTGTCGTGTTCCGGCATGATGTCTGGTGAAGCTGTACGGAGGACGGGTCTGAGCAGTTGTGTTGCGATGTGTGCCGGGTACGATGCGCCTAATGTTGTTGTGTTGGGAGTTTGGTAGTGGAGGGTCTTCAGATCAATCTCCCTTTGGCGCAGCATCGTTGGTCGTGGTGTTGGGTTTAACATTGCATCACCTCGCTCAACTGCCGTCTTCCTTCTTATTCGCTCACTTTTTCTGAGTGAATAGGCTCTTAATAAACTAGCGCGCTTTACCATCAACGATCGCATCACTGCTTACCATCAGGCGGGATTGCGGCCAAGCGCTAGTTTATAATAAAAAAAAAAAAATTGCGCGTATAGCATGTTACTAGTGCTGCCATCTTGCAGTGACTTTTTTCGGAGTTTGATGGTATGAGAATAAAATGTTCAAGCGCTTTCTTAGTTCAATAGATAACGAACTTATTTCTTTTCGAATTCCGAAATTATTGTTTTTATAATTTACCAAAAGAAATTTGTTGTTACTGGGGTTCGAACTCACAACCACTTATATATTTAAAACACTCTGTAGGACACTTATGCACTGTGATGGTTATAAATTGTTTTTTTTTGTTTAGCTCGATAAGTCTCCACCAGTCTCGCCAGTTTATTTTTAATCCACAAATGCAACCTCCCGTCTTCGCACGAATTAAAGGTTCATTCAACGGCAAATATTGTCGTTATGTTCCACTTCTCTCGACACTTTAAGCTACCTTTATCCTCCAACCTCTTGACCCAACGGCTTACAGTATTTCTCTAAAACAATAAAAATTTTATTGCACATTTGCAACAAGCGATTGGTTTGCACCTTACCCAAATAATAATAAAGACAACTTACACAAAAGCCGGTTCCATATGATATTTGAGATATATTGAGTCCATTCATAATGTATTAGCCTACATATTGATTAAAAAAGTAAAACTAATAACACAAACTTGTAACTATATGTTCACCAACCAACAACAGCTATGTAAGTAATATTATTTGAGTTATTGTAGCTAATAGGTAGTGGAATATTTAAAGTGAACTAGTGATTCACTTTGTTTCAAATCTACCCTAATCTTTTTATAATGACTCCAATATAGAAAAAATCTTAAAAGAAAGTATCATCGTTAAGTTGTGGATCGGTATTTTTACATATTTTTGTTGTCAGCATTCAAAACTGAATTTTTTTTTTTGTGCTGATCACGGCGAGGGCCGCTTAGCCATTCGGACACTTACTGTGAAAGTTGAAATGAGTAAGTAGTACCTAACAAGCATAGGTGAGGCAGCGAGTTGTCAAAGTGTATGAGTGTGTATCAAACTTTATTATAGAAGAAGGTCGTAACTACAACTAGTATTGCTTAGCCATAGTCTTGTGAGATTGTAACTCGACTTTTGGTCGTGAGAGTACATGCTGCATCTATAAAGTACTCTAACAGACACTCACGTTCGAAATCGAAGGCGTATTTATAGGGAACAGGCGTGCACGCAGACACAGGTGCATTCCCTATTCCTCACTGTCATAGTCCGGTGGATCGGCAATCACCACGACCGGAGAGGGATCAGCAGATTACTGACGTATGCAGGAGCATTGGTCCAGTGGTACCGACCATGCTTTGTTAGTTGTAGATAGTGGATTCGTACTCAGGTAGATGCTTTGCTTTGTATAACTTATTAGCGGCCGCCCACGGTTTCGTTCGCGCGGAATTAGTTATTTGAACATTTTATTTTATCCCCAAAAGAGTTATTTTAAAATTGTAGTATCATAAAAGATGTTAATCGAAATTAAGTGATGTAAAGGACAACTTTGTTCAAAATTAAAAACTGTTAGTTTATTTGGATAAGGATTAATATTTGTTTTTTTATATATGCTCCACTCCTATTGGTCGCGTGATCTTATATAACCTAAAAACCTTCAACTAATGGGCTATCCAACGCAAAAGAATTTTTGAAATCGGACCAGGAGTTCGTGAGATTGTTCAGACAAATAAACTCTTAAGCTTTTTAGATTTCATCTCCATTGATCTCAAAACGATGAAAGAAAATATCATGAAGTAATCGGCATATAATGGAGCCATTGGAGCCAGCCGAGTGCGAGTTAATAGATGTCTCATGTCTTCAAATGAGACATCTATTAACTCGCACTCGGCCCGCGTGGTGTATTATGGCCCACTCCCTCTCACAGATGGGGGGGCAATATCCAGCAGTGTTATACTATGTACATATAAACGAGAGGTTATTTCAAACCACTATTAAAATATTAATTGTTACGTTAACAAAGCACATTTTTGCTGGTCATATCCGTAATGGGGGAGAGCACCAGAAGGTCAATTCTGTAATTAAAAATGTTCAAAATTTCTATCGCTGGCTCGTCTCGACGACAAAAAAAGGTCAAAAACTTGTCAAAATATAAATGTATTTATAACGAAAATTTTCCCTCTTTTATTTGCAAAGCAATTCGTCAATTGTGTATTGTGTCGTCCATCGGTGGTAGGCCATAACATCGGCTGCCGGCAGAAGTTACCACCCAGAAGACAACGTCCTGCCGCCAAGCGATTCGTCGTGTTCCGGCTGATGTCTGGTGAAGCCGTACGGAGGACGAATCTGAGCAGTAGGCCTAGTATGAGTTTGGCGCTCTCATTGGTTGAGAGCTCTTACGACCTTGAAGCGGGCCAATCGTTGAGTCAAACGCGCTCGATATCGACGAACGAGTTTCGTAATGAAAACTAATACTAGGCCTACAGTTGTGTTGCGATGTGTGCTGGGTACGATGCGCCAAATTTTGTTGTGTTCAGAGTTTGGTCATGGAGGATCTCCAGATCAATCTCCCTCTGGCGTAGCATCGCTGGTCATGTTTTTGGGTTTAACAATGCATCACCTCGCTAAACTGCCGTCTTCCTTTCTATTCACTCAGTTATTTTTTGAGTGAATAGGCTAAGACTAAGCTAAACTAGCGCGCTTTACCATCAACGATTGCATCACTGCTTACCATCAGGCGGGATTGCGGTCAAGCACTAGTTATTAATTATTTAAAAAAAATGTTTTAGTTGTTAATAGAAGGACGCTCTAACTTGTCACCCTGAAAAATACTCAATACAAGAATGCTATATAATAGCTTTTTACCAGTTATGTATTTTTTTAAAAATAATTATAAAAAAAAAACATAACTAGTTATGTTATCCCAGTTATGTTTGGACCGCCTTTTGGTCAAATCGGATGCAGCAACCTACGTATGTTTAAACATAGACTTGAGTACCTAAATAAGTCTTTTGTCGAGAATTTCTATCACATACTATGGTTACTTCTCATTACGGCCAACAGCTTTTTTTAAAAGTAATTCATTGTATTCACAACACATATAAAACGCACTATCAACGCCCATATTTCGGCGTGGCGCCCTAATTCCGTGCAATATTTATTCTGTTGATACATCGCGTGGGCCGGAAATAGCGGCAATGTCAATATCCGGCACACCGGCACACGCGTCCAGCTGGCTCTGTTACACGCAGTTATTTAAGGAAATATCCAGTTAAAAGTATTAGTTGACGGTGAGAATCAGCTTTATAACATGCTATGGTGCAAGGTGGTGGTGAGGTTATGGTTCATAGTTTGGATACAGCACTAAGAATCCGAAAGTCATGGAGGACCATGACATTGGGCTTCTTAGTGTACTGCACCCGGAACAACCCGGTGTAGTAACCTGGCTGCTCATGTATGCTGATGATATCGCGTTGGCAGACGCGGACAGGGAAAGGTTGGTGCGGCGGGTGAATGTGTGGAAGAATTCGCTTGAGAACGGAGGTCTTAAACTCAATGTGGCGAAGACGGTGTACATGGCCAGCAACACGACAGACCCTATGTCTGTGTGCATAGGCGGAGACATGATCGTGTGCACAGATCAGTTTAAATACTTGGGGTCTGTGCTCCACGCGTCCGGCGACGTTGATTGCGACGTTAAGGCACGCATTTCCGCAGCTTGGGCAAAAAGGCGTGAGGTGACAGCTGTCATTTGTGACCCCAAAATGCCGGTTAAGCTTAAAGGACAGGTCTATAAGATCATCATTAGACCTGTTCTTCTGTATGGCAGTGAGGCGTGTGTGATTTGCGCTGTGTGCTTGAGCGACACAAACAGGAGCTGCGCGTCACGGATATGAATATACTGCGGTGGATGTGTGGAGTTACGCGGAAAGACCGCATCAAGAACTCCCGCATCTGTAGCGGTCTTCGTGTCCGTGACATAGCAGACAAACTGCAAGAGGGTCGCCTACGCTGGTATGGTCACGTCTTACGAAAACCGGCATGCTACGTGGGTAACAAATGTCTTGCCATGGCGCCTCCGCCGGGCCGGAACAAGCGAGGTAGACCAAAGAATTGCTGGCTTGACGTCGTAAGAGATGACATGCGTGTCAACAATTTCACGCCACGGGATGCCAGAGATCGTGCGAAATGGAGGAGTTAGTGTAGGAAAGCGGACCCTGGGCTCCAACGCGGAAGCCGCGGATGCAACCGGGATTATACGCTGAGATGATGATGATGATGATGAGTGTACTGCACCCGGAGTTTACCCCCAACCTCATCCGCGACCCAGTACAAAAACTACTACTTCTCTGGCAGTACCGCTGCTCATTCTAAAGAGATACCATGGCCCCTTGCACACAGGTAAGAGAAGGAACACGGGTATGTTTTAGTCAGTAAAAATAGTCTGACATGCCCTGTTGCTCCGCCCAGAGCGGAAAGATCATTTGTTGATTTGCCATCCGCTGTACTGCCTGTGTTCCTTTATGGAATATCTTTGCATAAAGTTTACAATTTCAATATATAGATATTGCATATATTGACTCTCAAAGACGATGATGGCATTGAACGAGAGCGAAGAGGTCGTTGACTAAAGCAAACATGCTAATTCGCAGGTTTGCACGATTCCCATTTTCAATCAAAATTACGCTCTTTTGAACCTACTGTAGTGCGTCTTACATATAGAGTCTGTCGACTAAATTACAGGTGTAAAATACTGGTGGGGTTGCCCCATCTCTGTAGTGCGTCAGGGCTGTTCGCAGATGCGCACCTGGATTGTTTTTGCGCAAGGTGTGTTGCAGCTCCAACATTGTCTTTAAGACGGTTGCGAGTTGCCGAGACTGTGTGTACGTAAGTCAGTATAGTGCCGTGTCACAGGGGATGTCACAACGATGACCACAATATTTTTGTATCGATATCCTGATTTTTGTTTAGCACCTGTGTTTACTAAGATAGTCGTAAGTTTTATTAATATCATTGTAGAGTCTTTGTTACCTCAATAAAAAATCTGTTGTATTCTATGGTAAAAAGGAAGATTTTGTCTGGTAAATTCCTTTGACAGTTACACTTCAGATTGCTGTGATGCAAAACTTGAGGTGAAATAACCGTCAAAGGAAACCTGTACTTCCATTTTTTCTACAATTTTGAATTGAAAATGTGACAATGTGAGAGAGGCAATTGTGTGATTAGATTGGGTTTAAAAGTGTACTGCGTCGCTAGAATGAATGTAAGGAAAATTTAAAAAATGTGTGTGCTTTTGACACAGTAATGTGAAGTAGATACGGGTAAAATGTCAGATTTTATGACATCCGTTATAAATATGACTGAAACGCTCTTCTAGGAAATAGTTTCTGTATTGTATGAAGTGAAAAAAAGATTTAATGCTATGTGATGCAGCTAGGCCTTAGACTTATAGTGCTACTGAAAGCAGGCTAAACAATAACCATACTACCACGAAACAGTGTTTAGGTGTTGTGTAAGCTAAACAACTTTTAAACCCAAATTTACAACAAATTAATGTTAATCAGTCGTCGAGGTAAGACTTTATTTATATTTTATTAACTATTGCATGACCGCAATCCCACCTGTTGGTAAGTAGTGATGCAATCGTTGATGGTAAAGACCACTAGTTTAATAAGAGCTCAGTTTTTTTTTTAATGAATATGATGGAAGACGGCAGTTGAGCGAGGTGATGCAATGTTAAAGCCTACAACACAACCAAGCATGTTGCGCCACAGGGAAATAGGTTTGAAGACCCTCCACGACCAAACTCCCGACACAACAACATTTGGCGCATCGTACGCAGCACACATCGCAACACAATTGGACAGACCAATCCTTCGTATGGTTTCAGCAGACATCATGACGGAAGGAACATGACGAATCGCTTGGCAGTAAGACTTTGCCTGGTTTGCACTGATACTAGATACGGGTCTCAGTGTTGAACATGTTGAACAATTGTTTAAGAATTTGTGATAAGGCCCTCAATATGTCATTTATATACACACATACGAATCTAGTATAAAACAGCTCAAACACCGACATAACAGCACATACTCTCAGATGCTACCTAAAGCCGTTTATACCGATCCAGGTCGTTCCTACAATAGCCAGTTGGGCTTTCGGTGGCAGAGCAATTTGCATATTGAGAGGCTCCGTGGCGCCCCCTCCCTGCACACAATGGCCGATGATTCGATGACGGCGCCGATGATTTGATGATTGGTAACCTATTAACGTATTCAATGCGTTTGTTACAAGTGAATACTGATTGATACGGGCGTGTTTTGGTTAACACTTTACTGTTTTAATTTTGTTAGTCTTTTTAAGAGTTCTTTGTTGATGAGTAGAGTAATTATGTGTTAGAATTAGTTCTTATGACTTGTTTTGGAATGATTGATGAATTATCATGCATGTCGCGAGTTTGATTCCCACAAGGAACTAACAACTGTTGTTCTGGATCTGGCTGAGAGGTAATAGGTTTGTAAACGCACTCACGATACAGTAGGATTTCCTAGTACGGGGCAACGTTTGAAAAAAAAAAATTACAATACGTTTTACGGCAAAATTGAGTAGGGATTACTGTATCATATTGATTAACATATTCCTATAATAGCGATATCGGAAAACTACTTTCAGGTCTTGGGAACGTCTTGGTGGTGGGTTGGTTATCTGACAATATTATTTTCGTGCGTCCTTAATAAAATCACTGAATTAAGACTTACAAACGTTACACACACTACGATTTTTTATATAATTTTTTTATTTTATAAAAATAAATAATGCCTCAATATCTGCCTAGCCTTTCGGGACCAACGGCTTAACGCTGCTTTCCGAGGTTCACCCTTCCACAGACCGACCAAGGCAGACGCAGTTTAACCTGACCGTTGGACTTGTGCGGCTATTGTTATTTAGATACCTACAAACCGCACATTCATTAATTCCTCGATAGTAAATACCTATCATTCAATAATCAAAACTAAAATTATCTACCACATATATATCAGATGCAACTATGCGTTATTAGTTAGCTCGGTTGATTCCCAATACCGGTAGATAAGGCAATTGCTCTCGTGGGCTCTGTTATACCATTTCAGTGTTATCAACAGTATACGCACGTAACACTGTGGTGGGAATTATTGGTCATATTTGTAGCTTGTTTGTGAATTAGCTTAAATTTATGGTAAAATATGATCTTCAAATTATGGACGAGAACAAATAGGAGGCGAAATTATCGACATTGATTATGGTATTATGAACATAGTCTTATTGAAATTATACTATCACGAAATCTTTAATCAAATCTGCAATATGGATTGAACGTGTCAAATCTATCTGTGATCTTTGCATAAGTATAAGGTAATTATGCAATTGTTACTTTTACTGTACCTTCTTTAACTAAAACTAAAAAAATTGCTACGTATATCGTTCGTATCGTTGTATTGTTTTAAACTGACTTAAAAAAAATATCAATTCTACCCGTATCTATGTAATATTTTCAGAACTGCTCAGTTTTCGTAATGCTAGTCTATATCAGTGTCTGAACAAATGTGCTTAATTTCAAAAGTGGATGTATATATGTATGTTTTTATGTTTGTGCACGCATATTTCCGGAAATACAAGTCCGATTTAGTAATTCTTTTTTTTTGTTGTACTAAGTAGTGTTCAACTTAAGGAATATTGCAAGTTTCATCGAAATCGGTTCAGTAGTTTTTGAGATTGGGATTTTTTCGTATTGATGAGAACTTATTTTAACATTGGTTATGGCTGCCCACTATTTTTATGAGGAGAAAAAGTAATTTTAAAATTTCGATTAAGGCACTGAAAAGGATGAAATAAAAACTTTTTACAAAAAAAAAAAAATAGAAACTGACTTCAAAAAGACACTTAAAAGGTAAAAATAATTTTACTTTTGTCATGGCTCTAGAAGTAGGTGGCGAGCTAATAAACCACAGAAACTTCGAGACGCCGACTTCTAGAGCCATGAGAAAAGTAAAATTATTTTTAAGTTTTTTTGAAGTCGGTTTCTATTTTTTTGTAAAAACTTTTTTAAAATGTACTTTAAACATGGCAGATACCTTTTTCTTAGTAAACAATTCTTTACTTACTTACGTTTAGGGATACTGTAACTGTACAAGACTACACAAATATCTAGACTATGTTTGATCTTTCTCTCACAATAGTTGACCACAACGAGTAAAGTCTGCCGCCTCGACGACGTAACCTTGACAACGGCTATAGTAGTAGTCCAGAGAACAGCAATTGTACAAAATTGCTTGAAATCCGCACGCCCAGCGGTATTCGAACAAATTTATAGAGTGGTGCTCGCTCCGGACGGATGGACGGACAAAAGATGCATTTACATAACAAATTGAAGGGCTACGAATGTGCTACGCCACTACGTTGCTACGCCGCTACGCCGCTATGTACTCTCTGTACTGCGGGGCTTACAGTTACGTTTATGTGTTCATAGATATTGTTGTGTATTACAACTAGTATGTGGGTTCTAGTTACGACACTAAATTGACTATGATGGTCGATACTGGTCATGGTTGAAAACCAGCGTCAGGCACTAGTCTGGCATTTTTGCTGAACTGGACCTTTTTGGTACAGCCGCGAGGCACGCCTTGCTGATATTTTTTAAATCAAGTTTTTTTTACTATATCTTTGGTTTTTACTTGTTACTGCCTGATGTATGTTTATTTTAAATGTATTGTTTGTCTTTATGTCTGTGCTGAATTGTATTTTCTTTCTTTTATTCTATCTATTCTTAAAACCAACGAAAGCAGTAGATTTCGTTGGTATCAGCAATCCCGATCATATCATTATGTAGCGGCGTCTTTTGTTTGTAAATTTAATCTCATATTGAGTAAGCTTTAAATATTGTTTTCATTCCACTTTCACTTCACGTGGGGTGAGCAAATATTAACAATACAAAAGTAAAAATGTTCATCATCATCAACCTTTTCACCGTCCCACTGCTGGGCACAGGTCTCCTCTCATACAGAGAAGGATTGAGCGTAATCACCACACTTGCTCAATGCGAGTTGACGATTTCAGACATAAAGTCCAGGTTTCCCCAAGATGTTTTCCTTCACCTTCAGTCAATGGTGTCCAAGATATACTTAGAAAATACATATAACTTTAGAAAAGTTACATTGGTACTTGCCTGACCTGGAGTCGAACCCGCGCACTCATACTTGAGAGGCTGGTGTTTTAACCACTAGGCCACCACGACTTTAAAAATGTTAAATTGAAATAAATAACTAAGAATTTAATGTTCCATAGTTAGGTGTGTCAGATCAAAATATTATTTAAAGTCTAGAGTATTACTTAAAGTCAAACTATCTAAAAGAGAATTCAGAATAGGCATTCCGGATAAACAATAAAATGAAACCATTAGAATTTTCTTAATCATATCAATCAGTAACGAGTTACTATTATAAAATTCTGGCCTCACCAGAACGCAGCGACTGGATCAATGTTTTCAATACATAGGTCTAACAAAACTAAACCACAGTCTACGTATTACAACCCCATTAAGTTCTGCTTACACTATAACCTGGGGTAACATATGGAATGCTCGCTCCATGCCTCATTAACGCGGCTCGTGGTGTTTCATTAGCCCAATGGCTTCTCTTTCTGCACCATAGATTTTTACGTTTAAAAATAGAAATGAGTTTGTTATGACGAGGTCTTATTAAAAAGTAAGTTTTATCCGCTTAACACAAGTAGCGTATAATGTTTCTGCTATAGGGATACTGGCGTCTAACAGGGCCGTAGGTTATTCTAAAGAGATACCGGGGCCCTGGTGCACAGGATAGGTAAGAATATGGGAGGGGTTTAGTCAGCAAAAGACTGACACGCCGATTATTAAAGACTAGCGGCCGCCAGCGGCTTCGTTCGCATGAAGTTAGTTATGCTCTGCTCCTATTGGTCGCAGCGTGATGTTATATAGCCCAAAGACTTCCTGGATTAATGGACTATCCAACGAAAAGAAAATAATTTTTCAAATCTAACTAGTAGTTCCTGAGATTAGCGCGTTCAAAAAAACTAACTCTTCAGCTTTATATGTATATTAGTATAGATTAATATATGAGGCCTCACATACTGACAAATGATGGAAAATAGTAAGTCAGGTAAGATACTTATCGTTGGAATTTTAGTAATCGATGTAAAGTGACTCCATGTTGTTTTTACGGTATGTTAGTGGATAGTGACAGCCTCCATGGCGTAGCTGTAGTGGCCGCTGCGGAAGGAGGCGTGGGTTCGATCCCCGCACAGTGCAAATATTTGTATGCATGAATATGAATATTTGCACTGGTCTAGTCGTGCCTACAAAAGCACGTTAAGCTGCTGGTCCGGGTTGCCATGCGAACATCTAATGGCAGTCGTTACGGGTTGTAGGAGCCCTCAAAAAGTCCCACAATTGTTCTAACTGCAATACTACGCTATCACCTTCGGGTTGTGGAGGTGAGACGGCAGTCGCTTCACGGAAAATATCGAAGTTTAGCCAAAACCAGCAGTTAGACTGGTAAAGCGGACTCCAGACTCCAAAGCTGAAAAAGCTTTCTGATGCGACTGGGATTAACACAAATGATGATGATGATGAATGGATAGAGTGACGGGTGTAAATTCTAGAAAAAGTTAATAACTTTCAGCTTTGAACAATTCCAAAATGTGACTCAAAATCTGTTTTCCGCTCCGGCAGTAAAATGATACATTATAAAATATCGCTTACACATTATCCTCCCCTCTGTTTCATCTGAATTTTAATGGACGCGAACTAACCATTAATACGGGAACCCTCTTAACAAATGTCTGTGTTCTCAGATCATGGCGTGTAGGAATCTGTATGGCGTATAAATATTAATAAAAAAACACTTATGCGACTAAAATCACTGTGGTTTGGAAAGCTATGATTTTGGCGACATTAAAGTTGCTAGGGGAATTTGAAATGAGTTATATATCAAGATTTTTGTGTGAAAATTCTACATATTATTTCCATACATAACATCTTTAGAATACCCATCACCCACGATATTATATATGCAGCGGTAATGTGGACTCACTGAAACATCATTGGTCACTTTCGAGTTGTATGTCATTGGTTCGACCAGTCACGCGCTTTATTATCACTGATTATAAGACTGTCTTGTCCCATTGCTGGGCAAATACCTCGCACTTCCTCTTTCTACTTCTTTTGACCTACTGCGACTGTGGGCCAATTCTTTAGAAAAGAGTCTAATTTGACCCACCATCTCTTTCTGAGTCTGTTGCGCAGTCGTTTTCTATTTTTTTTTTAAATATGTATAAACTAGCGCTTGACGCAATCCCGCCTGATGGTAAGCAGTGATGTAATCGTTGATGGTAAAGCGCGCTAGTTTATTAAACCCATTCACTTAAAAAACTTAGTGGATTGGAAGGAAGACGGCAGTCGATGTGGCCTAGCACCTATTAAATCATCATCATCATCATCATCTCAGCGTTAATCCAAGTCGCATCCGAAGCCTTTTTCCAACTCTGGAGTCTGGGGTCCGCTTTACCAGTCTAACTGCTGATTTTGGCTAAACTTCGACATTTTCCGTGAAGCGACTGCCGTCTGACCTCCACAACCCGAAGGCGATATCAAAGCAGTGCAGTTAGACCAATTGTTGGACTTTTGAGGGCTCCAACAACCCGTAACGACTGCCACCAGATGTTCTTATGGCAACCGGGACCAACGGCTTAACGTGCTTTCCGAGGCACGACCAGACCAGTGCAAATATTCATATTCATGCATACAAATATTTGCACTGCGCGGGGATCGAACCCGCGCCTCCTTGCGCAGCGGCCGCGTTCGCTACCGCTACGCCACGGAGGCTGTCACTAGAGGAGGCTAGCACCTATTAAATAACTAACTAATATTGAGTCTCTAACATACGGCAGATAGATATGTCCAACCGAGTTCCATTTTAGTCCAGCGCCTGTGCAGAAAAGTCGGCTATTACGCTTTGTACCTGACCATGTTTGCGTTCCGTAGGTAAGTGAGAGTGGGGAAATGCACAAGCCAATAAGTTTTCTTTTTGAGACAGACTCTTTAATGAGATGTTTCATCGAACAATACTTTGTGTAAATAATTTCTGCTGCATCTCTGAAGAAAAACATCGGACATAATAACCGGAATGTCTTAGAACCAACAATTAGAAGATATGTAACAAGTGATCTATCAAACACGCACTTTGGCTCGCGTGGTGAATTATGGTCCAGTCCCTCTCGAAGAGAGGAGGAACATTAGAGGCTGTTTATGAGTTTGCTACCCCCTGTTAGTGATTTGTGTATTTCTCGTGTAGTTGTTATCGGTCGCGGTGACTGTAGGTCCAGTATCTGTAAGTCAAGCCTTTGCCCTAATGAGTTATTTTACCTTAGAACTTCATTTGATTGTGTACTTATGTACTACAGTTTATTTAACGCATCATCAAATTTTTGGTGGCTTTTCTATAAAAGGCGTGACGATACAGTTGAAAATTATTTCCTGATACCAAACGAACAAGTAAAGTTCAGGCCTACCTTATAATTAAAATGATTTTACGTTTAAAACGGTTCATTAAACTCATTATCATTACGGTAACGCCTCCGGTTATCCGGTTGAAATTGAATCGTTCCGGTAATGAGCGCCGGTATCGGATGCAATGCCGGCACGGATTCGATGCGATAGGGTAAATAAAAAGTAATGGCTCCATACGGTTAGTGAACTATTAAAGCATTTAGTTTAGTGATCTTGTTTGAGCCGTTCGAAGTGATTGGAATTAATTTATTCCTTTTTCGCAGGTGATATAGTTACTTGTATAAATAAGGCTTACCTATTACATATATTCCATAATAGGTATGAATGAGACATATGGTTTTTCTTTACCAGTGACAGTTGGGAGGGGGTTTTGATGTGGTCCAGGAAGGGATTAATGAGTTCATTGCTTAATTACAGAATAATCTATTACATTACATTACATTCAATGTCACAAAAACCAAATATGTGGCATTTGATCATCGTTCGTACATGCTACTCTCTCGGTCACTGTCATTAACGGCTCACGTATGTTGGTCAAGCGGTCAGCATTGCGTATGTCCATCTCTTCAAATGGTGGATAGCATTAAATATCTTGGAGTTACATTGGACCAATAGCCTTCTCTTTAGGCTCCTTAGCTTCAAACCGCATATAGATGTCATGGTAACGAGATTGCGTAAACTCATTTATATTTTTAAGGTCCGGATTATTGAAGGAAACTCAACTCAGTTTTGATTTTAGAATGATCCTCAAACATAGATTTGTTGATCATAGATCAGCTGAGTTGAACTTTATTTTAGAAAGTTGCTTAATTCGTCAATCAAACTTAAGCGTTGATTATTACTCAAGTGTGGTCGGGACCACGCTTGAGCATAGATTACCTGTCATATTATATTGATAGTGTCATGTAATTTTTGTTCTGTTCACGTCTATTATGTTGATTATTACATTGTAAAAATAAAACTGTTTGATAAGCAGAGCCGAGATATTTGAATGTTTGGAAACAATAGTAAAGCTAACAATAAATACACATTCAATGGGAAATTATTGAGATCTATGCAGTTGAGCCAGAGTAGTCATCTGCATTGTTCAGTTTAAATATTGTTTTTTAAAACTATTTAATATCAAAATGGATGTCTTTGAACAAATAGACAATTATAATAATTTATTTAGCAATAATTATACTAGAACATTGAAGTTTAGTGTTCTTTTCTCATATTTAAGAGATACACATAGCCCTTATAACTGCAAATACTTTGCAGTTATAAGCTATTGCTCCTTTAGGGGTCTTTTTTCTATGTCTTCTCCGTTTGCCTTGAGAGTTACTGCAACTCATATGTAGTAGACACTGCTTGATCCTGTAGAATACATTGTCTATCATGGACTTCGAATTGAATGGCGTGCAATAAGAAAGGTCTATATCCAGCAGTGGACTGCTTTGGCGTGATGATGATGACGAGTACATAGCAAATACAGAGAAACAAACTTAAAATTATTTATCAAGTTTCCAAAAATTGTTTACACTTTTTCCAAAGTTGATTACCTACTTATAACTGGCAAAGTCACGACCCCATAATGTTATACTCTTTCGGCACGGACGATAGAAGATAACATTTTATGGAATGAAATAATACAAAAAAAGATTTCTAATAGATTAAAATAAGATTTTTAACTTCAATAAATGTGGGATTTTACTATACCTACAGGGTTAACAAAATAACGTCCCTTTTATTAATTTTTGGATTCTTATGGTACAGTTTTGAAAACACTGAAATCTGTAATTATTGTATTATGAACTAATGCAATCCTACCTGGTGCTTAGCAGTGATACAATCACTTTAGAAGAGCCTATTCACTCTATTCACTTAAATTGTAGTCAGACCGAAATGGAAACACCGCGGCTGGAATATTGTTCCAGTCCCTCGATGTACGCGTTATAAAAGACGAGGCGAAATGTTTCGCCCGAATCGTAGTGGTGTCAACACCGTAAGGCTGGATACTCACCGTACGATGGGTCGTCCTATAATGGTACGCAGATGGAGTAATTAAATCATGCAATTCCCTCGCACACTCTCCAAAATGGATCCTATCGAACACCTCCTGGCTACTCTTCGCTTATGCTTCAGGCTTTGGAGATCGTTTGGAACTAAATCTGGGTCGCCAATTAGCCTTTTCGTACGCCTCTCTACCGAATCCAAAGTTGCCAAGTGTCATTTTGTAGCACCAGCACAAATGTGGCTGCAGTACTCCACACACGAACGGACCTGTGCTTCGTATAGCATTAGAAGCTGTCCTGATGTGAAGTACCGCCGGACCTTTGCAATGATGAGATTACCAGTCGACCAATTGATTCCAAACGATGTTATAGCGAGTCTTAAAGCTCCAATTCCCCGAAAACACATACCCACAATAGATAACACATCCCAGCATTATATACCTACTCAAATAAACAGGTCGTGAGGACTTGAAGTAGCAGACCGCGGCACACCTGCGAGCCAACTTTGTCCCACAATTTAATTAGTTATGGAAATCGAGCCGGCCGCGCGGCCGTTTGGAGGTGGGGGGGAGTTGCGGCGCGAGCGCCATGTAAATTGTTTTTGGACTTGTTAGTTTGTAGACAAGTGGATGTTTCTTGATGTTCCGGTATTTGTGAATGTTGGGGTTCAGGATGGGAATTGGATAGGCTTTATTTTTATTGCGAGGAAAATTCTAGAAAATATTTTTGTAAACACTATTCATACTTTACTATCCGAGTTTTCCCTTGGGACGAAATTTTCACAAATTATATAATTATTGTTTGTAAAATCAGTCTATTTATACTTTATTCTCCTACGATAAACTATGATTAATTTTCTTTATGCATGAAAGGAGAAATAAAATTGAACGTCTAATATGCTTTCAAAGACGGTCAATGACAATCAATTCCATTCATTACAAAATCATCAATATCAACAATCAAAGATAATGCCTTAATCTTTAAAAAAAAAAAAACATTCAATATAACAGGTAAACATATAATAAGAGCAGCGGAAAAGCAATATCTAACCACTTGATATAAAATACTACAGTTGAGACATACAAACACCACAACCATCTTCTAAATAACGGTAACACCAATTATTCTAACAACCCAAACTACGCACCTCATTTCCTCCCATATAACCAGTAAAATTATGTGACTCCACGCGACCATACGGCCAACATGAATCTAGTGTGCGCAGAAAATACAGGGCGAATCACTTTACAGCATCTCCCTAGACATCTTGAGTAACAAGCGACAAACCCCGCATCGCCGCTACATTACACTACATATGTAGCTCAACAAATCTGTCTTACTGCATATAGTTTGGGGAGTGTGTTGGTAGAACTATTATTTTAGGAAATATTTAAAGGAAAATCTGTTAACTCGTCATGATCGGTTTGTAAAATGAGGTAAGGAACCTGAAAAATATTTTGGGTTTAAATTCGTGACCACTTTTTAAAAATAAATGTTTTTTCTTTACTTAGCAGCATTTTCTCACAGTGGGTATTAGTAAGTAAGCAATGAGTAGTATAGGTATCCAACTATGCAGCGACCATTTGGGGGCACAATTCTAAACTAATCTAATTCATTTGAGTTTGGGTAGGTGAGAAATGTATCCCACCGAGCTGAAGGATCAAATACGCGACAGCCGCCCGCGAACGCTTCATCCTAGTCGGTTACTATTTAGTATTTTTAAGATACCAAAATAGGAAATTAGATTAAGTAAGGTTCATTTAAATACAAGCTGTTTTAAAAATCTGAACACATGTTAAATGCATAAATTCTTACTAATATTATAAATCGGAAAGTGAGTTTGTTTGTTTGTTCCGCTTTCACGCTGTAACTATTGAACCAAATGCTTTAAAATTTTGCAGACTCAAAGTTAGAAGTCCGGATTAAATAATAGGGTGCGTTTTATTACGGAAAAAAATGATATGCCCGATGGAAATCTAAAAAGTGCGATATAATCGAATTCCACACGGGCGAAGCCGCGGGCGGAAAGCTAGTAGTATAATAATGCGAGGCAGTAATTCTACCTGTCCTACTGAACAACCAACATCCAGATACATAAAAATGACATCCTCGTACAGTTCCGTTGCATTTATTTTGCTTAGCGATCTCAGCGCCATCTATCGGTGGTTACGGTTTTATGAGATTTTGACATAATTTTATTACCTATAATAACAGAAGAAATGTTTAACATTGGCCTCGATTCTCTTGTTCACCAACTAAATTAAATTAAGTTCAGTTCGTCTCTTTCTTCCTATTTCATTAAGAAAAGGACAGAAGATAAAATATCAGTTTAGACCTGTCAAATTAGTGCGCTCCTGACGTAAACTGTCGCCATATTTATAATCGCGTCTAAACTGTCTATGGAGTATCTTAATTTGACAGGATTAAACTAGTGTTATCTTCTATCCTTTTCTTAACGAAATGGAAAGAAAAAGATGCATTCAGTCTGTGTGATTTGTCCGTATATATTTATTTAATTAGTTTAGTGTGTGAACAAGGGAATTATAACTTTAAGAAACCAATATTTGATAACTTTAAGAATTTTATGCTATACTAGCGGTCGCCAGCGACTTCGTTCGCGTGGAGTTGGGTATGCTGTGCTTATATTGGTCGCAGCGTGATGTTATTTAAGCCTTCCTGGATTATTAGGCTATCCAACGCAAAAATAATTTTTCAAATCGGTCCAGTAGTTTCTGAGATTAGCGCGTTCAAACAAACAAACAAACTCTTCAGCTTTATATATTAGTATGGATTTGTATAGAAATAGTACCCGCACGGTCGGTACATACAACTTGTAACGAAACTGCTCCACTGCTTTCTCGTCTAAATGTTTTAAGTAAATATGTCGTATACACAGAACTGTTTGGGTTATAAAAATCGCTAGGGACTGCCCCTCGGACTCACACAATTTGTAATGTAAATGTTTATAGCACAATCGTCATGTAGTTGCGAGTTGGCTTTATGGTCGGCCTGAGAATGTTTTGTGGATGTTTTGGCAATTAAAACTGTTGTTGATTTTGTACGTATACAATTGCTTTCGAAACGGTGTAGGAAAAGATCGTGTGGAAACCGACAAGTCCTCGAACCAAAAATTTGTAAATATGTGACAACCACCGACAATTGGCTTGCCAAGGAGGCTTGGCTGCTTTGTAAAATCTTGTACTGAAAAAACCCAAACCAAACAATACAGACACGACTAAGGATTTCCTATCTGAAAAAATAAATCATTTCATTTTTAGAATATCAAAATTAGATATTGTTTTAAATATAAACTTTACTTAAGTGCCAACTATTTCTTTTTCCGGAAAGCAGCACTGATTTCCAACGTCTATGATGTGACAATACGCGGAGAAACGCTTGAAACTTATCAAAAATATCAAATAAATATAACAAAAAAATAAAACGACACACCACGTCCAACGAGTGTAATACAAAAATAACCAAACTGCAATTCAGCTGCAGTCGGAATACGAAGCTTCAATCAAGGCACGACTAAGCGGTTCCTATTTCCGCTCATAGATGGCGCTGCGTTATATTCGATGGTTCCTATCTGAGCTCAATCACGCCTTTGACCAGCCATTGTGCTGAAAATACGAAAATGCTCCCAGGGACGTTCTTCCGGCCTTTATTTCGGGTTGAAATCACAACATTCGCTTTGTGTCCTGGCCTCTTGCACGTGATTTCGTAAATTTCTTTGGGCGTCGACGCAGAAGGCAATAATGGTCGAAGTTTGAATCCAACTAGTTCGGAATGCGGAGGCCTATATTCGGCGCGTTCGAATGAGAGCCGATTACGTGGAACGTGGTCGTCGATCACCTCTGAGTTTCAATTGGTTTAGGTTTCCAGCGTTTGAAGTTGTATTGGAATCGGTTATTGAGTTTTGTTACGTTTTCCCGCGAAAAAAGTTTTTTAGAGGACGGGTTTACGGTTTGTTTTATTTTTCATTCACTATGTTTTCGGCACAGTGAACCCGATTATCTTGTTCTGAAAGTAAAATAAATTTAAGCTCATTGCATTTTTTCTTTAAATTAGTCGACGCGTGACGTAAATTCACATATTTTAGTGGCCATGTTTTTGTATTTTTAATCGCATCTAAACTGGGTATCAAGTATCTTAATTTCAAAGCCAAAGTCAAAGTATTTTATTTGTTAAACATAGGTAATATGGTATAAAATTTGTGTTGTATTACTATGTTTTGCCTTCCAAGGCGTAAAAATTAATTACAAACAATATTGGATATTAAAATTAACATTTTCTTATTTTATGTTCTTATCATATAAAAACTCACTGATGGAATAGAAAGCTTTGTTAATCAACAATTTCTTAAGTTGTGATTTAAAACGATTCATATTAGTCATACTTCTTAAAGTTTTTGGTAGTTTATTAAAAATTTTTGAACCCACCAATCCGAGACAACTCTTTGAAAAAAGTCCAGTACTGTGTTTTTTTGACTTCAGTGTGTTTTGGTGACGTCTAATATTCAATTTTTCAAATTTAGACATATTCTCCTTAACAAATATTGAAGTTTCATAAATATAGAGGGATGGCAGCGTAAGTACTTTTAAACTAACAAAATATGGTCTGCAGCTGTCGGTGGTTTTTAACAAGCATATGGCTCGGAGACATTGTTTTGGGCTTTGAATGCTATTTATCTGTTGGTAGAGTTGCCCCAAATAAGAACAGTATTACGATTTGCAACCTCGTTTAAATTGTGTAAAACATAACAGAATTGATGAATCTTTATTATCATAATCTCCATGTGCGTTTTCCACGTCATGTGTTCATTTAGCCAAATTCCTAGAAATTTGGTTTTTACCGTTTTTAAAATTTTTTTTGGTCATAATTAATGTCAAGAATTGTAGGATTAGTTCTTTGTTTAAATGTAATTATTTGAGTTTTGTCAAAATTAATCTGTAAGTTATTTGATAGGAATAAATTAATATTTTATCTTCTCTATTTTCTTAATGAAATAGAAATAAAAATATGCATTGACCTTAAATTTAGTTTGGTTTGTGAACAAGTGAATCAGATGCCGGTGACGATCAAAAGTCCACAGGCAGTCTCACAAAGAAATAGCTTGACGTTTAATTTGACTTACTTTCATCCAGTTTCAAAAAAATATGCAGATGTATCATCGTCATAAACAACTGATTGTAGTTTATAATTTAAACGTTTTGATATTATTCAAGATGGCGCAGTTAGGTGCTAGCAGATTGATGTGTGAACAGCGTGAAGCTGTGAACCCTGAGTTTAAATCTCACACAATATCTACATAGACTTTCAGTAACTTTTTAAAAACTCGATTGGAAGTAATTTGGGATATAAGTATAACAAACTCTTTATGTTGTTCGCTTTTTTTCCCACATGTTGTAAAGTTTCAAAGGGTAATTCATAGAAAACCAAATAAATAATTTTATAAAACACAAATATCTGATAAAACTGGACTAAGACTATTACATTAATGAATTGTAACTTATTTGAAATTTCATCTAAGATTATTAATTTGGTGATATATGTATTTATTATTATTAAACAATATGTAAAGAAAACCCTGTCCAATCCGTGAAGGTATTGTTAGGTATGGATAACTTATTCTACTAATGCCTACAAAGCCGAGCTAAACATAAAAAAATAAATATTATTTCAAAACGAGGTGACTTAATACATGTGCGGTAGGCAATACAATACACGGGCGAAGGGGGGCAGGGCACGCGGCACGCAGTCGCATCGCTCATTCATAATACATAATACCGTCAAAAATGATGTTGTCACGTTTTTAAAAAATACCAAATTTTGGGGAAGTTGGAACTAATTCACAAAAAAAAAAGATTATTTCAAAATTCATTAGTATTGTTACTTTGATGATTAAGTAAAATTTCATATTTTATTTGGTCATGTGTTTATCTAACCTTTATTATCCTTATGGGTCGGACGGAATACATAAGTCGTCGTCATCGTCGGTATTGAATACATCATGATGCCTAAAAGATAAATATAATTAAAGTACATTATTGGATTTATAAATATAGAGTTTAAATAGTATATTATATAAATATAAGATATTATACTATATACATAAATATATACGGACAAATCACACAGATTGAGCTAGCCCCAAAGTAAGTTCGAGACTTGGGATGTTAACTCAACGATACTATATTTGTAATAGATACATATATAGATAAACATCCAAGACCCATGGCCAATCAGGAAAAGATCATTTTCCATCATGACCTGGCCTGGGATCGAACCTGGGGGCTCCACGTCGCAGGCAGGCGTGTTGACCGCTGCGCCACGGAGGACGTCATATAAAAATGAAGTTACTATCGTTTTTAGTATAGCTGCCTAATATCACTAACTCTTTGTTTTAGAGGAATACTGCAAGTTGTTAGATTAAGAAATATGAGGGAAAATTCATTGTTGTCGACAGCGAAGTGGAAGGCCATCGCTTATTAGTCAAGCGCAACGACAATATATGATGGGCGAGTATTAGTACGAGAAACTTTAAATACCAACAAACACCTTATTGCGAATTGCATCCTCCACCCTGAAGGCTTGCATCGCAGAAGACCAGTTAAAAGCCCTTCTAGAGAGAAAGGAATAAAAAGATGTGATATTTCGCATAGTGCGACAACAGTTCGTTAGTGTGTGTTATCTGTGGATTGTTGAGACATCACTCATGCACGGACATGCATACGAGCTGGTTGCGCGGTCACACAATTTATAGCAATGTAGTCTTAGCATGCCACTGGAGTTTTAAGTATTTACTGTACATATATAATGTGCAAATACGAAGAGGTAGTCTTATTTTAATAACAGAATATTTACATAAAACCTTACAAAAACTAAAAGTTTGTCTGGGGTTTTTAATAATTCTATCAACTATATTTTTCTAAAATTACACCTCACTTATTTAGTTTCAGGGTTCCGTGCCTAAAGGGTGAAAAGGGGACTCTATTATTAAGCTACCGCTGTCTATCTATCTATCTGTCACCAGGCAGTATCACATGAACCGTGATGGCTAGCTAGATAGTTGAAATTTTCACAGTTGATACTTATATTTCTGCTGCCGCTCCCACATAACAGATGTGATTTTTATGGATAATGTTCTTTTTTTTTATCACGGCCGTGCACAATTTTTGAAAAATACACTTTATAGTAATTCCCGCATCCTTGAAAATACAACAGTAATACAACAATTTCTGTGGATAAACCCACGAATAAATTAGTAAATGAAAAACAATTTGCATTCAAAATATTTGACAACACTATCAGAAACACTATACCATCAAAACAGTGGAACTAAATACAAACAGCACTACAACTAAAACGTTGGATCAGTCTGTGTACAGTCGCTACTACGTCCCGACTCGTTTAGAACTCGCGCTCAACTCGCGCTGTATGCACTAGGCATCAGTAGTTAGGGCTGCTGTGCCTACACCTATCCTAGACCTACCATATCAGTCGTTATTCTGTCTGATAGCCGCCGAGCTCAGTGCTACACCGTCGGCGCCCGCCGTAGCACGCGCTTCACGTTCCAATTCTGAAAAAAAAGTTGCAAAAAGTTTTTAAACAATATAAAACTTGCCAGTAATATCCGGCTGAATATACTCGTCGACATTCGTTCGAATTTTAAAGTTTTTCGTAATAGAACTTCTCGATTTTTCTAATAGTTTTTATCCTATAGGTGTTTTTAAAAGTAATCAAAAGTATTTTGTAAAGTAATTAAGGAGTGTTTAGGTTAGTTCTGATAGTTAAGAAGCTACTCACTGGTTGTGAAGTTGTCATAGTTGCATGTTTAGGTCGTGGTAGTAAGTGTTAGAGTAGGTCATTTGTATACGATTTTACTGTAGTTTGTAAAGTTATATGAACTTTGTATGAACTGACTGTATCGAGTTATCGCCATCTGTGGTATCTTCAATGCGGTAAGTTTAGATCAAATTATTTGGTAGTTTGACAACTGTTTTCAAATTATTGGAATACTTTTTCTGGTATTGTGGAAACGCAATGCGAATATTCATTCATAAATGATTTAAACAGAATTACGTTTTATTAAATACGTATATTAAAAAAAATCAAAACATAACAATACATAATATGGTTTTATTACAATTATTATGATTCGGTCTTAAAGTTTTCTTCAATAAATAATTCATAATCAATAAGTATAAGAATCGAGTGGCCTTGAGCAACTACTTTTTACTGAACTTATCTTTCCTGCTAACTCCGACGTGCGTGTAGTGCCTTGATAACCATACCGGCTACACGTGGCTACGGCGTAGACCTACAACCTTGCTACGCCGTAGCTATAATTATTTCGTGCATATTTTATAAACATGTATCGACACTTAAGGAAATTGCCAAGAAAACTATTATAAATAGTTTACTAACACCCGTATTACTTACATAACTTTAGTCAATACTCAATCATAACTTAAGAGTAATATTAGAATCTTGAGTTAGATAAGGTTAAAGAAAACAAATATTTTTAAACTCATATATTACAGATAAGATATGAGCTTAAAAATATTTGTTTCCCTTGAATATTTTATTTACTTTCTTAGAATTAAATATTTAGAAAGCTTACATACAGGGTGTATCTGACATCGTAACGCAAACTTCGCGAGAAGGCTACACCGCATGCCACTATTATGATAGTCATTTATATCGTTAATGAGCGGATACAGAAATAACAGTGTTTAAAAAAATGTGTCGACTCGGCTTTTGAACGTTGTAAGCGTGCCGCCGCGCATGTTTGTTATAGTACGACGTTGATCCTTGATGTAAACTCTATTAAATCAGCTGATAGGATATTTTTTCGAGTTTTGTTCACATTGCGCTTTTTTGTGTAATTTGCGAATTAATTATTTTTTACTTTAAAATCTTATTCCGTTATAAAAGTATAGCAATTATGAAAGGTTTGAAGGGAAAAAACTGCATATTATTTTTTTTTAATCATGAAAAGCCGACGACAAATTCCACCACTAGGTGGTTCAGAATCATGTATTGGATCCATGGTACACGTTTGTGCGTCGATGTCAGATACACCCTTTATACTAAAACTGCACCCTAATTGGGTAACATTCTATTACTAACAGTTGGAATCATTTTGAAGCATATTGCTAACCCATTGCTTATTATGTTCGAAAAATGTGTTTGTTTAACAACGTAAATAATGCAATGAATGTTGTTAAACTGTTAAAATGAAACACATTCCTACTGATAGTGTATTACGCGATTAGACTGCGGCTTTCTTTGACTTGAATAATGATTAATAATTCATCATCAACCTTTTTTATCGTCCCATTGCTTGGCACGGGTCTCCTCTCATACAGAGAAGGATTGAGCGTAATCACCACGCTTGCTCATGCGGGTTGGCGATTTCAGACTTATAGTCCAGGTTTCCTCAAGATGTTTTCCTTCACCTTCAGTCATTGATGTCCAAGATATGCTTAGAAAGTACATATAACTTTTAGAAAAGTTGCATTGGTACTTGCCTGACCTGGAATCGAACCCGCGCACTCATACTTGAGAGGCTGGCGTTTTAACCACTAGGCCACCACGACTTGATTAATAATTGTGTGTAACTAAGTATAAATTTAAACTTTAGGGTAATAAATAATGTTTTTTGTTTACAAAACCGCAATTAGACCAGCCATGACATACGGTGCCGAATGCTGGGCTATAAAGAAAGCTCACAAACAAAAGATGCACGTAAGCGAGATGAAGATGCTAAGATGGGCAGCGGGCGAAACTCGACTCGATAAAGTGCGAAACGAGCACATCAGAGGAAGTTACAAGGTTGCGCCCATAGCAGAAAATCTTGCCGAAAGCCGCCTACGATGGTTCGGTCATATCATGAGACGCCCCGAAGATCATGTCGTGAAACGGGCCCTAGCACTGCTAGATAAGAAAAAAGGTAGAGGACGCCCACTAACCACCTGGTGGTCCATAGTGACAGATCATCCTGGCGCAAAAGAACGAGGAGAGCCGACCCCAAATAATGGGAAGTGACTAGGACAAAGAAGAAGATGTACTTTAAGTGTCACGATCAAGTAAAAAGTTTTATGAAAGTAACTTAGACATTCATCGATTACATTCTGAAACTGCAGTACATGCTATTCAGTTTCGTTTAAAAATCGTTTAAAATATCATTCATACCTTTATCATATGATATCATACAATTAGTTCATATCAATAAGGTTTAATAACACAAAACCTTAATACCAAAAGTACAGTTACATGAATTACCCTCCATAAAAAGTTACCGAGGGAGGGTGTCTGTTTACTTTCTCTTAATGAATATTGACATTGATTGGAATGGAATCTGGCTGCATCCATTTCTTAATGAGCCCTTCAAATTAATTATATAACGGTTTGAAAAGTGGACTGTATTCTCAATGGGTTTGGAAGTTTTTTATATGAGCAGACATGCATTTTTTAATATTACTCGTATATAAACCAAAGCTTGATCGCGATTCCGCCTGATGGTAAGCAGTGATGCAATCAAAATCAAAAGTTATTAAGCTATTGCATAGCTTCTATCGCGGGCCTTGAGCGCGGGGACCGAATCCAGAAATTCCGTAACGAAAAAACCTCACGCTCCCCATCGTCTAACGTCGTTTCAGTTCGGCAGTCTTCGGCACGGTATGTTTGTGTGCGTGCGACTACATCTTTTGAAAACAATTTATAGATTTTCAAAAAGAGCATGCATATTGCAGGGCTCGAACTCAGTTCTACACACTTGCCATGTTACTGATAGTCACGATGTGCTAAACTTGCGATTAATTTTCTCTCTGAAATAGGTCTTCTATAGAGATATGTCATAGACGTCATCGACGTTGTCATGGCTACCTTAAAAACTTTTCATATAATTAATTATTAAGTACTTTTATTCAAATTAATTTAGTAGTGTTTTTATAAAATAGCTTTTTTTTTAACGGAAAAGCTAAGATGAATGTCACGCTAATTTTTCATTGGACTTTTAAATTATTTATAGTGTTGTTTACTAAATAAAAGCGCGTGATTTTATAGAGTAAAAAGTGCTCACGCGGCCGTTTTTTCAATTGTTGCAAGAATTCAAAAGACTGTCTTTAAATAGTGTTCAGACGATTGCTCAAAGTGTATTAGATTTCATTAGTAATAGAAATGGCATTTCAGTAATGACTTTCAACTGCCAAAGTCTAAATAGTCATAAATACGATTTACAAGATTCAGTTACGAGACAAACAAATGTGTTACTTCTTACCAAAGAGATTTAAGATATTGCATGACGCATGATAATCCAATTGAAACACCTAATTTTAATTGTATTGTTCAGTTCAAACGAGATACTGTTTCAAAAGGTGGGGTAGCTATTTACCAAAATAAAAATGCTATTCCTACTATTATGACTCCGAATATTGAAATAAATATTGCACACGTTAGCGATGTTAATGTTAGGCGCTCAGTTGTTGGAGATATTTGTGCGTGCTTATGCAAACTTAGAAATGGCCTACAAATAGTTATGGTAGCAATTTACATTTCTCCGAATCCAAAATTGGACGAGGTAGAGCATTTTATTCATCGCACTTTACTGGAGTACACTGAAGAAGGCTCGAAAATACTTGGTACAAATGGTAATAAATTTCCACTTATCTTGGCTGGCGATTTCAACATTAACTTCGCTGATAAAAAATCAGAGCGGTTGACAACTTTTCTATCAAAACATTGAATTTGAAAATGAATAATGATCCACAAGAGTCCACAACAAAATATGGGACCACCATTGACGCGGTATTTTCTAGGTATTTAGAGGATATTAAGTCGCAAACTTATGTTTCTTATTTCAGTTATCATAAACCTATAGTTTCAATGATAAATATTCCTGAATAACCAACAGCTACTGTAAGGTAATAAAACCCACATGTATTGTAAAATAATAAAAATATTTTAAATAATATTAATTTTTTATTTATTTAATAAAAGAAAAATTTGTTTTCTTATCGGTCACCACGCTCAAAAAGTGTAACTTGAATTAATATCAAAGAAAAAGAAATACTGCATAAATAAAATAAATAAATAATTATAATTGCATAAATTGATACAAAATGCTATGCAATAGCTTTACCGCGGCAGTCCCCAAGTGCCACATGTCTTTTTTTTATTCAAATTTTATTATTTTAGAGAACTAGCACTTTTTGAACGCCAATATTACATAAGACAGTCCCTCCAAAACGCCGAACTTTTGCTTCGTCCTAATGCTTTCGTTAGGAAGGAGAAGTGGCGGAAAAACCTCCCAGATAAAACAGCTGACTGTTCATTAAAAAAAACACATGTCTTTGTACAATACTATGTATAGTAATGAACACAAGAATACACAACAACAATGAAATTATATACCATATGCCAGCTAACCACGTCAAAATATCAGCAAAGCAAAAAATAAAATATCATTAATATCATAATGGAAATAAAAATAAGTAAAAATTATTACCTAAATAAAAGCCGCAGGTATAAAGGACGTGACAGCTCACATATTTCTGCATTGTAAAAAGATACAATCATATGAACTTATATAATTGTCTTTGCACTCAATCCTTGATGGCGCTTGAAGCGCGCTAGTTTATTAAGAGCTTATTCACTCTAGCGTTGAAGACATTTAAATTGTAGTCAGACGGAAAGACCGCCGCAGGCAAATTGTTCCAGTCCTCCGATAAACGCGGTATAAAAGACATGTTTCATTCAGTATATTGTTTACTACTGACAATCTAGGAATAACTAGGCTAGGAATAACTTTTACGGCCTAAAACAACTTATATTGTTTAAAAAGGCATAGTTTAAAAATGTTTTTTCTTTAAATTTAACTTGCTGTAAAATAGAAATGTTAACCAATGCGTTTTAATTTTTACATTATTCGAAATAAATACATTCAATATCAAAATGTAGGTTATGGCTTACGTTTCCACCCAATAAAACCTAAAACCCACTTGAATTATGTGCAAATAAACCATTCAAGCAATTTATTTTTGTCTCTAGATTTTCAAAGTTACTTTGAATTCCCGTTTCTTAATTCCACACGAACTCACACACAAAACACGTATACCAATAAAAAAGCTAAAGAATGAAAGCTTTAAAAAACTGACTCCAAGTACCACAACAAATCCACAATTAAGGTACCCATGTTCGTATCATTACGGTCTAGTACACGCTTATTCTGAATAAAAATATTTGCTAAGCTTTTAAAGTGATTACATGATTCGCGATGCCGTTTCGGACTGACTTGTGGTGTCGGTGCGTCGAATTTGGGAAGTGCGGATTACTGTGGGGTATTGTGGGGTTGGCATCGTTTGATGTGAGTAGATAATGGTGGTAGAATTATGAATAGAGGTATAATTGATTTCGTAATATGGTTTTTTTGGATATAGGTATGAATTTTTTTTTTTAATAATTATAAACTAGCGCTTGACCGCAATCCCGCCTGATGGTAAGCAGTGATGCGGTCGTTGATGGTAAAGCGCACTAGTTTATTAAGAGTGAATAGGTCACTCAGAAAAACTGAGCGAATAGGAAGGAAGACGGCAGTTGAGCGAGGTGATGCAATGTTAAACCCAACAACACGACCAACGATGCTGCGCCAAAGGGAGATTGATCTGAAGTCCCTCCACGACCAAACTCCCAACGCAACAACATTAGGCGCATCAACACAACTGCTCAGACCCGTCCTCCGTACGGCTTCACCAGACATCATGCTGGAACACGACAAATCGCTTGGCGGCAAGGCTTTGTCTGGTGGGTGGTAACTTCTGCCGGCGGCCGATGTTATGGCCTACCACCGACAAATTATTTTTTCTTATATAAAAAATATGTATCGTAACACCATAACATAGCACCTGCCATTTTATCTCTGCACCATCACACCAGACCACAGTTCATTGATAGAGAATACCTAAGTTAATGACTTGTTCGCCTTTGCCTTTGACCTCATTGAGTGGAAGAAGTATAAATTAATAAATAAATGGTAATTTAAAGAGAAAATTCTGTCTTCGTTTACGTCACGGATACTTTATCTGGCAAATAATTATATTATTTAGTTACTAATTCGATAAGATGTTTATTGGGACTGTTGTAAACTGGAGATTAACCCTGAAAAGAAAATTATGCAAATAAAGTAGGATATTACTGTTGATAAAATTGAATACCAATACGCCAGCAGTCCCATGCGTCATCCAAGCGTAGAAACGCCACATTGGCCTAATATTTATATCCACTCTATTGTCTATTGGACCGCATTTACTGCAAATATATAACTTTGACTTACACTTTTAATAAGAAGGCACTAAGACCAGTAAACGAATATACATGACATGGTCATGGTGTCTTTAGTTTTTGTATGTATATTCGTTTTTGCAACCGATTTCCAAAATTAGTTATGTTTCACTTTGTGGTGTTTGTTTTATTGGAAGTCGGTTAAAAAAGTAACATAAAAGTACAAGCACACATTAGCCATCAACTAACATTCCCGAATACAGATCCATCCAGCTGTCCGTCTTCCCAGAGACAGAGGGACGAGCCGCTCTGCAGAGTAGTACGGAACAATTTACTTGTCTCGTCTGCTACTGATGCAGAGCGTGCGCGCCTGCTAGCTGTGGGAAGGTGGGAGTCGGGTCTTTGGTTTCATGCACTACCTTCGTCGATCATAGGCACTAGGTTCGACGACACCACTTTCAGCATTGCTGCTTCCTTACGACTAGGAGCTCCTTGCTGTTCTCCTCATCGCTGTCACTCTGGTGCAGATGTCAACAGCCTCGGACACCACGGCCTGGCTTGCAGCCGAAGTGCGAGTCGCTTAGCTGGGCACGCAAACATTAACGCCATCATTCGACGAGCTCTTATCACTGTCGGCGTTCCAGCTGTATTAGAACCTAATGGCTTGGTGCGCGATGATGGCAAGAGACCGGACGGCATGTCCTTATTTCCTTGGAAGATGGGTAGGCCTTTAGTGTGGGATGCAACTTGCGTCGATACTCTTGCGCCATCCCATCTTCCTGGATCGACGTACTGTGCTGGCGTTGCTGCTGCGGCTGCAGAAAACCTCAAACGGCGAAAATATAACAACCTTATCGGAAATTATATTTTCGAGCCGTTTGGGGTTGAAACTCTTGGTCCGTGGGGTCCGAGTGCTCTTTGCCTTTTTAATGAACTGTCCAAACGGCTTGTTGACACTTCCCGTGACCCAAGGGCTGGCTTTTACCTTGGCCAGAGACTAAGTATTGCCATTCAACGCGGCAATGCTGCCAGTCTCTTGGGTACATTACCAGTCGACAGCGATGACGAAGAATTTTTTGATGCAGTATTGTAATTTATTAATAGTTTTAATATGGGTAATAGCTTTATTTAGTAATTTGTATTTATTAAGTTTTATAAGTTTGTATATATAGTAAATAAATAAGTATGTATTGAGGAACAAACTAACATTTCAAAGTCAAATGTCCAGTAAAGTTTCAACTCACATAATCCTGAAGCGCACTATTTCTTACTTCTAGGACCACTTTGGATAGAAAGTATTACCCTTAATACTGCTGCTATAGTGGTCAAACAGTCTTCTATAGTCAGTATCGTAACTTGGTCTGCAGTACTTTATTAATCGGACAACGAGCCACCTCACTTGAAATACATTACAGCAACTTACGCGATCGTGCGCCGACTGGTAATCTCTCTGTTCACTTATGAATCAATTTAATACACTTTCAAATTGTTTTATTTTTATTTTTAAGGCCATTTACCGATTACGATGGCCTTAGGCATGTTTGGGTGTAGTAAAGTGGTGTAAAAGCAAAAGATTGGGAGTATGAAACATTATGGCAGACTGAAGAAATTTTTCTGTAGTTAATATACGATCTAATAAGGTTTCCAAAGTTAATATAGCACATGGCATGATCAGGAAGTTTGGATGGAAAAAATGAGGCCATTACCCAAAACTCATGGGGCATAGGATAGGCAAAGAAAAAAATATCAACGATCTAAACGCCATTTATGAATTATTGACACTTATGGAGACTCGTTTTCGAAAGAATTTGAGTTTCCTACCTAGTTCAAAAGGACCACAGAATAGCCCTATCTCAACCATTTTAGGGTCGGTTACTGGATGCAAATGAACAACAGTATTTTACATGAAACTGTCTGTCTGACTTCCACAATCCAGATACTGGGTAATACGATACCCCCCTTTGTTTTTTGGTGTGGATGGGAAATCGTCAAATGATCTCTCCCGATCTGGGCGGAGAGGAAGGGCGTGTCAGACTTTTACTGACTAAAACCCACCCGTGTTCCTTCACTTGCCTGTGTGCCAGGGAGCTTTTTTTTTAACCAACCCGCAACCCTGACCCAGAAGGCATCAGTCTTCATAGATCCGTCACGATGTTCTGACATCTCTTTGAGGCGCGCTTGAAACAGAACGCATCGTTGACTCGGGCCTGCACCTTACTGGGCGGCGAGCTTTTTTTTTATAGGTAATAAACTCGCGCTTGACCGCAATCCCGCCTGATGGTAAACAGTGATGCAATCGTTGATGGCAAAGCGCGCTAGTTTATTAAGAGCCTGTTCAATCTAGCCTTGAAGACACTCAAATTGAAGCGGCGGGCTTCAAAGTTATTCCAGTCCCTCGATGTACGCGGAATAAAAGAGGAAGCGAAATGCTTCGTCCGGATCGTAGTTGTGTTAACAACTTAAGGGTAGAAAGTCGCCGTACGGCGGGTCGTCCGATGGTGGAACTGAGATCGGGGTATTAAATCATGCAATTCCCTTGCACACTCACCAGAATGCGTCCTATAGAAGACCGAAAGGCTGGCTACTCTACGCCTGTGCTCCAGGCTTTGAAGACCGTTTCGAGTTAAGTCTGGGTCGCCAATCAGCCTCTTCGCACGCCTCTCCACCGAATCCAAAGCTGCCAGGTGACATTTCGCAGCACCAGCCCAAATGTGGCTGCAGTATTCCACACACGAGCGGACCTGTACTTTGTACAATATTAGAAGCTGCCTTGGTGTGAAGTACCGCCGGACCTTTGCGATGACGCTAAGTTTTCTGGCAGCCACCTTGGCTTTGGACTCAATGAACCGCCCAAAGTTTAGGTTCGATGAAATATCATCTCCCAAAAGCTGAAGGCGGTCGGTGCACTCCTACGATACATTCTGAAAAGTAGGAGTCCTTTTGTTGGTGAAAAGACACGCCTGTGTTTTGGCGGCATTGAATGCTACAAGATTGGCTTTACCCCATTCGGAGACTGCCTGTAGTGCAGCACTCGAACGCTCTACCATAGCCTCTCTTTCGGACCGGATTGATTCCTTATTAGCCCGAGTTTCCGGCAGGTATCTCTCCACAACTATGCTGTCATCTGCATACCCATAGATATCAGGCATTAGTAGATCGTTAATATGCAGCAGGAACAGAGTTGCAGAGAGAACAGACCCCTGAAGAACACCGGCATTGGTCGATATGGGCTCCGATGAGCATCCGTCGACAACAACTCGGAGGGACCGTTCAGTCAGAAAGTCCTTTACCCAGCCAGTCAGGCCAGCGGAAATACCGTAGGCTGAAAGCTTACTCAAAAGGCCAGCGTGCCATACCCAGTCGAAGGCCTTCGAGACATCAAGGTAGACGGCAATCGCTTCCCCATTTTTCTCGAGGGCCTCGCCCCACAAGTGAGTGGCATACACTAGTAGGTCCCCGGTTGACCGATTGCGTCGAATCCGTACTATCGGTCACTGAGGAGATCGTACCTTCCAGGTAAGCTAAGAGGCGCGAGTTCAACACACGCCCCATAATCTTGCAGAGTATAGAGGTTATTGAAATCGGCCGATAGTTGGTAGGATCGGCACGACTACCCTTTTTGGGCACGGGCTGCACGTTGGCAAGCTTCCAGGACTTGGGCACTATACCAGTCCTAAATGAGATAAAGAACTGCTCACTACTCGCCGTCCGTAAGACTGCACCTACGGTGGCAGGGAGTTTGATGTCGTCTTCCGGACTCCAGAGAGTCTCCTGCGGCGGCTAGAGGCCTGAGAGTGCTGGGATTCCCGCTCCCACTCGCGCTTTGCCAGCATCTTTGCTTCGCAAAAGAAGGTCTCGCTCCGTGGCCTGGACCAGGCCGGACCCGAGAGTTCGCCGTCGATCGCCGCCACGAGGACACCGCGGTGCTCTACCCTCTACCGTATGCTCCACCGTGTTCTCAGAATATGATACTCCTTGATAAGAGCCTCGCGCTATAATTCAAAAGGACCATGTTAGTTAAAAACTGAAAATATATTATTACTAAACCACACAGAAATAAACTAATAATTTAGTTTGATAATGCACAGAAAAATATTATAGTAAAAGAAAAAGACATATCTAGTCTATTTCATATTTAAAGCAACAAAACAATTAAACGAACGGAACTAAAGACTTCGCGCTTATAAATAATCGCGTTCCGATTTTATCCGCAATTTTGAATCCGTATTTCGGTCCATTTCGCTGCAGGATGACGTCAGGAGTACTGACAATACGGCGCTGCTGATGACGCAATTAGACCGACACTTTAAAGTACCCTGACGTAAAAAATGGCGTAAATTTTTATTTCTGTATGCATTTTGCTCGTTTCGGTGTGAAAGAAAGTGACTTATCTTCGTCTGGCGCGATATCTAATGAGGGAAACATTTACTTTCAAGCACTCACTTGTAGGGTCAGTTATCTTGTTTATTTAAAATTTATTTACGTAACTACGATAGTCAGGGAAGTAAATTTTCCAACAAAGTAAGCGTTTTGTTATGGAAATTTATGGGGAGGTGTATATGTAACAATGTGCCTTCCGGTTGATATGGTGATGAACCTTGTTTAACGACTTCTATGGGCTAGATAACAAAGACTCTTTTCCTTTTTTTTCAAGTATTCTGATATACACCAAGTAGATTGACACTGTGAACTACAAGTAGGTATCTATGCAATACGCAAAATGTTATACTGTTACGCCTATACTGTTCCCACTGTTGGGACACAGAGTACGTCTCTGTGCTAAGGATCGGGCTCTAATTCACAATGTGAGCCCAGTGCGGCTAGGGTGATGTCACATGTCTTAATTTTTTTGGGTCTAGGACAGTAGTTTCCTCACGATGTTTTTCTTCACCGTTTTGAGAGCAGCGTGGTGATGAAATAATTTACCAAAAGTATTACCTATAACCCATGACTTACAACCGCCGTTACCAATGGGCCACTGCTGCTCTTCGGCGCATATTTCATCCTAAATCTGCAACTAATTGCTGATGTGATACAATCGGAAGAGAGATTTCGAGAGGTGCAATTTTTTGCTCGCATCCATGTCTCTTGTTTGCTATATTATAGAATAGAATAGAATCCTTTTTATCATATACACCATATATGTACATTACAGAAACATAAATATAAATATTTTACAAAGGGTGACACAATGGGCGGTCTTATCTAAGAGCGATCTTGATGAAATACTAAGGGGAAGGAGAGAAAAATAATGTAGGTAGTCTACAGTGTACTTATAGGATAGATAAACAGAAAGAGACTTCCAAGAGCCAGTAACACGTTGAAAGTCATGACGGACACCATGTTCTCAACAACTTTCCATCCCACAGCACAAGTCAGCGGCTTTTAGAGGCAGTTTTCGTTATGCAGCTTCTAAATGCTGGAACAACATCCCTCCTCCCATAAAGTATTGTAAATGTTCCTCTACTTTTAAATTGAAATTAAAAGAATATCTTTTATGTCACCAAAAAGAGTACGAAAATGTCCAAGCAGACGTATCTGCCATATAAGCCATCTTATTTTTTAATTCTTGTGATTGGTGGGGAGGGGGGTATTTTCTATTTTCTGTTTTTTGTATGTTATTATTAAATTTTGTTTTGGTATTTATTTAGGTATTCATATTTTCTAACTTACTTGTTTATAAAATGAAAGTAAATTGAATACCTACTTATTTTATTTTTTGAACAATTTACAACGTATTTAACATATATATACACACAGACACACACATTTATGCATGTCACAACATTTTGGGTTTTTCTATCATTTGGATTACTATTATTATCTAAATGTATCATTTATATTATTGCGGACTGTGTTTTTGAAATTCTAGCGTATGGCACTCGTGGGTTGCAGCTGAAAATTAGCGTCAGATGGCACATCCTGTGTTGTCATCTGACATTATGCTGAGCTGAGGCCCTTTTGGCATTATAAGCTGGGTTTTATTGTTTTATAGTTTAAATGTATGTATTTTGCTGTAATGTCAATAATCGCATTTTTCTTTCTTTCTTTCATACCTTCCCCAGGGGCCACACGAAAAATTGAAGCTGTTACAAAAAATGTTGAAGTATATTTTGCCAATAAAAGTAATTAAATAACTTATAAATAATAGGCAATTTACAAAAACAGTGATATTTATATTACTTTTTGAGATATCGATTAGCAGACACCAGTATCCGCCGCGGTTTTAATTGTGGCAGTCAACGTGGTAAACACTCCAGACATAGCACAGCATTTCTCTTCTATATCCCCCGATACCCCCAAATTCATCATAAACAACAAAACGTACAGCAAAACCGAAGGCCATCTGCGAATGTTAATTAAAACAATAAATTAAATACGCCAAGTGGGTAGCAATGAATATGTCACGACATAGGTCGGTATTAGCAATGCAGAGGTCGCAACTATGGCTCGGCACCTTTATAAACTAACGCTTTATGTCGCTAATGTGCGGCAATGAAATTAGAGGTGAATAGTTAGACGGAATTTATTTGTGTAATTATGGACAACAAGTGGGCTTAGCATGGGAATTTATGTTTTAGGTCCCCGTTCTTAGATGTTGGTGGCAGTTTTATTGGTGTTGATATCAAGTTTTCGACCGGGTTGACGATTTCGTTTATGATAGGTGATATTCTGTAGCAATCCTCTTGGCATGCAAAGAGGTTCGTTCATAAAAAATTGGCCAGTTGGTCGTTTGAAATTTCACGATCTTGTTATTCAGATACAAGGAGCATTGTGTATAAGCTGGCTGGTATGTTGAATAACTTTTAAATGCACCTGTAGTATCTTTCACATGTGATACGACTAACTTTCTTCTACTTCTTCTTCAGGCTATAGAGGTCCACTGATGGACAAAGGCCAGTTGAAGAAAGAAGAAGAAAAGTTGGGGACGGTTTGCCATAATCCCTACGCTTGGAAGGTGGATTGGGGATCGCAGTAATTTGATATTCAACAGGAGAAGCGCTTTACCCGCTTCCCTGGTGAGAGTTCGTTTAGCCGCCTTTTACGACACCTTCGGGAGGATATAGGTTGATACTATTACCACACCGTACTAACTGCTCATTTTATGTACCTATATTCTCTTAAATATACTCGCGTTTTCTATGGCCCAATACATTTGTCCATGTGCGCCAACCCGCGGTCGGCGGAAGACACCGCGTACCGACGACAGTTAGCAGCGTGTCGCAAAAACTAATTCAAACCGAAGGGTTCGCCCGCCCGCCATAAATTGTGTCCAGGAACGCGACGCGCGTTAGTTAACTATAGTTTATTATTTGGTGTCATCGGACCTTATAGAGTTGGTAGGGTTTGTTTTAAAGGGTTACGAAAATTGTCGTCTACAACTAAGATGGCAAGCAAAAGTGTCACATTTTGACCTGGTTCTGGCAGCAATGAAGGCCTTTGAATAAAATGCAAACTATAAATGTAGTAAATTGAACTCCTACAAATGCGTGCACTGACAGGAGAAGTCCACTCAAAAGGAAATTTCAGATGTCTACCTTCAAGGTCTTCAAAATGATCTGACAAAACTTAACTCTGGATTTTAAAAGATAATGTATCTTCTGAGTTTGTCTTGGTCTTGTCAGATAGGTCTTTTTGTTATCGTAGGAAGACCCCAACAAGGTGGACTTATAACCTGGCGAAGGTCGCGGGAAGCCGTTGAATGCGGGCAGTACAAGACCGGTCATTGTGGAAAGTCTGAAAAAGAAGAAGAAGTTATTAAAATATGAAAAATTTATTTGTGTAAAGTGTTTGTTGCCAATGTCAATGCCAAAACCACGAAACACAAATCATAAAACACCTTTATCAAGAAGCACTGAAACTCAACACCTATTTTCCATTTACATAAAAGCGATCGCAATATTCTCGAAGCAATAGATAACATATCGCACTGTACCACAATAACCACCCAGTACACAAATCCTCCAACTATTCAGAATTACGATTTTTTTTCTCTTCTCGACATATATCACTGGGGCCGTTCGATTTAACTGTTTTCTTACGTTCAAATTTATAGAGGTTGGAGCCGAATTATAGCCGCCAGGTGTTGGCTATAGTCTGCATCGCCACTAGTGTTGTTTTGTTAACAGAAACCCTTTTGAATAAAAATATTTGCACGTTATTACGAGTTATGTGGTTATGGGATTGTGTGACATTAAAGAGTTTGGTTTTTGAAATTCTACTGATTTTGTTGATCTTGACTTTCGAAGTAATGGGTAGATGGCTTAGTGGTGTCAGCCGTGACTTACAAATTGTAGATCGTATATCATATACATTATAGGCTAATTATGAGGTAATTGATGGTCGCTTGAGCCTAACCTTTTCCCACGTTGTTGGGGCCAGCTTCCAGTCTAACTGGATTCAGTTGAATACCAGTATTTTTCATGACGCGACTGCCTATCTGACCTCCACAACCCAGTTACTGGGTAATACGATACCTCTTGGTAAGACTGGGGGTCAGATTTTCGGACTTCTGACTATCCGTAACGACTGTCTAAGATCTACAATTAACAGCCGGGATCAAAGTCTTAACGTGCTTTCCTAGGCACGGAGGGGGCTCGGTATGTAAAGATGGTCACCCATCTACACACCAACCGTACCTTGATCTATTCTATCTACTTGTGCGGCTGTTATTATTTAGCCACGAGCCCCTCGTATATCATTTTATCGCCACCAAAAAGTTTTACCTACATCGCCATTAAAGGGATTTTTTTTGTCTAAAAATGCATGACTAAAAAGAAGTGACTTCGCAACACCAAGTGTCAAAAAGGTCCCATAAATCTGTCCGTTCAATAGTCCACTCCTGAATACGTGACTCCCCCAAGTAGCTCCACGACAGCTCATTAAAAAGTTATGTTTTAAAGTGATTGATGAATCAATTCGTGTTCAAGTTAACCTCAAGTGCACGTAACTTAATACAATCCACATTGACATTAACGTGCACCAAAGCAACCAGTTGAACACGCACCCATGACAAGACATGTGTCACAGTAGTGCGTGCTAAGCAAAAAACCCCCTTAATACATAACTCAAGCATGTTTCCTTACAAAATATTCCCTTGCCGTCTAATTTATCACAAGGTGCAAAAACTCCCTCGAGTAACGTAATGAAAATTTGTATCAAAATTCCTGGGCCGGTGTCGCAAAGCATGTTATCAACGGGAATTAATCATTCGCTATGCTAATGTGTGTGTAGTGAAGTGATTATATTCAAATTGATGCTTTAATTTTATTCATGCTTATGGGGAAAATGCGCTCCTATTTTCAGATGGTATAGCTGTTTGTAGCGCACATGAATGCGTGTTTCATTACGGCTAGTAATTAACTAATGACGGTAGGAGGCAATAGAAGTGTTTGATATATTATGTGTTTAGTACACCATGTGTCGGCTGTGAACGTACTTCATTACAGTTGACGATGGATATAGCCTTTAAAAATGTCTAGGTTTCATACCTAAAGGCAAGGTTTGGGAAGAAGAAGTTCAAAATAGATTCTGTTAGAATCTCTTTCACTGTGCTTGCGATGCTGTAACCTTGACTTACAGTCTATTTATGTAAAGAGGAAAATATTTAACATTTTTGCTGTGAAGCAGACACAGCAAATATATCTTAGCGCTGTGTAACCCTCCAGTGCATAAATAACGACATAATTGCCTTGTTGTTTGACAAACGACTAACATTTTGCAGAGTTTGGGGGTTAACTACCGGCACATTAATATTGCGAGCCTGTCAAGACATACCCTTGGCTTGCTGGTATTTGATGCCTATGAATGTTAATGAGGAGTTTTACAGGTTAAAAAGCATAATTCCTTGTTTCATCACCCCTTTCTTCGTTTTAGTCTTACATACCTCCAATTTTATTATCATATCAGGTATAATGGTACGGATTTTTACAATATTTTCTTTCAAATAGTCTGCAATTAAAGTTAATAGATTGCCAACTCTTTCTTTTTCCGCTTTACTCTTTATGAAGGAATTCCGATACTACAGAAGTGTAGCTGTCTTTTTTAAATTATAAATTAGTGCATGACCGCAATCCCGCCTGATGGTAAGCAGTGATGCAATCGTTGATAGCAAAAACGCGCTAGTTTATTAATAGCCTATTCACTTAAAAAACTGAGTAAATAGGAAGGAAGACGGTAGTTGAGCGAGGTCATGCAATGTTAAATCTAACAACACGACTAACGATGCTGCGCCAGTGGGAGATTGATCTGAAGACCCAGCATGACCATACTTCCGACACAACAACATTTGGCGAATCGTACCCGGCACACATGGCAACACAACTACTCAGACTCATCCTCCAGGCTTCACCAAACATCATGCCGGAACACGACGAATCGCTTGGCGGCAATACTTTGTCTGGTGGGTATTAACTTCTGCCGGCAGCCGATGTTATGGCGTACCATGCAGAAAGTCGTTTTCATATTTTTTTGTGATCTAAAACTATCACTTATTAAAACAGCTTCTTTACAACAGCTATTTTAGATAATCAACTGCCTCTAGACTTCCCCCTTTATTCATAAAAGTTGCTTAAAGTGCATGTGTGCAATGTGCAAACGTCAAAAATGTATGGTTAAACATTCGCTAATCACTAGTTAAGTTATGAATAAGGTGGTTCAAGAGAAACTTTATTGAAGGCTCTCCTTCTTGACAATGCCTTCTTTCTTGCAAATGTGCATCATTATTCTCCTCATAATCATCATCAGCCTTTTTCCAACTAAGTTGGAGTCTTCTTCCAGTCTAACCGGATGCTGGAGAATACACGTATTTTAAATGGAGAGAGATACCCGTATCCTACTGCGATATCCATCACTATTCTTCTGATGGGACAAGAAGATTGGACTCGATAAGTCAAGGAAGTCTTGAACCAAAATCACTGCTAAAACACATCATGCTATCAGTCCTGGGTTCGACTCCGTGCGTGTTACTGGTGCTCAGTGGGCCTACAAACTGCCGCCGTCCAAGATGGCGGCTCAGCGATAGAATAAATCTCTTAGAACGTATGCGCGCTGATAAAGTATAGGGTTTATTGAATCTGCTTTGTTTCAGTGATAGTGTTGACAAATGTAGTAGAAAGATGGACCTGTCGATTGTACGGGGCTATTGATTTGTTTTACGTACAGTAAATGTTTTGTATTTGAAGGGAAAATTTCTTTAACGACATTGAGCACTTTTGTTGGATGGGGAAAAAGCATTGAATTTGCGTGAGTGTCACCGACACGACACCGTTATCGTTTTTTTTTAACTTTTTGTGTTATTTAATGATTTCAGTTTTCTCTTCCGTGAGTTTTCTTTGATAAGCTTCTACATAGCTTATTGTCGTTGGAAATTCGAAGTATAACCCAACACGTCTCTTACTGAAATCAAAGTCATTGTTGTTTGGTCTTATCATCAGCACTTTTTAAATAGATTACATTTTGCTGACACGTTTATATATGGATATAAGAGACCAAGAGACCGGACGGCATGTCCTTATTTCCTTGGAAGATGGGTAGGCCTTTAGTGTGGGATGCAACTTGCGTCGATACTCTTGCACCATCCCATCTTCCTGGATCGACGTGCTGTGCTGGCGTTGCTGCTGCGGCTGCAGAAAACCTCAAACGGCGAAAATATAACAACCTTATCGAAAATTATATTTTCGAGCCGTTTGAGGTTGAAACTCTTGGGTCGTGGGGTCCGAGTGCTCTTTGTCTTTTTAATGAACTGTCCAAACGGCTTGTTGACGCTTCTCGTGACCCAAGGGCTGGCTTTTGCTTTGGCAAGAGGCTAAGTATTGCCATTCAACGCGGCAATGCTGCCAGTCTCTTGGGTACATTACCAGTCGATAGCGATGACGAAGAATTTTTTGATTGGAATTTATTAATAGTTTTAATTAGGGTAATAGCTTTCCTTAGTAATTTGTATTTATTTAGTTTTATAAGTTTGTATATATAACACTCGTCTGTTAATAAACCTGGATATAAGCTAAGTACTTCCTAATGTTTGTTCGATATTTTATGTTACAAAATCAGTATGTAAGTAACAGAAAAGTTTTAAAAGTCAATATCCATCATAACTTTAGAATCAGAAATATCTTCATCGACTTATAAAATGAAAAGTTCAACACAGTTTTGAACTAAGTAATATGGATATGGCTTTACTTGGCTCATATTTCACATTTGATATCTTTATTTACTTTAATCTCCCTTGAAGTTCTATTTCTGAAGCAGATAAACAGGCTTATTTGTTACAAAACACGTCCTTAAAAAAGATAATAACGTCGAATTATAAAGTTAACTAAAAACAAAATAGATCGTAACACATGACTATTACCCATTATCAATTGAAATCATTTTGAAGTATGTTGGCAATCCATTAGTCCATATGTTCTAAGACTGTATCTGCTCAACAACGCAAATAACTCAATGAATATTGTCGAACTGTCAAAGTGAAACCCATTAGTACTATACTATCATCAACCTTTTAATCGTCCCACTGCTGGGCACAGGCCTCCTCTTATACAGAGAAGGATTGAGCGTAATCACCACGCTTGCTCAGTTGCGGGTTGACGATTTCAGACTTAAAGTCCAGGTTTCCTCAAGATGTTTTTTTCCTTCACCTTCTAATCAGTCATTGGTGTCCAGGATATACTTAGAAAGTACATATAACTTAGAAAAGTCTTGGTACTTGTCTGACCTGGAATCGAACCCGTACACTCATACTTGAGAGTCTGGTGTTTTAACCACTTGGCCACCGCAACTTTAACTAATTATGCCGCTGCAATTATGAGCAAAAAGCAGAAATAATCGACAGATACACGTAGTGATTATGCCATGAAGCCATTTGCCATGATTTGATGTATGAAAGTCATATCAGTCAAATTACGTAAGTGCTAATCAAAGTCAAGCCTTAAGTCTTCATTACTTGGCCCCTAGTGTTGTTTTTTTCAATAAATGTTCATTAATTTAAAAAAAAACACATGGGGCTTTTTTTAAATACATTATACTTTTTTTTTATTAAAATATAAACCAGCGCTTGACCGCAATCCCGCCTGATGGTAAGCAGTGACGCAATTGTTGATGGTAAAGCGCACTAGTTTATTAAGAGCCTATTCACTCTAGCCTTGAAGACACTCAAATTGTAGTCCGACGGAAACACCGCAGATTGTTCCAGTCCCTCGATGTACGCGGTATAAAGGACGAGGCGAAACGCTTCGTCCGGATCGTAGAGGTGTTAACAACATAAGGGTGGAAACTCGCCGTACGACGGGTCGTCCGATGGTGGAATGGAGATGGGGGAATTAAATCATGCAATTCCCTCGCACACTCATCATCACTTCATTTCAATAGGATTATATTTATCCACACATCTATCATATCTTCACCTCAAATACATCTCTGTGTTCGCTAATCCCAGGTACCACTAACAGGTAATATTCCTCCATCTACGGAACAACTTTTTTTTAAAGTTTAAAATTGCGCGCGGGAGCGTTGCTCGCGGCCACTCCGCCGTAAAATTGCACAGACTCGAACCCCCGGCCTGCCGGTTACGAACTTTACCAGTGAACTTCGCACAGCTATTTTGTTTTTGTTAAATGAGACGGTTTTTTTGCATTCAGTTATTTTAAGGAGATTGAATGTTTTTTCAGAGTGATTTTGCGAACGCAGAAGTAAGCCAAGTTCAGGCTAATAATAATTTAGTTAAGGCCGATAGGCAAAGAAATAAAATGACAACCTTTTATTTATTTATTATTGTGACTCGTAAAGAAAGATCAAAATTAAACTAAACTGTTTATCTATTTATTTATTCTTCCGCATATGAATTGTACAGAGGCGGACTTAATGCCTTCTACCAGTCAACCACAGGTGGTAAAGAGATTAGATGGCAGGTGCTTCAGTTGAAAAAATTATAAAGAAAAAATCTCTTAACACTATTTAAAAAATACTTCAACAAGCTATATACATATAGTTATATACCTACGAGATTACATACTCTTGGCAAATTAGAATGGGCTTTTATGTAATTTTATTTTTGTAATGCATGTTGTTTGTGCAGAATAAACAATTTGTCCTTTATTGTGTAATGTAAATCAAACAATTTAAGTTCTTGACTTTAAAATCAATAAATCTCCAATCTCTGTAAAACCTCATGTTATGCTAAGAGTTTTCATGGCATTGCTTAAAACTTAAGACATCACTTGACCAATCAGCCTGCATAATAAATGCAAAAATTTATTAAAAAAAAAAAAAAGCTAATGAAACCATCTCATCACTCAACAAAACTCTTAGCAGTAATAAACAGAGTTCCAAGTAAATAAACTTGCAGACACATTCACAGAAATACCAGAATCTGAGGTGAGACCAAATGCATACACGTCAAGCTGTTTGCAGTGACGGTGGAGAACTAAAATTTATCTATCGTCAAACACATTTGCCAAGTACCATCATTTCGTTAACAACCTCTCATGCAAATTCCAACTTTAGAACTCAAGAATGAAGGTGTATTTTAGCCTGTGTGCTAATTTTTGTCGTAGTTGTTTATTGGCGATATATTTTTGGGAAGTGCATGCACTTTATAGTCGGGCATTCGAGCCGACACAAATCTTTGCGGTTCATATTTTTACGTATTTACTTTTAAAATGTCGTCGTTTATGCGATACTGTTGTGTGGTTTGTTGAATGTTGTGGTATCCAGCGATCATTTATTTATTTACTGTGTGTTTGTTATTTGACTACTGGAAATATGCTGCAGTGTATAACGATGTTGATGTATTTGGCTCTGTTTTATATGATGCATGGTTTATTTTCTGTAAGAAGTTTTGTCCAAACACTTGTGGCGTAGTGGTTAAGATATTGACTGCGGCGCTGCATATCGCGGATTTGATTCCCGCACGGAACGAAGATTTGTATGTACCTACCAGTAATTATTCTGGTGTGGTGTGGCTATTTGTGTTTGTGAGTTTGTGTGTTCATAAACGCACCTACGATACAGAAGAAATTCCTAGTGTGAAGTAACATTTTTTCGATAAAAACTTCCCCCAAAAATCATACTTTTTAAAACTAGACAAGTTCGGCGTTCTGGGCCTTGTCTTGGGGGCAAACCAACGGTCTACAGTTTGAAAAAGTCACGATCGTTATTTTTTTTTTTTTTTTTTTTTTTTTTTTTTTTTAGTGCCGTCTTTATCTCCTTGCGTGGCAAGAATCCTTGTTTGCTTTTTTGTTATTTTTTGCCAATTCTCTTTTTTCCGCTTTCCGTTTTTTGCGGCATTGGCCTTGTCATTATTTCTTTTCTTGGGTCTCTCTTTTCCCACGTCATGTTTTATTCTTTTCTTTGTCATTCTTTTCTTTTAGCACGATCGTTATTAGGGTACTACAGCCCGCACTAAAGATATCAAAACTAGATAAACACAATCATAGTTATTAGAATTAAACGCTACTTAATGCGCTAAATTCGTATTTGAGCATTTCTCTTTTTTTTTGCCATTACACATTTGTGGAATGTCCCGTGATTTTGTAGATGAATAACTTTGGTGTAATCTATAAATTGCTAATACTGTTTTACTAAGAAGCACTACTGTAATTCAAATTTACAGAAAAAATGTTAGCAAATAATATATATATCATACTAAAATAAAAAAACAACTAAATATAAACTGTCGAAAATTTCAATGTATGAAAATTCGTATGTCCCAGTCTACCAATCGCAATTTCAAATTTAAATGTTTTGATATAATTCAAAGAAACTATTCTGAGATTTTGATTATAATCGTATTACAAGGTAAAAGGTTTTACGTAATATTTCTTTCATGGTAATTTGGTTATAATTTTACGGTTATTAATTAATTTTAAACATGTCCCAGAAACAGTTCCAAAATGGATTTCAGTTTTTGTTACCCAATTTAGACATGCAAATTATTGAGAAATATCAATTTAGTTATATTTTTTGGAACTAGCAATAACGTAGATCTCACAAAATACCGCCATATCGATGTAATGCGTCAGTTGCTGTTCCGAAGTTTGAAATGTGTACACGTACCCGTTTAAGAGTGAATCTCATTCCGGCTTTTGTTATTGCTGTTTCAAGATAAGTTGGCAATATTTACCCACTATTTTTATCATAGTGCAATAGTTATTAGCTTCGTATAAAATTTAGTGTATAATAATAGAAGTAACTGTAATTTCAACTACCAAAACAATATTTCAATAAAATCAAACACTAGTTTCGTTACTTCCTTTTTTGTTACTTTGGGGTAGTAACGTATAAGCAGAAAAATTAAGTAACAAAAACGGAATCATAAAGCTATGTTTACAATTTAACAGCACAACAAAATGCCACTAACTCCGGCAGAAAAAATGAATCGTAATAGAGAGAAATTAAAACAGAACCCGGATAAGTTGGAAGAAATAAGAAAGAAAAATTTAGAAAGAATAAAATCAAAATATAAATATAAAAATTATTGTCATTATTGTCATATAAAATGGTTATACTATTAAGCTAAATATTTCCATTTTGTTAATTTGTTCTTAAATAACAAAATGACATAAGATTGTCAAGGTCTGGAATAATGTTAAATTTAAAAAAAGTGTCAAAATTACCTAACGGCGGGTCTGATTAGGTATATACAGTTTATTAAACGTTGATTATGATTAAGGATTAATCCATATTTTTATTTATTCATATATTTAATCCTTAAAAATAAAACTGAAAAAGCACGTTCTAAAAACAATGTTGTTCAGAGGAAAGCCGTGGTCGTACCTATATGCCAATTTGCCCTAAAGTTAATGATCCCATAGTACTGTTAGGTGGGTTCTTAAGCGCTTTCGTTTGATACCTAACACGCCATGACTAAAAAAAATATACTATTTTTTATTCGTGACTTTTTGCCGTAGTCGAGTAAAAATAACCATTGTAGACGCAACCTTGTGTTTTTTATTTTGTTACTAATTACTCCTTTTTTGTTACTGTCCCAAACATCTCCCGTCTTTAAACTCGCTTTTTGTATTTATTTATTCAATATAAATGAACATTACGTGTATAAAATATCAATTTTGCTAAACATTTTTATAAAAAATAAGCAAATTCTTTTAATTTTGTATATTTTTCATATAATCAAAACTTTTAATTTACTTTAGGTTAAAGGTAACAAAAAAAATGTTAAAGCACCCAAATTGGAAATATTTGTCGCTATTCTTAGTAGTCCTTTGCGATGATTTTATCAAACTTATCATGAATTTTATGAAACAGAAAATTTAGCTACAGAATTTGCAACTTCGAAGTTTTTTTTTTACCAATTAAGGAGTAACAAAATAAGAACGCTTAGCCTACCTTGATTTAGTTTTTTATAATTTTAATACAAAAATCTTAAATCAAACAGAATTCCTGTAGAAAAGTTAAAATACTCATAAAATAATTTATCTGATTTCATGACCAAAACAGGGATATAGTGTATTTTTTTTTATTGACGATTTTTTGAAAATATGGCAAAAAATAAGAGAAACGCTCATTTATTACCCTCATTATCCGAAAATGTTAATCACTCTAGTTATCTCGTTAAACAAATATGGACCGAATGAATTCATAAACGAGTGATTGATTTAATTAACTTAAGTGTAACATCAATATTAACGCATTTCGTGCATGTTAGCATTGTTTTACATTGCCCTTTCATTTTATACATTCAATTTCTTTTAATTATACAACCAATTTAAATGTAATTCATACTTGGGATACCAGTGCGATTTGGATGACGTGAATAATTATTAAAGTCAAAGTATTTTATTTGTTAAACATAGGTAATATGGTACATGTTATAAAAGTTGTGTTGTATCCCTATGCTTTGCCTTACAAAGCGCACAAATTAATTAAGAACAAGATTAGAAATTAAAATTAACGATTGAACATTTACTTATTTTATACACTTTAGCTTTTCGCCAGCGGCTTAGCCCGGATGGAATCCGGTTATATTGCGCTTTTAAGATGCCTTTTTTTTTATTCATTAAAAACTAGCGCTTGACCGCAATCCCGCTTGATGGTAAGCAGTGATGCGATCGTTGATGGTAAAGCGCGCTAGTTTATTAAGAGCCTATTCACTCAAAAAAACTGAGCGAATAGGAAGGAAGACGGCAGTTGAGCGAGGTGATGCAATGTTAAACCCAACAACACGACAAACGATGCTGCGCCAAAGGGAGATTGATCTGAAGACCCTCCACGACCAAACAAAACACATTGATAAGCTTTTTCAATCAAGAATTTCTTAAGTTTTGATTTAAAATGATTTATGTTAGTCATACTTTTGAAAGTTTTTGGTAGTTTGTATATTACTGAGTAGCTCTTTACCGCCGCAATGGCTCGAGTGTATATGGGAAAGTATCTTAAGGGAACATATTAAGTACTTACCGGGGTCGGAAGTATACAGATTTCAACTATCCGTGTGATGAATTCATAGAATAGTACCAACCCACATCCTCCCGTGGGTCTCGTAAGCGGCGACTAAGGGAACTCTCACCAGGGAAGCAAGCAGCAGCGCTTCTCATGTGGACTAACAAAGTAATGCGATCCCCAACCCGCCTGCCAAGCGTGCCAAAATGGAAATGAATGCTTTGGGGATGGCCTTTGCCCAGCAGTGGACCTTTACAGGCTGAGAATAAGAAATGTGTTGAATTCTATTTATTTTATTTTACATTTTTATTTCTTATTATATTCTTTTGAAGTGGCGTTGTGCCGGCCACATAGCTCGTCTTACTGACAACCGTTGGACTCAGCGATTGACTTCTTGGCTGGGACCTTCGGGCACAAGAAAGAGAGGAAGACCAACTACTCGATGGGCAGACGACATAGTGCATGTGGCTGGCGAGCAATGGATGGACGTGGCACGCGACAGGGACATTGGCATTCTCTAGAGGAGGCCTTCACCTCCATCTAACAGGGGGTTCTTACTTCTTTTTTTTACTCAAAATATAGCATACTTTTAACAGTTAGTATTTAGTCATGTTTTTTTAGTTTAATTGTTTTTTTTTTAGACAGTAAGAAATAAAAGGCTTTTTTATATTATTTTATTTTATTTTATTATTTATTATTATATTCTTTTAAATCTACGCTGTTGAGTAACAAACATTAAAACTTTTACGTTTTTAGGGATAATTTTCAATCGGTAGATAATTTCACTTCATGGAATTCGTGAAAATTATCATTCAGGTTTTTTTATGGAAGAAATGGCGAAAATTTGAAAATGATGCCTCGTTTAATATTGTATGACGTTGGAAATCATTCATAAGTGTGAATAGTATGCCAACACGAGGAAAGTTTGATGCAATGAACGTGGAGTGACTCTAACTGATGGTAAGGGTGTCATTCCAGCCTTGGTCGGCAGACAACATTGAACTTAAGGTCACCGTAAGTGCGGACTTGCAGGCGGTGAGCAATGGGCAGCTCGCCATCCTGTAAGGACCAGGCCCGAGTCGATGGCGCGTTGTGTTTCACGTGCACCTCAAAGAGATGTCAGCACACCATAACGAGGTCCACGAAGCCCGATGCCTCCTGGGTCAGGGTTGCGGGTTGGTTAAAAAAGAAACCGTGGCCCTGGCCTACAGGCAAGTGAAGGAACACGTGTGCGTTTTTGTCAGTAAAAGTCTGACTCGCGCCTCCGCTCCACTTAGAGTGGGAGAGGTCATTTGATGATATCCCAACCCAAACAACACCGTGAGACGTTTACAGAACCGGCTTGCATCTGAGGATATTTAATTTAAAAACCAAATAACAATAATTTATTTATTTATACAGAGTGGTGCTGACAATACGACAATAAATTAAACATCGTGTACCTCAACACATTCTCAGTCTACCCATAAAAAATCATATAAATATGTCCATTAGTTTAGTCACAGGAAATTATTTTTCATTTTTCACATTTTCTACATGATGTACGTGTTGGTAAGGAAGCGCTTACAGGTTAATGACCGCCGCATACTGCGGTTTAGTAATAATGGCGCGAAAAAGCAAGTCGATACAGGATTGCGCTGTCGTCGATCGGAGGTCAGTGAACCAATATTTTTAAATAATTTTTTATTTTTTTTTTAAATTAATTTATAAACCAGCGCTTGACCGCAATCCCGCCTGATGGTAAGCAGTGACGCAATCGTTGATGGTAAAGCGCACTAGTTTATTAAGAGACTATTCACTCTAGCCTTGAAGACACTCAAATTTTAGTCCGACGGAAACACTGCCACCGGCAGATTGTTCCAGTCCCTCGATGTACGCGGTATAAAGGAGGAGGCGAAACGCTTCGTCCGGATCGTAAAGGTGTTAACAACATAAGGGTGGAAACTCGCCGTAAGACGGGTCGTCCGATGGTGGAACGGAGATGGGGGAATTAAATCGTGCAATTCCCTCGCACACTCCCCATAATGTATCCTATAGAACACCGAAAGGCTGGCTACTCTACGCATGTGCTCTAGGCTTCTATTCCGTTTGCAATTTTATGCGATTTAGTTTGTTTAAAATGTTCATTTTTTTATTTTTAATGCTAGGTTTTTTTCTATGGTTTGTAATTATTCCTATGAACCAGCATTGTTCGTGTTTTCATTTATTGTCGTATTGTCAGTACCACTCTGTATACATATTTCATATCATCATACGAATGTAGTTGTGGACAGGAAGGGTTTAATCTGTAAAAATAGGCTTACCGTTTGTGACAGACTCGTGCTTGGAATAGGCTTAAGGTCTGTTACGTGTCCCCAACAGACACACAAATCGTATAATCACCACACACACCCCGGAAATATATAAAACAAAAAAAAAAAACTTAAAGCCAACCAAAACTGACCTTGTTATCTTAGAAAGCTGACTGACCCAATTTTCATTCAGCGAAATACTATTAAATACTTCTTTTTAAAGAGTTAATTTTCCTGTTTCAGCCGTTGCCATTCACTGTCTGCCTATCCTCATTACGTCGAGGGTTGAATGTGGGCTCGTTTGCCCGACCCAGATACTCAATGAAAGTATAACATCAGCGTTTTCAGTAGTCTTGTTCATTATGAAGTATTATCTACCATTAAGTGAGTGCCGTTTGTGCATACTGAGCGCTTCATTTGAGTTTTATTGTCGTGGTAGATACTGCTGTTACTGAATTGACGATGTGGTTTGTTATTTCATGGGGCTCCGAAGTCCACACGGGCCGGCCGATAGTAGTCGATCCACCGAAACGAGTTTCATATTCATTTTTTAATTCACTTTTTTAAATTAGCATAATTAGTCGATAGTAAATAAAACTTGTCAAAACGCGATGTCATTCATTCTTAATTTGAGCCTGAACCCAATCTTATGTCCTTAAGTGAAACGGTGTTGATAAATATCGACAATAAAACTACCAACTACATGGCTCGGGAGTAGACTCGACACGACCGAGGAGTAGGTGGTGTAGCAGTATTTTCAAATATTTACAAATGCTATTAATAACATTGTAGTACTTACTTTCAGACAAAGTTAATTTGGGCACGCCACAATAGTGGCGGTAAGTCCGCTCTTTGTGGAGTGGCTAGAGAGGTGCCACGGCGCCCTTACCTTACGGCTGACGAAGGTCCCCACCGGACATGGTGGTTTTGGGAGATTCTTGTCCCGGATAAGGCGGGAGGAAACGCCAGGGTGTCACCACCATGGGAATCGCCCTGAGGACCGGCCTGACGACCTGCCCGGCTTGAGTAGAGCACCGCCGTGTCCTCGTGGCGGCGATCTCTCGCGTCCGATCCTGGTCCAGGTCATGGTCCGGAGCGAGAGTGCATGGCAGGCCGTGATCTCCTTCTACGAACCAGTGATGCTGGCAAAGGAGGAGGCGGAGCGCGTGAGGAAGCGAAAATCCCAGCACCCTCACGCCTTTAGTCGCCGCTAGAGACGCCCTGGTCGTGAGAAAACATCGAACTCCCGGCCACCGCAGGCGTGGGCTTACGAGCTGCCCACTGCTCGCCGCCCAATGAGGACCAAGCCCGGGTCGACGGTGCGTTGTGTGTCATGCGCGCCTCAAAGAGATGAAAAGCAACGGTGGCCCTGGCGCACAGGAAAATGAAGAAACATGGGTGGGTTTTAGTCAGTAAAAGTCTGACACGCCCTTCCGCTCCCCACAGAGCGGGAGAGGTCATTTGATGATTTCCCATGCGGAACAAAAAAAAGTTACTTTAAAAAGGTATATAAATATAATGCCCTTTTTCGTTACTAGAACCATTTGTGCGCTACAAAACCATTATGAACTATCATATTGAACCTTGGACAAAACTGTCTTTGCATTGTGTAGATTCAATTTCTTAGTATTGTATAATTGCATGGAACACGTGTGAGCACGATCTAATTGCTGTAAAGCATCTATTTGTTGGGTTAGTCTTTTATTGACTTGATAGTGCTATGGCTGTTGAGAGTATGTCATGCTCACTCAAATGTCTCGCTGGTGGTGGCGTGTGTGTTGGGTCATTAGGTTCCCTTCAATATGGTTGAGCTGAATGATGCTGATCCATACGTCATGTTCGTGAACGGACGCCGTCAGAGGGGACTGGTCATCTCTTAGCTGCTACGGCGTATTTTAATTTCTGAATTGTTGTTTTTTTTTTCATAATGGACGCTCTCAGCGTACAATATATTTCTGCATCGTTCTCACACGATTGATTTCAAAATGAATGATGTAATCAAATATTTGTATCAATAGCTTGATAATTTAAAGGAGTGTCCATGGAGTTTCTTGCCCGTTCTTCTCCATAGGTACCTACTCTTTGGAATGGGCGACTAGCTTCACCTTATTGACTGACCGACCTTCTGACAATTCAAAAGTGCCTGTAACTGGTTTATTTGAAATAAATGCTTTGATTTTGATTTTATCAGAATTGTTTTTTTTTTAAATAACCTTGCCTCACAATAGGAATTTCTCATTTTTCATGGGTACGTTTACAAACATTTAAACTCACATAGACAAACAACCGGAACAGGAACAATTACTTGTAGGAAATACAAATATTTGTTCTGTGCAGGAATCGAACCCGAAACACGCAGCGCAGCAGTCAGTTGCTTAGCCACTGGGCCAAACGTACCGTCTAAATTTTTCAATTAGTTAACTGGTAGAGAGTGTCTAATATAGATATCTATGCCTAATATGCCTATGCCTTGGTACCTTTTCATGCGATAAGTTTAATTCTATACTAATATATAAAGCTGAAGAGTTTGTTTCTTTGTTTGAACGCGCTAATATCAGGAACTACGGGTCCAAATTGAAAAATTCTTTAAGTATTTTTTTAGTGACGAAGTAGTAGTTTGATATATGTAGAAAAAATAACCGTAACTTTTCCACAATCATTCAGCCTGGAGTAGTGGCACGGATAAAATTACCCTTACAAAACCTTCGGGGTTATTACCCTTTATTACAAGTCAGGCTCTTACTAAACATTACTCTCGGTCCCTCGGAAAAGCTTACCTGGAACATGTACTTTACGTTATGCCTACGGAGCCTATTTAGTTAAAACTGTCTGCGTTTCTGGCTACCATAATTTGTACCCTCCAAGGTTCAGGTAATGTGTTGAAAAATATAAGTTATATATGTTTTCTGTGCGCAACGTTAGAACATCTAGAACTTAATTTTTATTTACAAATAAAAGAAATATTTTATTTTATGTTTTATTTTTATAACTAAGTGGATCTAACTAACGTTGCGTATAAATAACATATAGAACTTATATTTTACAGACAATGAATAGAGTAATAAGGATTCTGAATGTACGAGTAGACTGATCTACACTAATATTATAAAGAGGAAAGATTTGTATTTTTATATGTAACGAATAAACTCAAAAAGTACTAGACCGATTTTAATAATTCTTTTTTCATTAGGAAGCTACATTCTCACTAAGTAACATAGGCTATATTTAGAACTAGATTACTGTAGAAAACTTAAGAAATTGTTATTCAAACCAACCGAAGGTGTAAAAAAATTGCCATAAAATGTCTTTCATCGCATACGCTGCGAAGAGTATTAATGATAGGACAAAAAAATGTACGATGTGTTTTTATATATACCCGCCATCACAGGGCATTATGAGCTATCCTACATGATCTCCCCAGATGTAATTTCCAGGATTTTAGTGCAGGATTGGGGTGGATTTTCTAAGCCGTTTTTTTAACAAATTCATATAATCTACTTATTCTACTGGTCTTTAGGTGACAGTTCACTTCTTATTTCTAATTTCTATTTGCTTACATTTTCTAGCTTATAACCTAAGTAGGTCACATTCTTACCACTAATGACCTCTATTTGATTTGTTGCAATTATTTTTAATTTACTACGTTACTGTTTCTTAATCTAACAATTCAAATTTTCTACTACATTATTCTTAATAACTATTATCTTTTCTACACTTATCCTCTAAATTATTTAGGTATTTAACTACGATTACCATATTGTTAATGTAAGCTTTGGGGTTCGTGTAATCGTCCTTGCCCGGTTTTCTCAGGACCACCACGATAGCCTGCTTCCAGATGTCCGTATGTCTAACTATTGTAGTTACGTCACTATAACTACTTTTTTACATTTAACAAATTGATAGAAATGCCGATCAAAATCAGATCGTATTATCCGTACCATTTAAATACGCTCGCAGTGTATTTCAAGTATTCTATGACACATCAGCCGCAATTACGCCGCGTTCCTTCTTACCTTCCTTCAGGCCTAACCTTCCTTCGGACGGAGCGATGCGTTGCGCGACCGAAAGTTCGGCGGGCGTAGCTGAACGTTCGGCGTATGTTGTGCATCGCGGGCGTGGCGGTAACGAAGAGCGGCAACGTCTTCTAAGCTCTCTATAATAGCTAATATTAATATTAAATCCATTTTTCTGGGCAATTCAGGTACGTTCCAAAAACTGCACACCATAAAGTATCGACACAGACAGACTGACGATGACGCCACGTAACTTTCCGTCGCGTAGCGCGCTGAACAAGACGCCGCGTTTTGACCGTTTGGTTTGTCATAACAACTGAATATTGCGACTGACACTTCAGCCGCTGAGCTTTCGGCGCCGTACGTTCCGCAGATGTGTCACTACACTAAAACTAATGTTACCACCCGAACAAGATTCATTTAAAACCGTGTATCAGGCTATCAGATATTTGATGGCTAGAATATTAAAATAAAGAACGTATGACATAACTATTAAAGAAAAAACAAGGAATATTTCCATTCACCGTAACACAATCATGCCTTAAATTAGTAAAAAAAGATTGTGCATCTCTCTCCTAATAAAACAAGTTACGATTTTTTTTTACACCGGTCATACTTTCTAAGATCAGAACAGAGATATAGGAGTAGCTATAGGTACATTAAAAGTTGCTGGGAACAATCGCACTGGGATATATAAACCGCCGCGAAGAGATCGTTTATTAGCAGGAGTAATAAGAAAACTTCCGCGGAATCTTTGTGAATTTGCATTTTATCAGCCGAAGACTACAACTTAACTTCGTGGATGGTGGTATGTTAGATGCCACGGTGCTATCTGGATTTAATAATACTTTTTAATCTTTCAAATGATTAAATCCTACTTTCTGCTAATATTATAATCTCTTTGCTTCTAGTAATATAAACGTATAAGTTTGTATATACAGTATGTTAAGAAAACCCTGTCCGACCCATAAGGATAATAATGGTTAGGTAAACACATGACCAAATATAATATAAAATTTTACGTAATCATCATAGTACTAATACAAATGAATTTTGAAATAATCTTTTTTTCCCGCGAATTAATTCCAACTTCCCCGAAATTTGGTAATTTTTAAAAAGTGACAACACCGTTATTATTATGAGCGAATAGCGATGCGACCACGTGCTGCGTGCCCTGCCGCCCGGCCCCCGCGGTAGTGTGCATAACGCACGAAAATTAAGTTACCTCTTTTTGCGAAATAATATTTATTTTTTTAGGCGGATTTTTTTTTAAGTTTAGCCCGGTTTTGTATGCATTAATAGAATCAGTTATCGATACCTAACAACACCTTCACGGGTCGGACAGGGTTTTCTTAACATACTGTATATTATGTAGATTGATGGATGTTTGTTAGTCTTTTACTCAAAAACTATTGAACGGTAGTCGTGGTGGCCTAGTCGTTGAAACACCAGCCTCTCTCAAATATGAGTGCGCAGATTTGATTCCAGGCCAAGCAAGTACCAATGTAACTTTTCTAAAGTTATATGTACTTTATAAGTATATCTTGGACACCAATGACTGAAGGTGAAGGAAAACATCTTGAGGAAACCTGGACTTTAAGTCTGAAATCGCCAACCCGCATTGAGCAGGCGTGGTGATTACGTTCAATCCTTCTCTGTATGAGAGGAGACCTGTGCTTAGTAGTGGAACGATAAAAAGGTTGATGATGATTGAATGGATTTGCATGAAATTTGGTTCACAGATAGTTTATAATGAGGATCAATGTATAGGATAGTTTTTATTCGAATATTCTTACGGTATCGGAAACTTATGCGGGTGAAACCACGGGGCGCAACATGTGAAGAATAAGAGAGTGTTTGTGTGAGAGACAGAGAAAGAGTTATATTTTTTTTCTTTCACGCAATGAGATGCTCCCGAACGTAATGTATGAAGGTCCATTTTAATAGATAAATAAACACTGAAAATAAAACTGCCTTGCTGCATTCAGCATAACATCATCCACAGTCACCTTACACCGCGGAACGTTATGATAACAATTTTCCTTATTTTTATCTCTTGCTTTTTATATTATTGCGGTGACAACTATGGGGGATGGCGACCCGCCTTATAATTTAACAGCACAATAGAACCGCGTAAATTGTATCGCTTTGTCACTGGTTTAAAATTGTAGACGGAATTGTCATGTTTAAAATGACGTTTTGCGGCGAGGGAGATTGTAATTATAATGACAATGGACGGAATCATAATTCTTTGTAACCTAAAAATTTTCAGTCTCTTTTTTTATATATTATAAACTAGCGCTTGATCGCAATCCCGCCTGATGGTAAGCAGTGACGCAATCGTTGATGGTATAGCGCACTAGTATATTAAAAGCTTATTCACTCTAGCCTTGAAGACACTCAAACTGTAGTACGACGAAAACACCGCCGCTGGCAAATTGTTCCAGTCCAGGAGGCGAAACCACAACAACAACATAAGGGAGGAAACTCGCCGTACGACGGGTCATCCGATGGTGAATCGGAGATGGGGAAGAAGGACAATAGAGTTTTCTGATTCTTCTAACATTTAACGACCTACGGTTGATGATGAGCCGTTAAAATCCTTTAATGTTTATTCATTTATGGACGTCAAAGGTCATAAATTAGATCTGAAAACCTTAATGCTTAGTGGCTAAATAGTATCAGTTAAACTAAAAACGAAACTGTTTATAAACACACACACCGTGTGAGCAAACATCAGAAAAGTATTTAAATTTTAATGACGTTGATACCTCCTTACGTAGTTTTAAGCCGCAGGGAGGCAGGTGGGGTACAATTCCGCTCCAGTTATCGTGCGAAAACTTTCACCCAATCCGATTTACCTGAGTTAATTACATTTCATAGTATTGGAGCTTACAGTCGTCCCAAAGCGAATTGGCCACTGAGCTTCTGTCCAACACTTTAAGGCGAATTCAACCGGCAAAATTGAACGTACACGCTTTTTGCAGATAGACGTTTTGCGAACTGAAGTTTGGGTATAAGGGAACGTATCTGCGGCCGTATCTAACTAATGTTCTTCGCTTAGCGACGGCCGTGTGGAAGCTGTAGCAACGCGATACTAAAGGGTTTAATACTACTATAAGAAAAGAAAAACATTTCTCGGGTACAATCGGTTTTTTTATAGGAACCTTAATGGAACGTTTGTGGAGAGTCTTCAGATCAATCTCCCTCTGACGCAGGATCGTTGGTCGTGTTGTTGGGTTAAAAATTGCATCACCTCGCTCAATTGCCGTCTTCCTTCCTATTCACTCAGTTTTTTTGAGTCTTCATAAACTAGCGTGCTTTATCGTCAACATACCGTATAATATATAAAGGGTGTATCTGACATCGACGCACAAACGAGTACCATGGATCTAGTACATGATGAACCCCCCAGTGGTGGAATTTCTCGTTGGCTTTTTCATGATTTAAAAAAATATATATGTCGTTTTTTTTTTACTTTAGACCGTTCATAATTGCTATACTTTTATAACCCAATAAGATTTTAATGTAAAAATTAATTAATTCGCTAATTACACAAAAAAGCGCAATGAAAACAAAACTAGAAAAACTATCTTATCAGCTGATTTAATAGAGTTCACATCAGGGATCAACACCATACTTACAAACCCACACGTCGGCACGCTTGCAACGTTCAAAGGGCGAGGGTGGTATTATAGCAGAAACGTGCCTTTTTAAAGACAATAAACAAGTAACCATATAATCTGGTAATAGGTTGGAATTTGTTAAATTTATTGGATTTAAATGTATTAATTTAAGAAGAAAACAAAACAGGACGTTCGATTAAAACCGTCCAAACTAATCAATTTACGCCACTCCAGAGCGACCTCACCCAACTAACTCGGAGAAATTCGTGTGTGAAATATCAGAAGTTGTCGAGATCTTAGCGGCGGGTCTTGGGGCCAGATTAAACCTTCGTAGACGTGTCAATTATCGACTGTTGCGAATTCATTATAAAGGATTTCCACCTTAAGTTTGCTGAGAATGTATTAATTGGGAGTTTTGGAAGGAGCTTAGATTTTTGTGGGCAGTTAGTTGGCATACTTTGTTGCTGTTATCTTTTATGATCACTTCAGCTGCCTTTGTTTAATTATTGTAACATATGGACTTTTGAATTATTAATTTGATTATTTAATGCTATTTGTGGTTTTGTTCGATTCCAGGTCAGGCTAGTACCAATGTAACTTTTCTAAAGTTATAAAGTTATATGTACTTTCAAAGTATATCTTGGACACCAATGACTGAAGGTGAAGGAAAACATCTTCAGGAAACCTGGACTTTAAGTCTGAAATCGCCAACCCGCATTGAGCAAGCGTGGTGATTACGCTCAATTCTTCTCTGTATGAGAGGAGACCTGTGCCCAGCAGTGGGACGATAAAAGGTTGATAATGATGATGATGATGATGTGGTTTTATAGTAAATCTTCACTAAATTAAGCTTTCAGGTTTGTTTTTTCTGTAGGTACTCTACATAAACCCACTAGCGATAAACAGTGAGATTCCTTGCTGTATGCCTATAAGGCGGAATAACGCCGTGAAGACAGCACATCTATCTAAAAACCCTATCATTCAGATATAAGCAGTGGTTGGTAACAATGCCATCGTTTACAAGCTCCATAATCACCTCTCCCCTCGAAAGGTAAGCCGTTATTTACACGAGTAATTAAACCCAATTTGAAGGCATTATATATTGTGATCAAGCGTTTCTTACAAAATAATTTTCGACCTTAAAGTTCCCTCCCAAATTAATACCTTCTAGCGGATTCCCTTATAATGAATGCAATAAAACAATCTAGCCGTTTAAACCGCCACAATATATGCCTCCCTGCCACGTAAAATGTAGTTGCAAGGCACGTTTTAAAATATATGGTCGGACGAAATTAAATGTGCGCACCATCTTATTGCGAACTCAGTTTACGCCTAATGTGAATTATGAGGAATAATAGTGGTGGAAATATCAGATGGGGTTTGAGAACTTGGGAGATGGGGAATAGGGTAAAGCAATAACATAATTTATTTTATTTACATAATTTGGGATGAAAAAAAAATTGTTTGTAATGAAATTATGGGCTATGTCAACATTGTCGCAAAAAAATTATAAGTTAATCCAAAGATTAATAGGATTCTCATAATAGTACAGGTGTGAAATTACATTAGCAATGAAAACTACCTATTTGTACATTATTTGTATCCTAGTTGATACAAAACAACAAACAGAGAAACACTACCATGGTGTCATGGTGTCCGAGTGGACATTTACTATTTCGAGATATGGTGGAGAAGGTAATTGGATTTTCTATAAATTCCGTGTTATACACAAGCTAGAGAACGAGCAGTAAAGGTCACTACATAGGCACCTACTGCACTTTATACAAGAAAAGCTAGAATTGAGTTGATAAAATCAAAGTTAGAGTCACGAGCAATCATGCTCAAATTTGAAACAAAGAGAAATTTTAAGGTCGAATAAATGCTAATTTTCTTTAATTTTCCAACTTACTATTCATAGTTTTGTTGATGTTTATTAAAATACGCTTTTTAAACACGTGTTCCATTACATTAAATTTAAGAATATAGCTATAACTGAGGCACTTGAACACTTTCGAACATATACGTTTTTTGGTATTTTCTATAATTTTCGAAGTCCATGCGGAGGCATTAAACTTCCTTTTAAAATTACAAAGAAAAAGCTACAGCGATATATCATAATAATACAACTATTGCGCACTATTAGACGTCAAATTTGAGAAAAAAAAAATGTGCCGTACTTGTACGCTCCACCCTAATGTATAACTTAAATAATATGTTCACTACTCTTATGCGTACTTACAGAACACATCATGAAATAAACTTTGCCAGGTACACCTAGCATTGGAAATATCGAAACTTTATTCAGTGTTGAACTGAACGATATACTCCTCTCGTTCACATTCAAAGACTTTTTCGCAAATATAAATCGCAATTGTCTGAAGAAATAGTAAAGTAGAACGATAAATTGGATAAAGAGGCAATACTGCCGTGCTCAGGGGCTGGTAATAGGCAATTTTCGACATCCAATCCCGGCACAATGGGACGGCTTGCCTGTTTAAATATTTCTAAGAATCATTCGTTTTCAATGTGACCTATGTCACAGTCTTTTAGATCAGCAGGTAGATTGATTGTTGTACTGGAGTTATTGTAGGCTGTGAGTAATGAAATGTTTTCCTTGGCGCTGAATATTAATTCGTACAGATTTATAAACATGTCGGTAATCACCGATATACATGTACGTGGCTCCATATGAATGACTTACCAATTGAACTTGGACAAAATGCAATACGAAAAGGTGCAAGCGAGTCGGTCTTAAAATGAACATGGGCAAGACGAAAGTCATGTCTAATGCCCATGCTGTACCGACTCCTATAAAGATTGGAGACTCTGTTCTCGAAGTTGTTGACAGCTACGTATACCTGGGACAAACTATCCAGTTAGGAAGGTCCAACTTCGAGAAAGAGGTCAATCGTCGAATCCAACTCGGCTGGGCTGCTTTCGGGAAGCTACGTAGAATCTTCTCGTCCGAAATACCGCAGTGTCTCAAGACAAAAGTCTTCGACCAGTGTGTGTTGCCAGTGATGACTTATGGAATTGAGACGTGGTCGCTAACAATGGGCCTTATAAGAAGGCTCAAAGTCGCTCAAAGGGCAATGGAGAGGGCTATGCTTGGGGTTTCACTGCGCGATCGAATCAGGAATGAGGAGATCCGCAGAAGAACGAGAGTAACCGACATAGCCCGAAGAATTGCAACACTGAAGTGGCAATGGGCTGGACACATTGCCCGTAGGACCGATGCCCGATGGGGCCGACGGGTTCTCGAGTGGCGACCACGCACCGGAAGACGTAGCGTGGGCAGGCCCTCGACAAGGTGGACCGACGACCTGGTGAAGGTCGCGGGAAACCGCTGGATGCGGGAGGCGCAGGACCGGTCGTCGTGGAGAACCTTGGGGGAGGCCTATGTCCAGCAGTGGACGTCTTTCGGCTGAAATGATGATGATGATGAATGAGGCAACCCCTCCGCGGGTGACGGAGGCAGGGCATGCGTCACGTGGTTGCATCGTTCTTATAATAATACCGTCAAAATGGTGTTGTCACTTTTTAAAAATTACCAAATTTCGGGGAAGTTGGAATTAATTCGCGGGAAAAAAAGATTATTTCAAAATTCATTAATATTGTTACTATGATGATTACGTAAAATTTTTGTATTATATTTGGTCATGTGGTTACCTATTATCCTTATGGGTCGGACGGGGTTTTCTTTACATATTGTATAAATAAATAAATAATCATGCTATTTCGCACCATGAGATCGAGTCAAATATCAAAGGAGATTCGTAAATACCTACGTTAAGCCCACAGAGACTTGTTTCGTACGTCGCATTGTCTGGAATTAATTTTCCTGTTCCGCTCAATGCATTTTTTATAAAATAGAGGAACAAAAGTGGAATGAAAGTGCGAGAGGAAAAAACTGTGCGGACAGTTATTAAATTGAAGGATTTAAGTTATGTGCTCTAGGTGTTTGTAAGTAATGCCAGATTCGGGTAACTGATGTTAACTGATAGTTTTATTTTTTTCGCTTTCAGGATATTAATTTGTTGTTTCGAGTGGATGGGAATTTTGTTTCGTGTTTTTGAGAATTAGCACTTATTTTTGAACTAATAAGTAGTAAAGTTAAAAATGCAAATGAAGTAAATTTATCTTTGTTGTTATTTTTAAGTAAAAGAATTCGTTTGGTTATCACTATTCAGTTGGAATTCATTATCTGCAACGGGTGACAACAAATAGTAGTTTTTTACTTGTTATGCGGAAAACGAAGCGTGGGTACGCCCCCGACAAGGTGGACCGACGTCCAGGTGAAGGTCGCGGTAAACCACTAGACGCAGGAGGAGCAGGACTGATAGTTGTGGAGATCCCTGGGGGAGGCCTATGTCCAGCAGTGGACGTCTTTCGGCTGAAATGATGGTGATAATAATGACATGCGGAGTTTGATGATTGCATTTGAAAATCAGAAGACTTGTAGTCCAGGAATATATTTTTTATTAACCCTATGCTGTTTCAAAGGCCTACCCCTATTCCATCCAGCAAATCATTGACCGCGTCATTTCGAACAGTAACAATTTTGGCACACGATTTGTTAATGAACTTTTGAAGACACTATATTCTTTAAGTTGGTTTCGGCATTTTTTTACCAGAGGTCAGACACCATGGAAATGATGGCGCCATCTAGTTTGAAAGTATTGGACAACAAATACTGATTACTAAAAGAGTCGAATAAGAAATGAGGAGATCCGCAGAAGAACCAATGTCACTGACATAGTTCTTAGAGTTGCTAAAATTAAGTGGCAGTAGGCGGGGCACAATGCTTGTAGAACTGATGGCCGATGGAGCAGTAAGGTTCTAGAGTGGTGGCCACGTATCGGAAGACGCAGCGTAGGGAGGCCCCCAACATGGCGAACCGATAACCTGGTGAAGGTCGCGGGAAGTCGATGGATGCGGGTAGTACAAGACCGTTCAATGTGGAAAGCCTTGAGGCATTTCCATTTTGGTTTTTGTCCAGCAGTGGGCCTCTATAGGATGAAAAAGAAGAAGAAGAAAAGAGGTTTAAAATATATATTTAAATAAACATTTCATTTCATAATAAACATGTCGATGAGCCAGCCTCATATATTTGGGAATATGACCAAGTAAGGATTAAATCCACATGGCAACAACAATTGGCTTGTATCCTAAAAAATAATTTAATGTCCGTCAGATAGCTTTATAAAAAATATTGAACACGTATTTTTTATTTTTTCTTTCATTCAAATACTTAGGAAGATATATTGATTTGAAATGTCGCATGACGTCACACCATGGTGCAAAATATAGAACGGCGTGACGTAATTAGCCCCCACTCTGTAACTTTAATACGCTATATCTCAGTAATTTTTGGTAATTAAGACAAAATAAAAAATACGGGTCTTAATTTTTTTTATTATCTGTAAGACGGACTAATTATTTTTTTGATTTTCATACCTTGGATACATCCCTATTCTGCTGTAATTGCACCATAATTAGGTATGCATTTGTTTTAAAGTTTTAGTGGTGATAAAGTAAATGCCGACTAATTGTGGCCGCATTAACTATTTTGTGGCACTGCATTACAGCCGAGTTTAATTCGTATTTGGGTTTGTATAATATGCACTTAATTTCTTTTACAGTCTCTTGCGATTGCAGATTACTTTGCTTTATTCTATTTAAAATGAAAATTAGAAACTCTGGTAACAGATATCTGTAAAAAATAGGTACTACGACTACTACCGCGACAGCTTCCTGGACAGTACACCAGTCAAACTCCTGGATCACCCTCCTTACAGTCCTGAACTAGCACCGTGTGACTTCTACTTATTTCCAAAAATAAAAGACCAGGTGATGCGCCGTCGGCGTTCGAACAGGCTATAAACGAGGTGTGTCTGCGGCAGACTGGAAAAAGTGTTTCAAAAACTGGTTCAGACGCATGGAACTGTGTATAGTGGCTGGTGGAGATTACTGTAAAAAGATGTAATAAAAATATACATATATTTTGTACCATTTTCTTTGTTATCGCAAAATTTTCTGAGTGTCCCATGTATATATCAATTTGTATATTATCAAGAGGTATATATACTATTATCCAATAATTGGGATGTAGAAGTGGGAAAAAATACATGAAGTGACTACGTATTCACTCCATGTAGTTTCTTTTCTTTTTTAAAAAATGTTTTTTTTTTTTTTTTTTTATTAAAGTATAAACCAGCGCTTGACCGCAATCCTGCCTGATGGTAAGCAGTGACGCAATCGTTGATGGTAAAGCGCACTAGTTTATTAAGAGCCTATTCACTCTAGCCTTGAAGACACTCAAATTGTAGTCCGACGGAAACACCGCCGCCGGCAGATTGTTCCAGTCCCTCGATGTACGCGGTATAAAGGAGGAGGCGAAACGCTTCGTCCGGATCGTAGAGGTGTTAACAACATAAGGGTGGAAACTCGCCGTACGACGGGTCGTCCGATGGTGGAACGGAGATGGGGGAATTAAATCGTGCAATTCCCTCGCACACTCCCCAGAATGTATCCTATAGAACACCGAAAGGCTGGCTACTCTACGCCTGTGCTCTAGGCTATGGAGACCAACTCGAGTTAAATCAGGGTCACCAATCAGCCTCTTCGCACGCCTCTCCACTGAATCCAAAGTGGCCAGGTGACACTTAGCAGCACCAGCCCAAATGTGGCTGCAGTACTCCACACACGAACGGACCTGTGCTTTGTCCAGTTCCAGTTAACCTGGATGCCGATTCTAGCATAGGAAAGTGTCTAGGCACGTGATGCTGATTATGGCTTTCTTCGTTTGTACATGAATATAAAAAGAGTTAGGACTAAAAAAATAACTCTGGATAAAAAGGAATCATTTTCATGATAACGTCTCAAAAGTGCGCATTTAATTCATAAAAGATTTTGAAATTTAACTGACACAGAGTCGGATACCTTTAATAATAATAAAGCTGCCTTCAATGCTTGGACATTCCTCGTTTCAGATAAAAATAAAAATGAGACGTATTCAGCTCACCGTTTGTTCCAAATACTTTTAGTTTGAACGGTCAAAATCGACATATTATGACAGACATTTTATAAAATATTGTAGAAACTTTTGAGAATCCTGGAAATTCGTTTGGAGTTCTGGAAAAAAACTAACAGTATGTTGACAATAATTATTCTTTGATACCTTTGAAATAAAACTTGTTTTCTGAAATAATATCTTAGATTTTTTCTTTACATATCCTGTTGCTTAGTTAACAACAGTTTGAACCAATAATCATAAAACTGTTGAATTTAAAATTTTCAAAGCTGATTTCAAAGGAAGATTATCTTCAATTTAGGTTTGCTAAACGAAGCAATATAATTAACACCAATTTAGTATATTAATTACACCTTTTCACGTAAGAAATACCAATTTAAATTAAAACATTTAGTAGGTAGATATTTAACAGAAAATATACTGCAAAATCTAATCCTAAGCCTTTGTGAGGTCTAGCATTAAGTGTTTTATCATGTCTTGTCTCCGCAAGACGTAGACTACCGCTGAAAGAACGAACACCCCTTCAGGTTCCTTCATTCATTCATTATGAACGACGAACTGCCAGCTATGGGTGGTGGAAACGCTGAGTTGCATGTAAAAGCATTTGAGAGATTTTTAAAATGTCTTTTATAGAAATTCTTTATGAAAGAATTGTGGTTTTACTTATTTTTCAAGTTTGTTAATTAATGAGCATTATTTGGCTTTCAGTTAGAATCATAATCTTCATCGTTAGTAGAGTTACCGCGTTTTATCATCATCGACATCATCAACAACCTTTGTATCGTCCCACTGCTGGGCACAGGTCTCCTCTCATACAGAGATTAAAGCGATGGTTGATTAAAAAAATACACTCGAAATAACAATAAATATAATTGCAAAAATCTTTAAGAGGTTAAATTTCTTCGTGAGTCTTTACGGCTTCTAGTACATGATCGCTGATTTTTTTGTTTTGCTCAGTTATTTTTTTTTAATCACATGATGTCTCTCCCTCTTAAAAGCGAATTGACTAACCCGCTTTTAAGATAGTTCACATGATCATAGCCATGTAAACTTTCCCGTCGATAAGTGAAGAAGTGTGTCAATAATAACAAAAAAAAAAATTAACCCTTCATAATAATATTATGAAGCGTTGATTTTTTTAATTTGTAAATAAAAAATTAGAGCAATGTCATTTTTGGTTATAGTATAGTTTATTTATCTAATTATAAAATCAAGTACAGAAAATAACAAAAAGAACAACATAATTAGAGAAAATGGCACTTAATGTGATCAATTAATAGTATTACAATTGCAGCTCCAAGAGAGTCAATTGTAACAGCAATGAGAGTCAATTGTAACATACAGAATCATCCGCATCATATGTGTCTTCATTTAATCTTCCCCTGGTTCATTATTATGCCTTCATTACAATTTCACAAGCTTCAGTCTATTTTTGTAGAGGTACGGTGCCACGCAATGTCCTCCGAGGTCGTTTATAAACCATTTTGTAAGAATCTTGAAAATAAAATGGTACTATTAAATAATGATTGACTAATGTGAAAAAGCAGAGTGTCAAATGTAACATTTTACAATTTCCCCTCCTTGTTTTGTTACTTTTGCACCACTCCCGAAATTTTACAATGAAGTCTTATTTAACAAAAATGTAGGTATGGTAAATTCCGAAAACTACCACTGAACTATTTTAAAACTGTTTTATTTAATAAAAATAACAAAAACTGTGTCTAAAAAAATATTCACTCAACTTACTGTATCTCAAACTGTCATCTACTGAAAGCATACGCGCGAACTGTTTCACTTGCAAGTTCGGTCGGTAAAACAACACCAACTGAAGCTTCGAATACCATCAAGAGCTACCACTATTTGTCAATAGATGTTGTGAAACTTCATATGTTACAATTGCCTCCCTGTTACTATTGACACACCTCTCCCCTACAATTTCACTAGATTTTTTATTCTACTTATACATTTATCGCTTCACAAACAATAAAGTTAAAAAGTAAAGCTTACTTTTATGTTAAAAAACTAATAAAAAAAACTTGCCAATATGTCCCGATACCAAGAATCGTATTATTAATTAGTCCCGATATACGAGGAAAAAAGACTATTTTTCTACATAACATTTCCCAAGAAAAAAAAAACTAAATAAAATTAATCAAATAGAGTATCATCAGCTTTCTCAGTAGAAAGTAGTTCCCTATTCTTCGACTCCTTAGTCGGAGCATATCTCGATAACACTCTTTGTTAGAAAATCTTTAGGACCATTACTTTTATTGGTCTGGTTGGGTTTGTGTACCATCGAGCCCGGCCCGAGGCAGAATACTGGCAGTAAGCAAACTTCTCGTTAAATTGTAATTGGTTTTTGTAAATCCTAACTATATAACTGTCTTTCTCTAAAACCTATCAAGAGTATCTAAGTTTATTGCCATAGTTTTGTTTGCATGTATCAGTTTTTTGAGCCATGTGTAACTTTTCGATGGAATTAGTATTTAGTTATCCTTTGTACTATTCTAATGTTTGTTGTATTCCTTTTGTCGACCATATGCCAGCAACGTATTTTGTCCTATTTCGGTCACACAATGCGCAGAGGCGATGAATGTCTTGAAAAATTGATGGTCGTTGGGAACACCGAAGGCAAACGATCGCGCGGTCGTTCACCAACCAGATGGACCGATCAAGTCAAAGACACATCGTCTTCTAAATTCTACGCAGTGGTGAGAGACGCGCTGGATCGAAACCGATGGAGGCAGATCATCCATTCGAAATGCTGCCCCAATGCTGATCACGATCCTCAGATATGAGGGACCGACTGCAGAGAGAGAGTATTCCTTTTTACGTTATTAATTGGTTGGTTGGTTATACGAAATGGCGCATTGTAAATGTGATAATTGGTTGGTAGGCTAAACCAAGTGACGCATTGTCATTGTCACATTATACTGATTCCTAATTTAATTGTATTTTTTATTTTCGCGGTGGTAGGCCATAACATAGGTTGCTGTCAGAAGTTACCACCCACCAGACAAAGCCTTCCCATCAAGCGATTCGTCGCGTTCCGCGTAATGCGTAAAACGTTGTTGAGTCGGGAGTTTAGTCGTGGAGGGTCTCCAGATTATTCACCCTCTGGTGCAGCATCGTTGGTCGTGTTGTTGGGTTTAACATTGCACCACCTCGTTCAACTGCCGTCTTCCTTCCTATCCAGTTGGTTTGTTTTTCATTGAATAGGCACTTAATAAACTAGCACGTTTAACCATCAACGATAGCATCACTGCTTACCATATGGAGGGATTGCGGTCAAGCACTAGTTTAAAATGATTAAAAAAATAACAAATAACCCGCGGTTACACCCGCGTATGTTTTGATCCCGTCGGAATAAGAAGTATCTTATGTGTTATTCCTGGTTATAAACCATCTGTGTGCCCAATTAAAAAAAAAAAAAATATCCGAATTTGTTCTACACTTTTTTCGTGAAAAAGTAACAAACATCCATTCATATATCCTCACAAACATTCCCATTTATAATATTTTTACATTCTGTCACTCACATATACCACATTATTTTTTGTTTATACGAAACCCGAAACACGTCACCAGTATTTTTTTTTTAAAAAATCTATGTATAAAATTTCAAAAAGATATCATGAAAAACCACAAAGTTATGAGCTTGTTATCCTACTTGGTTGTCCCAACAAAAATATGGTCAACGTTCCGCCCGGGCGGGCGCGCATTGCGTAGACATGTGGCGCCTACTATGATCTACCGTAAGCTGCATAGATCTAGCGTAACCACACTGGTGTAATAATTATTGGAATCGATTCAGTTGCTTATTCTGAACAAACTATATTCAGGTTTCGTATAAAGAAAAAAATACGTTGTATAGTTAGTTAATTTATTTATTTGGAAGAACAACCACTTATTGTCACCTCAAAAGTCATACCGACCGATGTTATGTATGAACCAACCTACCGTACCTATCTGTAGGGACGTGTGGAATGCCTAAGCAGGCAAATTCGGTGGATGAACCGAACAGCGGCGAACCACGCCAGTCGGTTTCGGAGACCCAGTATGGTCGTACACTTATAATCCTTCTGATATTTCTCATGCATTGTATTAGGGTAAAGTGAAAGTAAACTACAGTTTCAGTGAAAGACTAGTTTCATTTATATCAAGATTCATTCACCCCTAAATACCTATAATGATCTTGTTAGACGAAGGAGACTAGTCTCCACGACACAGGGAATCGTAGTGTGGAGGCTAGTGCTATTCAAATATTGTAATTTTTTTCAATGGAATTGAAATTCTAGAAAAAAAAAGAACACCTATTTTTATAATTTTGTAAATTTATGTGCAAAAAAAAAAGTATTTGATAGATAGATATGTATCGCTTTATTTTAAATACATTGCTTTGTTTTAAATCCTTTTTAACATTTGCGGTAGACTAATTTTATTGTAGATCTTCACATACCCTTAATTATACAGTGAGTGTATGCAAAACCTTCTAAAAGAGTAACGGTTGAATTTTTTGTTCATTCTTCTCCATACGAAAGCTAACTTTTGATTGGGGCGACTAGAATTAATTATATGTACTGTATCATTTAGTTAGTAAATGAGATTTCGAAAAGAATTTACTTTCAGATGTGGCTTTTATTAATTAAAATAAACATGGAATACAATATGAATTAAAAAATTACGTTTAGTAGCAAACGCAGTCTCAGTTTCTAAGCAAAGCATAAGCATACTAATGGCAGTTAACAAAAATGCCTTCCGGATAAAAACTTTATACAGATAATAAACATAGAGAGTTACTCTGCAAGGAGAATGCACTTCAAGTGTTGACTTTTAATTTTAAAGAACTGAAAACACTTTTAAAATATTGTTTTTTTTTAAGCTATTGCATAGCTTCTATCGCGGGCCTTGAGCGCGGGGACCGAATCCAGAAATTCCGTAACGAAAAAACCTCACGCTCCCCACTCCGACGGGCACGGAGGTGTGGCTTGAAGGCCGTACATCGTCTAACGTCGTTTCAGTTCGGCAGTCTTCGGCACGGTATCTTTGTGTGCGTGCGACTACATCTTTTGAAAACAATTTATAGATTTTCAAAAAGAGCATGCATATTGCAGGGCGCGAACTCAGTTCTACACACTTGCCATGTTACTGATAGTCGCGATGTGCTAAACTTGTGATTAATTTTCTCTCTGAAATAGGTCTTCTATAGAGATATGTCATAGACGTCATCGACGTTGTCATGGCTACCTTAAAAACTTTTCATATAATTAATTATTAAGTACTTTTATTCAAATTAATTTACTAGTGTTTTTATAAAATAGCTTTTTTTTTAACGGAAAAGCTAAGATGAATGTCACGCTAATTTTTCATTGGACTTTTAAATTATTTATAGTGTTGTTTACTAAATAAAAGCGCGTGATTTTATAGAGTAAAAAGTGCTCACGCGGCCGTTTTTTCAACTGTTATTGGCGATATCCGCCATTATTGTGAAATATTTTTTTAAAGAATTTCTATAATTTGTTACACGTGTTATTGGCAAAATTATGGTATCTATCCACAGGGACCAGATCAAGAGTTGAAGTTGAAGTTTTTATTAAATAAAATATTACAGAAAGATGTCGGTGAACAATGTTAATACGAGTACATTTAAGTGTACGAGTTGTAATATTGTTATCTCCGAAACGAAACAACGAAAGTTTAATAAAAATATGCTCGTCGGCTTTTTCTGAGGAAGACATTGATGAGGCAAAAAAGTTATTGTTTGTTTCTACGAAGACAAGACAAAAACATGTATCGAGGCGTAAGAACAAAAAGCAGAAAGACCTAAATTATACGATTACGGTGTTTAAAATCACGGATCCCGAACAATCCCAGTTTTTGTGGCATATGACCTTCACAAATTGCCACCAGTTTGCTTTGACTACGTAGAACGTACGTAAAGAAGTTGATGAAGGATTTATTAATTCTACGGTCAGATGTTAACGCAATCAGAAGTGATTATGTTACTAAAGATCAGCTCGAAAATATTAAATTGATAACAAATAATTCGACACCGACGCCGTTCATTATCAACAACCTTTTTATCGTCCCACTGCTGGGCACAGATCTCCTCTCATACAGAGAAGGATTGAGCGTAATCACCACGCTTGCTCAATGTGGGTTGGCGATTTCAGACTTATAAAGCCCAGGTTTCCTCAAGATGTTTTCCTTCGCCTTCAGTCATTGGTGTCCAAGATATACTTAGAAAGTACATATAACTTTAGAAAAGTTACATTGGTGCTTGCCTGACCTGGAATCGAACCCGCGCACTCATACTTGAGAGGCTGGTGTTTTAACCACTAGGCCACCACGACAAAACAGTGGGGTATATTGAAAAAGAACCTCGGAGTCTTTGAGTATATTTCGTGGTGCTGCCTGTGCGCCGTTTCCGAGTCAACGAAATAGCAGTTGGTGGAGTCATAAGGATACTATAGCTGTCTTGCCTGCCTCTCAGTGCCCGGCCGGTCTTGCGATTGCACCGAAACAGCACACAATGACATAGATTATAAGTAATAGCATAGACAGACCTTACGGAGGAATTGCCCTATTGTAGAGGAAGTCCGCTTTCTCAAAGGTATCAGTGTTGTTGTGTAATAGTGATCGTTTAGTTCTCACACGTATCGTTCTATGTTAGTTTTCTCATTTTACATGCTTACTGACTCGAGTGATAATATAATAGATTTCATGGGTTTTTTCTTTATTTCTTTATTTTTTGGCTTCGCACGGTTTGTGCATTTAGCCAATGCCACGTAATTATGAATTACTCATGTCGAAAAAGACGGCCGCGTGACCCGTCTTACGAGTGAGGTTTGGGACAAAGTCATGATGTGGCCACTATGCAGCGATATTTCACTGTTCTTTATGAACTATTTACTAAATGCACTTTTTACTACATAAATCACGCACTTTTATTTAGTAAACAACACTATAAATAATTTTAAAAGTCCAATTAAAAACGAGCGTGACACTCAGCTTGACTTTCCCGCCAAAACTCAGGGTGCTGATCACGAAAATGATTTCATTTTTGAAATTCAAGATGGCCGACATCATATTTCATGACATTCTGACATGGGTGTGATAACGAACATGACGTCATTTTTAAGCTATCGCTTAGCTTCTTTCTATCTCTTTATCAAAGTCGAACAGAAAACATTGAATATAGTTTAGTCGCTTAATCGTCACCATTTTTCGCACTCTTTTGATGACGTTGCTGGTAAAAAATAAATAAATTACAAAACAGAAAGAAAACTTGAATTGATATCAAAGAAAAAAAAAACAAAGGAAAAATTTCTGTATAAATAAAATAAATAAATAATTATAATTGCAAGTTATAGTTGATAAAAAAAGGCTATGCAATAGCTTTACCGCGGCAGTCTCCGAGTGCCACACGCCTTTTTTTTTATCGATAAACATTAATAATGGTTATAATAATAATAATAATAATGTACGTCAAGTTGCTCGTGGATAATCCTAGCTACTTGGTTATGCCTGTGCAAATACTCGCCGTTATGTTTTTATATAAATATTTAAAAATGTAGAATATGTATGTATAAAGAAATAAAGGGAATAATAATATAATAATAATGTTTATCTACTCTCATATCAAAAAATTAAAAATATAAAACTAAAAAGGAGTTTATATTGACGTACTTTACCCATAGTATATCGAAAGGAAATTAAAAAATTAAATTATAGCATTATTTCTCTAAGAAAATAATGTTATAATAATTTTTTTTTTCATTACCGTACAGATTACAAACCATAGATAGCACTATTTCATTTTTTATCTGTGGCTGCGCGCGCTTTGGCGCGTGCGCTTTGATGCAGGGTGCAGAATTTTGGCGCCAAATACGTTTCTTTGCATTGCGAGTCATTGTTGTGTTTCGCTGGACACATAATTGATTATTATTGTTTCTTAAAATGTATGAGATTAGATAAAGTAGTGTATGAAACTGTACATAATTAGGTATTACACACTCGTGTGATACTATTAAAAAACTCGCTTCGCTCGTTTTTTAAACTCACACTCGTGCATAATATCCCTCATTATGTAACAGTTTCATAAACTACTATTTTATTACCAGTAAACAATTTTACTTCACGTACTCCTTGAAGTGCTCGTTGTAGTTGCACCTGTAGATGTTCTCGATTATAGCTTCTTACTTACGGCCTCTGTGGCGTAGCGGTAGCAAACGCTACCGCTGCGCAAAGAGGCGCGGGTTCGATCCCCGCGCAGTGCAAATATTTGTATGCATGAATATGAATATTTGCACTGGTCTGGTCGTGCCTCGGAAAGCACGTTAAGCCGTTGGTCCCGGTTGCCATACGAACATCTAATAGCAGTCGTTACGGGTTGTTGGAGTCTAACTGCAATGCTTCGATATCGCCTTTGTGTTGTGAAGGTCAGACGGCAGTCGCTTCACGGAAAATATCAAAGCTTAGCCAAAATCAGCAGTTGGACTGGTAAAGCGGACCCCAGACTCAAAAGCTGTAAAAGCCTCGGATGCGACTGGGATTAACGCTGAGATGACGATTATGAGTCAAATACAGACTGACTCATCGACTCAGTCACACCGCTTTATATCATTCAAGTTCATCGAACATTCTAGATCTGTCTAGAAGTAATAATAATAACGATTGGTTTCTAGTACATTCAGCAGGCAGTTACAGGTACTTCACAGGAGACAAGTTTCTAGTAATTTCTTTGTCGACACTTCGTTTTCAATATTGCTGAAACCCATAGTGTTAGATAGATTTACGGTTATTGTGATTGCCTTATACCTATTTTGTAAAGAGTGCAGTTCTGTTACCACCTTGTAAACTCATTTTTTTTATAATTACAAACTAGTCATTCATCATCAACCTTTTTATCGTCCCACTGTTGAGCACAGGTCTCCTCTCATACAGAGAAGGATTGCGCGTAATCACCGCGCTTGCTCAATGCGGGTTGGCGATTTCAGACTTAAAGTCCAGGTTTCCTCAAGATGTTTTCCTTCACCTTCAGTCATTGGTGTCCAAGATATACTTAGAAAGTACATATAACTTTAGAAAAGTTACATTGGTACTTGCCTGACCTGGAATCGAACCCGCACACTTATACTTGAGAGGCTGGTGTTTTAACCACTAGGCCACCACGACATATCACTTAAAAAATAGTACTTGTCGGCAAACCCGCCTGCTGGTAAGCAGTGATGCAATCGTTGATGGTAAACGCGCTAGTTTAATATGAGCCTATTCATTAAAAAAAAAATTAATGAATAGGGAAGAAGATGGTTATTGAGCGAGGTAAAGCATTATTAAACCCAGCAACACGACCAACGATGCTGCGCCAGAGGGAGATTGATTTGGAGACCATCCACGACCAAACTCCCGACACAACAACACTTGGCGCATCGTACCCGGCACACATCGCGACACAACTGCTTAGATACGGATGATGTGTGCCGGGTTCCGGCATGAAGTCTGGTGAAGCCGTACGGCTTGTAACATGTTATGAATTACCACCAAGAGAGACCATAGGTGCAATGAGACAGCTTAATTTAAGCTCACTTTAGCTAAGTTTTCACTACGAACATTTTCAGAATCAAATGGCAGTTTACTTAAATATGTAATAAATTGTGCAAAATCTTTAGGCAAGCGACGAAAAAATTCCAAAGATTTTTCATATAAAAATCCATAGAGCCTACTTTCAGTAGATATTTATCCAACAAATCACACACTACGCTTTAATAAACTCATTTGCGTACGCAAGGCGCTATAAATTGAGTCTAACTGAGTAATAAATATTTTGCTATCGTCTGTATTAGCACACTCAGAAACCACAATTTGAGGAAAATTTATTGTCTCTGTGTACCTACTACTTACCATATTGTGTGTTGTTCATTTCCAATAATTTTATGAAGATAAGAAGAAGACTATTAAGTATATGGTAGTAGCGTTACGAATTTATTTCTCAAAAACACTATCATCACAGGGTTACGTGCCTGCGTGCATGCATGCGTGCGTTAGTGCATGCATGTATGCGTACATGCATAATGCGTGCGTGCGTGTGTATTTTTGTGTATTTGTTGAATGTAACAGTCTTGGTAGGTAGGTATTTGATTTTTTTTATAGGAATTGCTCGGTAAAAGCCGTCGCCTGGATTCCTGTTAATGGCCATCTGGCCCTGTTTCATCTCCGCCTAGCCTTTCCCGAAATACTGGCGTGATGTTATGTTTAATAGATTTACGTTTCTAAAATAGTTAAGAATAAATTGTGGACCTTACTTTAGCATGTTTGATACCTGCTGATTTAGTAGGTACTTTTTTGATTTTGGGTTCCAAAGCACATCAAGCTACTACTTTCTATCAAATTTATTCATATCTGTCTGTAATATATAGTAAGCTGTCAATATATTTAAAAGACTTTCAACTTTATCAATATATCTGCCAGCTCTGGGACCCAATAGGTAAGGATCAAGTCAGCATTTTTTAGAAATAAATTGTTGGGATTAAACACTGGAAATTTTTGATTGGCGAAAAAATGCAGTGTTCATATTTTTTTTACTGATTTCAGGACAAATCTGTTCAAAAAGCACAAGTAGCTGTTTTGACAGATTTGAAATAAATTGTTGGGATTAGGTACTAGAAATTTTTGATCGACGAAAAAATGCAGTGTTCATAATTTTTTTAGTGGTTTCAGAACAAATCTGTTAAGGAAGCTACTTGTCGTAGCCCAAAAGCAAAAAACAACAGAATAGAATACTTTTTGTTATCTATAAATTATAGAACATAAATATGTAAACAAAAAAAAAATAGTTTATAGCTAGGTAAATTATGCTGATTCAGTAGAGAAATAGTAACAAAGGAAAATGAAAGAGAAAGTCCTATATCAGTAGGAAGAGGTTTTTTTTTTTTCAGTGCTAGTATACTGATAGGGCTGGTTGTGATATCACGGGCAGTGACAAAAATAAATAAATAATAAAATATACATAAGTAAACTATATTAGCAAATAAACTAAAATAATCTTTTTTAGTCCGCGCAAGACGTAAAATCATTACTTGCCTATGCTTTGAGTGTCAAAGGCACTCTATGGCATCACTGTGATAAGCATAAGGTTGCACGTACAACAAAAATAAATTCATAAAAAAAACAATAGACAATGTACGTGGTAGGTAATAATTAACAGTATGAATAAAATTATAGTTAATAAATAAATTAGTTAGTGAATAAGTTAGTTACTCAGGGTTACGGGTTGATTAAAAAAGAAACAGTGGCCCTAGCCTACAGGCAAGTGAAGAAACACGGGTGGGTTTTAGTCAGTAAAAGTCTGACACCGCCACGCCCAAAGCGGGAGAGGTCATTTGATGATTTCCCATTCAGGACGAAAAAAAAGGCCACCCCAATTTTCCTAGCGAGATTTTTATGAATGTCTGTTCAGTAAACAATCACTTCAACACACTTGAACCATCATTGTTAACTACGTACACATCAGTAGGTAGGTTCAAAGTTTGATATCTGTTTGAAGCTGGTAGGTTTATCGGTGCAATATTTAAAATATGTTTGTAACAGAACTTCTTATAAAAAAACTGAATCAACTCAATCAAGCAAGCAATAAAAAACGAGAGACTATTTAATTTTTATTTTAAGCGATTTTTCCACATTCTTGGCCACCCTGGCACAGAATTAACGTGCATTTTCAAGAGCTCAAGAATGGGGTGGAATAAAAAATCGCCATTTTAAATAGGTTCTGTGGCGTCAAGTGATTTAATGGTTTCTCCCGATTCTCATGCAGTGCGTGATACGACGATCATTTTTTTTACGTAATCAATTGGAGGTACCCTCACTTTGGTTTAATTGAAATTCTTTTGAACGGTGTGACTTGAATTTTGCGATTAGGTGTTATAATGGATTTAGAGATGTATCCCTAATCTTTATTGTCTGTACCTACGTTGTGTGCTCAGCATAGTGAGGCTTTGCCACAAAATTAAATTCCTAGAAAATTATTCGATTATGTACTTTTTGAAATTTAATAAAAGTAGCTAAGAGTTAAAGAAGAGAGTTAGAGTGCTGTTATTTAACTAAATGATACTTCGGTTTCGATTTTAATAAAATATTTATCGACTTTTATTGCTGACTGTACCTATACTGCTGTTAAAAACCTTCATACATTATTTATATAGTAGATTATAAATTTATATTATTATATTTTACAGATTCTATATGTTTGTTAGGTCTGAGCAGTTGTGTTGCGATGTATGCCGGGTACGATGCGCCAAATGTTGTTATGTTGGGAGTTTAGTCGTGGAGGGTCTTCAGATCAATCTCTCTTTGGCGCAGCATCGTTGGTCGTGTTGTTGGGTTTAACATTGCATCACCTCGCTCAACTGCCGTCTTCCTTACTATTCGCTCAGTTTTTCTGAGTGAATAGACTCTTAATAAACTAGGGCGCTTTACCATCAACGATCGCATCACTGCTTACCATCAGGCGGGATTGCGGTCAAGCGCTAGTTTATAATTATTAAAAAAAAAAATATCAAGCAAAAAAAAATAGTTACGAAGTTTGTATTTTATTTCTTTTTAGTTTTAATTTATTCAAAATTTCGTTTTAATTAACGTTAATTTAGATAAATAAATTATTAATCTATTTTTATTCAATGAAGCAAAAATGGAAATTGTTTTTTTTTTTTTAATTTGGCATACTTTAGTTTACTAACTGCGCCCCGCTGTTCCAACCGCATAAGTTTTGAACCCATAATAATATCGGAATAAAAAAATCGTATGTGATATTCCTGGTTATAAACTATCTGCGCGCCAAATTTCACCCAAATCCGTTCAGTAGTTTTTGCATGAAAGAATAACAAACGTTCATTCATACATACATCCTCACAAACTATCGTATCTATAATATTCGTAAGATAACCAAGATTCATACATAAGATACTTTTTATCCTGGTACTACATTCTCGTGGGATGACTTCCGATCTCCACCCGGACGAAATCGTGGGCAAAAGCTAGTAGTAATAAAAAACCTAGCCATAATAATTGATACATTGGTTTTAGTAACGCACTCTATTCATTAACTAAAGATTAATCAGCAAAACAAGCAATTTACTTTGTTTATTTTATTTATGATATTTTTTTTAATCGACTTCAAAAAGGAGGAGGTTACTCAATTCGACCGTATATATGCTTTTTTTATGTTTGTTCGCGGATAACTTCGTCGTTTATGAACCGATTTTGATCATTCTTTTTCTGTTGGAAAGAAGACATTCCCAAGGTGGTCGCATGATAAGGAAATCAGGGTTTGATGGTGGAACACCAGAGAAATCAAGGGGAACTTTCAACAATCGTAGGGGCAACCAGTGCGTTTGTAATTTTTTCATTAAGTATTTTAGCGTCAGCATCCAGTCTAACCGGATGCAGCTAAACAGTACTTTTCACAACTAAAAAGTGTAAAATAAAAACTTTTTTTACAAAAAAAAAAACCACCGGCTTCCAAAAAACACTACAAAGTGAAAAATAACTAATTTCGGAAGTCGGTGTCAAACACTAATATACAAAAATCAAAGACACCGAATTCCGAAATTAGTTATTTTTCACATTTTCCAGGTCAGGCAAGTACTAATGTAACTTTTCTAAAGTTATATGTACTATATAAATATATCTTGGACATCAATGACTGATTACAAGGTGAAGGATAACCATCTTGAGGAAACCTGGACTTTAAGTCTGAAATCGCCAACCCGCCTTGAGCAAGCGTGGTGATTACGCTCAATCCTGCTCTATATGAGAGGACACCTGTGCCCACTAGTGGGACGATAAAAGGTTGATGATGATGATTATGATTCTAAAACATTTTGAATGAATCAATGTACTACAACACATACAGGATGTAGCGAAAACTTAACACAAGAATACTCATAGGTACATTTCAACTGATTCGTTGATTGTTACTCGGCTTTAACCGCACCCCCTATCTGTCATAAAAGACAGTTTAATTAAGGTTTTATTAGAATTTCAGTATTTTCATAATATTGTTGAAGGAGCCAATTGGTAACGATAATTTTACATTCCTTTTTAGGTTTAGGGTAAATATTTAGGATTTTGTTTATTTTGTTATAAACAAGTCTCTAATCTATATGGTGTAAATAATAAACAGTATTCTATTCTTTATAGGATAGGATTATGTTGGCAGACAAATACCTGCGGGCTTTGTTTCGCTGGAAATAAAGTTCCCCCTATATCTGTCCAGGTATCCACGTGTTTGTTGACAGCCAGAACATTTTTCAAAGAAAGTTTCGATGTCAGTATTAATTGAACGCGTACGAAGGAGTTGTCGGTTCTGTCTCAAAGCCTTTAGATTCAGACAGGGTCAGTTTGAATTAAAACATTTTTAAAGTACTTTTTTACTTTGCTATAATTAATAATCGGGGATGACGCTAGTGATTGAGAATAATGTTGGAGTCTTAATATTTGCCAATCTAATTTTAGTTTTAAATTTTCTTTTATTTATCGATTCAAAAAGAAGAAAAAGGTCGTCTGTCAAGCCCTCACTATTTGAGACCAGGTCTTTGTCCCGCAATATTTTTCTTTATCGTTTTAAGTGCAATGGTTATGAATTAACTAACACTGAGTAAAGTGCCACAGTGGTTCGAACCCACGACCTGTATCTTTACATAAGTGGAGTAAGAACACTCGTAAGTTCCGGCTGTTTCCACTTCAATCATTTAAATCTAGAGTGATTTGGTTATCAGAAATACTATTACATTCAACCACTTTAGATGTATAAGGAACAAGTGTTTAAAATTCACTCATCCTCTATAGATGAGGTAGGATCCTCCGACCAGACGAGTGTTGTGTGTGGCGGACGCTTGTTCAGCGGTTGATGTTGGGAAGTCGTATATATGCTAGTTGCACGTAAACTCTAATTGCAAGATGTAGAATCTGTGTGACGTCAGTATGACGCGTTGTTTACATGTGGTGTTTTGTAGATACCGTTACAACTACTAATGCTGAAATTGCCATAGTTAAAACTGTTGGTTTAGGGATTTCTGATTGCTGCTTACCAGCAACAAATAGTAGACTAGAGAATGCTGCGATACTCCTGATGTGGTCTCAAAGGTGAATTTTACAACAAGCACCCTATAGTTTGCGTATATAACGAACTTTCACTGCTTCCTCTTCGTTAAATACGCATGAATCCCACCTTACTTGGTGATTGTGCAACGCATACCTCAATTCCACCTCACACTGAGTTCGCTTAAAGGTACTATGGCGAATTTCCAGGAAAGCAACAGCGGTTCGTTAATTATTATAGTCTAGTGAACTCAAGAGAGGATCGTTTCGACATCTACCTGAACCAGCGAATTTCATTAGGTGTAGGCTTTCAGGGGCATTGGCTTGCAAGGTTTTCACGATGTTCGAGGGTTGCGTGATAAAACCTGTATGGGGAGGCAATTAAGTAACGTTGATACTGCTGAAACTCTTTTGTGCAGTGACTTTGGTTTTTAAGCCGATATGAGGTGTAAATTTTGGCATAGATGTATTACTATGAAAAAACTACGGAATAAATAGCAAGGTCAATACAACCGTCTGATAATCAATATGAACTTTTCGTAAGTGCATAAAATCATAATAAAATTTCCTACATACAGAGGGCAGATCGAAAATTATTCTTTTCAATTCACTATTTGATATCTGTTTTATATCTCCCGACTCTATCTGCCTTTCTAATGCACGCTGACGAAGCGAACTCCATTTCATTCAATAAGCCGTCGCATCAAAGAAGTCCCATGGATGTATGGTTTTATTGACTTCGCTGGCCACCGCAAAACCCCCTAATTTCACGCTTCATTTAACAGTCTTATGGTGTACGATGGCGCCTCTATAGATTTGCCATTAGATTGCTCAATGGGGAAGTCCACCCCAGTCATAAATTTTTCTCCATATCAAAAGCGGATTTTGTCTCTTTTTGTAGTTTCCGTAGTTTTAATGTGGTGATTGTATGACTCAATTGTGCTGGTCTTCTTTTATGAGAGAAATTGCAGACAATCTTCTAGCTTATGATTTTTTTTTAAATGCCAAAATGCTCACGTTGGTAAAGCCACACTGCTAGTAAAGCCACATTTACATATGAATAACAGCATTCAAACTTGAGACCCGGTAAACAAAAAAGGAGCAGCAAAAAATTCAAGTAATTGATAATAGCACATAGCGTCAACAATTAAAGTTCAAAATAGCGATGTCTTTGGTGTTAGTTGAATCGAATGAGTACCCAATTAATGAAATTTTGCAGTTTTCATAAAAATATCCGCAATGAACTAGTTTGTAGGTATAACTTTAGTTGATTGAATTCTTTTTAGTGTTATTGCATAAATTAAGATGGTATGTACTCAACATTTTGAATAGAGATTATGAATTTAGGGTCGAAAATATTTTATTGAGCTTTGTTTTACAATTGGTTTATCATGATACTATTTTATTTTAATAAAATGTTTAATTATTTTTTTGTAATATCCGAAAATACCCTCATTTTTTGTGTCCATACCAACACGCCTGATTATGCTACAACCGATAGAAGCTGAGCATATTACTATGTCATACGGTTAGGCAGCGCCTTAAGCCATGGCCTCAGCAGTAGACAATTCTGTAACCCGGTCTCACTGTGAAAACTTGGAGCGTTGGAATCTCTGCTCACCCCACTCTGCTTGTCTGCTTATTTGACTTGCATTTCACATTTTCATCTGAATTTTGTATCTTTAAAAATACAGGCCGATCGATTTATGAACATCTCAGTGAGCTTAGAGTGATCTCACTTCACCTAAAATCACTAAGTGAGATGTATAGACCATTGATCGGCCTGTATCTTTAATGTTACAAAATTCAAGTCAAATAAGCAGACAAACAATACAATTACAAAAAAAAACAGCTCATTCAAGCATACGAGTATATGACACCTTTGAATATGCCATCAAATTTTGCAAATGCACGCATGAAATAAAAACGAAAGAATATAACAGGGAAATACAAAAGTCATGTGAATGAAATTCTCCCGCCCCTGCCAATGGTGCGTGGAGAAACTTCAATAAGTCCAATGCGTCTGGATTAAACTTATGTCTATCTATACACATGTCTGCGAAAGACAACTGTGAAATATTTATTAGACGATATAAAAGGATCACTGTCATATCTTTGTGCAATATCGTTAAGGCGCGTAAGATAAATAAAATAAATTTCTTTCATAACATTTCGGCTTACATTGCATGTCAAGGAGTCTTCATTTCGGCATAGAAGTGCCTGTAGTTGAAGACTCTGCTCTTTCCGTACAAAATATAGTATATTGTTTATTTTGCAAGTAAATTGACAAATAGTAATGATAATAAATACGGTTTATTTCTTTCACTAATTATCAAATTTTCATTAGCGTGTAAATACAATTTTGCCGTATGCTCGAACCTATGTGAGAGCAGGAGTTTGAACTAGATTCGGAATCTGTAATACAGATCTCCAGGCTCATAACCGGTCAGCCCGGCCGGGACTACAGTAGTTACTATATGTCAATTTACTTGCAAAATAAATATATAATATACTATATTACATGCTTTTTATTTACTTCACTTGTATGTTTGCTTGTTTGTCTGTCCGTCTCTAACTCAATTTTTTTTCATTCTTACCTTACATTAATTTGTGCAGGCAAAGTATTTTTTAGTTTAGGTTTTGATTTAGTTTTAGATTTAGTTACTTGGGTAACGCATCATTACGAATTTTAGCACTTGATATTCTGTCTGTTGGAGATCAAGAAAAGTTTGGTAAAAACAAATGAGCACCACTTAAGCGTTCGTGTTATCCGTATTATTTAAAAAATAATATCGAACTAAAAAGTTGAAAATAATTTTAAAATTTAATTTATGACAATAGTATATAAACAATACTAGTAAAATGAGAAAAAAGCGTGAGGCGCTTAATATACAAAAATTAAGGCACAAAGCGCCTATAGCCGACGGTCCTAAATCCACTTTCGCCTATTGATAGTTTCCCCCATTCAATAATCATGGACAGCATGGCTCTATAAAACAGGCCTTGTAAAGATATCCACCGTCGCATCGGTATCGGGAGATCTCACATGGAATGGGGCAATTCGGCCCCCGTTCGATTCTCGTCAAGTTTTATCCGTGTTAAGATCTTTTATGTCTGGATGCTGGAGGTAGGCTGCTGGATACTTTGGGGTATTTGTTTTTATGTCATTTGCATTGGCTTTAGATTAGCGTAGCTAAATACAGAGAGATTTTCGCAGAACAATATTCAAGTCGTCAATAAAGGTAATAATTGTATTGCTCAATCGCTTTCAAGCAATTGCAATGAAAATGGTGTCAATAAAAGAACTGCAATCACAGTTATGTATTTTCTCATAAGCTTTAATTTTCGAATCAATTTTGGTCATTATAAGCGGTTTATGGTCCAACTATGGCAGCTGCATACGTCACGGCAGCCATCTTTGTGGGTACCGCGTGTGCGTGCGTATGCAACGACTTGTCTGTTACTGCGTAGAATCCAAACTGGTAGAGGACAACACTGCTTGTGCTGTGTAGAGTAGGCTTTTTACAAATTCTTACTTTTTGGTTAATGTTTTCTCCTGGTAATTTTATTATATTGATAGATCACTTAACGTGCACAAACTGTGCTTATTATTAGACGCATTCTAATTGAGTAGCTTACAATAAAGATATTTCATGATTTTTGTAGGTATGGCATCACGCGCATAATTAAATACCTTACAGTTACGCAACACTAAAAAGTATTTTTCCTGTGAATAAAAAATTGCAACTTTGTAAAAGTACTTATTTCATTCTACACAGTGCGTAAGACCGGCCTTGGGGTAAGAACGTACAAATCAAATATCCAAATAACTGGGATATTTGATTTGTACGTTCTTACCCCAAGGCCGATCTTACCCCAACGCACTGTTACGGAACGGGTCGGAAGACGGTTTTTAAAAAAGACTATTTAATTAGCTAAAAGAAAGATATATTCAATTATCAAACACGTATTACAAGTTACTATGCCCGACGGAAGTCCAATCCAAACTGATGGGAAAAACGGTTAGAATCGCTTACGAGAATAACAACGGTTTCCTATTGCATTGACGTAAATGCAATGGGAAACTCAGCATTTTAGTTTACATTCCAAGTAATAGTTAATCCGATATAACAGCACCTTATATTTTGATTTCGGTAGTATTACCGTTAGTACATGATCAGTTTATAATGTTCCCACTCCTGGGAAACAGGTCCTTTCGGTGAGAAGATTCATGATCTACCACGCGGGCCCAGTGCTGGTTGGGAGATGTCACATGTCTTCAAAGTTTTGCCTCTAGGACAGCCGGTTTCTACACGATGTTTTCCTTCATTGTTTCGAGAGCAATGGTGATTGTTCGTAATATTATAAAATAGGTGTCTATAGAGTATGTTAAGAAAACCCTGTCCGACCCGTAAGGATAATAAAGGTTAAGTAAACACATGATCAAATATAATATAAAATTTTACGTAATCATCATAGTACCAATACAAATGAATTCTGAAATAATCTTTTTTTCCCGCGAATTAATTCCAACTTCCCCGAAATTTGGTAATTTTTGAAAAAGTGACAACACCGGTATTGTTATGAGCGAATAGCGATGCGACCACGTGCCGCATGCCCTGCCGCTCGCCGCCCGCGGGAAGGCGGGAAGGAGGAAGCGGAAGGGTGCTTAACGCACATTTATTAAGTTACCTCTTTTTGCGAAATAATATTTCATTTTTTTAGGGGGATTTTTTTTTAAGTTTAGCCCGGTTTTGTATCCATTAGTAGAATCAGTTATCGATACCTAACAACACCTTCACGGGTCGGACAGGGTTTTCTTAACATACTATATAATATCACCATCATCATAATATATATTTTGAGAGGACATCGTTTTGGAACCTTGCATAAGTGTAAGATATTCATAGATAACGAATCATAATAGTATCTTCGAAGGAAATAAAGAATAAACAGGTCTTATGATTATTTAGTAGTTCACTTGTGTCATAGACTAGTCACGCCTAATCAAAGTCGTTAGTCAATGGTTTCTTGTGTGATGTTTAAAAATGTAATAAAAAAGAACCCATTCTACACTTTCCAATATCTCAGACAGTAGATACGACCTCGTAGTAATTATCTGAATTTGCTGCGCCCTATTGGACAGTGCAGATAAGGCACTGGTATAAATCTGACAATGGGCCGTGTCCTAATTAATTGTGTTGTTACTTCCACCGTATTATGGGGAAACGATGGTGATAGCTGATAATTGAGGTGCCACCTTATTTATGGGAGTGTGGGTTAAGAGAAACTTCGTGTTTGTAGTGTGTAATTTGGAGATTATGCCGAAGATTTAAGATGGATATATATATATTTTGTAGCACGTTTAGTTTTTATTTACGCAGTCCAATTCAAATTCTATATTAATTTGAATGAGGAATACTGCAGTTCATTCTTTTCTTGAAAATTAGTTCATCTTTTTAAATTATTTTTTAACCGCGCACACGAAATAATTTAATACATTTTTTTTTGCTGGATGCTAAGCGTGGCTGCAACATCAACAAAAATCCACATCCGAGAATGTTGTATAAAAATGTTAAATTTTCTTTTTTTTTACTTTAAGGGAAATTGTGCGTTAATAATGTTGAAGTTTTTATAGTCGGTAAACATTTTCGCCGGGTGTTTGTAGTGGAATTTTCACGCGTTACCCATGTTAACTCCAATGATTACGGTTCGATGGACGAATGATGTTATTCTGCTGATATCTTGCTTCTCTAGTTATGCGGTTACGAACTGGATTATCGGTAGTGTACTATACTAGACTATAATAAAAACATTATATTGCATTTTAGAATGTTTGAGACGAATGACGTTATTCACCAAAGGTTTATCTGGGTAGGTATATGGATATTGAATCCCATGATAAGCGATGATGGTGATATTATGCCTGGGTATTAGCGCGGTGCTGTTGGTACAGCATTAAGCTGAGGAAGCTGTACATCACACTCGTCTCCACAGAGTAGGCAACTCGTCCATGGGTCAATGTATACACTTTTACAACAAGCTTCCCATGGACATTCGAAACTTACCCATTAAACGATTTAAAAAGTATATAAAGGCCAAACTTTGCAAAAAGGGGTATTATAAAATTACAGATTATTTAGAAGACAAAAAAGTTATTAAGCAATATGCGTATAAGGTAAATTATTGTAAACATTCTCATTTTTAATGTCTGGTCTTGAAAAAAGACGATGATCCCTGAGTTTGTTTCGGCTATTTCTTCTCAGAGGTAGTCAGTTAGGAAATGCCGGCTTCATCTAGTTAAAAAAAAAAAAACAAACATGACGTGTGATCGGTGATCCTACTTGCTTAATAAACGATTTCATTTCATTTCATTTCGAAGTATGACGTGGGGCTGTCGACTATTTCCTATTCCTATCTCAATTTTTTTTTTGTTTTTGTAAACATTTGCGTCATGCTCACCGCAAATAAACGTTTTTTTCTTTCTTTATTTCTATTTTTGTGTGGAAGAACTGTAAAAAATCAAAATTATTCTTTCGCAGGGTAATTGTGTAACATACTATAAGTAGCATTGGGTTTTGTTTAGATAGTTCAACAATATTTATCATCATCATCAACATATTTACTGTCTCACTGCTGGGCACAGGTCTTCTCTCATACAGAGAATTCATTGATGTCTAAGATATACTTTGAAAGTATATATAACTTAGAAAAGTTACATTGGTACTTGCCTGACCTAGAATCAAACCCGCACACTCATACTTGAGAGGCTGGTGTTTTAACCACTAGGCCACCACGACTATACTACGACCTTAAACTTGTAATTCGCGGCAAATACCACTAGGCCACCGCTGCTCTCAATAAAGTGCTGATAAAATATACCGTTACTAAAAACAAAACTAAAATAAACTCCATCCAGTTTAGTACATCAAAATAGTGGCTTTCCTCTAATTAGTATGTCTCGAAATAACACGAGAGCTCTACCAGACTTGAACTGAAGAGCAAAATTAATATTGATGTACGGCTCAGTATATTATCCTTGGGCTGGTAGGGGGAAACCAAAATCAACATCTATAATATAATAATATCTATTATCATTGTGCTTCCTGTTAAGGAGAGCGCATCTATGTGTTACTTACATTACCTACATGGAAATTCACTTGTAAGTATCTACTATCTAACTACATATTTGAAAATGAGGATTATGCATATTTTTCGTTCCAGTATTCTGAGCTATGGATAATTGGAATATTAATGAGTCCTTAGGAAAGGCTATACAACTTTAAACATTAGTCAATTTGTAGGTGCTTGGGTATCGGCAATTAGGCAATTAACAGGGTCTATTAATTTCACTTTAAGGTCTGGTTTAGGCTAATTTTCTATCTAAATTATTTTCCAATGGATGAAAACCCGCTCCTTCTTAAAACTGAAATGGCCTTGAACTATTTCATTCATTTCATCATCGCGGTGGTAGGCCATAACAGCGGCTGCCAAAGACAAAGTGTTACCGCCAAGCGATTCGTCGAGTTCCGGCATGATGTCTGGTGAAGCCGTATGGAGGACGGGTGTGAGCAGTTGTGTTGCGATGTGTGCCGGGTACGATCCGTCAAATGTTGTTTTGCCGGGAATTTGATCATGGAGGGTCTCCAGATCAATCTCCCTTTGGCGCAGCATCGTTGGTCGTGTTTAGTATTGCATCACTTCGTCAACTGCCGTCTTCCATCCTATTCACTCAGTTTTTTTTTGAGTGAATAGGCTCTTAATAAACTAGTGTGCTTGACCACCAACGGTTGCATCACTGTTTACCATCAGGCAGGATTGCGGTCAAGCACTAGTTTATAATTATATACAAAGAAAAAACATCTCCCTAGCGTTCTCCCAATTATGTTGGTTTATGACATTTTACGTAGATATAATTAACCTCTGTAATCCAGTTACCTACTGGGGTACACAATATCCCCTACTATGACTGGTTCTAATGATCGTAACGATTATCAATGATTCACGAATGATACTCGGGACCGATGATTTTACGTAATTTCCGAGGCATCGGTTATTGTATGTTAAGATACAACAACTGCCGCAATAACCGCACCCATCTTCAAACCAGTCATATCAAGCGTAACTTAACTTAATAGATCAACCAGTGCTAATTTTATTTTCTAGCAACAAACTCGTCCTCCATAAACTACGTAATAGGGTATTTGACTAAAAAAACTAATTAGTCCGTCAGGCAGTTTTCCAAAAAATACTAGACACGTATTTTTTCTTTTTTCATATAAACGAAACTTTAAGACGACACTGAAAACGTTGAAAATTCGTGTGACGCCACTGCACGCTACACTTTTTAGCGCACAGTGACGTCACCAGCCACCACTCCTGATCTTTGATGCCTTTTATATTTGTCAATTTTTATTGATTTCATAAAACATAAAACACGTGTCTTAGTATTTTTTGGAAATGTGACTGTGGGACTCGTTAGTTTTTTTTAGTCAAATACCCTATTATTACTTACGTAATATTATTTACATACGTGGAGGAATCGTCAGCGCAGAAAATGTGGTAGGTAGGTATATATAACTGCCAAAGACTGTTAGTACAGTTACCAACAGACGAATTCCTATTTGGATTTGAGACGTAGTACATAGAAACTGTGGTCCTGACTGTCGCACAGGCAAGCAAAAGGAACACGGGTGGGTTTTAGTCAGTAAAAGTCTGACACGCCTTTCCGCTCTGCTCAGAGCAGGAGAGGTCATTTGATGATTTCCCATTTCACCAAAAAAAAAGACGTAGTATGTGAATAATACCTAGGTAATCTCCAACAAATACAATCATGTGTCATACAGAGACACGAAAGAAAGACTATCGGCAAAACTTCCCACGTCGTACTCGCTCGCGCCATAAAGCACACGAAACTATCCAAGGGAAAGAAAAAAATAATAATTTAGAAAAAACACACTCTCCAACAGATAAAAGGAAACGCGAAAGTAGGAAAGTTTGTACAATTCGAACGGTGCTGGGCCGAAGGTAACTTTGCCAAACTACTTTTGATAGGATCCCTCTTTTGTCTAACTTAGTGTTTGAGCGCGAACTTAAGACTTCTATTGTGCTGTACACTTAAGTGGTTCGGGATGTGGTTTTGGACACACCTACCGATGTTAGAATCGATTAAATTGTAATTGTGTCACAGGTACTTGCTTTGTGTGAGGTGACTAAAGTTTAGCAACTAATATTAGGTACCAGTGACAGTTGGTTCATCCAATATCTAAAACTGTATATAGCGATAAGCGATTAACTACCTATGTACAAGATAGTCAATTGCTTGTTGTGACCTCATGGTAAGCAGTGATGCAATCGTTGATGGTAAAGTGCACTCTAGCCTTGAAGAGACCTAAATTTTAATCAAATGGGAAGACCGACGCAAGTAAATTGTTCGTATTCCCTCGATGTACGCGGTATAAAAGACGAGGTGAAACGCTTCATCTGGACCATAGTGGTGTCAAGAAAATGCGTATAAGTTACGTTATCTTAAAAAATATTTTAGCATTTTCTAACATATCAATATACGAGTAACTTAATAGCTTATCTTAGATGCTCTACAGTAGACAGTAACACACACACACACAAAACAAAACAGGCCTCCGATAAGATTGCTAAATCGGACTACACGCGACCAAACTACCAAACAAGTTCTTTGAATTTGAATTTTTCGACGTAAGTAAGAAGTTGAAAAACAAATGGCGATACGGAATGCACCCAAGCTATGCGACAAAGCTTTGACAATCCGGGATTCCTAGCAGATCCAACTCCGGGCAGGTTGCATACCAAACATTTCAAGTAAATAAGATATTGGATAGTTTGGTGCCGTCCTTGTGGATGTAGGTTTTTAAATTGTTCAAGATTTTTTTCTTGTGTGAGAGCCTTTATTTTGGATTGGAAACTCTCGAACTGAGGACATATAATTGTTAGACATAAGGTTTTTGTATTTAAGCCGAATGGATAGAATTGCATTCACGCCGATATAATAGTTTAGGTAAAGTGCATTTTCGCTTAAAGGTCGGCTAAGTTATGAACTTGGTTATAGAAAAAATATATACATAACCCAAAACTGAACTTTGAAGTTATTAGACGAATAAGAAGATTAAAAGAGTTTATTGATTTTTGTCTTAAGTCAAGCAATAATCTTCTGTAAAGTTACTGTTCTAGTTTATTGAAACAATAAACCATATTTTGATTGTTTCAGGTTCCCTCGTGTCTTGAAACACTGAAAGGTGAGTTTTTTATATGTTTTTCACCATGAAACACATATTTCAAAATTGATATACTAACAGTATACGTTTTTGTCTAAATAAATGTGGGGCAAACAAAGACATTAAAAGAAATCTCTTTGGGGCTAACAATTATTTAGATACACAGACAGTGCGACTTTTATCAAACACTTTTCTAAAATCAAAATCCAATCAAAATTCACAGCAATAAAAAGATAAAAACTATTTAAATGCACACCACAAAAGAATTCAATAAAATTAGTATTTTAAACTTGAGTAGGGCTGGCGTTGTGTAAATATTTAGCTGTACTACCGTCAGATGGCAATTAGCCCCTCAACTATTGAATTTACATTTATAGCCCTCTACGAGAGCTACGCTAATATTAGCTCGTAGAATCGACACTTGAAATTCATTAGATTGTCGTATTTAGTTTGATACTCGCTTTTAGCGCACCGTTGGTTGAGGATATTAAAATTTTACTGATAGTCTTTCACGAATATTTAGTCAAATGTTTTTTGTAATGTCGAGTTTTTGCTTAAATGGTTTACTCTGTCTTATTTATTCGTTTTTCTTCTTTGGCTTCGCACGGTTTGTGAATTTAGCCAATGTCGAGTAAAAAATATTCATTATTTTAAAATTTCATACGAGGGAGGTTTGAGGTAAAGTCATGATGAGGCCAGTATGCTGCGATATCTCAATGTTATTTATGAATTATTTACTGAATGCACTTTTTACTACACAAATCACGCACTTTTATTTAGTAAACAACACTATAAAGAATTTAAAAGTCTAATGAAAAATGAGCGTGACACTCAGATTAACTTTCCCGCCAAAACTCCATTACTATATCTTAGATACTTACTTGAATCCTAGCTGACAGAGTAGAAAGAAATCGAATTTATGCTCTATGTTATGTTATCAAAAACAAAAAAAAAAAACAAATCAAACCTTTTTTAACAGTTCTGAAAATTTAATTTTCAGAATTTTTACTGCAGTCCTATAAACCTGAAGTAAGTTCTCGATTCAAAAATTGCGTTAATAATGACAAACGCTTTTATAAATGTTCTGAGAGATGTTATTATGTAGAATATTATATATATGGTTGCTATCAAGGTCGACGTTTTCCTTGACAATTTTCCCCCTGTCGGCGGGTAGAATAGGAAATATTTTGAATGATACTAATAACGTATTGGGGCCTGCGTGTGGTAACATCAAATTAGGGTGGATTTGTGTTACCGTTGATGTTTTCCTTCGCGGTTTTAGGGGCCTGTTGATATGTAAGAAAGCTTTTTTGGAGTAGTTTTCTCGGTGGTAGGCCACATCGGCTGCCGGTAGAAGTTACCACCCACCAGACAAAGTCTTGCCGCCCAGCGATTCGTGTTCCGGCATGATGTCTGGTGAAGCCGTTGTGAGCTGAGCAGTTGTGTTGCGATGTGTACCGGGTACGATGCGCCAACTGTTGTTGTGTCGGGAGTTTGATCGTGGAGGGTCTCCACATTAATCTCCCTCTGGCGCAGCATCGTTGGTCGTGTTGTTGGGTTTAACATTGCACCATCTCGCTCAACTGCCGTCTTCCTTCCTATTCACTAAGTTTTTTAAGTGAATGGGTTTAATAAACTAGCGCGCTTTACCATGAATGATTGCATCACTGCTTACCATCAGGCGGGATTGCAGCCAAGCGCTGCAATAAAAATTTGCGCAAATAAAAAAAAAGTTTGTTCTTAGATTTATTGATTTAGAAAGAAAACAATAATAAAGTTAATAAGCGCTAAGCATTTGCATTCCTCGGGTGATTTAATTTTTTCTATTTTCCTAAAGTTTAAACACATTATTACGTGGTTTTTTTATGCATTTTTTTTCTGTGAAATCGAGTCCTTTCAGTCGCTTTTTCAATTTGTAGGCTAGTCTGTTAAAAGAATAAAGGTGTTCATGAAGTCAAGCTAACAGATTTAGTAATTTATGTAAGTTTAAAGCAAATTGTGATATCTAAATTTTTTTTTTTATAATGTTATATTTTCCATTACATTATTTTTACAATTGAAATACCTAACTCCTATGATTGACATTCGAAAGAAATTACCTATCAAACCTGAATGCAAGAGTTTCGTTTGTTAGCTAGCTATTCTTCTGAACGAAAGTGAGCTGAACCCAAGACTTTAAAGAAGATTTTTTCGTTGTTGTTAAGTCGCGAGTAAGACAGTTGATTTGAATACATTGTGCCTGTTTGTTTTGCCAATAAGGGGAGATTCCTATGCTTAACAAAAGGGTGACTCAAGTTATGTTTGAAGTTGTTTAAGATTGGCTTAAGGTTTTTTATTCTTAAATTGATTGTGCTTTGTTTGTGAAAAAATGTTTACGTTTCAAATCTTTTACCCAGTATGGTGCTATTGTTAAGTAACAAACATTTTACATAAATAATCCTCGATATTTTACAGGCTTTTTGAATCTTCTGTTTAGACTAGTATTTTGAGCATTTTATTTTTAATTAGCGGTCGCGCGCGACTTCGTCCGCCTTTTTTTTTATATGCTCCGCTCCTATTGATCGCAACGTGATGTTATATAGTCTAAAACTTTCCTGGATTAATGGACTATCCAACGTAAAAATATTTTTTCAATTCGGGCCAGTAGTTCCTGGGATTATCGCTTTCAAACAAATATATTAACGATGCCCCACACTAGAAATTACTCTTGAATCATGGGTGCGTTTCCAAATATATAAGCTCACATACACAAATAGGCTTTTTTATATATTATAAACTGCCCGCCTGATGGTAAGCAGTGACGCGATCGTTGATGATAAAGCGCTCTAGTTTTTTAAGAGCCTAGCCTTCACTCTAGCCTTGAAGACACTCATATTGTAGTCGGACGGAAACACCGCCGCTGGCAAATTATTGCAGTCCCTCGATCTAAGCGATATAAAAGACGAGACGAAACGCTTAGTTCGTATCGTTGTGGTATCAACAACGTAAGGCCGTTAAGCACACCGTACGACGGGTCGTCCGATGATAGAACGGAGTTGGGGGAATTAAATCATGCAATTCCTTCGCACTTTCTCCAAAATGCATCCGCCAGCCAGACTCGAAACTACTAGCTGTAGGCCATATAAATATTCATTATTATTACGAGTGAGAATAGAATGCGCGACACACAGCGCAGCAGTCGATCGCTCAGCCACTGCACCAATCGTCATCTTTTGGAAAGAAAGTATACGGGTTCAGCATGGGTCGTTTACAGTACGATTTTGTAACCATTTCGCCGTGACAACTAAGGTGAAGGGAAGAGAGTAGAGTGAGCTGTCATTCTGACTAATGGAAGGGATTGAATCTATTGACAGCGTGAGCTGCTAAGCTCATTTCACTAAGCTTGTTAAGGTGAAATTTTTACAAAAACGTTCTATGAGCTGTGCAATTTTGAGTAAAAAAGTATGAACTTTATTGCTTATATTTATTACATACATACATAATCATCTTGTATGACAGCCTTCGTGGCGTAACGGTAGCGAACGCGGACGTTGCGCAAGGCGGCGCGGGTTCGATCCCCGCAAACTGCAAATATTTGTATGCATGAATATGAATATTTGCACTGGTCTGGTCGTGCCTCGGAAAGCACGTTAAGCCGTTGGTCCCGGTTGCCATACAAACATCTAGTGGCAGTCGTTACGGGTTGTTGGAGCCCTCAAATGTCTAGCAATTGGTCTAACTGCAATTCTTAGATATCGCCTTTGTGTTGTGGAGGGCAGACGGCAATCGCTTCACGGAAAATATCAAAGTTTAGCCAAAATCAGCAGTTAGACTGGTAAAGCGGACCCCAGACTCCAAAGCTGAAAAGCTACGAATGCGGCTGGGATTAACGCTGAGATGATGACGATGATAATCACCTTGTAATCAGTCATTGGTATCCAAGATATACTTAGAAAGTATATATGACTTAGAAAAGTTACAAGGTGAAGGAACACACCTCACGATGTTTTCCTTCACATCTTCGAGAGAAAGGATGATAAAATGATTTAAAAATATAGAGGTTCCTAGCTGTGAATCTACGGCCTGCAATTTGTACTGAAATGAAATGAAATCGTTTACTAAGCAAGTAGGATCACCGATCACTTTTACACGTCATGTTTTTTTTTTTTTTTTAACTAGATGAAGCCGGCATTTCCTAACTGACTACCTCTGAGAAGAAATAGCCGAAACAAACTCAGGGATCATCGTCTTTTTTCAAGTCCAGACATTAAAAATGAAAATATTTACCTTATAATTCCGCATATTGCTTAATAACAATGCTTAACAGAGCGAACAGCTCAGTCCTAAGCTTTTTTGTCTTCTAAATAATCTGTGATTTTATAATACCCCTTTTTGCAAAGTTTGGCCTTTATATGCTTTTTAAATCGTTTAATGGGTAAGTTTCGAATGTCCATGGGAAGCTTGTTGTAAAAGTGTATACATTGACCCATGAACGAGTTGCCTACTCTGTGAGACGAGTGTGATGTACTATAGTTAAAGACCCGTTAAGTCGTGATGTAACTTTATACTACTATACTAATGTAACTTTTCTATAGTTATATGTACTTTCTAAGTACATGTATCATGGACACCAATGACAGAAGGTGAAGGAAAACTTCTTGAGGAAACCTGGACTTTAAGTCTGAAATCGCCAAGCGTGGTGGTTACGCGCAATCCTTCTCTGTGTGAGAGAAGACGTGGGCCTAGCAATAGGACGATAAAAAAGTTTGATGACGATGATACATAATCAGTCTGTAAAGTTTCCACTCCAGCAACACAGACTTCCACTCGATGAAAGGGAGTGGGCCGTAAACTCACGTACTAAGTACTTGAGCCCAGTGCCGGTTGTAGATGTCACATGTGTTCGAAGTTTTTATATACCAATCTCCTCACGATGTTTTCCTTCACCATTTTGGGAGCAGTGGTGAAGAAATAATTCACACAAAGTAAAGCGCCTGACGAGGTACCGAACCTACGACCTACAAGTTTTAAGGTGTGGCCCATACCATTGGGCCACCGATGCTCTCATATTCTTATATTTATTACAATAAAATAATACTTTCGATGTTCAATTTAGCAAGTCTCTTTTAAAGTTCACACGTCACAACTAAATGTTCCTATATGTTCCAATTATATAAACTAAAAAAAAAAAATACTTTGTGATAACTTCTTTGTTAATCATTCAAAAAAATTCAGTGTTTACTAAATACTCTCAGAGTGCTTACTTGTTCTTAATTTCTCTTTCCTGTCCTGTGCTGTACCTGTTACTGTCTCTTGTGCTAATCTAATGTTATCTGTGGAAACTTTTAATTGGCCTTCTTTCACTAATTATCTGTATATATGCTAGCTGTAAGTTTCCTTACAACGTAAAAATAAAATAAAATAGAGAGCCATATGTCGGTCTCCGTGGCGTAGCGGTAAACACGCCTGCCTGCGACGTGGAGGCCCCGGGTTCGATCCCCGGTCAGGTCATGATGGAAAACGATCTTTTCCTGATTGGCCTGGGTCTTGGATGTTTATCAATATATGTATCTATTATAAATATAGTATCGTTGAGTTAGTATCCCATAACACAAGTCTCGAACTTACTTTGGGGCTAGCTCAATCTGTGTGATTTGTCCGTATATATATTTATATTTATTTATATAGATAAGTGTCCAAACTGAATATGAGATTATTATGTACCTGCTAGTTTTTGAAATAGTAACCTTTTTAAACATCATTTTCGAGTACATTTAGGAAAAATGTCATAGGACAAAAACTACTGGAACTTGAAGGCGTAAAAAATCAGGTTTATTTCAGAGAACCCTCCGCTTTGTAGTGGAAATATGCAGGCTAACAGTAACAGTAATTCATTAATATTAACTTTTTTAAGGCATTCTCAACTTCATTCTTTTTCAACAATAAGAAAACAAAAATCTAGGCTAGAATGGAAACTGTCATCCCTATTTCTATAGGAATTAGAACTACTTATTCTATCAAAGATTGATATGTAAAAATATGTACGGTAAGATTAGTCTGTTCGCTCTGGGTCTGCTAATGGTGTTTCAATGTAATCTGCACTATTTAGCCCTTCTCACGGCCCCGCGTGTCACACGGGATTTAAATAAGGCTATTTACATACTGGTCAAACTATTTCAAACGACATTAAACTTTCCTACTAAAACATTCATTCTGTAGAGTATGGTTTAACGTAACATACAAAAAAAAAAAAAAACTGTTCTTGACGCACATTGGGCCACATACCACACCGCGATCGCGAGCGTCTCCACTCCTACCACTGATTCGCCGGTACCTTGAGCGTGCGCACATAGTCGGTCTTTTCCAATAATTAAGAGAAATCAGTGTCTTAAAATACAGTTTTGTGCTCTCTTTAGGGGAGTTGTTTAGGGCCGCAGCTCGCCGCCCGGTAAGGACCAGGCCTGAGTCGACAGCGCGTTGTGTTTCACGCGCGCAAGAGATGTCAGCACATCGTGACGGGGTCCACGGAGACTGATACCAGCTGGGCCAGGGTTGCGTGTCGGTTAAAAAAGAAACCGTGGCCCTGGTGCAAAGGCAATTGAAGAAACACGGGTGGGTTTGAGTCAGTAAAAGTCTGACACGACCTTCCGCTTCGCCCAGAGCGGGAAAGATCATTTGATGATTTCCCACTGAGAACAAAAAACAATGGGAGTTGTTTATGTTTTGTATTATGCTGTTAACAAAACAGTGTTAAAAAAAAAGTGTCGGCTCGGCCTTTGAACGTTGCAAACGTGCCGCCGTGCGTGTTTGTAGGTATGACGTTGGCCCCTGATGCGAACTCTATTAATCAGCTGATAGGATAGTTTTTCTAGAATTGTTCACATTGCGCTTTTTTGTGTAATTAACGAATTAATTAATTTTCACTTAATCTTATTGGGTTATAAAAGTATAGTAATAATGAACGGTCTAAGGTGAAAAGAAATGCATAACATATTTTATTAAGCGGGAAAAAGCCGACGCAAAATTCCACCACTGGGTGGTTCAGAATCATGTACTGGATCCATGGTACCTACTCGTTTGTGCGTCGATGTCAGATACACCCTTTATTAAGCGTAAGTGTGTAAAAGCCCTACGTTCGTCTCAGAGTGAGGATTTGAATAAGCTATACAGTTTTGTGAAGAAAAAGTACTAAAGTTGGGTTGTGTGAACTGAGACATTTTGCGGGAAAATTACTGATTTATTATAGAGCTGATCCTTGTCACAATGCCATCATATGCCGAGCCTTGTTCTATGTTAAATGCTACGGGTTTGGCACTTAGTCCTTCCAGTGGACATTTGCACGTGCCATGCCGTGCAGTGCCGTTCCGTGCCGTGTCGCGCCGTGCCGTGCCGTGCCGTGCCGTGTCGTGCCGTGTCGTGCCGTGCCGTATTTCGGCTGAGCCTTTTGCCAACCATCTTTATAAGGTCGGTTTCTAGTCAAACCAGACGCAGCTGAAAACCAGAATTTGATAATAAGCGACTGCCTATATGACCTCAATAACCTCTCATACCTCACTAACTGGGTATGTGAAGATGCTTACCCATCTACGGACCGACCGCGGCAAGCGTATCTCTGAATCTGGTCGATCGTCCCGTGCTGCTTTTATTACTTCACCATAAGCCCTCTAGTATCCTTCAACAACCTATAACGCTCCCACTGTTCAACCATGCTTGGCCAGTGCCGGTTGGTTGGGTTCACCGTTTTGAGAGCAGTGGTGATGAAGTAATTTACACAAAGCAACGCGATGGCAGAAGAACGAGAGTAACCGACATAGCCCGAAGAATTGCAAAACTAAGTGGCAGTGGGCTGGATACATTGCCTGTAGGACAGATGCGCGATGGGGCCGACGGGTTCTGGAGTGACGGCCATGCATCGGAAGACTCATATTTCCTTCGGGAATATCATTTTTTTTTCAAGACACCAGGAGCAGGAGTGCAGGACCGACGTGGTTTGATTTGCTCTCCGAAGCACTGGTCATACTGGTCCATTGATCCCATACGTCTGAAGATAAACTAAAACATGGACTAATACTCACAATTAGAATGATTTTGAAGTATATTGCTAATCTATTGCTTCATATGTTGAATGAAATGTGTTAGCTCCACTACGTAATCAACGCAATGAATGTTGTTTAACTGTCAAAATGATACATTACCACTGAAAAAGTGTTACGTAATTATGCGCTAAAAAAAAGCAACTCCTTTTTTTATTCTACACATCACATACTTTTCTTATCTTTTTCAGTTCAAATACATCTACGTAAACGAAATCAAATCGCCTTGAATAACGTCGATATAAAATTCAGCGTCGAAATATGGAATTTCACGCGTAGCATGTTGGAAAAATGATGTGTCAAACTGTAAGATAAATCTTTAAGGTCGCAGTTATATGCACTCAGAAATTGTTTCTATTTATCAACCCTTCTGATTGAACCGTGACGAAAATGGTGAAGAGTACGCTCGCGTGAAATGGTGTTAGAGAGTAGGGAGGCAAGTTTTAAATGGAAATGTTTGTAAGTTTTAGGATATTATAATTTGATGTACTGTAAATTAGTTCATCACCTCTGTTCTCAAAACGGTGATGGAAATCATTGTGAGGAAGCCGGCATGTCCTACAGCCGAAAAGTACTCCCTCTTATCGAGGAGAGACTTGCGTCCTAACAGTGAGAAAATTATGTTTATGTGCTCCAGTTTTGACCACGACTGTACATTGCAACGGCTTCTGTCGGATAGCTGCAAAAAATATTATGAACGATGGTAGAAGATTAGAAATACTATCAATAACGGTGTCGCCGCATCCACTTATAATGTTTTGTGGGGGACATGACACCATCAACTTTGTTTAAGACTCTCTATACAGGCTGTTTGGGAAATTTGTAGTTTATTCGGGACAATAGAGTTGATTTTGGTTACTTAGGTGAAATAGGTTTAATAATAAAATCATTTTTGGCGGGTATATAAGCACCCATTAAAATAAAATTATTTTTTTAAATACAATCAATACAAATCAAATTAAATGGAAGTTATAAAATTACAATAAATACAAGTATATTAAAATAATTTATTAAATAATCTAATTAAAAATAAAGTTAAATAAACATAAAGTATGATAAAAAATATGATTAAAATAGGATAAAATAGATAAATAGTGTTAGTACAAGTAAAACTTAACCTAATGTTAGAAATAAATTAATTAAAGCCGGTGAGTCTTATCTACTTACATAAGCCACCGGTCTGAAAACACATTCAGAAGCTAAACAAGCTATTGACCTGAATAGAACAAGGGCAGTGCAATCTAGCAATGTTCCGTCGGCAAGAATCGAATGACCAGAAATGTAAATATATAACAATATCATAAGTAGTGAAATAGTATTATAAGGTAGTTTAAAATGATTAGTTGCCAATGCCGCAAAAGACAGAGCGGAAAAAAGCGAATTTGCATCACTAACAAAACTAAAAAAGGATTCTTGCCACGCAAGAAGTAGGGACATAACGCTCTGTAATGACGGGTGACAATTAAAAAAAGAAAAACAAAAAATCATTCATCATTCAGCCAATGGAGGAGGAGCGCAACCGCGCCATCATGGAAGTACAACGTTTCCGCATGATCGGGGCACACACGCCTTTAAGACATTTCTTTCCTTGTCATTACATTAATCATATAACATTAATGTACTGACAATCAAACCTGTTCGCAAATACGTGAAGATTAAGGGAAGTTGTAATTTTACCTGATGCTTGGGATTGACAGCATAGACAACTCACTACAAGTTTATTTCGCCTATGTTTCACGTTAAGATTTTTACAGAAGATCGGCTGTTTGAATTTGATAAATGAATTATTTTATCATTCTTTACATAGTTGACATAACTGACGGAAATGATCATATTATGAGCAGGTAAAACTGCGTAGAAATGCAATGAAAATTAAAAATTTCGGTGCAAATACTAAGACGTACAAGTATTAAAGTAATCTCGGTAAGACCAGGCCCGGATCGACGGCGCGTTGTGCTTCACGTGCGCCTCGAAGAGATGTCGACGATGACGGGGTCCACGAAGACCGATTTCACCTGGGTCAGGGTTGCAGGTTGGTTACAAAAGAAATACACAGGCAAGTGAAGAAACATGGGTGGGTAATAGTCAGTAAGAATCTGACATCTCCGCCCGGAGCGGAAGAGGTCATTAGATGATTTCCCATTCAGAACAAAAAAAAAATATATATTGAAGTAATTACCCCACTTAGTTATCTAGGAACAATTAAAGAAATTTTTCTAATATCAAATCTTTGTATAGACGTATTGATATTTGCTATTCTTTCACACCGGAGACTACTGAACGGATTTAAATGAAACTTGGCACACAGATATGTAGTTTATGTCCAGGATGAATATATATGATACTTTTACATCGATATTCTTATGGGATCAAATCTTATATGGGTGAAATCTTCGCGCGTAGCTAGTACTTACATAAACAAAATAGAAATAGCTATTTAAAAATAACTTAACAATTAAATATACATATTTTATAATAATGTTCATGCAAAACAAGTTTAATAAGTAATATAATTATTTTAATTTCAATTTATTTAAGTGCTTCTCTAAAAGAACAGGTAAGGCTTTAATAAAATAAAGTTTATGATGACTCAAATCAAGAAAACTTATAAAAGGAGGTCTATTCTAAAAAAATATTCCTTCAAAAATTCTTAACCACAATTCATATTCCAACAGAAAATTCGTTAAAACTATAACACCCTCATAGTAGAATAAGACACGTTCGTTTTTTAAAAAAATCATTTATTTTCCATTGTGCGGGGAAAGGCTATTGTTAAAATGATCGATAGTATTGTCCACTGTCTATTAGTTTGGATTGCATCCAGATTTGAGCGTATCGTCTATTCGTACGCACCCGTGCGGGACGAATCGAGCGTTGAGTGAGTCATTTAGATTTATCGATTCGATGGTGCATTACAGTATTTTCTTTTTTTTTGTATGTCGTTGTTGTTCCAGGGTAATCTTACGTAAGTACATGGCTCAATTGTGGAGTAAACAAGATTATATACATTTTAATTAGCATTTCCATACATTTTGACTGCGTAAGTTTCGTAGGAACTTTTTATGAAACTCTTTTTTTGATATAAACATTGAGCGCGACGTGATACCGGGTTACACCCCTGCCAACTGCAAGAAAACACTAGTATTGCGTAACAAGGACACTGATAAGGCTGAGTCGTGGTTAAATGATCAAGCCCAAGCAATGGCCAAGGTCACCAAGCTTACTGGTGGTGCAGTCTTGCAGGGCCTTGTTGTGTGTGGAGCTCAACTGTGAACTTATTTTATTTCCAAAAATGACAAGTTCTATAAAATAATTGAAGTTGTCACTTTAGCTTCCGCCTTGAATGGAATCCGACATATATTCAATATGGATTAAACAAACAATAGGTCTTTGGTGTGGCATACTTAATAAATAAATAATAACAAAATTGTAGTAGCTTGCATACTTGGTAGCCGTGCTGTTTTGCCTGTACATAATTATTATCAGAATGACCACCGAAAATCTAACTCTTGTTTCCTGTTCACAAAATTCCCACATCAGTGTCCCAAACATTTGAAATCTGTGTATAATCGAGTATACCAAACACTTGCAAAGAGATCCATTAACGATTACAATTAATCTGCCTGATGAATGTTTGCCAGGATGTGACCACTCAATTTGGACAAACATTTGGTCAAACCCCTCACGTTTGCACTGCACTTCAGGTCTAATGAGGTCCTATTGTGGATATTGGTTACCTCTGACTTCGAGCTCCATTGTTCTTAAGGAATGTGTGGATTAAGCGCTGAGAGCTGAAAAAACAGAACTCTTGATTAGAGGCCGCTTTTTGTACGGTTTTTCGACAAATTGACTTGGTATATGAGGGCAGATGGAGTTCTATATTATTGTGTGTAAGTCTAGTGGCTAGGCGAAACTAAACGTATTTATTATACAGCAACGAAACATACACTCCTACGTAATATGACCCTTTCTACCACAAATTTTTGTTCTTGGTGGTAATGCCACAACATTGGCTGCCGGCAGAAGTTACCACCCACCAGACAAAGTCTTGCCGCCGATTCGTCGTGTTTCGGCATGATGTCTAGTAAAGTCGTACGGAGGACGGGTCTGAGCAGTTGTGTTGCGATGTGTGCCGGGTACGATGCGCCAAATGTTCGTGTGTCTGGAGTTTGGTCGTGAAGGGTCTCCAGATCAATCTCCCTCTGGCGCAACATTGTTGGTCGTATTGTTGGGTTTGACATTGCATCACCTTTTTTTTTTTTTTTTTTTTTTTTGCCCGGGGTGGAAATCCTCATAGGATGCCCGCCGCCCTGGGGAGGGCGACGGGGTATGTCAGACTTTTACTGACTAAAACCACCCCGGTGTGTCTTCTATCACGAGCGCGCGTGGGGCCGCGGGAGTCTAAATTCTTCCACGGCCCCACCCTCGTGCTGGCCCGGTCTGTCCGGGCCTCCTCTCCTGCACGGGGTAGTGGGGTGTTAAACTACCCCGTGCATCACCTCAAAGGCGCGCGCCGACACTCGCGCGCGCCTCCGCCTCGGGGTCCATCAATAGGGGGGCGGGGACTTCCCCATGTCCCTCGCCCCTGGACCCATTCATGGGGGGCGGAAGAGGGCGTTATCCGCCCTTCCTCGGCGCCCGGTGCGTCTTCTGCGGCCCGGGAAGGGAGTTGATATCTCCCTCTCCCGTTCCGCAGCTTCCTTCTGCGACATCACGTCCTCGCAGAAGGACACCACCGCGTCCCACGACTCTGATCTGCCGACCATCCTCCGCACTACTGCCGGCAGCGTCAGGTCGCCTCCTACTTCATTTGTGAGGACACGGCGCTGCTCCTCCCAAGCTACACACTCGGAGAGCGTGTGCTGCGCCGTGTCCTCCCCGCATTGGACGCAGTGGTGGCACCGAGCGTCCGGCTCTCTGCCTAAGCGACGCAGGTACTTGCCGAAGCAGCCGTGCCCCGACAGTACCTGCGTCACCCTGAACGACAGGGAGCCGTGCCTCCTCCCGAGCCAGTCGTCGAGTACTGGCCGGATCGCCTCGACGGTAGCGAGGCCGGCGGTAGGGCGCATAAGCCTCTGCCGCCAGTCCGCCACCAGGACCTGACGGAGCTCCTCTCGGCGCAGCTCGATCTGTCGCTGCACCGGACTGGAGCCCCGTGTCCGCTCTTCCTCGCGCCATTGGTACAATGACGCGAGTACTTTTGCCTCTAGGTCCCAGGGCGGGGATCCGGCCAGGACGCAAGCCGCCTCGTAGGATATCGTGCGATACCCGCGGACGACCCTGACGGCCATCGCCCTCTGCGGCTTGCGCAGAATGGCGAGTGTTCCGGCCGTCAGGTCCATCGCCCACACAGGGGCCCCATACAGGGCCATGGACCGCACGATTCCCACGTACAACCGCCTACAGGCGGCGCTCGGGCCCCCTATGTTGGGAAGCAACGTTGACAGCGCGCCTGCTGCACCCATCAGCTTGGGCGCCAGCCGCCGGAAGTGGGGTCCGAAATCCCACCGACTGTCGAGCACCAATCCCAGGTACTTCATGGTGAACTCGACAGCTATCCGGGCCCCACTGACCACGATATGTGATCCCGGCGCCGGCGCACGCCGGGGGCCATGGAAAACCATGGCCTCCGACTTGTCAAGGGCCACCTCCAGGCCCAGGCGCCGGATGCGGTTCACCACCTGTGACACCGCAGCCGTGGCTATCAACGTCGCTTCCCTGTACGAGCTCCCCCGGGCAGTGACAAGCGTGTCGTCCGCATAACACGTCAAGTCGGCGCCCGACGGGAGCTCGCCTCTCAGCACCCAGTCGTAGCCGATGTTCCACAGGAGCGGTCCCAAGACCGATCCCTGTGGAACACCGCACGACATTTGGTGCCGACCGGCACCGTCACGTCCCCGATAGATGACGCTGACATTGCATCACCTCGCTCAACTGCCGTCTTCCTTTCTATTCACTCAGATTTTTTTTTGAGTGAGGCTCTTAATAAACTAGCGCGCTCTACCACAACCATTGCATCACTGTTTACCATAAGGCGGGATAGCGGTTAAGCACTAGTATATAATATTTAAAATAAGAGATTCAAAACCTTTTAAGCATTACATTATTACTATATGGACTTTACGTAACTCTGACACTAAACATCCGTTGAACAAGTGTAAGCTTTTGTCGTAAGACCCTATGTGTTTGCTCAACAATGTAAATAACGCAGTAAATATTGTTTGACTGACAAAATCCTACTACTGCTACTTTTGGTGTGTCACACAATTGGCCTTTTTGCGTGGCTGTGACATTTATATTTATATTTTCTCCCAACTTGTTACTTTTTTGTTAGTGTGGCTTTTCTCTGTGTCATGTTTATCGCAAATAAGCTTATTTTCTTTTTTCTTTCAATTACCTCGCAGACCAGTAACTTAACTTAGAATATCTATACAAATTCAGTATGTATTAGTTTAAGACAGATACATAGAAGCAGAGATGTACAACATATAATTTTCGTGATAAATTCAAACAATTTTATTAAATGTCAGAATAAAAACAATCAATAACAAGTGAATAACGAAAATCAGCAAAAACAAGTAAGATAGCATTCACAAGTATCGAGAAGTAAATGACAATCAAAGACATTACCACATTATTGAGCTATTGATAACCACGAAAATTAAAAAGTACTCTAGGTATTGCCTCTTATTACCTTATTAGGAAACATTTTAGATTTGGTAGACTTATAGTATAAAATTTAAAGTGTTTCAGATACTGACCAAAATTCTTTTAGGTTTTAATGGTTTTGGCCGGCAGAAGTTACCACCCACCAGACAAAGCCTTGCCGTCAAGCGATTTGTCGTCTTCCGGCATGATGTCTGGTGAAGCCGTACGGAGGACGGGTCTGAGCAGTTGTGTTGCGATGTGTGCCGGGTACGATGGGCCAAATGCTGGGAGTGTGCATGTGTTGGGAGTTTGGTCGTGGAGGGTCTTCAGATCAATCTCCCTTTGGCGCAGCATCGTTGGTCGTGTTGTTGGGTTTAACATTGCATCACCTCGCCCAACTGCCGTCTTCCTTCCTATTCGCTCAGTTTTTCTGAGTGAATAGGTTCTTAATAAACTAGCGCGCTTTACCATCAACGATCGCGTCACTGCTTACCATCAGGCGGGATTGCGGTCAAGCGCTAGTTTATGATTATTTAAAAAAAAAAAAAAAGTTAAAGAGGCTATAGTCTGGTAAACATCACTCCAGGCCTCTTAGGAATTGACCAAAAAGGGACAAAGTAGGTAAGAATGCGTAAATACACTAATACCACATACTATATTTTTTTAAAAGCGAATGAAGTCTTTTTTTTATAAAATTTTAAACTAGCGCTTGACCGCAATCCCGCCTGATGGTAAGCAGTGACGCAATCGTTGATGGTAAAGCGCACTAGTTTATTAATAACCTAAACACCCTAGCCTTGAAGACACTTAAATTGTAGTCCGACGGAAACACCGCCGCTGGAAAATTGTTTCAGACGCTGTATAAAGGAGGAGGCGAAACGCTTCGTTCGAATCGTAGTGGTGTTAAAAACGTAAGGGTGGAAACTCGCCGTACGACGGGTCGTCCGGTGGTGGAACGGAGATGGGGGAATTAAATGATGCAATTCCCTCGCGCACTCCCCAAAATGCATCCTATAGAACACCAAAAGGCTGGCTACTCTACGCCACGGCCAGAAACTAGTTAATTAAACAAAACCAGGGGCTATTCAGGTGAATACCAGATCACCGACATCTTGCCTAGCTACCAAATAACACAATCCATTATCTTCAACAAATCAAGTTAATCATAGTATAATAACTGCCTGTAATATCGATTTATGTCCGCCAATAAATCACGCCAGCGATTATATCGGTAACTTGTCAATAACTTGGCTAGGTAATCACTCAGGCGACTATCAGGCAGTCAGGTCACTGGCGCTTTGTTTGCCATGCTCTTATCACGGCTCGTATTGCAAACATGGGAAAGCTATGGACTAGGCAGAGTGTATGATTAAGTTGGATATGGTATGTGTTTGGTTGAAGTGCCTGTGTTAAGTGTTTGTGTTTGATAGAGTAGTGGATTGATGAAGGATCATTAATTACGTGTATGTATCTAATTAATTCGGTCTTGCAAGTGTATCTGGTTCTAAACTGTGATGTTTGTTTTGTCCTTCAAGTTAGACTCGCAAGGCTGCGCCACTATGGCCTTAAACTAGTAAGTTTTCTCACATTTCTAGAAATACAGCTTTTAGCGCCACTATTTGGCAAAATAAAGCGCGCGCTCGCGTATTTCTAGAAACTGTATAAACACTAGTTGGCGCACGGCTTGACCGCTACTGTAGCATTTCCTTGCGGCTCTAATTTGAAGGTGCCTTCTTTATGGATGGCAAATTATCAAATACCTCTTCAACCTTCTCCTTTGCTACTTCACATGTGGGCGAGAACTTTGACCTCCAGTTCCCATAGCGTAGGTATCGTAGGTCTAGCCAGGCGGCCATTACCTTCTGGGACGGGATCAGGACCGCGTCCACCCCGGTGCCCCGTAAGGGGCCACAGACCGCACGCCCTCCGCCTAGACCCTCCAGCAGGAGGCATTTGGACTATTATATTTTCGTATTGTAGTCTTCTAATCTTATAATAATTCACTGTAATAGTAAACAATTCTCAAGTTTTTATTTCCTTTAAGATGTACTACAGTACATACATACAGTACAACTTACAAGTCGGGAGGTATAAAATGTTCAATACCTGAATTATGTCTATAGCCTTGATCGAAACGCATTAAGTATTACTATCTACAATCCGTCCTAATAGTATGTAAATCTAATCTGTATATTAAGCTACTATAATCCGTCAATTTTTTAATTTAGATTTTTAACTTGTTCGCCTTATGTTGCTAACTGTGCAACGAAACAGTGAAAAATAACTTTAATTTTGGAAGTTGATGTCGTTACTTCCGCATTTAAATTTTTGTACACCGTCTTCAGAAAATTATTGTTTTTTAATTATGATAAGTAAAAATTCATTAGCTTAACGTTTTAGCTTAAAATTATTAGTGAGTAAACAACTAGCTAAAACGTTAAGCTAAAAAACAACATCTTAGTTTAGTTTATGGCCTTCTTTAAACTTGTAAGTTAGTGACCACCCAAAAGATTATTTTGCCGCATCCACAACAACTGCTTATACGTCTCTAGGTGTACAGTATACACACACCAGAAGCCTAACTCCACCCTGATTAATAGCATCCCGACACAGCACGTCCAAATGAATACTGTTTAGATCTAGATATTTAGACTGGCAGACATATTGATGAATGTAGTCGATTGCCGAACTGTGCCAGCAATTTCTGCTTCCATAACTTAGGTTAAGTTCAGCTGGATTTAAGTTTAGGTAACATAGGTAAAGTAAGATTAGGTACTATTACAAATATACTAGGTAGGCTTTGATGACGCGCGATTGATGACGGGGATCATCATGGGCCACTGCTGGCTAAATAAACAACTCCATACAATAGGCATAGCACGGACAGCCCTCTGTGCAGAGTTTGCATGAAGGCTGATGTGACAGTTGCGCATGTACTCTTCGAATGTACAGGCGTCACCCAAATTAGAAGTAAAACCATAGGGGCACCAAGATCTTACAAAAATATCCTCAAAATGCCAGGAGACTTAGTGGGCTTTTGGAGGGAGGTGGACTGTTTGGAATAACCGCCAACGGCGCCATGGCCCACGCACAATGGTCCACTGGAAGGATTAAGTGTGGAAACCAAACCAGTAACATAGAACATGTACTAGGACTCCTAAGAGTTTAAGCATATCAGCAAGTACACAGGGGTTTAGGGGCTATCATAACTGGTCATCACGGGCCACTGCTAGCTAAATAAACAACTCTACACAATAGGCATAACGGACAGCCCTCTGTGCAGAGCTCTAACGTTCTTAATAATTGATTAGAATCTAGCATAATAACAACAAATGAGTAATGTAACTCTAACTAAAGATTTTAAGGAAAATGCATGTTTAATGAGCTTATTGTAAGCTTCACCATGTCGTATCTACCTGATGTTAACCTGTATATCTACTTACTGTATCAATTGGATCGTAAATATTTCATACAACAAAATTGTTTCTGTAATTAAATCATTCAACTAGTTAAACGTCAATAATGTATGGTTAAACAGACGCCGATCATTATTATTTCAATTTCGGTTCGGTACTGGAACAATTTGTCTGCGGCGGTGTTTCCGTCTGACTTCAATTTAAGTCTTCAAGGATAGACTGAATAGGGTCTAAATAAACTAGCGCGCCCTCAACGATTGCTTCACTCCTTGCCCTCAGGAGGGGATCGAGGTCAAGCACCAGTTTATATTGTTTTATTTTAAATATTAAACTATCAGCAAAGAGTTACAGATACATGGGTTAAATGTACTATGGAACTACCCATACTTTTGTTTTAATCTGCATGCTTCGTCACTAGACGAGATAATTTGTACGTTAAATCTCATGTAAGTGAACTGTATTATGTTCTTTTTGGGAAATAAAGTTTCTTTAAACCTAAATGATGCGTAGAGTCAGATTGAGACATCATGCTTTCAAAACAGTTTCATTCCATCAGTGAAACTCTATTCAAAAGTTCAAAAAGTTAATGCAATTTTTTTCACAGATGATGAAATACAGTTTAGGCAATGTTACCATATAGAACCATTGTGTAAGTATTATCAGCCTATTATTTTCCCAATGTTCGGATACGGGCCTCCTTCTGGTATGATAGAATGTCTACGATTCTAAGTCATGCCGATTACCTGACGATTTTTCCCTTAAAAATAAAATGGTTTCAAAATAGCCAGTTTCCTGGCTGTCAATCCACGGCCTGCAATTTGTACTATAAAAAAAGAAAACCCGTTAAGTCGTGGCGGCCTTGTGGTTAAAACACCAGCCTCTCAAGTTTCAGTGCGGGGGTTCGATTCCAGGTCGGCAAGTACCAATGTTACTTTTCTAAAGTTATATGTACTTTCTAAGTATATCTTGAACACCAATGACTGAAGGTGAACGAAAACATCATTATCAACCTTTTTATCGTCCCACTGCTGGGCACAGGTCTCCTCTCATACAGAAAAGGATTGAGCGTAATCACCACGATTGCTCAATGCGGGTTGGCGATTTCAGACTTAAAGTCCAGGTTTCGTCAAGATGTTTTTCCTTCACCTTCAGTCATTGGTGTCCAAGATATACTGATGTGATGTGAACGAAAACATCTTGATGTTGAGTCTGTCTGTTGACTTTAAGTCTGAAATCACCAACCCGCATTGAGCAAGTGTGGTGATTACGCTCAATCCTTCGCTGTATGAGAGGAGATCTGTGCCTAGCAGTGGGACGATAAAAAGGTTGATGATGATAAAAAGGCCCGTAGTTTCAAATTATAACAGAGCCAGCTCGAATAACAACCAATAATTCTTTCACCTCATTCGCCGGACTACTATATCTCTCGATCAGTTGAAATGAAGACACACAACCTGATATAATGAGCCCATTGGCCAGATGCTGTATCATTATTACATGATATCCTGAACGAACATTAAGTAGACAAACGGCGCTCATTACAAGCGGTAAGTAGGTCATAGTATGGTCCCGGGAAGCAGGGCGATCCTCCACGAGATTGATTTCGGTCTTTAATAATAAATCTGGCTTTGTTTTGTTTCCTTCTAATTAGAGTTAGTTATATTAAAAGTTCTTTTATTGAGGCGATAACGTTGAGGGTTGATACGTGGTAAATGGCAATTGTGTCTTGTCCATTCTTTATACATTTTGTCTTTAAATAATTCATATACAGGGTAGAAGGCTGTATATAATGTAATATTCCTCATTACTATTAGAACAAGATATAGCTGATGTTTTGTTTCTTTACAAATTGTTGCGTAACAAGATCGACTGCCCCTCTTTATTGAGGCTTATTAGATTCCATGCGCCCTCTAGATATCCTAGGAATAAGATTACACCCCTGTGTCCGCCACTTCGAAAGTCTGTGCTTGGTGCAAATTCCCCGATTCCTAGATTGTGCAAAATTCTTAATGGCCGTAGTGACTTAGTAGATATACACCACGACACCATAAAGAAATTCCTGCGAGCTTTTATCAACAGTTCAATATCTATTTAATTTTAATCCTCTTAAATCATAATTCGATAATAAATCTCGATAATTATATAATTGTCAATTAATTAATATTTATCAGAATTTATATTTGTTATTATTTTATTGTTCAACTTCCCGCCTATCGTAATTTAATTATTTTTTGTATGTATGCTTTTTAATTTTAATATCAATTAAGTTTTAATTAAGTATGTAATGTAAACCGTTTTTTTTTGTCTATGTGGAGTTAACCTGTAATTAATTGTTGCACTTGCAAGTGTTACTTTAGTCATTAAATCACAGTAATGTATAGTGTAAACAATTGTTGGTTAACCTAAATAAATAAATAAATAACAAACAATAGTCGTACAATTGTTTATCATTAAGTTTACGCATAAATATCCAATTTGTTGCAGTGTACACGGTGGCGCGGCTAGGATGCATGCTATCTGGCCGCGCCTCCGATTTTGTTGTATATCTCACGAATCTCTCAAGTAACCAGCGCTTGACCGCAATCCCGCCTGATGGTAAGCAGTTATGCGATCGTTGATGGTAAAGCGCGCTAGTTTATTAAGAGCCTATTCACTCTAGCCTTGAAGACACTCAAATTGTATTGTGACGGAAACACCGACGCTGGCAAATTGTTCCAGTCCCTCGATGTACGCGGTATAAAGGAGGAAGCAAAACGATTCGTCCGGATCGCAGTGGTATCAACAACGTAAGGGTGGAAACTCGCCGTACGACGGATCGTCCGATGATGGAACGGAGATGGGGGAATTAAATCATGCAATTCCCTTGCACACTCACCAGAATGCATCCTACAGAAGGCCGAAAGGCTGGCTACTCTACGCCTGTGCCTGTACTTTAATTCTTTTCGTACAATAATGAACATATTATGTATATTTTTTCTTATAAACTGCTATTCAAAATGCGACTGTGGCGCGGCCAGAAAGCTTGCTGCGCAAGGAGGCGCAGGTTCGATCCCCGCGCAGTGCTAATATTTGTATGCATGAATATGAATATTTGCACTAGTCTGGTCGAGCCTCGGAAAGCACGTTAAGCTGTTGGTCCCGGTTGCCATTCGAACATCTAATGGCAGCAGTTACGGGTTGTTGGAGCCCTCAAAAGTCCGACAATTGGTCTAACTGCAATGCTTCGATATCGCCTTCGGGTTGTGGAATGGATGAATGTGGAACTTAAAACAAGTTTAGTTTATGAACAAGAATAATGGCACTGTCGTATTAAAAGGTAGCTTAAACAATTGTTGAACACTATTTCGTGGTAGTAAGAAGCATATTATATGTACAGTTATTTGTTCAAACTAACTAGATCTGCAGGGATCGATGACCTAATCGAATCTGGTCCGATCCCGATCTGTCTTATTATGTAACACTTTCTGTAGGCCTAGTATGAGTTATCAATACGAAACTCGATCGTCGATATCGAGCGCGTTTGGCGCTCTCATTGGTTGAGAGTTTCTTACGACCTTGAAGCGGGCCAATCGCTGAGTCAAACGCGCAAAACTCATACTAGGCCTACAGTAATAATCGTTTTTTTTGATAATTTAATAATATTGCGTTATTTACGCTGTTGAGCAGACACATTTTTCGAACACATGGCGCAATGGATTAGCAAAATGATTCTAATGCATGCACGGTAATACTGCATGATTAGCGTAGTAGTTAAGCTATTGACTGCTGCGCTGCGTATCGCGGGTCCGATTCCCACACGGAACAAATATTTGTATGAACTACAAGTAACTATTCCGGGTCTGACTGTTTATATATGTGAGTTGAAGTGTTTGTGAACGCACCCACGACAAAGGAGAAATTCCTACTACCAATGCTAGGCCAATGTTTTTAAAAAAAATTATAGCAATAGTGTTTTACGCAATTAGGATGCTGATGTTAAGCATAACAAGACTACAAAAACTATTACCTAGAACGCCTGAAAAATGTTGCCTATCCAGCAAACATCGTAGGTAATTTCAGACTCGAACGAAACATAGGTCAACATTGGCCCAAAATACTAACGTTTCGGTTCACTTAAAATAATTGGCGGGGTCTCAATGGAAGCTTTACGTTTGATAAGACTGCTGATCTTACTAAGGAAACACGACAAGGCCTTGATTTTATGGATTTTGTGACAGGTTGTAATGTTAAGGTTACATAATCATCATCTCAGAGTTAAGGTCAGTCGTACCCGAAGCTTTTTCACCTTTGGAGTCTGGGGTCCGCTTTACCAGTGTAATTGCTGATTATGGCTAAACTTCGATATTTTCCGTGAAGCGACTGCCGTCTGACCTCCACAACCCGAAGGCGATATTAGACCAATTGTTGGACTTTGCAGGGCTCCAACAACCCGTAACGAATGCCATTAGATGTTCGCATGGCAACCTGGACCAACGAGTTTTTGACGGAAAGGGTACAAATAGTAACTATAGAGAGGGCACGGTTTCATTTTTTGAAGTGAAACTTCTTTACGCACGTTTGACTTGGGGAGTAAGCTGGCGAACGCGTGACGTAAGCGTTACGAAAAGTGATCGGGCAAGGCGAACGGAAGTTAAGTGGGGGATATAAGCACAGAGGCGCCCGTGGCGCGAGGTTGGTACTACAAGGTCTACAACGAGTTTTTTTTTTTTCAATAAAAATAGAAGATCTATGCAATTTTTTTTTATTTTTTTCAATAAAAATAGAAGATCTATGCCAAAATATTAATTTACCAATGAAACCATGAAATAAATTTAAATATTTATAGAAAACTAGCTGACCGGCAAACGTTGTTTTGCCATATAAATAATAGATCAAATTACTAAAATGGCTATTAAAAAATAAGGGTTGATCGTAGAAGGGTGAAAATTGGGGATTGTATGTATTTTTGTATGTTGTATCATAAAAAAATAGAAATTAAAAATTTTGTCTAAAAAATAAAAAAAAAAAATTTAGGGGTGGACTACCCCTAACATTTAGGAAGATGAAAAATAGATGTTGGCCGATTCTCATAGATACCGGATAAGCACAAAAAATTTCATCAAAATCGGTCGAGCCGTTACGGAGGAGTTTAAATCCGAACACCGTGACACGAGAATTTTATATATTAGATTAATATATGTATATGTGTATACATGTATATATTGTACACACATATATATATATACATACAGATGGAGCGAAAGAAGTTTCACTTCAGTCGTGTGGTCATAAGCACACTCGTTTTTTTTCTTCTTTCATTTTATTTGTAGTAAACTTTGTCCCACACTGGGCATTACTCCTGTATTATAGGTGCGCTTCTTCTTCTTCAGACTACAGAAGTCCACTGCTGGACAATGGCCTCCCCCAAGGCTTCCACAATAACCGGTCAGACTTAGATCTGGACACATTCCATGTAATAAGTTTGCGTTTCTAATGAAAAAAACGATGTCGCCTAACTGTGTGGAGTGCGGAGTTGTCGAAGACTTACACCACTTATTGATGGATTGTGTCCGGTACGAGTCTGGTAGAAATGACTTATTCAGGGTCTTGAGGCTGAACAGACTTGAAATAGGCACATTCCATAAAATCCTGGCCCAACCAAATGGCGACGATGCGAAGAGTCTGTTTAGGTTTATGGCTCAAATGTGATAAATGTGTATTTAGGGTACGATGGGACTGACATACGCATTGCGATTATAAATGTCCCTAAACAAAAGTAGAATAAAAAAAAAAAATAAAAAAAAAAATAACCGGTCTTATGCTACCCGCACCCATCAGCTTCCCGGGGCCTTCAGCCGGTCATCGGTCTACCTTGTTGGGGCCTCCCTACGCTACGTCTAATAGGCCATCGGTGCTACGAGCAATGTGCCCCGCCCACAGCCACTTAATTTTAGCGACTCGAAGAGACTGTGACTGTGAAGAGTGACTTTGGTTCGTCTGCGGATCTCTTCAATTCTGATTCGATCGCGCAGAGAAACTCCAAGCATAGCTCTTTCCACCGTCCTTTGGTTAGGTGCGAAACATAGTATATAAACTTTTTTTTTTAATGAATTATAGACTAGCGCTTGACCGCAATCCCGCCTGATGGTAAGCAGTGATGCGATCGTTGATGGTAAAGCGCGCTAGTTTATTAAGAGCCTATTCACTCTAGCCTTGAAGACACTCAAATTGTAGTGTGACGGAAACACCGCCGCCGGCAAATTGTTCCAGTCCCTCGATGTACGCGGTATAAAAGAAGAAGCGAAACGCTTCGTCCGGATCGCAGCGGTGTCAACAACGTAAGGGTGAAAAGTCGCAATACGACGGGTCGTCCGATGGTGGAACGGAGATGGGGGAATTAAATCATGCAATTCCCTTGCACACTCGCCAGAATGTATCCAAGACCTTAAGGCTGGCTATTATATAAATAGCTAGGCCTGGAACAACTACTTGTAGGTGACACAAATATTTGTTCCGATATTTCATATCATTTCATGGAGTATTATATTTTGAGTTACCCGCCCAATATTGTATGATATAATCCAAAGAACTCGAGCCCTTGGTATGTACAAACGACACCACATCAAGCTAATACTATCTGTCATATTTCTTTACTAGATTTTCAACTTTATCGCAAAAACACTAAGGCTCAAGATTGATTGGAAATATTTGACAGTTTCGGGTAGCTTGACCTGCTGTCGTCCGTATATAACCGATGGTCCTGAACCGGGGGTCCTGTCTCACGCGCCAAGTACAGGCAGCTTCAGAGAAACCTCACCCCCTAAAAGCGACATCTTTTGACGAGTGTTATTAGGTATACGACGATGTTACGTGCGCGCCATCTCTGTGACATCAATGAAGTTATCATTCATGTCGGTGTCGATAGATAGATAATGAAGAACATTGAGGATAGGCTTATAATTTTATTGAGTAAAAAATGACGTCGTAAAATAGAAAGTGAAGGTTACCCACTTTCTTATTATAGGTTTGACCCCACAAGTTAAGTTTCTAGTTAAGATTTTTATAGTTCTTTAATTGTTTTATATAAAGTTTTGAAAAATCTTGAAAGATGTAAATTGTTGTTCTGTTTGTTTGAAACGTGGGTAACATGTTGGTTCTCTTGAGATATCATCAAAACTAAATTACCAGTTTTATCAGCAAATAAATATGTATTAATCTTAATTGGATTAATATATTAATTAATACCATAAGAATATTAAATAATGTTAGGGATGGATGATTTATAAACGTAACGATACATTTCACCACTTTGAATGCGCAATTGAATGGCGCAGCGGTTTAACAGTTTGGATTGTGAGAATAAGGAACCAGGTTCGATTCTCTCCTATGCTGATAAAATTTATTAAATTTCAAAATTCTATTGTAAGTTTTTAGAAATTTCTAAAAAAATATAATGTTTGTGGAACAAGTTTGGAAGTTTAAAAATATCTATAGGTAGGATGCATAAAGTAAATACCAAGATGCGATGGATATTACCTAGCGGTTGCTTGCATCGGCGCGAGCGACGTCAGTATTTTGTTTTAAGTTAGAATTTTCTAAAAACTTCGTAAGGAGGTGAGGTCTCTGTGGAGCGGTCTGTACTATGATCTAACGCACCGTAACCACACTGCAACAATTTGTAAATGGATTTGGGAAAAAATATAAGATGATGTAAAAATGATTGGAATCGATAAACCACACTCTCTCCACCACTCTTGGCTGACTGGTATAGATTTCTAAAGGCATTAAGTCGTTTGTACCTTTCTTTGTGCGCAAAAAAGTAAATAAATAATAGCACAGAACATCTGAACGAAAAAGTTTTAATGCTTATTGCTGGTTATAAATAATTTGTGTGCCAAGTTTAAAGTTGGACTGATTTGGATGAGATTCAACCAAATCCGTCCACATTCGCCTTTATAATATTAATATAAAAATAAATATACTGAGAATCAATAATAAATACGGAGTTGATAAAATAGTAGGAAATGTTTCACCACATTTTCCGTTGAGGACTGACCATATTAATCTTTGGGAAGAAACTACCACAAATAATTCTGCATTATCCGAAATCGGCCATATTTGCTAAAAGTTGCCTTGTGATGTGTGTGCGTACTTACAACAAAATCCCTAATGAGCTAAAATACATAAATAATGTGAATTTATTAAAAAACAAGCTGTACAAATGGCTAAATAAACATAATTGTGGCTAAATAAATAAATTAAGTTAAGGATTTCTTTGACATTAACTTTTACCATTACTATTAATTTGGATTATATAGTGACATTGTTGATATAATTATTAATTTTGCATGCAATTAATACATATTCTGTATAGATAAACATGTGGACATTCTATTTAAATAAGACTCTAACATCATTGCAAATAAAGATTTATCTTATCTTAATAAGGTTTCAGACTCATACTAATAAATTCTTCAGTGTAATATACACAGATGTGTATATTATCTGTAACCATATCGATCTATGATTAACAAAATAAATGATTCTTTGATTTTTTTTCAATTATGTTATGGAAACCTTAGTGCATGATTCCGACTCGCATTTGATCGATTTTTTTAGACAAGCGGTAATATTTATAGGGCCTTAGTTCAACTTATTTTTTTTTTGATATGAGAATTTTCAAATTCGCTTGTACATCATTATTTTTTTTCTTGGCAATACCTTCAAGATTAGGTGTATTCTTTATTCTATTTATACCGCTATATTTGATTACCTTATCAATAAACTTCTTCAGAGTAGGGTTCCGTTTGTATGCGTGATAGCTCTCTATGCACATAGCCCCCTATTGCACCACACTCGCCACAAATTGAGTTACAAAACGATTCTTTGCTGGACCGGACGAGTGCCTCTCAAACGTGCACAAAGGAACCATTTTATTGTTGGATTCAACAAACCAGGGCATACATTTTTATACAAGGACCTCGTTTTACTTCAGTAAGTATAGATGGAGTGTTTGACGTCGTGTAGAAATTTCTTTGTGGGTTAGTGCTGTTATACAAAGTCGTAATCGTCAGTTGGATATATGTATTATCGAGCCTGCCAAAGACCCAATCAATGAATTGTGCCCTCTAACAGTAAAATTGGCCATTAAACTACGAGATTCAGTCTAGCTATCCAGGTAAACATTGTTATTCAAAGACAAAGGGGTTCATAGTTGTGATTAGTATTAAAGATTAGTTATTGGCTATGACTTTGTTTTATATTTATTAGGCATTTTAACATAGCAATTCATACAATGTCTTCATCACTCTTGGATGACTTGTAGAGAAAGCCCAAGGTCTGCCATGTATCTTATTGTGCGAAACGTTTAAATAAATGAAAAAGTATTTAGGATGAAAAGTAAATAATGTGCTGTTTCGGGCTCCAGGCTTTCCCTTCAACTTCAGGCAATCAACTTTTCCACTGAATCAATCTTTTTGACATTGGACGCCAAAAAGATTGATTCAAAGTGTCAAAGTGAAAAAGTTCAAGCATGCAGAAAGGCACACAGACTTAGTTATGTGTTTCTAATATGGTCTGTTTGTGGGATGTAGATTTGAATTGGTTAAGTGAATTAACTTAAATATATAATTCCAAACTGTTGCGTTCAAACTGCAGTAATATACTTAACTAGAGAAGTTCAAAATCCACACGATCCTCTCAATCCTCATAGCTTTAGTTTAATATGCAGTTTTTTACTTCACAATTCCGTTTCTAAGGAAACTTTGAGCATCGTAGTTGAGCAATGAAAGCTGGTGACCTCAGCTCATGTTCGTTACGGCGGTTCATTACGACCCTCCCTCAAGGGCAACGGCAGGACTCTTCAACTGTCTTGTTGCAATACTAATGATGTAAAAATTAAGTAAACGCTTTTCTTTTCTATTGGGGGAGTTGGAAGTTGCTGGGCAGTTTTATTTTGTAACTGAGAAGCAACGATTTTGTGTTGTTTGAATTTTTTATTTTATTTTGAAGTCTTCCAGTGTTCCTATTTTTTATTTTTTTCAGCGTTTTATCTACAGCCGTATGATAATAATACAATTATTGATGAAAGTTTAATATTGTTCCAATAATTCTGTGGTAAATCCTTAAACGAAATATACCCAATGCAATTTAGAAGTAAAATTTTAGCCACCTCTAAATCTGTCCACACACTCCTTATAAAAGCCATCTTCTAAATTGAACAACTTTTTTACACACAAGAGCTACTTCATAGCCTCTCCATTTTTGACTTCTTAGCAAAGTGAGTTTGGAGACAATTTTCACGGAGTTTTCTTTCAAAGTTTCATTATACCACGGGCGAAAATGAAGGTACGAATCGAACGGAGTTGGGAACAAAACCGATATATCTTCGAAGTTGAGTGGAACGCTTTCGGGGACTCCAGGGTTCGATTGTAGACTTTGGTAGTTTCAACTTTAAACTGCTTCGGAACCTGTTTATTTTGTAACAGATCTGATAGTTTGATTTGTGAACTGGTGAGCTTCATAAGTTCTACTTAGAGTGTTATATGTTTTTGAAAACTAGATCTCGTTAGACAAGTTGTGATGTGTTTGAGCGTTTGTAAGAGAGCTTCTTGTGGCTAAACTTGTTGGTGTAAACAACGTGCGGTACATACATACATAAGGTACATCAAATAAGTCCCAGTTATAGTAACTGGGACTTATTTGATGTTAAGGAAAGTCTTAACTCAAATAACTCATTGATAGTAGCCTTTCAATGCATTACAAACTGTAAAAACACTCCAAAAGACACTTTAAAAACAAAGATAAAAGACCCGAACGAGCGAGAAAGCTCAGAAAAAAACACTCGATATTCTGGCAATCCTTACTGAACCGTAATCTTTTAAATCTTGGTGCCCAAAATGTACCAAGTGGTCCTTCCGCGCTCTCTCCATAAAAATTCTACTACTTTGAATAATTTTGTTAGTTCTGCAGTCCATCACGCTACGCCTATGTAAATGGGGGTAGATTGAGTTTGAAAGTGTATGTAGCGGATGCCCCTCGGAATAAAATGTTCCTTTTTTTAAGGAGGAAACAGTTTATTTATGGAAACCGGCGATGTTATTAAAGCTTATACGTGTATCAAGTTTTGTGTACATTTTGCATGAGTTGATACGTGTGAAGATAATTTATTCTTATGGTTTTTTAACGAAATATTCTATGTTGCCAACATCATCAACCTTTTTTTTATCGTCCCACTGCTGGGCACAGGTCTCCTCTCATACAGAGGAGGATTGAGCGTAATCACCGCGGTTGCTCAATGCGGGATGGCGATTTCAGACTAAAAGTCCAGGTTTTCTCAAAATGTTTTCCTTTACCTTTTAATCTGTCATTGGTGTCCAAGATATACTTAGATAGCTACAGAATAGATATAATTAGATAGCTAGCTTAGATATAAGTATATCTAAGCTAGCTATCTCTATATGATATAAGTCAATTAAATAACGGAACACCATCAAACCAGATTCAAATGAAATCATATTAATGAAATTGCAATTATAAATAATAGAAAAACCGTAAACTGGCCAAATCATTAATATGAGGAAATGTTTCTATCAAACACCTTCTCACGCCGTCCATACTGAAGACAGTGGTCCTAGAATACATAAAACAACGTCTCCATCCAATTATCCACTATCTTACAAGCCCCGTCTAAGTCAGGCGTCTGTTTTGCTTGTTAATAAAATGCCTATTCGGGAAAATTATCGAAAAACTGTCAGTTTCACGGGCCCCTCCCAGCTCAGCAGGGGTTTCTCTTCTAAGCGTCTAGGGCCCAACTCATTAAAGATACTTAGACAATTGCGAAAGACATTAATTTGTCCGTGTTTGCTAAAATTCGGAAGGTATTTTTTGTTTTATTATTTCTTCTTTTTTAGGTAAAATATTGTTGGACAGACTTATTTGTTTTGTTTTGGTAGACTGATTCATTAGGGACCTTTCGAATATTGTTGAAAATGATAATAGTCTGTAAGAGGTAGATGGCAGTAAACCACTACGCAGGCTCAGTGTGCTTTGATAGAAGTCACCATGTCTTGAACTTTATGATTCTAGGACATACCGTTTTCTTTTCGATTATAGTAGAAAATAAATTAGGTACTTTCCATTAGCGAAGGTACTATTTCAGGTCAGATGTTACAATCACTAGCAATCAAACTTTGTAGTTGAAAAGCTTCACCAACAACCTTTTTATCGTCCCACTGCTGGGCACAGGTCTCCTCTCATACAGAGAAGGATTGAGCGTAATCACCACGCTTGCTCAATGCGGGTTGGCGATTTCAGACTTATAAAGTCCAGGTTTCCTCAAGATGTTTTCCTTCACCTTCAGTCATTAGTGTCCAAGATATACTTAGAAAGTACATATAACTTTAGAAAAGTTACATTGGTACTTGCCTGACCTGGAATCGAACCCGCGCACTCATACTTGAGAGGCTGGTGTTTTAACCACTAGGCCAGGGTTGAAAAGCTTATTTACACCATGATAAATACTACACTTATCAGATGTCTAAAGCTACAGAATATACTTTTATCTATTCTGTGTTCAAAACTAAAAGCCTGAAAGGAAAATGGGTAAGTATTCTTTAACAAGTTTTCAAAAATAAAGACTGATGAACTCGCAACTCAAGCTATGTAGGCTTTTTATCGTGGGTCAAAGTAAGCACGTTTGGCCTCCGAAAATCTCAAGCACCACTCTAGAGAATTAGACAGGTCGATAGACATACAGTTAATTAGACTGTCTGTACATGACTTGTGAGACCTTATCGAGGACCCTACGAGTCTAGATGTATGTAGGTAGTTAACGTTGGATAGGGTAATTAGGAACCTGAGTACACATATTTTTATTTTACAAGGGGTTTACATATTCAGCGCCGATCTTGGTGGTAATTTTCAGTCACTTTGCAGGCAGATAGCAATAAATTATCAAATATAACTTCACGCCTTGAATTTCCAAAGGGTTTGACTCAGCTGTACTGCTTATAGCAGTTCCATATGTAATTGCGGGTTAGCTTATTTACATGAACCACACAGAATAAAGACCAGCCAAGTGTTCCGCGCACGAAGGATTCCGTACCATTATCTTTAAAAGTGGCCAAGTGCGTGTCGGACTCACGCAGAAAGGATTCCGTACCATTGATTTATGAATTTAAAGGATTTAAGTTATTTGTATTAAAGAATACGCGGTAATAAGCGGTTTACGATTTACGAGGTATTAAAAAAAACTACGTACTAGATCTCGTTCAAAACAATTTTCGTTGGTAGTTTTTATAGTAATGTACATCATATGTTTTTTAAGATTTTTCATTTTCTTATTTTAGAAATTAGAGGGGCGGGCGGGACCTACCTTTTTCCACTTAGGAAGCGTATGTCACGTAAACTATTCGGTTTAGAAAAAAAAATATTTTAGAAAAATGATATTGATTTTTCTAAAATATTTTTTTTTTGTAAACCGAATAGTTTACGTGACATATAATATGAGTTTCAATTCTAGGTATGCGTCCTCCGTGGGGCAGCGGTTAACACGCCTGCCTGCGACGTGGAGGCCCCGGGTTCGATCCCCGGCCAGGTCATGATGGAAAACGATCTTTTCCTGATTGGCCTGGGTCTTGGATGTTTATCTATATATGTATTTATTATAAAATATAGTATCGTTGAGTTAGTATCCCATAACACAAGCCTCGAACTTACTTTGGGGCTAGCTCAATCTGTGTGATTTGTCCGTATATATATATTTATTTATTTTATTTATATATTATTATTTTTTATTTTTGCATCAAAATCTTAATGCAGGTCATAGACTACATCTACCTACCAAGTTTCAACAGTATAGCTCTTATAGTTTCGGAAAAAAATGGCTGTGACATACGGACGGACAGACGGACAGATAAACATGACGAATTTATAAGGGTTCCGTTTTTTGCCATTTGGCTATGGAACCCTAAAAACGGAAAAAATCACTTTTGTTTTATGGGAGTACCCCTTAATTTTTTTTTTATTTTTAGTATTTGTTGTTATAGCTGCAACAGAAATACATTATCTCTGAAAATTTCAACTGTCTAGCTATTACGGTTCATGAGATACAGCCTGGTGACAGACGGACGGACAGACGGATAGACGGACAGCGAAGTCTCATGAATAGGGTTCCGATTTACCTTTTAGGTACGGAACCCTAAAAATTACTAATCAAAGGACCACCTTACACTTTGCTCAACCTGAGAATCCACGGCAAGGATCTCGTGCTTCGAAGGCCACAGCGACTCATGACGGTTTTAAAACATTTAAAAAGTATATTTACATACACAAACGCCAGCCTCCATGGCGTAACGGTAGCGAACGCGGCCGCTGCGCAAGGAGGCGCGGGTTCGATCCCCGCGCAGTGCAAATATTTGTATGCATGAATATGAATATTTGCACTGGTCTGGTAGTGCCTCGGAAAGCACGTTAAGCCGTTGGTCCCGGTTCCCATACAAACATCTAGTGGCAGTTGTTACGGGTTGTTGGAGCCCTCAAAAGTCCAACAATTGGTCTAACTGCAATGCTTCTATATCGCCTTCGGGTTGTGGAGGTCAGACGGCAGTCGCTTCACGGAAAATGTCGAAGTTTCGCCAAAATTAGTAGTTAGGCTGGTAAAGCGGACCCCAGACTGCAAAGCTGATAAAAAAAAAGCTTTGGATGCGACTGGGATTAACGCTGAGATGTTGATTTACATACACAAACCCCGCATCTTCCTTTATATTTTTAAACAAACAATAATTGGACGATTTAGAATTATTCATAGATATTTAAAGAAAAACTTCGTTGTCTTCATTCCTTTTTATTATTTTTGAATCTAAAGTCCGAAACTTTTACATTTCAATGCGCCAAAAGGAAAAATCATTCGGAACATAAAACTTTTCGGTTGCTAACTTGACTAAATTTACTCGTTAAGAGTTTTAAGGAGATCACTAATTATCGATTTAACTGAAGCCGGTACCTTTAAAAGATTACTGTTAAATAACTTTGCGTTAAGTAATTAAGACCTGTTCAGGATATTTCGGGAATTCGTTTTCTGTGTAATAGACTAATGCTTTAATTAAATTGCGTTGTTCTATAGAATTATCTTGGATCAAAAGTAGCGGGAAAAGGTTATGTATAAAGGTATAATTTAGAGGGTCAAATTTAACATTGTAGGCACCTTTGTTCGGTTTTAAGTATGGAAAGATAAGGCTCGTGGGTATTATTTCTGAGAAATTTTAGAAAAGGATCAAACAATAAACTTACTCTGCGAATTTATTTGAAATTGGTACCTACATGTTTTTTTTTTTTTTGTAAATGTTTTCATTTCTAGGATATGGCCTTCTTGTTTCAAGAGGGAGTATTCTTTTACGTGAATCAAAGGTGTAGGTATTGGTAGATGTCACTTGTTTTGGAATTTTATAATAATACGAATATTTTAATTAAAAATTTCGTTTTCGTAAGGAAAGCATAGAATATAGTACTCTTTATTCTGTAGACCATAAAAATTACAGAACATAAATAGGAACATAAGTATATTTTATTTTTGGATTAGGCTACATTTATTTCCTCTAACAATCCTTGTTGTATATTTTCTATAGAAAACACTCTCGATGTTTCACTATGTGAACACAAAAGGAATTTCTTTTCTTATGTCTGAAATGAAGAAAATAAATATAATATAAATGTGATCCAAAGTAGAATTCTCTATCCTCAATTCTAGCCAACAAATGTTTTATCCTATATTTTCTTGTAGTCACGCATGAAAAAACATGAAACTAAAGTCAGTAGATCAAACTGGCGGGAATGCAGCAAAATGGAGGCAAACGAACGCCAAACGTAACGCACGTATCCCACTAACAAGTAGAAGCTCAAACATGCGCACCAACCGGGCTAATTTTGGACCACAGAGTATCAAAATAAAAGCAGGCAGGCCACTTTCGACATTTGTACCCAGTTTTTTCATGACCTTAAAGATCGATCGGTACACACTAATACTAATTAATGACTATTTGCCGCAACTGAAAAAAATAAATGTTGCTGAACATTATGTCAAACTTATAATTTTTCCATCAAGATATTGGATAAACACAAAACAATTGTTTGTCATTTCCAAGTGACAAACAATAGTCTTAATAATTAAGGTCTTGGTCTAAATTAATAATGTAACTTTTCTAAAGTTATATGTACTTTTTAAGAATATCTTGGACACCAATGACTGAAGGTGAAGGAAAACATCTTGAGTAAACCGGGACTTTAAGTCTGAAATCGCCAACCCGCATTGAGCAAGCGTGGTGATTACGCTCAATCCTTCTCTGTATGAGAGGAGACCTGTGCCCAGCAGTGGGACGATAAAAAGGTTGATAATGATGATGATGATGATGGTCTCAATTAAAGCAGATAAGACTAAATACTGATTTCATCTTCTTTTTTTCCTATTGGTATAATAGTTCAAATATTACAAAGAGAAAAGAATTATTTTTTTATATTGTTTGATATGGTTTCAGCTACATACTGTTGTTATAACAAATATTAGTCGATTAGCCACTTAAGAGTAGGACTGACTACACAGGTTATGCCAAAGTTATGAGGTATGAGGGAACATGGAGTAAAATTCACTCATCCTTCATAGAAAAGGGAGGATCATCCCACCAGACATGTATTTTGTCTAGCGGGCACTTGCCTAACGGTTGATATTGGGCAAGTGCAAGTTGTATGTATGCTAATTGCACGGTAAACTTTGCTTGCGAGATGTAGAATTCGTGTGACGTCAATATGATGCGTTGTTCGCATGTGGCGCTTATAGATACTTTTTTTTTTTTTTTTGATATGGCATCTCGTAGTTGACCTTGAGAGGCCGTGACTACTTAACCGGACTTTAATAGATACTGCTACACCAAATGTACCTTACACATTTGAATACCCTATACCAAGTAATTTTTATATAAATAAATAAATATAATAACATTAAAGACATAAATGAATAAATAAGCCAATTAAACTGTTGAAAGGTTGTCTATTGGTGAAAATTTATAAATATGAGAATAAAAATCAAACCTGTTAAACTCATTCAAACTTATTTCTATGAAATTCAAAGTGTAGGTACAACATTCTGCTTCACGGACTCTTGAAAATTTGTTAATAATACTTTTGATTTTGGAATTGAAACTAATGATTTTTAGTAATTGTATTGACAAAGTTGATTTATAGAATTGACATTTAAATGTAGCAATTCAAATTTTAAATTAACTTTTTTTTAAGTTTACTACGACGTCGTCGTTCGTCTTAGTAAACTCTGATAAATATTACTGTTTATTTGAACTCCCATTGAAAGTGGAAATTTAATAAATGCTTTCTTTCTTCTTTTCTAATTCGGACTAGAATCTTTTAAAACAGAAATTACCAATTCGGTTGAGCCGTACTCAAGTGATTGCATTGCATTCCGTTTGTACATTTCGTTTTTTTTTATTACAGATTTCTTAGTTTCTGTTTGATCACTAATACTCGAAACCGCTTGGTAAGACTAGTTATTAAGAAAAATGAGAAGAGATTAATACCATCGATAAATACATATATCGAAATTTGAATTATTGAACTGTTCGAAAACAGATTTACGTTCACCTGTCAATTCGATAGAAACTGAAAATTTGTCCGTCAAAAGTCCTCCAAGAGCTTCAACAGAAATGGGCACAAATCAACATCACGGTCAAAAACATCTGCATTTATGCCGCTAATCTATGCCCAATATACCTCGTAATTTCTTACCTGCGTCTCATTAATTGTGGGCACGTAGGTACCACGTGACCGCTTGTGTGGTGAACTGGGGTCGCGATGTGTTATGTCCAAAGGCGGATAATGGCTGACTGCCTGATGGGTTCCTTGTTTTAGTGGTTTGGGGTTCTTGTTAAAACGTGGTTTGAGTAAAAGTGCTAATAAGAAGTTGTTTTGATTTTTTATGATGGATAAAGATCTCTTTACATCTACTTCAAAAAAAAAGTATGTCCTATCCATCATAGACTTGTCACACACGGACATGATTGGATTTTTCCAACTGTCTTATTTAATTTCTTTAAGACTGAATATAGATCTGTCGTTGCTTTTACTACTGCAGCTTCTACTTTCTCAATAGAACTTTAAGCAATTGCTAGAACTTTACGTATTATCTATCTATCTTTAGCAACAGGACTGCTACGAAACGAGGCTATGATGTGATTGAAAACATTGTGGCTTACACATACATACATCTAATAGATCATCATCTTCACGTGACGCTTAAAAGGCTTCTCTACAGCTTCCCTTAATAGAAATGGCCAGACTATCACAAGACACGCAATATGTTGACTTCATAACTTGCACAAGGGCCTAAAAAATCACGTGAAAATCTAGCGAGCTGAATTTAAAACCCTAGAAGCTGTAGAGAACCATATATACAATACATATCAAACGGTGCTGGTTTAAACCGGCGTGGGTGCGCGACCGAGCGAATTTTGTTTGAGACCTCATAAATCTGTCACATGTCAAAGTAAGCCTCGTATCGAACGGGCCAGCCCTCCGGTAAATTATGAACTAACCGCCTTTTGCTTTGGTCGTCGTAGTTACTTTTAAAGCACGGTGTAGATTGTACTTAAAAATGTTGGGGATTGTGTAACTTTGCGTCTTTATTGTGGAACATAGCTGATAACAAACTCGAAGAATAATGGTCACACTGTATTTGTATTAACATAATGCATAATTGGTCTTTAATGATACCGCTGTTGGAACGCAAGCCTCGTCTCGCTGTAATTCATCCAATATGCGTCTCGTTGAGCAGTATTTAGGCCATAACATCGGCTGCCAGCAGAGGTTACCACTCACCAGACAAAGTCTTGCCGCCAGTCCATTCGTCGTGTTCCGGCCTGCTGGCATGAGGTTTACTGAAGTCGTACGGAGAATGGGTCTGAGCAGTTGCGTTGCGATGTGTGCCGGGTACGATGCGCCAAATGTTGTTGTGTCGGGAGTTTGGTTGCGGAGGTCTCCCAATCAATCTCCCTCTGGCGTAGCATCGTTGGTCGTGTTGTTGGGTTAAACATTGCATCACCTCGCTCAACTGCCGTTTTCCTTCCTATTCACTCAGTTTTTTTTGAGGGAATATGCTCTTAATAAACTAGATACATAACAAAACTAAATATATAAAAAAAAAACGTCGATTTTGGTTTGGTAGATGTCGCATATCTTCGATTGTTTGATTCTTGGGTATGTCGCTTCCCTCTCGATGTTGTCCTTTACTCCTCAAAATTATTGCTTTAGCATTGGTGTGCTTTTCTGGCTTCGAACTTACGACCTACGATATGTAAGTATGTCGCGGCCATCGCCACGGTGGCAATAATGTTTTTTCTTCGGATACCTTTTGTGAGAGCAGCGGTTAGTGGTATCGGCCATGACTTACGACTACGTTGTAAGTCGTAGGAACGAACTCCACAAGGCGCCATACTTTGTGTCAATTATTTCATCACCACTGCTCTTAAAACAGCTAAGGAAAACATCGTGAGGAAACCGGCATGTCCTAGAGTCAAAAAAACTTCGAAGACATGTTAGATCTATCAACCTGTACTGGGCCAGCGTGGTGGATTACTGCTCACTCCTTCTTACCGAGAAGAGACCTGTCTACCAATAGTGGGAACATTATACGCTAATTATTTTTTGTTTATAATAATAAATAAAATAAATAATAAATAAATATATTATGTTATGCCTTTTTGTGTTATAAATAAATAATAAATTTATTATTGGCCACCGGGGCGGCGTAGCGGTAGCGAACGCGGCCGCTGTGCAAGGAGGGGCGGATTCCCGCGCAGTGCAAATATTTGTATGCATGAACTGGTATTTGCCATACGAACATCTAATGGCAGTCGTTACGGGTTGTTCAACCCTCAAAATAAATAATAAATAAATAAATACGGACAAATCACACATATTGAGCTAGCCCCGAAGTAAGTTCGAGACTTCTGTTATGGGATACTTACTCAACGATACTATATTTTATAATAGATACATAATTATATAGATAAACATCCAAGACCCAGGCCAATCAGGAAAAGATCGTTTTTCATCATGACCTGGCCGAGGATCGAACCCGGGGCCTCCATGTCGCAGCAGTCGTGTTGACCGCTGCGCCACGGAGACCGATAAAAGTCCAACAACTAGTTTAGCTGCAATGCTTCGATATCGCCTTCGGGTTGTGGAGGTCAGACGGCAGTCGCTTCACGGAAAATATGGAAGTTTAGCCAAAATCAGCAGTTAGACTGGTAAAGCGGACCCCAGACTCCAAAGCTTAAGAAGCTGCGGATGCAACTGGGATTAACGCTGAGATGAAGAAGAATAAATTCTTTATTGCGGATAACAATGAGACTCATAGTGTTAGTTACAATAAAATAAACTTAAAGTTATATTAGTGACACAATACAAACAAATACATAACACAGCGTTCACTGCATTATGAAATTCGCATAAAAATATGGCACGATTCAGAGAATTGAAAAGGCCACCAAACCAACAGCCACCACCGCTTCATTGGCATTTAAAAGCCAGTTTTCCACGAAAAAACAGACAAAGAAAAATACATAAAAATCTATCCTATATCCAATATATTTTTAGTACCGATATCTCATTTCATTTATATATATTTCAACCCTTCCAATCATAATTTTAGTGAGTTCCTTCTATACTACACATCCAATAATATATCCTACGAACGAGGAAAAACCTGCAAAAATACATAAGACGGTGAAACGATAAAACGTTTTATTGCTTACTTAAAATTCGCCAAAAATCAACAATTCAATTCTATGCGAGTCATAAAGCGGAAAGATGGATTTCGAATTGAATGTCGTACCACGGGCTCTCGATCCTTACCGCTGTTATATTCTTCACTCATTTCATTTTCAGAGAGATCGGATACAATTTTTTTCTTATAACAGTTAGAGGACACTGTTGGCACAGTGGTTGGGCGATCACTGCTGCATTGCATGTCGGCGTACGATTCCCTACAAATATTTGTATATATATTTTTTAATAATTATAAACTAGTGCTTGATCGCAAACCCGCCTGATGGTAAGCAGTAATACAATCGTTGATGGTAAATCGCGCTAGTTTAATAAGCCCATTCACTCAAAAAACTGAGTGAGTAGGAAGGAAGACGGCAGTCGTGCGAGGTGATGCAATGTTTAACTCAGATGGAGATTGATCTGGAGACCCTCTAGGACCAAACTCCCGACACAACGATATTTGGCGCATAGTGGTGCAGTTAGACTGGTAAAGTGGACCCCAGACTCCAACACTGAAAAAGCTTCGGATGCGACTGGAATTAACACTGAGATGAAGAAGAATCTATACTAATATATAAAGTTGAAGAGTTTGTTTGAACGCCCTAATCTCAGGAAGTACTGGTCTGATTTGAAAAATTCTTTTTGCGTTGGTTAGCGCATTAATCCAGGAAGGCTATATAACGTCACGCTGCGACCAATACGCCCGGGGCATATAAAAAAAAACGCGGGTGAAACCGTATGGCGTAGCTAGTGTACTATAAAGAGAGTAGGCCTCTGATATGGCTGGTGTGTGATGGACGCAGGTCCGTCAATGATGATACGGGCCCGTCTGAAAGTAGTTTGAAACTTTGGAATGAATCCTACATTCTAGACGCGCAGTAACTGCGCTGCCCCGAATTAGGAATGAATTCAAACACGATTGTACAATGGTACATTAGTATACGTACACTTGTAACCGTGTTTTCATTAATTCCTAGTTAAGTGCCTAATTTAATCTTATGACCGTCAAATGACACGCAGTAGAGAACAGTTATATCTTTGACTGAAACTACGGACGTTTTGCTAAGGATTTTTTTTTAATAATCATAAGTTTATTAAGAGTCTATTCCCTCAAAAAAACTGAGTGAATAGGAAGGGGCAGTTGAGCGAGGTGATGCAATGTTAAACCCAACAACACGATCAACGATGCTGCGCCAAAGAGAGATTGATCTGAAGACTCTCAAGATTAGGCCCATCGTACCCGGCACACATCGCAACACAACTGCTCAGACCCGTCCTCCGTACGGCTTCACCAGACATCATCATGTCTTTATATACAATATGTATGTAAAGAAAACCCTGTCCGATCCGTGAAGGTATTGTTAGGTATCAATAACTGATTCTACTAATGCTTAAAAATCCTGGTTAAACTTAAAAAAAAAAATACCCCCTAAATAAATAAATATTATTAGCAAAAGGAGGTAACTTACTTGGCAATAAATGCGCGGACGACCGGGGGCAGGGCACGCGGTCAAACAAAATGCCGCCAAAATTGTACATTCATTTATACAAGATAGTACCGTCGAATATGGTATTTTAAAAATTTACCAAATATTGGGGAAGTTGGAGTTAATTCGCGAAAACATAAAAGATTATTAGAAGTTTCGAATTTTATTTGGTCATGTGATTATTATTACCTAACCTTTATTATCCTTACCGGTCGGACGGGGTTTTTCTTTACATATTGTATGTATAACCAGATCGTGGCAGCGAAAAACACTGACAGGCTCACATAACTTCTAGTGACAACTCCTTTCGAGTCATCCCCAGCCAGCGGTAGGATCTTTATACAAACACTCGTAAAATACGGCCGATATTATCCGCGCAATAGGTTTAATGCCTTATGACGTAGACTGAGAGGCAGAGCGAGACGGCAAGTGTGTACTGTTCAAATAGCCACGATTACTTCGCGCAATGGAAGATCGGATCCTCAGGGAATGAAACGCCTTGAAGAATGCTCGTCTTTATTTTACTGTGGAGAGTTCTTCTTCTATTTTAATTTAGTAAGATTGGCTTGTGACGGCAGTTATTAGAATGGCTTTGTCGTTTCTTTCTTTTTGTGGACTTGAAGTTTTATGAAGGAACATACTTCTGTACGAGGGGTAATCTTGCTAAATACTCTTCAGTATTTATATTTAAAAAACAAAACTGAACTGTATAAATAAGTAATGGTTTATTGTTACCTAATTATTAAAATGGTTACCTAATTGTTTCGCAATAGGCTATTTGACAGTATGATTTTTTTGTGATTATTTGCTTTAAATGCATAAGATGAGGGTTCTTTATGTGATTTACACACAATGATAGCAATAGTATGTTGCGCAATTAGGGTGCCTAAAAGTAATCCCCAGTATCAAGACTTTTGCTATTGAATATTAGTCGTTCAGAAAAGGACCATAAAGTTCAAAGTTTTCAGTAACTGTTTATTGAATTTATCAGTGGAATAGTAGAGTCACTTTTCGATAATCTCAAGAGCCGACCGAAGTTCAGGATTCTTCATATGTAACCGTCTTCCGTCTCGCTTTCAATAGAATACTTCCACTTTGTTTTTAAATTGATCTTGCAACCATAAAGATATTTGTGTTAAAGCTGACAACATACAATGTTTATTGTATAATCTGTGTAATTAACAAACAATAGATTAGGTACCTACATATTTATTTGTCTCTGCTTACACTTGGTATTTCCATCCAAAAGTTGTCTGTAAAAGATCGCTCATTATGTCGTCCTTTGAAAGATCTTCATTATTATGTTTTGTAATTTATATGGTGTAGGTACACAATAAAGAATCATCATCATCATTTCAGCCGAAAGACGTCCACTGCTGGACATAGGCTTCCCCCAAGGTTCTCCACGACGACCGGTCCTGCGCCTCCCGCATCCAGCCGTTTCCCACGACCTTCACCAGGTCGTCGGTCCATCTTTTCGGAGGCCTACCCACGCTGCGTCTTCCGATGCGTGGTCGCCACTCGAGAAACCGTCGGCCCCATCGGGCATCGGTCCTACGGGCAATGTGCGCGGCCCACTGCCAATTCAGTGTTGCAATTCTTCGGGCTATGTCGTTTACTCTCGTTATTCTGCGGATCTCCTCATTCCTTATTCGATCGCGCAGTGAAACCCCAAGCATAGTCCTCTCCATTGCCATTGTATAATAAAGAATATTCGAATCAATTCTACATATGTATGGTATCAGACTTTTTCATTACTAACATCAATAATTGCTTTGGTCTTTATGAACCGTTGACAAAGTTCTTTTATCTTTGTGTCACTTACTCATAGAGAACCTACTGCTCTGTCAATTTCTAGGTGGAATTTGAAGTAGGGTTACTAGTGTAAAATTTTTATCTTCTATGTCGTGTCGGTAACACGATTGAATTTTATAGCATAGTAGCCTAAAGTTTTGCTACTCCCATGGTGTCGTCAGTGGTAGTGCTGAGGTCACTTTGGCTTCAAGGCAGTTAATTCTGAATGTAGTCCTATATCGTAAACCACACTCCATCTCCTTCCTGCCCTCTATGTCCTAAATAACAGTAGTAACAATAAAAGGATTTCTATTTATAAATGTACACCAAAAAGAACTAAAAACCAAAACATCGCACAACAAAATAATAACCACCCACCTCTATAGAATTCAACGTAAATCAATATATAAAAATATTGGTAGCTAGAGAAAGTCATAGTCATAATTGGAGCACATCTAAAGCAGGTGGTCCAATCACCCTCATTGGTCCCGGAATCAATTAGAGTCGGTACTCGTCGTGGCCGAGACAATGCCGCGCCTGCGACGTGATGACACCGATAGCAGAGAAATTGCACGAAGATATTGCAAAGAAGGATTTATTTTATTTCAGGAATATTCTTCTTAACAAAAAATGAAGCTGGAGATTAAGATCTAGGCGCTTTTTTGTATTCTTTATCTGCTGGTCCTTTTCCAGGCCATTTATTTTTTAATTTGAAAAGTTGACTTGTTAGAGGTGACTGGCACAAGTTTATCTATGATACCTGGGTATTGTACCTTTAATTAGAGTTTTCTTTTTTTAAATCTATACTGATTGACTGGCTGTGAAATTGTGAAACTACTATACGTCGTTGGATAAAAGTACAGCTAAGTCTAAGCAGCGTAAGAAGGTCCCTAACAAGGTGGGCCGATGACCTGGTGAAGGTCGCAGGAAGCAGATGGATGCGGGCAGCGGCTGACCACCATTCCATGATGACCGGTCTTGGCCTATAATGTTTCCCCACTTCTCAGACACAGACCTGCTCTCGGTAAGAGGGCCGTAATCTACCACGCGGGCCGAATGAGGGTTGGTAGATATCACATATCTTCGAAATTTTGCTACTAAGACATGCCTCAAGATATAATGCGACGAGAGCAACTAATTTACAGAAAGAAAAGCGCCTGACCAGAAAAGGAAGCTGCCAGTGTGTGTTGCCAGTGATGACTTATGGAATTGAGACGTGGTCGCTAACAATGGGCCTTATAAGAAGGCTCAAAGTCACTCAAAGGGCAATGGAGAGGGCTATGCTTGGGGTTTCACTGCGCGATCGAATTAGGAATGAGGAGATCCGCAGAAGAACGAGAGTAACCGACATAGCCCGAAGAATTGCAACACTAAAGTGGCAGTGGGCTGGAGACATTGCCCGTAGGACCGATGCCCGATGGGGCCGACGGGTTCTCGAGTGGCGACCACACACCGGAAGACGTAGCGTGGGTAGGCCCCCGACAAGGTGGACCAACGACCTGGTGAAGGTCGCGGGAAACCGCTGGATGCGGGAGGCGCAGGACCGGTCGTCGTGGAGAACCTTGGGGGAGGCCTATGTCCAGCAGTGGACGTCTTTCGGCTGAAATGATGATGATGATGATGAAAGCACCTGACGGGGTTTGAACTTACGACCTACAACTTGTAAGCCGCGGCCGATACCACTAAGCTACCACAGCTATGTCTTCTTCAGTTTAATTAAGTGAAGCTTACGTAACTTACTATCATATTTTCAAACGCTATTTATTTATTAAAGTTATACAATTTTTGTGTAGGTTTTTCCCATAAGGACCCCAAAATTAATATTTACAACTTTTCATGGTAAATATTTCTTCTGCTACCATTACGTAAAGGTGTACATAGACTGAAACGTCCCAACTTGTCGAGTCAGGTCGTGACGAAAACGACGCAATGAGTCGCAGGTGCACATCGGCCGTAATATGTGCTACTGTATGTTGAATGAAGCGTCAGTGTGCACCGCGCATTACTTGTAAATGAAAACTGCCGTTTGACATATTGCAAATTTTCGCCCGTGTTTCGGGAGCATATTGAAATCGTGGATTTTATAAAATAAAATGGAATTAATTTTCTTGTATAGGAAAATATGTTTGAAATATACAATGCATGCACCAGCTGCATTCTCTTCTGTGATAAGCACTGGGGTAAATTGTTTGGTGATGCAGTTCTGTAGTTATGTAACCCTGAAGTGTGGTATACATATAATATATGCTATATGATATGGTAATTCAAAAAACTGTAATTCAATGTAGATCTAAAAAATCGGCCGGGGCACCAACTTTTTTCCACTTTGGAAGCGTCTGTCACGCAAACTATTCGGTTTAGAAAAAAAATATTTTAGAAACCTCGATATCATTTTTGAAGACCTATCCATAGATACCCCACACGTATGTGTTTGATGAAAAAAAAATATTGAGTTTCAGTTCGAAGTATGGGGAGTCCCCAATATTTATTATTATTTTTTTTATTTTTGCATCAAAATCTTAATACGGTTTACAGAATACATCTACTTACCAAGTTGCAACAGTATAGCTCTTATCGTTTCGGAAAAAATGACATATGGACAGACGGACGGACAGACAGAGATGATGGATCTATAAGGGTTCCGTTTTTTACCATTTAGCTACGGAACAAACAACATAAAAACAGAACAAACACAGTGCTAGATTTTGAAGCAAAATCTTTATTTGTCAATAAAGACATGGGTTGGGATCAATAAGGAAAAATGTATAAATGCATACTTAATCATTGCTATACAAACATTGTAAATGTTATTTACAAGAGTAATGTTCCAAAATCTGAGTGTAACAACCTGTCTTTGTGGTTACGTGTATTTTCATTAGACCAACAGTCGCTCTGGGCGGAGCGGAATGGCGTGTCAGATATTTACTGACTTAAACCCACCCTTCACTTGCCTGTGCGCCAGGGCCACTATTTCTCTTTCGAATAACCCGCACCCCTGAAGTCTAAGAACCCTCGTAAACTCTTCTCGCGTATGACGCTGTCGTTGTCGGTGACAATGCGTTAAATAAAACAAGAAATAATTTATGGTATTTACCTATTATTACGTATTTACATTATTAATAATATGTATTAGAGTTGACAACTAATTATCGGGTAAATTGGTTCGATGTCGTCTGACTAGTTCGATGTCGTCTGCCTAGTTCGATGTCGTCTGACTAGTTTTCGATTGCTTTCGTATAAGTGTCTAGCGGCCCGTGACTTCGTTCGCGTAGTCATTTGAACATTTTATATTAACCCTAAAAGAGTTATTTTAAAATTGTAGTATATTATAAGATGTTAATCGAAATTAAGTGATGTCAAGGACAATTTTGTTTAAAATTAAATACTATTAATTTATTTGAATAAGGATTAATATTTGTTTTTTTTTTATCTATTCTCCGCTTCTATTGCGCATTGCCGCAGCGTGATGTTATATAAAGCCTACAGTTTTCGTGGAGTAATGGGCCGTTCAACGCAAAAGTATTTTTTCAAATCGGACCAGTAGTTCGTGAGATAAGCGGGTTCAAACAAACAAGCTCTTCAGCTTTATATATTAGTATAGATATGTATCTAAATTAAACGTTAAAGTTGCGCACATTGTAGGTATGGCAAATGCACTCATTGCGATGAAAAGTTAACAACCATTGTGAATAAAATTTAACATTATTTCCTTTAAGATTCCATTAAATCATATCACTTCTGATTATCATAATTACCTTGCTAAACGAAAACCCAATGCCTGTAATGAATTAGCTAATCATATCATACCTCGACTCGATTACAAGTCACTGCTCACACCAACGGCACCTGATAAGTAGTAGCATTTAAATCAGGCATATATCAATGCTAAACTGCAGATAATTTCATCACTAAGCCCGCATTTCACACTTGAGTCGGCAATTAACCGTGATCTGTCTGATTAACATGCGTTGCTGGAGCGAGCGGGCGGTACGTGGAGCTTCTGTGAAAGCGGGTAGCGATTACATGTATAGGCGAAGCACATCATAAAGTAAGCTACTATATTGTACCATTAGACATCGCTACTACTTCAATGAATTCTAAAACTATAACTCAGCCTTTGCGAATTCGTTTAGGTGATGTTTTGCCATCTCATTTATCACTACCCGCTTTTCGCTTTTACTGTGACTATACGCTAGAACTAATTAACTGTCAGAACGGCCGGTGAAAACATATTCATCAACAATTAAATTAGCTAATAACAACATAGTCGGTGGTGACGTCATGCTAAAAAGGGACACAGTAAGGGTGTGAAGCGTAAACTGAGCCTGTATCTTTATTCGCTTCTCGCTCTCAATGCAACCTTATGAGCTACTTAACAGCAACTAAATGTCGGTCCGCCCGCTACCGACACGTGATCTTTCAGGTGTTACGCTGTTGATTAATACGCTGCGCCGTCCGTTAGAGTGACGTCGTAGTTTCGAGCCATTACGCCCTTAATGATGTCCGGTGCAGAGTTATGGGGGTGATTAAAATTTTGTAAGAGATCAACAGAATAATGATTGAATTTGTTCTTGGTGACACGCCATAAATATTACCGTCAGGAATGTACCTAAAATGTGGTATAAAAGTAAAGGATCCAGAATGAACAGACAGCTGTGCTGCTGGGGAGTTTGTTCCGCCACTTCTTCTTCCCAGCGAAAGCACTAGGAAGTGTCGATGGGTGGGCGCTTTTGGGGGACTGTCTTATGTAATATTGACGTTCAAAAAGTGCTGATTCTCAGCCTAATTTGAATAAATGACTTTTGATTTGATTTGATTTTGATTTGATTAGAATTAAGATTTACTAGTGAAATTGTGGTATCGTATAGCGGCTTTAAAGTAGGTAATGGATGCTTCTTTTTCAGGCAATGCCACCAGTGTCAAACCAATATTTGAGGACTCAAAGTACAACAAACGCATGATGTCATGAAAACAAAAACATCCGTTGCTTTCGCCTAAAACTTTCAGTAAATTTTCACTGAAACAAACGTTGTCTTTACTTTTTTCGACACTCGTACCGGACTTTTAACCAAAAATAAATAGTAAAGTGGCCACAAAAAAATAAATATGGTTCCGTCTGTATATTGAGTCAATTAATTCAGTACGTTAGGCTGTCATAAATCAAAAAACTGAAAATGCACGCTCTACTTTTTTTCCTGTGAAAAAATAAACTCGAAATGTGCAATTTTATTCGTAAATGTTTTCCGTTTAACTAACAAATAGCGGAAATTTATGGTCCGAGAAATTGGTGGGAACTTTTTGTTGTATGGTTTTGAGTATGTTGTGTAGTTATTAATTATTGGAAACCATGATTTATACGCCGGTTTGAGAATGGATAAATTACTCTGAAGTTGTAAAAACTAGTTTGTTGTATGAGCAGTGACGAAGTAGGTACGTCGGTCGTTGGAGAAATCGTTTCCTTATTTTACGTAGTTATACTAGAAAATAAGGAAGGATAAGCTACCTGCAGTTTTTTTTTTAATTATGGTCAATTCAATTTCATGTCATAATCAGCTATAATCAGCCTATATACTCTTTATCACTCCTGGAATACAGGACTCCTCTCATTGAGAGCGAGTTTGCCGTCATCTATCATGCGGGTCCAATGCGGGTTGGTAGTGTCACATGCCTTCTAATTTTTGCCTCTAAAACTAGGAAGCCGTTTTCTTCACGATGTTTTCTTCCACCGATTTGAGAGTAATGGTGATGAAGTCATTTATACAAAGTAAAGCGCCTGACGAAGGCCAAACCGATTACCTACAACTTGTAAATCGCAGCAGATACTACCTACCTACTCGAAGATGCTTTTGCTAATTTATAAATGTGTCAAATGCTGCCAACTGTTCGTTTTTTACTCGATCATGGCAAAGTCAATGACGAAGTCAATGATAAAGGACTAAGTGTAGTGACACATCTGCGGAACGTACGGCGCCGAAAGGTCAGTCGGAATATTCAGTTGTTATGACAAACCAAACGGTCAAAACGCGGCATCTTGTTCAGCGCGCTACGCGACGGAAAGTTACGTGGCGTCATCGTCAGTCTGTCTGTGTCGACACTTTATTGTGTGCGCTTTTTGTGACGATCTAAATTGCTCAGAAAAATGGTTTTAATTAAAATATTAGCTATTATAGAGGGCTTAGAAGACGTTGCCGCTCTACGTTACCGACACGCGCGCGACGCACAACACACGCCGAACGTTCAGCTACGCTCGCCGAACTTTCGGTCGCGCAACGGATCGTTCCGCCCGAAGGAAGGTTAGGCCCTACGCCGAACGCGGCGCAATTGCGACTGAAAAAAAGAAAAAAAGTACTCTATGACATCGTCATAGAGTACTTTCATTTGTTCCCTCATAATTCCTAAAATCCACATCATATTTTAACAAATGAGGTATCTATGAAAACATCATGTAGTTCCGAGAATAATATAGGAGTACTCGACCACCGTTGTTCTCCTTATTTCATTTATAAGTGCAGTTTATTTTCAGGACATTCCTGTGAAAATTTTCTTATTTTTTCCATTCCACGGGCTGAGTGTGGATGCCACATTTATACCTGACGGCGCGTCGCGAGCGCGCCTCTTTAGAGAAATACATCGGAACGAGATTTGGCAACAGTCAGTCTGGCGGAGCTTCGTGGCGCTGGTCAGCGTGGCCATGTTGAACTTTACTTTTGGTTTGAACGTCAACGGAAAACGCACCACGTATGCGACGAATCGTTATTGTTCCGAGTAATCTTGTGCCCTATTATTTTAAAACTGATAAACTAAGTGATTTTATAATTACTGGTGAATGGATTTTAGTGGATGTCTATAAGGAAGACAGTTTGTGAGATTAAATAACTTTTGATTGTGACTTTAGTGATTTTTTCTTTATACCAACCACATTACAATTAATTGAAGACATTAATGATGGTTCTTTGACAGGAAAGCTAAGATGAGTGTCACGCGCATTTTTCATTGAACTTTTAAAATTATTTATAGTGTCGTTTACTAAATAAAAGCGCGTGATTTATGTAGTAAAAAGTGCATTCAGTGTTTCATAAAGAACATTGAAATATCGCAGCATAGTGGCCACATCATGGCTTTGCATCAAATCTCCTAGTAGTCGGCTCACGCGGCTGTTTTTTCAACTGTCACTGGCGATATCCGCCATTATTGCGAAATAAATTTATTAAAGAATTTCTATAATTTGTTACACGTGTTATTGGCAAAATTGTGGTATCTAACCACAGAGGCCATTGAAGAGTTGAAGTAGTATTCACTCTAAAGAAAATAAAAGAAAGAAAGAAACACATTAATGATTCTGATGATGAAGGGCAGGCCCAGATACCTATTGCAAATTATTGATTCTAGGATATTTTCATTTACTCCTGATGTTTTCCTTCCCAGTTTTAAAAGCAGTGGTGATGAAATTATTTTCTCGAAGTATCTCAAAGTAAATGCTAGGGTTCGAACCAATGACGTATAACTCTAAGTTTTTACTCGCCCAAGACTGTTCTTCTCTTCAACTACCCACAATGGCTCTCTACTAACTTCGCAATCTCTCACAAAAAAAAAAACCGACAAAATCTAACAAAAAGTCCTTTTTATAAAGGGTCTCCATGTAACTAAGTTTAAATTTTTTACATAAAACGTACTCGTATTGCTTTAGCGATTCCATCGTCAATTGCACCCGGGTGAGTATTCAAAGAGATCTCAGTATTCAGAGATCACGTTCGCAGCCGACTTGGGTGGTCCAATTTATAAGAGAAAGCGGATGAAAGCTAATTTTGTATTCTATACCAATACAAATTATTTTGGTATAGTAATAATAATTACTTATCTTGTAAAAAAAACAGAGTTATTATTTATTTTTACTTTCGCACAAAGAAAATGTACAGAAGCGGACTCAATGCCTAAGGCATTCTTTACCGGTCAACCACTGGTGGTGCAGAGATTAGATGGCAGGTTTAAACAATGACAGGGAAAAGAAAAACTCATAACACTATATAAACAAATACTTAAATAAGCTATATTGTTCACCTCCGTCAATATAGCTTATTTAACCGTCCGACTGCGCAGCGGTCAACACGCTTGCCTGCGACTTGGAGGCCCCGGGTTCGATCCCCGGCCAGGTCATGATGGAAAACGATCTTTTCCTGATTGGCCTGGGTCTTGGATGTGTATGATTGTCCCGTTGGTAAATATTAAAGACTTTAGATAATTAGACTGGTTTATTACACTTGTAGAATTGCTACATTGGAATCGACATCTTCTCGGTCAGATCCTAAGTTACAATGACAAGACTATAGACTATATTCATAGACACTAATACATAGAGATGGTATTAGTTACTCGACTACAGAGTAGTGATGTATGATACAACATCCCCCCTGTTTAAGTTTAAATTAACCCTTGACAAACAATATTATAGAAACCTGACTTAGTTACAATTTAGACAATGACTTAAGACTATAGTTAGGTCTTAATCTAGGATACAATGTTCTACTTAATCTATTTCATCAATTAGCCTTCTGGTTGGCTTTACAACTCTTCCAGAACGAGTTACATGTTGACTGACTGAGGATTGAGATGAGAGCTCTTGAGGTCTAGACTCCTGCCTGTTACCTTCCTCTCTCCCCTGCGACGAATTGGATAGCATAGGAGAATATTTGTGTCTTAAATGAACCCTATTCTTCCTATACCTAACTCCATTGACATCCTCAACGACATATGACCTATTATTAGCCAACCTTAGCTTGACAATGGCTTCTTCCCAATTGCTATCTGGCTTTCTTTTAAAGTATACATGATCATTGGGATACAATAATGACAATGACTTTGTATTTATATTATAATATTTAGACTTATTTTTATTATTTTGCTTGACACATTCTTTATAATTTTTGAATGTAACCACTTTAGGTTTTAATTTCTTATAAGACATAGGAATGTTATTTCTTAAATTCCTGGACATTAACAATTGAGCTGGAGATGGTAAATTATTCTTAGGTGTGTTTCTATACTGTAATAAAGCTATGTATGGATCAGATGAGTTTCTTTTACATTTTTTTAACATATTTTTGATAATTTTGACTGAACTCTCTGCTTGACCATTTGACTGTGGATGATATGGGCTAGTTACAATGTGTTCTATGTCCCATTCATGCATAAAATTCTTAAATTCTAATGACTGAAAAGGAGGACCGCCATCAGACACTAAAGATAAAGGTATTCCATGACGAGCAAAAATGGACTTTAAATGTGTTATTACATTCTTTGCTGTACTGTTTTTATTTAACAAAGCTATTTCTATAAATTTAGAATAATAATCTGTGACAATTAAATAAGTAAGGTTATCAAAATACATTAAATCAACACCTACTTGTTGCCATGGATATTTATTAATTTCAAAATTTTTTAGTGGTTCCTTTGGATTATTAGGTTTAAATTGTGCACATACATAACATTGTTCTACCAAGTTTTTAATATCAGCTGACATGCTTGGCCAGTACAAAGACTCTCTAGCCAGTTTTAAGCATTTATTTATACCTTGGTGACCTTCATGAATTTTACCTAACATTTCCTTATACATTGACTGTGGTACTATTAATTTTGACCCTTTGAACAACAAATCTTTGACTACATGAATTTCAGCTTGTATATTCCAAAATGGTTTTATTGACAGACTGACATTATTTTTATTTTTTGGCCAACCTTCATAATAATACTTTTTTAACAATTGCAAAGTATCATCTTTCTTAGTGTGCTGTAACAATTTTGTACAGTACTCCTTTGTGACTGCTAGACTTGAATGCATTAAATTGACATGACAAGATATTTCTGACTCGTTCTCAGGTATATAATGTTCTTTCAATGCTGCTCTAGACAGAGTGTCAGATATAAACATTTCTTTACCTGGAACATGTATAACTTCCAAATCATATTTTTGTAAAGTTAACATCATACGTTGCAATCTTGCTGGTACATCATGTAATGGCTTTTTAAAAAGATAGACTAAAGGTTTATGATCAGTATGAACAGTTACTTTATGACCGTACACATACTGGTGAAATTTTTCACAACCAAACTGAATGGCTAACAATTCTTTCTCAATTTGAGCATACCTTGACTGAGTTTGAGTTAATGTTTTTGAACTATAAGCAATAGGTTTATTATTCTGCATAATGACTGCTCCTAATGCTGATTTTGACGAATCGACTGACAAGACTAATGGTACATTGGGATTATAATGAGCTAAAACTGGTGACTTTGTAATTTCATCGATTAAACTCTTAAGACATTGACTATGATTTTCATCCCAAGTCCAGACTGAATCTTTCTTCAAAAGATTTCTTAAAATTTGAGTTTTTTGAGACAAATTGCTAATAAAGGGACCTAAATAATTGATCATACCTAATATTCTTTGCAATTCTTTGACATTTTTTGGTGTGGGCATATTGACAATTGCTTTTACTTTCTCTTCATCAACCCTAGCACCATCTTTACTAAAAACATACCCTAAAAAACAGACTTCTGAAACTAAAAATTTACATTTAGACTTATTGAACTTTAAATTGACTTCACGTGCTCGTTGCATGACTTTATGTACTCTCTCATTATGTACTGACTCGTTTGGTCCATATACCAAAATATCATCGATGAATATTAGAACTCCTTCTAAATCACCGAACAAATTCATCATGACTCTTTGAAAAATTTCAGACGATGCATTAATACCAAAAGGTAACCTTAAATATTTATATCTACCGAAAGGTGTTTGAAATGTACATAAATCAGAACTATATTCATCTAGTTTAAGCATCCAAAATCCTGAAAATGCATCTAAATGAGAAAAACAAACAGCTCCTGCTAGTTGAGATCTGATCTCATCTATTGACTTAAGTGGATAAATTTCTCTTATAATATTCTTATTCAAATTTCTAGGATCTAAACAAATTCGTAACTGACCTGTGCTTTTGACTGTTATCACTATACTGTTCACCCATTCTGTAGGTTTAAAAACCGTTTCAATGACCTGCATTTTCTCCATGCGATCCAATTCGTCGCGCAGTTTGTTCAGTAAAGCGAAGGGTACTCTTCTCGGAGCATCCACGCATGGCACTGCTTCAGGTTTGAGTTTCAGGCGACAGACTTGAGGTAGACATCCAAGACCCTGAAATACATCATTGTATTTTGTAAGAATTTGTTCACTAAAATTTTGTTGAGACACAGAGAAAACTCTTTGAATTATACCTAATTTTTCACAAGTTGGTAGACCTAAAACATTCGGACAAACTAAATCTGCGACTATAAACACTATATTTACACTAATAGTGCTATTATTTAAAGATAAACTACATTTTACATTAACTTTACCTATAATGGGTATTGATATACCACCAAACCCACTAACGTTTATTTGACATTTCTCAAGTGACATTTGACTTTGACATTTCAAAGATTGAAAAGTTTTCTTTGACATAATATTAATATCAGCTCCTGAATCAATAATGCAATTAATTTGTGTATGACCAACTAAAATGTTTATGTTCCATGACTGTTTAGAATAGTATTTGTTTTCTTTTGACTCGACTGTATTGACCTGTTTACTATGTGTTGACTTTGCTGTAATAATTCTACAAGTGTTTGTTGTGTGAGATTCCTCAGACTTGTGTCTGTACTCATCATTAAGATATGAATCTCGACTAAGACTTTTTGACTTTTTTGACTTGACTCTGAATCTCTCAGACTGTTCAGTGTTCTCATCACTGAAATATGACATATGACAAGAGTCTTCATTGGATCTCTCAGACTTATCAGTCACCAGTCTTTTTTCATCACTGAGGCATTTTTTGTTAGACCTCTCAGATATGACATTATCACCACTTTCATCACAGAAATATGACACAGGATATTTTTTATGACAAGATGAGTCTACATGAGATCTCTTAGACATTGACTGCGACTGGCCTATGTGCGACCTGACCGTTGATTGTAACTTATATAGTATAGGATCTGACTGTGTGTATGACAACCTGCTATGTCTGTAATGATTTTGATTGTGATGACTTTGTGACTCTAAATGACAATTATATTGACTAGACTTATGACTATGACTGAAGTTATGACAATTTAAAATTCCAACAAAATTATCTTGACTACCAGTTGAACTAAACGACTCTAAATGACTGACTTTTTTATTATTGGAGTAACAAAATTTTTCAAAATGACCATAAGAGTTACATGACCTGCATTTAGCTCCCTGCGCTGGACATTTGTAGCGGTGGTGTTGTCCACAGCGGCTACACGTCTTCGAGCGCTTCTCAGGACTGGGACTTGACTTTGACCTCCCTGCGCTGGATCCCTGCTGACTGACTGGTGAAGCTCGCCGTCGCTGACGCTCCGCTCGACCACGGCTCCTCCGACGCAGATGCATGACTTTTTCAGACTCTTCACTAGTGGACCTCTTGACTATTTGGTCTGCATCCTGCTGTGCGACGATGAGTGTCCTAGCTAGCTCTCGCATCCTCTGATATGTCAGATCAGGTTCCTGCAGCAGTCTCTGACGTACATGTGCTAAGTCCAAACTCAAGTTGGCGATAAAAATATCTCTGATAAGAGATTCTCTGAGCGTTCCAAATTCGCAATCTTGGCTCTTATTTTCGAGATCGGTTAAGAAATCCTCGATACTTTCCGATTTCTGTTGACGTGTGGTAAAAAACATGTAACGATACATGGTAATATTTTTTCCAGGTTGAAAAAATTCGTCGAATTTGGCCTTGACGTCATGTAATGTGCTTTCTCCAATATTTATGTTGAATGTGTTGAAAATATTTAAGCATTTTTCACCAATGTGATGTAGTAAAATGGCGATCTTGCGTTTCTCACCGGACTTGTCCAAACCCGTTGCCAACAAGTATAATTCGAACTGTTGCCACCAGCGCTTCCAGGTTTCGTAATTGTTGTTTGTTGCATCTGACGATATTTTAAGCGCCTTCAAGCCATTGTTCATTGCAGTTCCGGTGTCATGGTTGCCACCGACGCCATCCGACTTTTGCATTTTTTGAATTTTCTTTCTTCGTATTGGGTTTTTTCACTCTTCTGACACCATGTATGATTGTCCCGTTGGTAAATATTAAAGACTTTAGATAATTAGACTGGTTTATTACACTTGTAGAATTGCTACATTGGAATCGACATCTTCTCGGTCAGATCCTAAGTTACAATGACAAGACTATAGACTATATTCATAGACACTAATACATAGAGATGGTATTAGTTACTCGACTACAGAGTAGTGATGTATGATACAACAGGATGTTTATCTATACAATATGTAAAGAAAACCCTGTCCAACCCATAAGGATAATAAAGGTTAGATAAACACTTGACCAAATACAATATAAAATTTTACGTAATCATCATAGAAACAATACTAATAAATTTTGAAATAATCTTTTTTTCCCATGAATTAATTCCAACTTTCCGGAAATTTGGTAATTTTTAAAAAAGTGACAACACTGGTATTATTATGAGCGAATAGCGATGCGACCACGTGCCGAATGCCCTGCCGCCCGCCGCCCGCGGAAGGGTTGCTTATCGCACATGTATTAAGTAACCTCTTTTTGCGAAATAATATAAATTTTTTTAGGGGAATTTTTTTATGTTTAGCCCGGTTTTGTATCCATTAGTAGAATCAGTTATTGATACCTAATAATACCTTTACTGATCGGACAGGGTTTTCTTTACATATTGTATATGTATCTATTATAAATTTAGTATCGTTGAGTTAGTATCCCATAACACAAGTCTCGAACTTACTTTGGGGCTAGCTCAATCTGTGTGATTTGTCAATATATATTTATTTATTTATATACATACTATTACAATAATATATACAAAAATAACACTTGTGAAAAAAAAAAATTGGCTGTCTGTAGAACTCCGTCTACTGCCGATATTTGAACGTGATAACGTCCAAACAAAAAAAAAAACATAAAAAAACATAAAAAAATTACAAAAAAAAAAATTAAAACATAAAAAAAATTAAAAAGGACAAGAAACGTCCGTTGCCGTCAGGAATCGATCCGCGGCACCTCTTGAGTGAGTCGATATTAATCCGAGCGTTTCACCACTCGGCAAGCAATGCTTTAATCATGTATGCGAAAAACTGCTACTAATTGTTTACAACCGTGCTTTTAGGTAAATAATATTGCACTCTAAAGCTACAAGGCTAAGGTTAGTTTTAGTAGGCGTGGACTCCGTGTAGCGTCAGATTCGGCCGTTACGCAGTTTTCGCGAATGACTCCCAGCATACCGATTTAATAGACGTTATCACGTCAAAATGTGTTGAGATGACCCTACCCTAATTATTTGCAAAATAACTCTGCATTTTCCGCTTAAATGCAAACGAACTAGTCGCTATCCTGGTGTCAAGAGGAAGCGCATTCCACAGGAGAATTGTCTGAATATGAAATGAAGAGTGAACAAAGGCAGAGGTATGAGAAGGACAGAGTGGGAGAAGATAATTAAAAGAACGCAGATTCTTGCTGTGTGAAGAAAGCAAATATTGTAAGTGATTCATAAGATAAGAAGGAAGTTATTAGTGTCCTAAATACTACTGGTTCAATGTTTATAATTATATAAGGTATAAGTTGTTTTTCTTTTAACAAAGTCTTGTCTTGTTGAATTGTTTTACAGACTCGTAGGCAATGAGCAGGAATATAATGATGTAAAGGATAACATTTTTTTTTTAAATATTATGAACTAGTGCTTGACCGGAGTCTAGCCTGTTGGTAAGGAGTAATGCAATCGTTGATGGTAAAGCGTGTTAGTTTATTAAGAGTCTATTCACTCTAGCCTTTAAGACACTTAAAATGTAGTCAGATGAAAAGACCGCCGCTGGCAAATTGTTCCAGTCCTTCGATGCACGCGGTATAAAAGAGAAACGAAACGCTTCAAATTAAAGACATATTATACTATTGTTACTAGGCTAGTTATTTTCTGTGGAAGTGTTAATAGTTTCGGTGTTTGAATAAACTTCTTACGCTTTAGACCACAGTGTAAGTGGATCGAAGGCAGGCGGCGACGGAAAAAAAGTTGTGTCTAGCAAAGGTAACAATGGTTAGAGGTGGTTCGTGAGCTAGACGCTGCGGAAGCGCTTTCAAAGTCCTTTCTTATTTAGTTTTCTTAACTGATATCCGCTTTTAGATTTACGTATGCACGTGTCTAATAGAACCTGTGGCAATATAAGGATATAGGGTTATATCGGTAGAAATCGTGAATCGAACCACAAGCGTTTATCATGTAGTTACCAAGACGATAATAAATAAATATATATACGGACAAATCACACAGATTGAGCTAGCCCCAAAGTAAGTTCGAGACTTGTGTTATGGGATACTAACTCAACGATACTATATTTATAATAGATACATATATAGATAAACATCCAAGACCCAGAACAATTAGAAAAAGACCGTTTTCAATCATGATCTGGCCGGGGATCGAACCCGGGGCCTCCACGTCGCAGGCAGGCGTGTCGACCGCTGCGCCACGGAGGTTGTCAATGGCTCCGAATATTTTGTTTACAAACTAAACTAAATTAAATTTCAGTACATTTTTTTATTACTATGTATTTTTTTTCATCATCATTATCATCATCAAACTTTTTATCGTCCTACTGCTAGGCACAGGTCTTCTCTCATACAGAGAAGGATTGAGCGTAATCACTACGCTTGCTCAATGCGGGTTGGCGATTTTTCCTCAAGATGTTGTCCTTCACCTTGTAATCAGTCAGTGTATCCAAGATATATAGTAAGTACATATAACTTAGAAAAGTTACATTGGTACTTGCCTGACCTAGAATCGAACCCGAACACTCATACTTGAGAGGCTGGTGTTTTAACCACTAGGCCGCTTCGCTACGCGTCTCCTACGCCACGGAGGCTGTCGATTTATAGGTACTTACTGTTTTTTCCATAAAACTATTTAGGCCTTTGATAAAGTACTTAATGACTGATGACTGATGTCTGGTGAAGCCGTACGGAGGACGGGTCTGAGCAGTTGTGTTGCGATGTGTGCCGGGTACGTTGCGCCTAATGTTGTTGTGTTGGGAGTTTGGTCGTGGAGGGTCTTCAGATCAATCTCCCTTTGGCGCAGCATCGTTGGTCGTGTTGTTGGGTTTAACATTGCATCACCTTGCTCAACTGCCGTCTTCCTTCCTATTCGCTCAGTTTTTCTGAGTGAATAGGCTCTTAATAAACTAGCGCGCTTTACCATCAACGATCGCATCACTGCTTACCATCAGGCGGGAATGCGGTCAAGTGCTAGTTTATAATTATTAAAAAAAAAAAATATTTCATCGTAGTATATTTTTGTAATCATTACCTACGTACCTTGCGTTTTGAAATGAAATTTAATGTTGGTTATGGCATTGTTGGAATGGCTTAGAAACTAACTTCCCTATAAAGCTGACAGGAAAAATGATGTCGACTACTGCAATGATGTATTAAAGTTGAAGGTGGTCTACTTTCTAAGCCTGTCAATGAAGATAAGGGCCCGTCCGAAAGTTGTTGATATGACAAAACAACTGTCAAATTATTTTATCGAACGTGCAACAAATATATCGAGATTAGCGACGACTGGTATGCTCTTAAACTTTTACGTCGTACTTGGGTAGCAGACCCTGGGGTCAAACTTGGGTTTGGTAATTTCTAATAACATTTTTTTTTGTATTGTTTTAGGGGGGAAATCTTCAAAACGCATCCGACGTTTGTGGAGCGAAGACGGAGAATGTGGGATTTTGACCTAACTAAAACCACCACACTTAGGGGTGATCCAGGTTCCTCTTAAAAGATCAATTCCTAAATCGCGCCTGAGGTTCTTATACCTACTGAAGCAAAAGTCAGTCGCCGTCGTTTTAATATGTGAATTCTTTATAATATGTACCCACTCATTTCAATAATACACAGAGACTTAAGTACTTCTACAACTACAGTTTATATTTCAGCTAAAAGTAACAGAAAACCTAATCCAGTTCGCTTCATAAAAATGATCGGACTTTTTTAATAAAATAAATTTCTTGAGCACTTATAATTGAATCCACATTCAAGTTTCAATACCGAATAGGAACTCAATATGACTCGCAAATGAAAAATTCCTTTGCTGCAGCACTATTCCCGTTAATGAACACCTGTATTCAAAGAAAACCATAATGAGCTCACACTCAAAGCATACGTCTCGACATTTTCTAGAAATTTCTTTTTAAATAACGTAGGTCTGAGACGGAATGAATCGGCGTACAGTTGGAATGAGTGAGCCTCGCATAAGTGAATGGGCCGAGCTGAAAGATGAATGGAGCTGTGCGGAATGAGACTGACTTCGAATTCTTTCGTGTATACCTGACGTTTGACGTAGACTTATTTTTTTTTTAATTTTCTTAAAGTAGGTACCTATTTTGTTGAAGTCGGTTTATTGGCAGAGTTAATTTATCTTTGCACTCGTTTCTTCTAATGAACTCAAAACTTTGGATTGGACTTTGGAAGTCCGCATACTGTTACCTCGAATCTCATTTCGGTGAAGTTTAAAAATGCTGCTGCACAATCCGAACTGATTACTGCAGTATTTTAAATTACCCGAAAGTAACAATATTAAAAATATTTTTTTTTAAACTGCAGTCATTTTTTCTTTACAGGTTCGCCGGTCGTTGCAGTTGATTCTGATACCATAATTTAAGGTCAGTGCTCATTATGTTTTGTTACTATTTTTCAACCATAGCTATAACTGTTTTTTTTTTTAAATAAAAAAACAAAGATTATAAATGTTTCTGCTCTTACCTACCTGTAAGCACTTAAATAGTCGCTCGACGAATGTCTAGTTGTAACATTAAAGTGCATTTAATAATGTCGTGTTTAAAAGGTGTACAGCCTTAACAACTGCTAAACCCTATTTGTGGTAATAAAGTTCATGTTTTGTTCAAATTTACATTTGTCTAACATTTAATAGGTAAATCTGATTTATCCTAACTACATAATACGAGTATATAGAACGAGAAAGACGTTTCTCGTCGGTGTTCCTTGTAGCATCTCCGTACACACAGGGGAGGGAAATCCTGAACTTTGTACTAGGTACGCTTTAATCAGCCAGCAATTCTCTCACAAATATAATTTTGCATTCAATGATCTCGCTAAAGAAATTCTCGCAGTACACTGGAGTGAGAATTTATCGGCGTTCCGCCCACTTAAATAATTTTCTAAGGGCCCAATTTCTCACTGGTTTATTGTTCGACGACTCGTTCTACGGCCCTTAACGACGTTAATTTCGAATTAATTCGTTGATACTCCCGCGCCTTGATTAAACTCTGATTAGAGAATAAATCTTGTTCTATTTTGTGTGAGAAGTCGTTGCGTTCAAATTGGGAAATCTTGGTGTCTAGATAAGAGTTTGGTGGGCCTTGATGTTATTTTGAAAATTAATTAAAAAATAATTAGGTGGTTTCCCCTTTGAACTGTTACGGGTAACGTATTTAGAAATGAAATGTGTTACAAGGTGCTTTGTGTAATGGTAAATTATTATTTTAATTAAAATACCTTCAAATACGATGTTTTATTTTAAATTTTGATACCAACACTAAAATAAACAGAGCAATATCTCCGAGCCAATCCAACTCGTTTAATTTTCACTTTCCACAACTTTAGAGGTGAATGCTCAACGCTCATTAAACATGAAGCAGAGTGATGGCACATGTATAGCTACATTCAGCAATGTTGCGCTTTTGATTCCAAATTTAATAAACGCTTAACACTTCAAAGCTCGCGTGTAAAGCAATTTGGCGCGCGCCGAAAAACACCACAGTTTTGGTCTAGCTTCGTAATTGGTTTATACTGCAGTCCGTAGAGAAAATATTAATTAGGGCTGCTGACGATGCAGCGCTTGCGAGCGCTTTCACTCCTGTATCTAAAGTGCATCTGCAATAATCGTTGTAGTTGAGGAGACGCGAAGACGCGCTTCCGGGTTGAATTTGTTCACAAATTTTGAAATTTGTCTGCTTTCCCTTTAATATCTAATCTAATAACTATGTTACTTTGATAACATAGTAGCAAATAAACGGTACCCACAAAACGGTAATTATACCTAAGTTTAAATTGTCACTGCTACGTTTCGGAATTCTTACCAGAGCTACTAACTGTTAATATAATTAGTTGTTTGGTTGAAACCGTAACAATAGGGATGTATCCAAGGTACGAAAATAATAATAATAATAGTCCGTCTTATAGATAATAAAAAAAATTAAGACTCTTATTTTTTATTTTATGCCACGGCGTGACGTCATGCGACATTTCAAATCAATATAATCTTCCTAAGTATTTTAATGAAAGAAAGAAAAAATACATGTGCAATTTTTTTTATAAACCTATCTGATGGACATTAAATTATTTTTAGGATATAACCCAATTGATTAGATTCACGGGCAAATGCTTCTAGGTACTAAGCAGATCATATAAGCTGTTTTTTCTCGTATTCTATGCCAAATAAAACTATTACACAGATACCAACTTCACTATTTCCAAAAAACTAAATCTATTCTGTGTTTATTCTGTGTGCGAAGGCACTAGGAAGTGGTAAGTGGTAAAAGACAGGCATTTTCGGCAACTGTCCAATTCTATTTTTGAATTTCAAAAAGGGTTGATTTTTAACCTAGTTTGAATAAATTACTATTCGTTTGATTTTTAAACAGTTACGTATCCAACGAATGAACAGAGAAGGAAAATGAGAATTTCCTCAGTATATACCTACCTATATACATAAAAATATTTCCATGAAAGAATATGAAGCTAGAAAATACAAGCCAATCTTGTATTTACCGGAACATCGGCGAATTCCAGATCTACTCACATACTCACGTTTCATCGGAACAGGTATTTAACGCTGACCAATTTCAGCTCATTGCTATCATATAACAGTTCACTGGATTAATAGTGCTGAAAGCGCTGCTTTAGCAACTTTTATATTTTCTGATAGTGATGGGAATGTTTCATTGGTTTTATGACATGTTCGGCAAGAGGGCGCTAGTGGGGCTGAAATCGGAAATGTTGCAAGATTATAAATTCATTTGCTGGGAAATTGTTGCAAAAGATGGAATTCTGTAAATGGAATTCAATTAAAGAAGCAGTTATGGGCAATTTAGGTCCAAATAAAAGCTAAACGAAGGATATGTTGTTTTATAAAAATACAGTTTAATAATAAGTGAACAAATAAAAATAACTTTTCCGTTAATATATCTGTTATATGGATACGTCATGGCTTCGGAGAATCCCATGATAATGACGCAACCGAAATTAAATGTAATCCCATATTGAGCTTTACGGAAAATTTCTTAGTATCGTTAGAGTAACAATATAATAGGGCAACTTTTTATGAAAAAAAAAAAACCTTTTACAGATACTATAATAATCTTTCTGTTCTTTCACCATTTTCCGTCGGCTTCCTGGCTTCCATTGAAGTATTAAAAAAAAAAACTACTAAAATGTTAGAACTAATTTCCGTTACACAGAAACTTTTCCGAAGGCGCTCTCCGCCTATTTTATGCTCATCTGAATCTTGAAAGTTTGATGAACTATCTCGAAGAATGGCTGCCGTGAAATTAATTTTACACTTGATAAGCTTCTGCTGTTTTAAAATATTGCACTTTAAAAAGTTCTGTACTTACGAAAAAGGTTTAAATTGGCAATGAAATTAAGGATAGCAGAGTAAGAGCAAAAAAAAAAAGCCGTGGGTTATACTTGGGTAATAATGTAGCACAGTTATTTTGTATAAATTATATTACGTATATTCTATTTTTATAACTAAGATGTTCCTCTATCTTTAACAACAGAGCTTTTTTGAAATGTCGATTTTTTAGTTACGTACAGATCTACAATAAAAGAAAATAGTTATGCCGCAAATATGTTTCTTTATATTTCTTTAAGAAAAGGATAGACGATAACATTTTAGTTTAATCCTGTCAAATTAAGATACTCCATAGACTTGACAGAACTAAGCTAACATTTTATCTTCTATCCTTTTCTTAATGAAATAGAAAGAAAAAGATGCACTAAACTCAAATTTAGTTTAGTTTGTGAGCAAGGGAATCGGGAAAATACAAGTATTATTTTCTTATTTGTTTAAATATCCTGCAGTATGATTCTGTAACCATATCAAACTGAGCTGAAGTGAGCGTGGATTGAGCTGTCGTTCCCATAGACATATTCTAATGGATATGCCGTACGCGTATAATTTGCAGTAATTTTTTGGTTTGAAAAGAGTGAGAGAGATGGCCTATTATGCTTTCGGTCTAGCACTATCTCTTTCCACATAGATGATTGATGATTTTGAGAGAGACAAATATAGATGAAACTTCGTTTCTCTCTTTCTTTCGAAGTGCCACAATTCTCATCTCTAAGGCATGTCCATTAGTATATACCGATGGACGTTCCAATTAATGCTAGGGGTTGAAACTATCGACTCACTCAATCTAACCTCACTTCACATCACTTTTTACGATGAGATTTTTACAGAATGGATTGGTTTTGTCGGCTGAACATAAGTAGAATAAGCCTATAATGTTCCTTCCGCTGGGATACAGATAGTAGGCCTAGTGCGGGTAGATAGATGGCAAATGTCTATGAGTTTTTGGTTCTAGGTAATGCCTATTTTATTACTGTGTTTTCCTTCACCGTTTTTAGAGCTGTGGTGAAGAAATAATTTACTCGAATTAAAGTCGCTTACTTGCTTCGAACTCAAAAACTACAGCCCGGCCGAATCCGACTGGCCCAAGGCGCCCAGTGGAACAAACCGCCCGGCCCAAGCCACCCAAACCAGTCATTTCAAGAAGGCCATCACTGCAGTCCTGCTTAAGAGTCTTGAACTCGCCAAAAATAAATAAAATATAACAGTCACGAACCCACAAAGCTTCAAGAGCCGTCAAAAATGTTTCACAAAAATAAATATCGGCTCGCGATAATCCAACACGTTCGAACATTACCCACAAAACACTAACAACGCATTTGTATGTATTGCAAAATTCAATAGAATAGCTTATAACACTGCGGACTCATCCCGACCGTTCTTCGGGTTATGAAATTGGATCCAGTGACAATAAAATACATAATTTAGGCCCCCGCCCCACCGTGGGGTGCCAACTTATTGTATTAGACATAGTAAATTCTGCTAAGACGCACGTGCGCACAATTGTGGCCAGAATTGGGTACGAATGTTTCAGACAATGTGGCCTTCCAAGGTTTCGGTTTGCTAAGAATTAGGCTGCAGGTGCGGTGTGAACGGAGCTGTCGGCCTGGGGATAAAATATGTTGCGTATAAACCAGATATTTTATATCTACTATACTATTATATTAACTAAATATTCTATTATATTATACGAAATGTATTTTTTTTTTAATAATTATAAACTAGCGCTTGACCGCAATCCCGCCTGATGGTAAGCAGTGATGCGATCGTTGATGGTAAAGCGCGCTAGTTTATTAAGAGCCTATTCACTCAGAAAAACTGTGCGAATAGGAAGGAAGACGGCAGTTGAGCGAGGTTGTATCTTTGCACTTTAGAGGTAAGTGATTTAACATTATTGTTTCGATATTGTTCGAGAAAACATCTCATTGGCACGTCACTCATACCTATACATCATAAAATCATGTTGCATTTGGCAGTTCCTAATATAAACATCCAAGACACTTATCTAAGATCTGGATTCATAAGCAATAAACATGTAGACAATAGCACCATACATCCATCGCCTCTCCCCCGGGGACACAGCTTGTACAATACCGATTTAATTAAGCAATGTAAAGCGCACTAACGTACCTACTTAATATCGGTATTGACATGGTCGCTTCAAAACGTCGGTGTTCCGGCACAGCTGTTTAATTATCAGCCGCAGTTATAGACGAGTTTTGTAGACAACTTGTCCCGCCAATCCAGTGCTTTGGCAATCTGTGGGAGCGTCTGTTTAAGTGGGGAGCGAGTGACAGAACTTCGGAGTAATATTTTGTTTCTTCAGTAGCAAAATGATAAGTACCTATGAGCTTCGGGAATCATCGTCTATTTTCGCGAAACTCGCGATCATGATGATCTAAAATCTATAGTAGATCTCATGATCTCACATGGTTAAGACGGCTAGTGCAGTGGTGAATTGTGTATGTGAATTAAAATGATTGCATTCGCACCCACTATACTGACAGAGTGATTCTTAGTGAGGGGAAACGTATTTAAAAAAAAATAAAATTATAATAAAAAACAAAAAAAAAAACATGATCGCGAGTTTGTTAGTGGCATGCAAGCACTAACCTTTTTTAAAAGCGCCTACTTTTTCTGGTTTATCTGTAAATCACTACAATAAGACGCCAAGTTTTTTAAGTAAAAGGATCAAACTCATTTGTTTGTCTAGATGAGACTATGATTAGATTTTAAACGGTTTAAATTACGAGAATTCTAATACTGGTCAGTTCGGAATACAAGGTGGCTCGAAATATACAGAATTGCAATGCACACATTTTGCCAATTAAGTCCGCAGAAGTTGTCTTACCTGGAGATCGTAACCAAGTCCCCCAGGTTTTAGATATTATGTTTACGATCACTAAACTAAGTTAGTCATTCAACAATCGTAAAATCCGTGAGTTTAACGTCACCGTGACAAGTTAAGCGTGAAAGTTGGATAAAGACGAGGCCCTATCTAATATTAATAACCTTATGATAACATACACAAATAAATGTATTATACAGTATGTTAAGAAAACCCTGTCCGACCCAAAAGGATAATTAATAAAGGTTAGGTAAACACATGACCAAATATAATATAAAATTTTACGTAATCATCATAGTACCAATACAAATGAATTTTGAAATAATCTTTTTTTCCCGCGAATTAATTCCAACTTCCCCGAAATTTGGTAATTTAAAAAAAGTGACAACACCGATATTATTATGAGCGAATAGCGATGCGACCACGTGCCGCGTGCCCTGCCGCCCGCCGACCGCGGAAGGGTGAACGCACATTTATTAAGTTACCACTTTTTGCGAAATAATATTTATTTTTTTAGGGGGATTTTTTTTAAGTTTATCCCGGTTTTGTATGCATTAGTAGAATCAGTTATCGATACCTAACAACACCTTCACGGGTCGGACAGGGTTGTCTTAACATACTGTATATTTATGTACCTGTTCAGGTTGTTTATCTATTATTGTTCTAATAAACCCATGTTATATCAAACTGTGTTAGATGGATGTCAGTTTGAGCGATAAGCTGATATTTTTTTCTTCTTCTTCAGCCTATTGAGGTCCACTGCTGGAAAGGTCTCCTCAAAGGCTTTCCACAATGACTGGTCTTGCATCACATTGAGATAAATGAGAATATATTATGAAACAAAAAAAAACGAGTGTGCTTATGACCACACGACTGAAGTGAAACTTCTTTCACTCCATCTGTATGTATATATATATGTACAATATATACTTGTATACACATATACATATATTAATTTTCTATAAATATTTAAATTTATTTCATGGTTTCATTGGTAAATTAATATTTTTGCATAGATCTTCTATTTTTATTGAAAAAAAAAAACTCGTTGTAGATCTTGTAGTACCAAGCTCGCGCCACGGGCGCCTCTGTGCTTATATCCCCACTTAACTTCCGTTCGCCTTGCCCGATCACATTTCGTAACGCTTACGTCACGCGTTCGCCAGCTTACTCCCCAAGTCAAGCGTGCGTAAAGAAGTTTCACTTCAAAAATAACTTTATGGACACAGGAAATCTCAATACTGAAGAAGTAGATTTTCATAGAGACATTATAATTTTGGAAAAATAAAAGGCTGTACAAATTGTGGAAACCCCTGACTCCTAAGCTAGGGGGACTCTGTGACGTAGGAGTCAGTGTTATATTGTAGCTTAGTATACAAGAGTGACCCTAAAATAAATGTGTATGTACACAAAACCTATAATAATTATATAAATTTATTTCAATATATGTAATATTGACAGCCATATGAACATCTAGTGGCAGTCGTTATGGGTTGTTGGAACCCTCAAAAGTCCAACAATTGATCTAACTGCAATGGTTCGATATCGCCTTCAGGTTGTAAAGGTCAGACGGTAGTCGCTTCACGGAAAATGTCGAAGTTTCGCCAAAGTCAGTAATTAGACTGGTAAAGCGGACCCCAGACTCCAAAGCTTTGGATGCGACTGGGATTAACGCTGAGATGATGATGATTTCAATATATGTATGTTTGAGTTAAGCCTATAAATAAACTTAACCTAAAACATGTATTGTATGTTTGTAAAAAGAATAGGATGTGTGACGGGTTTTGGTGTGGTGTGATACGGTGTGGCTTGGTGTATAATATGTACTTCTAACCCCCGTTGTAAATCTAAGATTGATAAAAACTTGCTTTGCCAATATTTGACTTCACACCAGGGCAGCTTCTATTGTTGTACAAAGCACAGGTCCGTTCGGGTGTGGAGTACTGCAGCCACACTTGGGCAGGTGCTACTAAGTGTCACCTGGCCACTTTGGATTCAGTGCAGAGGCATGCGAAGAGGCTGATTGGTGACCCTGATTTAACTCGAGTTGGTCTCCAAAGCCTCGAGCACAGGCGCAGAGTAGCCAGCCTTTCGGTGTTCTATAGGATACATTTTGGGGAGTGTGCGAGGGAATTGCATGATTTAATTCCCCCATCTCCGTTCCAGCATCGGATGACCCGTTGTACGGCGAGTTTCCACTCTTATGTTGTTAATACCACTACGATCCGGACGAAGCGTTTCGCCTCCTCTTTTATACCGCGTACATCGAGGGATTGGAACAATTTGCCAGCGGCGGTGTTTCCGTCGGACTACAATTTGAGTGTCTTCAAGGCTAGAGTGAATAGGCTCTTAATAAACTAGTGCACTTTATCATCAACGATTGCGTCACTGCTTACCATCAGGCGGGACTGCGGTCAAGCGCTGGTTTATAAATGAAATAAAAAAAAAAAAGACGTGTGGCACTCGGGGACTGCCGCGGTAAAGCTATTGCATAGCATTTTGTATCAATTTATGCAATTATAATTATTTATTTATTTTATTTATGCAGTATTTTTGTTCTTTGATATTAATTCAAGTTACACTTTTTGAGCGTGGTGACCGGTAAGAAAACAAATTTTTCTTTTATTAAATAAATAAAAAGTTAATATTATTTAAAATATTTTTATTATTTTACAATACATGTGGGTTTTATTACCTTACAGTAGCTGTTGGTTATTCAGGAATATTTATCATTGAAACTATAGGTTTATGATAACTGAAATAAGAAACATAAGTTTGCGACTTAATATCCTCTAAATACCTAGAAAATACCACGTCAATGGTGGTCCCATATTTTGTTGTGGACTTTTGTGGATCATTATTCATTTTCAAATTCAATGTTTTTGATAGAAAAGTTGTCAGTTGTCCACCGCTCTGATTTTTTATCAGCGAAGTTAATGTTGAAATCGCCAGCCAAGATAAGTGGAAATTTATTACCATTTGTTTCAAGTATTTTCGAGCCACTCGAGTTACTCCAGTAAAGTGCGATGAATAAAATGCTCTACCTCGTCCAATTTTGGATTCGGAGAAATGTAAATTGCTACCATAACTATTTGTAGGCCATTTCTAAGTTTGCATAAGCACGCACAAATATCTCCAACAACTGAGCGCCTAACATTAACATCGCTAACGTGTGCAATATTTATTTCAATATTCGGAGTCATAATATTAGTAATATCATTTTTATTTTGGTAAATAGCTATCCCACCTTTTGAAACAGTATCTCGTTTGAACTGAACAATACAATTAAAATTAGGTATTTCAATTGGATTATCATGCGTCATGCAAGTTTCGGTAAGAAGTAACACATTTGTTTGTCTCGTAACTGAATCTTGTAAATCGTATTTATGACTATTTAGACTGGCAGTTGAAAGTCATTATTGAAATGCCATTTCTATTACTAATGAAATCTAATACACTTTGAGCAATCGTCTGAACACTATTTAAAGACAGTCTTTTGAATTCTTGCAACAATTGAAAAAACGGTCGCGTGAGCACTTTTTACTCTATAAAATCACGCGCTTTTATTTAGTAAACAACACTATAAATAATTTAAAAGTCCAATGAAAAATTAGCATGACATTCATCTTAGCTTTTCCGTTAAAAAAAAAGCTATTTTATAAAAACACTACTATATTAATTTGAATAAAAGTACTTAATAATTAATTATATGAAAAGTTTTTAAGGTAGCCATGACAACGTCGATGACGTCTATGACATATCTCTATAGAAGACCTATTTCAGAGAGAAAATTAATCGCAAGTTTAGCACATCGCGACTATCAGTAACATCGCAAGTGTGTAGGACTGAGTTCGCGCCTTGCAATATGCATGCTCTTTTTGAAAATCTATAAATTGTTTTCAAAAGATATAGTCGCACGCACACAAACATACCGTGCCGAAGACTGCCGAACTGAAACGACGTTAGACGATGGGGAGCGTGAGGTTTTTTCGTTACGGAATTTCTGGATTCGGTCCCCGCGCTCAAGGCCCGCGATAGAAGCTATGCAATAGCTTAAAAAATGTCTAAATTCCATGTTATTATTAAGATGGCTGGCATTTTCTATACGAATAACTATGGCATTTTTATACGGTATGTACGGTATTTCTACATAACTTTAATTGCGGTTTTAGTTCAACCACAATTAAACGCTAATTGTTTCCGTTGTCTGCTATACAACGTCAAATTAAAACAGTATCACAGCTTTGTTCTATGATATTTAAATATCGATATTGTTGTTGGGGTTTCTCGCCGTTGACGGTACTCCAGAGTTATTGCAGATAAATGAGTAGGTATCACTAAAATTACTACTTTGAGCCGCACCTGTTTTATTAACAGCGATTCGTCGTGTTCCGGCATGATGTCTGGTGAAACCGTACGGAGGAAGGAACAGAGCAGTTGTGTCGCGATGTGTGCCGGGTACGATGCGCCCAATGTTGTTGTCATGAGTTTGGTCTTAGAGGGTCTCCAGATCAATCTCCCTCTGGCGCAGCATCGTTGGTCGTGTAGTTGGGTTTAACATTGCATCACCTCTCTCAACTACCGTCTTCATTCCTATTCACTAATAATTTAAGTGAATAGGCTTAATAAACTAGCGCGCTTTACTATCAATGTTTGCATCATTGCTTACCATCAGGCAGGATTGCAGTCAAGCACTAGTTAATAATTATTAAAAAAAGTCTTACCTCGTGACGGAGATATAGTTACGACTGAATAACATTAATGTGTTCATTTATAAAATACACCAAAGTTCTTACAAAAATATAATATTACTGGAATAAATAGTAGATTGGTATCCAAGGGCTGTAAGGTATCAATTGCAGCCCGAGATATTTAGGCGTGCTAGCGCAGCGAGGGCGCCTGTAGTTCGAGGGTGCAATTGATGCTTACAACCGAGCTAACTACTGTGCTTTACATCTCGATTGTGAGGTAAGTAGAAATAAGCCGGCATTACAAGAGTAAACAATAATTAAAGTAAAAAAAAATCTATTCTTTTTTCATCTTTTTTTTTTAAATTAAATTTTCAATAAAGATATTGAGCTTCGCTGTTCGATATTTAAAATTGATGACTATTATATTCATACAAAGACAAGGCTGTATAGCGAAACGACATTTTTGTCATTGGGCTGAATGCATGATGTCTATTGCCAGTATGATGGTTAGATATACGCGATCTTTTCGAAAGAGTGAAGAGTTTTTTTTTTATTACTTACCGCCCTAAGGCTTTTCTAACTACATTATTACCATAGAGCGCTAATTGGTAACTTACAAGCCCAATTCGGGGGTAATAAGGACCTACTTACCGAATATGAGAGATGTAAAATATAATAAAACTTAAATGATTTATACAGGCTGTATCTGACATCGTAACGCAAACTTCGCGAAAAGGTTAGACCGCATGCCACTAATAAAATTATGATAGTCATTTATGTCGTTAATGAACGGTTGCGGAATTCACAGCGTTTAAAAAAAGTGTCGGCTCAGCCTTTGAACGTTGCAAGCGTGCCGCCGTGTGGATTTGTAGGTATGAAGTTGATCCCTGATGTGAACTCTATTTTTTCGAGTTTTGTTTTCATTGCGCTTTTTTTGTGTAATTAGCGAATTAATTAATTTTTACTTTAAAATCTTATTGGGTTATAAAAGTATAGCAATTATGAACGATCTAAAGTGAAAAAAACTACATAATTTTTATTTTAAATCATGACAAAGCCGACAAAATTCTACCACTGAGGGGTTCAGAATCATGTACTGGATCCATGGTACTCGTTTGTGCGTCGATGTCAGATACACCCTTTACATACGAACATAAAGTGAAGTTGCTTTAGATAATTTCACTCTGTGTGTTTCGCCTAACACTCCTACACCTATCGCTTCGACACTAACCCCGATCCCCGTGTCAGACTGACCACACAGCTATAAATTCCGACACAATATTTCGATGTCACACCCCATCGAACTTTCAACATGGACACGTTACGTACGTGACATAAACCTTTGTATATTACGATATTTTATTAAGTTTGTATCGACTCAGTTTAGATGTTGGGTGCAACATTGGTGGCAGCTGGAGTAGATTATTGTTGGTATCATTAAAATAGGACGTTGAATTGATTTCGGCTAAGTAGATTGCTGTTATAGGTAGTGCTATAGATACTGGTATTAATTGTCTTCGGTTAGACTAAAAGCTGACCTCAATATAGTTTTGAAAAGGCTAAGCATCTGCCTACTATGGAATGAATTTTCATTTGTAGTGGGTACTTATCTTATTTTTAATACTATATTAAAGGTAAGAAAAGTCACCACTACAAATGTAAATTTATTCCATTCATAAATTATTTCAATTACTATTGGTTACGACAGTTTCCTCCTAATCGCCTTAAAGTAATCCAGAAAAGAAGCAATATTCGCAAATAATATCACATAAATATACAGTATGTTACGAAAACCCTGTCCGACCCATAAGGATAATAGAGGTTAGGTAAACACATGACCAAATATAATATAAAATTTTACGTATTCATCATAGTACCAATACAAATGAATTTTGAAATAATCTTTTTTTCCAACGAATGAATTCCAATTTCCCCGAAATTTGGTAATTTTTAAAAAGTGACAACACCGGTATTATTATGAGCGAATAGCGATGCGGCCACGTGCCGCGTGTCCTGCCGCCCGCCCCCCGCGGTCGGCAGGCGAAGGGTGGTCAACGCACATTTAATAAGTTACCTCCTTTTGCGAAATAATATTTATTTTTTTTAGGGGGATTTTTTTTTTAAGTAAAGCCCGGTTTTGTATGCATTAGTAGAATCAGTTATCGATACCTAACAACACCTTCACGGGTCGGACAGGGTTTTCGTAACATACTGTATAAAAACAGTTAACAATAGAATCCGTTTCAATCCGTGTATCCTTCAAAGAATTCCTGAAAATACTCGTATTCTAAAAAAACGCTGACAAACATCTGTAATTTTTTCCTATTACTCGAGAATATTAACAAGTTTCTTTTGTAAGACCTTCCTACCCCACTCCACAAAGCTACAGTATCTCACAGATAGCCAGCCAGTTGATAATACAGGGTGTAAAATTACAACAGCCAAGATAACCGGGGGTAATTTATCATAATGACGTCTGTATTTTTTTAGCTCGGAACAGCGCCCCCTAACGGCGACCCCGTACTAAATCACGACCAAGAGACAAGAATTATCATATAACTCAAGATAATAAGAAATATAACCGCAGCATTTTTTTTATATTTATTTATGTCTCTGATAGCGCATTTTTTGAAATCAGTAAGAAATGTTTGTAAAGCTCTGAAATTCCAATATCCTTCGGTTACTTTATCATAATAACTAACTTAACAATTTCAAACATTGACTTAAAACTTGAACGCGGCCTCACTCGATATCTGCGCAGTGCAAATATATTTGTATGCACGAATATAAATTTTTGCACTGGCCTGGTGATGCCTCGGAAAGCACGTTAAGCCGTCGTTGGTCCCGGTTGCCATACGAACATCTAATGGCAGTCATTACGGGTTGTTGGACCCCTCAAAAGTTCCACAATTGGTCTAACTGCAATGCTTCGATATCGCCTTCGGGTTGTGGAGGTCAGATGGCAGTCGCTTCACGTAAAATATCAAAGTTTAGCCAAAATCAGCAATTAGACTGGTAAAGCGGATCCCAGACTCCAAAGCTGAAAAAGCTGGTATTAATGCTGAGATGATGATGGTGACTCAACAAAAAGCTACTTCAGCTTGCTTATTCAATAACCAATGTTAACAACTTTGGTTCTCTGCCAGACCACCTAGTTCCGGATTCTATCCCTCAGAGATTCCAAGGATAGCTCGTTCGATAGCTTTCTGAGCGACCTTGCATTATAGACCAGTTGTATCTTTCTGCTACACATGTCATCGCCTTTATAGAATAATGCATGTGTCTCAAAATCATGTTTTCGGCGTAATAATCCTTTTTATTTAATCACTTAATTACTTAGCATCTAGGTGACAAGAAATTATATGTCACTAGTGACTGCTGATAAATTACTCTCTAATTATAATCAGTTTTCTTCAAAATAAGAGGTCTCTTTCTAATAGTCGGGCAATGTCATTTTATTTGTCTCAAAAGAGGAAATATTACGTATTAATATCATGTAATTATTAAGTAATAAACTGAAGTTAATCAGATGTAAACAGTAGATTCTCGTACAGATATTATCACCAAATTAACGTCATTAGTAAAGGTAATTATCATTGAATTGATTGTCATACAGTATTGATGTTCAAATTAATCGTATTACTTAATTGTAGTACATATATTTATCTCGTATAGAAGTGGGAACTTGCTATATTTAGTATATAATATATTGTGTATGTGTGTGTTTTGGTCTGTTCCGCGTATTGGTATAAATTACATAGATGAAGATAAGTATAAGTATGCTTAGTTATCTTCCATATGCTAGTGCAATTTGAAATTACTCTTAAACCGTAGCTAGCATAAGATTAATTTGAAAATAGAACTGGAATAAGTTCTTAACATACAAATATTAACTGGGACAAAAAAAACATTTTTCAATTTTTGTGTACATTAATATTGCATTACCTTAGGTACAATAGATTTATCCCTGTCCCCTAAACAGGCTAGGTCTGTATCTTAAATTGTATTTGTTACTTTATTTATTTATTTAATCTTTCGCACATGAAATGTACAGAGGCGGATTTAATGCCTTAGGCATTCTCTACCAGTCAACCATAGGTGGTGAAGAGATAAGATGGTAGGTGCTTTAGTTTGAAAAAAAAAATTGTAAAGAAAGATAAAAAAAACCTCTTAATACTATTAAAAAAAATACTTAAATAAGCTAAATATACATACATACTATTACCAAAATATATACTTATAATATATACATACAAAACTAAAATTTAGGAGAGAAATGTAGCAATAACTCTACCCTAATTGTTGCGAAAATAACTCTGCAATTTCCGTTTAAATGCAAACCGACTGGCGGCCATCCTGCTATCAAGAGGAAGCGCATTCCACAGAAGAATGGATTGAATATGAAATGAAGAATGAACAAAGTCAGACGTATGCGAAGGACAGAGTAAGAGGAGATTGTTAGAAGAACGCAGACTCTTAGTGTGAGAAGAACATAAATATTGGAAGTGAGTCACAAGATAAGAAGGAGGAGTGGGTGATTTAAGAAGGGAGAAAAGCGTGGTCAAGGCGCGCAAATTTCTTCTCTGACGAATGGGCATCCATTTCAGTTCAGATCTGTAGCTCGATATATGGTCATATTTCTTTAGATTAAATATTAACCGGATCCCATTGTTGAGCAACCTATCAAAAAAAAAAAAAAAATTATAGTTTAAAGACTTCATAAGCGAAGGTTCAAAATTTCAATCCCATAATTCACAGCTTACGTAACGAATGGCGGCAACCGGACAAAATGAAGAAGGTACTTAGTTACGAAATATTACGAGAAGAGAAGCGGTCCATCGCAGTCAGTCGTGTAATAGGGCGACAAGTCAACTATTATGAGAAACTTTGTTGCGTGGAGACGAGAATAAACATGTGTTAGATATGGATATGTTATGAAATTACGTCGTGTTGTCAGATTTTTTTTTTATAATTATAAACTAGTGCTTGAACACAATCCCGCCTGGTGGTAAGCACTGATGCAATCATTGATGGTAAAGCGCGCTAGTTTATTATAGCCTATTCACTCAAAAAACTGTCTGAATAGGAAGGAAGACGGCAGTTGAGCGAGGTGATGCAATGTTAAACCCAACAAAACGACCAACGACGCTGAGCCAGAGGGAGATTGCTCTGGAGACTCTCCACGACCAAACTCCCGATACAACAACATTTGGCGCATCGTACCCGGCACACATTGCAACACAACTGCTCAGATCCGTCCTCCGTCAGGTTTCACCAGACATCAGAATTATCCAAGATCTTGTTGCAAGGGTGGGTTGTTACTGTCACGGCCGCGGGTTATTCCAAAGAGATATCGTGGACCCTGGCGCACAGGCAAGTGAAGGAACAGGGTGGGTTATAGTCAGAAAAAGTCTGACACACCCGTCTCAGAGCGGGAGAGGTCATTTGATGATTTCTTAACCACATAATTGTTAAAACGGACTCTACACAATGTAATGCCTACCATCAGTGGGATTATTTGATAGGTGACCAAACATTTCCTACGGGGTAATTACACTATTAGCATCATTGGCTTTCATTTTTACAGTTACACAATATTCATTGCGTTATTTACGTTATTGAGTAGACAATTTTTTCGAGAAAATGTAGCAATACATTTGCAATATCTTTCAAAATGATTCAGATCGGGATTAAAAATGTGTTTAACTCTCCACGGAGCTCCACAACGGATTGTGACTTCTAGAACGCAGTCATAGGCCAAATTATGTTCAAGACAAAATCGATTCTTTATTTATTTCTTTCATAATCATTTTTTTCACTTTTAATTAAGACTTTTGGTCACGATGAGACCAAAAGGCTATTCTCATTTCAACATGTCAAGCTACGCATCTCATAAAATATTTGGCCTCTAAAACCTTAAGAATAAATCGTATTTTTTGTTTATACGTAACTGTAAAGTTTAGGCAAGTATATAAAGCAAATTTTACATTGACGTTGTTAGCCTTCTGCGTATTTACTCGTTAAATATTCAAGTAAAGTATTGAATAGTTGTTCGCCTAAAAGCGCGAAAGTATCAGCAACATCCTTTCAGGAAACCTCGGTTAACTATAGTATACACAATATGTAAAGATAACCCCGTCCGACCCATAATGATAATAAAGGTTAGGTAAATACATGACCAAATAAAATAAGAAATTTTACGTAACCATCATAGTAACAATACTAATGAGTTTTAAAATAATCTTTTTTCTCTGCGAATTAATTCCAACTTCCTCAAAATTTGCTATTTTTTTTTAAAAGTGTATACACCTTTTTTGAAGGTATTATTATGAACTATGCGACCACGTGCTGCGTATCCTGCCCCTCTCGCCCGCGCATGTTTTGCCTGCCGCACATGTATTAAGTTACCTCCTTTCGCGAAATAGTCTGAATGTACCTAAATACAAGAAAGAAACATCCATCAAAGGGTCGGGCCCAGCATCTTTAACACAAGTTGTCTTGGCAACTTAGCAAGGGTGCTGGTGTCGCTACACTATTGTTTACTATGTGTTTCAATGTACTGTAAAATTTGATGCAATTAAAAAATTAATATTTATTTTTAAGGGGATTTTTTTTGAGTTTAGCCCAGATTTGTAGGCATTAGTAGAATCAGTTATCGATACCTAACAATACCTTCACGGATCGGACAACGTTTTCTTTACATATTGTATAAGTACTTATATTTTCCCTGACAAGTAAAACAACGTCATATCCAAATTGCTTTCGTAGTTCCTCCATCCTCTTACCGAGAGGTTCTTCATTACACCTTCGCGTAGACGAGGTAATTGCAGGGCCGACACACGCGAGCATAACCTCTTAATTTATTGAACGAAAATAATGAAATTCTTGAGCAAAGTTTATTGCGTGAGACAGCCCTGTTTTGCGCTAACAATTTTGGCCTCTCCTCTAGAAGGGGCTAAAGTACTCTAATCGTTTCTTTAATTATTTCTGAATTAATGTTTAGTCTCATCTTTCAGCTTTCATTTGGTTATATATCTAGATATATTTAGCCTGTTTAGTTTTCTTGACAATTAGGATAGAGTTTTGACGTTATACGAGTATTTTGTGTTTTATAAATGTGTCACGACGGTTCTAATTCCATCTATTAAGCTGGAATAGGGTAGTTGACTAAAAAAAACTAATTAGTCCGCCAGTCCGATTTCCAAAAAATACTAGACATGTATTTTTTCTTTTTTCATATAAACAAAAAATGATGAGACACAGTGCGTTCAAAACTCGTGTGACGTCACTGCACGCTACACTTTTTAGCGAGCAGTGACGTCACCAGCCACCAGTCCTGATCCTTGATGCCTTTTATATTTGTCAATTTTTATTGATTTGATAAAACAAAATATACGTATCCAATATTTTTCTATAACCTGAATGTCGGACTAAATAGAATCATTTTTTTTATACAGGAAACATCACTATTGGTCTATAAAGCTTTGTTTATACAAATAAATAAAATTAACGTGTCTGTTTGTAATGATAAATATCAGCTATTAACTTACACCTTATTCATATATGTTGCTTAAAGTTAACTAGTGATTAGCGATTTTTTATCCACACACTTTTGACCTTTTAACGTCTTCAACTTTTATCATTACCACCACCACCATAAATAAACACCACCGTGTTTATTCATAAACGATAACTAAAGTTAAGTGACGTGCAAACATCTGAAATGTACATATGGTTAAACAATCGCTTATCACTAGTTAACTTCAAGCAACGTTTATGAGTAAGGGGTTTAACGTTTACGATTGACGAATTTGACGACACGATTGACGCAGTGGCTGGCTGACTGTTGCGGTACGTGTTGCGGGTTCGATTCCCACACAGAACAATTATTTGTATGGCCTACAATTAATTGTTGGGGGTCTGGCTGTTTGTGTATGTGACTTTATGTTTGTAAACGCACCCACGATACAGGAGAAATTCCTAGTGTGGGCAAGGTTATTTAAAAAAAAAACACGATATATTTAAAAAAAAATGTCTCTTTGTTCCGGCTAATCTTTGAAACGGCTGAATGGATTATGACAAGACTTTCACTTTGGTCCTAAGTAACAATTCATTTGACTCGCTATGTTTTGTAGCGTCGACAAATTGAAGGTTATTTAATTGTTAATTATTAAAATTAAGTTATAAATAAGTAATAAATTAAGTATTTAGAGATTCTGTAACGCAGTTTAGAATAATGAATATAAAAGTTGACAGTAATTAGGAATAATCGAAGCGCAAGTCAACGACTTACTTTTAAAACACCATAATTATGCGTATTGCAGCTGTAAGTAATATATTTTTTACGAGCATAGTTCAGTCATCATTAATATACCTAATTCAAACCTAAAATGTTTCTCAACTTTTTAGTGGTTTAGTAACCTGACAAATCAGAACCATATCAAAAAAGTGTTTTTTTTTTTTATATATATATAAATTAGCGCTTGACTGCAATCCCGCCTGTTTGTAAGCAGTGATGAAATCGTTGATGGTAAAGCGCGCTAGTTTATTAAGCCCATTCATTTAAAAAAAACTTAGTGAATAGGAAGGACGATGGACGTTGAGCGAGGTGGTGCAATGTTAAACCCAACAACACGACTAACGATGCTGCGCCAGAGGGAGATTGATGTGGAGATCCTCCACGATCAAACTCCCGACACAACAACATTTGACGCATCGTTCCCGGCACACATCGCAACACAACTGCTCAGTCCCATCCTCCGTACGGCTTCACCAGACATCATGCCGGAACACGACGAATCGCTTGGCGGCAAGGCTTTGTCTGGTGGGTGGTAACTTCTACCGGCCGGCGATGTTATGGCCTACCACCGAGAATTTTTTTAAATAAAATATTATTATAAAAATATTTTAAACGAACGATATTATTAAAATATTATTATTATTATATAGACGTTGTAAGGCAACTAACTATTAGCAGAAATGACTAACTAAACATACAAATAAGTACAAAAAATATTTTGATATTGGTCACTTTGGCGATGAGGTACTCGTAATATGTCGTTATCATCGGAAAATATGCCCAGAAAACTGGCACCATTGCCACCTTTAATGGCAATGATAATTCTTTGGCCGAAGAACGACGCAGTCTCATTCAAGTCATCACAGCCATCGATTGTCATTTAATATTATTTTGGTAAAACGATCTTAAATTAACTCTCGGACCCCCAGGGGCTTACAAACTATAAGTTGAGAAACTTTGACCTAGACTACGTTAATACTGGTATATGACCTAAATAAATGAATGCCAGTGCACCTGTGCCATGCTCAGAATTCACGATCATTTTAAGTGTCGGTCTGTCTTATTAGTTCAACACATAAGGATGAATAGGAGTTACAAATAGGGCATAAAGATGAAGTTAAGCTTAAAGTCTTAGCTTGCTCTCTTTGATTGATTTGATGATCAACAATAAATTTATTGGTCTCTTATATAAATATGTAATTTATTTTAGGTAAAGTCTAATATTAATGTTCAAATTAAAAATCCCAAATGTTTCAAATTCATGTTATTTTTTGTTAAAGAAATAATAACTATATTTTAATGATGATTAAGTGGATTTTAGAGTGAATGCCTAGTACTGTTGAAAAAGTTACTTTTTTTTTGTAATTACAAACTAGTGTTTGACCGCAATCCCGCCTGTTAATAAGTAGTGATGCAATCGTTGATGGTAAAGCGCGCTACTTTATTAAGAGCATATTCACTCTAGCCTTAAAGACACTCAAATTGTAGTCAGACTCAAGTCAAGACTTTGTCTGGTGGTGGTTTTTTAAACTCACATACTCAAACAGCCAGACCCATAACAACTTCTTTAGGTCATACATTTTTTCCGTGCGGTAATCAACCCGCGACACACAGCGCAGCAATTAATCGCTTAACCACTCCGTCAAACGTGCCGTCAATATTAAAAAATAATATAATCATTTAGCAACTTTCAACCCATTCAGGAATTAAAAATTAAATTAATCCTTTGAAATTTTTCAAGAGCACTCAATCTCTTGACACTCCACAATGATTAATAAATCCATTTACAATACAAATCTTAATTACAAAAAAAGAAAAGAAAAACAGAGGCTGAATATAAAAAGAGGGTGCCTATGATTTTAATTTTCAATGAATCAATTAATTTGATGCGAAGTGTCTTGGCAACTTTTGCACTTCTCCCCACCCCGAGTGTTGCAGTTATTTCGATCCTTAAAACGACTTATCATCAAAATTTACTGTTTGTTCCGCTGAAACTTCGATTTTTTGGGGATATGGTCCAAGTTAGAAGATCCAAAGTATTAGTTTTTGTTAATAATATCTACAGTGGATAAAGTTATAATCATGATTATCATCATCATTTCAGCCGAAAGATGTCCGTTGGACATAGGCCAAACTTATAGTTACGGTTATATTTGCATTGTCTGATAGCTCTATTTCGGAAAAAAAATGACTAAAAACTTTTCAAATAAAGATATCAGATGATTAAAAAATCAGCTCTTAATAAAAATAAATACAATGTGTAATATAAAGGGTATATATATACATACATACCAAGAGCATGGCATGTTTACATGATATCAAACGATATCGGAAGGGTTTCAACTCAAAATAAAATAATACTGAAAAAATTCATACCGTATTTTCGGTTTCGTGTGTTTGTTAAATTCAAATCATAACAAACGTGGCATCACACTCTACATACGTTAATAACTAAATAATCGTTACACGTCACGTTACTTGCCAAAATTACGATAAATGTCTTCAATAATTCTGTGCGCCTAGTACGGTAGTAGCCTATCACCGGCGGTGTTTTTTTTTTTATCATAACTTCCTAACATAAAGAGATAGGATTAAAAATACCTTCCAATATCGTTTGATATCGGCCAAAGAAGCCGTGTCCTTGGTTTGTATATACACTATACGTTACATGTTGCATGATATCGTAACCTAACTAAAACTGTTACATAACAAACTAAATTATGGTGTCAAAATATTCCTCTGGCTCCTGTCAAATAGTGCCCAGAAGACCGGCAGCATAGCACGTTATAGGCAATACTTAGTCTCTCGCCAGATTTCTAATTAGTTCGAATTTGAAATTGCTCTAGAGATTGATTAGTTTGAGTAGCCTTTTCCTAATAATATTGATGTCGGCTTACAGTCAAGCCGGATATAGCCTAATACCAATATTTAACATGGAGCATCTGACTTCTACAACTGCTCCTATTAACACGTAGGCTGGTCTCGGTGCCATGTAATGACGTTTTAATGCCACGTAGAGGTCAGTATAAGAAAGACGGAGCTATACATAACCGATAGCTCCATCCCTTATTCGCACTAGAATCATGATGGCATTAATACTTTGTAATACAGCCCCGATAAGAGACAAAACTAAAAGTTTAATCGAGCTATAAATCTTTTAAAGGCGGAGGTCGATTGACGACCTTGTTAAAAGCCGCAGAAAACCGTTGCATGCAAGAAGCAAGGAACTGGTCGAAATGCAAGTGCTTGGAGGAGGTATGTCCAGCAGTGGATGTCTTTCAGCTGAAATCATAAGGAATGATGGTTGCATTCTTCAGTTGTAGGTCGTAGATTCGAACCTCAGCAGGTGCTTTACTTTGTGTAAATATTTTCATCACCACTGCTCTTAAAGCGTCGAAGGAAAACATCGTGTGGAAACCGATATGTCCTAGAGGCAAGACTTCGAAGACCTGTGACATCCACCAACCCCGCATTGAGCCTATTCACTTAAAACAAAAACCTTAGTGAATAGGAAGGAAGACGGCAGTTGAGCAAGGTGGTACAATACCCAACACCCTATATACTATTAAACCCAACAACACGACTAAGAGGAGGAGATTGATGTGGAGACCCTCCACGACCAAACTCCCAACACAACAACATTTGACGCATCGTACCCGGCACACATCGCAACACAACTGCTCAGACCCGTCCTCCGTACGGCTTCACCAGACATCGTGCCGGTACACGACGAATCGCTTGGGAGCAAGACTTTGTCTGGTGGGTGGTAACTTCTGCCAGCAGCCGATGTTATGGCCTACCACCGAGGAAAATTGAAATTTGCGGCCTAGTTCCTCTCACCGAGACGTAGCCTGTGTCCCAGGAGTGGAACATTATATGCTGATTGTGTTAAGTACGTAAGTTTTAATAAATCGATAAAACCCTACTTTAGTTTTATCGATTATCTATAATTCGCTTAAATCTCATGACTTGTCACACATATCAGGCATCTTCTCCCCTCAGCTGCTCGGTATTTCGCTTAGACATGATTGTTAAGAAGAAATTTTAATTAAGCTTACATTTCTAAATATTCTTCAGCGCTTAATAACGTCTGTGACGATTCAGTGTCTCACAAAATTATCATACGAAATCTGATTGTTACACATTTAACTTTAAGTGAGTTTTAGTAAAATATTTGATTTTAATGGGCCGATCATTCTAACACGATGCAGCTGAGTACTTACAGCTGACTATTTTACATAAATCTACTGTCTATTTAATCTCCACAACCCAGGTAGGTCCCGTAGAAGCCTAAAAATCTGACAGAATGCTTGTCAGATTTTTGCTGGCTTCTGACAACCGTAATTAACAATCACCAAAGATCCAAGAATAAAAGCCAGGACCAAAGGCTTAACGTGCTCACCGAGTGCTATAATGTCTGTCTCAATAGCCGTCTATAGTAAGGTTTTGTTTAAAATCAATTTTAGGTTTTGCCGTCGCGCGAAACATAACCAATCCGTTTAAAAAAAAAATCGTTAGAGGTTAGTCAAGCGGTCCCTTCGTCGGTGGCGGGATCGACTTACTGGCTAATTCAATCAACGATTAGATTATATTGATTTCAACTTTCTCATATGATACAGTTATAATTAAGTAGGTAGGTACACTTATTTATTCAATTATATTATGTGTCTACTGAAGTCGTGGTGGCCTAGTGGTCAAAACACCAGTCTCTCAAGTATGAGTGTGTGGGTTCGATTTCAGGTCAGGCAAGTACCAATGTAACTTTTCTAAGTTACATGTACTTTCTAAGTATATCTTGGACACCAATGACTTATAAGGTGAAGGAAAACATCTTGATGAAACCTGGACTTTAAGTCTGAAATGGCCAACCCGCAATGAATAAGCGTGGTGATTACACTCAATCCTTCTCTGTATCTACTGCTGGGTTCCATGCGTCCTCTTTGTGAGAGGGAGCGCCAATGGAGTCCAGTAGGACTGTTGCCTACCAACACCCTCATTGCGTGACACATTATTAATATCAGATGGAATCATTTTGAAGCTTATTGCTAATCATTGAAATGAAATGAAATCGTTTATTAAGCAAGTAGGATCACCGATCACCTTTACACGCCATGTTTTTTTTTGACTAGATGAAGCCGGCATTTCGTAACTGACTAGCTCTGAGAAGAAATAGCCGAAACAAACTCAGGGATCATCATCTTTTTTCAAGTCCAGACATTAAAAATGAGAATGTTTACAATAATTTACTTGATTAACAATGTTTAACAAAGCGACCAGCTCAGTCCCAAGCTTTTTTGTCTTCTAAATAATCTGTGATTTTATAATACCCCTTTTTGCAAAGTTTGGCCTTTATATAGTTTTTAAATCGTTTAATGGGTAAGTTTCGAATGTCCATTGGAAGCTTGTTGTAAAAGTGTATACATTGACCCATGGACGAGTTGCCTACTCTGTGGAGACGAGTGTGATGTACAGCAAGATTGTGTTTGTTCCTGGTATTTATAATATTATGAATATCGCTTATTTTCTTAAAATCCGATATATTTTTATGTACATACATAAGATTTTCAAATATATACTGTGAAGCTACAGTCAGAATGTCCACCTCTCTGAATTTCAAGGACCAATGTTGTAAATGGCTCGAACAGCCCTTTTCTGTAAAACAAAGATGGTATTGATGTCCGCACAAGTTCCCCAGAGAAGAATCCCATAAGTCATAAGACTATGAAAATAAATAAAATATACAATTCTGGCTGTATCCACATCAGTATCATTATTTATTATGTTCCAAAAATGTGTCTGATCAACAAAGTAAATAATGTAATTAAACAAACAAACTGTCGAAATGCATTCCACTGTTACTGATAGTGTTGCGTGATTACCCTGCTGGGCGGCGGTTTGTTCGTAAGAGATACCGTGGACCCTAGCAGTGGCAAATAAGGAATACGAGTGAGTTTCAGTTAGTGAAAGTCTGTCACGTCTTTCTGCTCTGCTTAGCAAGGGAGAGGTCATTTGATTTTGATTTCCCATACTTAAAAAGGGTGGTCGATTTCAGATTATATCGTCGATGTGTAGGTTAGGTTAAGTTTTTCGGCATTTTGGTTTCAAAATGATGTTTTTGTTAACTATCTATAGGGTATAGTTAGCCTATAATATTGGGACACAGGAGTCTTCGAGGTGAAAAGCAGTAGGTCAAGATCTACCACCGGGGGTAGCGTAGAATTGGGAAGACCCGGTACCCCGGAACGGCAGGTGACTAACGCATAGGTGGTTTTTATCCGGTAAGAGTTCAGCACACCCCTCCGCGTCCCTGAGTGGAGTATCCTCCACTCAGGGACGCGGAGGGGTGTGCTGAACTGAAAATCCTCATGGACGATAGTCATTTTACTTCCTTCGAAAAAACAAAAAAAAGAAAAGGGGTCGAGACGTCCACGCGTCCACGCGGGCTTAGTGCGTATTGAGTTCTAAGGCACACCGGTTTCCCGATGACTCTTTCTGCCTTGGTTGTTAAAGCACTTGGCAAAGTAAATTACTAGCACTTGAATTTAACAAAAATCTCATAAAGGGGTCACAGGAACTACTGTGATAAATGACTGAAAAATGAGGCAGTAATTAGTCAGCAATCTATCACAATCAACGTTAATTTGAGAAGCGGGTTCAAACTCTTTTTCAATTAAATGTTCAACATTTTTTGAAGAGAGTTTTTTCGCTTTAGTTAGCTTTTTTGTCCACAAAGAAAGGTTTATTACTTGAGAAAATTCGATAATTCTTACGGTACTTGTTATTCTTTGTTGACTTAATTAATTGGTTTGCGGTTCGGTTAAATTAAAACATTGTTTATAATAGACTGCTGAAGAATTGTTTTAATTGGAAAGCCTACACTTGCGTTTGACAGGTTTAGGATTGCTAAGGTAGTATTTTTTTTATTTAACATACCCAGAGTAAATGAATCTAAGGTCTATTTTCTCTTGTAATATTTTAATAGTCGGTCGGTCGAAATAAAAAAAATTCTTATTATATTTTATAATATTAATGGTAAAGGGCGCTAGTATATTAACAGCCTATTCACTCAAAAAAACTGAGTGAATAGGAAGAAAGACGACAGTTGAGCGAGGTGATGCAATGACGACCAACGATGTTCGCATCATACCCGGCACACATTGCAATACAAATGCTCAGACCCGTCCTCCGTACGGCTGCTGGAACACGACGAATCGTTTGGAGGCAAGACTTATCGGTGGTAACTTCTGCCGGCAGCCGATGTTATGGCCTACCACCGAGAATAAAACTAATGACTATAAGACTTTTGATTTACTTCATAGACTTCACGCATCACATTCCATCAGGCGTGATCGAGCCCACTCAACGATAAAATAAATTTAGATTACACAGTTTGTTATATATAACGTGTACCTATACAGCAGAACGTATCTTAAAAAATCTATTTCTAAAAATAAAACACAGTTACGTTCGTTACACCATTTTTATGTCAAGAAAAACCGTTTTTATGATTATTGATTATTGGATTTGTCTCCAACTTGACTAGCAGAATAACTTTTAAAACACGGGAAAATAAAGACAGCAAAATAATGAGGACAATTAACTTTCTCATACATACATTCGTTTTTAGGGTTCCGTAGCCAAATGGCAAAAAACGGAACCCTTATAGATTCGTCATGTCCGTCTGTCCGTCCGTATGTCACAGCCATTTTTTTCGGAAACTATAAGAGCTATAGTATACTGTTGAAACTTGGTAGGTAGATGTATTCTGTGAACCGCATTAAGATTTTAATGCAAAAATAAATAATAATAAATCTTGGGGTTCCCCATACTTAGAACTAAAACTCATTTTTTTTGGATCAAAATCGTACTTGTGGGTATCTGTGGATAGGTCTTCAAAAATGATATCGAGGTTTTTAAAATATTTTTTTTCTAAACCGAATAGTTTAAGTGACAGACACTTCCAAAGTGGTAACCCCTTTCCCCCTTCTAACTTCTAAAATAAGAAAATGAAAAATCTAAAAAGAACATATGATGTAGATTACTATAAAAACTACCAATGAAAATTGTTTTAAACGAGATCTAGTAAGTATTTTTTTAATACCTCGTAAATCGTAAGCCGCTTATGACTGCGTAATCTTTCATACAAATAATTAAAATCCTTTAATTTCATAAATCAATGATACGGAACCCTTTGTGCGAGAGTCCGACATGCACTTGGCCGGTTTTTATAGATTACTAGCGACCGCCCGCGACGTGTGGAGTTAGTTATTTGAACATTTTATTTCAACCCTAAAAGAGTCGATTTCTAGAGATAGATTATTACTATTTAGATAGTAATATACAGCATACATTTTAAATTTTTCATAAATGTTCCCCTAATCTTGGTCGCAGCGTGATAATATATAGCCTAAGGCTTTCCTGGATTAATGGGCTATCCTAGATTAGCGCGTTCAACCAAACAAACTCTTCAGCTTTATATATTACTAAAGTATTAGTAAGTACAATTACCGATTAAGCAATACTTTTTTATATTATTTGGAACCTTTTTTTATAACATTATTGTTTTTTATATGTTTTCTTTTTTATTATGAAAATTACATATCAAATTATAAAAAAAAAATTGCTAATTTCGAGTCTATTCGTTTTTTAAATATTCAACGAATTAATTAATTTAAAGATTCGGACAGCAATATCTGGTCCATAAGTATGGAGTATAGATGAGCTGGTACGAAGATTTGCCGAGTCTGCTAGTTACATTTCAATTTACCAAAAAATTACCACGATAATTCAAAACTGTTTATACTAAATTATTTAAATCGCTACGACTAAAGTAAATATCTACTTTCACGCTATAGCACGCTATAGAACACTCCTTCTATATTTACACTTACTTTGCAAAATCCTTTAAAAAATACATGCGTTGAAGTTTCACAACTTTTCTCTCTTAGACCGTATCTAAACAAAGACCGATCCAATATATACCAATAGTCAGTGCATTCACCAGTCTTGTCTAGACCAATTCCTTCACGTAAATAAGTCTAACATTTTTGTCCGGTTGAGCCTTTCTGAAGAGAATGACAAAATACCTTTATTGGAAAAAAGATTTTATTTTTCGGCATTCATTTGTGTCTTTTTTTTTGTCATCCGTGACTATACATATGTGGAGAATAAGCCGTAGTATTTACGGTAAAAAAAAACGTGTGCAGATAAAAGGCACTCTTAAGACTAATTTCAATTTATTTATTTAAGATAACTGAGACCCACTGTGTTAGTAACAATAATCTTAACCTATGTTAGTAACTAATACCTAATTAATACAAACTTACACACAATTAACACACTCCACCCCTGCTCAGTATGCTCACTGGTCTCGCAACACATGGAGTTCAGTGAACCTACTGAGCAGAACGGTGTCGGTTCTGTTGCCAATCATCCTCAGAACACTATTCGGGCTCCTCCGTACTCGTCGCACCAACACCACCGACGCAACTTTTTTACGCATAATTGCATAGAAGTCATCTACGCTGGCGTCTGCAAACATACCGGATGCACTGCAATAACGAAGGAGCCGAAACAGGACTCTGAACACATTATTATATTGGACGCGGAAGGCATTGTAGGCTTTCTGGGCAAAGTTCGCCCACAGGCTGCCCGTGTAGAACGTCTGGCAGAATGCCTTGAACATAGTTACTTTTACAGGAGCACTACTCCTAGCAAACCTGCGTGCCAACATATTACTACGCACCGACATTGCCCTGCGCTCCCTCTCAATATCCAAATCGTCACACAATTTTTCATTAAGCATGTGTCCCATATATTTAAACTGTGCAACACGATCCAAAGGTACACCATTAAGTAATATAGGTGGTATAAGGATATCGCTTTTATATTTACATTTAAATAGCATGAACTCGGTTTACTTTCATTGTACCTCAGACCATGCTCCACAGCATACTCCTCGCATACCTTTAACAGCTGCCTGAGGCCACGGTCTTAACGGTGTTGAGCGGTGGTGGCCTATTGGTATCTGCTGCAATTTACAAGTTGAAGGACATAAAAAACTCTAGGTCCAGTCCAGTCTTTAGGTCCAGTTTACTTTGTGTGAATATTTCCATCACCACTACTTTCAAGTCGGTAAAAGAAAACATCGTGAGGAAACTGGCATGTCCTAGAGGCAAAAACCTCAGACACATGTGCCATCTACCAACCCGTACTGGGCCCGCTTGGTAGATTATGGCCCACTCCCTCTTATCGAAAGGAGGTCCCACGAGTGGGAACATTATACGCTGATTATGACTAAGAAAGGAGGACGGATCGAGGGTGGGTGGTAACTGGTGTTATGGCTTACCACCGCGAACGTGGCACCTATTGTGTAGGAATTAAAGTTGTTTCTTGGAAAAAAACAATCGCAAATGCAAATTACGTAAATTTTCCTTAACTCTTCAGACATTACATTCGTGATGATACATTCAAGAGAAGAGAACACCCTTCTTTCAGTTCATTATTATCCTATATATGAATACAGGATAATAATACGTCTTCACAATTGAACTGAAAGAAGGGTGTTTTCACTGGAATACTCTCGGCATCATTGAAATATATAACATAGGAAAAGTCTTAGAGCTAAACATTTTCATCAAATAACCTATTGCAAGGATATCTTTCTGAAATTGCTTGTTTCGATAAACTGGCCCATTGTGTTGTCAATAGTTCCATCATACCTACGTATTGTACTGAATCTTCAGAGTAACCTAACAATCCCTTATTCATTTACAAGTATTTCAGAGCAAATAAAATAGAAACTATAATATATTTTTTCTCACAATCGTCGGATTGTGACCGATTCCGACTTATTTAGGTGTGTATTCTTGTCACCAGGAATTTCCCCTGTGTCGTGCGTACGTCTACAAACATATAAATTCACATAGACAAACAGCCAGACCCGGAACAACTACTTGTACGTCATACAAACATTTGTTCCGCGCGGGAATCGAACCCGCGACACGTAGTGCAGCAGTTAATAAATTAACAACCGTGCCGTCTAAATTATTGTATAATGTACTAGCTTTTGCTTACGGTTTCGCTCGTGTAGATGTTGGAAAGTATTCCACGGGAACATATACCGAGATAAACTTTAGGTTTGGCCCTTTCTTCGATAGATGGCGTTGGCGTCAAGTTAGATCTCACTTTGGTTTCCTTACCACATTTTACCTTGTTTATCAAATTCAAATCTTAACACACGTCTCCACTCTATGTAGGTCTATAACTACACGTCATATACAATCAATTTACTTGCCAATATCACGATAAATCTCTTCCGTAATTCTGCGCGCCTAGTATCGTAGAAGCCTACCGCAGACGGTGTTCTTTCTCATAACTTCCGAACATGTAGAGAGAGATAGGTGATATGAATAAAACCCTTCAAATATCGTTTCATATCATCCAAAGAAGCAGTGCCCTTGGTATGTACATATATTAATAAGGTATGTATTTCGTTACATGATATACACCCAGCTACAGTAATAAGTAAAAAAGATGTGAAGTTCGAATATTCTACTGCTCCAAACATCATTCCAGACAATGGCCCGATTCACTAGTTCACAAACTAAACTAAATTTAAGTTCAGTGTCTCTCTTTCTTTAATTTTCACTAAGAAAGGGACAGAAATTAACATTTTATATTAACTTAGACCTGTCAAATGCGTTCAAGTCCGCTCCTGACGTAAATTGACGTATTATTGGTCGCCATGTTTATAATCGCATCTAAACTGTCAATGGAGTATTTTAATTTGACAGGATTAAACTAAAATGTTATCTTCTATATTTTTCTTAATGAAATAGAAAGAAAAAGATGCATAAAAGGTGCAACTTAAAATTAATTTAGTTTGTAAACAAAAGAATGCCCGGCAATCTGATTTATTTCCAGTCATCGCTCTTATTTCAAATTGGGAAGAACTGCCAAAGAAAAGAAAACTTTTGGAAACAAAAGAACGCGAAGGTATTCAATAAATGGCTCTGGTTATCTATCAGCTTCCAAGCAATTTAAGAACAACATCATCAGCATCGTCCTCTCGTCCACAGTAGTTCAAACGTTCAGGGCGGTCAAGTGACGTCGTCTAATCTGAGCAATTAATCCCCTGATTGCTCTAAATGGGGCTTTGTCCTGTGCCATCGTAGGTTATTGGGCGATATATGTGGACATGTACTAGGATAGGTAGGTAGGCGACTATACAGTTGCTCTGTTTCGTTTAAGATGAAGGAATGCTGTAAGGGAAAATTATGGCGTGGGAAAGTCGAATTTTCTTTCAGCGAAAATGGAGACATCATATGGGATATGGCAGATTTGGTTATGCTTACAAAACTGATGACGAAAATTTTGATTTAATTCCGTTGCTGGAGTTGTGGAATGTAAGAATGAATGGAAAATACGAAGCTTTTGTTTTATATGTACATAATACATATGCATAAAAAACCGGCCAAAGGCAGACAGGAAGTCAAATTATTCTTGTTTTAGTATTTGTTGTCATAGAGCACTAGAAACACATCATCTGTGAAAATTTCAACTGTCTAGCTATCTTCTTTTTTATATCATAAACTAGTGCTTGACCGCAATCCCGCTTGATGGTAAGCTGGTAAAGTGCGCTAGTTTATTAAGAGTCTATTCACTCAAAAAAACTGAGTGAATAGGAAGGAAAACCGCAGCCACGACCAACGATGCTGCTTCAGAGGGAGATTGATCTGGTGACCCTCCACGATAAAACTCCCGACACAACAGCATTTAGCTCATCGTACCCGGCACACATTGTAACACAGCTGCTCAGATCCGTCCTCCGTACGGCTTCACCAGACATGACCCGTTGATGCCGGAACACGACGAATCGCTTAGCTGCAAAACTTTGTCTGGTAGGTGGTAATTTCTGCCGGCAGCCGATGTTATGGCCTAACTCCGAGAAAAATATCACGATTCATGAGACACAGCCTGGTGAAAAACAAGACACATGGCCAGTAAAGTTTTAAAGGTCTCGCTTTCACCCTTTGAGTACAGAACCATAAAAATTATTAATAGTTTCTATAGCAAAACTATTTATAAAGGCACTAAAATTAACAATATTTTAAAAAAATTGCAGGAAAATAGATTTACCTAGAACATTCAGACCTTATCCACATACAGCGCTCTATACCCATTTCCCTAACTAGATAAATGGCTCCACATAGGCTGGCTATATATAAGCATGAGATTAAGTCCACGGGGACACGTCACGTAATGTCCGTCTGCTGTCGTGCTATGCATAAATAACGATGGTGTGTACATCGGCTAATACCCATAAACATTTAATCGATGTACGATTAATTTGATGCTAAATGTTCCGGTTCGTTGGGATGATGAATGGGTAAGGTACTGAATATTTAAGAAAATACTAAATAGCCAACATTACTCTTAAATTTTTCATCGATTTCAAATAAAGGTTCTCGAGTGACCTTGCGTTTGTTTGCTTGCTAGCCGATGACCTGGTGAAGGTCGCGGAAATCCGATGGATGTGGCCAGCACAAGACCGGTCATTGTGGAAAGCCTTAGGGGAGGCCTTTATCCTGCAGGACTGGACCTCTATAGGCTGAGTAGAAGAAGTAGAAGTGAGCTTCGAGATCCGAATCATCCTCCTTACTAAAATTATAAATGTGAAAGTGGGTTTGTTTGTTTGCTCCGCTTTCACGTCTAAATTACTGAACAGATTGCCACAAAATTTGGCACATATATGGTTTGTAACCAGGAATAACACATAGAATACTTCTTATCCCGATTTTTTTATGGGATCGAAACTTATGCGACTAAACCCACAGAGCGCAGCTAGTTATTTATAAAAATCACATCTATTATGGGAGCCCCCCTCAATATTAATTTTTATTTTTTTGTTTGGCTCAGGCAGCAAAGGCCCATAATAAAATATGATAATACTATACAATAAAAACAAATAATAAAACTTAAAAATACTATAAGTATATATAACATAACAACTAAACCTACTGTACAGGGATCATTGGCGTCGTGTTTCGCTGACTGGTGTCACGCAGCCAGCCACGAAACCGACGCTACACAACACCCTTCGGCCATAGCTCTTCTTTCAGGAACTTTATCCTGTTTTTAGTATTTCCTATTACAGCGGCTATAGAAATACATCATCTATGAAATATTCAACTTTCTAACTAAATAAGATAACGTTTGGTGACAGCGGAGTCTCAAAAAATAAGGCCCCGTTCTTGTCATTGGTTAAAATGTATAGTTTCATGGTTTTTAATTTATAAAGCTACAAAAGAAAGTTAATAAATATTATCTATGAATAAGTAGTAACTCAAATAAATCTCTTCAAAATTATGAATATTACTGTACGCACGACAGCACGTCAAGCTACTCCAAACTGACTGATATTTCCAATGAACCTTGAGCCTTAAGGCTTTAGAGATAAAGTTGAAAATCTAATAAGGAAATCTGACAGATTGTAGTTGCTTGATGTGCTGTCGTCTGTACCTATATAGGATGGAGTAGAAGACCAAGGCCCTTTAGAGACAAATACATCAAATTAAGTTAGCCAATCCTGCTCGGCTGGACAGCGTTCGGGAAGCTACGATACATCTTCTCGTTGTCCAAGATACCACAGTGTCTCAAGACCAAAGTCTTTGACCAGTGTGTGTTGCCAGTGATGACTTACGGAACTGAAACGTGGTCGCTCACAATGGGGCTCAAACGAAGGCTCAGAGTCACACAAAGGGCAACGGAAAGAGCTATGCTCGGAGTTTCTCTGCGTGATCGAATCAGAAATGAGGAGATCCGCAGAAGAACCAAAGTCACCGGCATAGCTCTGCGGGTCGCTAAACTAAAGTGGCAGTGAGCGGCGCACATTGCTCGTAGAACCGATGGCCGATGGGGCAGTAAGGTTCTGGAGTGGCGGCCACGTACTGGGAGACGCAGCGTAGGGAGGCTCCCAACAAGGTGGACCGATGACCTGGTGAAGGTCGTGGGAAGTCGATGGATGCGGGCAGCACAAGACTGGACAGCGTGGAAAGCCTTGGGGGAGGCCTTTGTCCAGCAGTGGACATCCATAGGCTGAAGAAGAAGAAGTTAGCCCCTGAGAACAGTAACCTATTTTAACATTGCGACTTACAATGAAAGGACTTTATCAACACACACCCACTTACTAGAACTAACAGATGCCTTAAAATAATATTAAATTTGATATAATTGGCCTGTCTGGAAATAAGATGCTAGGAAATTCAATTCAAGAATCTCTGGAGGAGGCCTTCACCCTGAATATTTGAGGGGTCCATGCATGCATGCTTATTTTCTTTCTTAGATTTCTGAATCTATTTATAATAATCTAATTATATTATATATTGTAATAATTTAATATATTGTAATTAATAATACTATATTGATATTGTGAAATCAATTTATATGCGTTAGTCTTATTTTATGCAGGAAATAAAAGGCCTTTTTATTTTTATTTAAGTATTTGTTTTTTTGTAAAGGATATACCAAAAAAGTGTTGTCAAGTTTAAGGGTCATCGGACGGCCATCAGACTGATAAACTTTCTTCATGGGAACAAAATCGCAAACGCGGAAAATATAAATTAGATGTCTCACAAGTTTAGTTGAAAAATTACCAAATGACTTTTCCTTCCCTGGGAGGCGCAAACTTACGGAGAACGGGTCTGAGCAGTTGTGTTGCGATGTGTGCCGGTTATGATGCGCCAAATGTTGTTATGTCGGGAGTTTGGTCGTGGAGGATCTCCATCAATCTCCCTGTGGCGCAGAGTCGTTGGTCATGTTGTTGAGTATAACATTGCATCACCTCGCTCAACTGCCATCTCCTTTCCTATTCAATATTTTTTTTTTGTGAATAGGCTAAATAAATATACTAGCGCGTTTTACCATCAACGATTGCATCACTGCTTACCATCAGGCGGGATTGCGGTCAAGCACTAGTTTATAATTATTAAAAATAAAAATAAAATAATAAAACCCACCCACGTTTCTTTGTTTTCTTGTGCCAGCCACGGTTATTTTTCGAACAACTGGCAAGCATCGTTCGTCACGGGCCCCATGACGATGTGCTAGCATCCCTTTGAGGCGCACTTGGTACACAACGCGTCATAGACGTTGGAGCATTGGACAGGTTAGAGTTAAGTAGGTACTGAAGTTTCACATGAGACAGAAATGGTAAGTACTTAAACTTATGGAGAATATGGAGTTAGTAGTGTGTGAGTTAAGGGAATATATCAGGAGTAAACTGATGTGCACTCGTTTAGGCTTTGTATCATTCATTCATTCATTCATCATCAACCTTTTTATCGTCCTACTACTGGGCACAGGTCTCCTCTCATACAGAGAAGGAGTCTCCATTAAGTCGTGGTGGCCTAGTGGTTAAAACACCAGCCTCTCAAGTATGAGTGCGCGGGTTCGATTCCAGGTCAGGCAAGTACCAATCTAGCTTTTCTAAAGTTATATGTACTTTTTAAGTATTTCTTGGACACCAATGACTGAAGGTGAAGGAAAACATTTTGAGGAAACCTGGCTTTGTATAAGACTGTTTAATTATAATTCAAGTTATTATGCAACATTATTTTTTGTTTCCTGTCCAGTATTTTTAAGTAAAAATCCATGTACAAAAATTCAAAAACATATAATGAAAAACTACAAAGTTATAAACTTTTCTACTTGGTTGTCTCACCAAAAATATGGTCAAAGCTCCGCTCGGGCGGGCATGTGCTGTGCGTTGACCTCTGGCGTCAGCTGTTGCGCGCCAAGTACCTACCAAAACCTATCTATCGTAAACTGAATTGAGTGCTCGGTAACTACACTGAAACAATTTCTAAATGTATTTGGGAAAAAAATTAACTTGATGTAAAAAAATATTGAAATCAATTCAGTTGCTTATTCTGAACAAACTGTTTTCAGGTTTCGTATAAACAAAAAATAATGTTGTATATAGGGTTGTAAATTATATCATAATCACATGATGACATAGAATGGGGCGATGATTGCCACATGAACCCGATAAAAGATACACTTGTTTATCTCCTCAGTTGAAAATAAATGCCTGAAATGGAGCGACTTACCTTATACCTACATAACTTAGACGAGAATAAAGAAGTGAGATGTTTACCTAAAACAGTGTTTTACTAAAACATTCCTGACCAACGTTCCAAAGGAATAAAGAAATAGTTTTTATTGTGACATATACGTTAAGTAGTCTACTTACAGTCAAACATAAAAAACAAATTAAAAATATAAAAAAAACAAAAAAAAAATCATCAGAAAGTCTGATTACACGGTTAGCGCAGTGGCTGAGCCTTCGACTGCTGCGTTGCGTGTCGCGAGCTCGATTCCCGCACGGAACAAATATTTGTATGGCCTACAGGTAGTTTTTTCCGGGTGTGGCTGTTTGTGTATGTGATGTTAAATGTTTTTGAACGGAGAAATTCCTAGTAAAAAAAAAAAAAAAATTGGTTGCCTGTAAAGTCGGTATACGGGCGAAAGTTTTACGTGACAACGACTTTGAGTGGTAAAATAATTTTAATGTGAATATTCATTCGTATACCTAGTAGGAAGAAGGATGAAATAATAGTAACAATTTAAAACATTTATTTATACAAAGAATTATATTTATAACATTAATTTATACAAAGAATCTCGCACTGAATTTCAGAATTTCTCTTCAGAATTTCTTTCAGAATTAATCTTTTTGAATTTACTTATTATTTTTTCAAGTTAAACAAATTATTATTGGTTGAGAAACGATTTATACTACTTTTTTGATTGAAAACTACCACAACATTGTGATTACTACAACATAACCTATTCACTTATGTCTTAGTCATTTATTTCATCATGTTATATTATCAGTCTGAAATTATTTACCTTTGCTGTTTGAATTGTTGCGATGGACGCAACTACCTTCACATTATCACTACACAATCGTTTTACAATTAACTGGCAACGTGTAAACTTGTATGCAGGCGCCTAAGCGAAATAGAAGCGCAAGACATGAACCGGTGTGTATGCCTATCTCTCTCACTCTCTCTCTCTCTCGCTCTGTCTCTCTCGCTCTTAGGCGGGCTAACTGTGCTCGAGTGGAAGGGACGCAAGCCTTTCACTTTTTGTCTGTCTCTCTCGCTCTTAGGCGGGCTAACCATGCCCGAGTGGAAGGGACGCGTGCCTCTCACTCGCTCCCATTGTGAGCGCATAACGTGAGCGGAGCGTAACGCAGTTTCTTGAAGTGTCACCCGGCAAACCAATTTATAAGACGTTGTCACGTTAAAATAAATAAAATGATTTTTATTTCGGACCAGATAATCCATAGAGTGTTAGTAACACCAAAAAGAAAAGCTACTTATTATCTAGTGTAGTAGTACCCACCACCCTCTGTAGAGATTGCTTTATAATTGGAGAGCCGAAACTCTCCCATACCGTTCTCAGGATGCTGTTGGGAATGTCTCTCCCTCTCCGCAGAAGTGACGCTGTTTTTTTGCGCATAATCGCGTGAAATCCGTCGGCAAGAGCAAGCGCAAACATTTTCGATGCGCTGCAGTAGCGAGGAAGTCCCAACAACATCCTGAAGCCATTGTTGTATTGGACACGCAGGACATCCAGCGACTTGTTAGTGTAATTGATCCATAGACTACCCGTGTACAGACTCTGGCAGTACGCCTTGAAAATAGTTATTTTAACTAGGTCCGTACATCGAGCAAATCTACGAGCCAACATATTACACCGGACAGCAAGTGCCCTGCGCTCCCTTTCTATATCCACATAGTCCTTAAGGTCGACAGAAAGAAAGTGGCCTAGGTATTTACTAGTGTGAGGCAAGGTTTTTTTAAAAAATAAACAAGAAGTCCTATATGAGCCCAAAAGGCTCTTTTCTAAGCTTGATGTTTCGATAATTAAAAATCAAAATAAGGTCTTGAAAATGAAATTTGGAATAATATAGCCCATTACTTTTCTTAAGATCGCCAAATATGTATTTATTTTATATCTATCTTGTTATATAAACCTAACATTTCACAATTAATTCTCCACTGAATCGAACCGATACTAATAACGTTATTATTTAAACAAATAATGCTAATAATACTCTGGGGGGCAACACAAAATAATAAAATAAACAAATAGACGATGTACAGATATCGTTTTTGGCGAACGTGCCTATTACGTTATTGGACGTTTTCATAGGGTGCCTTGCGAATTGTAGGATGTAGCGGGAACAAATCCTACTATTATAAAATCGATATAAACGTGCTCTATTCGAACTATCAAGTTTTTATCGATATTATAGAATAACGATATAAAACCTGCACCTTAATAGGGTAGTTGATTAAAAAAAAAAAATTAGTCCGTGTAATTAGTAGCGATGTGTGCCGGGTACGATGCACCAAATGTTATTGTGTCGGGAGTTTAGTCGTGGAGGGTCTCCAGATCAGTCTCCCTCTGGGGCAGCATCGTTGGTCGTTCTGTTGGGTTTAACATTGCATCACCTCGCTCAACTGCCGTCTTCCTTCCTATTCACTAAGGTTTTTTTAAGTGAAAAGTTTTAATTAACTAGCGCACTGTAGTGTCAACGTTTGTATTACTGCTTAGCATCAGGCGGGATTGCAGTCAAGCACTAGTTTATGAAGATTAAAAAAAAAAAAAAAAACATTAATACTTTTTTCTCACAGGATCGAAAGTATTGAGATTAAAACCGTAGGGCGGACTCATTCCAATGGAGATGACAAATCATTGCTCTCAATAGTTTAGCAAACAATCTACATAAAACATAGCTGTTTGTTCAGGAAATATAACGAATAGAAAGATTTACGATAAGCTAGAAGCAAGTTGAAGGAAAATATGCATCACTACACACTCAAAACGAAACCATCATAACATAATGCTCAGACCCGATGTATCGGTGGTAGGCCATAACACCGGCCGCTGGCAGAAGTTACCACCCACCAGACAAAGTCTTGCCGCCAAGCGATTTGTCGTGTTCCGGCATGATATCTGGTGAAGCCGTACGGAAGACGGGTCTGAGTAGTTGTGTTGCAATGTGTGCCGGGTACGATGCGCTTAATGTTGTTGTGTTTGGAGTTTGGTCGTGGAGGATCTTCAGATTAATCTCCCTTTGGCGCAGCATCGTTGGTTGTGTTGTTGGGTTTAACATTGCATCACCTCGCTCAACAGCCGTCTCCCTTCCTATTCGCTCAGTTTTTTTGAGTGAATAGGCTCTTAATAAACTAGCGCGCTTTACCATCAACGATTGCATCACTGCTTACCATCAGGCCGGATTGCGGCCAAGCGCTAGTTTATAATTATTAAAAAAAGACATAGGGTGAATGTAGTGAGAAGTGTACATCCGCCTCCGCTCCACACTTGCAGGCTATCCGGTTTCGGAATAGGCATGTAAAAAGGCAGGGCGCAATGCATGCCAATTCGTCCGCGCCGGACACCATCCGACAACAATGTACCGACAGCAGACTGATATTTGGTAGAGTAGGATTATTATTATTTTCTGGAGTTATTTTTCCTGCTGTTGTTTTTATACTAGGTAATGCACTTTTAAAAAATACTTTTCTTCGATCTTATCTCTTCATAAAATAGATAATGTTATAAATAACGGTATTTTTTTGTTTATAAGGAACCTGAATATAGTTTGTTCAGAATAAGTAACTGAATCGATTCCAATCATTTTTACTAGATGTTATATTTTTTACCAAATACATTTCAGAAATTGTTGCAGAGTGATTACCAAGCGGTTACGATAGATCATAGTACTTCCGCGCTCGCCCGCCCGATCGGAGCTTTTACCATATTTTTATTGGGACAACCAAGTAGAATAACAAGCTCATAACTTTGTGGTTTTTCAATATAAAGGGAGCATCTGACATCGACGCACAAACGAGTACCATGGATCCAGTATATGATTCTGAACCCCCCAGTGGTGGAATTTTTTGTCGGCTTTTTCATGGTTAAAAAAAATATATATAAGTATGTAGTTTTATTCACTTTAGACCGTTCATATGTGCTATACATTTATAACAACCTAACAACTATCGGCCGATTTCGATCACCTCCATACTTTGCAAAATTATGGAGCGTGTATTGAACTCGCGCCTCTTGGCATACCTGGAAGGTAACGATCTCCTCAGTGACCGACAGTACGGGTTTCGCCGCAATCGGTCAACTGGGGACCTACTAGTGTATGCCACTCACTTGTGGGGCGAGGCCCTCGAGAGAAATGGGGAAGCGATTGCTGTCTCCCTTGATGTCTCGAAGGCCTTCGACCGGGTATGGCACGCTGGCCTTTTGAGTAAGCTTCCAGCGTACGGCATTTCCCCTAGCCTGACTGGCTGGGTAAAAGACTTCCTGACTGAACGGTCCCTCCGAGTTGTTGTCGACGGATGCTCATCTGAGCCCATGTCGACTAATGCCGGTGTTCCTCAGGGGTCTGTTCTCTCTGCAACTCTGTTTCTGCTGCATATTAACGATCTGCTGATGCCCGGTATCTATGGGTATGCAGATGACAGCACAGTTGTGGAGAGATACCTGCCGGATGCTCGGGCTAGTAGGGAATCAATCCGGTCCGAAAGAGAGGCCATGGTAGAGCGAACGAGTGTTGCACTTCAGGCAGTCTCCGAATGGGGCAATGCCAATCTTGTAGCATTCAATGCCGCCAAAACGCAGGCGTGTCTCTTCACCGCCAAAAGGAGCCCGTTCACCTTGGCTCCTACTTTTCGGAATGTATCCTTGGAGTGTACCGACCGCCTTCAGCTTTTGGGTTTTGAGATTTCCTCGAACCTAAACTTTGGGCGGTTCATTGAGTCCAAGGCCAAGGTGGCTGCCAGAAAACTTGGTGTAATCGCAAAGGTCCGGCAGTACTTCACACCAGGGCAGCTTCTAATGTTGTACAAAGCACAGGTCCGTTCGTGTGTGGAGTACTGCAGCCACATTTGGGCTGGTGCTGCTAAGTGTCACCTGGCCACTTTGGATTCAGTGGAGAGGCGTGCGAAGAGGCTGATTGGTGACCCTGATTTGACTCGAGTTGGTCTCCAAAGCCTAGAGCACAGGCGTAGAGTAGCCAGCCTTTCGGTGTTCTATAGGATACATTCTGGGGAGTGTGCGAGGGAATTGCACGATTTAATTCCCCCATCTCCGTTCCACCATCGGACGACCCGTCGTACGGCGAGTTTCCACCCTTATGTTGTTAACACCTCAACGATCCGGACGAAGCGTTTCGCCTCGTCCTTTATACCGCGTACATCGAGGGACTGGAACAATCTGCCGGCGGCGGTGTTTCCGTCGGACTATAATTTGAGTGTCTTCAAGGCTAGAGTGAATAGGCTCTTAATAAACTAGTGCGCTTTACCATCAACGATTGCGTCACTGCTTACCATCAGGCGGGATTGCGGTCAAGCGCTGGTTTATATTTTAATAAAAAAAAAAAAAAAAAACCCGATAAGATTTTAAAGTAAAAATTAATTAATTCGCTAATTACAAAGAAAAGCGCAATGAAAACAAAACTCGTAAAACTATCTTATCAGCTGATTCAATACAGTTCATATCAGGGACAAACCCGCACGGCGGCACGCTTGCAACGTTCAAAGGCCGAGCTGACTTTTTGTTTAAACACTTAATTCTGTAACGTTCATTAACGACATAAATGACTATCATACTTTTATTAGTGGCATGCGGTCTAGCCTTTTCGCGAAGTTTGCGTTACGATGTCAGATACACCCCTTATGTTTTTGAAATCTGTACATAGATTATATTATTTACTTAAAAATACTGGACACGTGTTTCGGGTTTCGCATAAACAAAAAAAAATGCGTTTTGTATTATTAAATATTAAGTGACATAACGATATTTTAGCCAACAATATTGTAATAAGTATTTCCGAACGCACATTTAGATTACTTTTTAATTATGACAAATGAGTCACAGATTTTGCCGCCGTTTTCACGAGAAGTGACAGTAACGTTTTTGTTTCGAAACGAAAAACGCCGGGTGTGTTTTTAAGAGATTGCTTCGTTAAATATTAATAACCCTTTTAAAAGTGGAATAAATGTTAATTAAAACTCAAGAGTGTTTTGTATTGAAACTTTCACGAGTAACTTTTTACATTAAAATAGTCAAACAATCACAGCTATTTTACCTCGTCTTAATCATTCTAAGAACGAGTCACTGTGCTTGTTTTATTCTCTTGTATTTTCAAATTTTATGAATGAAAAATTTTATAAACTGAATTTATAAAATAAGAAGCATAGAAAATCTTTTCAAGGGTATTTTGTCCACGTACGTACGAGTGAAATTCTTGCTATCTAGGATTACATTTTTGTGCAGACCGTACGTCCCGGTGTCCGGCCGTGACCGGTGTGCGAATCAAACCGGAGGGCAGTTTCAATTTGCCGTAGGCTCGACCCACGCGACTACAGACACTTTAGTGCCAAAATGCAACCTGACTTCTAGGTATTGTCACTTTTTACGTAGTAATTATCTTCAACCCTCATTATGCAAGCGTGGTGATTACGCTCCATCCTTCTCTGTATGAGAGGAGACCTGTGCCCAGCAGTGGGACTATAAAAAGGTTGATAATGATATGTAGTAATTATTGTATAGGCGGTTGAAACTAAAAATTAAATTACTACATATATACTGCTGCATGGATTAGGTGCTTTGGTGGAGACAACATTTTTGTACAAGATTAATGCAAATTTGAATATTATGTTAGTTATAAATACAGCCAGAATTGTTTATTTTAGTTATTTTCATAGTCTTATGACTTATGGGATTCTTCTCTGGGGAACTCGTGCGGACATCAATGCCATCTTTGTTTTACAGAAAAGGGCTGTTCGAGCCATTTACAACCTTGGTCCTAGAGATTCTCTTAGAGAAAAATTCAGAGAGGTGAACATTCTGACTGTAGCTTCGCAATATATATTTGAAAATCTTATGTATGTACATAAAAATATATCTAATTTTAAGAAAATAAGCGATATTCATAATATAAATACCAGGAACAAACACAATCTTGCTGTACATCACACTCGTCTCCACAGAGTAGGCAACTCGTTCATGGGTCAATGTATACACTTTTACAACAAGCTTCCCATGGACATTCGAAACTTACCCATTAAACGATATAAAACCTATATAAAGGCCAAACTTTGCAAAAAAGGGTATTATAAAATCTCAGATTATTTAGAGGATAGAGAGGCTTGGGACTGAGCTGCTCGCTCTGTTAAGCATTGTTATTATGCAATATGCGTAATTATAACGTAAATTATTGTAAATATTTTCATTTTTAATGTCTGGACTTTAAAAAAGACTATGATCCTTGAGTTTGTTTCGGCTATTTCTTCTCAGAGGTAGTCAGTTAGGAAATGCCGGCTTCATGTAGTTTAAAAAAAAAAAAGAAAAAAAAAAAACATATGACTGTAAAAGTGATCGGTGATCCTACTTGCTTAATAAACGATTTCATTTCATTTCATATCATTATGGGTGTGATTATACAGATGGATATTCGGTAAAGGTGTGTTGGTAATCAAGTTACCAAAATTTATTGTTATTGATCTTCTTTCTAGTCTGCTAATTAAACGAATAACTAAGTAAAGGCCGAAAAATGAATAACTTTTCAATAGTAACTAATGTGTCAAGAATAAACATTAGGTACAGTTTGACATATTTTATTTACAAAAACTGTTACTGTCATATTTTATCCTCGTATTGAAGTTCTTCTTCGTATTGCAGTTACCCAGAAACGCGCGCAAAAGACTGGCAGCATTGCTACTTTTAATGGCAATCCAAATTCTTTTGCCGAAGAAAGAGTCAAATCTGGTCACGTGAAGTATCGATCAGTCAGCGAGAAATTTCCTTAGAAAGGAGACGCTCATTGGAGCCCCATGGCCGAAGCGTTTCGACCCCAAACAGATCAAAACTGCAGTTATCCTGTTCTGGTTATTTAGTTAATGAGTCTGAACTGGATTTCAAAGGGTTGGAATGTAACTTAGTATGTTCATCACATATGATGTTAAGTGTTAGTCATTATTTTTCTAACTTTCAGTACTGATTAGAGCTGAGGAGTTTGTTTAATAATATATCACACACCAAAGAGAGATAGGTCATGTGGAGGCATGAGGAATAGGGAGTAAATTCACTCATCCTCCATAGAAAAGGGAGGATCTTCTGACCAGAGGGGCGTTATGTCTGGCGGGCACTTGCCCGACTGTTGAAATTGGGAAGTTGTACATATGCTAGTTGCACGGTAAACTCTGATTGCGAGATGTAGAATTCGTGTGACGTCAGTATGACGCGTTGTTCCAAGTGGCGTTTGTAGGTACCGCTACAGTTACATAAATATTCTCCATTGCAAAATTTTATGTCTATTTCATAATTTTATCAAAAGTACTAAAGTCGGATTCCATTCATAAAGAAATGTATTACTTACTAAAAATAATGGCATATACATAGTCTAAGAATTCAGACTGTTTTTATTCCGAAGGTCAAATCTTTGTAGCCTCTTAGTTAAGGTCAAAAAGTTGAAGGGCAACAAGTCTGAACTCTCAATTTATTATTGAATTCTTTCTTATAATTCCATAGCTAAGCAATCTTAAAAAGGGTTCCATTTTATGGGTCCACGATAATGTAACCTAAGAAATAGCATTAATGTTTTAAAATTGTTTTTGGGCTTTAGGTACGGAAATAAAAGCTGGTAATTTATCTTTTGGGTCCATGGGATTTATTGGATACAATGGTTATTTTCACGACGGATGTATTTTAAATTATTTATTTATTTCTCTCTTTACAACATTGGTTACTTTACTATTTAACATTGTTTTTCAGTGGTAGGCCATAACATCGGCTGCCGGCAGCAGTTACCACCCACCAGACAAAGTCTTGCCGCCAAGTGATTCGTCGTGTTCCGGCATGATGTCTGGTTAAGCCGTATGTAGGACGGATCTGACCAGTTGTGTTGCGATGTATATATATGGGAGGTATTGCGCTCAAGCATTAGTTTATAATTATAAAAAAAAATAACATAAATATTTCGTTCTAGTATATCTAAGCAACAAAAATCTATTAAATCCTTCTAACGTCCTTTGGTAAGCCGTAAACGAATAGATTTCTATAACTATAGTTGGTTATGTCTAAGAGTGTGTGGTCATCGTTGTAAAATGTACTCTTATCATGACATCTTAAATAAATATTGGAGTCACCAAGATACAGGCTGTGCCTAGTTTGAGACCCGCTGTTATGCTATTCTTTGTATGTTATTTACAGCCCTCAGAGAGTCCAATAATGGATCTAACTGCAATGCTTCGATGCCGTCTTTGGATTGCGGAGGTCAGACGGCAGTCGCTTCACGGAAAATATTGAAGTTTAGCCAAAATCAGCAGTTAGAATCTGAGAGTTTTACTCAACTTGGGGACCTTGCTAATAATTAATCATAGTTATAAAAATTGTAAATTAAAAAGTAATGAAGCAGGATTTGATGAAGGCTTTTTATTTTATATATTTGTATTAATACAATAGCATGTGGTATTTTTTCTGATTCCTAACGTTTCCCACGTTAGAAATCAGAAAAAATACCTAAAATGTCAATTGACTTAGGCATAGGTATAGGGCGCAGTATGAAAGAGGCAGATGCACTTATGCACTCTGTCCCAGCCACCTTTAGTTGACGATGTTTCACACTACGCTAGAAGACTACGGAGAAGCCAATGTCATATTAAAATACAAAACGCAAGTCTTACTGTACAGAACAAAAAAAGGATTTAAGTTATGTTTTGAAATTTCGAGCATCACAAAACCGATTGTCACGATTCCTCTTACGGCGGACAAAAAAAAACTACATTCTCTGATATTCAAATATAAATTTCTGATTTACCGGTCGACCCGCGAAATTCGAGATTCAAAATTCCCTCTCAAATTGTCGCCGCGCGTGAAATTTTAAAAATATTCTTGTGAACGAAACGTATGTATTGTAAATAGAATATTTTGTATGGCGTTGGCGTTGTATGATATGCATGTTACGTTTAAAATTGAGCACACCGAAAGAGGTAAAGGCAAGACGTTGAGCGCGCAGTTTTGAAATATCGTTAGTTACTTTCCGCAGTCTTCTGGCTTTGACAGGAAATGTGAAGTCAATATGGCTGCTGACGTAATGGGGTTAATTTTTGCAGGAAATGAATTTAAATGCTATTATTGTAGGTATGTCTACTCTAACCTCAGACTATGTAATATGTATAAACGCACTGTTGATGGTAAGGCGTACTAGTTTATTATGTTCCTATTCACTATAGTCTTGAAGACATTTAAATTGTAATTTGAGAGGAAAAACGCTGCAGGCAAATCGTTTCAGTCCTTCGATGTCCACATCTTCTATGATATTTCACATCTTCTTACTGCCCTATGGGCCATCGGTTCTACGAGCAATGTGCCCTGCCCACTGCCACTTAAGTTTAGCGACTCGCAGAGCTATGTCGGTGACTTTGGTTCTTCTGCGGATCTCCTCATTTCTGATTCGATCACGCAGAGAAACTCCGAGCATAGCTCTTTCCATTGCCCTTTGTGCGACTCTGAGCCTTCGTATGAGGCCCATTGTGAGCGACCACGTATCAGTTCCGTAAGCCAACACTGGCAACACACACTGGTCGAAGACTTTAGTCTTGAGACACTGTGGTATCTTGGACGACGAGAAGATGTATCATAGCTAATAAGTAATAGTCTTTTAGTTTATCATAAATAAAAGTATATTTTTTCTTTCTTTCTTTCTTTTGTGGCAAAAAATCACATCTAATCAAACCGTGTTTGAGGAATGTCCTAAGTTTTTAATTAAATTTACCTCTACTTTGTATTAAAATTAAAACACTATCAACTGACATAAAATAGGTGTCATATAAAGTTCTGCTCATACTGAGAACGTAAATAGCATGAAATTATACTCTACAAAAACAGAATATGGCCATAATTTACAGTGACACGTCAAACTGTAGCGTGTAAACAAATTAACACACAATTTTAGCTGCACTGTTCACACTTGCTGACATATTAAAGTATGAAGTCCTGTTAAAAAGTTTTGAATTGCGCATAGTTAGCACTAGCCTTATTGACAACACGATTACTATGTACTGCAATCTACCATGAATATCAGAATAGCAGGATTGGCAGGTGTACTTTCCCTGCCTGAATTTTTTATAACTGGTATTAGTTGAAAGGATATTCAAATGAATATCCTTTCAAAAATTAACAAAGACAAAACAGCTAAAATTTACAATAAAAAAAAAGAAATATATCTTAATTAAAAAGATTGTATCCCAATAGAACCAAAACTAATCACAAATTAAAATATGGTGTTGCAAAATTAATCCGCATCCTGTCGACTGACTAGTCGTGGAAGCCTAATCTAATCGTGGTGGCCTAGTGGTTAAAACACCAACCTCTCAACTATGAGTGTGCGGGTTCGATTCCAGGTCATTCAAGTACCAATGTAACTTTGCTAAGTTATATGTACTTTCTAAGTATATCTTGGATACCAATGACTGATTAAAAGGTGAGGGAAAACATCTTGACGAAACCTTTACCTTTGAGGAAATCTTGAGGAAGACTTTAAATCTGAAATTGCCAACCAGCATTGAACAATGATTACGCTCAACCTTCTCTGTATGAGAGTATACCTGTGCCCAGCAGCGGAACGTGGCAGCATTGCCATGTTGTAAGGCAATGCTTACCCTCTAACCAAAACAAATAGTATTACGACAATATATCAATTTATAAACAGTGACGAGCCAGCCTTAACTTTTATAATCAAATCAAAATCATTTATTCAAATTAGGCTGAGAACAGCTCTTCCAATGTCAAAATTTTCGAGTTTCCATCCTTACGTTGTTAACACCACTACGATCAAGAAGAACTGTTTGCCAGCGGCCTTGTTTCCGTCGGACTACAATTTGAGTGTCTTCAAGGTTAGAGTGATTAGGCTCTTAATAAACTAGTGCGCTTTAGCTTCAACGATTGCGTCACTGCTTGCCATCGGGCGGGATTGCGCTCAAGCGCTAGTTTATAATTAATAAAAAAAAAAATAGATAAGGCAGACAAAATGCCTGCTCTTCACCACGCCCCAGTCCTTTGAATCGGAGGAAAAACAACAAACTCCCCAGCAGCGCAGTAGCAGACAAGCTCGCCAAGTATAAATAAATAAATAAATACAGACAAATCACACAGATTGAGCGAGCCCCAAAGTAAGTTCGAGACTTGTGTTATGGGATACTAACTCAACGATACTATATTTATAATAGATACATATATAGATAAACATCCAAGACCCAGGCCAATCAGGAAAAGATCGTTTTCCATCATGACCTGGCCGGGGATCGAACCCGGGGCCTACACGTCGCAGGCAGGCGTGTTGACCGCTGCGCCACGGAGACCGAAATATAACATAGCACGCTATTCTATGTATCGTACATATCTTATATAGAATAGCGCTATTTACCTGTGTCAACAAATAAAATGATTTGATTTCATTTGATTGGGTGAATAATCAATCACAGTCTTAAAATAAAGTTACTACATATTTTAATGTAAACATTCTACTTCCCTCATTTAATTTATCTTCAACTCAAAATTGTATGAATTCATAACACCACAACGTTACTTAGAAATGGCTTAAAAATCATATCCTGATAGGTTAATTTTTTTTGATAACTTGCGTACATCGCCTTGGGTCCAAAAATTAACATAACTTGTACCCCAAGTCCCCGGAACCCGTAATTATTATTGATCAACTATAATTCTGTATCAAACAACGATTATTTTTATGATCATAACGATTATGTATTAAAATTATATTAAATTAGGTTTCTTTATAATGGGAGTGTGGGATAATTTCACAGTTTGTGTGCCATTTTGGAACATGACTTTCGGAGTTTAGGGTTTAAATTACCTTATTAAAGTTTTGAGCGGAAGTTTTCCTAAATTATTGTGCGAGTCAGTCTCTTCTACATTCTAAGTATTATCCCATATCTTGCAAGCATGGTTTATCGTGCAATTAACATATATAAAATTGCCCAACTTCAAAGGTTGGGCAAGTGCTCGCCAGACACATCACCAGTCTGGTCAGAGAATCCACTGACCAGACGTGTGTTGTATTTCAGTGGAGGACGAGTGAACTTTACACAATGTTCCTCATTCCTCTAAACTGGTAACCCCGAACCGCCTGTATTGCTACAGAAATAATCACATGTACTTCACTCTGAAAATGTCTCAATTCTGACCCCCAAGTGCCTAGTTTATTGACCATCGTCCAACCTTTTTTTTTTTTTTTTTAACGAGTGGAAATGCCTTTACGCACCATACCCGTCGCTAGCTAGGCGACGAGCGTGTGTGGGACTCGCCCGGCCGAAGCCGGGAATACCCACTAAAACCACCCGGTTACCGTCGGGCCCTGTGTTGAGAGTGTCACGGGGCCGACCCGAAGGCCAAGTACTCCGTGCCACTCTCAGGGCTTGCCGGCCCTCCCCTGTAGGGCCGGTTTCCGCGCCAAAGGGGGATTACCCGGTAACGGAATAATCCCCAGACGTGGTGACCGTTGTGCAATGCACGTGCGGGAGCTGCCCGCACGCGCTGGTCACACCCTGGGGCTAAAGGAGACGGGGGTTCGTCCCCCGCCTTCTTCGCCCCACCCGTCTACGCCGGAGGGGAGCGGCAAGTACGTCCTCTTCCCGCTCCCTCTCCGCAGCCTCCTTCCGCAAGAGGACGGTCTCGCAGAAGGAGGCGGCAGCCTCCCATGCACTCTCCCTTTCAACCATGGCTCGCACCATGGTTGCCAGGGAGAGGCGTCCGCCTCCGAGCGCCGCAATGAGGTCGCGGCGCTCGTTTCGCCAGGCCGGGCACTCCACCAGGGTGTGCTCGGCCGTGTCGTCGGGGGAGTCGCAGTGATGACACCGCGGTGACTCCTCCCGACGGGCGACCCGGTGCAGGTAGTGACCGAAGCAGCCATGTCCGGTCAGTACCTGCACTAGGCGGAAGGTAAGGCTGCCATGCCGGCGACCAACCCATCCCTCCAACACCGGACGAATCGCTCCAATCGTCCGGTGGCCGGCAGCTGGGGAGCGGAGCGCCTCCCTCCACCGGCTCAGGGCCTCCCCCTGAGCCGCTAATTGGACCCGCCTTACTTCCTCGAAGGCTGGTCGTTCCCCCCGTTCCCGGGCCGCGACACGGTGTCGATGCACCTGGGACAGAACCAGGGCATCGACCTCCCACGGGGGCGTGCCCGCGAGCACGCAGGCCGCCCCATGACTGACCGTGCGGTATGCCCGCACTGTCCGTATCGCGATGACCCTCTGCGGCCTCCGCAGCAGGGCCACTGTGCGCCGGGAAAGGCGCTCCGCCCACACCGGGGCTCCGTAGAGTGCCATCGACCGCACCACTCCCTGGTACAGCCGACGGCACGCCGAATTCGGCCCCCCCAAGTTGGGGAGGAGCCGTCCGAGTGCGGCTGCGATAGAGCACAGCCGCGGAGCGAGGAGCCTAAAATGCTCCTCGAAATTCCAGCGGGGATCCAGGATCAGGCCGAGGTACTTGATGTGCACCTCGACGGGAACCCGGACCCCCTCCACTCGGACACGAAGCCCCGGTGGGGTTCTGCGTCGCGGGGCGTGGAAGGTCATGGCCCTCGTCTTCTCGAGGGCCACTTCCAGCCCCAGGAGGCGGATGCGCCGGACGACCAAGGAGGTGCCGACCGACGCGAGGTGGACCGCCTCCTCCCACTCGCGCGCCCTGGCCGCGACTAGAGTGTCATCTGCGAAACAGACGACGTCCATCCGCGGCAAGAGCGCGCCCCGCAGAACCCAATTGTACCCCAGGTTCCAGAGCAGGGGACCAAGCACTGATCCCTGGGGTACTCCGACAGATACGGTCCACGACTGGACGCGACCCTCTGCGTCCTCGTACAGGACCCTCCTCTCACGGAGGTAGTCCCGCACGAGGGCGCAGAGGTAGAGGGGCACTTCGTGATATTTCAGTGCCGCCTCTATGCATTCGTGGGGGAGGGTGTTGAACGCGTTCGCGATGTCTAACGACACCGCGACGACACCCTCACCCCTCGCTGTGGCCGCCTCAGTCCACCTCTTGAGGCGAGCCACCGCGTCCATCGTGGACCGGCCGGTCCGAAAGCCGTATTGGCAGTCCGCCAACTGCGGCCCGCGGCTTTCTAGGTGCTCCTGAATGCGAGAGGCGATGATCCTCTCGAAGCACTTTCCGCTCTCATCCAGGAGCACGACCGGCCTATAGCCCGACGGTGAGTCGGCGGGACGGCCGTCCTTGCGAAGGAGGCAGAGCCTGCCCACCCTCCACCTCCTGGGGAAGCGGCCCGTCGCGATGCATGTATTCATGACCGCGCGGAACCGGTCCCCCAGGGGCTCCATGGCTAGTGCCATCACCTTCGCAGGGACGCCGTCCGGGCCCGGAGCCTTGTTTTTGGCTCGGAGCCTCTCTCTGACGGAGTCCAACTCACCGTCGGATACGGGAGGCCCATCGGTCCACACCTCCAGAGTGGATAAACTGGAGGCGGGCATCCTGGGGGGCGTGAAGGGTCCCGGGTTCGGAAACAGAGTTTCCAGGACCCTTCTCAATAGGCCCGGCTCCATACAGGATGTGGGGGGTGCCGCTCCCTGCAGCTTCCCCCTCACCATCCTGTACGGCCTTCCCCAGGGGTCGCTGTCGAGGAGTGCCAGAAACTCCTCAGCGGCAGCGACCTTTGCCCTGCATATGGCGGTACGCAGGGCTCGATGAGCCTCCCTGTATGCCCGGCGAAGACCGTCCTCTTCGCCGGGCCCCCTCACGGCGCGCCTCCTGCACCTCTGGTAGGCGCGCCGTGCAGCCATACTGGCGGCACCATCGTCCAACCTACTCTAGCACAGAGCAGCGTAGTCTTTATCAAAATCTACAAAAATAACTCATAACAAACAATGAATATGAACCAGATAACTATATTTTGTACATACCTACATAGCTGCCTCACTTCGCGCCCGTCAGCTTTTAACGTCAAATATACGGGCAATACGCATCATGTCGCTCGTAAATCTCACCGCGACTCGACGAAGATCGATTGTGACAGGACACCGTTGCAACAGGCGCATTTTGGATGCTGCTGGCGATTCTCGACAGTGGTCCTGCATGTATTAATTAATGTGGAAGCTAAGATTTTAGTTTATATACGTGACTTGTAATGTAGAATGTTTTATTTCATTACAATCACGAGTCAAGTCACGCTTTTCTGGGGTAAAATAAGTGGCGGCTTAAGTATTTTAATGTGGACAAATTGCTCTGTAAATTACCAGATGTTATATAAAATAAAACTGTAATATTATAAAACAAATAATCTTATTTACTGTTGTTTTTTTTTGTGTAAGTGTTTCCTGGTTGTCCCTAGAAAATATGCGGCATTGTCTTGCGTACATTGATAATAATTTCTGTTTGTATTGCAATTAATTAGTGATAACATCAGCTTTGGATTGCAGGAACGGTCAAGTGACCAACATTAGATATTATTATGTACTTTACTCGTTATTGTGCGCCGTGAACTGTGTTATGTGCCTGTCGCTCGGTAACCAAACTGTACCTTTTTTAAAAAATTATTGGGAAAAAACATAACATGGTCTAAAAATTATTGGAGTCAATTCAGTTGCTTATTCTGAACAAATAATATTCAGTTTTTGTATACAAAAATAACGTTGTTTATGAATACGTAGTTCAAGGTCTGAGATAAGAATGTATGACAACACGGTTGTACAGTTATATTATATTTACTCCCGAGTGTTAATTTTTTTTCGGACGGTCAATGTGATGTTTTTTTTTCATAAATTATAAACCAGCGCTTGACCGCAATCCCGCCTGATGGTAAGCAGTGATGCGATCGTTGATGGTAAAGCGCGCTAGTTTATTAAGAGCCTATTCACTCTAGCCTTGAAAACACTCAAATTGTAGTGTGATGGAAACACCGTCGCTGGCAAATTGTTCCAGTCCCTCGATATACGCGATATAAAAGAGGAAGCAAAACACTTCGTTCGGATCGCAGTAGTGTCAACAACGTAAAGGTGGAAACTCGCCGTACGACGGGTCGTCCGATGATGGAACGGAGATGGGGGAATTAAATCATGCAATTCCCTTGAACACTCACCAGAATGCATCCTATAGAAGACCGTAAGGCTGGCTACTCTACGCCTGTGCTCCAGGCTTTGGAGACTTTTTCGAGTTAAGTCTGGGTCGCCAATCAGCCTCTTCGCACGCCTCTCCACCGAATCCAAAGTGGCAAGGTGACATTTCGCAGCACCAGCCCGGTAAATAATAATTTGTAAATTTTCTTCCTATTTTTAAAGTTGCCCCACACAAAAGATATTCCTGCATCGCGGCTGCGCGCCATGCGGCACAGCAGTCGAACGTTCAGCTAATGCGACAGCCGCTCAAATCAAATTGTTTAACTTGTTTCAGGAACAAATATCCTGACTTTTTAGACCCTATAACTTCATTGGTGGATTTAAAGAAAAGTTCAATTACATTTTGTCAAATTTTTTGATAAAACAACGATATCTCTTATTATTACACACTGGCTACACTCTACACTGGCCTGCTAATTATACCCAGAATTTCACAAGCATGTTTAGTTGCCATTTTTAATTTTTACCCAAGGAAAAAATATTTTTAAGCTAGCAAGTTTTCATTTCTTGTAGGTACACATTTATACAATGTTTGGATATTCAAACAATGCAACACGAACAATATATAGTTATTCAATACTGTAAGTTTGGCCACACAATACTTGCTAGCCTCGGGACATTTTAGTATAACATTTGTAACTGGAGCGTTATAGCCACAAGGTTGGATGAAGCTAGTGTGTGTGTTTGACGTTGAAATATTTCGTTTGGGATAATAGAAAGTTTTTTAAATTGAATATTGGAATTTAAAACGTTAGAATTAAAATTGGCATCTATACATTTATGTAGCTATGTTCATTTTGCAGATAGTTAATTAAACTATTCCAATCGGTATGAGATGTTTTCATGCTCTTGCAGACACGATTATCTAAGAAGTAAGTAGGTACGTAAAGGAACTTCTTCGTACATTATGCAATACTAGCAAAGAAAAATACAATAAATAAATTAATAAATAATACATATTTTAGTATTATGTATTTATTTAAGTATATTTGTGTAATTATATTTGGAATATATGTTTAGGTTTATTTAATTGTATTACTTATCACAATCATATTTATTTCCTTGTTCTTACATACTTACTTATTGCCTACATTTCTGGTTTAATTCTCCTTTCGCAGGTCTGCTGGAAGAAATTTCATAAGAAATAAGCAGCACATTTGTACTTAGATCTTAATTTTGACTTATCCTTATGTATTTTATTATGTGTAAATAAATAATAAAATAAATAAAAAAGAATTAATATAATCCGTTGTAAATCAAGTTCCCATTTTCTGACGCCTTGCGAGACTAACTCAAAACGTTAATTTCCTAAACAGCTCACAGCCACACACTATTAATACCTGCATATATGAAACATGCATCTCACATCCCACAAAACACAGCACACAATTCATTTCAAGGATGGTACGGCTACGAACAAGTTATTAACCATCACTTATGGAACATAATTCAACGGATCGCTCCGTCGCGGCATCAGTGACAGCCATTAGTTTTTTCATCTATTTTAAAACGCTCTTCACTGTTGACATTTTTTCTTTTTTGCTACCATAATTGTGGACATGGATAGCTTTTATGAGTTCTTTTTTAGTTTCAATCTACGTGTAAATTATTTTAGGTTGTTATGATGCAGCATCCTGTATAGTTTCATTCATAAAATCTTTAGTTATCTTTTCTAAGACGATGAATGATTACTGTAAAACAAAATAAATGTTTGTCCAGTAGTACGGATCGTGGTAGAGATATTCAAAAAAGGATAATGACGGATATAACAACTAAGACTGTATAACTGTTTCCGTTAAAAAATCGTGTCCCATTTGATGAAGATTGTTTGTTGCAGGATGTCTGGTGAAGCCGTACGGAGGACTGGTCTGAGCAGTTGTGTTGCGATGTGTGCCGGGTACGATGCGCCTAAAGTTGTTGTGTTGGAAGTTTGGTCGTGGAGGGTCTTCAGATCAATCTCCCTTTGGCGCAGCATCGTTGGTCATGATGTTGGGTTTAGCATTGCATCACCTCGCTCAACTGCCGTCTTCCTTCCTATTCGCTCAGTTTTTCTGAGTGAATAGGCTCTTAATAAACTAGAGCGCTTTACCATCAACGATCGCATACCATCAGGCGGGATTGCGGTCAAGTGCTAGTTTATAATTTAAAAAAAAAACCTTCAAGATTTATTTTTCTTTATAAATTTTATCCGTGATTGTCAAGCTGAATTGTATGACAAAATTAGTGACTAAGAATTCTCTTAGTCCCACTTAGTCCCCTTTGTGTATTCACAAAGATGCTCTCATTTTACCACTTTTTATCTTCCCTCGAAGTTATTATAATCTGTCACACATTTATAATGAGGCGGTCATAACAAATCATGTTATTTCCGTGTTGATTATTTTCGAAATTTAAATTTACAACGCAGTCGGATGTCTATAGAGTGGAAATTAATGCTCCTGGGCCGCATTAAAAAGATTAAATTATTACTTTCGGATGACAGCTATGATGTTTTACGTCAGTTCAGTGATGCTTGTAGTTTATGTTTGTAAATCAAGATTAGATTAAATAATCTTTGTTATAAATTAGGTGTGATGTTTGTGTAATTTAAATTTAATTGCTTTTATACTCATCACATAGACTTTTTTAATATTATAGATAGTGTATGAAGATGTACGAAGAAGGTTTTTAAAAAAACTGAAGGACAGAAATTAGATCGTAAATGCCTTTTTTCATATTAGAAAATAAACCGTGTTTGTTTAAAACAATACTAAATTTACGATTCTTGTGCTTAAAAAATGTACGATTTAAAAAGGAAACGTTTCAGAAATGTATGGGGCCTGGGCCAGCACATTGTACACTTAATGCTAGGTATAGTTACGCTATAGTTAACTGTTTATAAACTGTTTACTGTTTGTAATAAGTTGTGGTGGCCTAGTGGTTAAAACAACAGCCTCTCAAGTATGAGTGCGCGTGTTCGATTCCAGGTCAGGCAAGTGCCAATGTAACTTTTCTTAAGTTATATGTACTTTCTAAGTATATCTTGGACACCAATGACTGAAGGTGAAGGAAAACGTCTTGAGGAAACCTGGACCTTAAGTCTGAAATCGCCAACCCGCATTGAGCAAGTGTGGTGTTTACGCTCAATCCTTCTCTTTATGAGAGGAGACCTGTGCCCAGTAGTGGGAGGATAAAAATGTTGATAATGATGATGATGAACTGTTTATAATGTTAATTTCCTATATTTTGGCTTAGTTTTAATACAGATTCAATTTAACTCGGCCAAGGAGTGCAACACAACTACTAATAAATATGGTGGTCAGCAATAAGCAAAATAAGATTTTGACAGTGACATTTGATTGACGTGTCATGTATCTAAGGCTATCGTATCTATATTATCTACCATGGCTACCTTAATAAAGGGTTATCTATCTAAAAACGTTTCAAATAATTAATTGTACTTGTATTTTTATTCAAATTAATTTATTAGTATTTTCATGAAATTCTTTTATTTTTTTTTCCTTTTTATCTATATAGCGTACATAGTGGTGGCCCAAAATGAAACATCTACTTTAATCGCTATCCGAATAAAAGTCAAAGAGAATGGTAACATATAAAAAATAGGTAGGCTTAACCCTTCAACTGGCGGGGCGGGTCGGAACGACACAGGTAATTAGTGAACTGGTTGCAACAATTTGTCACGACTATATACGTACATGTGGGACGCTTTTTTGTTGCTTTTTTCTCGTGTTGTATTTTTGTAGATTTATTTTTTGTGTTGATATTGAGAGTTATACTATTCTTTTCTATTTTTGTTTATGGCAATGGTGCCGATGTCGACAATTCTGCCAATATCTAATGTGATATGAGAAAACATGCGAAGGCAACTAAATAAAAAAGTAAAATCAATAAAAAAAAACACTGTGTTTAATGTGAAACTTGTATACAAGTGTTAGTGGGTACTCTGTAACAAACAAAAAATAAAATAAAAAAAAACGTTAATTAAATTATGAAATGAAATGAAATGAAATGAAATGAAATGAAATCGTTTATTAAGCAAATAGGATCACCGATCATTTTTACACGTCATATGTTTTTTTTTTTTTTATTCTTTTTTTTTTTAAACTTGATGAAGTCGGCATTTCCTAACTGACTACCTCTGAGAAGAAATAGCCGAAACAAACCAGGGATCATCGTCTTTTTTAAAGTCCAGACATTAAAAATGAAAATGTTTACAATAATTTACGTTATAATTACGCATATTGCTTAATAACAATGCTTAACAGAGCGAGCAGCTCAGTTCCAAGCCTCTCTATCCTCTAAATAATCGGAGATTTTATAATACCCCTTTTTGCAAAGTTTGGCCTTTATATAGGTTTTATATCGTTTAATGGGTAAGTTTCGAATGTCCATGGGAAGCTTGTTATAAAAGTGTATACATTGACCCATGAACGAGTTGCCTACTCTGTGGAGACGAGTGTGATGTACAGCAAGATTGTGTTTGTTCCTGGTATTTATATTATGAATATCGCTTATTTTCTTAAAATTAGATATATTTTTATGTACATACATAAGATTTTCAAATATATATTGCGAAGCTACAGTCAGAATATTCACCTCTCTGAATTTTTCTCTAAGAGAATCTCTAGGACGAAGGTTGTAAATGGCTCGAACAGCCCTTTTCTGTAAAACAAAGATGGTATTGATGTCCGCACAAGTTCCCCAGAGAAGAATCCCATAAGTCATAAGACTATGAAAATAACTAAAATAAACAATTCTGGCTGTATTCACATCAGTGAATACAGCCAGAATTGTTAAAAAGTCATGATTAAATATAATAAATATGAACATAGACAAATACACATAAAAATAATATTTTGAGGTCATTAATATGGATAAAATTCATCAAAGCTCCAAATAGCTTTGGGGAAGAATGTGTTAGTAAACTCAGAAAGTTAGTTGGGACGCGGTCCATGGCCCTGTATGGGGCCCCTGTGTGGGCGATGGACTTGACGGCCGGAACACTCGCCATTCTGCGCAAGCCGCAGAGGGCGATGGCCGTCAGGGTCGTCCGCGGGTATCGCACGATATCCTACGAGGCGGCTTACGTCCTGGCCGGATCCCCGCCCTTGGACCTAGAGGCGAAAATACTCGCGTCATTGTACCGATGGCGCGAGGAAGAGCGGACACGGGGCTCCAGTCCGGTGCAGCGGCAGATCGAGCTGCGCCGAGAGGAGCTCCGTCAGGTCCTGGTGGCGAACTGGCGGCAGAGGCTCATGCGCCCTACCGCCGGCCTCGCTACCGTCGAGGCGATCCGGTCAGTACTCGACGACTGGCTCGGGAGGAGGCACGGCTCCCTGTCGTTCAGGGTGACGCAGGTACTGTCGGGGCACGGCTGCTTCGGCAAGTACCTGCGTCGCTTAGGCAGGGAGCCGGACGCTCGGTGCCACCACTGCGTCCAATGCGGGGAGGACACGGCGCAGCACACGCTCTCCGAGTGTGTAGCTTGGGAGGAGCAGCGCCGTGTCCTCACAAATGAAGTAGGAGGCGACCTGACGCTGCCGGCAGTAGTGCGGAGGATGGTCGGCAGCTCAGAGTCGTGGGACGCGGTAGTGTCCTTCTGCGAGGACGTGATGTCGCAGAAGGAAGCTGCGGAACGGGAGAGGGAGATATCAACTCCATTCCTGGGCCGCAGAAGACGCACCGGGCGCCGAGGAAGGGCGGATAACGCCCTCTTCCGCCCCCCATGAATGGGTCCAGGGGCGAGGGATATGGGGAAGTCCCCGCCCCCCCTATTGATGGACCCCGAGGCGGAGGCGCGCGCGAGTGTCGGCGCGCGCCTTTGAGGCGATGCACGGGGTAGTTTAACACCCCACTACCCCGTGCAGGAGACGAGGCCGGGACAGACCGGGCCAGGGACGGAGCCGGGACAGGGCCGGACGAGGGTGGGGCCGTGGAAGAATTTAGACTCCCGCGGCCCCACGCGCGCTCGTGATAGATGACACACCGGGGTGGTTTTAGTCAGTTTAAGTCTGACATACCCCGTCGCCCACCCCAGGGCGGCGGGCATCCTATGAGGATTTCCACCGCGGGAAAAAAAAAAAAGGGATATGTAACTTAGGAAGGAGAGTTATACTAAATTAGTATCTTGTATAACTGTCAATAATGTCAACAATATCAAAGGTCTTGTAGGTAATCCTAAATCATAGAAAAATTAAATTGCTGATTTTATTGTAATACTAGCTGACCCGACAGACTTCGTCCTGTCAAAAAGATTTGTAATGTGACAGTTTTTGTGCCTACTTATTTAAAAAAAATCTCCTGAACAGAACCGTCACCCTGGTGATAGGGCGTTGTGAATAAAAAATAATTAAATAAAACATATATAAGGATTTAAAAGTAAGTAATCGCTTTATTGTTAATCATGTGAATCATAATTATTATTCAAAATCAAAATCAAAAGTCATTTATTCAATTTAGGCTGAGAATCAGCACTTTTTGAACGTCAATATTACATAAGACAGTCCCCCAAAACGCCCACCCATCGACACTTCCTAGTGCTTTCGCTGGGAAGAAGAAGTGGCGGAACAAACTCCCCAGCAGCACAGCTGTCTGTTCATTTTTAAAAAAACACATGTCTTTATACAATACTATGTATAGTGATGAACACGATAAAATACAACAACAATGAAATTATTTACCATATGCCAGCTACCACGCCAAAATACCAGCAAAGCAAAACAATATATTTATATTTAAATGAAAATGTAATTAACTAAAAACTTATTACTTAACTAAGAAGCCCCAGGCATAAAGGGCGTGACAGCTTACATATTTATGTAATGTAAAAAAGTAAATTATATGAACTCATATAACGTATCAATAAGCTAATTCCTGAGAAAGAACACAAACATTGTCCTGAGTTAATCAGAGCGACCATTCTTATCATTTAAATAATCATTTACGGAATAATATGCCTTTGAACAAAGCTTGGATTTGATTTTTGCTTTAAATGCATTGTAAGGCAAGTCTAGCAAAGGAGTTCCACAGGGACCATGTATCATGTTTTTGATAACTACCTCATGCAATCCAGGATCTACTTGTACATTAGGGATTTCAGCTGATATCACTGCATCAACTTCATTTGGCCTTATCTTTTCAACCAACCAAATCAAAATGTGTGCATGTGGCAATCCTCGTTTCTGCCACTCCACAGAATACATCCAGCAGCATGTCTCACCAAACACATTATGTTTTACGATGAAATCCATTAAAGATTTCAACTTTTGTCTAAAGACTCTGGCTGTAATATCATGACGATCAATGGGTGATTGCCCAGGGAATAACTCCTGCTTGATTTCTATCCATTGCGGATTGCATGTAAATGTGATGAACAAATCTGCTGTACCATAATGACGAACATACGACATGGCATCTTGCGCATATTCGTGCATATGCCGAGGGCTTCCGATGTATGTTGCTGGAAGAATAGTCATCCGACCGACATTCTGTGCATTTCCATCAGTATTAATCGCATCTCGAAGGTGAATATACTCTTCAGATCGGAGTTTGGTTTGATTCAACCTGATGAATGTTAATCTCTCCGTTTCAATTTTAACATACATGTCAACAACATATTTGTGATATAATCGCCGACATTTCAATATGTGATTATCTTCATTTTCCCTAATCATTAGGCGGTATGAATAATAGTTTATTGAACTGACTTTTTTGTTGGTTTCAGAACCTGTAAATAGATTTTGTTTTAATAACATTCAAATATAAAATTAAAATACATAATATAGTGACTGAGATATTATCGCCATAGCTAAACTAATACTTTAGTTACCTGTAATGGGATTTATCATTTTTATTGAGAAATCGTAGCCATCTTCACCTTGCCAAAATATAATGGGATATTGCAGTGCATCATATGAGCGGTGTGTTTCCTTTATACGTTGTAATTGATCATTCCGACGATGTAAAACAATATCACGGGATTCCAAGTTTTCTCCAACTACAACGATAGCAACTTTATCAATAGTTAGTGCATTAAAACGTCTTGTATGTTGACCTGCAGGTGTTTTATCAGCTCTGATTACAATTTTGTGATTATCGGATGGCATCAGATCCAGGGCAGTTTTAAACAATATAATCAATTGATTGTGTTGATGAAATAAAGTTTGTAATTGTTCTACAATAGACCTCTTTACTAAATTGTTATGTGCACAACGCAGATCAATTTCTTGTGGTGAATTGCCCATAAAATAAATTTGCAGGAATTTGTTGTCGCTATCTGACACTGGTAACAGTGAACCTGCTCTGTGATATATTTGCCCTTGTATCTGTAAATAAAAAAAAATATTATGGTGTGGTATAAATTAATGGATTGTCAGTGATCAAACTTAAATAATATTTGATCTTAAAAAGTATATATTTAGTTTTAACTAATATCTATCAAATATAAAATATAATAAAAGTGTCACTGAAACTGAATCACCATATAATATGATGACTAAGTGATATATAAGTGATTAAGAAATTGAAGATTAGTCACACATCTTAACTTTGGTGACAGAAAATTTTGTTCGCTAAAATAATTATGAGTAACTGCTATAATACATACCTTGAAAGTTGGCATAAAATTTTCCCGAACTACATTTGTTGCCCCAAATGAAGTCATTTGAAAGCAATTGTTATATTGTTGGATATGTGTCAAAAAGTGTATAGAATCTGTTCCTATTCCTGAAACCAATGAGTACAATGGTTCTGGTGGTGGATCCAATGGTATCAATTACACTTTACCATTTGCGCAACACAATCCATTGGCTTCATTTTTGTATTTTAATGCCTTACAGTGTGAGCAAACCGAGTTCATAGAACCAATAACAACACATTGGTAGTTACTGTAGTCAATTAACACATCGTAAATGAAAGCAGCTCGATTCAAACTTGCGCGATTATTAGTTGAATGTCGCGCTCGCGCTTCACGCATTTGTGATATCCGAATTCTTTCACGTTCATTTCCGTCGTCACGTTCTTCTGCAGTACGATTAGATCGGTAATTAGCTTGGTTTGTAGCATTTCTGGTTCTTCTACCTAAATTGCTTCGTCTTATAGGAGGCATATCAAATATAAATTATTTTTTCACTAATCACGAACTAAAGAAACAATAACTAACTAAACACTCTGCACAAAACACGATATACGAATTTGTTTCGTGTATCAGTTGACAAAAGTAAACTCAGTAGATTATAAATTATTTTTTCACTAATCACGAACTAAACAAACACTAACTAACTAAACACTCTGCACAAATCACGATATACGAATTTGTTTCGTGTATCAGTTGACAAAAGCAAACTCAGTAGATTAGGTAACAGACAACTTTTTTTTTTAAATTTGATATGACTTGAAGTCAAATCCTTTTAAGCCGTACGAATTGTTTTATTTATTTAAAATCTGGATATTAAAAATAATAAAACACTGTTGGTAACGCGATTTTTGTTTGACTGATGTAATGACGTGGGAACTGATGCATTTTATCTCGCGTGCCGAAACTAATACAAAAGAAACGCGAGTTTCGGAACGCGACATTAAACTGTGCCGAAACTAATACAAAAGAAACGCGAGTTTCGGAACGCGACATTAAACTCCTCCAACTATGTATTCTGTGCTCCAACGCACACACGCACGTTAGGAACACACCTACATTGCTTAGACAACAGTGAACTTTATACCATAGCAATAAAGCTCAAATTGACTACGTTTTAGTTACAAATAATTTGTATGGGAAAAAGAAAAGGGCTATTTTTAGGGTTTTTCCAGCAATAATTCTATTTTTTCTCGCCGTAGGAACCATCCTTGAACTTCAACGAACATTTCAAAAAAAGATTTGGCCAAATTGGTCCAGGCGTTGTTGAGTTATGCGCTTACAAACACATTTTGCGATTCATTTTTATATTATAGATATTATTTGGGTTTAGATGATAACTCATTAAGTGAATTTTCACTTACAGAGAAACTTTATGAGATTTATTTAAAATTGGGCATCACCTTTTCTCGTATTTTTCTATTAATTTCTTCATGTTTGTATGTATGCGTGTACATAAATAGTTAAATAATATATCTCTAAACTACTTAATAACAAACACTGTAACACAGTGCATCTTCAACGTGGTATTGTGCTGAAAATAACCCACAGTTTCCATTTCATAATAGCAATATATCTAGCATCAAATAAAAACACTTAAAGCTACAAAGCGTTTTACACATCCAAGAAGAATTATTAAAGTAAAACTGCTATCGCACGGTTTTATTCCATTCTTAGCCGAGAAGAGAAAACTCCAATTTTGTCTCTCATTTTGTATTCGCTTTGGTCTCAAATCATATTTTAGTTGTCGCCACCGGGGAACGGGGACGCGGAGATTAATATTTTTATACAAAATATAAATAACCTTATTGTGAGATTAAATTGTAATAAATATTCTGTATTGTATGCTTATAATTGGAAAATATAAAGGCTAATGTAGACTTAAAAGGAAAACTCTTAAAGGTCCGTTGAGAAAACCAAAAGCTTTAGATACTCGTAGGTATTGAAAACGAAAGTGACTGAAGAGGCCTTTGTTATTCTGAAACCATTATTAAGGAGCAAGAAAGCATTGAAAAACTTAAATCTATTTGATCTTTTGATTAATAACTGTTTGTTGAAATATTATTTAAATATTTCGGAAAAAATATCACACATAATCGTCCCTCTAGATTGCAAACGCCCCAGCAATGACAGGTTAGTTCAGATCCCGATAAGCATTTAGCAACACTTCCTTCACCTGACATTTGCACCTTGCGTCGATAGAGGCAACTCATTCGACTTTATTTTTCATTTCCGCATCTTTGTTGATAAAAGATGTTAAATTTATTTTGTAGTTACGCTGTACTTTTTATATAACTTAGTTACATACCGTGAAAAAATTAAGTGTATTTTCCAATTGGAATATTGGCCTTGATATTTATATACTTAGTGTAAAAGGTATTTGAGAGGAAAATTTTCATTACACCGCTCCTCTCAGCATCGTGAAGAAACCTAGCCCTAGAATCAAAAAAATGAAAATCTGTAAAATCTTCCAATTCGCACCCACATACTTTCGTGGTAGTCTACAGACCAAGCTTGTGTCCCAGTAATGGGAACATTACTAGCTTTAAAAAAAAAACAGCATAGCAGGTAACAAGAATCTGCTGAAATACATACAGTAAATTGTTCCTTAAAAATACTTACTATGATAATAAATGTCAATCTTTGTTACATTAAACAGACAATGTAATGCAACTTTTCGCTGTGAAGGAGCAAAAAATATATTTTGTACTCGAGTCGCTAGCATTTCAAGGCTTGTTTTGTTGCTCAGTTGAAATATATTAATATTTTGTACCTCCTTGCTCCTTTTTGTGGGTCGACTTGACCTGTGATGTCTTGAATAGATAATATGAATGTTGCATTGTTCTTCACAAGACCATGCGGCTCAGGGCACGAGGTTTTGGGCACCTATTGTTTGCTTTTTGTTAAAAAGTGTAAAGGTTGATTTTAATAACGATATGTTTGAGGGTTTAGTTAGGATGGGTCGTCTTTAACGAGGTCTATTTAGATAAAATCGTAAATATTTTCCATTACCTATGAAAGACTGCGTTGATCTATTAAATGTTTGTTCAATGTTATATTGTGCTTGAGCCACACTTGGTCCCAAAGAGGTTTGTAGATACCGTTTAAACTTCTGTCCTCCCCGACAAAACAAATGTAACGATAATAAGTGAGTGTGACAAAATATCGAAACAGTCAAAAAAGTATCTGAAGCCGCAGGCAGAACGTGCCATATCACGGAAACTGATAGCAAACTCCATATCAGCAAGGAAAGTTATTAAAGCGTCTACCAATATTTTATACGAGCGAAATCACCGTCTCTTAGGGTCGATGGGAAACTTTCTAAGTAATGAAATGTACGGGCATAGATTAGGTGCGGAAATACAGCTTTATTGTAAAACGAAGCTTATGTTATAAGATAGTTATGAAGGCAAATTAATATGTGGATATTCATAAAACGATAGTCGCTGATCATTAAGAGTTTTTAGAAAGAATATAGATTACCCATTTCTACGATGATATATCTGCTCACGGTCTCGTCGTGGTGGCCTAGTGGTTAAAACACCAGCCTCTCAAGTATGAGTGCGGGGGTTCGATTCCAGGTCAGGCAAGTACCAATGTAACTTTTATAAAAGTTATATGTACTTTCTAACTATATCTTGGACAACAATGACTGAAGGTGAAGGAAAACATCTTGAGGAAACCTGGACTTTAAGTCTGAAATCGTTAACCCGCATTGAGCAAGCGTGGTGATTATGCTCATTCCTTCTCTGTATGAGAGGAGACCTATGCCCAGCAGTGGGACGATAAAAGGTTGATGATGATGATGATGATGATGATATCTGCTCAAAAACTGATTCTTCTTGTGTTCTTGAAACTCATGTTATTGAGTATTTCATTAATACTATAATGTCAATGTTACTTGTGAATAGCCTTTCGTGATACTTTTAGTAAGACCAAGACGTTGCTTAACTCCTGTGAAGAACCAGGGTGGAACTAATGATCAATTTTCTCACCCATATGCAAAAACTTTGTGGAATTGCGAACACTAACCCGCGTTACTAAAATTACTAGTAGTAGCTAAGTCTACCGCTTACTGTTCGGTTTTTTGCCGAAAAGCATATACATATTAGTTCTAATTAAAACCAATGAGTAGGGTGACGACCGAACCGCTAATAATCTTCCACCGTGTGTTTCCAATCTAAGGACGATTCGTCTCAAAGTTTACGAGGGTAGAACAATAAATCAATATGTCGAATAATTGCTCCTCATCGCAGCTCCGGAAAGTCGGAATCAAAAGTTACTAATCACCCGGTCTTTATTAATAAGGCGTGGAAGAAAATATATTCAGTGAGTCGAAAGTTTTCCACAGAGTTTTAAGAGTTCCGGTCTTTGGGACTGAACGCGAAATTTACGGGTTAGACGGTGCGACGCGTTTTCGATTTGTTAGTTAGAATTTGAAGTTTAATAAATATTTTGTTCCGTTTCGCGTGATTTAATGGAATCATTCTTTGAGGGGTTCGTAATGATGCAATGTTCGGACCGATTCTGGGAATTAATGGATGATAGAAACGGTATTTTGATAGGTTTTTAGAATATACGTAATTTTTTTCTTTGGCTTAACACTGATACTTCCGATATAATTTGATTATGATTTTCGTTACATAGACTTCAATGAATCCGAAACACTTTTAATGAGAACAATTTCCGGGACTCGTCGTCTTATTTTCTGTTCTATGTCTAGCCAGGTGTTAACATCAACAACCAATTCGGAAATTGAATTCACTCAAATGATTCAAACATTGCATTGAGAGATTTATTCATACATTATTATTACCAGTGCATTTATCAAGCGCTTGGTAGAAAAACAACAACAAATCGAAGCGTTAAATAATAATAGTGCATGCGAAACAATACAACGTAGACTGCACAAGAGTGTTTCAAGTTTAATGATGTGGTTCCGTATATAACGAAAGGTATTAATATTTTAAATTGTGAATTAGTTAGTATTACTCAGTACATCAATGATGTAGCAAATCAGCCGATGTTTTAAATCTATAAATATAGTACTAGACTTTACACACGAGCAAGGGCCACGTCTTTGCAATCAAAATTAATTGTAAAATCGGTTTATGTGTGGTTCGGGTGCATCGGGGAATGTTACCAGTTTTCAAAAGACTTTTTGTTTGTTTGATAGATATTTTGTATGGATATAGAGAAGAAGGTGAATGGAAATCACAATGATATGAATGATGAATTGATCAAGTTACATGTATCGATAATGGCGCCAATTCTGTTGTTCACAAACTAAACTAATTTTAAGTTACGTGCATCTTTTTCTTTCCATTTCATTAAGAAAAGGATAGACGATAACATTTTAATTTAATCCTGTCAAATTAAGATACTCCATAGACAGTTTAGAAGCGTTCATGAACATGGCGACTAAAATACGCCAGTTTACGTCAGGAACGCACTAATTTGACAGGTCTAAACTGACATTTTATCTTCTGTTCTTTTCTTAATGAAATAGAAAGAAAAAGAAGAACGTAACTTAAAATTAGCTTAGTTTTTGAACAACAGAATCAGCTCCAATATGTCACTGAACATATATTTAATATCAAAAGAATCATTACCTTTTTCGCCGCAATTATCGTGGCTATAAACAATTGACACCACATTCACTTTTCACTGCACTTCATACTTGACGAAAACATATAAATATATTATTGTACTAGCTGTTGCCCGCGACTCTGTCCACGTGTTGATATAAAATCAGCGCCTATTAAAATAATGGGAGCAATATATCCGTCCGCGCTTGCCCCCGTTTTTGCAACATTTTTTATTACCTCTCTGCTCCTATTGGTCATAGCGGGATTTTACCTGTAATGGTGGCTGTATATATTAATAAATAAATAAATATAGCCTATGTCCTTTCTCAGGCTTCTCAGGCTAGACTATCTGTGTACCAAATTCCATTACAATCGGTTCAGTAGTTTTGGAGTGAAAGCCGGACAGACAGACAGACAGAGATACTTTTGCATTTATAATATTAGTATGGATAGCAGAGCAGCTACAGCTACGGACGCCTTTCTCACTCAAGTAGGAGAGAGACAGATGTCGAACGCTGCCGAACGCGAAGGCGAATGTGCCTCTTTGTCGCTCGTTCTGCGCTTTCGCACTTCAAGCCTTAAATGGAACGGGGTAACGTCGCATGAGTCACGTTTTTTCGTGCGTGCAGCCATCGAATTATAATACGTTGTCACGTCAAAGATTTCACGGTGAAGTTAGTTGAAGTGAGTGTGGAATGAGCTGTTATATCAACTAAAGTGTGGGATTGCATTTTTGTATCACATTCATAAGCACATTCTTTTGAAGCTCAGATTAAGCTCCCTTAACTTTTAATACTACAATTTAAGTGTCTTCAAGGCTAGAGTGAATAAGAAACTTTGGCCATGGCGCACAAGCAAGTGATAAAACACTGGTGGATAGGATATATAGTCAGTGAAAGTTTGATACACCCTTCCGCGCCGCCCAGAGCGGGATTTGATGATTTTCCATCCAAAAAAAAAAAAAAGCTAGAGTGAATAGGCTCTTAATAAACTCTAAATCAACAATTACATCACTGCTTCCCATCAGGCGCGATTACGGTCAAGCATCAGTTTATAATTTATACAAAAAAGAAGTTTTTGTCAAATGGATGATGAAGTTCTCCTAATTAAAAAAACATCGTAGAGAATCATAAAAGCTTGAACACTTACCTACATAGTTTCAGTTTTCAGCCCCGCGTCAGACTAGACTAATAAAGTTCAATCCTGTAAGCTTTCACAGTTTCTGTTTAAATCTTATAAAAGTCTAAGTTACGGGCTCCAGACTTCATCCCCTTTGTCGATAATTTATTTGATACGCTTTAGTTAATTTGAACTACTTAAACACTTTGAGAGGGAGAATTTCATAAGTTAGTGATGCAACCATGTCAATAGTATTTATGTTTTATTTTTTGTCCCACCCAATTTCTCCAGTATCGTGGGTGCATTTACAAACATAAACTCACATGTGTTGAGTTTGGTGGTGGTGTCACCATTCCAGGACACACGTCCAGTGTTCATTCCAGCACGATATCATAATCAGGAATGTTTCCACTGTTGGCATAAAGGCTATCTCTTTACACCATGACGAGTTGGTGGATACGTCAATGTCGTTTGTCGTCGACATTTATATTATTTTCTTTATGAGTGACGTCAAGACGTCAATCTGCCTAGTCTTTCCCAACTTAATGAGGTTATTAAGTGCTTTGCTAGACTTGCATTATAATGAATTTATAGCACAATTAAAACAACCTCTGTTCAAAGGAATACTATTCTGTCAACAACTATTTAAATGATAAGAATAGATGGTCGCTTTGATTAACTCAAGACAATGTTTGTGTTCTTTCTCCAAAATTACTGACACGTTATATGAGTTCATATAATAGGGATGTTTCCTGGGTAAAAAAAAATCTATTTAGTCCGTCATTCAGATTATAGAAAAATATTGGATACGTATATTTTGTTTTATCAAAACAATAAAAATTGACAAATTTAAAAGACATCAAACATCAGGAGTGGTGGCTGATGACATCACTGGTCGCTAAAAAGTGTAGCGTGCAGTGACGTCGTCAACGCACTGTGTCATCTTCATTTTTTGTTTATATGAAAAAAGAGAAAATACGTGTCTAGTATTTTTTGGAAATCTGACTGACGGAATAATTAGTTTTTTTTAGTCAACTACCCTATTGTCTATAATTATTATTATTTGCAATGCTGTCACGCTCAAATTTATGTCTGGAGGCTTTTATTTAGTAAAAGTTTTTACTTCCTTACAGTCCCAGTTTTAATTATTTTTTTTTTTGCTTTCCTGGTATATTGACGTCGCTAGCTGGCATATAATGGATAGTTTCATTTAATGTTCTGTGTTTGTATTGTATAAAGTACTTATGTGTTGTTTTTTTAATTAATAGACAGATGTGCTGCTAGGGAGTTTGTTCCGCCTCTTCTTCCCAGCTAAAGTATAAGAAAGTGGCTAAGAGCGGGCTTTTTAAGGAACTGTCTTATGTAATATTGACATTCAAAAAGTGCTGATTCTCAGCCTAATTTAAATAAATGACTTTTGATTTTATTTGTATCGGTTTCCAGTCTAAGGGTTTTCAATTAAATATCAGTATTTTACATGTATGGAGCGACAGAATTAAACAAAAGGAGAACGTGCTTTTTTATAGTATTACTTTTTGGAAAACTAAATTGAAAATCCAAAATAGGCAAATGTTAGATAAAAACTCAACCAAAGTTTTTAAGCGTGAAAGTATATTACAGATCCCTAAAAGCGACAGTCACGAGCATGGTGGTCCATAAGACCAACAGCAACAATTCATATCATTGGTTCATTCGATATGTACTTGCAAACAATAGTGCGAGCAATTTGTTCGTCCATTCTTTCGACGTCGAATTACAATCTACGTGAGTGTGTTGCTAAGCTGTGAACGGGTTATGAAGACATGTGCTGTTGACGGCTTGGATTGAGGGGTCGATATGACCGAGCTGTTGCGGTTTGAGTGTTATCACTATTGGTAGGTTCTATTTTTGTTTTTATTTTCTAAGCGGCCCAATTGGTGGTAAATGGTATCTGCAATATCTTCCAGAGCCGAATCCGATTCGTTTATCCCAGCGGCTATTCCAGATACAAAGCTAGAATGGCTAGTGTGCTTTTTTATTGCACGAAAAAGAAACAGTTTCAATGTTTTAGATTATTTTATTTTAAATTATATTAGACGATAAGGACGCTGGTGTTATTTTCGTAATACTTAAAAAATAATAATTAATATTTGTTTTTTTATTTAAGAAATGAAAAGAGCACACTAGTTCACTATAATATCTTTTGTGTACCTGGTTAATCTTCGTTGAGATTGGCCACCGTGGTCGAAATCAATCGGGAGCCTGTTATAGTAGATTCTTAAAAAAAAATATTATATCAAAAATCTAGTATAGTCTAGCTGTTATCACCTATTGGACAATTCCCACGTAGTAATGGTGAAGAGGGCTATGCTTGGAGTTTCCCTGTGTGATCGAATCAGGAATGAGGGGATCGGCAGAAGAAAGAGAGTAACCGACATAGCCTGAAGAATTGCAACACAGGTTCTCGAGTGGCGCACTGGAAGACGCAGCATGGGTAGGCCCCTGACAAGGTGGACCGACGACCTGGTGACGGTCGCGGGAAACCGCTGAATGCGGAAGGCGCTGGACCGGTCGTCCTGGATATCCTTGGGGGAGTCAGTGGACGTCTTTCACCTGAAATGGTGAATGGTGTTGATCGAACACACGCTATATAGCCAAGCATATTGTACATTATGGAATTGCATCGCTGACAGGGGTGTTCGGCACTGGTACAGCTACACAGGAGCTAAACTTAGTCTTCGGAAACACTGTTGGAGCTGCTGAACCTTTGACAAAACTATCTTTGCATTGTGTATATTCAATTTCTTAGTATTGTATAATTGCATGGCACACGTGTGAGCACAATGTACTTGCTGTAAAGCATCTATTTGTTGGGTTAGTCTTTTTTATTGACTTGATTGTGCTCTGGATGTTGAGAGTATGTAATGCTCACTCAAATGTCTCGCTGGTGGTGGCGTGTGTGTTGAGTCATTAGGTTCCCTTCAATATGGTTAAGCTGAATGATGCTGATTCATACGTCATGTTCGTGTACGGACCCCGTCAGAGGGGACTGTTCATCTCTTAGCTGCCACGGCGTATTTTAATTTCTGAATTGCTGTTTTATTTTTTATTTACTTACTGACTGACCGACCTTCTGACAATTCTAAAGTGGCAGTAACTGGTTTAGTTGAAATAAATGCTTTGATTTTGAACTTTGACATCTGTCACTTCTTGTTTACCCATCCACTAACTAACCGCGGCAAGCCTAGCTTAACGTGATCCATCGACCTGTGCGGCTGTATTTAGCCACAAGCCCCTCTTATTCGCTTGTTTGTCATGACTCTAACTTTATATACCCTGGTTTTTTGTTGATGGTTTTTAAGGATCGGTGAAAGCCTTCCCAACTTTTATTGTGCCTATTTCTGTTTTTAGTATTCTATCTAGCTTACGTAACTAAACCAAACCTTTCCTATTTTCAGGTATTCTGAACTATACACACGGTTTAGAGTAAAAATATAAAAAGTCTAGTGTTCGTTACACGGTAGTCTAGCACAAAAATGCAGCATTTTTTAATGCGTGCTCGGGTCTCAGGCCTTTCAGCCTAGCCTTTAGAGCTGTAAGCATACGAGTATCTATTCAGTGCTGCCAACGTTAGTGCTAGGTTGCAAGTTCGTTTTTTTAAATTTTTCGACTATTCAAATGCGGAATTCTGGAACGTTCCTTTTTCGCGCGAAACATGTTGTCATGACTTACTTTTGTTTTTTAACGAAGTCGGTAGTTGAGTTGAGGGTGTGCAAGAAGGCAATGTGTAATTTTCCTTTTTATTTCACAAAAAATACGAAAGTCTGCGTAAGTTTTAACGCAAACTTTTAAGAGAGGAGTTGGACAGGGTTTGTTGCTACTTACTTATTTTTAAGCTTAGTGCAATTTTTGACACTGTAAGAAACGTTTACTATGTATAAGATAGTGGGCACTAAAATGGAACAAGAACATATTACTCTGCAGTTGGGTTAGGTGTGTCTTTTATTTTTTACTTTTTTTTTTAAACCGGGCTCTAACAAATTGCTTATTAGAACGTAATTAGCCACAAAGACGAAAGGATGCGTTTCTCGTTTTCAAATGCATCGACTGTGCAACTCTTGAGGCCTCTCCGTAGCGATGACGACTTCAAACGTGCCTCAGCGTGGTACTCCAACACGATGGACATGCACCTAATACTTTATGCTTTAACTCATAGTGGTAAATCATGATGTTTTCTCGAGTAGGTAATTCTAATTAGGTATAACGTTGTCATCTATACTTTTATCCTAATATATAAAGCTGATGAGTTTGTTTGTTTGTTAGAACGCGCTAATCTCAGGAACTGCTGGTCCGATTTGTGAAATTCTTTTTGCGTTGGATAGATCATTAATCCAGGAAGGCTTTAGGCTATATAAAATCACGCTGCGACCAATAGGAGCGGAGCATAACTAAACCACGCGAACGAAGTCGCTGGCGGCCGCTAGTCATAATTTTTTGCTTAGGATTTATGCATTTTCATTATATTAATAAATCATCTAGATGAGATTTATTTACAGTCAGGAATTATAGATTCCAAATTGGTGAGTTAATAATTTTGGAAAATAACGAAGAAGTTACAACTGTACTTTACTTTTATTCTTTAAGAGTCTTTTTATGTACCTAGCATATTTTTTACTGAGAAAAAAAATCTTGCAAACTGTTGAAAGTTCCAACAAAATGCATACTTTGTCTGGATAACGGATACATTTGTTTGAGTCCTCGCTCAGCACTCAGACGCGTTGCGGATGTTCTCAGCGTAGGAGAAATTGCAAATTCGTGACGTCATCTGAAACAATCGGGATTTGAATGAACTAACCATACGTTTAGTACATAGTAAACGTATGTGCGTTCATATACTTAAGTATACAGTGATAGTGGTATGTGTAGACTTTTACCTATTTATTGTTAAAGCTTTCGTAAAGGCGTCACTATAAAAATTATATTGTTATATCAATTGAACCTAAATAAGTATCCATATAAAAATGTTGCAAGCTTGTGATATAATTATGACAGTATGGTTTCTTTTTTAAATATAGGTACTTAAAAAAAAAAAAGATACTATACCGAAAAACACAGTGCTCAGTATCGTTACGGTGGCAGTTGGTGAGCTCCGCTGATTTAAGTTGTTACAGCAAATAATTAATTAATCAAAATTGAACCTAAATAAATGAAAAGAACTAACAAAACCGACCTACCCACACGTGGCAATCCTTTCGCCAACGTGAACGTTCGAAAATTTAAAATTTAATTAAGGCGCGGCTCCTACAGTCGGTTGCGCGCGTTAATCTCGTAAAGGCGGGTACACACGCGCACACTGCTTACAAAGCAATTTTTAATTGCGCCCCAAGCCGAAAAGCACCGTGTCTTTGACAGTTACGATTGATTAAAAAGAAAATGCTGGGACGTAGACTTTGCATTTTGTCTTCGGGTTTAAAATGTCCTTGCGGATTGTTTGACTTTTTTTGGTTGTAACCGTGTCAGTATTTCATGCTCTGTGGACTTTTCTTTCAAAGTCACACATGTGAGCTGATATCATATAAAATATTTTTTTTTTAATATCAATGACCAAAACATGAACGATTTACTGCTGACGTATATTATACTAGCTTTTTATAATAATCATCAACCTTTTAATCGTCCCACTGCTGGGCACAGGTCTCCTCTCATACAGAGAAGGATTGAGCGTAATCACCACGCTTGCTCAATGCGGGTTGGCGATTTCAGACTTAAAGTCCAGGTTTCCTCAAGGTGTTTTCCTTCACCTTCAGTCATTTTTGTCCAAGATATACTTAAAAAGTACATATAACTTTAGAAAAGTTATATTGGTACTTGCCTGACCTGGAATCGAACCCGCGCACTCATACTTGAGAGGCTGGTCTTTTAACCACTAGGCCACCACGACATGCCTTTTTATAATGACAACGTTAAATTCATATTTTTACATAAATCTCTCCCGAATTCTACCTTATTAGTATCTAATACCAACTTCATAAAGTCGATTTCTCCACAAATGAATGAGCCACTTTTTGAACTCTTGATCAAAGTAATTTCTTCATCAACCCTTTTTTTTATCGTCCCACTGCTGGGCACAGGTCTCCTCTTATACAGAGAAGGAGAAATAATTTAATTAGACGTAATCATGTAACCCTTGCGCATTTAAGCTGCTTGTAAAAATATATGTATAATTGGACTTTCGGACCAGGTTAACCTGTTCTTGGAGCGGTGATTGTCATATAGAAACCGTAATTTAGAGATAGGCTGACCAGTTTCATATGTTCGAATAATAATAATATATATTTATTTGCGTTATTTAACTTGGCATGTTAATTTAATTGTATAAATAATAAATGTAATTATACAGTTAATAAAATGTTACGTTCATCACCTTAGAGCGGCAAAGTTCTTTAGAAGTATTATAATATAATTTTATTTCATCTAATCTTTTCACTGAATTAGATTTTAGCTCTTTTTTTATACGTACGATTAGCTGATAGGAACTTGGCCCCCCTTTTAACAGGTGTGTTTTTGGTGGGATTTCAATATTTTAATCTAAGAAGTCGTACCAATTTTTTTCTTTTTGTACCATTAAACCTACAAAAACACAAAAAGAAAAAAAATGGTAAATAAAAAAAGGTAAATATTGTCATATTTTATACCCTCTCTCCCCTCATGTTTAAGATTGCATCACCTCGCTCAACTGCCGTCTTCCTTCCTATTTTCTCGGTTTTTTTTGAGAGAAATGTTTTAATAAACTAGCGCGCTTTACCATCAACGATTGCATCACTGCTTACCATCAGGCGGGATTGCGGCCAAGCACTAGTTTATAATTATATAAAAAAATATCATTTAAAAATGTAGGATAATTAGAATTATTTTTGACAGGTTCAAAATAAGACAGGAAAGCCAATTCTCGAAATTTAAAACGCTCCAAATCAAGTTGCAGTTTTATCTTGGCATTACAAAATGACTCTGACATAATTATTCCAACTAATTCCATACTAATAAGACCGAGTTACAATAAAATTACGAACACTTAGTTAAATAAAATAAAAATAAAACAAACCTAATTAGGCAACGGAACTGCACTAGATGGCTAGAATGTGGGTCAAGAGCCGCCACAAGTCTGCTTTCACAACTAAAAGTGTTGTTTTTTAATGTAATTAGTGTTGCTACCCGAACTACAACCAACCCCTTGTTCTCTCAAAATGCAATACATAGCCAATGTAACTTGACATTCCATACAAGCACTATTGGTGCATAGAAAAGTTCTAAATACACTGGTAGATAGTACTTTAACTTTACAATTCCTCTTTGAAGTTAATAAGTATGGGTTTATTGAGTGAAAACCTCGGATAGTTCTACTTGAATAAATGTTTCAGCTGGTAAATACGGTATCGATTTATTATCCAGTAGAGAGAATTTTCTTGTAGATGGACCTAACTTGGATAAACAACAATATTGTTGATGTAATGGCTGAGCAATCGACTGTTGCGCTGCCTATAAGTAGTTGTTTCGGGTCTGGCTGTTTGCTGTTGCAGGCACCCAAGATACAGGAGTGATTCCGAGAGTGGGGCTACTTTTTTTAAAAATAATTTAAAATACAATGTAACGTAACAAAGCTCTCTAAAAGCAGTTATCAAAATCAAAGGCCGTTCGTTTAACTGCCTTTATCGACGAATAATATGAAGGAATCTTACGTGATATAGGTACCAAAAATTCTGAAGATAAAAGTATAAATTTAGTTGTAATCTGAGAACAACTAAAGTTATACAAAACACCAAGTACTCAAAGCTTCCGCTGACAAGCGTGACGCGAGCACGCGAATCGACAGTATAACAGTACCTTTGAAAACTTCATGGAAATTATTTTACCAGAATCGCGTCCCGCCATCTGCGAGAGTCTTCGCAAACAATTCATTTAGAAATGTATATTTTTCGCAGCCGATAAGTAACCTACCTGATTGTTGCCAGCCAGAACTCCGAAACGGCCACAGACAATCTAAAACTCCTACCAACGACTAAACAATGTAAATTCAAATAGGTCCAGGACCCGAAAAACGAAACAGCTTCTATCGTGGCGTGTAAAATTATAAAGTCGGCAGGTCTAAGTTAGGGAGTGCAGTGCGACAGATGGTCCGGGTGGCGAATTAAACGGGGCCCAAGGGAACGGCACGAAGAAAGACAAACACGTAAAGTTGGCTTCAGTGTTGTTGAGATTATTAAATTTCCCCCGCTATAAACTTTGAATAAACTGAATGTGAAATTTTTGGACCGTAGAACTTATCTGGATGTTCGGAATAGCTAATGTCCAGAACTCCAGACTGATATTTCTGAAACTATATAACGGATGAGAAGATAAATATTGTCTGGGATTTACAATTGTTACTTTTGGAGAGGGCCGAATGAAAGTGGTCCTCGAAACTGTGGAGGAATTAGACGCTCGAACAATTCTGAAGGAACAAGTGGCAGTTTGATTAATAGTTAATCTTATGTAGACAATAGATGTGTAGTCTCTCACTAGTTTCTTTTCCCAATACCCATAGTGCCCATAGTGCCCATGAGCGCTTCGCTAATCACAGGCATTGTTAATTGCCACAGTCCGTCAGTTTCTATGAATTAAACCTATCCGAAAATCCTATCTTTGAAACCACTTCTATTCCATAATTAATCACATCTGCTGTTAAGGGCTTGTACTACTTATCTGAGATTGCAAAAATTGCCTTAGCATTAATGGTTGTAGTTTCAATAATACTTAAGTACATTCAGTTGACAGTTGGTTTGCACTGTACATGTTATCGCCACGGTAGACATTTAGATTCCTTGCCATTTCAGGGGTTTCTACAATCCATAATATTAACTTGGTTTGCAATTAACGTTTGAATTATAATTACCATACAGAATTGGGGTCCTGACCTCCACTGATGCTCTTGATTTGTATTGAAGTTTTGAGTTTTTTTTGTTTTTAAATAATTATAAACTAGCTCTTGACCGCAATCCCGCCTGATGGTAAGCAGTGATGCGATCGTTGATGGTAAAGCGCGCTAGTTTATTAAGAGCCTATTTACTCAGAAAAACTGAGCGAATAGGAAGGAAGACGGCAGTTGAGTGAGGTGATGCAATGTTAAACCCAACAACACGACCATCGATGCTACGCCGAAGGGAGATTGATCTGAAGACCCTCCACGACCAAACTCCCAACACAACAACATTTGGCGCATGGTACCCGGCACACATCGCAACACAAGCCACAACTGCTACACAAATACTATTTGACTGAAGTTTCATTTTGAAGAGCATTGACGGTTTCCCAAGCTTAAATGCGTGAAACCTTTTCGCATTGTGATAGTGAATGACATTCGAGTCTAAATAATAAGGCTGCATTCAAATATCTCGGCCATTTAAACTGCCAAAATTACAAATCACATGTGCATTGTGATATGAACGTCAAACTGCTACTGCAATCTAAACATTTATCGAGAGAATTCAACTGATGTTAGGGGTTATAACTTATCGATGGATTCCGAATCTCACTGGACAGATAAGTGAGCAAGATTGGTTCCAATTAATGTTGAAATGCGCTAGTTTATTAAGAGCCTATTCACTAAAAAAAAAACTGAGTGAATAGAAAGAAAGACGGCAGTTTACCGAGGTGATGTAATGGTAAACTTAACAACACGACCAAACTCCCTATTCAACAACATTTGGCCAGTACCCGCTCACACATTGCAACACAATTGCTCAGACCCGTCCCCCGTACGGCTTCACCAGACATCATGCCGGAACACGACGAATCGCTTGGCGGCAAGACTTTGTTTGGTGAGTGGTAACTTCCTAATTTCAAGACTGTTTCCCAAAAATGTAGGGAATAAACGCCTTCAGAGCACAATCCTTGAAAATTCTCCAAAGCTTTAGTTATTTCAGAACGGCACCCTAATTCTTGCATCAGACAATTAATGTTATCGTTCATATAAAATCCTACTTCTCTGTAAAAAGAAAATATCATATTATATAAAACCTCTTTAATTTTTTGTCGGTTAAAATTAAATCAAACGAAAAAAAGATCCTAACAGATATTAAGGTGAATGAACTCCAATATTCTACACACACTGAAAATAGCATATCTTCCATGGAAAGTCGTTTCCCAAGAGCTGTGCAGGTTAGAAGCCAGTAGCTAATGAACACACGGTGTCTGTGAGGAGAACTGATATCTAGTGGAAAGGTAAAATAAATACCTATGTTATGCAATATGTAAAGAAAACCCTGTCCGATCTGTAAAGGTATTGTTAGGTACCTATCGTATCGATAACTGATTCTACGAATGACTCCCTAAAAAAATAAATATTATTTCGCGAAAGGAGGTAACTTAATACATGTGCGGTAGGCAATACATGCGCGGGCGATGGGGGGCAGGGCACGCAATCGCGTCGCTCATAATAATACCATCAAAATGGTGTTGTCACTTTTTTAAAAAATACCAAATTTTGGGGAAGTTGGAATTAATTCGCGGAAAAAAAAATTATTACAAAATTCATTAGTATTATTACTATGATGATTCCTTATGGGTCGGACGAGGTTTTCTTTACATATTGTACAAGGAAAAAGTTGGAACGTGTTAAAAAAGTCTATTAATAAAATTATACGATGCGATTTTTAGATTGCTCTATTCCAATTGATTCTTTCTGAGGATAATATGTATATAGTTATATCAAACAGCACACGTCAGTATTATGACCATTAACGGAGACCAATTCAGACTTAATGAAGTCGAAAAATTCATGAATAAATTCTGTAATTCTTTAATTCTAATAGCGAGGAAATTGTGAATAAACCATCTTTCTCTGGACGGTCCCTACCGATGGCATTCTTGGTGATGAATTACCCCATCACCTAGAATAGCGTAGGAGAAGAATTTAGATTTTAATTTAGTTGCATCGAAATTATCGATCATGAAGAAAGGAGCACTGAAGAAATATCCTGTTCAAAATTAATCACAATAAAGTACAATAGAACCATCATAAATCCAAAAGAAGGAATACCATAACAATCCTGCTTATTATCAACTCTGTTCTGTATAAAAGAAGTCTTGTTTAAGTAACTTACTTAAACTGTGCCGGCCGACCAGAGCAATTAAATTAGTAATAGTATCCAGCGGTTGAAATAGTACGATAATAATGAAATTACCGTCGATTTTACTGCGAAGACGATTCTCCACTGAGGAAGTTTAGTTTTATTAATGCAATTACTTTCTTTGTCAGCTGATTTTCTGGCATAAGTACTGTGAAGTGAATGTTGAGATCAGACGGCCAGGACACTAATTACATAACACACTATTACTATGAGATGAAATAATTTTGAAGCATATTGCTAATCTATTGCTCTATATGTTAGCAATATCTGTTTGCTATTAATAATATTGTAACCCATTGCTGCTGACAGTGTGTTACAAAATCAGTACAGTCCTTAACTCCGCAACAAAAAAAGAAAAAACATAAAGTTGTAGGGAAATAACGTATTTTTTAACACATTGAGATTGAGATCAGGCTGTCAACATTCTTAAAATTAGTAGAAATCCCCTCTTAGAGTTCGCTTCTACTATAGTTATTTTAATTAGGGAGTTTTATAATAACTAAACATTTTATAGGTAACTAATTCACGGTTTTTATAAGAGATTTTGTTATAAACATGGTATATTTTATACTTCTAAAGAATATTGTAGCAAGACTGTCTTCGTAAAATTCTCGTAATCATTTTAGTGTATGCACTGTTTCAGTAAAATTTCGTTATATGCCATTCATGGATATGCCTGTATACCTACTGCCAATCGATTCCGTAAAAATCTCATCATAGAAATTTGGATGACGTTGCCCCACACAAGGATTTTTTCCTGTCTGATTGTGCGTTTACAAACATATAAATTCACATACACAAACCACCGGACTGGGAACAACTACATGTATATCATATAAAAATCAAATCAAAAGTCATTTATTCAAAGGAGATGTTTCAGAAATGTATGGAGCCTGGGCCAGCACATTGTACACTTAATGCTAGGTATAGTTACGCTATAGTTAACTGCTTTAATGTTAATTTCCTATATTTTGGCTTAGTTTTTATACAGATTCAATTTAACTCGGCCAAGGAATGCAACACAACTACTAATAAATATGGTGGTCAGCAATAAGCGAAATAAGATTTTGACAGTGACATTTGATTGACGTGTCATGTATCTAAGGCATATCGTATCTATATTATATACCACATGGCTGCGAAAAAAAGAAAACATGAATTCCGAACATACGACCCATTAAATAAACACAATCAAGTCAAATCAGCACTCGACACGAACACAACGAGAAAATAGAACTGTCAAAGTCGCCAATCAAACGTCATAACCACTGTCATGGCTACCTTAATAAAGGGTTATCTCACTAAAAAAATGTTTCAAATAATTAATTATATATACCCTCCTTTGCCCGCGCATGTTATTATGATTAAGTTACCTCCTTTTGCGAAATAATATTTATTTTTTTAAGGGGGATTTTTTTAACTTTAGCCTGGCTTTGTAGGCATTATTAGAATCTGTTATCGATACCTAACAATACCTTCACTGATCGGACAGGGTTTCCTTTACATATTGTATACAAATATAGATATTTGCTCCGTGCGGGAATTGAACCCGCCACACGCAGTGCAGCTGTCACTCACATAATCACAACGCCAACCATGCCGTCAGTATAGAGTGAGCTTGTCAATGGTATCAATCTCTAGCATTCACCCAAGTTTTCATGATATGATGGTAACTGAATCGTACTACATAGTCACATATGTAATTAGGTACTAATAGATCGTCATCAATCAGAGCCATGTCACGGCTTAGTCGATAATTGCAATGTGTATGTGGTTAACTGTTTATCTTAATTACTGTGTATCAGTCAGACGTTACACTTCAATCGAAGCTCAAACGCCACCGCATTACTGTAGGCCAGAGACACCGACGACGAATATTCCCATTACCACCGTTACATTTTCTACTAGTCTGCTCTCATCCTGTTTTATTACGGACATAAAAGCCTGCAGCTAAAGCATTCCCGAACCAAAACTCTTGAAAATTGTATTAGTGCCAATCGAATTTTAACTGCGGATCAACGTTGGAATTTAAGTGTTCAACATTAACTGGCAGTTTATTTGCTATTTCTCATACTACATTTTCTTCAAAACATAAACTTAAAGGGTTTATTTGATAAAAATCAGTTATAAGCACTTTTGAATTTGTAAAGGGGTCGATGAGCCAAAAAGTTGAAGCTCACTCCAAAGGTAGATAAGAAAATCCACTTTTCACACTTTTAAGTCAAAATAAATATTGGTTTCAATATTAATGTTTTTTTGTTTATCTTTATTTAAAGAGCTTTGTCAAAATTGACTGTCGCTCTGTAACAGCCAAATTGTATATACTTAATTACATGAAATGATTGTAATATATTCTATAACATATTTTAGCCGCGTCTGACATAGGAGATAAATAAATAAATATAAATATATATGGACAAATCACACAGATTGAGCTAGCCCAAAGTAAGTTTCGGTACTTGTGTTATGGGATACTAACTCAACGATACTATATTTATAATATATATATATATAGATTAACATCCAAAACCCAGGACAATCAGGAAAAGAACGTTTTCCATCATAACCTGGCCGGGGATTGAATCCGGGGCCTCCACATTGCAGGCAGGCGTGTTGACCGTTGCGCCATGGAGGACGTCAAAAGAGATCGTAATATACTATTACATACGCCAATATTACAAGACTTAGGTAACAGTCTTTTAAGGAATTCACCCCGTGCACACTCCATCAAGTTGTGGTGTACATCCTCAATAGGGTAGTTGACTAAAAAAAACTAATTAGTCCGTCAGTCAGATTTCCAAAAAATACTAGACACGTATTTTTTTCTTTTCTCATTAAACAAAAAATGAAGACGACATAGTGCGTTGAAAACTCGTGTGACGTCACTGCACGCTGCACTTTTTAGCGAGCAGTGACGTCACTATCCACCTCTCCTGATCTTTGATGCCTTTTATATTTGTCAATTTTTATTGATTTGACTGAAGGTGAAGGAAAACATCTTGAGGAAACCTGGACTTTAAGTCTGAAATCGCCAATCCGCATTGAGCAAGCGTGGTGATTACACTCAATCCTTCTCTGTATGAGAAGAGACATGTGCCCAGCAGTGGGACGATATAAAGGTTGATGATGATGATGATTGATTTGATAAAACAAAATATACGTATCCAATATTTCTCTATAATCTGAATGACGGACTAAATAGAATATTTTTTTTTTTACCCAGGAAAGATCCCTATTACTCCGCATGTTTTGCAATTGGGTGTAGGTGTAATGCCCATAAAGGAAGGAAGGTAAATGTTTTTTTTTTTTAATAATTATAAACTAGCGCTTGACCTCAATCCCGCCTGATGGTAAGCAGTGATGCGATCGTTGATGGTAAAGCGCGCTAGTTTATTAAGAGCCTATTCACTCAAAAAAACTGAGCGAAAAGGTAGGAAGACGGCAGTTGAGCGAGGTGATGCAATGTTAAACCCAACAACACGATCAACGATGCTGCGCCAAAGGGAGACTGATCTGTAGACCCTCCACGACCAAACTCCCAACACAACAACATTTGGCGCATCGTACCCGGCACACATCGCAACACCACTGCTCAGATCGTCCTCCGTACGGCTTCACCAGACATCATGCCAGAACACGACAAATCGCTTGGCGGCAAGGCTTTGTCTGTTGGGTGGTAACTTCTAATAATGTTAATATTAAAATGATTTAAATTTCAGCATTTAATATTGAAAAATAAAATTGAATCCAGCACGTTATGTCGAGTGTCCGTAAAAAATCAGAAGTCGAATATTAGTTCTCATTTGCTTTAACGTCATCGTTTTGCTTAAAAATCAATCATTCATTATAAAAAGTGTACTACATGGTCAACATGATAATGCAAATGTACACAGGGTGTATAAGCTGCCAGTTTACGCAAGCCCGGGTGCGTTTTCCCGAGTCGTTTTTTTTTTTCGTACTTTTGATTTTGATCGCACTGCTTAGCGCCGAGAGTAGAATATGCAATGATCCATTTTTTGACGTGCTGGCGTACCCTCTATCGGGACCTCAATGCTCAGGTTTTATTCCGAGAGTTGAAAATCCAGTGAAGGGTAAAAGCTTTATATCCGTGTGAACTATACGTTGAAAAAAAAAAATTATACCTCCTTTTCTCTCCCATTCTATCGTCATTTGCCTTGAATTTTGCCAACTATGCCGGGGTCAGCTTCCAGTCTAATTTAAATTCAGTTGAATATCAGTATTTTACACGGAGCGACTGCCTATCTGACCTCTACAGCCCTGTTACTGCGTAATAATTAATAACCCCTTGATAAGACTTACAATCAGACTCCTGACGACAAATATCGATTGACCGACGGTTTAACGTAAAGCATATTAGCCTTTAGGCACTGAGTGAATTCGGTATGTAAAGATTCACCCATCCGCAGACCATCCGTGGCAAGCGTAGCTTACCCTGATCAACCGACCTGTTTGGTTGTCATTATTTTCGCCTTTTTTAGGGTTCCGTAGCCAAATGGCAAAAAACTGAACCCTTATAGATTCGTCATGTCTGTCTGTCCGTCTGTCCGTCCGTTTGTTACAGTCATTTTTTTCCGAAACTATAAGAGCTATACTGTTGAAACTTGGTAGGTAGATGTATTCTGTGAACCGCATTAAGATTTTGATGCAAAAATAAAAAAATTAATAATAAATATTGGGGGCTCCCCATACTTAGAACTGAAACTCCAAAAATTTTTTTTTTCATCAAACACATACGTGTGGGGGTATCTATGGATAGGTTTTCAAAAATGATATCGTGATTTCTAAAATACATTTTTTTTCTAAACCGAATAGTTTGCGTGGAAAAAAGTTGCCCCCCCTCTAAGTTCTAAAATAAGAAAATGAAAATTCTAAAAACACATATGATGTACATTACTATAAAAAGTACCAGCGAAAATTGTTTTGAACGACATCTAGTAAGTAGTGTTCTTTAATACTTCGTAAATCGTAAACCACCTTTTACCGCATAATCTTTCAGACAAATAACTTAAATCCTTTTATTTCATAAATCAATCCGTGAGTCCGACACGCACTTGGCCGGTTTTTTATTTTGGATGGGAAATCATCAAATGACCTCTCCAGCTCTGGGCGGAGCGGAAAGACGTGTCAGACTTTTACTGACTGAAACCCACCCGTGTTCCTTCACTTGCCTGTGCGCCAGCCCTGTAGTACAATTCCTTTCCCATTCTATCAAATTACTTAAAAAACTATGTATAGATAACTAAATCAAATCTTTAATAGTGCGACTACACAGATAAAAACAAATTAACTCTACCGACTGAATCTAAGTTAATCTGAGTTTAAGCGCAGACCACTTGCTGTATATCACTTTGTTTTAGACCTAACGTTTTAGTCGCTTCTAGGATTACCGCAGATAAGATGTTGCCTAAGTGGGGGTCTTAATAAGGATCCCACTGTTTTATTTCACCATTTATTTTAGTTTAATGTAATTGGACTACGTATAATATCTTAAAACGGGAAAGTTTGCGTTGCTCATTGAGTTTTTTAAGTGTTTGAAAAGGAGAAAGGTTTGGACGAGATGGATTTGTTTTTGCAGACAGGAAGTTTGCTAAGGTAACCGCGACCGGAGTAAAAGCTGACAGTATAATGGGATCACTACCTGTTTAATGGACATTTGAATAAATTACTTCATTGTTTTATACAAAGAAAACTTTCTGTCATTTCTTTGTAATATCGAAGTGTGTCTTTTGTTCACCAATATAGGTAATATACAATATGTAAAAAAAAATCCCGTCCGACCCATAAGGACTGATTTACACAGTGCAATTTAATTGCCTATGGCATACAATAAAATTGATGCAACAAATGACTTGCATCGTCTGAATGATGTTTAGACAGTGAAACTTTTATTGTTGCTTCATCTTAATTGAAGCCAAGGGTAATTAAATTGCACCGTGTAAATCAGGCTTAAGGATAATAAAGGTTAGGTAAACTCGAATCTTGTTATACATGCACAATGTTCTATTTTGACACTTACCGCCAAACTTTGTCCAAGCACTGGATTTAAACAGTTCAAAAATCTCCAAGAAATTAAAACCGACGAAATCAGAAACTATTATTACAAATATGTACTGAAAGAAAGAAAAATGCGTTTATTGGCATTACAGAAAAAGAAATACACCTCAAAACTGTAAAAATAAAAAACAGAGAGTCAGAAAAAGTACTAAAACATGTAGCTTCAACGCACCTGCCACGAAGGATGTTAAACAAGATTTAAGTGGACTGTATTTAAGACAGCAATATATTAGAAATCACCTGTAATTATATGATAGAATGATGCCTTCGGATCTCTCTGATTAAGGTACTAAAGGCGGCAACTACTTACCTTCAGATGCGGAATTCGTAGATCAACAGACCAGATCAGGAGACGATGCACGTCAACACAATTCACTGTGGTTCCCTATCCCCTCACGGGTCACTCTAAATAATCAAAACTAATTAAATTTTGTGACCATCAAAAGACCGCGGCTTGACAGTTCGACAGGGAGTCCAAAAAGCGCCCTAGTTCAGCATATTGTCAGATGATAACAGAAGGTATACATATACCCAGAAGCACCGACCCACCTAAACAAAACGAACTAATCACACACCTAATCCACAACACAGTACCTTCAGTTTAATATCTTAAACTTCTAAGTATGAAAGTTCCATTCCCTTGGTCTCAGATTATCCAATGATAATGAGACGACCGGCCACTCTGTTTTCATTACTATAACGACTGGTTTTCCGACGTAATGGCCCATAAACATTGCCGCAAATAGAGTGGGAAGAAACCAAGTTCTGCAATAATCTTGCTTTACTTGTATGTATGGGATTATAATTGGATGTGACTGGATAGGGTTCTAGGCGTAGTCTGATATGGGTGCAACTTCTGTTTCAAAGATCAGTTTTATATCAGGAACAATAATTCCTTGCGATTTTGCAAAGAGTAGTTAGTTAAAACCGAATCTGTAAGATAGTGGGTACAAAATCAGTAACGAAGAGCGGTGACCGCTGGACGAGACGGCGTTCTTCCTACGATTGTCACCTAATTATTATTTATTTACTTCACGTAAATTACATGTTCACTTATGAAATGGTGGTCTAGTGGTATCTGCAGCGACTTACAAGTTGTGGGTCGAACCCCATCAGGCACTTTTTGTAAATTTTTCCATCATCACTGCTATGAAAACGGTGAAGGATAACATCGTGAGGAAACCGGCGTGTTCTAGAGCCAACAAAAAAAACTTCAAAGACATGTGACATCTACCAACCCGTTCTGGGACAGCGTGGTAGATTATGGCCCATTCCCTCTCACTGAGAGTGGGTCTGTGTCCTAACAATTGGAACATTATAGGCAGATTATGTATGTTATGTTACGAAATGTTAAAAACGAAGTGCACGGACTTAGTTTATCATATTCTGAGGGAAAAACTCCATGGTTTTATAATAGTGGATTTTAGAATTTTTCTAAATTACAGCGGCTGTCAACAAGTACTTAAAAAATTGGGTATGGTCAATAAATCGAATCGTCCGCGCACGGGCACAGCTGGTGGCTTGTGCCCGCAGACTAAGTGCAACATACTTTAAGGTGACTTACTTTATGAGGTGACAAAATGGTGTTTTCAACACCAAAGGGCTGTTCTATTTAAAGAAAATAAAATAAACATGTTACAAGGAGATATTTATTTATAAAATTATGGATAGCTTAACGTCTATTTTTATGCATTTTCGTTAAATAAAATACCATGGGGAAATAGAATACGGTCACAAGTTGTAGAAGTGAATCTTAAAAAAAAATGATTTCAATCAATATTATGAGAAGAATGTAAAAATTTTGTGTTTTTCGTTTCATCGAATTTCATCAATATGCTAAAAAAGTTTTCTCTATTTTAATAATTTGGAAGGAATATGTTGCAATATCCTTAAAAAAATATTCCCATCTATTGCTTCATGTGTATGTCCGAAAAATTTGCCTGCTCAACAAAGTAAATTACGCAGTTACCTGTCAAAATGAAAGACATTTCTACTGACAGTTACGTAACTTCCCCATTGATAAACCAAAACTTATTTAGAGGTTGCACTTTCTAGAAATGTACATTTTTATAGTTTTTACATTTGTTTTATGTGATAATTAAGCTTATTTGTAAGCCCAAGTACTCACTTTTAAACACCTTTTTGTTCAAAATTTCACACCTATCACATCTAGTTCCTCTAAATCATCGTCTAACCCCATAAAGTTAGTTTTGGTGGGATATCTAACAAATTTTATGCCTGTTTGATTACTCGCCGGCTTCTGAGCGGAGCCTGGGTAGAAAACAGTGGGTTTATATCCATTTTAATAGTGCCCAACTATGAAACATAGTTCGTAAAGTTTCATAACTGCTATGAGAGCTTTCATTGGAGGTCTGATTAATGTAAGGCTATAATTCTAGACTAGTTAATATTTCTTGTAATTTTCCGTCTTTGTTTGAGTTATGGACAAGATTAAGTAGTTGATGGTTTTAATATTCTTTTATTTATTTTCCTAACAGCCGAAATGTGAATTTAGGGCTTAATTTTATATTAATGTTCTGTTGCCTATTGTATATATTTTAATAGCTTGATATGTACCAAATTTTAACCTAGATTTATTATAAATGAAAACTTTTTTACAATTCAAACAGTATTGTTACCCTTATTTTCTTTTCTTTTCTTTTTACCGCGCGGTATCCCCCGACCAGCCGAACAGTTAGTATAGTATCACAGTGCATAGTCACCACTCAAAAAAAATTGGTTGTCTGTAGAACTCCGTTTACTGCCGATATTTGAACGTGACGTCTATTACATGGTAATAGACCTCGCGCACGAGTGTGACACACGCTCTAGGGGTGGGGGTAAAGTAGGCGTGGACTCCGTGTGGCGTCAGATTCGGCCGTTACGGTGTTTTCGAGAATGACTCCACGCCGTACCAAATTAATAGACGTTGTCACGACAAAAAAAAAAAACTAAGAATTGAAATCCGTTTCATATAATATTTCTTAAATTCAAATTTTAAACATACATGTCACCGCCCTACGTAGGTCAGTATCTTCCCACATTACTTGCCAGTACCATAATAAAATAACATGTTTTCTTTTTAATTTGAAAAATTCGGTTGCTGGTATCCCCACATATATTTAAAATACTCAACACATTCGAACAAGTACAAACAGGATGAAAAATACTTTTTTTTTTAAATTTAATTCAAAGAAGTCGTACCATTGGTATATATACCCTTTCGGTTCTATTTTATATAGTGCCAGTAAACATGGTGTCAAAACTACCTACATCAATATCTATAGCCAGCCTTCCTCTCCTAATAACCGGTGAAGCTAATCCACCACCAACGATTATCACTAAGTCACCATAATTTGAAAATAGTCCCATTATTATGTCGCTACCATATAGCAAAGTGTAAGCAGAAAACACCATAGCGGACCTTACTAATGGTCAATAAACGGGATCCTATGGCTGGCGCGAGCGAGTCCCGGGAATTGCACTCGTTGATCCTGGCTCTAATCCCGGGACCGGCGGCGCGGCAGTTAAAATGGGTAATGTGTTCGGATGCCAAATTATGAGTGTTTTGACATAGGTATATTAGTATTGCAGTTTGATGTGTTTACAATTATGTGTTTTGTTTACAAGTAACAATTGTTTTTAATTACGTAGCGTTGCCTACAAACGCCACAAAAAAAAAAAAATGACGCGTCATACTGACATCACATGAATTCTACATCTCGCATTCAGGGTTTGCCGTGCTATTAGCATACATACAACTTTCCAACTTCTACCGTTAGGCAAGTGCCTGTCAGACATAACACCCGTCTGGTCGGAGGATCCTCCGTTTCCTATGGAGGATGAGTGAACCTTAGACACTGTTCACTTTGCCTCTAAAAAAAAATTGTGCAGCCCGGCGATAACGGCCTTAACGTACACGACAAGTATCGTAAGTCATGGTCTCAAACAGAATCAGACACCTTTCTTTGTATTTTATACTTAGAAGAAGTAAGAATTTGAAGATAGGTGACGTTCTCCATCCCATATTGGGCCCGCGTGTTGGATCACAAGCCACGTCCTTGCACCGAAAATAGGAGTCCGAGAAGTGGGAACGTTGAATATTCCGATTGTGCTATGGGTTTATGAAAAGCCTTTAAGAGGATTGGAATAAGTAATAATATAGTTCCTCATTCTATAAGTAATGCATTTGCCTGTATCATAATTCCTATTACACACAACAGGCAGATTTCCAAGCATTGAAAAACATTGAAGTCTTGTTAATTTTCTTGGCCTACTTGTCTTCATCTCTTTGTCACATTTGAAGAGACGCGAGAAAATAGTTATACTGACCGGGTTTCTCTGCTTTATTTATATTGTAAATAGAAGGAATAGTTCGCGGAACAATGGGATTTTCCCATGTTGCAGAAGTGGACGCAGCTCTATGATAAGTTTTAATTTTTTGTAAAGATTGTAAGAAGTACAGTAAAATTGTTACTAACCTCATGGACTTTACAATTTGAGTGTCTTCAAGGCTAGAGTGAATAGGCTCTTAATATACTAGTGCGCTTTACCATCAACGATTGCGTCACTGATTACCATCAGGCGGGATTGCGATCAAGCATTAGTTTATAATTTATTAAAAAAAAAGTCTTAGTATTTAACACATTGGTTATATGGCATGTTAAATAACTTTCTCAACCGCTTACTCCTGACCGGCAAAATCCCAAGCCAATGGAGGCTGAGTATTATTACTCTAGTCTTCAAAGACAAGGGCTCGGTACAAGAGTGTGGCAACTATCGCGATATTAAGGTCATGTCCCACACCATGCAGATCTTTGAGAGGATTTTAGACTCCTGGATCCGGCAGGAGTGTGCTGTCTCAGAGTGTCAACATGGGTTTCGCCCAGGGTACGGAACCATGGATCCTATCTTCGCACTAAGGATCACCATGGAGAGATACAGATCGAAGACCACGCCTCTGCATTTGCTCTTTCTAGATATGCAGAAGGCCTTCGACTGTGTCCCACTGCCTCCCTTCGTTGGGTGATCTGGTGGGCGCTGAGGTCCAAAGGGGTACCAGAAGCCTATGTTGACATAATTCGAGGCATGTACCTCAATACCGATACTGTTGTTAGGACCACTGTTGGCGACACTAAACCCTTCCCCATCACCGTCGGAGTTCACCAGGGATCCGTCCTTAGTCCGTTTCTGTTCAGCGTGATATTAGACGTCTTGTCGGACAGCATCAAGGATTCACATGAGCACCCTCCCTGGTTACTCATGTATGCTGACGATATCGCGCTGGCGGACGTGGACAGGGAACGGTTGGTGCGGCGTGTGAATGCGTGGAAGGACTCGCTCGAGAACGGAGGTCTGAAACTCAACGTGGCGCAGACCGTGTACTTGGCTTACATGTTTGTGCGCATAGGCGGAAGCATGGTCCAGAGTACAGACCAGTCTAAATACTTGAGGCCTGTGCTTCACGCGTCCGGCGACATTGATTGCGACGACGGGTCACGTATTTCCGCAGCTTGAGCAAAATGGCGTGAGGTGACAGGTGTCATTTGTGACCCCAAAATGCCGGTTAAGCTTAAGGGACAGGTCTATAAGACCATCATTGGACCTGTTCTTCTTTATGGCATCTGTGAGGCGTGGCCTGTGCTTGAGCGACAGAAGCAGGAGCTGCGTGTCACGGAGATGCGTGATGATACATTGGTTAAAATACATTAAAAAAAAAACAAATTATACATTGTCCTGCGTCCTGATTGCGTAACACTTTTCCGATTAAGTTTGAATTTTTTGAAGCATACTCTATATGTTCGAAAATGTGACTGTTCACTCAGTAAAGTAAAAAACGCAATGAATGTTGCTGAGCTGTCAAAATGATTGCTACTGATAGTGTGTTGCAGCAGCAGTGGAATTACGCTTCAGCAAGGTACTTGACCTTGCTGAAGCATAATTCCACTTTCACATTTGAACGGTGGCGTGGCGCTTTCAAAATAGTGTATGTACTTAAAGTTTAGAAGTGAACCTTACAAAATGGTAGATACCATTATTATGTTAGTTAAAAGGTAAAACGGAACCCTATTCATGAGACTTTGCTCTCAGTCTGTCTGTCCGTTCGTCTGTCACCAGGCTGTATCTCATGAACCGTATAAGCTAGATAGTTAAATTTCTAGAGATTATGTATTTCTGTTGCCGCTATAACAAAAAATACAAAAAAATAAAAAGACAAAGATATTTAAGGGGGGCGATCCCATATAACAAACGTGTTTTTTTTTTTGCCGGTTTTGCTCCATATTAATAACGGAAATTGATAGAAGCTTGAAATGTTGACAGAATATTTAGTTGTTTATTAAAATTATATAATTAAATTAAAGTTTTTTGCTTCATATTAATAACGGAAATAAAAACCCTTTTTTTTGTTTTTAAAGATAATGGTGCGGAACAATTCGTGCGCGAGTCGACTTGGCCGGTTATTTTTATCTTAGGTTTGATTTCCACGTTTTTAATTAAAACTGACTCAAAATATCACAAAATAATATCAAATTTTTCGTCCAACCACCATCGCGGGTGCACAATATTAGTTGAAAATATGAGCGGTTCGTTCATAATGTCGGCTTCATTTGTCACCCGGCATGTGCCAAGTGTTCACGTAGTGTTAATAACCTGCCTTCGTGGCACACGGCCAGAATCAGGTTTTGGGGCCCAGGATTAAGTTAGGAGCAATAAACGATTATGAACACATATAGAAAGAAAGACGAAGTGTTGTATAGAAACTTGAGGCGTCAGGGATTTCAGACCAGCTCCTCAAATACTGGCTTACTGCGTAGATAAGACCACCAATGAGAATTAAAGTAGGAGTGGCGATTTTGAAGGTTGTGAAGTATCCATAGTACATCACAATCGCACTTACAGCTTCACTCTACTAAACGCCGAAAATACTCCATCGAAACGTGCCCACTACCCTATATAGACTGAAAAGTCCCAACCGTACTATTTCCTAATCCAAATTATGTACTAATCCTTAAAGCAGCAAAGAATTAGGTTTTTTATAATTATAAACTATTGCTTGCCCGCAATTCCGCCAGATGGTAAGCAGTGATTGCAGTCGTTTATGGTAAAACGCAAAAAAAGAAACTGAGTGAATTCCTATTCACTCAGTTTCTTTTTTTGCGTTTTGCTCAACTGCCTTCTTCCTAGAAGGCAGTTGAGCGAGGTGATGCAACGTTGAACCCAGCAACACGATCAACGAAGCTGCGCCGGAGGGAGATTGATCTGGAAAGCCTCCACGACCAAACTCCCGACAAAACAACGCTTGGCGTATAGTACCCGGCACTCATCACTACACAACTGCTTAGACCCGTGGTAACTTCTGCCGACAGCGGATTACTAGCTTTCCGCCCGCCGTTTCGCCCGCGTGGTATTCCGTTATCTCGCGCTTTTTAGATTTCCCTCAGGAATATCAAACTTTTCCGGGATAAAAAGAACCCTAATATTTAATTCGGACTTCTAACTTTACGTCTGCAAAATTTCAAAGCAATCAGTTCAGCTGTTACGGCGTGAAACAAACAAACTCACTTTCTAATTTATAATATTAGTAAGGATTAAGGAGGATTAGATTCTCCGCTGAAGTACGATTATTATAAGTATCAGTCATAAGATCCTGAATTCAGAGGATACACTCTGTCAACGGGTTTGCTCAGATTATTCCAGGTGTTTCTGCATAAACAGATTGATTTTCAAGGTCCACAAAAAACGGGAACGTAACATGAGTATGTTGGTAACCTTCTAAAACGTAGAGTGTATATAAAATACTATACAATTACACAAATAGGCCTAGTTACGACGCTTTTCAAAAGTTGCCAGTTATAAACTAAAATCAGCACTGGTTAGCCGGAATATTTTCTGTATGCAGAAAATATTCATATTCATATCATATTTTCATATCATATCATATCATATCATTATTCATATCATATTTTCTGTATGCATTTTCTGTATGAAAATGTTAACAGCCGAACTCCTAGCGTTTTAGGACACAAAGTTTTACGTAACAAGCGTACCTAATTATACCATTTTTGTTGTTTTTTTTTAATTATATCATTAAAAATTAGAAAGATTTTACATCATTCGCACCATTGCGACGGTCTTTCTCAGTTACATCATTGTTCTCGGTGGTAGGCCGGCCATAACATCGGTCGCCGGCAGAAGTTACCACCCACCAGACAAAGCCTTGCCGCCAAGCGGTTTGCCATGTTCCGGCATGATGTTTGGTGAAGCCGTACGGAGGACGGGTCTGAGCAGTTGTGTTGCGATGTGTGCCGGGTACGATGCGCCAAATGTTGTTATGTTAGGAGTTTGGTCGTGGAGGGTCTTCAGATCAATCTCCCTTTGGCGCAGCATCGTTGGTCGTGTTGTTTGGTTTAACATTGCATCACCACGCTCAACTGCCGTCTTCCTTCCTATTCGCTCAGTTTTTCTGAGTGAATAGGCTCTTTATAAACTAGCGCTCCTTACCATCAACGATCGCATCACTGCTTACCATCAGGCGGGATTGCGGTCAAGCGCTAGTTTATAATTATTAAAAAAGAAGTCTAACAGCTTTTGCATGTATTCCAAAACCCCGCTCTGCTTATCACTTGTGGCCAGCTCTAAGTGCAACGTAAGCGGTGAGTGCCCTATTTCGCTAACCTAACATATATTTCGACGTTAAAATAACATCTAATTGCTATTTAAGTTTTTTATTAATTGGGCCTATAGTCTTTTAAACTGACTTTAGCCCAGCAACTAAATTGAACAAAACTAGTTATTCAAATTCTATACTTTAAACATTTCAGGTAGGAGAATGTTTTTTATTTTAATTTAATTGTGTATAACGCTTTACTTAATATTTTTTAATATTTTACAATATTCAGCCAAGTATTTTTAAGTTAACAGACAGCTGTGCTGCTTGGAAGTTTGTTGTGCCAATACTTACCAGCGAAAGCACTAATAAGTGGTGTAAGGGTCTTATGTAATTATTACTATCAAAAAACGCTAATTCTCAGCCTGATTTGAATAAACGTCTTTTGATTTTGATAAAAAAAAGGGATATTTAGCGTCAAAGTCCATGTCCGTATTGTAGTCAGCCGGAAACATATCCAGAAGGTTGGCAGCTTTGGCACGCCAAATGACTGTGCTAACTCATGTCTTTTTTTGCTAACAACACACTCGTATATTAAGTTTGACTTGTATTTAACACTCTATATATTTAAAATTCTCCCCTGACTCCTAAGCTGAGTCTTTGGATGCGACTGGGATTGGCGCTGGGATGATGATGATATTTAAAAGTCTGTATTGAAATGTTTTTCGTCGGCGAGAAATTTCCCGAATGTTTCGATCAGAAAATGGAACCCAAAACGGTACTAACCCATGTATGGTTTATTAGACAACGAAAATTTGTCGGATTAAAAATAAAACGTATTAAAACCTGTTGCTATTTATGTAGCGGCTCCTTTTTGAAAACTATCCATCATCATCAACATTTTTATCGCCCCACTGCTGGGCACAGGTCTCCTCTCATACAGAGAAGGATTTATAGCCCAGTCATATTAGGTAAAAAAAGGGGTCAACCTCGGAATGAAAGATAATAAGCTGCAAATTGGTATGAACCTTTGTTTTGTCATTCTAAATGTTGTCTCAAAAGTCACAATCGTTATCGTGTCCGCGTCTTAAGATATTCAAGGTCAAAGGTCACAAAAATCGGTTTTTCGCGAATATCTGGCTTCCTATCGGTTAAATGAGATTTGCATTTATTATAAAAGTTGTAGGCTATAAAATTCCCTACAACTTTTGTTTAAACTTTTTTTTCATACGACCAACCGTTTTGAAGGTAGAGCACGAAGAGTGCACATCGTACAGTCATATACGGCCTAATGCAAGGTCAAGCGTGAGTTATGGTTATCAGTAGTTTATAAAGTCAATTATTTACTTTTTAGGGTTAGGGAAGGACTTAGAACCTCAAGAATGGGGCTGGATGCTTGAAAATGAAATCCTGCAGCCCATACGAACGTTATTACCTCCAGCACCAGCCGAACTACTAAACGTAATATTTTGCAATTGCAAAAATGGTTGTGGTTCCCGCTGTGGATGCAGAAAATCAAGGCTACAATGTTCTTTAGCTTGCGGCCAGTGCAACGGACAAGCTTGCCTCAACGCTTCACTGTATCCAAGTAATCCCGATGAAGAAAATACATATGATCCCGATATTCTGGAAGGTTTGGAGATGAACATGACAGATAATGAGGATGATGACAATGAATCGAACATTTTTGAGCGACAAGAAGAAGAAGACGACGAAGAAGAAGAAGATAATTAGCTTCCATTTCCAATTTCATTACAATTAAAATCAACAAAGATACTTTTGATATTTGAACTCACATTTTGATAAATGTATATTATGCCGTATTTAATAATAAATAAAAATATGTGTAAAATATATACTCTTACTATCATTTTAACTTAAAATAAAACTAAAATATATAATCCAGAATTAATAATATTTTATACTTAAATAGTTAAATATGAATAATTATATATAAATAATCAAGTTACTTACTTTAATTAAATATAAATAATTAATAATTAGTACATAAATAATGGGCATTGTTTAATAATTATAATTTTCAAGTAAATAATTGACTTTATAAAGTACTGATAACCATAACTCACGCTTGACCTTGCATTAGGCCGTATATGACTGTACGATGTGCACTCTTCGCGCTCTACCTTCAAAACGGTTGGTCGTATGAAAAAAAAGTTTAAACAAAAGTTGTAGGGAATTTTATAGCCTACAACTTTTATAATAAATGCAAATCTCATTTAACCGATAGGAAGCCAGATATTCGCGAAAAACCGATTTTTGTGACCTTTGACCTTGAATATCTTGAGACGCGGACACGATAACGATTGTGACTTTTGAGACAACATTTAGAATGACAAAACAAAGGTTCATACCAATTTGCAGCTTATTATCTTTCATTCCGAGGTGAAAGCCCTAATATGACTGGGCTATTAGCGTAATCATCACGCTTGCTCAATGCGCGTTGGCGATTTCAGACTTACAGTCCAGGTTTCCTCAAGATGTTTTCCTCCGCCTTTTAATCAGTCATTGAAGTCCAAGATATACTTAGAAAGTACATATAATTTAGAAAAATTACATAGGTACTTGTCTGGCCTAGAATCGAACCCGCACACCCGCACACTCATACTTGAGAGGCTGGTGTTTTAACCACTTGGCCACCACGACTTCCTCTTCCTTCTTGCTTGACGAAAACCATCCGTCGGCGTCGAAACATATTCCCACTGTCAAAGACCTCGATATTATTTTTCACTAGCGGCCGCCAGCGACTTCGTTCGCGTGGAGTTAGTTATGCTCCGCTCCTATTGGTTGCAGCATGATATTATATAGCCTAAAGCCTTCCTGAATTTATGGGCTATCCAACGCAAAAAGAATTATTCAAATCGGACCCGTACTTCCTGAGATTAGCGCGTTCAAACAAACAAACTCTTCAGCTTTATATATTAGTATAGGTTAAAAGTTTAGTCAAATTCGTTTTCGACATATCCCGTAACTAAAATAAAAAAAAGAAATAATCAATTTTATGTAACATAAAATACTAATTATTCGTCTAACCTGTTCCCAACTTTGCAAGGGTCAGCGTTCAGTCTGTGTGAGTGACGGCCTATCTGTCCTTTACAAACCAGTTACTGGTTAACTTACACAGTAACCGCGTGGTAAAACTGGTTCTCAAACTTTCGGGGTTCTGAATAATAACGACGGTCACAGAAGAGGAGAAGAAGAAGCCTCTTCTTCTCAGCTTATAGAGGTCCACTGCTGGAGAAAGGCGGACGGCTTGGCCCAATGAAAAGAGGAGCCCAAAGCTTTCATACCATTGGGGGGCATTGCCATAATCCCCCACGCTTGGCAGGCGGGTTGATGATCGCAGTAATTTGATATTCCACAGGAGAAGCGCTGCTGCCCGCTTTCCTGTTGAGAGTTTCCTTTGTCGCCTCTTAAGACATCCACGGGAGGATATGGGTTAGTACTATTCTATGCCCGGTACCACACGGGAAAAGGTTTATGAATAAAAAAATATCGGGACTAAATATTTGCACTTGCTGAGGCACGGAGAAGTCTCGGTACGTAATGAACGGGCACCCATCCACTGATGGAACCCGACAAGTGTAGCTTGTCCTTTGAACGACCCGTTGTTATATAGCTTCTCGAACTTTTTACGGGAAAAGATTTATTCCTTTAATTTAGAAAAAGGCGTTTTACAAACGGAGCACATCAATTGGCCCTGATTACAATTGAATAATTCATTAGTTCGCTTAAAATACAGTTAAAACTTGTAAGAAACCATTAGATAAATCTGGTAGAAGTTGAGGTTTTAAAAAGTTACCAAATCTTTAGTTCATTACTCTTATCTTAAAGTCTTAAGCTGTTAAAGTGTAGTTAAAGTATCTACTAACGACTCCTTTTAACTTAAGTTTTGAGTGTCACCGTAACTAACAGTTTGGGCAGCGTTACTTGATAACACCTGCGTTTTAGAGTATTTACAGTTCAATACAATCAGTTCAGTACAATCTAATCTCAACTATTATCTGATTAAAATAAAATAAAAATTAGGGAATATTTTTTTTTATCCTGTTACCTTTTAATTCTTATTACCAATCACTTTATATGCATAAATTTTCAGGGACTCATGCGAGTTACGGATCATATTGACAATAAAACATTTCGAGATAAGGAAAATACTCCATAAAATCGTTTAAGAATGGATATAGTTCTGTAAACATAAACATTTTCATTCTTCTATTTTCCCATTCATAAGCTTCCGTAGCAACCGATACGTAGTGACATCTATCGGCGAGTGGCGATAAACAAAGTTTTGTTTCTGCGCATTGCCGTTTTTACGTGGCGCTAGTATGCACTACGTTTTATGTGACGGAAACTCACCGACGACGTTACATACATACACTTATTGTTTTACATATATACATTTGAATTAATACTGTGTTTTGTGGTACGTTTTTGTGAACATTTGATAAGGCTGCGCTAACTTGCACAAAGATGCTCACTTACCTTTGGAATCGAATAAAAATAAGTGTTGTAAAAAAAAATCTAGGCATTTGAAACTTTTATACATTCAAAGTCATCAATTACTATTTATAGTCCCACAAGAAAAAAACAATAAACCGGAGACCCAATTTACCCATAAATATCCTACAAAAAGAACACAATATTTACGCAATACCGTAAATAAAACAAAAAAACAAGATAATTCGAAGGATTCCCGCGAACAGCGAAGATTTATGTAACGCACACATATCAGGGGATCTCAATTTGTTTCGTAGTACCCACCGCGTGATAAAACGTTCCGCATTGAACTATCGCACTTGGAACCCATTTGGTTATTTGTTTGGCCGACTGAGGATTTTCGAAGAAATAATTCTGCTGCCGTGCGTTGTTTGGCCTGGGCTGAGTTGTCTTTCAGGTAGGTACCCACTGTTATCAGTGGGTTATGATTATCACACTCATCTGTGGATCGTCGTAATATGCGGGATTAATTATTCCCTCGAAGTAACATAATGGATAAATTGGTACCTACTTAAGTTGTCCATCGACTCGTCGCCGAGAACTGGCAACATCCATACCATGTTGGATACATCGGTTCTCGTCCCATCACCGAAGTTAAGCAACATCGGGCGCCGTCATTACTTGGATGGGAACCCGGGCTTTGAATAGTACCAACCCCTTCTGTGGGTGTCGTAAGAGGCGACTAATGGAACTCACCAGGGAAGCGGGCAGCAGTGTTTCTTCTGTGGATATTCGAATTACTGTGATCTCCAATTCGCCTGCCACGCGTGGTATTATGGCAACCCCAACTTGTGTAAATTCTTGAGGGGGGGTGGGGGGGGGGGGGGGGGGGGGGCTTTGTCCAGCAGTGGACGTCTATAGGCTGAAGAATAAAAAGAAGGGCTAAGGCTTTGATGGTGGTAGGCCATAACATCGGCCGCCGGCAGAAGTTACCACCCATCAGACAAAGCCTTGCCGCCAAGCGATTTGTCGTGTTCCGGCATGATGTCTGGTGAAGCCGTAAGGTGGACGGGTCTGAGCAGTTGTGTTGCGATGTGTGCCGGGTACGATGCGCCTAATGTTGTTGTGTTGGGAGTTTGGTCGTGGACGGTCTTCAGATCAATCTCCCTTTGGCGCAGCATCGTTGGTCGTGTTGTTGGGTTTAACATTGCATCACCTCGCACAACTGCCGTCTTCCTTGCTATTCGCTCAGTTTTTCTGAGTGAATAGGCTCTTAATAAACTAGCGTGCTTTACCATCAACGATCGCATCACTGCTTACCATCAGGCGGGATTGCGGTCAAGCGCTAGTTTACAATTATTAAAAAAAAGATGACATGTCTGATGATTCTCAGACTAACAGAATATTTATGTTTAGAATGTTTAACAAATATCTTCGCCATAGGCAATGATTCCCTTATACACCAACTAAATTAAGTTTAAGTTTAATCCATCTGTTCCTTTCTTTTTCTTTAAGAGAAGGAAAAAAGATACTCTACAGACAAATAAGGCATGATTAAAAACAAATTACGTCAGGCGCTGACTAAATTGCCAGTACTTAACTAATGTTTATGTAAATAATACTTAATGAAAAAGGAAGAAAAACATTCATTGAACTTAAATTTAGTTAAATCTGTTTACAGGAGAATCGGCCCACCTCAAAATACAAAGGTATGGACGACAGCAGGTCAAGCTACACTAAACTGTCAAATATTACCAATTAAACTTGAGTCTTACCGCCTTAGAGATAAAGTTGAAAATTTTATGAAGATATATGACAAATTGTAGTTACTTCACGTGCTGTCGTCTGTACATACAGATACTGGCGCCGACACTCTTGTTCATAAATTAAACTAATTTTAAGCTAAGTGTATCTATTTCTTTCTATTTCATTAAAAAAAGAACAGAAGATAAAATGTTAGTTTAAACCTGTCAAATTAGTGCGCTCCTGACGTAAACTGTCGCCATATTTATAATCGCGCCTAAACTGTCTATGGAGTCACTTAATTTGACAGGATTAAACTAAAATGTTATCTTCTATCCTTTTCGTAATGAAATAGAAAGAAAAAGATGAACAGATCTTAAATTTTTAACAGACTTCAAAAAGGAGGAGGTTACTCAATTCGACCGTATATATGCTTTTTTTATGTTTGTTCGCGGATAACTTCGTCGTTTATGAACCGATTTTGATAATTATTTTTGTGTTGGAAAGAACACATTCCCAAGGTGGTCCCATGATAAGGATATCAGGGTTTGATGGTGAAAGACCAGAGAAATCAAGGGGAACTTTCAAAAATCGTAGGGGCAACCAGTGCGTTTGTAAGTATTTTCATAAGTATTTTAGCGTCAGCATCCAGTCTAACCGGATGCAGCTAAACAGTACTTTTCACAACTAAAAAGTGTAAAATAATAACTTTTTTTACAAAAAAAAAAAAAACCACCGACTTCCAAAAAAACACTACAAAGTGAAAAATTACTAATTTCGGAAGTCGGTGTCAAACACTAATATACAAAAATCAAAGACACCGACTTCCGAAATGAGTTATTTTTCACTTTGTAGTGTTTTTTGGAAGTCGGTTGTTTCTTTTGTAAAAAAAATTTTGTTTAGTTCTTGAACAAGGGAATTGGGACCACTGTCAATAACTTACATAATATAAACCGTCCATCCTTTTTAGGCTTCCGTAGCCAAATGGCAAAAATCGGAACCCTTATAGATTCGTCATGTCTGTCTGTCTGACCGTCTGTCCGTCTGTCCGTCCGTATGTCACAGCCATTTTTTTCCGAAACTATAAGAGCTCTACTGTTGAAACTTGGTAGGTAGATGTATTTTGTGAACCGCATTAAGGCGTTGATGCAAAATAAAAAAAAAAAATATAATAAATATTGGGGGCTCCCCATACTTAGAGCTGAAACAATTTTTTTTTTTTATCAAACACATACGTGTGGGATATCTATGGATAGGTCTTCAAAAATAATATCGAGGTTTCTAAAATATTTGTTTTCTAACCCGAATAGTTTGCGTGACAGACGCTTCCAAAGTGGAAAAAAGTTGGTCCCCCCCCCCTCTATCTTCTAAAATAAGAAAATGAAAAATGTAAAAAAAAAAACATATGATGTACATTACTATAAAAACTTCCAATGAAAATTGTTTTGAACGAGATCTAGTACGTAGTTTTTTTAATACCTCGAAAATCGTAAACGGCTTATTACCGCGTAATCTTTCATAAAAATAACTTAAATCCTTTAATTTAATAAATCAATGGTACGGAACCCTTTGTGCGTGAGTCCGACACGCACTTGGCCGGTTTTTTATTTATCCATTTATTTCAGCCATCAAGGCCCATACAGGAATATACAATACTATATTAACATAAAAACTTAAAATACTAACTATAAATACATATACGAGTACCTAACATTATTAACCAGACCTAATGTTACCTAATCTATAATGCTCAACTACAAAACATATAGAAAGTTTGTTCCACAAACACTATCTGTAATATGACCGCACTTATTTATTAGCACACTAAATCCAGTCATAAAGGCAACTAAGGTCTCTGGACTATCCTAGGCTGAAGCTTTAAACTTTTAATGGCACTTGACGGCCAAGAAAATGAGGTTAGCAACATTAAAGGCTTTATCACGATTCTTACTTGGCGTGCTTCACGTTACCGAGTCCTGAAACTAAAGTGATAATTTTGTTATAGAGCCCTGTTAGGATGTGCTTGGACGGGCGAAGAGTTTGCGGCGCATTATTTTCTTTTTTTTGTGAGCTTAGCATTGGAAGAGCTGCGACATCCGCAGCCGCCGCAAGAATTTTCTGAATGAAAAATAGAACTGCAGAGTTATTGCATAATACAGAGCCAATGGTGCCGATTCTGTTGTTTACAAACTAAACTAACTTTAAGTTATGTGCATCTTTTTCTTTCCATTTCGTTAAGAAAAGGATAGAAGATAACATTTTAATTTAATCCTGTCAAATTAAGATACTCGATAGACAGTTTAGACGCGATTATAAACATGGCGACTAAAAATACGCCATTTTACGTCAGGAGCGCACTAATTTGACAGGTCTAAACAGACATTTTATCTTCTGTCCTTTTCTTAATGAAATGGAAAGAAAAAGATGCGATTTACACTACACAATTGCGTAATACACTATTACTACCAATTTGTATCATTTTGAAGCATATTGCTAATCCGTTGCTCCAAATGTTCGAAACATGTGTATGCTCAACAAAGTAAACGACGCAATGAATGTTGTTGAACTGTCAAAATGAAACTCATTGCTACTGATAGTGTGTGACGCATTTGTTTCTTGGTGGTAGGCCATAACATCGGCTACCGGCAGAACCACGGAATAGAGAAGTAAGTTTAAGCTGTTCTGTGGGCAGAACTTACCACCCACCAGACACAGTCTTGCCGCCAAGCGATTCATCGTGTCGTTCGCGAGCCGTACGGAGGACGGATCTGAACAGTTGTGTTGCAATGTGTGCCGGGTACGATGCGCCAAATGTTGTTGTATCGGGAGTTTGGTTGTGGAGGGTCTCCAGATCAACCTCCTTCTGGCGCAGCATCGTTGGTCGTATTGTTGGGTTTAACCTAGCATCACCTCGCTCAACTACTGTCTTCCTTCACTCAGTTTTTTTTTAGGTGGGATTGCTGTAAAAAAACACTCCAAATGGCAATGGCTTTCACTTTGAAAGTTCTGCAACCAACATCGCGTTATTTACGTTGTTGCGCTGGCACATCTTTCGAACATATGAAGCAATGGATTAGCATGTATATGATTTAAATGGTCTTTCAGCTTAAATGATAAGCAAGAGGCCCTAGGTTCGAATCCTTCCCCGAAGATAAGGAATATCTCAGTAGCAGCCCGGTGTAATAGGCTCGCTTCTAAGATGTACGACTTGAGCATAACTGGCCAAAAAGTATGGTGTAATATAGATACAGATCTGCTTTAACCTTTTGAGTATTACAGGTGTGATGTTATTGATTGCTTTGATTGTCTAACATAATATAATATTATTATGAAGAAAGTTAAGTTGGATTATTTCTCATAAATAAAAATATTGAAAATCAAGTATACTAATGAAATCCAATAAATTAATAATAATTTTTCTTCACCAAACATGACTCCGAACAAGTTTTTAAGTGAGCGTCGCGCGCGCATGTCACATAACTCCATCGTCATCTAAACTCATAAAAAGAACATTCAAATCGAAACGTTTATTGATCTCGACAGATGACGCTACTGGTTATATCAAAACCAAAGCCACGTATCTTACGCATTTTTGACTCCACAATTTTGAGTTCTATGGAATGTAATTAAGGTCGTAAGTTGAATGGTTGTTTAGAAAAATGTTTGTTTTGTAATAAGAAGTCAAGGAAAGCTGAATGTTGCATGTAATGGGTCGAGGCGTTAAGTGTCGTGTGGATTAAATTATACGCCATGTTGAATCATTAGAGGTTTATTTTCATTCTGTCATCTGTGAGTAAGCAAGCTTCACTGTAATTATAAACTTGGGATGTTTACGCAAGCCGAAGCATTTACACCAAGTTTTGAAAGATAGCTTAGTAATGATTCCTACTCTTTAGTTCCTATCATCATCATCATCATCAACCTTTTATCGTCCCACTGCTGGGCACAGGTCTTCTCCCATAGAGAGAAGGATTGAGCGTAATCACTACGCTTGCTCAATGTGGGTTGGCGATTTCAGACTTAAAGTTCAGGTTTCCTCAATATGTTTTTCTTCACCTTTTAATCAGTCATTGGTGTCCAAGGTATACCTGCTAGTCACTCAACTATTTAAAGATAACTGCGACACTGCCTATAACCCTTTGTTTGCTCATTGTAGCCCCTATGCTACAATACTAACTAATGGACATGCGGTACGCGTATAATCTGCAGTAATTTTCGGGTTTGAAAAGAGTGAGAGAGATGGCCTATGCTTTCGGTCTAGAACTATCTCTTTCCTCATAGATGATTGATTATTTTGAGAGAGATAAAAAAGGCGAAACTTCGTTTCCTCTCCTTCTTTCGGAGTGCCACAATTCTCATCTCTATGGCATATCCTTTAGTATATGTTGATGGTCTAAACTGATAACACACAACTATAAACGTTTATGTATGTATTAAGTTAGTTTACGCCACCTTCTTCGCATAAGGATAGACAGAAATTATTACATACTACTTCTACCTCGTTTCTGTTTATATTTTTAGTCATACACGAACGCCTGTTGTAAGTATTACGCCCCTGATCTTTCTGAAGATCTATACCAATAATATCACTCACGACCTGGTATTTTCACCCACATCTGACTTGTAAATATATTTTGTTAGTCGCTTTTCATTCACTGAATATGACCAACTAACTCGATATCTAGCGGCGCACTATGTAGATCACACCTAAGATCCATCCTTAAATCTCTTCCTCATAAAATGATTTACTATTCCTATTCCTTCTCTGTACACGCTGTAAGATTGGGGAACTCACTCCCGCCTAACATTCGTGATATAAAGACTATTTCTATATTCAAACGTCGATTAAAAGAGCATTACCTTTCTTTTATAACGTGAGAAATTGTTTCACGTATTATATTATATATACGTATTATATTTAGATATTTTTGTATTATGTATTTATTTAAGTATACTTATATACCTAATTATTTTTGGATTATATGTTTAGGTATACTTAATATTATTACTTTTATACTTATCATATTTATATTTTATTTCCTCTTTGTTTTTACCCACTATTGTCTATATTTCTATTTTGCTTCTCCTTTCGCAGGTCTGCTGGAAGACATTTCTTAAGAATTAAGACGCACCTTTGTACTCAGATCCTAATTTTGTCTTCATCATCAACTTTTTTATCGTCCCACTGCTGGGCACAGGTCTCCTCTCATAGAGAGAAATATTGAGCGTAATAACCACGCTTGCTCAATGCGGGTTGGCGATTTCAGACTTAAAGTCCAGGTTTCCTCAAGATGTTTTCCTTCGCCTTCAGTCATTGGTGTCCAAGATATACTTAGAAAGTACATGTAACTTTAGAAAAGTTGCATTGTTACTTGCCTGACCTGGAATCGAAACCGCGCACTCATACTTGAGAGGCCGGTGTTTTAACCACTAGACCACCACGACTTACATTTTGTCTTATCTTTATGTATTTTATTGTGTTTATAAATAATAAACTAAAATAAAAAAAACAATATTAAAAGTCATCATTCACGCAAGAATCAATAAAAAGGTGGACCAGGATACGACTGTTTACTATCAATATCTATTCAAAATAATTATGTTCCTAGTCGAGATAAACATGAAGCATAAATATTATTCAATCCTGCTTCACTAATAATAATATCATTAATAGAGAGTTCAACAGGGATAGGATACGAGCTTTTCTTATTACTTATATTGGAACCAGCGATCTGACTTTGTATCACACAATACCGATTTGGTGACATGTCATAACATAGATATTACTTCCTTTATTTATTTCTTTCCCTTTAAACCATTTTATATGTCACTTTTAACTGACTATTCTGGTGTTAAATTTACTTATCTTAAAGCTAAAAATAATAATAACATGTAGGTATAGAATAATCAAAGAGTATAAAAAAAAAATGTATGCGTCGTTATTAACAGGTAAAGTTCAAAAAGGCTGGCAGCATTGTCACGTTGTATGGCAATTTTGACTTTTGTAAGTTATATTATGTTATATGTGTTATGCACATAAATCTTCGAGAATACATTTGAATGAAAGGTAGAAAATACGTTTATTTAACATAGACTCAAAGACACTCAATACATCTATAAAAACTTTTTATATAAAAAAAAAACAACCGACTTCGAATATACAAAAACCAAAGACACCATGACCATGTACATTCATATTTGCCACCGACATCCGAAATTAATTATTTTTCACTTTGTAGTGTTTTTTTTTTTTTTTTTGTGGAAGTCGGTTGTTTGTATTGTAAAAAAGACGATTTCACATTTAAAGTCCAGGTTTCTTCAAGACGTTATCCTTCACCGTGTAATCAGTCATTGGTGTCCAAGATATACTTAGAAAGTACATATTTATTAGAAAAGATTATAGATACATTGGTACTTGCCTGACTTGGAACCGAATTCACGTACTTGAGAGGCTGGTATTTTAACCGCTAGGCCACCGCGACTTACTGCTCTACTCTGGTCAAAAGATCCCCACGCGGCATATAACGGGTTAACCATAATGTGACTATAATCTTATCTTGGAAGTGACAATTCACTTTAATAAAATGTGTTGTTCTTGTCGCCTGCTTATCGACACACTTGATAACGTGAGGCTGTGCGACCCGCGACCTTTGGAGATGAGAGCCACGCTTTAGATAAAATAACATTGGTAGTTAAGATATCATTAGGTTGATGGTGGCAGGTTTCGTAGTCATCGTTGAACTTAATTTTTTATTTTCATTGTGGAAATTAGTTCCATATAATAATTTTTTATACTAAGTATCCAAGAAACGTACTTATGTCTTTGCAAAATCAGAAAAAAGTTTCTGATACCTTGCATACTTATGTATGACTAGCGGCCGCCTGCGACTTCGTTAGCGTGGAGTTAGTTATGCTCCGCTCTTATTGGTCGCAGCGTGATGTTATATAACCTAAAGCCTTCCTGAATTAATAGGCTACCCAATGCAAGAATAATTTTTCAAATCGGACCAGTAGTTCCTGAGATTAGCGCGTTCAAACAAACAAAGAAACTCTTCAGCTTTATGTATTAGTATAGATGTTCCAAAAAAAAAAAACATATGTTCCTACTATTCAGACACAGGTATCCTCTAGATGAGAGGGAGTGGGCCGTAATCTACCATGCGGGCTCAATGCATGTTGGCAGATGTACCATGTCTTCGAAGTTTTTTATTTGGTTCTAGTATAAGCTGGTTCCTCACGATATACGATAAACGTGAAAGAAAAGACTTATAGAGGAACATACTTTAGTTCTTAACTGTTTTTTCTTATCAGTATATATTATATATAAAACAAAGTCACTTTCTTTTTCCCTCTGTCCCTTTGTTTGATTAAATCTTATAAACTACGCAACGGATTTTGATGCGGTTTTTAATAGATAGAATGATTAAAGAGGACGGTTTATATGTATAATAACATCCATTAAATTGTGGAGAAATACTATAATGTTTGAGGTTTCTAATGTGATGTCGCAAATAATTAGATTTTTTCGCCGTTTGCAGTGAAACACAGGCACAACCCTACGAGATTTATCAAAATAATGTACTAAATATTGTACATGTACCCATTCAAAAGGTCTACAAAAAATTCCGCGATGGTATATGTCCATCTCTTATGTTATATCCCACAATAACATTTATTTGTCACTTACTTTTTACGACAAATACCGGCTAATTTTCGAAGCAATTTTAACCAATACAGCACGAATCCTTATCCAATTTGATACCTTAAATAAATTGTTGATTTAATATAGATCTATATTGCCCTACCATGTCATGCATGGTAGCGATAGCTGGTCAAAGCTGGCTGAATACTGCTTTATATAGAGAGAGATGGAATACCTTGGAGGAGGCTTTCACCCGAAGGGGGTTCATACAATAACGTCACACATTAATCATAGTACCTAAAACATTAGCTCATAAGTAACATTTAGCCTTATTGTAAGAAATTTCAAATAAAGCTTTATTATTATTATTATAGTGCCCTTTACAATTGGATCGAAATCGAAGATATTAACAGTATATAATTTAAATGAATATTTTCGAAGATATTACAGATTTAAAAATTGCGGACAGGAGCGACCAGCCGGGGCGGCAAGAGCGGCGACGAGCCGCTATGTTTTTTATACGTTCACAGTTTTTCTGTAATGTAGGTAGGTATTTAGTATCAGCAATGCACCCGTGCGAAGCCGGGGCGGGTCGCTAGTTAGTTAATATAGCTGAAGTAAAAATAAATATTGTCAAAACTTCAAGAAATACAAGCCCATTGATATTTGGACGGGGCGATGAGCTTAAAGACAGACAGCGTAGGCTTAGTAGTTCCGTTGACACCCTTTGGGAACGGAATATAAATAAGTCTTATAAAATTTCTAGAAAAAAAAAAAAATCGGTCAACAATGTGAATGAAAATCTTGTATCGCCCGCCCTCTTTATAGCTACATCTCTATTGATCTTGACTGCGGTGAGATGCGTCCAATTCGGACACATACAAATGGTATATATAAAATAGCCGGCCGGATCAGTATCTTGCTTATCTATCATCCGTGTAGCCATCAGTGATTATCTCGTATCATTCATCAATGCGATTGGGGATTGGAAGGTGTACCTTGATTGGTTAGTTTGGTAAAAGCTAAACCTTATGTAGATGCATCGGTCTTAATAAAACATTTCTATCTCCCCCCTATGATTAAAAAAGTCATGACTTTTTAATCAGAGTAATTTAAATGGTATTGGCAGAAGAACGCATGAAAATATTATAGATTTTGATATGGCAGCATCATGCTGAGATAGACAAACAGAAATTCAGATTACCTTTCATCTGACCTCATCTGACTTGTATAACTTAGTGTTATATGTATTTATGATTGAGTTTGTGGATTGTGATTTTCAGATGCGAGTCAAAATAAATACTATTTTCTTTCTTTATTGTAAAGCTTGTCGTTTATCCTTGCCCAGCCTGTCTAGTGCCGTAAGATTTCGTGCTAATTTATATGCTTATTAATTTTTGTGGAAGAAATTAAGTGCCACCTGGCCACTTTGGATTCAGTGGAGAGGCGGGCGAAGAGGCTGATTGGTGACCCTGATTTAACTCGACATGGCACAAGCGAAGAGTAGCCAGCCTTTCGGTTTTCTATAGGATGCATTTTGTGGAGTGTGCGAGGGAATTGCATGATACCTATAATTCCCTCATCGCCATTCCACCATCGGACGACCCGTCGTACGGCAAGTTTCCACCCTTACGTTGTTAACACCACTACGATCCAGACGAAGCGTTTCGTCTCCTCCTTTATACCGCGTACATCGAGGGACTGGAACAATTTGCCAGCGGCGGTTTTGTTTTAGTAGACTAGACTGATAACATCTTGTAATAACCGCTGTACTATTTAACTAAGAATTAAAGGATTTTTGAAAATTCGTTCCTTTAGAATGAAAATTTCTGTGGAAATTCGTCATTTTTCTGTATAAATAATTCCAAGCTTGGAATTATATTTGATTTTCTATCCCTAAAACTACCTAACAATTATATGCCGCTTTAATTCCAAGAATACATTTTTCCAAATCACGTTCCGCACTCATAAAGGGCGCTTACGCTCCGGCTGCATTCCTACCTGCATACAAGTGCAGACACCACGTCTCGCCTGGCTCGCACAATAGACTGGTAGACAATGGACGAACGCGTGACACCATGCAGGCGATAACGTCTACGTATGTAACTCTTATTTTGTTTATGAGGCACGATCGGCTTTAAGGTTAGTGTGGAGCTTGAATGATGAGTTTGGTAATGTTTCGGTGACATGAATTATGATGCTACTCTTTCTTTGAAGGAAAAAAAAAGACACACGTTTATAGGCGGTCAACATCATGCTGAGAACGAACACTAATACAATAAATCAAGTCATCACCATCATCAACCTTTTTATCGACCCACTGCTGGGCATAGGTCTCCTCTCATACAGAGAAGGATTGAGCGTAATCACCACGCTTGCTCAATGCGGGTTGGCGATTTCAGACTTAAAGTCCAGGTTTCCTCAAGAAGTTTTCCTTCGCCTTATAATCAGTCATTGCTGTCCAAGATATACTTAGAAAGTACATATAACTTAGAAAAGTTACATTGGTACTAGCCTGACCTGGAATCGAACCCGCACACTCATACTTGAGAGGCTGGTGTTGTAACCACTAGGCCTCCACGACTTCAAGAACAAGTCATAAATAAAAATAAAATCTCCAAAATATTATAAGTCGATTCCAAAAATTTCGGGTCATTTAATCCATACGACAGATGAGCGTATGTTTCATTGGTTGTAATTATAAAACTATGGCCATATTTTGTGCATATTTTCAACCAATGACTGGAACCAATACCAGTATACAGCATAACACTGCTATGAACCTTACCTAAGAAAATCCTCCCAGTCCCAGTTCCTCAGTCCTGAGGGGCCACAGGCGCCACCGACTAACGAGGCGTCAGAAATAAGCGTGAATAATACGCTATGTAACTTCCTCCCCAAGGAATATCACGAGGCCCTCACATTTAATGGCTGAATAAACTTAGCCAGTGAAATAACACTGTTCATTCACATACCAAGTAATATCGTAAATAGAGGGTCATCCACAAACAGTGGCGCCCCACCCCGGCAGTTACCGAAACTAACGGTAATTGTTTAACGACACTGTCTTAAGGACTGCGAGGTATGTGGCGTGCCCATTCTAGTTGGGAATGCGCTATTTATATTGTAAATAAGAGGGAAAGTCAGTTTTCAGGAAGCATACCAAGGTACAGTTAAGGATGCAGTGGTCCGTAGATCTGGCATTCGTAGCAGATAGCCAGACAGACGGACAGACCGACAACGAATTGATAATAGTCCCGCTTTTTTCCTTTTGAGACACGGAACTCGGAAAATGAAAATTATAATTGGACAACTTAAACACTAACCTTTTTCAACTAATCATTTTATAACAGTAGCATGTAGCAAAAAAAAAAAACCGGACTGCTACTAACACTTTCAAAACAAGCTCTCTTTTCAAGTGGTCTGGTGCAGTTGGTGGTATTTAAATCATAATAACGACAGATAGATTTAATTCAATATTGTAGCTAATATGCGTGGTCACTAGAAAACTTAAAGAAATTCTAAACATAAAAATTTAGAGGGTACTTTATCTACTCCATAAAAATTTCCATTATTCAAATAATATTAAAATAAATGTTAAAGCATGCAACCATTCTTACATCAAGCACATTCATATTTCCCGATTCCTTCCTATGTACTTCCTAATTCCATATATCTGGCTTAAAGGCCTAGAGACTATGCCAGAAAACTTACAAAAAAAAACATCAGCCAATCTCTCTCTGGTTTAAAAAAAACACATCACCATCAAAAAGGACTAACAACAACGACGGGCCGCCGGCGGATCTGATCATCCTTTAAATCAATCATTACTCCTTGGATCCAACAACCAAAGATACCAGTAAACAATTGTGGAGGCAACCATCATCAGACGGAGAATGCGGTGCTGTATATTTCAGCGAGTCCTTTCCCTTTTTTCCTTTTTATTTGTGCAACATGTAATTTCCCAGAAAATCGCGCCTCAGAAACGCAGTTCAACTGTCGAAGGAAATATCAATAACAATATCACACAATAACACAAAATCTACGCTTTTAGCGATAAAACCGCTCATTGTGTCACCTTTAGTCAAATCTTCATATAAATTTATGTTCTGTTATTGATATAGTGTACCTAATACAAAGTATTCTATTCTATTCTAAACCAACTTAAATAGCCTAAAATCATATAGAATACCCTCCAACGCCAATGTCAAATAATAAGGTGCATCCACACTTTGTGAAACGTAGCGGACTTGTTTATTGTAATCATGATTATATAATATAACAACTCTCTGGAGAGTCGTGAGACGTTTGCGATGGTGTCTGAATCGACCAGAGAGGTTTTTCACTAGTTTTGTAAAAATAAAAGTTAAGAGAACTATTCAACAATGCAACTGGGAATTACTAAGATGAAAAGCATCTTGTGTTCTATTCCAAGTAAAAAACTATTTAAAAAGTGTGATAAAGTGCGTTAATACTAGTACATGTTGTGTGCACCCAAGTACACAAAAATACCAATAACAAACATAAAGATCTAGATAGACAGGTATAGAGCTTTCATAATACTTGTAATTTATAACCAAAATTAGGCATTGAAGGCGATATGTACATTACAGAATTCAAACATTCTATTGTTCAAAATAATAGAGAGTGTTTACAAAATTTACAAACGGGCCATGAACTTTTTCCGGTAATATTTCAGCGAATATTACAATACAATAATATTTAACACAAACAGAGTATACTAAAAAACAAAATTCAATTACAAGAATGGTGATCGCTTAGTGAATCCGAATGCGATTAAAAAACCCGGCGCTGCGTCCGTAAATTTAACTCGGTACATAATCGGTGCGGTAGATATTTTTATTTTCATTGAAAGTGTTTTTTTTTATAATTTGTTACGTGCTTTTGTTTTGGGTTTGTTTTATTGGGCCTCTATGGTTTTGCCGAATATTCATGGCACAAAGTATATAATATATATATACATATGTCATCATCATCAACCTTTTTTATGGTCCCACTGCTGGGCACAGGTTTCCTCTCATACAGAGAAGGATTGATCGTAATCACTACGCTTGCTCAATGCGGGTTTGCGATTTCAGACTTAAAGTCCAGGTTTCCTCAAAATGTGTCCAAGATATACTTAGAAAGTACATATAACTTGGAAAAGTTACGTTGGTACTTGCCTGATCTGGAATCGTACTCGCACACTCATACGTGAGAGGCTGGTGTTTAAACCACTGGCCCACCACGTCTAATATATACTGTCTATTAAAAATGTAGCTTTTAAATTTATGTGCACCAATAATATGCGACACAGCCTTATAAACCAACTTTTAACACAAACCTTTGCCCCATATGGCCAAATAAAAAACCTCACTTACATGTTCTGATCAAGAACAATCGATACATATTTGGTAAGCTAAGTCCTTAGTTCCAGTGTCCATGCAATTGTGCCGTATGTTAGTAACAAGCAACAAAGCACGGTGCGTAGAGCGACTACCATAAACATGGCGACAGCTGGTGTAGAGGTAGCAAAAAGTCGAGCAGTTATAGTGTGTTAGGAGCTGAAAATTAGGATGTGGCATGTGCAACAGTTGGGTTGGCTCTGTCCAAACATTGCTCTTTGGTTCTAGATTGAAAGAAAAAAAGAAAGAAGTAGTTAATACTTAATGAGACTCGTACAGGAAGATCATAAATCTAAACAAAATACTTGTTTTTATTTTCTATATTGTTAAAATCAGCTTAAAAAAAAAAAAAAACAGAAATCCTATATGAGGCCAAAAGGCTTCTATTTCAGCGTAATCTTTGACAGGTAAAAAGTAAATGTCGCAGCGTGTACAGATTGATGTGTCTTTGGTATAGGAAGCTTAACTGTTGAATTATGTAGGTGGTTTGAAATCAGAACGAAAATTGTCTTCACATTTCAGGTCAAAACAAAGTTACATTGGAAAATATACTTAACGATGATGATGAATCCCAAGTCAGTTAACAATCTATACCTATAAAAACATGGCATAAATGTCTATAAATTAGAGATATGACAAATTGTTACTTTCTTTATTTTTCTCTATCCTTCATCACTCAGTTGTACATATTTATAGTGCTAATGATCTTATAGTTAAACTAAAACGAATTAACAGATGTTGCGCAACTTTGCTGTAGTCCTTGCTTTGATAGTTAATTTACGTTTCAATTTGCATTACTGTCAAAATCACAGTGATCTTTTTCTGATAAAAGTACTGTTTCGTGATGTGTCACGGAATACAAGTTACAACTGTTAATGCACGGCCATAACATCGGCCGCCGGCAGAAGTTACCACCCACCAGACAAAGTCTTGCCGCCAAGCGATTCGTCGTGTTCCGGCATGATGTCTGGTGATGCCGTACGGAGGACGAGTCTGAGCAATTGTGTTGCGATGTGTGCCGGGTACGATGCACCAAATGTTAGGTCTCCCTCTGGCGCAGTTATCGTTGGCGCGGATGTCAACGCGTCATCGTCTCTGTGGTATGGCAAGGTTCGGGCCACCGATACCGAACGACGCTGCGCTGTTGAGGATTTCATTGCTGAGATGAACCTATCGATTCATAATACCCCTGATGCACCACCTACTTTCTGCAGCCAAATGGGCGAATCTTGTATTGACGTCACACTTTCAAGTGCCGACGTACGTTTGGATAGGTGGCGTGTCCTACCGGACGCGTCTTGTAGTGATCATCGCCTGATCGTGTACGAATTTGTTCCTGGTTATATTCAGGGTCCGTCTCATATTCCCGGTAATTTCAGATATAGATGTAAAGGCGCGAACTGGGAATTTTTCGGCTCGCTTTTTGCGTGTCACGCCAAAGAATTCACTCGGGACGGGCTGTCAGCCGAAGAAAGTGCTGACATTATGTCAGAAACCTTTACCTACTGTGCTGACATTGCCATTGGTCGCGGATCTATGACCAATATTCGTAGATGTGACTGGTGGAGTGATTACTTAGTTGAACAGCGTAAAAGATATCGCAGAGCGCGTAAACAGTTAAATAAACTCAAGAGCCGAAAGATTACTGGAGATCTTCTTACGTTCGCTTTGAATGCTTTTAGAGTTGCCAAGTCACGCTACAAAGCATCGGTGGAAAAATCTAAGGGTAATTTGTTGCGAAAAATTGTTGATAAGCTTGACAGGGAGGGTCCGTGGTCTCCCTTATATCACGAATTTAAAGCTAACAGATCGGTCGACCTTGCATACGTTCAAAACATTAAAGTCAATGATAGGCATACCACGGGCATAGAGGAAACAACAGAAGTGCTAATAAATACACTTATCCCTGATGATTCACCGGCTAACGATAGCGACTACCACCAACAGATTAGAGCGTGGGCTCCTGTGCCACCTGAATCACCAATGTCAGACGTACCATCTAATGACGAATTTATAAATATTGTTAGAAAACTACCGGTCAACAAATCATCAGGTGAAGATAAAATATCTAATAGGATGATTAAAGAAGCGTGTAAAACAGCGGGTGATGCCATCTTAACTGTATATAACCGATGCATTGCTGAAGGCGTTTTTCCTCGTAAATGGCGACGCGGTTTCTTACGAATAATACCAAAGTGTGGTGACAAACCACCGGATGATCCGAAGTCATATCGTCCTATCACTCTTCTACCATCTTTGGGTAAACTTCTTGAGCGCCTCATCGTTCCACGTTTACTACCGAACGGTCCAAAATTCCATAATAATCAATATGGCTTCACCATAGGTAAATCTACAGTCGACGCGGCGCTTTCTGTCAGAAGAACCGTTAACCAATCTGAAAACAAGTACGTAATTGGGATCTTCCTGGATATTTCTGGGGCTTTTGATAACGCCTGGTGGCCTATGCTGTTGTTAAAATTAAAAACCCGCGGTTGCTATAGAAACATATATAATCTCGTTTACTCTTACTTTATAAACGGTTCCGCGGTACTTAAGCTCGGTCATTTTTCTAGTACTAAAACACTAACCATGGGATGTCCTCAGGGTTCAGTTGTCGGTCCTTATTTATGGAATTTGGGTTTTGATGACTTCCTCGCGATCCCTCTTCCTTGCGGCTGTTCACTTACTGGTTACGCGGACGATGGCCTACTGCTCATTCAGTCAAGTACCCGAGCTGGACTTGAGAACTTGGCCAATACTTGCCTAAATTTAATATCTCAGTGGGGTGATCGTAACCGCCTAGCATTTGCGCCACATAAAACCTATCAACTTCTACTAAAAGGTAATCTTAAATCATTGCCTACTATTAAATTTAACAACGTTCCCATTAAAAAACAGCAATCCGTATGCTACCTTGGTATGATCTTAGAAAGGAATTTTTCATTTATCGAACATATAAAAATAGTTGGTGAAAAAGCTAAAAAGAACTTTTATGCCCTGACTAGAATATCCAAAGCAACTTGGGGTCTATCATTCCTAACTTTAAAAACTATATATGGAGCTACCTACTTAGGATGTATGTGCTACGGTGCACCTGTTTGGGCCGATAGGGCCAGCATAGGAGCGGCACGACGTAAACTGCTTCAAAGCCAACGTTTGGCATTGATATTTTTATGCAAGGCGTATAGAACGGTCAGTACTGAAGCCTTACCGGTACTGGCAGGTGTACTTCCAGTCGACCTTGAGGTACAGCGACGTGCTTCAATGTACTACTCCGCGAGGGGGGAGGCCATGGACACTAATTTTGTTACACAACGCGACTTTAATAAAATCTCTAGATTATTTAAACCTCAGACTGAAGTCTGGGAGGACCTCTTATCCGAATGGCAAAGTAGGTGGGATAATTCCATCAAGGGCCGGCACCTCCATCTGTTCTTTCCATCCGTTGGTGATCGGCTGGCTAAGACATGGCTGGTGGTTGACCACTGCGTTGCCCAATTTCTCACAGGTCATGGCAACTTTAAAAGTAAACTGTATTCTTTTAAACTTGTTCCTTCCCCTTTGTGTCAGTGTTCTACATCGAACTGTGAATTTGAACAGTCCGCACATCACATCTTGTGGGAGTGTGTTCTTTGGCAGAATGAACGCAATATTATGTTGGATAGTGTACAAGTTACATCCGGAGTCGTTTATTATACGGACCTTGTAGAAACTAGAACCAATTTCCGTGCGTTCAGGCGCTTTTGCCATACCTATTATTGGAATCAATTGTAACAGCTAATACCTACTTAGGACCCATTAACTTAATCAAATTTTATTCCGTGGTGTTTGGCAATCTGGGCTTCTCCCAGTTGCAATAATGTCCCTTTGTGCCGTTTGGCCTAGTTCTGTTCTGTCTCCTGCTTGTTATGGAGGGAAGTGGAAAAAATATCTTTTTTCTTACTCCTCCGCTATTCTTTTCTGATTAATTTCGTTGCGGGACCCAAGACAGTTGAATCGTTTCTCCGGGACTCGTCGAGCTTCATTGCTCGGCGTTTTTCTGGCGGTCGCCACTGTTGATTCTGGCTTTCAGGAGTTGCAGTGGTTGGGAAAAGTGTGGCGGGTTTGTCTCCCTCTGGCGCAGCATCGTTGGTCGTGTTGTTGGGTTTAACATTGCATCACCTCGCTCAACTGCCGTCTTCCTTCCTACTCACTAAGTTTTTTTAAGTGAATAGACTTAATTAACTAACGCGTTTTACTATCAACGATTGTATTAATGTTTACCATCAGGCGGGATCGCAGTCAAGCACTAGTTTATAATGATAAAAAAGACCTGAATGCCAAGGGTAAGTTACTAAGCAAAATAATGATTAGGATGACATCGAAAGCATGTAAAAAGGATAATGACAGTAAGCTTTTCGTAGCATAAAAAAGTACGAGAGAATATATAAATATTACATTCAGGAATAAACTTTAGAGGTATGAGGAACAGGAAGTAAAATTTACTTATCCGACATAGAAAAGGGAGGATCCTTCGACCAGACGTGTGTTGTGTCTGGCGGGCACTTGCCCGACGGTTTATGTTGAGAACATCGAGCTCGATGGTTGAGAAGTTGTATATGTGCTAATTGTACAGTAAACTCTGCTTGCGAGATGCAGCATCTGCTTGATATATACAATCTTATAAAACTAAATAAATACAAATTACTAAATAAAGCTATTACCCTAATTAAAACTATTAATAAATTACAATACAGCATCAAAAAATTCGTCATCATCGCTGTCGACTGGTAATGTTCCCATAACAACGTGTCATACATATGTACTGCTTGACGTACATATGTATGACACGTTGTTATCATATCTCATTGTTGATACTGCTACAAAACTAACGTAAATCTAGCGCTTTTGCTAAACATTGTCATTATACAACGTTATTATTGTTTATGCGAAACCTGAATATTTTCCAATAATTTTTACACCATGTTATATTTTTTGCCAAATACATTTAGACCTTGTTGCACTGTGGATAGCGAGCGCGCGCACGCAGCTTACGATAGATCATAGGACTTGCGCGCGGCGAACAGTAGGCCTAGTATGAGTTTTCAATACGAAACTCGATCGACGATATCGAGCGCGTTAGGCGCTCTCATTAGTTGAGAGTTCTTACTAACTTGAAACCGGCCAATCGCTGAATCAAACTTTCTCGATATCGACGATCGAGTTTCGTAATGAAAACTCATACTAGGCCTACAGCTGACGCCAGAGGTCAATGCACCGCGTTGGCCCGCTTGAGCGGAGTTTTGACCATATTTTTGTTGGGACAACCAAGTAGAATAGCAAGCTCATAACTTTGTGGTTATATCTTTTAGAAATTTGGTAAATGATTATATACTTAAAAATACTGTACACGAACCGTATCCACCAAACGTAAATCTTCATACAGCATTGCCCATAGAGGCCGTTTCTGGTTTGTGCCGTTAGTGTTACCATGCACGAGCTACTCCCAATGCTGATTATAATGGGAATGCAGGCTTTTTTTTCTACGATTTTAAATCGTTAACGTTTAACCTTAAATATCTCACTACCTATAGAAATTTAGAGCGAATGGAATTTAGTAAAATTCAAGTATCTATGATCTGTAGGGCTTTGTGAGTAATGATATTACTTGCTTAGCTTCTTTAGCGAGGGCCTTGTGATTTGTTAAATTACACTTGTCATGGTTATTTTGGTTCCGGTTACACTTGTAAAGCGGACCCCAGACTCCAAAGCTGAACAAAGCTTTAGTTGCGACTGGGATTAACGCTGAGAAGATGATGATGACTTGCCGTGGATGGTCGACTATCTTCACATACTCCACGCTTCTCCTCTTTACTCCTTCCTAGGTCAGAAAGCACGTTTTTCTCTTCAGCTTGGTTACCATTTGTTGATTGTTAGTCGTTACGAATCAACATTAGCCTGAAATTCTAACTATTAGTCTTGAATTGGAAGCCAACCCTAAGACAGTTGGAAAAAGCTAGGCATATGATGATGATTTAATCGAAGAACAGACATGACAGACGTATTGTGAATTGTCAATTGTCAAATAATGTGTGTGGTCTATGACCCTGGCTCTGACTGCAGGTCAATATACAGCATGTAAATTAATTAACGCTCTTCTTGAAAATAGTTTGTTCAGAATCGTTTACTGAATCTGTTTATATTATTTTTAATTTAGGTAATTTTTTAACCCAAAAGTAATTAAAGCTACGGAAATTATTGTCATGTTAACCCTATTGTTTGTACAGATTTTTAAAATCGCAGGTTTACTTGTATTCATACAAATTTAATCAATCAATAGAAAATAAAGATAAAGAAAACCTTATTCCAAGAATGTTAAGACTTCGTTCTCAAAGAATTGGTATAACTAATTTAATAAATAACAATGCATATACATGTTAAATAAAAAATTCAGTGTATGTGTTATGTTTATAACATAATATTCTAATTGGGGTGTTTGAGGGTGTGTTGTTACATTACCTACACGTTGTAGGTATATAAGTTTTCGTGTTTGAGTAGGAGGCTTTTATCTCTATTATATTTTTTTAATAATTATAAACTAGCGCTTGATTGCAATCCCGCCTGATGGTAAGCAGTGATGCAATCGTTGATGGTAAAACGCGCTAATTTATTAAACCCATTCACTTAAAAAACTTAGTGAATAGGAAGGCAGACGGCAGTTGAGCGAGGTGGTGCAATGTTAAACAGAGGGAGATTGATGTGGAGACCCCCCACGACCAAACTCCCGACACAACAACACTTGGCGCATCGTACCCGGCACATATCGCAACACAACTGCTCAGACCCGTCCTGCGTACGGCTTCACCAGACATCATGCCGAAACACGACGAATCGCCAGACGGCAAGACTTTGTCTGGTGGGTGGTAACTTCTGCCGGCAGCCGATGTGGCCTACCACCGAGAAAATATGTCTTTTTTATTATTATTATTTATTTTTACTATTATTATTTATTTTTACTATTAGTACGTACTTTCTAACAGTTTTAAACTATGCTACTGTCCATATAGACGTTAACAGTTTAGGCATGATAAAAATAACCGATAGAGTAAAAGGAGTCATATCTTGAAGCGTTCATGTTAATTATTTTTCTGAATACGTTATTCTTGCTGGCCTTGAACTATCTAGAGATAATAACCCACCCAACAACTAACACATAACCGGGAATTGTTAAAATGAAGGTTATCGACGGTCTCGTTTTACCGACTTTATTAAGACAAACGACTCTTTGTTAACTACCAGTTTAATTGGCTATAAAATGTGAGATGACGCTCACTGAGACGATCTACATAGACGTGTGTTATATGTAGTAGGTACGATAACTAAGGTTATAGCTGTGTTGGCTATAGGTTTATGGCTTGTGTTACATGGACAGCTGATTAAGAAATATTTAAGAGGTCTTTTTTGTTTTTTTTTTGTTTTGTCGGTTCCTACATGCAATACAATCATCATCAAACTTTTTTTTATCGTTCCACTGCTGGGCACAGGTCTCCTCTCATACAGAGAAGGATTGAGCGTAGTCACCACGCTTGCTCAATGCGGGTTGGCGATTTTAGACTTAAAGTTCAGGTTTTCTCAAGATGTTTTCCTTCACCCTTTAAGCAGTCATTGGTGTTCAAGATATATTTAGAAAGTAGATATAACTTAGGAAAGTTACATTGGTACTTGCCTGACCTGGAATCGAACCTGCACACTCATACTTGAGAGGCTGGTGCTTCAACCACTAGGCCACCACGACTACAATACAATATGCCATTCAATGAATTCGCCTAATTATTTTGTAGGTACTTTTTTGCGGCGGCGAATAAGCTATCCAGCAATAATAAGCTATAAGCAGAAAAATGTTCTTAGTCCGAAAGCTTTTGAATTTTATGAATAAAAAAGGAATAGGTACGCTGTAGTGACTTTTAATGTAATATAACGTTATTTCAAATATTAATGGCCAGTAATTTGAAGTCCGTTCTATCAAAATACCATGTGCAACCTTTTTAAATAACTAAACTTAATTTTTACTTACCTTAATTTTTGAAATCTAAACGACAGCTTCTTGTTAAATGTAAGTACCCATATAGGTACAAATAAGATAACCCCTTGATTAAGACTAAAGGTCACTTTGATTTATTATTATTTTCACTATTCACCAGATGATAAACAATGCGTGTTCATATCACGTCGAGGTCACCAGTTTGTAGGTATGAGGAACAGGGTATAAAATTCATTCATCCTACATAGAAAAGGGTGGATCCTCCGACCAGACTGGTGTTATGTCTGGCGGGTACTTGCTCAACGGTTGATGTTGGGAAGTTGTATGCAACGTTATTTCTTTTTAAATACTAAACCTGAATATAGTTTGTTCAGAATGAGCAACTAAATCGATTCCAATAATTTTTACACCATTTTATATTTTTCCCCAAATACATTTAGAAATTGTTGCAGTGTTAAGCGTTGACCATATTTTTGCTGGGACAACCAGGTAAGATAAGGATCTCATAACATTGTGGTTTATTATAATATCTTTTTGAATCTTTGTACTTAGATTCTATATATATAAAAAAACGCTATGGTTTCCTTAACCTTTTTGGTTATTTGTACTTTTATAAGACAATTTAGCACACAGCTATCAGCTGTGACTTTTGACAGCGAAAATATTATAAAAGTATCTTGAAGAACACCTGAAGAAGATTTCACAACCTGAAATAAAGGCTTTTAATGTTGTTTTCTGTCTTTACAGGTAAATATAAAGTAATTAATTATAGGTAGGGAACCCAATGTAAAAAATAATAATAGCAATATTAATAAATTATCTGTCTTTACAGAAAACGCATATGTTTTTATTTGAAACAGTGAAATCTCATTATATATATATAACATTTTTATTTTGTTCATGTTGTTTTGTGTGCACTGCGCTTCCACATTTACTCATAGTAGGTAATAGGCGTTACAAATTTCTTTCTGTATTTAAATCGTTATTTGTTTCTAGTGACTCACTCAAGAATTGTATACATACTTAGTTTTAAGTTAAATCTTTTTTTTTTACTATTTTGTATAAGTACCTTCACGCTTTCTATAAAATGCACCCAGTCAAAATTGAATCTACATGTCCGACGGGTGGGGCACTGGTGATCCGTAACACAGGCATCTCACGCTTTTCACGGACACCAGCTCCTCCCATATGTAACACATACTAGACAGAGTAATTGTACCGTTTTGTCTATAAATAAAACATTGTGAGGAGAAATAAATAAATAATTATTATTATTGTTCACATGTGGCGAATGTAGATACCATCACCAAACTTATTAATTCATAGTGAAACAGCAACGTAATCTAAACTTCAGGTTAAGTAGTCTGAACAATACAAAATCGATCGTTTTATACCAAAATTAACATTAAAAAACTCCGCCTGTAATAAAGGCTCTTGGACGTAAACGTGCAGTTTAACGACGCAATTAATGTGACTATAATATAAACTTGTAAACTCTTCAGGAACGAACAAACGTATGCAAATTGTGCGATATCTTGATATGTTGCGTGCGCAATCAAAACTTACCTGTGTGATGAACTTCATTTAAAGTTAGTGTACGCTGATGTGGAGTAATTGTGTTGAGTGGGGAAAACAGATGTTACATTGTTTGACAGCGTAACATATTTTTATAGGCTTTTTAGTACCGCATGCCATTCAAAGACAAAGGAAGCTTGTTCGAAATACAAAAACAATTGTTATACGTTTTTTAACTGGGAATCAGAATCACTGTGCTATCGTCCGACTACTATTTAAGTATATTCAGGGCTAGAGTGAATAGGCTCTTAATAAATTAGCGTTACCATCAACGATTACATCACTGCTTACCATCAGGCGGGATTGCAGTTAAGCACTAGATTATATATAAAGAAAGCTTTTCATAATAAATATTTATCTGCCTAACTTTTTTTCAACTGTGGTCGGCTTCCAGTCTAACTGCATTTTAAATAGAACGACTGCCTCCACAACTTAGTTACTGAATAATATAATGCCTCTTAGTAGAAAGTAGTAAAATTCAAATTAGGCGTAGGCTTATTTAAGGAGTCAATACCCGCACCTGCATAGGCTCTTTTTAAGAATTGCAAATGCAATGTAGATAACATTACAAATATTTATTTCGTGTATCTACCAACTGCACACTACATCAAACAACCCATTTAACAGTGCTATTCTGTAACAATCTCACAGTGTAAACACAGGTAGTTAGCGTGGAGTGTACTTTCAATAAGGTATTTGACTAAAAAAAAACGAATTAGTCTGTCAGTCAGATTTACAAAAAATACTAGACACGTATTTTTGTTTTATCAAAACAATAAAAATTGACAAATATAAAAGGCATCAAAGATCAGGAGTGGTGGCTGGTGACGTCATTGGTCGCTAAAAAGTGTAAAGTCTAGTGACGTCAGACGAGTTTTCAACGCATTTTGTCGTCTCCATTTTTTGTTTATATGAAAAAAGAATAAATACGTGTCTAGTATTTTTTGGAAATCTGACTGTCGGACTAATTAGTTTTTTTTTAGTCAAATACCCTATTAAAGATAAAAGATTCCCCAACTTGTCACAGTGATTTTTTTTGTCTTTTATTTGGATGTTATTTATGTACACACATTATTATCATTATAACAAAACACATTATAACTAAACTATCTATATAAACATGTTTACACAAGAAAAAAACAATAAGAATAAATAGGTTCATTCGGCATCAAAAAATTCGTCCACACCTCTGTCAGTGGGTAAGTGCCCAAAATGCTAGCAGCATTATCACTTTGGATCCAATGCTGATTCTTTGGTCTAAAAATAGACAAGCCCTCTGGTTACGTGAAGACTCAGCTAGCCACTTGGCGATGTCCCGAAGAATTCGATGAGCACTCGGACCCCAAGGTTTCAACCCCAAAGGGCTCAAACATATCATCATCATCATCATTTCAGCCGAAAGACGTCCACTGCTGGACATAGGCCTCCCCAAAAGTTACCCACGACGACAGGTCCTGCGCCTCCCGCATCCAGCGGTTCCCCGCCACCTTCGTCGGTCCACCTTGTCGAGGGCTTACCCACGCTCCGTCTTCCGGTGCGTGGTCGCCACTCGAGAACCCGTCGGCCCCATCGGGCATCGGTCCTACGGGCAAGGTGCCCAGCACACTGCCACTTTAGTGTAGCCATTCTTTGAGCTATGTCGGTTACCCTCGTTCTTCTGCGGATCTCCTCATTTCTGATTCGATTCAAACATATAGTTTCCAATAATTATATTTGCGTCGTTTGAGGTTTTCTACTCCTGTAACAGTCGCACCAGCACAATCCACTGTGCTTGGAAGATGGGATGGTGCGAGCGTGTCGACACAGGTAGTATCCCACACCAAGGGCCTACAGTCATTCCATCAGGCTTCTTTCCACTGTCGCGTGCCAAAAAATTGTTTAAGTATAGATTTTGTAGGCTGGTTAGCTGTTCCCAATTTCTTTCTTCAGCTGTCATATACCCGCTGTGTTTTCTAAACCTCCTATGTGATGTGAACATATCAACCGGAACACTGCCAGTCATGACATGGCCCATCCACGAAGATTTCCATAACGTATGGTTCTGGAATAGAAAATATTTTTGTATTTTGTAGAAAAACCGAGTCACACAATTTCTGGCGCCCGGCTCTCTATCTAGACAGGTACACTATGTAATATTTTCTACAGTTACATTGTGAAGCGGGCTTAAGTAATGCTTAGTAGTTCGGGGCTATCAAAGTGTAGATGTCCATTGGGTATAGTTATACATACTTTAATGTTTTTTTTTTTTTAATTATAAACAAGCATTTGACCGCATTCCCGCCTGATGGTAAGCAGTGATGCGATCGTTGATGGTAAAGCGCGCTAGTTTATTAAGAGCCTATTCACTCAGAAAAACTGAGCGAATAGGAAGGAAGACGGCAGTTGAGCGAGGTGATGCAATGTTAAACCCAACAACACGACCAACGATGCTGCACCAAAGGGAGATTGATCTGAAGACCCTCCACGACCAAACTCCCAACACAACAACATTAGGCGCATCGTACCCGGCACACATCGCAACACAACTGCTCAGACCCGTCCTCCGAACGGCTTCACCAGACATCATGCCGGAACACGACAAATCGCTTGGTGGCAAGGCTTTGTCTAGTGGGTGGTAACTTCTGCCGGCGGCCGATGTTATAGCCTACCACCGAGTAAAAAAGTGTTTAAAGTGAATGAGAAAAGAGAAACTTGTGAAATCTACTGATTTTCCACGTTTTTCTAACTTTTTTACAACTTTATTTAACAGTAAGAACCGAACATTGCATTGTTTTTAGTAACAGCAGTAGAGTATTTAACTTAGTAGGACAATTTTCTGCTGCTATATGCTTCCGTTGGTCGGCAACCAATGTACCAGGGGGTACGGTTTGGTAATATATGAAAAAGAAGTTAAGAAACTGGAGCTAAAAAGAGATTAATAATTCCTTGTGTATTGGGTATTATATTAATGAATGAAATCAATGTTTTATTTTTATTCTTATTTATGGGAACCTCATGAGCTAAGTAATAATAACCGCACGGGTCGATCGATCAGGTTAAGCAACGGATGCCGCGGTCGGTTGGTGTATGGTGGTGACCGCTGAAACCGGAAAGCCGGAATATCTGACAGCCTGTCTTACTTAGGGGAATCATAGTACCCAATAACTTGGTTGTGGAGATCAGACAGGCAGGCACTCAGTGCAAAATAGGTACTGATATTCAGTTGCGCTCACTTAGGCTGGAATCTGACCCTATATAGTTAGGAATAGGTTAGGCAGATTGATTGACTTTTCTTCTTCTACAGCCTATGGATGTCCACTGCTGGACAAAAGCCTCCCCCAAGGCTTTCCACGCTGACCGGTCTTGTGCTGCCCGCATCCATCGGCTTCCTGCGACCTTCACTAGGTCATCGGTCCGCCTTGTGGGGGCCTCCCTACGCTGCGTCTTCCAGTACGTGGCCGCCACTCCAGAACCTTACTGCCCCATCGGCCATCGGTTCTACGAGCAATCTGCCCTGCCCACTGCCACTTAGGTTTAGCGACTCGCAAAGTTATGTCGGTGACTTTGGTACTTCTGTGGATCTCCTCATTTCTGATTCGATCACGCAGAGAAACTCCGAGCATAGCTCTTTCCATTGCCCTTTGACTTATTCCAATTCAAATTACTAGGAATGAGTATAGTGGACCATGGGCTACGATATTCTAAACTTATATTTTGAGCTCAAATAATTTGATAGTATAACTACTAACTAACATATATACGAAATTTCATTATAATTCGTTCAGCCGTTTTGGAGGACTTCGATAACAAATCAGTATTTGTTATCGAAGTCCTCCAAAACGGCTACAAACAAACGGCTACAAACGGTTACAAAAAAAAAAATCCTGTCTCAGTAGACAGGATTTTTTTTTTGTAATAGATAGAAGTTCCGTTATACAGTCAGTATATTGCTAGCTAATAATTTTCAATAAACTAATTTGATGTGCCTCTACTCCGTCCACTGCTGGACATAGGCTTCCTCCATGGCACGCCAACAAGCTCGATCCTGAGCAGTTATCCGTCAGCCACTACCAGCCACCTTTTTGATGTCGTCGCTCCATCTCGCCCAAGGGCGTCCTACGCTACGTTTACCGAGACGCGGTCTCCACTCGATGGCTCGTTTACCCCAACGGTTGTCAGTCCTGCGGCATATGTGACCAGCCCACTGCCACTTCAGCTTGCTAATCCTCTCAGCTATGTCAGTGACTCGGGTCCTCTGTCGGATCACCTCATTTCTGATGCGGTCCTTCAGAGAGAAGCCCAGAATAGCCCGCTCCATAGCTCCATGAGCGGCTTTAAACTTATGGACTAGTCTGACCGTTAGTGTCCACGTCTCGGCCCCGTAAGTCAGGATGGGTAGGACGCACTGGTTGAAGATTTTAGTCTTCAAGCATTGGGGTATGGGCGACGAAAATACCCGATGAAGTTTACCAAATGCTGCCCATCACAGCTGGTTCCTTCTATTTGCCTCCTTCTCGAAGTTGTTTTTCTCTAATTGCAACGTTTGCCCGGGGTATACGTATTCTGAAACAATTTCGAGCGGTATTCCGTTTACGCCAACTGGTCCCGGAGTGACCGTTCATTGAACATAATTTTGGTCTTGTCTAAGTTCATCCGGAGACCGATGCGTTGGGAGGATTCAGCTAAGTTGGCCAGCATTTGATCCAGCTCTTGCTGCGTTTCCGCCATGATGACGATATCGCCGCAAATCGCAAGTGTGAGATGTACTCGCCATTGATATTAATGCCCCGACCCTGGGAATCCAGCATCTTAAACATATCCTCGAGGGCATCTGCCTCAAATAGGTCTAATTTCATTGTAATGATTCAGAAGCACAACCATTGTAGTCAAACTATATTAATTAGGCATTATCCTGACCAAATTAGTTTATCATACAAAATTTTTACCTTTAATAGACAATAAACAGCGGTACTAAATACTATTTATATTTCTCTTCGCCAATTTTGCTTTCAAGATCCCTATTAGTTCTGCCCAGCCTACCATGAAAATAGGCGTAACAATTCGCGCTAACACAATTAAGAATTCCAAATACTTTAGATTAATCAGTGTCTAAAAGATAACGTAGTTACCGTTACTAAATGGCATGGTACTGAAATTCCGACCACAATACCACGAACAAAGTAACTCTGAAAATATCCAATTATTATTCTAGACTGAAGTTGGTAACAATTTCTAGGGTTTATGCTAATTTCACCAAGTATTTGTTCATGTTATCTGAGTGATGGATAGGGGACCCATTGGCACGCGAACTTAAAGCGTTAAAACAGAGACTTTTTTCATAGATAAGGCATTGTTTTGACGCGATCGCCCCAATAAATTAATTACCATTTATTTTTCTTTTCTTTATTGCGAAGGTAGGTTGCGTCACTCTGATTGGTGGGCGTAGATAAGGAATCTTCCTTATCGATGACTGCGCATTAAGGTGTGGTAGCAATTCTTATTAAGGATAAGAATACGATCATAGATTAATTTAGCGCTAAAACAATGCGCACACCAAAATTAAATTAGTTTCATCTGATAGATAGACCAATTTCATCCGACCAAATTAAAAAAGGTTTTACAGACGAATCTGTGTACTATTACTATTTTAATAGAGTTTAACTTGGTTAAGCAGACCTGAATCAGCTTTGTGCATAGCTCTGAAAAATTTGGACTTAGATAAGTTGCTTACACAGTACGTCTGCAAAATTGTAGAAAAGATGGATGGTGCCTTGTAGCTACATAAATTATAAAAAATAAATTTAATAATAAATGGATTCTCCTCATTTCTTCCAGGAAATCATATCACATCGCTGTCATTCAAGAGGGAACGATCTAATACTGAAAAGTATTGGAAGCCTTCAAAAAATGGGCATCTCTATAACAAAAATACAGCTTCGAGTTTGCATTCACAGTACTTACGAACTCTTCGAGAACTTGAAGATAATGTTCGCTCGCTGAATAAAATTTTCAGTTGTTGCGAAAACATTCAGGGCGGCTTGGGCGGGCGGCAGTTTGCCGGCTGTCGTGGCGTCGGGCGGCTGTGCGAAGCCTCCGTACAACCTCCCTTACTAACTTATACCGCGAAGTGTTGTGAAGAACTTTAATTTTCTTGAAAGATAATCTTGGATGTTGGATGTTAGAGGATAGAGTTATATAACATTGGATGTTACAATTAATTAGAACAGTTTTCAGTAGTTTTGGATAACAATTTAAAGTTGTGAATATAGTGTTACTAATTTATCGTTATAGGTAAGTTTTGCATATTTTTATAGGATAGTAAACTTAAACTTTTTCAATATTCTTGCTCGAATCTCGTAAAATCTAGGAAGGAACTGGCACAAACAATCGTCAATCATAAATCAACAACTCTTTTCATATTATATAAATAGAGTTGTTAAATAAAGATTTTTTTTAAATATTAAGTCATTCAATGATGGTGACGCAAGGGAAATGTATAGTTTTATGTCTATCGTAAATTTGGTTGTCTTGTTCAGAAGAAAAGAGAAAAAGTGTCAGCTGGTGACTTTCCCGCGGTACTTGGAAGTCAACGGAGGGGAGACGTCATTTAATGTTAGCGTGAAAGCCTTATTATCAAGTGTAAATATTTTGTTTCTTTCCATTTGTTTTAAGTGAACATTCTTAGAATATCTCTACAGATAGATAGATCTATAGATAAAGACAGATAGATAGTTCTGTACAGATATTGAAACAAATAGCATTTATTTTTAAGGCTGTTTCGTAAATTTGTCATAAAGCAAACAAACCGGTAAAACTACACTTATATTATCCAGTCTCCTTATTTAGCCTAAGGTGATGCATATTACTACAATTTTGAGAAATAAATTGACTGACTCAATGAGTCAGTTTAAACAGCCTTTCCTACGTTGGGCACTATATATGTACATCTAGTCGACCTGTATGCAACTGAATACCACAACTAAATTAAGTAACTATTGAATACGCATGTATTTCCACACATTGCTTGCTTAAATTGTAGGAGAGTAAAAAATTCCCGCATTAAGATGGCGATGGCTGATGGGGCAGAAAGGCTCTTTATTGGCGACCACGTACTGGCAAGCGCAGCGTCGGACGCCCACTGACTAGGTGGTCGGATGATCTGACCAAAGTCGCAGGGAAGCGCTGGATGCAGGCCGCGTCTAGCCGTTCTTTTTTGGAAATCCTTGGGGGAGGCTTATGTCCAGCAGTGGACTTCATGTGGCTGAGATGATGATGACGATGAAAAGATTTCAATGTAATATTATTGTCTTAATTTCTTCGCAAAATTTAATTTTTACCTGCTCAAAACATTTGCTGGACGAGGTGGGCCGAAGCAAATAAAGCCTGTTACGAAGATGCATAGATGATTATGCCCGGGAGAGTAAATTTTATTTCACAGGCAATGGGACACTTAATATCATATCGGCGTGTCCTGTGTCATCTGCACGTTACAGGAACCTGATGGATTGTTAAAGATAATACAAAATTCGAAGATGAATTCTGCACCCTAATTACGTAACTCACTATTACTATCAATCTGAAGCTTATTGCTAATCCATTGCTTAGTGTGTTCGAAAAATGTATCTGTCCAACAACGTAAAAACTGCAATGAATGTTGTTGAACTGCCAAAATGAAACCCATCGCTACTGATAGTGTGATATATATATATATATATATTATATATATATATATAACTAAATTAAGATTGCCTTCGCTATACTAAGAAGATTTAATTTTAATCATTGAAATCCGAAGCAATTATTTCATTTGAATAATTCATAAATACTTTGGAATTGTAAAAACAAAAAATCTGTCAATTAGGCAGAAAGATGTAGCTACGAAGAACGAGGAAGCAACTTCAAGCACACTATTTTAAAAGAAAATCATATAAAATCATGGCTATATTATTCTTGTAGTTTCTAATAATCAATTTAAAAACGATTGAAGAAACAATCCATAAGCCGTGACTTCGTTCGCACGGAGTTAGTTATGCTCCACTCCTATTAATCACAGCGTGATGTTATCCTGCCTAAAGCCTTCCTGGATTAATGGGCTATCCAACGCAAAAAGATTTTTTCAAATCGGAGCAGAAGCTCCTGAAATTAGCGCGTTCAAACAAACTCTTCAGCCTTATCAATAGTATAGATTAAAACATTAAAGTTTCTATGGATGTAAGTTACTCCTTTACGCAGAAACTTATGAACGGATTTATATGAAATTGCCACACAGATAGATGGTTTATAACTAGATTTAATACACTTTTCATTCGGATACTCTTATGAAGTCGAATCTTATGCCGATATAACCGCGGGACGCAACTAGTAAGAAATAAACTTATATTCATCCTAACTCAAAGTATCATCTTAAATAAAAAAATAAATCAGAAACACATGTATCCCGCACTCAATTGGCATGATGCATGCAAAGTGATCTTAATAAGTACTTACACGCCCACAGTAAGCACAATTCATTCATTAATTTGGACTCTACTGCGTTGTAATAAGGCAGTTAGATTTGTAGTGTCATGAATCATGGGAACAGACATGTGCAGTTCATTTGATTTACACCCTGTTACGATTTTAACCTCAGTTCATTTACACATGGTTTTGGTTTAAATGTTTATGGCCGATTCGCGTTCGGTATGCGAATTTGTTAGCGCAATAATGTGCGCTTTGTCTTTGGGAAGTAGAGTTTAGTTGGTGCTAAATTAATTTGAGATATGATACGGAATGCAAATAAATGCGTGCTTTCAATAAGTGTTCTTTATGACTTAATTCAGATGACAAGTTCGTTAACTGACATTTACACGCTATAAGAAAGAAAGAAAATACATTTATTCAGGACAGACATAGACACACAATCCTTTAAGTAAACATACATCAGGTAAAAACAAATAAAAATCAAATTGATATTATAAAACCCTGATGTAAAAAAAAATATCAGCAAAGTGTGCCTTGCGGCTGTACCAAAAAGGTCCAATTCAGTAAAAATGCCAGACAACTAGTGCCTGACGCTGGTTTTCAACTGAACCTGATGTGAGGTGACTGATGTAAAACAGTTTTACACTACAATATAATGTGTGTACCTATGAATACTTAAATAAAAAATAAATACATGGAATATAAAAAAATATATAATGAATATGTACATAAATTTATAATAATTTTGTAAACTTAAGTATTGAGCAAAATATTGTATTAAAATTGTAACAGAAATAAAAAAATTATGAATATTTTGCTCTTATTAAATTTATTAAATACTAAAAAAGTTTTTAATTAATAATTTTCTTTCAATTTCTGGAAGCATGAGGAACACTGAGTAAAGTTCACTCATCCTCCATAGAAAAGGGACGATCCTCCGACCAGACGGGTGTTATGTCTGGCGGGCACTTGCCCAATGCTTGAATTGGGAAGTTGTATCTATGCTAGTTGCACGGTAAACTCTGATTGCAAGATGTAGAATCCGTGTGATGTCAGTATGACGCGTTGTTCCATGTGGCGTTTGTAGGTACCGCTACATCACTCCCCTCCGGAGGACGGTGGTCGATAGTCGGCCGAGTCTTGTATCTTGCGATTCTTGCCAGGCCAGCTCAGGTTCCAGTGAGTCGGAACCGGTTGCTGCGTAGTTCACGGTGAGTCGGAACTGTCTTCGGAGATTAGATTATGTATAAATATGACCTTCGTAGAGGTATGAAGATACAACTTCTAAGGTATCAGCTATTTTATGGCTTTGAAATTAAGGTAAGTGGCGATTATTTAAGTGTCAATATACAATTGTTGTTATGGGATTAGCGAAAGCGTAGTGGTATCGGTTCGAACCACATCAGGCGCTCTACTTGTCTCCATCACCTCTGCTCTCAAAAGGATTAAGGAAAAGATCATGAGGAAACCGGTATGTCCTAGAGCCAGAAAACTTCGAAATCATGTGACTTCTACCAGGCTGCACTGGGCTCGCGTGGAAGATTACCCACTTTTTTTAACCGAGAGGAGACCTGTGTCCCAGGAATGGGAACATTATGGGTTGATTATGTTATGAATCATACTTCATACTAATATTATAAATGGGAAAGTGAGTTTGTTTGTTCCGCTTTCACGCCAAAAGTACTAAACCGATTGCTTTGAAATTTTGTAGACGTAAAGTTAGAAGTCCGGATTAAATGATAGGGTACTTTTTATATCGGAACAAAATGATATTCCCGAAGGAAATCTAAAAACCGCGATATAACCGAACTCCATGCGGGAAAAGCTGCGGGTGGAAACCTAGTATAATATAAATCAATCAGCCGTAACTACAAACGATGTTTCTTCTGTTTTAACACAGCAAAGTAGTGTCTTCATAATGTTGGCTTTCATATCGGTTTTCAGAGCTTCGCGTTAACATTCTTATGGTTTCTCATTCAAGAAACAAAACACTACGTATTTACATAGTGTTATGTAAGTATTAAGTCCCGTTTACACGCTCCGTCTTGCCTGCGCAGTCCAGGCCTGTGCAGACATGACATAAAGACGCAACACCATATAGTGGCCACACGTGCAGGCAAGCTCGTGCAAACTGGACTGTGCAGTTCAAGTTGTGTTTTGAGAGCTCGTGTAAATACACATGTAAATACCTAATATAATAAAACATAGATACCTGTTTTAACTTTTCAATCATTAAATTATATATATTTTTTTGTTTCTATCTGAGTATTTTTTGCTTTTTATTTTCCACAACGCTGGCAACGATTTGTACAATTCTATGAATCGTGTAAAAAATTCCTTAGAATAACTCCTAACATCGGTCAATTTTGGATTTGTGACGTGTACTTTGTAGTAAAATAATTCGTAGGACCGATGCGCGGCTTGAATGACTGGCCACACGTGCAAGTAATACCGTGCAGGCCAAGTTTGCGCAGTCCAAATCTTCAGCATGTCAACCATTGCACAAGCCGTGCTTTCGGGACTGCGCGCGCTACCATCTTGCCGTCCACACACACGCGCCTACCTGCGCAAACTGGTTTGCACAGGTATGCTCGCAGGTAAGACGGAGGGTGTAGACGAGGCATTACGTTGCAGTATGTATGTGTTAGGTTATACCACTATACAGCGCCTACTTTGTTTGAAGAAAGATTTGTGAGGTCCATTATTACATACAGATTAAATCTATTTTTGGCTATCTTTTTAGGTACCGTAATATATGGGGACTACTAATTCTGTCCATCAAAAAACTTCTGTGGAACTATTATGTTATTAGTATTTTATATAAATAAACACTTTTTATTATTTTTAGGCAGTAATTCTATTGCCATCCGTCTACCTATTGCAGCAGCTGAATAGCGATACAGTCGCCAACTGTCCACCTTTCGCAGTGGTTGAATCGCGTTACAGTTGCTAATCGTGTACCTTTTGTAGCAGTTGAATAGCGATACAATCGCCAACTGTCTACCTTTTGCACTTTTGGAATCGCGATACATTTGCTAACTGTCTACCTATTGCATTGGTTGAATCGCGATACAGTCGCCAACCGTCTACCTATTGCAGTAGCTGAATAGCGATACATTCCCCAACAGTCTACGTTTTTCAGTGGTGGAATCGCGACCTTGACCTTTTCTTTACTAGTTTTAATGTTAGTGTTTCATTGCAGTTTGCTGTACTAAGTGTAAAACCAGAGTCCTACAAAATTTCTTTAAGCAACCATCTTCTACAGTGCACATTACTCTGTATTTGTATTCCCTTTTTTCCCGGACTGTCGTAAATTATAGCAATAAATTTGTACGGGACACATTCCCGTTCTCCGGGATTAATTAAACCCTATAACGGTGCTTCTTGTGAGTTAATTATTTATTATAAATACATGTGTGGTTGCCCCAAAATGTCTGGTTTCTTTGGATAAGGAATATTGGGGCGTGAAACAAGGTTCTTTATGACATTGAAAGGCAATTAGGCACAAAGGCATTGGTGGTAAAGAAATGGAATACCTACTGTCTTTCTTGTGGGTTGCCACTATATTACGCTGTCTGTGTGTTTCAACTTCAAAAAATAGATCAAAGTCGCCTTAGAAATCGTTTATCTGTAAAAGTAGGAAAAGGAAGGAAAAGTAGGATACTTTTCGAAAGGGTGTAAGTTGTCAAAAAGAGCGTGTGTGTGTGTGTGCATGGATCAGTCGATCGGGTGAAGCCACGTTTGCCGTGGTTGCATTGTGGATTGGTAACTATATTCTATCTATCTACATAGCTATCTGTACCTCGGAAAGCATTTTTGGTCGTTCATCTCTATTGCACTTGGTCAATCGCTGCAGAATCTCAAAAGTCTGACAACTAATCTTACCAAAATGTATCGTACATAGTTATACTCAATAACTGGGGTTTAGAGGTCAGATAGGCAGGCGCATCGGTATCCGGTAAGACTGGAATCTGACCCCGATATAATTGTGAAAAGGCTAAGCAGATGATGACTGACTTAACAATAAGATTGAAAAGTGTAAATTCAAATCCTCCGTAGTAATATCCTTTTGACACTATTTTATGGCGTCAATACCTACAATAGGAATGTTTCCTGGGTAAAAAAATGATTCTATTTAGTCCGTCATTCAGATTATAGAAAAATATTGGATACGTATATTTTGTTTTATCAAATCAATAAAAATTGACAAATTGGCATCAAATATCAGGAGTGGTGGCTGGTGACGTCACTGCTCGCTAAAAAGTGTAGCGTGCAGTGACGTCACACGAGTTTTCAACGCACTGTGTCGTCTTCATTTTTTGTTTATATGAAAAAAGAAAAAAATATGTGTCTAGTATTTTTTAGAAATCTGACTGACAGACTAATTAGTTTTTTTTATTCAACTACCCTATTGTGTTCAAAAGTTGTTTTTTTTCCTTTTCAGCCATCATGTCATATTATGATTCAAAATAATCAGGTCGTCCAAGGAATTATACGATTGATTTTTTTATGGAAAGACGATAGAATTTTTACGATTTTAGATCACTAAAATTTTGAATCATATGATGTGTCACAGCTGAATTGGGAAAATGTCATCTAACATTTGGATACCACTGTTTATTTTATTCCCATTAATAGTCAACAGAAAACATGGAAATTCGACAAAAATACGAGCATTTACAAATTGTAATGAACACAGTTCTAACTAAACATGAGAGATGGCGCTAAGTTAGGCAAACTTTTAAATTGAAGAGTCATTCATTACGTTACTTCGTTTAGGGGATGAATTGGAGAAGACAAAACAAAAAATTAAGGACAAATATAGAGTAAGCACGTAAGGTGGGCCAGTAGGAACGAGCCTGAGCGGCCGTTGCGCAAGCAGGCGCGGGTTTGATCCCCGCGCAGTGCTAATATGTGTATGCATAAATATGAATATTTGCACTAGTCTGGTCGTGTCTCGGAAAGCACGTTAAGCCGTTGGTCCCGGTTGCCATACGAACATCTAATAGCAGGCTTTACGGGTTGTTGGAGCCCTCAAAAGTCCAACAATTGGTCTAACTGCAATGCCAGATGGTAGTCGCTTTACGGAAAATATCGAAGTTTAGCCAAAATCAGCAGTAAGACTGGTAAAGTGGACCCCAGACTCCAAAGCTGAAAAAACTTTGGACGCGACTGGGTTCAACGCTGAGATGATGATGATGAATTCAGTAAAAACGGTAACATTGTTAGAAAACCGACAAGGCATAAAACCGAAAATTTAAAGGCATGTGACATCTATCAGCTCCCTTTGGGGCCTCATGGTAGATTACAGCTCACTCAATATCACTGATATTGAGTTATTAAGCTGATTGTGAATACAATGACAGAAAATCTCTTTGAACCAATTTTACCAACAAATCATCATAATCATCAACCTTTTCATCGTCCCACTGCTGGGCACAGATCTCCTCTCATACAGAGAAGTGTTGAGCGTAATCACCGCGCTTGCTTAGTGCGGGTTGGCGATTTCAGACTTAAAGTCCAGGTTTCCTCAAGATGTTTTCCTTCACCTTGCAATCAGTCATTGGTGTATAAGATATAATTAGAAAATACGTATAACTCAGAAAAGTTACAATGGTACTTGCCTGACCTGGAATCGAAACAGCATACTGGAGAGGCTGGTGTTTTAACGACTAGGCTACCACGACTTGTAAGCAACAAATACATCTGCCGTAATTGAGTAAAAAAAATATTTCTGTTTAATTTAGTTGAGTAGGTTTTCTACCTACCCCTATAGATAGTAAGGACACAACCGACATAGCTGTTTACCATAGATTTAGTATATCTTAGCGTAGTACATACTAAATCTATGTTGTTTACCAAACATGGCGGTCCAAAGAACCATAAACACAACGAAGGCTGTCTACGTAACTTCCATTGGCAAACATCCACATGCCATAGAGATAGAATAAAGTTGAATTAAGAACTGTCATGTGCGTCAAAAAGACAATGCTTGTACTAAACTCGTATCTAAACAATCTATCTTTTGTGGGCAAACAATTGCTCCGCATGATAGCCATTTTGTGAATGAGACAAATTTAGTTTGTTCTAGTTGAGAAAGAATATTTTGCCTGTGGGTTTGAGGAGATAATTGCATGGAGAAAATTGCTCCTTATTTTTGCTGTACGTAAAAACGAATTTTACGTTATAGGGATAAATTATACTACATACTTCTTAATAAATTGCGTGGGGCAAAAGCTTTCTTGTCCCTTTTCTACACAATTCTGTCTTTTGCGAGTCCCGGCGCTAGTCATTTCGGAGTCAAGCTTATTCCGCCATTTTCATTTCGGCCGAATTGGCATCGTGCGTTTAGCGAAACCCAATCGGCATTTCTCATATTTGGCCCATCATGTAGGCTAGATTATTTTTTCTTTTGTTAATAAAGGTCTAGATCATGTAGGCTGAAATCATGAGTTGTTGTCGACGGATGCTCATCTGAGCCCATGTCGACTAATGCCGGTGTTCCTCAGGGGTTTGTTCTCTCTGCAACTCTGTTTCTGCTGCATATTAACGATCTGCTGATGCCCGGTATCTATGGTATGCAGATGACAGCACAGTTGTGGAGAGATACCTGCCGGATGCTCGGGCTAGTAGGGAATCAATCCGGTCCGAAAGAGAGGCCATGGTAGAGCGAACGAGTGTTGCACTTCAGGCAGTCTCCGAATGGGGCAATGCCAATCTTGTAGCATTCAATGCCGCCAAAACGCAGGCGTGTCTTTTCACCGCCAAAAGGAGCCCGTTCACCTTGGCTCCTACTTTTCGGAATGTATCCTTGGAGTGTACCGACCGCCTTCAGCTTTTGGGTGTTGAGATTTCCTCGAACCTAAACTTTGGGCGGTTCATTGAGTCCAAGGCCAAGGTGGCTGCCAGAAAACTTGGCGTTATCGCAAAGGTCCGGCAGTACTTCACACCAGGGCAGTTTCTAATGTTGTACAAAGCACAGGTCCGTTCGTGTGTGGAGTACTGCAGCCACATTTGGGCTGGTGCTGCTAAGTGTCACCTGGCCACTTTGGATTCAGTGGAGAGGCGTGCCAAGAGGCTAATTGATGACCTTGATTTAACTCAAGTTGGTCTCCAAAGCCTAGAGCACAGGCATAGAGTAGCCAGCCTTTCGGTGTTCTATAGGATACATTTTGGGGAGTGTGCGAGGGAATTGCACGATTTAATTCCCCCATAGGAAGACCCGTCGTACGGCGAGTTTCCACCCTTATGTTGTTAACACCTCTACGATCCGGACGAAGCGTTTCGCCTCCTCCTTTATACCGCGTACATCGAGGGACTGGAATAATCTGCCGGCGGCGGTGTTTCCGTCGGACTACAATTTGAGTGTCTTCAAGGCTAGAGTGAATAGGCTCTTAATAAACTAGTGCGCTTTACCATCAACGATTGCGTCACTGCTTACCATCAGGCGGGATTGCGGTCAAGGGCTGGCTTATATTTTAATAAAAAAAATAATAATAATAAAAATCTTAATGCTGTATACCTAGGTTCAAAGGTCTTTTCTCTCAATCTTTATTTCCGTGACCTGTTTTATTTTTCTATCAGAATGTATCAACAAGTATTATTTTTATAATTCTTAATATAACGACATAAATAAAGAAATAAAATGTACTTCAAACGCACGACCGACTCCGCATCCTGTCTAGAAATAATTTAGATACCTACAAACTCAGATCAAACCGAATACATTTTAAAGATTCGCGGTCTCTCTCGTTGCCACATTGATAGAAAAAGACAGGTATAACCGAATATCCAATACTTGCCTGTGTTGCATAAAAGTACAATCGCTCACAATATTTAGTAGGTACTTTTTATTTTTATTTTCATGAGTGTGCAAGCAATCGATCATAAAATCGGTGATAGACCATAACATCGGCTGCTTACGCACCAGACAAAGTCTTGCCGCCAAGCGATTCGTTGTGTTCGTGTGTCGGCATGATGTCTGGTGAAGCCGTACAGAGGACGGGTCTGAGCAGTTGTGTTGCGATTTGTGCCGGGTACGATGTGCCAAATGTTGTTGTGTGGGAGGTTTGGTCGTGGAGGGTCACCAGATCGATCACCCTCTGGCGCAGCATCATTTGCTCAGTGAAACCCCAAGCATAGCCCTCTCCATTGCCCTTTGAGTGACCTTTAGCCTTCTTATAAGGCCCATTGTTAGCGACCACGTCTCAGTTCCATAAGTCATCACTGGCAACACGCACTGATCAAAGACTTTTGTCTTGAGACACTGCAGTGTTTCGCATTCCTGCTGAATTACTAAAAGTAATTGCTCTATACCTTTAGTCTGTCTATAGTATTTAGTATACGACTAGTGATACCACTAAGACACGGCTGTCTCTCGATCACGATTTACAAGCTATTAAACTATTTCATCCCTACTGCTTTCAAAACGGTAAAAGAAAACATCATGATGAAACCGGCCTGTCCTACAGACAAAAAACTGGTCGATTACCGCCCATTACCTCTTACAGAGAGGAGGCTAGGTATTCCAGGCTGATTATGTTATATTATTGAGTTATATTTGCCCAATATTCCAACATTCGCGAGCCTTGAACTTTCCTAACAAATTACTTTTGAAACAGCGTTGTGTGGGAGTGTACTTGACTTGTTGCCAATAAACTGAGCGTACAGAACTGAAGATGAAGATGGGCTGTCACACGTCACCTTAAGAAATGGCCGGTATGATTTACATGTATACGAATTGCAGTATCGGGGTTATTAAATTAGTGCTGTTTTTGGTTGTGTATATACGTGACTCATTATACTTTAAAAGTTTAAAGTATAACAGAAACCGCTAGGACCACGGATTGTTAGCAAGAGACACAGATGCCCTGGCGCACAGGCAGGTAAAAGGAACTTGGGAGGGTTTTAGTCAGTAAAAGTCTGACACGCCCTTTCGCTCTGCCTAGAGCGCGAGAGGTCATTTGATGATTTGTCACCCTATAAATAAAGGTATAACATGAAATCATACTATCATTGAGCAATTGGCAAAATAGCACACATACGTAGTTAGTAAATATGTTGATTGAAACATTACTAGTAATGTGCATACTCAAAACCAAAAGTCATTTATTCACATTAGGCTGAGAATCAGCACGTTTTGAATGTCAATATTACATAAGACAGTCCTCCAAAACGTCCACCCATCGACATTTCCTAGTGCTTTCGCTGACAAGAAGAAGTGGCGGAAGAAACTCCCCAGCAGCACAGCTGTCTGTTCATTAAAAAAAACACATGAATTTATACAATACTATGTATAGTGATGAACACAAGAAAATACAACAATAATGAAATTATTTACCATATGCCAGTTACCACGCTAAAATACTAGCAATACTTGTTTGGACTTTCGAGGATACTCTAAAATCAACAGTTGTTTGATTTACGAGCATGCTACTTGGCGTTCCACCCGGAAGGGAGTACTCTGAGCGCGTCTGCACATGCTTCTTCAGGAGTTCGCTTAAAACTTGCAAAAAAATGTTGCAAAAAAAATTAAAGCATGCTAATGTGCACTGCATGCTAATTCAAATGTTATGTTATGCTCTTATGTTATGAGAACACATGTTTCAAAAAAACAAACAAAAAGGAAACTCATCAAAATATTTCTTAATAGAAGATTGTCAGTATATACCTACTAATATAGAACTCATTATAGCTCCAAAGACAGAAGAAGCTATCAAATCTAAACATATCTTATGTCTTAGAAAATAAGAACCACATTTTCCGCTCTCACTTCTACGAGCCACATAAAAACAAAAATGTGCTCCACCGTCTTAATAAATACGAAGATAAAGACGAGTACCGATACGGTTGACCTTTGACCTCAAACTTTTCGCAAACTTGACATCCATGCCTTGAATAAGCCACAAGTTATGCCTCATATTGATCTGGGTTCGAAAGAAAATAGACTTCGTATTACAGGATCAGATGAAGCTTCACAATGCGAGACTGTTCATTTTCGTCCTAAGATAAATAATATATTTTATGTTAGATGCAGAAATGTAATCTGATGCACACTGTGAGATGAGGTGACACGTAGATGGTAAGTACTAAGTGCAACTAAACAAGGCAGATAAACTTTCTTTTTGTATGTTTGATTTGTTAAGCTTTCACTGTATAATGTTGAACGGAATTGAATGAAATTTGACACCTTTTATTAATAAAGGACTAGTGCTTGACCGCAATCGCGCCTGATGGTAAACAGTGATGCAATCGTTGATGGTAAAGCGCGCTAGTCTAATAAGAGCCTATTCACTTAAAAAAAAACTGAGTGAATAAGACGGAAGTCGGCAGTTGAGCGAGGTGAAGCAGTGTCAAACCCAACAACACGACCAACGATGCTGCGCCCGAGGGATATTGATCGATTTGATAGATCTGAAGACCCTCCACGCCCGAACTCCCGACACAACAACATTTGACGCATCGTACCTGGTACCCAGACCCGAGGTACTGGTGCTCAGACCCATTCTCCGTACGGCTTCACTAGACATCATGCCAAAACACGTCGAGTCGCTTGACGGCAAGACTTTGTCTGCTGGGTGGTAACTTTTGTCGGCAGCCGATATTATGCCCTACCACCGAGAGAACCTGGTAATTGGGTCATGAGATATTTTTTTTTCAGATTTTTTCATGGAATCTAGACTAAGCATAGACAAGCGTTTTAAGCTATTGGTAATTCGTAATTGATCTTGGACAGTCGTAACGCGTAGCCAGAAGCCCAAAAATCCGATAAACTAGTCTTACCAGGATATCGTGTTACCCAGTATCTGGATTTTGTATGTCAGTTAGACGATCGCTCCATGTAAAACAGTAATAGGTTACACTGGAAGCCGATTTTCTTGCCGAAAAACCTCGGAAGATTATAAGATTACCTACTTAGGAAATTTATTTTAATTCTCATTATTCCATAAAGAAGTAGTAATCAGGGCGGTACAGTTATATCAAAATATTAATAAAATAAGCTTACATATTTACCTGTAATATCAGTCGCGCACAGAAACAGATTAGGAAGGCATTTGTCACAACGCACATGCAAACGATCATGATGGATGACAAGCTCAAGAGCGCTTAGCTGCCTATATAACCTATATTATTACTAATGTTATGTAGATTTCATATGTTTACTTATCTTTAACCTATTTTCCTTGCAAACATTGGTAAAAATCAAGCTCTATCGTAAGTTTTAGTTCTCTGAACAAATTGAAAATTAATTGCGTTATCACGTAAGAGAATATAATAGAATACTCTTTATTATGTACACCATATAAATTACATAACATAAATATAAAGATTTTACAAAGTGACACATTGGGCGGTCTTATCGCTAAGAGTGATCTTTTACAGACAACCTTTGTTTGGAATACTAAGGGGAAGGATAGAGAAATGATATAGGTATCTGCATTGTACTATTTACATAGATAATACTATAAATATGTACATAAAGTGTATCATACTAGTTTCAATAAATATATACTTCTTATTAATAGACATCATAGAAGAGTAAATCATTTATAATTATTGGTTTTAAAAGAGAGGAAGTGCTTTTTTGTCATAGTTTTATAAGTGGACAGAGTTTGAGCACGCTTTATGGACACGGGCAAACATTCCATAGCCGTACTGCTTGTACAGTAAAGGGTTTATCACAGAAACTAGAGGAATGCATCGGCATGTCTAGTATCACTTTTTCCAGACTTTCTTTACTTAGTATTAAACATGCTCCATCTCCTCGTGTCAACTGTGGAACTATAACTATACAGAGTGGTGCTGATAATACGACAATAAATGAAAACACAAACAATGCTGGTTCATAGGAATAATCCTAAACCATAGAAAAAAAACTAGCATCAAAAATAAAAAAATGAAAATTTCAAACAAACTAAATCGCATAAAATTGTAAACGGAATAGAACATCCTTTAAAAATATTGGTTCACTGTCCTCCGATCAGCCACAGCGCGATCCTGTATCGACTTGCATTTAGTTTCCTGTGACTAAACTAATGGACATATTTATATGGTTTTTATGGGTCGACTGAGAATGTGTTGAGGTACACAATGTTTAATTTATTGTCATATTGTCAGCACCATTCTGTATATTTCGATCGTGCCAGCGACATGAAAAAGTAAAAAAAAAGGGACGGAGATCCCTCCTACCTGCATAATCCTGCTTTAGTTATATTATTCATACAGATTATAGGGGACATAGCATACACATATACATGTCAAGATCGAACTCGTCTGTTTTTGTACTTCTAGCATTCGAGGCGTTCCTGCAGCCTTCACAAGGTCGTTCATTCATCTTGTGGGAGGCCTTCTAAAGTTAACTCTTTCGTTACGCGGTCTATGGGCCTCTAGGGCAACCTGTTCTAAAAGCAACGTGCCCTACCCACAGCCACTTAAGTTTGGCGATTCTTCGAGAAAAGTCGGGTATGCCGATTCGAACAAATTACACCGTGACTGTGCCTCAGAAAACACGTAAAGCCCTTGGGTTCAGCAGTTATTCGTAGGTCTTTGACAGTTGTTACAGGTTATCAGAAGTCAGAGAGTCTGACAACGAGTCTTATTAAGGAGGTACTACCCAGTATGGATGTCAGATAAACAGTCGCTTCACGTAAAATACTGATATTCAGATGCATTTGGTTAAACTGGAAGCAGAATAACAATGTTGGGGCATTGTTTGGAAAAGGCTAGGCAGAAAAGAAACAGCGAGAGAGGGAGAAAGTGTAGATATCATTCATATTTCGTATAGCGGCCGCCAGCGACTTCGTTCGCGTGGAGTTGGTTATGCTCCGCTCCTATTTGTCGCAGCGTGATGTTATATAGCCTAAAGCCTTCCTGGATGAATGGGCTATCTAACGCAAAAAGAACTTTTCAAATCAGTTTAGTAGTTACTGAGATTAGCGCGTTCAAACAAACAAACTCTTCAGCTTTATATCGCACCTTTAGAACAATAGAGACCTAATTCGAAATTCGAAGATTTCAATATTGATATGTTGAACTTGTTGCAACAATGTTGAACAATAAAACAGAGAAAAGTTCAGGAAAAGAACTCGTCCTTTTCCTGAACAACCATCTCTGTTTTATTAAGAGTCGATGAAGATGGTCTTGCAAGGTAATTTTATGAGTCAACATTGAAATCTTCGAATTAGGTCTCTATTGTTCTAAAAGTGCGATATATTAGTATAGATTAAATTCATAATTTCTTTGCGAGTTTCAGGGTGAGTTCCTGACGCGAAAGTAGTGCGTGTTCTTCGTTTTTGACGGTGGTTCCCCGACTGTTATTAGAAAGGTTTGGATTCTTCTGCTCAACTTTTATTTAAGTCTTAAAATATCATGAACATCTAATTTATATCCAATACCTACAGCGTGAACCTAATTTACTGTCCACGTTGCGCTCATTATAACGTATCCTCTTTTTAATTTATCCGAATAATAAGAAGGAAAACTTTTATGAATATCATCTATTTCTAGGTTGGAAACGTACGGTTACGTTTTTACGTGAGATTATGTAACGTGTGGTGACAGGAGGCGGCCGCGTTTTTAGGTCGCGCCTCGGTTATTTCGGTCCGTATAAAATTGTGTCAATGAATAATTTCTGCGGGTAGGCTGTTTTTTTATCTTTTCTTTTTTAAAGAAAGCTTTAAAGTAGTTTTTATAATATTTCCTTAAGCTTCCATGGCTTGTCTATAGATAATGTATAGTTTATTCCAAATGTTTCAAAATTGCTGTGTCATTTCAAGTTAAGAAATTATCCACGACACAATTGTAACACATGCGACCACGCACCGGAAGATGCAGCGTGGGTAGGCCTCCAACAAAGTGAACCGACGACCTGGTGAAAGTCGCGGAACACCGCTGGATGCGGGAGGCGTGGGACCGGTCATCATGAATATCCTTGGGGAGGCCTATGTCCAGCAGTGGACATCTTTCAGCTGAAATGATGATGATGATGATCTGCACAAACAGCCTAAACTTTTCTGTGACAGAGGTCTCTTCTCTTTGAGAGCGAATGGGTTATAATTTTCGACATAAGTCGATCGACTATGGGTTGATTGAATGACGTCATATATGTTAGAATTTCTGGTTCCAGAACATGCCCGTTTCATTACGAAGTTTTCTTTCACCGCTTTGAAAGCGATGGTACCAAAAGTATTACAAAAAGTACAATCCGTAAGCCAGAGCTTCTTTCAGCTCTTCTCGGTGGTAGGCCATAACATCGGCCGCCGGCAGAAGTTATCACCCACCAGAAAAAGCCTAGCTGCCAAGCGATTTGTCGTGTTCCGGCATGATGTCTGGTGAAGCCGTACGGAGGACGGGTTTGAGCAGTTGTGTTGCCATGTGTGCCGTGTACGATGCGCCTAATCTTGTTGGGTTGGGAGTTTGGTCGTGGAGGGTCTTCAGATCAATCTCCCTTTGGCGCAGCATCGTTGGTCGTGTTGTTGGGTTTAACATTGCATCACCTCGCTCAACTGCCGTCTTCTTTCCTATTCGCTCAGTTTTTCTGAGTGAAAAGGCTCTTAATAAACTAGCGCGCTTTACCATCAACGATCGCATCACTGCTTACCATCAGGCGGGATTGCAATCAAGCGCTAGTTTATAATTATTAAAAAAAAAGAGCCTTTACTATTGAGCCATCATTGCTCCATCACTCTCTTACATAATTTACCTAATCGTATTCAGTAAAGCATTAAAAAAACATGAATTGTTAGGCATAAAAGTCCGAGTAAATATCAATAGCATTGATATATGTATAAATGTTTTATATAAGTTTTTAGCTCTTGCTATGAATGTTTCATTGATTGAATCCACAGCGGGTTTTCCGTCCGTTCCATTACATGATTGAACTGATGTGGCAGACATATTGCGGATTTGTTGAGCTAGGCTGTTGCGATATCGTAGGAAGGGGAAATTTGAAGCTCTAGTCAATTTGTCATAATGAAAAGTTTAGACTTTACAAATAAAGTTGTCTTTGAAATGCCCTTGGATTTTACTGTGAGAAGTCTTATGATAATAGCACTTTATGATAGCTAGTGATGTTTGCCAGATTTCATGAATTCCCGTAAATTTTGACTACCAAATGTGAGTAAACAGCCCTCTGTTTACTCACATTTGGTAGTCAAAATTATGAGAACCCCCCTGGGTTCTCATAATTTTAAAAACCTTCTTTCTCTCAAACTCGTTCTACTTCAAATGTCCCTACAATACGACAGGTTTCTGACATTTGTTTGTCGCCGAGACGAGTCTATGGCTAGATTTAGAACGTTTTTAATTAAAAGAATTAACCTTCTGATGTCATGCTATCAACTGGATTGGTTATCTTTTTAGGTTGTAAAATGAACTTTTTAGCTATGTAATTGCTTATTCTTTTTTATAATATAGGTATAATAGCTAATAGTTTAGATACGATCTAGATAAAGCAAGCAAGTTAGGTTGTGTAAGTATAAGTCAAGACTTGTTATTGGCTGTCAGCCCATCTTACTGTTTCTTAACTGATTAGTTTAGCTGTAAGTCCTCCATGCTTAAGATATAAATAAATAAATAAAAATTGTGGATTATGAGAATAAGTAGAAACTTACAAATAGTGTCAATTGTGTCAAATATTTTTATTACGTATTTTAAACTTCTTGTCATTGATACGCTAAGAAGAAGAAGATACCATTTATGGCCAAATAGCATGGACATAAATATTATCTTCTAGCGTGTCGATGACAAAAAGTTTAAATATTGTTAGCCCAAAAATTCAGATGGTCGAACTCGGCTCACTGACACGTTTATAAATAAGATCATAAAGTGCAAATAAATTATTATAAGATCATTAAGTGCATAGCCTCTAATATAACCACTGCTGGGATATGGGTCTTCTCTCTAGAAAGATAGTGATCTATATCGTATATATCTACCTCACCGGCCCAGTGCGGGTTGATAGATGTCACACGCCTTCAAATTATTAGTGCTAGGTTCCAGTGCCGGGTTCCTCACGATGTTTTCCTCCACTGTTTTGTTAGCAGCAGTGTTGAAATAGTGTCCTCAAAGTAACATGCCTATCTAGGATTGAACCTACGAGCTGAACCTCTGTCCTCATTGATATTTCATTGATCACGGTTATGAGTAAACATAATTAGCCTGTAATGTTCCTACTCCTGGGAAACAGGCCTCCTATCGCTGAGAAGAAGTGGGCCGTAATCTACCAAGCGGCCTTTTTTTTTTTTGTTGGGATGGGAAATCATCAAATGACTTCTCCCGCTCTGGGCGGAGCGGAAGGGTGTGTCAAACTTTTACTGACTAAAACCCACCCGTGTTTCTTCACTTGCCTGTGCGACGGCCAGGGCCGCGGTTTCTTGTTTAACCAACCCGCAACCCTGACGCTCTGACGCCCTGATGTGCTGACATCTCTTTGAGGCGCCCGTGAAACACGACGCGCCGTCGGCTCGGGCCTGGTCCTTACCGGGCGGCGAGTTGCCCACTGCTCACCGCCCGCAGGTCCGCGCCTACGGTGGCTGGGAGTTAGGTGTCGTCTCCCAACCAGAGCGTCTACTGCGGCGGCTAGTGGCGTAAGGCGCTGGGATTCCCGTTGCCTCACGCGCTCCGCCTCCTCCTTTGCCAGCATCACTGCTTCGCAGAAGGAGGTGACGGCCTGCCATGCACTCTCGCTCCGGACCATGGCCTGGACCAGGGTCGGATGCGAAAGATCGCCGCCAATCGCCGCTACGAGGACACGGCGGTGCTCTACCCAAGCCGGGCAGACCTCCACCGATCTACCAAGCGGCCTCAGTGCGGCTTGAGTGAATCACGTGAATTAAATATTATGATATTCACCCGTCCAGTATCGGTTTGGACCAATAAATTTATTGATAATATCTAAAATGTGCCCTGGAATACGTTTCCCGCATGAGATACTTTATACAACTGACATTTTTATTATATGTACTTACATTTGGCGAGCATCAATCCCTCTGTATTTGGTGTATTGATTTAATATTATTTATGAGAACGTACTTACTAGAGACGTTTTCATTTAATGATGTATTTAACCAAAGTTTATTTTTTATGGTGATGGGATATTGATGGCGTAAAAAATATGCCTTTTCACTTTAAGATGCCTTAAAATTAATATCCGAACAGAAGTTGTAATGTGAAGATTGGAAAATAGAAGAAAATACTTGGGTTATTCCAATATTGAATGTTTGCTAAGTTACTAATGATTGTTGGTGCGGTATGTTCTAAAAACAAAAAATCGAAGATGTGACATCTACTAAAATGCATTGGGAATGCGTGGTTACAAGCATACAAGCCACCTCGTTCATTACAGAGAAGAGGCTGTGTCCCAGCAGTAGGCATAGTGCAGTTTGACTATCCTAACGCTAACTTACAGACTCTACACTTTCATATTTGCAAATAATAGTGTGTTATATGTGGATGTAAAAATCACAGAAATGTCGATCGAATTTGTAAAAATTTCACCGTAAAGGGTTAGGTGAAGCGAGCTTCGATCGAGCTGTTAACAGTTTTAAATACCTAGAAATATTTGGAACGACAGTTCTTTTTTTTTTAATAATAATAAACAAGCGCTTGACCACAATCCCGCCTGATGGTAAGCAGTAATGCGATCGTTGATGGTAAAGCGCGCTAGTTTATTGAGAGCCTATTCACACAGAAAAACTGAGCGAATAGAAAGGAAGACGGCAGTTGAGCGAGGTGATGCAATGTTAAACCCAACAACACGACCAACGATGCTGCGCCAAAGGGAGATTGATCTGAAGACCCTACACGACCAAACTCCCAACACAACAACATTAGGCGCATCGTACCCGGCACACATCGCAACACAACTGCTCAGACCCGTCCTCCGTACGGCTTCACCAGACATCATGCCGGAACACGACAAATCGCTTGGCGGCAAGGCTTTGTCTGGTGGGTGGTAACTTCTGCCGGCGGCCGATGTTATGGCCTACCACCGAGAAAAGCTCACTCGAATTTCACCTACGTGAAGTGAGTTCACTTAAGTTTTCACGGCGTGTGGGGTGTCTAACCAGAAAGCTAATTCTTGTAATTCGTTTTTTAAACTACACATTCGTAATGCGTTCGACAGAAGAGAAACGTAAAATGGTACCTCCTTTTTGACATTAGTCTGAACAATTAGAGGTATTTTTGACAGATTCAGTTTGAGAACAGACTGTAAATTTTCTTAAAATTACAGAATTGCCCCAATAAAAGTGAACGCAATAAATGTGCAAGGATTGTAACGTGTGACTTCTATTGTCTCTGCCTACTCGGATAGGTGTGAGTGAGTTTAAGTATAGTATACCTAGCTCAACAAACTTGGTTTACCACACACATAACACTATTTCCAATCCCCGTTACCAATAAATCTCTCAACTCAATTTACAATATAAATATAATTGAACAAACAAACGACAGTGTCCATTTGGTCGCCTCTCCAGTGAATTACGTTGTCAGTCAATATATTGTTCAAAAGATGCCGCATGATCTGTGCGTTAGTTCGTTTAATAGGATACTGTACCGAGTTTTATCTTTTTTTATCTGTACATTGTTGTAACGTTAAGCCCTTAGGTTTTAAGTGCATGGTCGTGGATTGTGTGTTCTTTTTTTGAAGACATGACTGTCGTCAATTAATTAAATAGCTGATTCTAACACAATCTACCTGCTGGACTGAGGCCTAGGAATACATGCTGCTCAAGAAAAAAAGTATTTGAACATGATGTCGAGAATTGTCAGAAATATAAAAAAGGAACAAGTTAAAAGAACGGCCATCTCATAGCATGAAAATATTGCCCTATGTGAAATAGATCAAAATGCTGTAGGCCTAGTATGAGTTTTCAATACGAAACTTAATCGTCGATATCGAGCGCGTTTGGCGCTCTCATTGGTTGAGAGTTCTTACGACCTTGAAGCGGACCAATCGCTGAGTCAAACGCGCTCGATACGATCGAACGAGTTTCGTATTGAAAACTCATACTAGGCCTACTGATCCACACTGATTCTTAATGTGAGACAAAGTTAAAAAAAAAAAAACTAACTAGTTACTCGATTTCAGCTTGTGTTTGTATAGAATAGAATAGAAGCCAAGAATCTATATTACAATATTGATTTTTGGAGATTATTCTTACTCCTTTTGTAAACGTTGCATAAAATAGATTAGTGATTACATACATAAAATAAAATTAAACTCATTTACAAAGCCCAAGTCCCTTCTAGATGTAAGACTCATGAGAATTGATTCCAAAACAAGCATTATATGTTCGACTACTAGAGGAAAATTTCAACAAAAACCCGCAAAATGCGTGCCGGATTCGCACAGGTACATTTCTATGCAATTGTCTATATAGATTTATATAAATCAACTGTGTTTAGTAATTGTTGTGGTGACATGATGTCTGGTGAAGCCGTACGTTGGAGGAGTCTGAGCAGTTGTGTTGCAATGTACCTATGCCGGGTACGCTGCGTCGCGTTGTTGTGTCGGGAGTTTGGTCGTGGAGGCTCTCCAGATAAATCTCCGTCTGGCGCAGCATCGTTGGTCGTGTTGTTGGGTTAAATATTGCATCACGTGGCTCAACTTCCTTATTATTTACTCATTCTTTTTGAGTGAATAGGCTCTTAATAAACTAACGCGCTTTTCCATCCACGATTGTATCACTGCTTACCATCAGGTGAGATTGTGGACAAGCACTGGTTTATAATTATAAAAAAAACAGATACATAAACAGTGGACTCTTAATAATATGATGCCATTTTTTCCCCTTTGGGAACAAGCCTATAAACAAGTATTACAGATACAACAATGACATTTTCATCTCAGTAAACATTGATATACTTAATACCTGCTTGTGTGCGACATGGAACAGGGTATTCGAATCAGTGTAATGTGTGATCACGACCCGTGGGAGTCTGCTACTGTCACTCATACTACGAACGCATTGCGCACAATTACGAGTTGCATTGGACTTTATTATAGCACTGTTGTTGTATACAACACAAAAGATAGAAACGTGAGTTTTGTATTTTTCTTTTTTTTTTTTGTGAATTTCAAAATGTTAGCATTTCCGCTGTTATATTTGTATAATGTGAAAAAAAAGAGTCGTAGATATAGAAAACAAAAATGAATTTACATTAAAAATAGTAATAATTATGCAATATTATAAGTTAAACTAGTGCGGCAATGTCCGTAATTTTAAAATCGTTTACAATCTCGATCTAATATTTTTAATTTCCATACATTTTGACAAGATTTTGACACATTGGCCCCGATTTCCTTGTTCATAAACTAAACAAAATTTTAGTTGAATGTATATTTTTCCTTATATTTCATTAAGAAAAGGATAGAACAAATAATATGTTAGTTTAGACTTGGCAAATCAGTCCGCGCTTGACGTAAATTGATGTATGGTCTATGGAATATATTAGTTTTACAGGATTAAACTAAAATTTTAGCTATGTTATATCCTTTTCTTGATGAAATAGAAATAAAAAGGTGCACTAAACTTAAAATTAGTGTAGTTTGTGAATTCGTGTTCTAATTCTCTTGAATTAGCGCCAATATGTTTGTCGCCGTGATGTGACTAGATTATGAATGTTTTTAGCTACGAAACTTAGCCTTCAGATTTGTTTGTTTTCTGATTTTAGAAAATATTAATATCGAGGAAAAAAAACAAGTGCAAAAATATAAAATATAAAAGAATATGAAAGGTGACTTTGGTTCACAAAATAGCCGATAGATGGCGCTACTTGTACCGAGCTTATAGCCTTTCTTAAATAAAACGTGTAGGAATGCTTTGAGTTAAGTTCGGAGTGAAAAAAACATTGTAATAAAATATTTTATCGGGAAAAGTTTTACTCTAAAATAAAGTTAAATAATTTTAGCGTAGTTTTATTTGTGTTTCTTGTCAATTGAACATGTTACACACAAAATAATACATATGAATGCTCCATTTTGGATTTTTATAACAGTGCCATACGAATATACAGCTCAGTTTTACCGACCCAAAACTAACTCCAGATGCTTAAAAGATCATAAGCATGCATAGAATACTTATTACCATAATATCATATTTTGCAGTTCCGCCATTCAGATTCATAAGTTTCTTTTTCCAATTGCACGCAACTATAACAAAGCCTGTACATGCAAACCTCCAATGAATGGAGCCAGTCAACGATGTATAAAGTGGCATACTGACCTGAAATAGTTTAGCTTCAAATAGTTAGGTGCATATTACGTAGTATTGTTTCTGTTTGCATTGAAATCGTATTAGATTTTAGTACTGAAGTCAGTTACAGTAGCTTGTGGAATCAATTGAAGAGTTTGAGGTGTGTAGATTGTTTACTAATTTATTACAAAAGAAGTTTTGAAGTTTTATACGATCTGTTTTGTGTTTTTCACGTTAGGTATTATAAATTGCCTCCCTAATGGGCTTGAAATTATTGTTAAGTACCTATGTTGTTATTTAAAAGAGTTAGGCTACACGTTCGACGGTTTTATTCACAACTGGCGTATTCCACCAACTCCGAGAATGACTTTTGGAGTCAATCATGAAGCCGAAGGAGTCGGCAAACTATTGGCAGGAGCAGAGGGTAATGTAATGTTTGATGAATATATTAGACGATGGCGCTGTAGCGTGGCAGGTTAAAATTACAGATGTAGCCTGTGCAGTGTTAAATATAATACAATAAAACATTTTTTACAAAAATATAGAAACCAACTCCAAAAAATCACTTAAAAGGAAAATAATAATTTTACTTTTGTCATAGCTCTAGAAGTCGGTGTCTAGAGGCTTCTGTTGTTTACCTCGCAACCGACTTCGAGTCGATATTCGAAAATTACCTTTTCAACTCATAACAACAGTGGCAATCATAACCTATGTTAGAATAAGTTCTCATCAATACGAAAAAAATCCCTATCTCCAAAACTACTGAACCGATTTTAATGAAACTTGCAATATTCCCTAAGTTGAACAACACCTCGTACAATAAAAAAAGTTACTTAAATCAGTCTTGTAGTTCGGGAAATTTGCGCGCACAGACATAAAAACATATATACATATACTTTTGAAATTTGGCACATTTGTTCAGACGCTGATATAGACTAACATTATACGAAAACTGGGCAGTTCTGGAAATATTACGTACTTACGGGTCGAATTGATAACCTCCTTTTTTTTGAAGTCGGTTATAAAAAGATGATTCCGTTTCTAGGATTTCCCCTAACTTTCTTCAAAGGCGCAAACTTAAACCCCATAGCTTTCCAAATTATGGACTAAAACAAGCAACAAACCATTTCATTTCATACATAATATAGAACACAATATGTCTGGTTTCTGAATGTAGCTCTTTGGAACCATGACTGCAGCAGCGAAGCGGAAAATGTAACTGCTTGCGAATGAAGGCAGTCGCAAAAAGCTGTCGTATGCAATGCATGCGGTGATAATATTGCACAAGGGATGTTTTAGTTAATTTTGGAAGAGGTGAGGTAGGTATTAAGGGATTGTGGGTAGTATAAGGATTGCAAAGGCTGTGTTCTGTGAATTCCGAATGAGAATGACCTGTGACACTGGTTTATCCGGGGTATCTCGAGACACCGGGTAAACCGTTTAATGAAGGCACAGATTTCAGTCTAGCTAGCAGAGTAACTGCTGAAATGGACCATTCTGACAGTTCAACAACCTTCATTCCGTTATTTTGCCAAGCAAACAAATTTATCCAACAAATGAAGAAATGGGATAGCAATATATCCTTCAAAATTGTTTAGACTGTGATTGAAAGTCTCGGATTCAGAATTAATATTGTATTATAGATAGTGAATAGTGTGTAGATCTGCGTGAATTCAGTATGACGCGTTATGTCATTTGTTAATACCGAAACAATACCATTGAAAAGTAGAACGACGCCAGTTCCTTTATTTGATAAGCAGACTTTCCGTCAAAAACTATATTCTTTACAGGTAGGCAAATTGATCTAGGGCGAGCCTGTAATACCTACATAAAAGTAAAATATTGTCAAAGTGTTGAAATTAAGTGGTATGACTTTCACCAAATACAGTATTGAAATGCATCAAGTATTTTCATTTTTATTAGTCTCACCGACCACACATAATAGCACGCCTATGTTCCCTATGATTCGGCAGAGGTGAACCTATGATACACTCATATTTCGTAAAGACGTACATTTAAAAATTTCAAATTCGGACCACGGTCTGCAACTGAGAATTTTGTATGGAAAACCCCATTAAGTTAAAGGCTTATCCTTTAACTTAATCCGGCAATCGAGCCCAAAACTACATGTTTAGCAGTTGGGCATGCGATTACGAGGCAGTTATACTGAAAAGTGTTAAGGGAAACAGTCGAATTTGGTGCTCAAGGCCTGAAGACTTTTTAAGGAGTGATCACCAAGCATGTAGATAATTTTGCACCTACCTAAAAAAATATGATAACCCCTCATTTATATCGTCTATGAACGGCAAGTCAAGACAAACAGCTGACGTCATCCATCACGATATTACATAGAGCGTCGACTTAGCCCGCGGATGATTCGACTACGCAAATATTTGACGACGGCTCAAGGGATGGTCGCGTTCCCGTTGTTGCGGACGATACGGTATTAGTAAGTTGGGCCCAAGCTGTGAATTGTTTTAGCCCATGATCGCGAGTTGTTCAAAAGAGATGCCGTGGCCCCTGGTGCACAGGCAAGTGAAGGAACGGGTGAATTTAAGTCAGTAAAAATCTGATATGGTATTTCTGCTCCGCCTAGACCCTAAGAGGTCATTTGATGATTTATTTTACGCTATGATTTATTTCAGAAAAAAAAAAATAATCTGATGATCATAGCTCTTAAATAGAGTCACTAAAAATAAGTGGCAGTGGGCGGGACACGTTGCTCATACAACCGATGGCCGATGGGGCAGTAAAATTCAAAAGTGGGGGCCACGTACCGGAAGACGCAGCATAGGGAGGCCCCCAACAATGTGGACCCAGGATCGGTCGAAGGTGGCAGGAAGCCCATGGATGCAGACAGCACAAAAACGGTCATTGTGGAAAGCCTTGGGAGAGGCGTTTGTCCAGCAGTGGACAGGCTAAAGAAGAAGATTGGAGGACCATTCTTGTATTTTTTATTAAAATTAACAAAACGTTCTGTTCCGATTCTTCGAATTTGTAAAAAAATATCTCTAACTCCATATATCTTTTGTATTGAATTATGATTATTGTTCTTTGGATAATATTACCGAAAATAACCAGATTTAGATAGTGCGGTACATGACGAGTTCCTTTCGATTATCTGAAAATTAGTAGATTTGAAACAGTTTTTTTTATAAATCCAAACATCAGTTGCAGTCTTGAAACTTGACAGACGATAAGTAATTAGAATAGAAAAGAATAGAATACTCTTTATTATGTCTGAAACTGCCAAGTATTCCCAATCAACCTTGAGCCTTAATACTTTAAAGATAAAGTTGAAAATCTAATAAAGAAATCTGACAGATTGCAGTAGCTTGATGTGGTGTCGACGTGCTGTACACCATATAAATTGTAGAAAAAGTGAATGGGGAGTAAATAGTATATTTCAATATTGAAGTTTAAGTGTACTTTTGTAATTTAAATTGTGTCCCTCTGAAATATTGAGGCTCTTTATTAAATCGTATTACAATGGGCACAGCCAGGCGGTCCCTCTGTTAGCCTGTCTACAAATTTCATGGAACTCCCTTTCTTAAGTAACGTTCTATTACTAGATATAGTTTGAACATATTTTACAGACAAAATAAGCTAGTGCTGAGTTAAACAAACGTCAAGTAATTTGTAGACAAAACTAATTTTCTTTTACATCCAACTTACAATTAACAAAATTAGAATTTCAAAAAGCCTCTGAGTAATGGGTGCCTTATTACTTTGATATTGTATCTTGAAAGAATTTGTATCCAAACTAATGATAAGCTAAAGTATCTGTAGAAAACTTGTCGCCAAAAATGTAACGAAATCTGAATTAGTGGAAAAATACCTTTAATTCCTTTACAATAAATATGAGATTACGATACAACTTCAAACATTTGTATAACTTTTTCAATAGTACCTACTACCCACTCTGAAATCAATTTAGATGGCATTGAAATAAAGTTGATTTTTGTTTAACCTGAAATAATAGGGGTCTGCAGCACCAGGCCTTCTTTATTCGACCATACCTTAGTCATGTTTCTGTAAGCCCTATTAAGTGTATATTTAAGTAATTAGGATCCACTGATAATGTATGATTATGCCTACACTAAGCCGATTCCCATCTGTTTATGCTTTTGAGTGTCCATCCATCGCTGTTCCCAGCTTATAGAGGTCCACTACTGGACAAAGGTCTCCGCCAAGGCCTTCATTTCATTTGGCGTGGCCATAATCCCCACGCTTGGCAGGCGGGTTGGGAATCGCAGTAATTTGATATTCCACAGGAGAAGCGTCGCTGCCGACTTTCCTGGTGAGAGTTCCCTTAGTCGCCTCTTGTTACACCCACGAAAGGATTTTGGGTTTGTTACTATTCTAAGCCCGGTATCACACGGTATCCGTACAGTAAGTGTACGGATACCGTGTGATGCAGGGTACCGTGTAAGACGGTACTCGGTAACCATCGTGAGACAAATAAAAATAAAAGCTATAGTTTTAAGATTTTTTGCTACTTTTGCCAGCCTTTTATAGTACAGAAACTCTGTACTTGAGATTAGTTCAAGGTCAAAGTATTATCACAGACGTGATAACTGTTTAAACTTATGAAATTGCCTACGGCCGTCTTTCCGACTGATTACAATTTAAGTGTATTCAAGGGTAGCGTGAATAGGCTCTTAATAAACTAGTGCGCCTTACCATCAATGATAGCATCACTGCTTACCATCAGGCAGGGTCGTGATCAAGCACCAGATTATATCAGTTAAAAAAAGCTCCACTAAGTAATATTATAATCAGCCTCTAATGTAACCACTGTTGGGACACAAGCCTTCTCTCAGTGAGCGGAAGTGGCCAATAATCTACTACATAAGCGGGTTGATAGATCTCACACGTCTTCGATATTTTAGTGTTAGTTTTTGCTAAGATTTTCGTCACCATTTTGAGAATAGTGGTGATGAAATAATTTACACAAAGTTAAACGCATGTCGGGGTTCCAATCCAGTACTTACAAATCGTTAAGACACGGCTGTTATCACTGGGCCACTCCTGCTTTTGACTAATCAATAGATGTGGTATCATATTTTTTAAATAATGGAATTGACAAATGTAGCGGTAATTCTTCTCTGTTCTTGTTTAACGGTTTACGAAATGTCCAGAGAATACTTAAAAGGTTAGCTTAAGTGATTAAATATGGCAGTGTTTGCTAGTAAGTGAAGTCAAATGGATCTGTCTATATTCATTTCATCTCGGCTAAGAGGGAAGCCATACAAAATAACATTCTAAACTATTAAATTTTATCGTTAATTCAAGGCACTTATAACAAAGAAATTATTTAGATAACCCCTCGATGTCGGCGTGAATAAACAGAAACCCATTTCTCGAATGCTAAAATAAACCGATTGGGGAAAAAATTCTGTAATGGAGTTGACAAATGTAGCTGTCATTCTTCAGTGTTATTGTTTCACGGTTTACGGGACGTCAAGGGAATGTTTAAAAGGTTTCTATTGAGTGATTAAATATGGTAGCATTTGCTAGTTAGTGAAGTTAAATAGAAGATGTTGGTAATGCCGTAGAGCATAATAACATCGGCTGCAGGCAAAAGTTATCATCCAGACAAAGTCTTGCCGCCAAGCGATTCGTCGTGTTTCGGCATGATGTCTCGTGTAGCCATACGGAGGGTTCGAGCAGTTGTGTTTCGATGTATGCCGAGTACAATGCGCCAAATGTTGTTGTGTCGAGAGTTTGGCCGTGGAGGGGGTCCAGATCAATTTTCTCTGGCGCAGCATCGTTGATCGTATTGTTGGGTATAATATTACATCAACTCGCTCAACTGCCGTCTTCCTTCCTATTCACAAAGTTTTTTAAGTGCTTAATAAACTAGCGTGCTTTACCATCAACGATTGCATTACTGCTTACCATCAGGCAGGATTGCAGTCAAGCACTAGTTTATAATTATAAAAAAACCTTACTGGAACACTGTATCTTCTAAATATAGACAATAGAACAATAGACACCGTATTAAGCAACACACAGCTTTATGAAAGGTATTTCAACAGAGGACAGATCGGTTTGCGCAAACTAGCATTTGTTTTTGGCAGTGCTACAATGACGCCACCACTGGTGTCCTAGTGAGATTGGGTCTCGTCGTGGTAAGAAAGACTATGAAAGTCATGTTTAGAGAGGCTTGTGGCTAAATAAATGATATTCTTTACTGGTCTTCAGAGGTCAGAAAGTCTGACTTCCAGCCTTACCAAAAGATATTGTAATTACCCAATAACTGAGTTGTGGAGGTTAGGTGGGCAGTCGCTCCATGTGAAATACTGGTATTCAACTGAAAGCGGTTAGACTGGAAACCAATCTCAAAGTAGTTGGCTAGGAGGATGATGTGAAAGATCAAGTGCGTAGCTCTCGAACTGGTATGAGCGTTTAATTGGATGTATGAAGGTATATGAAGTTAAAGAAGTAATGTAAGGATGGTAGCAGGTGACATTATGCAGTTTTGTCATACCAGCCATAGCAACACGCGTGAGTTTCAACCAAAATCAAACAAAATTAATTCTATAAATTCACATCACAATACTGCAATCACAAATAAAACAGAATTTATAAAAATATGAGCAGAAAACTGGAATAAAATCATCAATTTTTACAAAAGACAAATAAAAAAAACGCTGAACACAATACAGTAAAAAAGCCGTTCATTGAATTAAAAAACTGCAGAAAAAAATACAACTGCCAGATTGATGCAAAATTACCCCGTTACAACCCTCGCTGGTATCAAAACGATTGCTTATTAAATAGTAACCAAACACCCCTATAGTAAAAAATATAGAAAAAATATATCAACAAGTCTGTCTCTTCTCGAATTAACAGTATTTTAGGGCGACTTTTGTTACCGGCCGCATTGTCTTGGCCAGGGACAATCTGTGGGGTGGAATGCCCTAAAAACTATTTATGCGTGCTGGACGCATGGAGAAATAGTGATGTAATAATACCTATCGATATTAGCTTATCGCTTGTTATTATTTCATCACTATTTGTAGTGGTTACAACACCAGCCTCTCATGTATGAGTGTGCGGATTCGATTCCAGGTCAGGCAAGTAACCACCAACAAGTTACCAATGTAACTTTTATAAGTTATATGTACTTTCTAAGAATATCTTGGACACCAATGACTGATTACAAGGGGAAAGAAAACTTCTTGAGGAAATCTGGACTTTAAATCTGATATTGCCAAACCGCATTGAGCAAGCGTGGTGATTACGGTCAATCCTACTCTGTATGAGACCTGTGCCTAGCAGTGGGACGACGAAAAGGTCGTTGATGATGATAAAACGTTTATTTGCAATGACAATAAAAATCTGTTAAAAAATGCGTTCATCGACAAATACTTTAAAGGGAAACGAAATACAAAATTGAAAATTATGTTGATACTAGGAATATACATAATAATAGCAGTTTGCGAGTTATAAAGATTCTCTGAAATTTTCCTTTAGCTAAGTACACAAGTTTGAAAACAATGACTTGTAAACATTATATTCACTTCCGCTAAATTTATCACGACTTTCGGTTAGTAAGAACCCTAAATTAATCGTATCATGTTACGTTACGAATTACATAATTATGCTAACGTACAATACGTCTTTATAGTTGAATTTGAAATTCGAACATAAACACGTGTCTAGGAACAAAAGCGATCATTACCTTTGTCTATAACGCCATCTTCAATTTCAGTCTGCAAAACATCGATATCGATATATCTTTTAACCAACAACACTAACGTTCGTCGGGGATGGGCGCAAATTGATTTTAACACAATAACGAACGCCTCTGAATGGCGACCCTATTTGTAGGTGACGATGAGCGATCCATCATCCTTGCTGGCTGCTACAGCTGGTGTGATGTCATAGGCTTTATGTTACTACGGATCTGCATTTCGTTTGGGCTCTGATTTGGTACAAAAACACCAGTCCTTTAGATTCAGAGTCCCTATTTTTTTTTCCAGCTGGGTAATTGAGTAACGCACTATCAGTAGCAATGAGACAGTCTCGAGGTAGAGGCGCAGGTTCGATCTCCGCACAGTGCAAATATTTGTATGCATGAATAAAATATTCATAATATTTGCACTGATCTGGTCGTGCCTCGGAAAGCACGTTAAGCCGTTGGTCCCGGTTGCCATACGAACATCTAACAAAAGCCTCAAAAGTCCAACAATTGGTATAACTGCAATGCTTCAACACCACCTTCGGGTTGTGGAGGACAGACGGCAGTCACTTCATGGAAAATATCGAATTTTAGCCAAATCAGCAGTTAGACTGCTAAAGCGGACCCCAGACTCCAAAGCTGAAAAAAACTTCGGGTGCGACTGGGATTAACGCTAAGATGATGATGATGTTGATGATGACTATCAGTAGCAATGGGTTTCATTTTGACAGTTTTTGGTTTCACTTTGACAGTTCAAAAACATTCATTGCGTTTTACATGTTGTTAGGCGAACAAATTTTCGAACATAGGTAGCAATGGAATAGCAATAAGCTTCAAAATGATTCCAACTGATGTTAATAGTGTTTTACGTAATTAAGGTGCAGATTTATTCATACTCGTAACGTACTTTATACGCAGTCCATGCCTTTGAAAAAACTCAACAATAAATTCTTAAAATCCTTCAGAGTGTTCTTGGAATACTTTAAAATACAGAGTGTCAAAAATATCGAAGCGCAAACTCTAACCATAGATTCTTCTTCTTCTTCAGCCTATGGATGTCCACTGCTGGACAAAGGCCTCCCCCAAGGCTTTCCACGCTGACCGGCTGCTGCTTTTGCTGCCCGCATCCATCGGCTTCCCGCGACCTACACTAGGTCATCGGTCCACCTTGTTGGGGCCCTCCCTATGCTGCGTCTTCCAGTACGTGGCCGCCACTCCAGAACCTTACTGCCCCATCGGCCATCGGTTCTACGAGCAATGTGCCATGCCCACTGCCACTTAGTTTAGGGACTCGCAGAGCTATGTCGGTGACTTTGGTTCTTCTGCGGATCTCCTCATTTCTGATTCGATCACGCAGAGAAACCCTGAGCATAGAATAGAATAGAATACTCTTTATTATGTACACCATATAGATAACAGAACATAAATAAAAATATTTTACATTTACATTTACATACATTTTACATTTTTATTTCATTTTTATGGGTGGGAAATCGACCACACCCACGAACCACCATCGAACCCATGGGGGTTCCTTCAGTTGTCTGTGCAGTGAACAATCCTGGGCCCTGGCAGGCGTCGGCCTTAGCGGACTCCGTCATTTGGTGCTGACATCTCTTAACGGTACTCCCTAATGGCGTAACACACGATTACTATCAATTGCAATAATTTTGAAGTATTCTGCTAGTGCATTGCTTCATAAGTTCAATGAATGTTGCTGGACTAAAGAAACCTATTGCAACTGATAGTTTGTTATGCAAGCCTTGCCGGGCGGCGAGAAATTCAATGTTCACAAAGCCGGCACCTAAGGTGGCCAAGTGTCGACTGTTGACTTCCGAGTTCCGACATCCAAACTAGCTTTCTATTCTAGGACATTATAATAATATGCCGAATTCAAGGTTTCGATTTGCGCGGTGGTCATGCCATCCAGTATATTCAGCAAGGTCGTAACGGAGCTGACCGCTCAGGTTGCACTAGATGTCGTCAGTGATAACAAAACCAGTAGAAATAGGCCTATTATTTTATCGAAACTCTGTCCAACAGTGCGTCACGTCAAGATTAAAGTCTTACCGCTGATTTGTGGCCTCTAGTAAGTAAGTATCTTATAAAAATGTACGAGTATAAAAGCTTCTAAGGAAAACGATGTTTGCTATAATAATATCTTATAATATCTTTCTGACAAACTTGAAACCAACGAGTATCTTTTAGCTAAGCTTACTGAAAGTTCGACCTCGGTTTGCGCTTGCCGAGTTATGATTCATACGACTAAACAGATGAAATCACGCCGTAAACTCTGATTTTTGGCAAGCTTTTATTGTATCCGTATTCCTTTTTTTTATTATGGGTGAGAAATCATCAAATGAGCTCTCCCGCTCTGGGCGGATCGGAAGGGCGTGTCAGACTTTTACTGACTAAAACCCACCCGTGTTTCTTCACTTTCCTGTGCGCCAGGGCCACGGTTTCTTTTTTAACTAACCCGCAACCCTGACCCAGGAGGCATCGGTCTTCGTGGACCCCGCCACGATATGCTAACATCTCTTTGAGGTGGGCGTAAAATACAACGCGCCGTCGACTCGGGCCTGGTCCACCGGGCGTGGAGCAGTGGCGGTGGCAGTACGGATACAACAGGAAACGCCCTGGTCCGGACGGCGAGCTGCTCGCCGCCACTCCAGAACCTTACTGCCCCATCGGCCATCGGTTCTACGAGCAACGGAGCAATGTGCCCTGTCCACTACCACTTAATTTTAGCGACTCAAAGAGCTGTCAGTGATTTTGCTTCTTCTGCGGATCTCCTAATTTCCGATTCGATCGCACAGAGAAACTCCGAGCATAGCTCTTTCCATCGCCCTTTGTGTGAGTTTGAGCCTTCTTATGAGGCCCATTCAAAGTTTGCCACGTTTCAGTTCCGTATATCATCACTGGCAACACACACTGGTCAAAGACCCCAGTCTTGAGACACTGTGGTATCTTGAACGATGAGTAGATGTAGCGTAGCTTCTCCAACGCTGCCCAGCCGAGCTGGATTCGACGAGACACCTCTTTCTCCAAGTTGGACTGTTTGTTCCAGATATATACATACAACGTTTTTTTATGCGAAACCTGAATATAGTTTGTTCAGAATAAACAACTGAATCGATTCCAATCAGTTTTACACAGTGTTATATTTTTTCCCAAACACATTTAGAAATTGTTGCAGTATGGTTACCGAGCGCCTAACGCAGCTTACGATACATCATGCTACTGCGCATAGCTGATGCCAGAGGTCAACGAACCGGTCACCCGACCGAGTGGAGCGCGGACTATATTTTTTTGGGACAGCCCAGTAGGATAAATTTATTTGATTAAAAATTTTGTGATTTTTCATAATATCTTTACGAAATTTTGTACATAGATTCTTCAGTTAAAAATATTGGACACGTATTTCGGGTTTTGTATAAACAAAAAATAATGTATATACTCGTCAACAACTTCGAATGCAAAGCAACCAATTAGAACTGGAGTGGGTGCGGGAGTTCGACATGTTCTTCGTCTTATGCATTATGTAGTGTTGGTAACTTACAATTTACAAAGACCTGAGCTGAGATAGTCTGTAACTATCTAACAATGAAAGCTTAGATGAAGGAAACGTGGCGTTAGCTGTCACACCAACTAGGCAAGTTCATTGACTGCTCACTCTAAGCTGACATCACCTAACTTTATAATATACATAACAAAATTAGCCTGTAATGTTTCCGCTCCTGCGACACAGGACACCTCTCGGCGAGAGGGAGTAGGCCGTGATCTACCACTTGGGCCCAGCGCAGGTTAGTAGATGTAACATGTCTTCAAAGTCCTTGGCTCCAGGTCATGCGGTTTCCACACGATATTTTCCTTCACCAGCAGTGGTAATGAAATAATTTACACAATATATAGCATCTGATGGGGTTCAAACCTTCTACCTACAACTTCTTAGTCGCGGCTGATACCATTAACTCTTTTTTTTTGTTTCCGGGGTGGAAAATCCTCATGGATGTCCGCCGCCCTGGGGCGGGCGACGGGGTCTGTCAGACTCTTACTGACTTTACACCGGGGGAAGCAAGAACAAACACTGCTTCCGCAAGCCCCGATTGTTGCTGGCCCGCCACTGTGGGCCTCCTCGGAACCTAACTGTTTTTGGTGTGTTTTTTACACAAACTGCTGGTTAAGTCACAGAAGCCATAAGCCACAGAAGTTTACCTAAGCAGTCCCACTACCAGTCTTATACCGATTATTTCTAAATATTTACTATCGCAATATTTTCAATATCAGACAATAAATATCAAAGTATATACTCCTACATTCACCGCTTTCTTCCTTTGTAACTATCATTGGTTATTAAATTCCTTACTCCCAGTAGAAAGTAGATAAAATCTTATATTCATTTTAGTAATATTTTCCATGATGGATGGATTTTGTCATAATATTTACTAAGTACCAACATTATTATTCACACAAATGTATCGTAAATATTTGCAAAATATTTACCTAAGATTTATGACTTTTTTGCGTTCTTACTAACATATATAGTTTGTGAGAATATACGGATGGATGTTTGTTGTTATTTCACCGTAAAAACTACTGAACGGATTTAGATGAAATTTGGCACACAGGTGGTTTATTAGCAGGTATAACACATGTATAATTTTTATCCTAATATACTCACGGGATCGAAACACAAATTGATATAAAGAAAAAAAAAGAAAGGAAAAATGGAAAAAATATTTATTCTGCACAAACAGAACGCACATTACAATAGATATAGAATACATTAAAATAATAATAAACACATAATAAAGAAAAATAATATAATTCACTTAAAAGCCTCCTACTCAAAAATGAAGAAATTAAAACAATCTTTTCCTAATGTCATAACTCGGGTCAAAGACACACCACACATGTTATTTGACAATAAAAAAGGCTCAAAGGCTGGTATAATTGCGTTCTAATATATTCTAAGCTTTTAGAAACATATGTGTATAACCCTAATATATTTATATACGATGCTTAATGTATTGTAACTTAATGAATAACGCCTGCTTAATATTTTTGACGTTCAGATGTAGTATCTTTACTTTAAGCAATTTTATAAATAACTAGTATTATACAGTCGTTTCCGAACTTAACTGAAATACATCCGAGGCATTTACTTAATTACTTCAGTGAATGCATCAGACTCGGGGTAGAATTCATACAACTGTTTATCGTGGATCCAGAACATTCACTACTAAGAGGGATTATCTAAGCTGAGCTGGAGTTTATACTTTGACGTCAATTCGATGCAATTAGTATTTACATAGGTTTGCAGATCACAGCTGGCTCGAAGTCGATATGACTATGAGATGGCGGTTTCGATATCGAGTATGACATATTATGTTCCTATATGTGATAGGATTGCGGTAGCACTTGCCCGTATGACATGTTTCTTGGTATAATTTGATTAGGTCCCTTGTAGTTTCATTCGTTTTTATTAATTTTGCTCAAACTTAAAGAAGGAACCAACTATTCAACAGTTACTTCAACCGATTTTAAGTTCTACTCAGCAGGCATAAGAATGCTATTAAAAGCAAAATAGTGGTTATTTTACCAACTGCAGTTGCCATATGTCTTGCTACCTAAGGAATGGAAATCAAAATCGGTTGAATGGACTTTGTAAACGTGTAATCTTATTCTGAATGGAGTAGACATATAGGCCCAAGCTGGGGTAAGATTTTTATAACTACTAGATGAAAATCCGTCTTCGCTCGGGTGAAATGTGTGTCATAATACACAAGTAAGTAGGTAGATTTTTGTAGTTATCGGTTCTCAAAGAATTTTAAAGGCAAGATTCATATAGCTATTATAAAACGGATAGTTTATTAACTATTGAACCGGTGACAGTGACATTTTGCTGGAATGGCCAATTCGGTGCCTGCGATTTGTCTAAGAACATTGTTAGAATTTAACAAAATACAAGTACTCGACAATCCGAATTTTGGGGATATATATTATGTTGTCGACTCGAAATCAATATTGTTTATATTTTGTTATTCATATAAGGTTTCGATGGAGTCTACCGGACCCCCTGACCGAAATTATTAATATATTAGATGTTTGTCATTTTTTGTTCGAGTACTTCAACTGTTTTCAGTTTCAGATGAACTATCACAAGTAAAGCTAACTATATAAGTCGTGGTGGTCTAGTGGTTAAAACACCAGCCTCTCAAGTTTGAGTGCCAATACCAATCAGGCAAGTACCAATGTAACTTTTATAAGTTATATGTACTTTCTAAGTATATCTTGGATACCAATAACTAATTAAGAGATGAAGGAAACAATCTTGAGGAAACCTGGACTTTAAGTCTGAAATCGCACCAGTGCTATTGCCCAGCGGTGGGACGATAAAAAGACTGATGATGATTATGAAAGCTAACTAGCAAGGAGTCATAAACACTAAATGAATTGAAGCAATAAATCTACCAACTACTAACAGTTTTTCTAGTCGATAGGGGTGTAAGCAAATTTTAATGATCCGTACATTTAACCCGACATTTGCAGCTAATTTTACATTTAACGTCGGTCCTATTGTATGGTCCTCTAAATCACTATTATTTGTCATCGAAATGTTACCATTTATGTCCGATACACTCGTCGCTACAACGTTGCCGCTGTGAATTGCCCGTACCACGCTGGCACACAATGGGACCCCAATACAAAGTCTATTATAAAAACGACCCCCTTTATTATTATGTTACAATTTTAATGACTGTTATGTGCATGTAACGAATATTTTTCTAAGCAAAAAATCGGTTCATCGAATTTGGACTATATTTTTGATGGTCGAAAGTCCAATTTGAAGTTCTTGGTTTGTGTTTACAAAATGATTGTCGATACTGATGTGAAAAATGTATTGTATGAAATAATAATTACTCATTATTCGGACAAAAGATTTGTTCTCTTCGACCGTAGGTATATTCAAGTAAATAATTATATAACTTTCTATTATGGCTTCATAGTGTAGATATTTAATAATGAGATCAATTTAGACGTACTTGGTCTTACTTAATATTCAGGAAATGTTATTTGTTTTACGATTCTATAATATGTTATTATCATCGGATGCAATTAAATATTAGTATTTTACATAGAGCCGTTCCCGTGTGATACAGGGCTTAGAATAGTACCAACCCATATCCTCCCGTGGGTGTCGTAAGATGCGACTAAAAGAACTCTCACCAGGGAAGCCAGCAGCAGCGCTTCCCTTGTGGAATAACAAATTATTGCGATCCCCGACCCGCCTGCCAAAAGTGGGGATTATGGCAGACCTCTCCAAAGCAACAAAAGCCTAGGGGGAGGCCTTTGTCCAGCAGTAGACCTCTACAGGCTGAAGCAGAAGACATGGAGCGACTGCTTATCTGGTTTCCGCAACCCAATTACTGAGTAATATCATACATAGCCCTTTCTCTTTCTTTATTTTTTGGCTTCGCACGGTTTGTGCATTTAGCCAATGTCAAGTAATTATGAATTATTCATGTAGAAAAAGACTGTAGCGTGACCAGTCTTACGTGTGAGGTTTGGGGCAAAGTCATGATGTGGCCACTATGCTGCGATATTTCACTGTTCTTTATAAACTATTTATTAAATGCACTTTTTACTACATAAATCACGCACTTTTATTTAGTAAACAACACTATAAATAATTTTAAAAGTCCAATGAAAAACGAGTGTGACACTCAGCTTGGCTTTCCCGCCAAAACTCCCCACATAGCCCTTGATAATAAGACTAGTTATCAGCGTTTCTCCTGTGGAATATCAAATTACTGCGATCCCAACCCGCCTGCCAAGCGTGGGGATTATGGCAAACCCCCCCAACTTGGGGGCGGCCTTTGTTGCAGCAGTTGGCCCCTATCAGCTGAGAAGTAGAAGTATCAATCCCTAGTATTAGTTGGAACGACAACACACTCCACGCTCACTTCACCTAAGTTTTTACGATGAAATGGTTAGTAACGCACTGATGAACTCAAAATGTACCAGTGTTCTGTCATCCATTATTTGAACAGATGGATGATAGCGGTATTATTATATTAAACACAATCTACGTACGTACCACAGAGGTGGACCTCCTGTTTGTATCAAAACAATAATAATTAATCCGTAAATCACCCATTACGATACCCAGGGGTATTGACGGGATGGTCTATGCAATTATAGTATTAATTTTGGGTTCGTGTAACGTAAGCTTCTGATGAATAACTATAGCAACCAATAGCTAAAATAAAAGAAAAGGCCGGCCAAGAGCGAGTCGATCTAGCGCACAAATAGTTCCATACTACATTTAAACATATGTACATATATAGAAAGAAAGAAAGAAAGAAAGAAAGAAAATACATTTATTTAGCACAGATTAAAAGACACACAATACATCAGATAAAGGCAAACATTAAAAAGTAAAAAAAAATAGTAATAATAAAATAAACTAAATTGTGATAAAACAAATTAATGTAGAAAACTAGCAGGAATGTGTGCCTCCCGGAGAAAAAGAGAAAGTCTCAAAACGAATGCCTGCCATCATTTATTTAACACGCGAACTGCGGCATCATCGCACAACGCTGTAAGCAGGTGAGCCGGACTTCATCATATATATATACACACATCAAAAGTGTCTAGGGATCAACATATATTTTTGCAATAACTTTTCTCCTGATTGATATTAATTAAAATTTTCTTTAAGGATTCATCAAATAAAGTGTTTTCGTTTGTCACAGTAACGATAAACCAAGTCACCTTTGCATTAATAAAGAAATTTTCCATTTTCCTAATAAAGGGATATTTCACATTTGAACCACTAACACAAAAGTTCGAAAAAAAGACTGAAATAACAGTTTTCTCTAAAATTTTATTGGGTAACTTAAACAATTAATAATCCGTGTTTCTACCGCGAACACTAACAACACAAGAACATCGGTTTGGCATACTCAAAATGAGTTCATCCAAATCACGCTGTGGAATGGCCGCCCATGTTCGTTGCAACAACAAAAAAAGGTCTTCTTGCGACTGGATACCCTCCATATTCGGCAGAGCTCTTCTCTGTAGCATATCCCATGCATGTTCAATCGGGTTCAAGTCTGGCGACTGAGCAGGCCAGGGCAGGACATTGATGTTAGCTGCGGCGAGAGTCTGTCTTACAACTCTTGCGGTGTGCGGTCGTGCATTATCATGCATTAACCGAAATAAGGGACCGATTTGCACTTGTAGAGGAACGATGACGTCTGATACAATCGTCTCAGCATAAATTTGAGCGTTGAGGTTGCCTCTGATCCAAATCAACTCAGTTCTTCCGCCGATCCAAATACCCGCCCATACCATGATGGTTCCACCACTATAAGGATGGACTTCCTGGCAGGATTTTAATCGCTGTTGGCGTCCAGGGGTTCTCCAGTGTCGTATACGTCTTGTATCCGGTCTCATACCAAAACGAGACTCATCAGAAAAGCACACGAAACGCCATTGTTCTTCTGCCCAATTTCTGTGTTCAAGAGCCCATTGATATCGAATCCTACGATTGTGCATTGCTATAGGTGGTACCCGTAGCGGTCTTCGGGAATGAAGGTTCACTTCATGCAAGCGGTTTCTGACTGTTTGGTCGCTAATTAAGTTCCCTGAAGAGTGATGAAGCCTCACGGCTAACATCATGGCGGTTATTGTTGGAGCTCTTCGAGTTAAGATTTGAATGTATCGGTCTTGTCTCCGTGTGGTACAGCGATACCGTCCTCCATGGCGCTCAGCCACGGTACCAGTGCTTCGGTAACGTGTCCAAAGTCGACTGATAATACTCTGACTTGTATTCAGAGCTAAAGCCACAGTACGTTGCCGGGAACCAGCTTCTATCATTCCCACGGCTCTGAGCATTTCTTCCCTGCTTAAATGACGTCGCCGCTCCATAATAACGTTGGTTTTAATCAGTAGTAGGGAAACAGTAGCACTAATAATGTCTTCAATGCGTTGTATGTTTTTATAGGGAAAATATTGACAGCTGATTTTCATCTTTTACTCGAATTTGATTCACAGTTCCTGATTCAAATTATGAAATGCACCAAAAAGGATCCATATAAATTTATAAAATCATAAATTTATTACAAAGCCACATCTCAATCTCAAGAAATCCGCATAAAAATGCTTGATCCCTAGACACTTTTGATGTGTGTATATATATATATATATTTTTTTTTTAATAACTATTAACTAGCGCTTGACCGTAATCCCGCCTGATGGTAAGCAGTGATGCGATCGTTGATGGTAAAGCGCGCTAGTTTATTAAACCCATTCCCTTAAAAAACTGAGTGAATAGGAAGGAAGACGGCAGTTGAGCGAGGTGGTGCAATGTTAAACCCAACAACACGACCAACGATGCTGCGCCAGAGGGAGATTGATGTGGAGACCCTCCACGACCAAACTCCCAACACAACAACTTTAGGCGCATCGTACCCGGCACACATCGCAACACAACTGCTCAGACCCGTCCTCCGTTGATAATTGACATATTTAGTGTGACCATGTCTAACTGCCTCTGCGATTCTATGAGATACTGCCGCAACCGTCGTTTAAAAGCACCTATTGTGTTTATTATCCTAATCGGTATAAAATTTCAAAAAAATATCATGAAAAATCACAAAGCTATGAACTGTTACTGGTTGTCCCAACAAAAACATGGACCGCTCGCCCACCCGGTAACCAGCACCAACAAATTCTAAACCATTTTCTACAACAATTTCATTATGATGTATCTGTATTTAAAAGGACTAGACTATGATTTATATTTAGTCCAATTCTTAATAGAATAAAAGGGAAAAAAGACACTCGATTTAAATTTAGTTCAGTTTGTTGGTGATGCCCTACGTTTGAGCAGCGCCTTAATTCCAGTTTATCCCTCGTTGCATCAATCTGAATATAACGAGTCGACGTCATAAGGGTTGCGGTGTCTACCGCTGATTAAATTCGGGATAATCCCTTACCCCAAACGTGACGTAAGATTATTGTCACTCCATTAATCCTGTGCCTGTTTAATTAGATTACTAATGTTTTGTTCGGACCTCTGGATCTATAGTTCGGCAGTTGGATTACGCGATTCGGAGTAAATTTTGAATTCAGTGATTGATGTGAAAACCCAAATGTTTTGGAGCGAAGGTTGCGATTGATTTCTAATTATGTTATTTGGGTCAATAGCTTTGAAATTGGCGCTTGGTAGTAAGTTTATAGAAGTCTGGACGTTTTTAGGATTATATGTCCTACTCAAAGGGAAGAGAACGGAACAATTATTGAATTACTTCCATCTGTTTTCTATTTTTATAGCGAAATTGATATCAGAAATTTTCATTAGAAAAATCAGTTTATACGCTATATACCGATGAAAGGAAAGGAACCTGTGGCTAAATAATTGCAGCATGCATCCTCGTAACATACATTGCGTTGCTATTGCTATCAGTAGGAATTATTTGACTTATTGCTATTCCATTACTCCGTGTAAACGCAAATAGCGCAATGAATGTTGTTCAACTATCAAAATGAAACTCAGCTACTAATAGTGTGTTGGGTAATTACCCTACAGGTCGATCGATCGTGTTAAACCATGCTTGCAGCGGATGGTCTGTGGATAGGTGACCACACCGAAACTCCATCGTGCTTCGGAAAGCACGTTAAGCTGTTGGAGCCGTCTATCATTCGTAGAGTTGTGACAGTCGTTAAGAGAAGTCAGAAGACAGAAAGTCTGATAACCAGTCTTATTTAAAGGTATTTTAGTGTGGGTTGGTAGATGCCACATGTCTTCGAAGTTTTTGGCTTTAAGACATGCCAGTTTCCTTCACCGTTCTGAGAGCATGGTGATGAAATAATTTATACAAAGTAATGCGCCTGACGGGGTTGGAATCTACGACCTACATCTTGTAAATCGCGGCCGATACCACAGGGCCAGCGCTACTCTTATGTAGTCTGTCGTAGGAAGTAGCTCTATATAAAATATTTTTCTGAGTACAGCTGAATCCATTTAAACAAAAGGCGAACAAAATATAGTTTTAAAAAGGCTGGGCAATTGATGATGACACTATCTGTTTGACATTCGCGCATAAATATGAAAATATATTGAGCTGTTGATCTAGAACACAAGAACAGGAATAAGTCTAAAAATCGACAATTTGGCGATCCAGATTTAGCTAGCACAGGCGAAAACTAGCCATCCTGTCGGTGTTCTATTGGATGCATTTTGGAGAGTGTACGAGGGAATTGCATGATTTAATTCTCCCATCTCCGTTCCATCATCGGACGACCCGTCGTACGGCGAGTTTCCAACCTTATGTTGTTGACAACACAACGATCTGAAGGAATCGTTTCGCCTCTTTTTTTATACCGCATATATCGAGGCACTGGAACAATTTGCCAGCGACGGTGTTTCCGTTGAACTACAATTTGAGTGTCTTCAAGGTTAGAATGAATAGGCTCTTAATAAACTAGCGCGCTTTACAATCAACGATTGCGTCACTGCTTACCATCAGGCGGGATTGCGGTTAAACACTAGTTTATTTATACTAATATATAAAGCTGAAGAGTTTGTTTGTTTGAACGCGATAATATCAGGAACTACTGGCCCGATTTGAAAAATTATTTTTGTGTTGGATAGTCCATTAATCCAGGAAGGCTTTGGGCTATATAATGTCTACTTGCGATCAATAGGAGTGGAGCATATAAAAAAACGCGGACAAAGTCGAGCGCGGCCGCTAGTAATTTATAAAAGAAACGTACGTGACGCACATATTATACTTTTCTGGTGTTTTTTTTTTAATTATTATTACTTTGCTAGAGCTACAGAATCACTTGAGTCCTGATTATATTGCACCTAAATTATGATATAAATAATACGGTTAATGATGTTTTCCTGTCTTTCAAACACAAGTTTGGTTACAATGCAAAGAAGAAACCTTCTCCGTTCCAGTGTACGTTGGTTCCAATTCCTGTATCAAATAACCATTTTCGTAGATTGATGTAATAAGAAATATCCTATAGATACAATATTAAGAGGGGACGATTCAAAGAAATTAGCAATACGCCCTTGTGTATTAGTAATATTAATACACGAATCCATTTGGGGGATACAATCAATGGGGGTCTATTGATCGTGTCCCTATTTTTTCGGTTAAGAATGGAATAGTTCTCCCCATGGTTTATACGCAGGTATGGTGAAAGGATATTTTGAAATCGATGTCGTTTTTGGAGTCATGAATAATAGTGAGACGCAAAAAGTGATTGCTGATACTGATCTGGAAAACGGAAGGAGTCATTCCATGTTCGATTGAATTATAGCAAGAACCGATGATTCTTATTTCAAAAAAGTTAAAGCATCAAAATTTTAACTGGTTATAAAATTTTCAACTGTAACTACAACCACCATATCTTCCAAATATCTTTGCGGAACAACACTTAACATAGTTTCAAGCGTAGTACATTGTGGTGGAACATTGCCACCGAACAATAAAAACGGAAAGGCTCTTCAGTTTATTTGTGATAATGAACTCTTGCCAGCGACGGGGGTAGGGACAAAAGTATCTACTAACTGTAGATGTTGAAACTTGGTGGAAGCGCTTAGCGGGTCTTAAGATTTCCGTTATGAAAGATGCTCGTACCTACATTCTCATGGTATTTAGAATTTCCTGCCAGAAGACAAGAATAACTACTAGATTGATATATGAATATTGTAAAAGGACTGGTATATTTTTAATATGAAGACAGTGACGTATATGAAAAGTCTGTCCACTTGTGCCAAACTATCATCTATAGTGATTTCCATCTATCATGTATTTTCTGTGTTAAATAGAACTTAGTTATCTGACTCATGATGAACAGAATAAAAATAACAAATTTTAGTAAATTTCGGCATTGGCTTACCAAAAATTTCAGATCTTGAACCAGAAAGACAAGAAGATAACATAATATGGACTATGGGACACCACCTGGGTGAACTGAGCGAGTGGATCATGGGCAACAAATGATTTGTTTTCTCTTTTATCTCTTCGGTCTCTAAGGTCTTCGTAGATATAGAACAACAACCCTAAAAATAGTGACAATTAATGTATCTTTACAACAGAAACCTTGCACTGCAGCCTCAAAGTCATCATCCAGTTCACTTGTATATCCAGGACTGGCACAGCTAGGAACCGAGCTGTTTGATACAATTTATGTGGCGCGATGTCGACGCTAATTGGTCGTGAGGACGCCTCATGCGCAAACATTGCCTTTTGATTGCACACTTACACTGCTACTGCTCCATTAGATCCTGAGCTCTGATAGATTCTTATGTCCATTTTTATTGTTAAAATTGTTTTTGATATATTGTGTTGTTTATTGTTAATTGCGAATATGGATTGAGAACTGACAAATTATCCTTTATTTTAATTTCTTTATAATGATTGCTTTCATTGTGGTTTAAAGAGTTAATGAAAAACGATTGAAGAATAAACCTTTAACTTCATTCGCTGCAAGCTACGGCTAGATCTCACATACATATTTTACGCTCAGCACTTTAGTAATTCTTACCCTCCTATAAAATAGTCCTATACAGTATGTTAAGAAAACCCTGTCCAACCCATATGGATCATAAAGGTTAGGTAAACACATGACCAAATATAATATAAAATTTTACGTAATCATCATAGTACCAATACAAATGAATTTTGAAATAATCTTTTTTTCCCGCGAATTAATTCCAACTTCCCCGAAATTTGGTAATTTTTAAAAAAGTGACAACACCGGTATTATTATGAGCGAATAGCGATGCGACCACGTGCCGCGTGCCCTGCCGCCCGCCGCCCGCGGAAGGGTGGTTAACGCACATTTATTAAGTTACCTCTTTTTGCGAAATAATATTTATTTTTTTAGGGGGATTTTTTTTAAGAGTAGTCCGGTTTTGTATGCATTAGTAGAATCAGTTATCGATACCTAACAACACCTTCACGGGTCGGACAGGGTTTTCTTAACATACTGTATAATAGAAAAACAAACAAGAGTGTAGTCCCAAACGAAGTACGCGTACCTAAATGAACGATAATTAATGAGTGCAGAAACATTGTTCACTACGCGATTTTCTGTAGTTTAATTGTTCTCGAATGCAACAGAACAAAATGACCAGTACAAGTAAAATTTAAAATGTATGTAATTGTAGAAAACGAGAGACAATTAAAATCGTAATAACTTCAATGACATTTATATTAGAGATACGTTTTTTGACGAGCATAATTTTAATGGTTCCGTAGTCAAAATATATATTATTAAATCAGTTGACGAAAACAAAGATTAAGTAGAAGAAGCTGATAACACCAAACACAGAAGTTAACCAAACGCCAATAAAACACGCGCACAAATAAACGCACATTGAACACCCACCTTTAAGCAACGCTCCTTGGTTTTTGCCAGCGTTTTAACGTAATTTATGGTTTTTCTTTTTGCGTACTTTACCGTTTCTGTTTATTCGTATCTTCCTCACGTAGGTCAGTGCATTTGTTATGTTGCTAATGCCGAGTCTTTTTACTTTCAGGTACGTACGAGCTTTGTGATTTTCTTGCTTGATGGATGTTAAGGTAGGTTTTAATGTCTACTTTGTGCTGGCGTATCATTAATTATGTTGGTTACTTCTTGTAAAACAGTTTTTGGGAGATTTGTAAACCGGGAAAATGGTAAGTTCCTGTATTACTTACTTCCGGGTCCGTAAAATGATTCAAACAATCAACCTTCAGCTTTTAATGAGTATCAGACTGTAATTGTTAGTCTGCCTGCTACTGCTGCTACTTATTAAAGTCTTCGCGTAGACTATGTTGTGGCTCTTTTTATTTCGATGGGATATCACCTCTTCCACTCTGGGTGAAGCGAAAGGGCGTGTCAGACTTTTACTGACTAAAGCTCACCCGTGCATTTGCCTGTGCGCCAGGGACCACGGTATCTCATCCCAGCAACCTGAAACCCTGGCCTCGGCTGCACCACGACATTCTCTGCCTTGCGCTTTAATTCTATCTCAGCCAATTTCTTCAGTGCGTCTATCCAGCCCGGTTTTTCCACGCTACGCTTTCCGATACGCAGTCAACACTTCACGACTGTTTTGCTCCACCATCGGTCCTTTGATAAACATGACCAGAACACTGTCACTTCTACGTTTGTTTAACCTGCAAGCTTCGTTAGTAACTCCTGTTCTTTTCTGGTTTCATCCTTCAAAGAAACTCTGATCAAATCAAGCTCCATAGTGATCCTGTAAAAGGGTGATTCTAATACGCTTAGCAGCAGTGTTTTGTGGCATAAATATAAAAACCATGACCAGTCTAGAGCGAGCAGCGGTGGCCTAGTGGTATCTATCGGCCGCGACTTACAAATTGTAGGTCGTAGGTTCAAACCCCATCAGGCGTTTTTCTGTGTGTAAGTTCAACGGTGAAAGAAAACACTATGAGGAAACCGTCAAGTCCTAGAACCAAAACTTCGAAACCATGTAACATTTACCAATCCGCACTGGGCCGGCTTCTAATAGAGAAGGCCTTTATCTCAGTAGAGGGAACATTATAGGCAGATTAAGTGTGAGTGTATTATGTATGAGTGTATGATTATGTATGAGTGTATGACCTAAACAAAAGCACGATGATTACTGCAATATTTTTGTAAAGGAATTTTGTTAACAGGAATTATTTCATGATTAACAGTAGATTCGAAATGGTTACACAGAATTTATTATATTCCACTATTTTTGTCCTATTGTATCATAGATCGAACGTATTTTGACAATAGGTATTTTCACTAATTATTCATAACATATCAGCACCCGAATTATCCAAAACAATATAATTCTCAACTTAAATAATTTTGAAGGATGTACTTCAAAATTATTTAAATTGAGAATTATATTGTTTTGGGTAATATAATTCTCAATTTAAATAATTTTGAAGTACATTGCGAATCTATTGCTCCATGTATTCGAAAAATGTATCAGCTCAACAACGTAAATAACGCAATGAATGTTGTTGAACTGTCTAAATGAAACCCATTGCTACGTATAGTGTGTTACGTAATCACCTTGCATGTCCTTGTCCTTGTCCTTGTCCTTGGTATGTCAATGCTTTTTACGCGAACGAATGATTCAACTCTATCAATTCTTTATCAAGGTTTACTATATTGGCATGGTCAACTACCAAACTTTGTTGAAATAGACCACGTTTATCGGCTATAAAGGGTGTATCTGAAATCGACGCACAAACGAGTATCATGGATCCAGTACATGATTCTGAACCCCCAGTGGTGGAATTTTTCGTCGGCTTTTTCATGATTTAATAAAATGTATATGTAGTTTTTTTCACTTTAGACCGTTCATAATTGCTATACTTTTATAACCCAATAAGATTTTAAAGTTAAAATTAAATAATTCGCTAATTAAATAAAACAGCGCAATGAAAATAAAACTCGAAAAATTATCTTATCAGCTGATTTAATAGAGTTCACATCAGGGATCAACGTCATACCTACAAACCCGCACGGCGGCACGCTAGCAACGTTCAAAGGCCGAGCCGACACTTTTTTTTAAACACTGTGAATTCTGTAACCGTTCATTAACGACATAAATGTCTATCATAATTTTATTAGTGGCATGCGGTCCAGCCTTTTCGCGAAGTTTGCGTTACGATGTCAGATACACCCTGTATATCGTGAGGAAACCAGCATGGCCTAGAATCCAATATTTGAAGACATGTAGGTACCAGACCGAACAGGGCCAGCGTAAACACTGAAGGTGTCATTTCTTGGTAAGTGTTTGTCGAAATAACAGTACAACAATAACAGATGAATATACTCTTCTACTGTACATATTCATCAAATTATTCCTGGATATATTATAGTGGTAAGTAAAAACGCTAAAAATAAACAATACGTCATACTGACGTCACACGGATTCTACATCTCGCAAGCAGAGTTTACTAACATACATACAACTAACTAACTAACTAGCATATATACAACTTCCCAACAATAAATGTTGGGCAAGTGTCCGCCAGACTATACCGTCTACTATACCCGTCTGGTCGGAGGATCCTCCCTTTTCTATGGAGGATGAGTGAACTTTACCCCCTATTCCTCATACTTTCACACTATTATAATTCAGAACTGCGCTACGGCAACCTAAGGTCAAAGCCTCACCACGGAAGTATAAAACAATTTTTTTCTTCAGAGGAGAGACATCAAACTTGTTAAGACAAATTTGTAAGGATTATTCTTCCAGAATTAATTTCATTGTTTAGAGGTCCTCTGTTGAACAAGAATCTCCATTTATTGAAATTACCCACGGTTGTGCCATTGACACCGCTTGACATTAAAGATTAGAAGGCATTAAAGGCAACATAATATCAGCTTGGTATAATTAGTTCAGAGAAAGATGCAGCTGACCCTGTCGTAATCCCAAATGTCGTATTTTACGACCCTAGGGAAAGGTAGAATGACCGATCGTTGTCGAAAACAACAAATTACGAAGTAGAATTGTCAAAGCAAACGAGACGCCATTCGAAATTACTCTACCATTTCACCAAGGCCATTAAACCTCAAATTATATTTAAAATTAAAATTCTACGATTTTAAAATTGGACGTAGTTATGCAAAATGGCATCTATACATCAACTTTACGCAAAAAAGTACAGGAAAATATCTATCATTTAAAAGGAAATTTAAAACAAACTTCTTTCATGTTATTTTAATATATTACGCGGTGGTAGGCCATAACATCGGCCGCCGGCAGAAGTTACCACCCACCAGACAAAGCCTTGCCGCCAAGCGATTTGTCGTGTTCCGGCATGATGTCTGGTGAAGCCGTTCGGAGGACGGGTCTGAGCAGTTGTGTTTCGATGTGTGCCGGGTACGATGCGCCTAATACTGCTGTGTTGGGAGTTTGGTCGTGGAGGGTCTTCAGATCAATCTCCCTTTGGCGCAGGTCGTGTTGTTGGGTTTTACATTGCATCACCTCGCTCAACTGCCGTCTTCCTTCCTAGTCGCTTAGTTTTTCTGAGTGAATAGGCTCTTAATAAACTAGCGCGCTTTACCATCAACGATCGCATCACTGCTTACCATCAGGCGGCATTGCGGTCAAGTGCTAGTTTATAATTCATAAAAAAAAAAAAAAAAATTATTTCACCTCTATTTTCTCAAAAGCAAGTTTTGGGGCTGGATCCATTTTGCATAATTGCGTCCAATTGCACCTGAAAACAAAAAAAAAGTTATATGTGGACGTGTTCAACATCCAAGTAGAATCACATTAGCTCAGCATAATTACGTCATACCATAACTAAGTTAGCACCCAGGCGGTCGCTAATTCAAAACCGGACTTAATTTACTAACTCTACGGAACCCGGTGATTGATCGCGCGCCCGGTGCAATTTATAGTTTTAGGGTTCCACCGGTGAGAACGCGCGACAAATTATGAATAATGCGATCGTGTGTGTTTGTGGGTTGATCGATGACGTCACATTTTTTTTGTTTTTTGGCACGTTATTGTGTTTGTCTTGTATTAGGGGATAAGTTTCCTTGTTCATAGAGCTAGGTGGGATTCTTTGTATTTATTGTGTTTACATGATTGTGGTAGCGTAGGTATCGATTAAAAGTTTTATCATATAAATACCATAACCTCTTCGTTATTAGATTTTATTGCGTGTTTACAAAGCGAACGAAGCAAAGAGTACTATGTAAGGACCATAGCAGGTAGGGTTCTGTAGTTTTATTTGAAAAAGGCGTGACTTTAGTCCGCAAATAAAGTACATCAACTATACAACATTATTTTTTGTTTACAAAATTTTAAAAAGATGAAAAACCACAAAGTTATGAGCTTGTTATCGTACCTGGCTGTCCCGACAAAAATATGGTCCACGCTTCGCTCAGGTGGGGGAGCGGGGCGTTAACCTTTGGCGTCAGCTGGTGCGCCAGCGTGCGCAATACTACCGTGCACGCTCGGTAACCACAGTGCAACAATTTCTAAATCTATTTGGAAAAAATAAAACATGGTGTAAAAATGATTGGAATTGACTCAGTTGCTTATTCTGAACAAACTATAGTCAGGTTTCGCATAAACAAAAAATAAAACGTTATTTTTTGTTATACAACGGTATAACTGCATAAATCATGCAAAGCAGTAGATACAGCAACATCCAATGTAATTCTATAAAAACTGTTGCAATTTGAAATAGTTTGCAAAAAGAACTGCTGTGCCACAAAAAGCTATCAAAACAAAACACAGCAAAATAAAAAAAGATCGCTTTGCCGATACGCGCTAATCCAAATTTGGTTCATGCAAAAAAGCGCTGCAGCACTGTTTTTCCCTTAGGCATGACGTCGCACAACAAGGCGTCGCTGTATCGTATCGCATGTCAGAACGACGGCGCGACATCGCCGCGGGCAATCGCGCGACCGTACGACTTTTTCACAATTATTTTTCCACTCACCTGTCCATATTTTTTGTTGGAGTTTGTGTAACGTTTTTGTTTATTTTTTGACATTTATCTTGATGATTGTTTCTCGTTAAGCAAATGAATATCAATATAATGTAGTTTTACTTTGCGTATATTTACGTAAGCGTAAGTTTACTCAGTGGTAGGCTATAACATCAGCTGCCGGCAGAAGTTACCACCCACGAAACAAGGCCTTGCCGCCAAGTGATTCGTCGTGTTCCGGCATGATTTCTGGTGAAGCTCTGAGCAGTTGTGTTGCGATGTGTGCCGGGTACGGTGCGCCAAATGTTGTTGTGTCGGGAGTTTGGTCGTGGAGAGTCTCCAGATCAATCTCCCTCTGGCGCAGCATCGTTGGTAGTGTTGGTCTTGGGTTTAAGATTGCATCACCTCGCTCAACTGCCGTCATCCTTCCTATTCCTAAGTTTTTTAAGTGAATAGGCTTAATAAACTAGTGCGCTTTACCATCAAAGATTGCATCACTGCTTACCACCTGGCAGGATTGCAGTCAAGCACTAGTTTATAATTTAAAAAAAAAACAGCGTAGTAGGTATGCCAACTTTTATGCTACTACCTTTTCATACGTATTGACTCCACGTTCTATCTTACTTTTTTATATCTACGACATCCAGTGTTATGGAGTATTAGCCAGGAACCATTCTATAATCATAACAAAATGTTTGGCACACGCCCTTAGATGTCAAATCAAATCAAAGCATTTATTTCAAATAAACCAGTTACAGGCATTTTTGAATTGTCAGAAGGTCGGTCAGTCAGTAAGGTGAAGCTAGTCGCCCATTCCAAAGAGTAGGTACCTATGGAGAAGCATGGGCAAGAAACTCCATGGACACTCTTTTAAATTATCAAGCTATTGATATCAATATTTGATTACATCATTCATTTTGAAATCAATCGTGTGAGAACGATGCAGAAATATATTGTACGTGTGATGACCTAGTAACATTAGGAAATTCATTCGCAAAGGTATTGTGATGAATGTAGCCTTAAACTGTAGGGGCTACAAAATGAAACAATATTAATTAAGTTTATTCCAAGCAAACGTGTTTATATCAACGTCCCTAGTTTTATAACTGTTTTTCTAAAATAAAACTTACTACAAATAATTTTAAAATGAATTCTAAATTCGTTTGAATGCCTTACAGTGCCAACTGCATAACTTGTTTCATACCGGTAACAACTCGGATTTGTTAAAATTCTTGTTACAGAAAAAATGCCTCTACCACGGGAGTGCAAAGTTCGGCGGCTGAACTTGCTGTACCGTCTCCCGTCGTTGGCAGAATAGTCGACAATGGGCCAGTTGCCGAAGAATAAAATAATAATACAATAACGAAATGTTCCCACACTTATAAATTACGCAAGTTCCAAGCAACCGCATATTAGGTACCCAAAGTACGGTTTCGTTAAGGGAAAACCAGAAAAGCTGCCAAAACAAGGGTTTGAAAAGCTTTAACACCCGCGAAGGGTTACCAGGCATCATTTATAACCAGCACTGACGGGATAAGAAATTCTTGTTTGTTTTATCCTTGCAGAATGTTGCTTACTTTACGTGAAGTTTACATACTTTTAAAATTCCCGTTACTTATTTCTGATGACTCTCGGTACTGTGTTAATAATGTATTTTTAATTTAAAACGTTAAAATTGCAAAAAACGTTTTATCACTGTTGTGTTGTGTTTACCTAACATTTTTACCTAACATTTTCCAGAAGTGATAAAACGTTTTTAACTTAATTAAGTACTTATGCATATCTGAGGATTGAACATTATATAGATAAAGAGATTGTCTGTGGGACTACGACAACGAACGGGGCCTATCTCTTAGGCCAACAGTAACAATTGACTTTTAATAACCTATTTTTAGGGTTCCGTAGCCAAATGGCAAAAAACGGAACCCTTATAAATTCGTCATGTCTGTCTGTCCGTCTGTCTGTGAAAAAAATAGAGCTATACTGTGGAAACTTGGTAGGTAGATGTATTCTATGAACCGCATTAAGATTTTGATACAAAAATAAAAAATAATAATAAATATTGGGGGCTCCCCATACTTAGAACTGAAACTCAATTTTTTTTTTTTCATCAAACACATACGTGTGGGATATCTATGGATAGATCTTCAAAAATGAGATTGAGGTTTCTAAAATATTTTTTTTCTAAACCAAATAGTTTGCGTGACAGACGATTCCAAAGTGGCAAAAAGTTGGTCCCCGCCCCCCCTCTCTAACTTCTAAAATAAGAAAATGAAAAATCTAAAAAAAAACATATGATGTAGATTACTATAAAAACTACCAACGAAAATTGTTTGGAACGAGATGTAGTAAGCAGTTTTTTTTAATACCTCGTAAATCGTAAACCGCTTATTACCGCGTAATCTTTCATACAAATAACTTAAATCCTTTAATTTCATAAATAAATGGTACGGAACGTGCGTGAGTCCGAAAAGCACTTGGCCTGTTTTTTTTCCTAACGTACCACGTTTAACGTACTCTTTCCCACTCTTTTATAAAGGCCTCCCTCCACTATTATCTTTCGCGAGCTCAGGCGTCTAGTCTAGCGTCCAGTTTTATCAGAACCTATCCACATAGGTCGTCCCACCTTCACCTGTACGATCGTCTCGTCTTACTGTGTCAGGATACCAATTTTGAGCTATTTGGGCTCGCAGTTTATCCTGTTGTACTGTCCCATATAAATTATCTAAAAATGTATCACTCACTTAATTTAACTACTACTGTATAATGAGCTTTATTTAATAACAACTCGGTGGCGAAAAAAAGCAAATGACACCAAAAATCCAAACGAAAAGATTTAAAAATCCTCTTTGGAACATCTCGAACCCGAAACGTTTGCTAGGTATCTAAGCGCACACTAATAAGGAGGAGGCAATCCATCAAGCTCCGAGCTTTTTCCACTTTTGCGCCAAAAATTGTGGATTCCTTACGTGTTTCTTGTTCCAGTTTCATTTAGACGGAGTTTTCTGTTTTTGTAAATACTTCGAAAATAAGTTGATTGATTTCGGTCCGCTGTGCTTTTAGGTTTAAAGTTAGCAAATAGCGAATATTCAAGAACATGCTACAAACGTGGTTCTTAGAACTGTTTACAAACACTACTGGTTCTTTGGCACCTACGAGTTCCCCATGGACATATTTCTCCCATTAGACCCATTTCAGAGAAGACAAACAGCAAACAAATACAACGTTTGCCATAATTCGCTTATCAGCGTAAGAATCGATAACACGAGATAAAAGATAGGGGCTGTCAAAACCCTTACAACGAAATGAACACACAAACTGTTCAAGCGTAAACCAAAATCATTTTTCACACCTGACGCTCTACATTCGAGTTCAAATACACCAATAACACGGTTAAGAACAGCCCTTGGCATATCGAAAGGAATTTATTTCTAATTTTGTCCCCCAATTGTCGTTCCCATGGCGACGGCAGATGATTTATCTCTGGCTTCGAGTTGCCGAGTTGCCTATTGTTCTCTACACACACGACCGGATTTAATATATGAAAATTTCTTTTGTTCCGTTTTTAGATATTAATATTCGCTTTATAAGTTTTGATGTAACTCTGTTTTGTAGAAATTCTAGTGACAAAAGGAGCAGGAAGGTGTAACAGGAAGGAGGGTCTGTCTGGAGCTGTCTCAGTAGAACAATTACTTTCAACTTAGAAGAACAAGTATCAAAAGGGTAAATACTTAGGTTCTCAAAGTACCTAGAGATTTAAAGCCAAGCTTAAAGTTTCCCTGCCAAGCAGATACCTAGCATATGCTCATAACATTAAACATATGTATTTGTCATTTTAAATTATTTAAAGAATCAATCTTAATAAAGACCTTGTACCAGAAAATATAAATAAATAACTTGTGAAAGATTTTTTTTAAAAGTCGCTAGGATTAACTCAAATTGTTAAAGCTATCTTATCTTGTTTGTACATAAAAATATCTTTAACAAAAATAAAATATCAAGTCTTTAAACTCAGTTAACGAATAAAAAATTACTAACAGAAGCCCAAGTTATAATCATGAAGAAAAATACAGAGACTTTGGATAGGAGATAACAGCATGATTTGTTTACTGGATTTGCTAAAAGTGACAATGCATCAGCAAGCGGTGACTTTGTGCATCGGACGTGAACTAACGTCATCAAAGGGGACAATGAATGGTACAGTGTACCCCTGTTGACAGTCCACCCCTGTCGCTCCGAATTTATTCAGCCAACCCCTCGTTTTCCGTAAACCCAATAAAGATCAGTGCTAGTCAACAGAATGCCGGTTAAGAACTGCGATTCCTTAAAGCCCCCAGATTTTGCTGTGATCTTAATTCTGTTTATAAAAAGAGAAACAAGGAATTTATAATTAAATGATTACTTAGTGTTAATTTGTTTTCTCTTATGATGTGACCTTGACTTTGTAACTCCTTTGGGACCCAAAGCCGTCTTCAAAGTCAAGGTCACTAACTATATATGTTAACGGTTTTGTAGTTTAAACATTGTGTTTTCATAACAGATGGATTGGAATATACGTAATTCAAGTGCCGATAAAAATTAAAACTGGAAAATAATATTTCAGTATAGATGTTTCCTGGGTAAAAAAAAAAATGATTCTATTTAGTCCGTCATTCAGATTATAGAAAAATATAGGATACGTATATTTTGTTTTCAATCAATAAAAATTGACAAATATAAAAGGCATCAAAGATTAGGAGTGGTGGCTGGTGACGTCACACGAGTTTTCAACGCACTGTGTCGCCCTTCATTTTTTGTTTATATGAAAAGAGAAAAAATGCGTGTCTAGTATTTTTTGGAAATCTGACTGACGGACTAATTAGTTTCTTTTAGTCAACTACCCTATTATGGTATTGAAAACGGGAAACCGCTGGATGTGGGAGTCACAGGACCGGTTGCCGTGGAGAACCTTTGGGGAGGTCTATGTCCAGCAGTGGACATCTTTCGGCTGAAATGATGATGATGATAGCATTGATAGTTTCTTAATAAGCAGAATAGCATTAAATGGATGCATTTTATTTTATTCATAAGTATGCTTGTAATTAAAGAAAAAAAATTGATTGAATCACGAGCTTAAATATTTTACGTTAACATTCTAGAACAGTTGTTTGATATTTTCCTGATTTTCATAAACAAAGAAAATAAATTAAACTAGTTGTTTTGCCATTATTATATTATTTTTTGTTTTTATTCATTTGAAAAATTTTTAATCAACTTCGATTGCTTTAATAATTTTACTTCAGACAGCTAAAACTGGATGCAGGGACCATTACATTATCATTGGTTATTAGAGAGAAAAAGCATTTATGTTGCTTATCTCTTATATACTTAACTTTTCTGACCAAGTTGGACATGGGACAGGAAAAAGATAATAAATTTTCCTTACAAAGATCTATTTACATATTAAAATTATTTATTAATTCTTAAGGGAACATGTGGACCGAAAATACCTTGCAGATACCGATAGGAACCCTTTTTCAAATGACACGTAAACCAAAACAGAATGAATAAAAGCGAAACCCGTATCAACACATAAAGCAGGCCATTTAAAAGGAAACCCCAAAATGCCGTTATGTCGACGGTAAAAACCTTACCAAGTCAACTCAAAGCAAATAATGAACTGAACGAAATTTGTAGGCATCTGAAGTTAAAAAGAGCCGATGAAGCGTGTCTAACTTGACGATATTTCTCTATCGCATCATAATAGTGAGCATTTGACACTTGGCAGGAAAGCTTACTAACCAAATCGACTAAACTTTCATTGCCTTTTCAATCGAATTTCAATTCTATGTGTTTGAGTTACCTTTTAGATTAAGTTTAGTAAATTCAGGCCCTTACTATATGCGGTTATAAATTTTCCGTCATGTTATGAATGACTTTTCTCGGTCGATTACAAACAGCTGTAATTATTTTGAACGCTTGTGCTACATTCGGGTTATTTCTTATTCAGTTTGTTTTTGACTACAAGTACTATTTTATACGTATTTATTTAACTGTTATTGCAGGTCAGTTTGGGCCAGCGGCCTAAGTATGCCTAAGTAGTATCAATTTTGAAAAACTTATCCTATATATATATTTTTAATAATTATAAACTAGTGCTTGACCGCCATCCCGCCTGATGGTAAGCAGTGATGCAAACGTTGACGGTAAAGTGCGCTATTTTATTAAGTTTATTAACTTTTAGGTTTTTAAGTTTATTAACTTCCTATTCACTCAGATTGAGCGAATAGGAAGGAAGACGGCAATTGAGCGAGGTGATGCAATGTTAAACCCAACAACACGACCAACGATGCTGCGCCAAAGGAAGATTGATCTGAAGACCCTCCACGACCAAACTCCCAACACAACAACATTTGGCGCACCGTACCCGGCACACATCGCAACAGAACTGCTCAGACCCGTCCTCCGTACGGCTTCACCAGACATCATGCCAGAACACGACAAATCGCTTGGCGCAAGGCTTTGTCTGGTGGGTGGTAACTTCTGCTCGCGGCCGATGTTATGGACTACCACCGAGAAAATGTGGTAATATAGGATAAGTTTTTACGTTAACTTAGCCCTATCTTGTCATATAGGTACCCGTATGTTTAACTCCCTCAATTTCTCTCTATGATGCAAGGGGACTTCACGTCAATCAATCATTGTTATCAATTCCTTTCAAACATTATCTATATACGAAAAGGGACTTCTATGTGAAAGGTTTCAATAGCATGTGTGTTTATGGTTTAGTGCGAGGTATGATAAACAGTTTTAAAGAAAACTTATGAATTTCAAACTCTGAAAGTTGTAGCTCACTCATGTAGTATGAATTTTTTTCGAAGGCTCTACAAAATATTGTATTATAAGTTAATGAGGAGGCTGAAGAGTTTACTTCAGTTATTTTTTCGACGTTCGTTCGATCGACGTTGATCACTTGACTGGATTTTGGACACTTGATGGGGAAAAAGTATTGAATACGCGTGAGCGCGACCGACCGAAATCGTGGTCGCTTTTTGGTTTTAATTTTTATGTATACTGTGTTTTTTAATAATTTCAGTTTTCACTTCAGTCGGTCAATTAGACTGCTATTTTTTTTTTTTGTATACTATGGTCGGGCTTATCTTAGAGGAATTCAGGTTTTTAAGCGGTGATTAGGGTTTCTCTTCGAGAGTTCTCAAACCGAGAATTCCCGAGAAATTTTGCCTTATTCGAGACGAGAAAAAGGTGGATGAGAAATCGAGAACTCGAGAAAGCTTGAAACTGAACAAAACTAAAACTGTGCAATAGATTATTCCCAAGCACCTCTAATTTAGATAAAGATGACACTCATAAAGACACCATAAAACGAGCAAGTCGAGAAAGCCACATCCTATGAGCTGAAACTAAAACAGGCTACTGAAATGGTAGCCACGGACACTCCGTTACTCGGGACTTGATTGAGACTGTTTTATCAAGAATCTTGATTAGAAAAGAGTTTCAGTTATATGAATCAATCAGGAAAAGAATTATTAAAGATTAAAAATGAAAATGTTTACAATAATTTACCTGATTTAACAAAAACAGTGATTAGAATGGCATAATTGTAGCATAATTACGCATATTGCTTAATGGCATTGCTTAGCAGATCGAGCAGCTCAATTTCAAGCTTTATTGTCTTCTAAATATCTGTGATTTTATAATACCCCTTTTTGTAAAAGTTTAGTCTTAATATAGCTTTTAAATCGTATAACGGGTAAGTTTCGAATGTCCATGGGAAGCTTGTTGTAAAAGTGTATACATTGACCCATAAACGAGTTGCCTACTCTGTGGAGACGAGTGTGATGTACAGCAAGGTTGTGTATGTTCATGTCATTAGTCCAAGATTATTATTATTATTTTTTTTTTATAAATTATAAACCAGCGCTTGACCGCAATCCCGCCTGATGGTAAGCAGTGATGCGATCGTTGATGGTAAAGCGCGCTAGTTTATTAAGAGCCTATTCACTCTAGCCTTGAAGACACTCAAATTGTAATGTGACGGAAACACCGACTTACGTAACAGAAAATCTTAATTTATAACAAATATTGAAAAGTCAGACTAACCTAAATTACCTGTATCTTATTGTTCTTTGTAATTATGAAGCTAGTTTGATTGTTATTTTTATACCTATGTATTTGAAAAACTGTTGTTTCATGTTGCATAATTGAAAAGTTTGTAGTACAAACAGAGAGTAAAGTAAGTTATTTAGTATGTAAGGTACTAAAGTTTTATTGTGATAACATGTTGACATTGTTTTTAGAAGATATTCTGTTAGTTTTTTCCAAAGAAGACGACTATTTATGACAAAAGATCTCGCTAGAGTTTATTTCGCTTAATTAAAGTTTTATATACTTACTAAGTTAAAGTCACTTGAAACTAAAAATAAATATTGCTGATTGAAAAATGTAATTGAATATTGTACAAAAAGCGTAGATTTATTGTTAAATCACACGTTTTTAATAAATTTCAATATTTCTGGACAACCCGGGAATTCCCGGGAAATAGTAGGTCGAGAATTCTCGTGCTCCGGGAAATCAAAAAGGTCGAGAATTGAGAAACCCTAGCCATGATAAAAGGGGCCCAGATCCATAAAAGCAGCTGTTAAGATTAAAAATTAAAAACAATAACTCATTCTGACCACCAATTGTTGGTTGGTGACCAAACTGTGATAAGTTGTGGCGATTTGTCGTGTTCCGGCATGATATCTGGTGAAGCCGTACGGAGCAAGGGTCTGAGCAATTGGAATGTATCCAAGGTATGAAAATCTAAAAAATAATTAGTCCGTCTTATAGACAATAAAAAAAAATTAAGATCATTTTGTCGAAATTACCAAAAACTACTGAGATATAGCGTATTAAAGTTACAGAGTGGGGACTATTTGCGTCACGCCGTGGTGTATTTTGTAACACGTCGTGACGTCATGCGACATTTCAAATCAATATATCTTCCTAAGTATTTGAATGAAAGAAAAAATAAAAAATACGTGTTCAATATTTTTTATAAATATATCTGATGGACATTAAATTATGCCGGGTACGATGCACCAAATGTTATTGTGTCGGGAGTTTGGTCGTGGAGGATCTCCAGATTAATCTCCCTCTGGCGCAGCATCATTGGTCGTACTGTTGGGTTTAACATTGCATCACCTCGCTCAACCACCTCGCCGTCTTCTTTCCTATTCACTAAGTTTTTTTAAGTGAATAGGCTTAATTAACTAGGGCGCTTTAACATCAACTATTGAATCACTGCTTACCACCAGGCGGGTTACCAGTCAAATACTAGTTTATAATGATTAAAAAAAATATATATTAAGGAACCACGTGGGCTCAGTTTGGATATCTCATGGTAGATAGATGCATGCAGCCACATTTGGGCTGGTGCTGCTAAGTGTCACCTGGCCACTTTGGATTCAGTGGAGAGGCGTGCGAAGAGGCTGATTGGTGACCCTGATTTAACTCGAGTTGGTCTCCAAAGCCTAGAGCACAGGCGTAGAGTAGCCAGCCTTTCGGTGTTCTATAGGATACATTCTGGGGAGTGTGCGAGGGAATTGCACGATTTAATTCCCCCATCTCCGTTCCACCATCGGACGACCCGTCGTACGGCGAGTTTCCACCCTTATGTTGTTGACACCTCTACGATCCGGACGAAGCGGTTCGCCTCGTCCTTTATACCGCGTACATCGAGGGACTGGAACAATCTGCCGGCGGCGGTGTTTCCGTCGGACTACAATTTGAGTGTCTTCAAGACTAGAGTGAATAGGCTCTTAATAAACTAGTGCGCTTTACCATCAACGATTGCGTCACTGCTTACCATCAGGCGGGATTGCGGTCAAGCGCTGGTTTATGTTTTAATAAAAAAAAAAAATATATATATCCTGTTTTTTTCTGTTTTATTCCTGTTTGTGTTTATTGAAACTGTTCTCTCACCATTTACATTTACATTTAGATTTTACTTTTTATGTTTTTATTGTAACGTTTGTTATTTTTATTGTACCACCGTTTCGGTGTCACTTGTAATTGTTTGTTGCACCAAGCGACGCCTTTACATTGGCGCCGGCTGTTGCTGAAAGCCAGCGGTGGGCTCTGTTTTGCATAGGGTTGCAGCATAATGCTGAGAGACAGCCGTTTTGCGTGGATGTGACGCATATTTCTGTCAACTATTTCTTATTTTTTGTGTTTAAACGTTTTTTTCTTTCTTTCTTTCTTCTTTTTCATGTCATAAGTCTTCGAACTTTCGGTTCTAAAACAAGTTTCCTCACGACGACGCTGTGAAGGATAAGCTTGCGAGGAAATCAACACAACTTAAAACCTAAAATTAGGTTTGAGTAGATTAGGTATACTCCCAAAGAGAAGAGGACTAGGCTGCTCAGGCTAAGTATAAATTATGTATGATCCAGGATTCAGGTTTTCAGGCAATGATAAAGGGATCTAGTTTTGTTAAAGCGATTTTTGTATTTTGTTACCACTGACCTAGCCGAATAGAGCTTTGTGTAATGTCATAATATTTTTACTTCAAAATATTACATAAAGTTATGATGTAACCCTTAACTTATTTGCATATGCCAACGAAAGTTATGCTCCAATGAACCAGTCAAATCTTTCCAAGTTTATTCGGTAAAACTGTCAGGAAAAAATCATAAAAGCTTAAAAGATCAATGGAAGATATTCGAACCCATCTAAATCAAGGTCATACAATATTTTCCATGGAATAGTGACGCGGCGCACTAAAGAGGAAAAATATTACTGTCAATCTGGCTCCAAGGAGCAATATTTAAATTCTCGAATATTCAAGATGGCCGACGATGGTAGCTTTATCGTTCGTATAATAAATCATCTGCTGTCATGTCGGTGGAAATACGAGATTTTTATTCTTAGAAGTTATGTCTCAATTTGCGTTTAGTTTGCTTTAGAGGTATTATGAAATTAGTGGTGTAGACGTATTGAACTCGTTTGGTTTACTTAAGACGTTTAGTTTTCGTTTTAGAGAGACTGGGAGAATATAAAAGTATTAAATAACAGAGACGCGATTCCTCTGTTTAAATGAATTTCTTTCATTCTGCTCTCCGTCTGTCGAAAATATCTTTGCCTTCCATTTTTGACTTTGATTGTAATTGAGACAAGATTGCGATTCCGGTTTTGATTACGAGAAATAGTCATCGGATTTAATAAATAGCACAGCAATCCAATTTTGAAAGCTCAAAGCAAATTTTAATGCCACAAATTACGCTTATTAGTTTTATTCAAATCAGGGATTAAATATTACACGCATATTATGTTTATGATATACTCGCTATGCTCCGCGGATTCACCCGCATAATAGGGTATTTGACTAAAAAAAAAAACTAATTAGTCCGTCATTCAGATTATATAAAAATATTGGATACGTATATTTTGTTTTATCAAATATTAATTTGATAAAACAAAATATACGTATCCAATATTTTTATATAATCTGAATGTAGCCACGCACAAACATCAATTCAATGTTGACATGCGAAAAAGTACGCGACTATGTTAAATTGAAACTACGTCTACGTTACGTTTTTTAAGTTTTACCATATATAAGCACAGAGATTTGGGTAGTAGGTATATCTATGCATACCTTCAAGAAAATCTCTGTGCACGCCCCTGCGTGTGACGTCCTGTGTAGTGTAGCGTCCTGTGACGTCACACGCAGGGGCGTGCACAGAGATTTTCTTGAAGGTATCAATTCAGCAATTGGAGCAGTTGTGTTACGATTTGTAACGGGTACGATGCGCCGAATGTTGTTGTGGCAGGAGATTGGTCGTGGAAGATCTCCAGATTAATCTCCCTCTGGCGCATCGTCGTTGGTCGTGTTGTTGGGTTTGACATCGAATCACCTTGCTCAACTTCCTTCCTATTCACTCAGTTTTTTTGAGTGAATAGGCTGTTGATGAACTAGCGCGCTTTACCACCAACGATTGCATCACTGCTTACCATCAGGCAGGATTGTGGTCAAGCATTACTTTATAATAAAAAATATAAAAATGATGTGTGTCAAATTTCGTACATGCGTTCAATAGTTTTCGCACGAAGAGTAACAAATTTTTACGTTTATAATGATATAATGTTATAAGTAGGGGTTTCAGCAAACTGTATAGAACACAAATCGATACAGTTTTACATAGTAGCTGGCAAGATGCACAAATACCATTTGAAGTCTGCTGCACAAGGAAAACTTGTATCGGCCAAAGATTAAAACAGGGGAGACAAGTAATAACTCTTGTCGAAGAGCAATTACAAATTCTGTATTTATATGGTCCTCCCATGTAAATACACAACTTGTACAACCTGTTTTGCATTATTTTAACTGAAGAGACTCGAATAGAAAATAGAGACTTCAGAATTAACTTTGACACGCAAATAATACCAATCTATTTTTATTTCACAGCTGGGCAAATGCCTCTACTCATACGAAGAAGGCGTGAGCATTAATCATCGTATGTTTGCCCAACATGGACTGACGATTTCAAACTTATCTTACAATTGTTATTCTTTTTTTCGCAAAAACCCCTGAACGGATTTAGATGAAATTTGGCATACAGATGGTTTATAAGCAGGGTTAATTATATAGATTACTTTTTATTCAAAATTCAAAAATCACGAGACGCAGCTAGCATTAACTATAATTTTAGGTTTTTTCGTGCTGTTTTTTTTTTACTGATGTTAGTAATGTTTAGATAAACTATAATTATATTTTAATTATCTTATTATATATAGATACATGTGATAATCGAATAGGGCAATTTAATAATTATGAAAACGACTAAATATCATTCCGCTTATTATAAAGCTAGGATTTTGTTCAGACCTGATTTCAACCACATATGTAAATAGTTATTGAATTATGAACCCAACCGTTATAGAAATGCAGTTCTTTATATAAAAATGACAGTTAGTTCAGTACTAAGCTATCACTTTTGTATTAAGAACTTTGCATAAATCTAAAGAAAGTTCGAAATACAAAACCTGACTCGGACCTTACGTCTAGAAGTAAAGTTACACATTGTTTTGTAATAAGGCGGCATAGGTTTACTAACATTTCCCCATTTTCCTCCATACAAATAACATGACTATTCCACACACTACGAAATAAATGAAAACGTAACTAAAATCCTACCACACACGTGTCGCGGTACGCACGTCGACACAATCAAAAGGAGAATAAAATCGCGCGACTGCAACGCGACTACACGTTTTATAAGCGGACATTAGGCAGGCCGTGCACGTACGACACATTAACGTACACCGTGCGACATACGTGACCGCCAGTCAATGCAGAGGGGCGAGTCGATTCAATAATCTGAGCTCTTTTTGTTGTTTTCTGTTTACTTGTTTTGACTGAATATTTTTGGGTTCCGGCTTGTAATTGTAATGGTGTTTTAATTTTGTTATTTTATTTGGGTATTTTATTGAGCACGTAATTGTATTTAAAAGCAATTGTATGTAGAACCATCCTGAAATCATCATCTCAGCGTTATACCCAGTCGCATCCGAAGCTTTTTCAGCTTTTGTAGTCTGCGGTCCATTTTTAACTGCTGATTTTTGACTAAACTTCGATTTTTTCCCTGGATCGACTGCCGTCTGACTTCCACAAACCGAAGAAGATATCAAAGCATTGCAGTTAGCCCAATTGTTGGACTTTTGACGACTCCAACAACCCTTAACGACTGCCACAAGATGTCGTATGGCAACCGGGACCAACAGCTTAACGTGCTTTCCGAGGCACGACCAGAGCAGTGCAAATATTCATATTCATGCATACCAATATTTGCACTGCGCGGGGATCGAAACCGCGCCTCCTTGCGCAGCGGCCGCGTTCGCTACCGCTATGCCACGAAGGCTGTCGGTACTGAAATATGCAGTTAAATTAAGTTTCACTTCAATGGTGAAGGTTAATCATCTTCCATAGTAAAGGGAGGATCCTTCGAGCAGACGGGTGTTGTGTCTGGCGGGCACTTGCACAACGGCTGATGTTGGGAAGTTGTATGTGTGCTAGGTGCGCGAAACTCTGTTTCCGAGATGCAGGATTTGCATGACGTCAGTATAACTGATTGTTCGCAAATAGGCGTTTTTAGTTACCGCTACATGTAGTAATGTATTTCTTAAACTCACTCCACAGCAAGTAATTTATTCATGGCACCTTATGTCTAAAATACGCTACGTCCTTTAGATCTCTCTCCTGGGAGTTTTCACACCTACAAATCACCTAACTCAAGCAACTCAGCAGAATAACTAAAACCGTTCAGTTAGTGAGAAGCCACAGCCTACCGTCTTCATAACATCAACAGTAATATATATTTATATGTACATATACATTTTCGATAAAGGCAAGCGTTATTAATTAATTCATTAGCATTGACGCGTCAGCCTGACATTCGATTAATGTGTATTAATTACAATGCTAGATCACCTGCCGGATCATATGTATTAAATTTAAATGCTTTGGGTAATGTGCTATGGATGGGTGGTTGGTAGGACATGGTAGGTGAACATGAACTTATATCGGTTCTGTTTTTGTTTGAGTCGATCGAGTCTTTAAAAGCCTTATTGTGAAAAGTTTGGTTAAGTAAGCTTAGAATGGGCTGTCAATCACATTAGTTGGAATGTTTTTTTTTTAATTAAAATTATAAACTAGCGCTTGACCGCAATCCCGCCTGATGATAAGCAGTGACGCAGTCGTTGACGGTAAAGCGCACTAGTTTATTAAGAGCCTATTCACTCTAGCCTTGAAGACACTCAAATTGTAGTCCGACGGAAACACCGCCGCTGGCAAACCGTTCCAGTCCCTCGATATACGCGGTACAAAGGAGGAGGCGAAACGCTTCGTTCGGATCGTAGTGGTGTTAACAACGTAAGGATGGAAAGTTGCCGTACGACGGGACGTCCGATGGTGGAACGGAGGTGGGGGAATTAAATCATGCAATTCCTTCGCACTGTTCCCAAAATGTATCCTATAGAAGACCGAAAGGCTGGCTACTCTACGCCTGTGCTCTAGGCTTTGGAGACCGTCTCGAGTTAAGTCAGGGTCACTAATCAGCCTTTCCGCCCGCCTCTCCACCGAATCCAAAGTGGCCAGGTGACACTTAGATGGTTACAGAATCGCATTGCAGCATACATAATCAGCCTATATGTAATGTTCTCACACCTGGGACATAGGGCTCCTCTTGATGAGATGGAGTGGGCCGTAATCTACCACGCGGGCCCAGTACGGATTGGTAGATGTCACATGTCTTCGAAGTTTTGCTTCTAAGACATGCCGGTTTCCTCATGATGTTTTCCTTCACCATTTTGAGAGTAGTGGTGATGAAATAATTAACTCAATGTAAAGCATCTGACGGGGTTCAATCTCATGACCTATAATTTGTAAGTCGTGATACTACTAGGCCACCGCTATTCGCCCTGGACTGGTCATAGTTTTTACTCGTATATTTATGCCACAAAACACTGCTGCTAAGAGTAAAAGAATCACCTGCCTATACCTTTTTACAGAACCGCTATGAAGCTTGATTTGATCAGAGTTCATACGGTCGAATAAAGCTACATATTTCGTGGCCAAAACCACTAAACCACCACTGCTCGCCTGATACATTATCATAAACTAAGCTTCCATTTCAATTAAAAATAACGAATGAATAATTAAAATTAAAACTTATTTTTGTGCCAAACCTTATTCTTTTGTGCTTGACTGCAATCCCACCTGATGGTAAGCAGTGACGCAATCGTTGATGGTAAAGCGCGCTAGTTTATTAAGAGCCTATTCACTCAAAAAACTGGCTGCATAAGAAGGAAGACGGCAGTTGAGCGAGGAGGTGCAATGTTAAACCAGACAACACTACCAACGATGCTGCATCAGAGGTAGATTGATCTGTAGACCCTCCACGACCGAACTCCCGACACAACAACATTTGGGGTATCGTACCTGGCACACATCGCAACGCAACTGCTCAGACCTGCCTTCCGTACGGCTTCACCAGACATTATGCCGGAACACGACAAATCGCTTGGCGGCAAGACTTTGTCTGGAGGCTAGTAACTTCTGCCGGCAGCCGATGTTATGGCCTGCCACCGAGAGTATATATTTCAATATTTAGCTCAATCACACGACACACTAATTGACATTCAACTATTGCATAACGAATAAAAATCTACTTCTTTTAAAAAACTGTATACATTAAATTAAATAAAGAAAGATCCATTTTAAAATCAGTTCTAAAGTCAAGGTCTCTCTCTCTCTCTGTTTAATCTTTGGCTCGATTCGTCTTGTGTGGTTGCCGGAAGCGGATGTCGGTATGCTTCTATCAGCCATGTTGTTGTTTTAGTTGCTCACTGACAACTGACGTGCGATGAATTGACACTGACGACGTTTGACGTCAAATGCTGGTGACAAATTATTTTTTTCTGTTATCTATGGGGTTAGATGCTGGTACGACTACTGCACTGCTACGTATACACTTTTGGTGCGTAATTGATTTGCGATTTCATGATAACGTGATAGACAGTGCTGCTGCTAATATTGATGTAGACCTGTATCCTAATTTCGTAACAGCAATCACACCGCACAATCTGAAATTGATAAATCTTACCAAACTAATAAAATAAAACTTTTTTAATCCAGACTTCGTCGTGGTGATAATGACTGTCGTAGTGGCCTAGTGGTTAAAAGATCAGCCTCTTAAGTATGAGTGCGCGGGTTCAATTCCAGGTCAGGCAAGTACCAATGTAACTTTTCTAAAGTTATATGTACTTTCTAAGTATATCTTGGACAACAATGACTGAAGGTGAAGGAAAACATCTTGAGGAAACCTGGACTTTAAGTCTGAAATCGCCAACCCGCATTGAGCAAGCGTGGTGATTACGCTCAATCCTTCCATTCAAGGCATTCATCCAAGGGGTTCATTCCAAGGCATGGAAACTTCACAACCGACCTTAGCTTTTTGAACACGTACATAAGTCTTCTTACACGAACCACCACTTTTTTTTTAAGCTATTGCATAGCTTCTATCACGGGCCTTGAGCGCGGGGACCGAATCCAGAAATTCCGTAACGAAAAAACCTCACGCTCCCCCCCACTCCGACGGGCACGGAGGTGTGGCTTGAAGGCCGTACATCGTCTAACGTCGTTTCAGTTCGGCAGTCTTCGGCACGGTATGTTTGTGTAATTTATAGATTTTCAAAAAGAGCATGCATATTGCAGGGCGCGAACTCAGTTCTACACACTTGCCATGTTACTGATAGTCGCGATGTGCTAAACTTACGATTAATTTTCTCTCTGAAATAGGTCTTCTATAGAGATATGTCATAGACGTCATCGACGTTGTCATGGCTACCTTAAAAACTTTTCATATAATTAATTATTAAGTACTTTTATTCAAATTAATTTAGTAGTGTTTTTATAAAATAGCTTTTTTTTAACGGAAAAGCTAAGATGAATGTCACGCTAATTTTTCATTGGACTTTTAAATTATTTATAGTGTTGTTTACTAAATAAAAGCGCGTCATTTTATAGAGTAAAAAGTGCTCACGCGGCCGTTTTTTCAACTGTTATTGGCGATATCCGCCATTATTGTGAAATATTTTTTTAAAGAATTTCTATAATTTGTTACACGTGTTATTGGCAAAATTGTGGTATCTATCCACAAGGACCAGATCAAGAGTTGAAGTTGGAGTTTTTATTAAATAAAATATTACAGAAAGATGTCGGTGAACAATGTTAATACGAGTACATTTAAGTGTACGAGTTGTAATATTGTTATCTCCGGAACGAAACAACGAAAGTTTAATAAAAATATGCTCGTCGGCTTTTTCTGAGGAAGACATTGATGAGGCAAAAAAGTTATTGTTTGTTTCTACGAAGACAAGACAAAAACATGTATCGAGGCGTAAGAACAAAAAGCAGAAAGACCTAAAATATACGATTACGGTGTTTAAAATGACGGATCCCGAACAATCCCAGTTTTTGTGGCATATGACCTTCACAAATTGCCACCAGTTTGCTTTGTTGATGAAGGATTTATTAATTCTACGGTCAGATGTTAACGCAATCAGAAGTGATTATGTTACTAAAGATCAGCTCGAAAATATTAAATTGATAACAAATAATTCGACACCGACGCCGTTCATCATCAACAACCTTTTTATCGTCCCACTGCTGGGCACAGATCTCCTCTCATACAGAGAAGGATTGAGCGTAATCACCACGCTTGCTCAATGCGGGTTGGCGATTTCAGACTTATAAAGCCCAGGTTTCCTCAAGATGTTTTCCTTCGCCTTCAGTCATTGGTGTCCAAGATATACTTAGAAAGTACATATAACTTTAGAAAAGTTACATTGGTACTTGCCTGACCTGGAATCGAACCCGCGCACTCATACTTGAGAGGCTGGTGTTTTAACCACTAGGCCACCACGACAAAACAGTGGGGTATATTGAAAAAGAACCTCGGAGTCTTTGAGTATATTTCGTGGTGCTCCCTGTGCGCCGTTTCCGAGTCAACGAAATACCAGTTGGTGGAGTCATAAGGATACTATAGCTGTCTTGCCTGCCCCTCAGTGCCCGGCCGGTCTTGCGATTGCACCGAAACAGCACACAATGACAGAGATTATAAGTAATAGCATAGACAGACCTTACGGAGGAATTGCCCTATTGTAGAGGAAAACCGCTTTCTCAAAGGTATCAGTGTTGTTTTGTAATAGTGATCGTTTAGTTCTCACACGGATCGTTCTATGTTAGTTTTCTCATTTTACATGCTTACTGACTCGAGTGAGTTCTTATCGGTCACCACGCTCAAAAAGTGTAACTTGAATTAATATCAAAGAAATACTGCATAAATAAAATAAATAAATAATTATAATTGCATAAATTGATACAAAATGCTATGCAATAGCTTTACCGCGGCAGTCCCCGAGTGCCACACGTCTTTTTTTTTTTTTTTTTTTTGTTGTCGCTGGGGAAAATGTCAATTACGCATCCCCACCCGTCGGGGGACGGGAGGGGTATGTGGGACTCCCCGAACCCTCTTTTTATGCATTTAAAGCAAATAATCACAAAAAAAAATCATACTGTCAAATAGCCTATTGCGAAACAATTAATGCAAGTCGTGGTGGCCTAGTGGTTAAAGGACCAGTCTCTCAAGTATGAGAGTGCGGGTTCGATTCCAGGTCAGGCTAATACCAATGTAACTTTTCTAAGTTATATGTACTTTCTAAGTATATCTTGGACAACAATGACTGAAGGTGAAGGAAAACATCTTGAGGAAACCTGGACTTTAAGTCTGAAATCGCCAACCCGCATTGAGCAAGCGTGGTGATTACGCTCAATCCTTCTCTGTATGAGAGGAGACCTGTGCCCAGCAGTGGGATGATTAAAAGGTCGATGATGATTGAATCCAGACTTTACAATTCATATAGTGTTAGTACAATAAAACTTACGAAACTAGTATTAATAGAAAAATGTAAGAAGTAAAATAATATAAAACGAAACCAAATTAAATAATTAAAAGACGTTATAATAATAGGGTGCTTATTTCCTAATGTGGCTATAAACCCAGTGGTGGATGTAATGCGTATGCAGCCTATGCTGTGCTGTGTATGCTGTGCTGGCGCGCAACCTGCCAAGTGCCGCAGCGCACCGCTTGCAGAGCAGGGCATGGAAGCCGTCGACGTGTGCATCCGCAAACATGTCCGACGCACTGCACCAGCGCGGCAGCCCCAACAACGCCCTAAAAGCATTAATAATAATTGAATATTAGCCCGTCTACTTATGTTCTACTAAAAAAGTAGTTATGCTTAACACATGCAGGTTAACCCGAAAATTTTTAAATACTTAATTTAATTCAATCTTTTTTTACTTAAAAGCACTTGGCTTCGGCCCGTGCCAAATTCGACCCACACACAGATGTGAGATATTTTTTAAAAACAACGAGGAATAATAATAGTAATCGTTTATTTGGGACAAGTATTAGGACATAAGTTTACAAAGAGAAACTAAGATAGCTACAAAAGTTAAAACTGTGGCGCAGCTATCAACGTCTAGCTAGCTCAACAATAGTTCCAGACTAGTAATATAATGTGTGTGTATGTGTGGGTATGTGTATGTGTGTGTGTATCTGTGTGTGTATGCGTGTGTGTGAGTATGCATGTGCGTATGGGTACGTACGTATATGTGTGCGTGAGTGTTTGTGCGTGTGTGTGGTGCGTGTGTAGTGTGCGAGTATTGCGCGTAAGGGGGTGAAAGGTATTTAAGTAATTAGATTGATGTTATGGGAATCAGGAATGTAAGTCTTATTTAAGCAATTCTGACAGTTTTTTTTTATGACTGAGGCTCTTGTTAATGGATAAATTTGAATGTTTTTCTTTATGTCATTGTAGAATTTAGGGCTAAGGTAATTATAGTGGCGTTTTACTAATGCCAATCTGGAGAAAGGTGATTTACAAATTAAATCGGAACGTCGCTTCTTGGAGTGGTATTGCGGATCATATTTCGTGAGATCATGTTACTTAAGAACGGTTTGAAGTATAAATAACTGACTAAAAGTGAGGACATTACAGAGCGAATAAAGCTCCAAAGTTGAGAATCTAATAGGCTACTTGGCCAGCACCTTTAGCACCGCTCTTTGTGCTCTCTCCAAACGCAAAATCGTAGTCTTGTAGTTACCTTCCCATACTGTAACGCGATAACCAAGGACTGACTGGACGAGTGCCTGTTAGATTAGTATAAGGCATGGGAACTTCACAACCGACCTTAGCTTTTTGAACACGTACATAAGTCTTCTTACCCGGACCACCACTGAGTCAATATGCTTTTTCCACGCTAGGCAATTATCCACTGTGATTCCAAGATATTTGATGTTGTCGAAGTGTTCTATTTGGTTGGCATAGTTACAGGATATGGTAGCCACAATATGGGAGCAAACATGGGTTTTAATTGGAAAAGATGTTGGTGGTTGCGAAGAATTCCTGGCGTGAAGTGAATGAACTTAGATTTTTCGAAGTTGAGTGTGAATATTTGAGGTTAACCACTTCATAACCAAACCTAGAGCGATCTCCGCACTCACACGAGTGTCAAGCCAGTCCCTGCCATGCGTCACAAGAGCTGTGTCATCCGCAACAGCAATAATTTGTGTTTGTGAGTGTTAGCTGGCACAGCTCATTGACATAGATAAGGAAAAGAGTGGGTCCTAAAGCACTACCCTGAGGCACACCAAATGTAATGTCTTCCAATGAACTAATGAAACCATCGACTTTGACAACCTGTTTCCTAGCCGTCAAATAACTGCGAAAGATTTCGAGAGCATTTCCTCGTATGAGAACTCGTTCCAGCTTGTCAATCAGCCAGGAATAGACACAGTATCGAATGCCTTCGATAATTCGCATTGTTACATTGGACGCGTAAGGCGCTGAATGAAAATATGGATTATAAATCTGAAAGTGGGTTTGTTTGTTTTTTCTGCTCTCACATCTAAACTACTAAACGGATTTAGTGGTACACAAGTGGCACACATATGGTTTATAATGATGAATGATAGGATGCAGGAGGCGCAGGACCTGTCGTCTTGGAGATCCCTGGTGGAGGCTTATGTCCAGTAGTAAACGTTTTTCGGCTGAAATGATGATGATGGTGGTTTATAACTAGGAATAACACATAGGATACTTTTTCCAAATACTCCCACAGTATCAAAACTTACGCGGGTAAAACTGGGGGTAGTATTTTACTGGTGTAAAAAAATTCTTTGTTAAATGTAAATAACGCAAATGATGAAACTAATATTGGTGATATCTTCTTCTTCTTCAGCCTATAGAGGTCCGGTCCGGTCTTGTGCAATTCTGCTCGCAACCATCGGTTTCCCGCGACCTTCACCAGAACATCGGTCTACCTTGTTGATGGCTGCCCCATCGGCCTTCGGTTCTACGAGCAATGTGCCCCGGACACGGCCACTTAATTTTAGCGAGTCGAAGCGCTATGTCAGTGACTTTGGTATTCCTGCGGATCTCCTCATTTCTGATTCAATCGCGCAGAGAAACTTTGAGCATAGCTCATTCCATCCCTTTGTATGAGGTCGATTGTGAGCGACCACATTTCAGTATATTAGTGATTAAACTACTAATACGAGAGCCAGATCTAAACTGTTCCACCGTTAGGGTTCCAAATAATGTCAGGAGAAATGCAATCGGTGTCAAGTTAAGGATAAAGTACCTGAGACTCATCCTGTCAATATAGACTTTTAGTGAATACTATGCTACTCCATATCGGTTACAATGGTCATTTAAATGACTGTTATTTTATGATTGCTATTTTAATTTGTTCCAGTTTAACCTTATTAGAAATTTATCAAATTGTCAAAATTACTGAGACATACGTAAACCAATTAAATAAGCTTGTTTAAAATATAAACATCCAACACAAACCATGTAACTTTTCACTAAAATTCAAGTTTGTTCAGACTATAAGTACGTCGTGAAGTTTTACCGTTAGTTGGTGGACAAACATGTTTACACCAGCTATTACATGCTTAGTTTTATCTTAGGTGTGGGATTAAAACAGATTTCTAGACTCTGGATACACAAGGAAAGCTTAAAGTCAAGAATGTGGAGGATTTCCTTGTTTAACAGTGCTAACTTGGAAACTGACCGCAAAAGTTACTTAGACCACTCTTATTTTCAGAGAAATTTGACCCTCCTTTCACAGTGAAAAAATATGTAAATATCAATAAGTTACACTACCTACTAGACAATCGCTAGTTGTTTGCTAAAAATGTAAACAAGTATGTTTCGGTTTAATAACTTAAACACCTACAAACAAAAGTTCATATTACGATACAACTTCAAACGTTTTTTTTTAACTTTTTATAGAGTTCTAGTGTTTCTATCTTGACATAACATCAATTAGAATAGAAACATTTGGAATAGACTTTACCTTTTTTGGTGTGAATGTGAATTTGTGAAATGACCTCTCCCGCTCTGGACGGAACGGAAGGGCGGGTCAGACTTTTACTGACTAAAACCCACTTGTGTTCCTTAACTTGCCTGTGCGCTAGACATCTCTTTGAGGCTCGCGTAAAATACAACGCGCCGTCGACTCGAGCCTGGTCGTTGCCTCCTCTCGCCATTCCCCTATGTGGGTTTTGGCCTCCAGATCCCATGCGATCCGGACGAAGCGTTTTGCTTCTTCCTTTATACCGCGTACATCGAGGGACTGGAACAATTTGCCAGCGTCGGTGTTCCCGTCACACTACAATTTGAGTGTCTTCAAGGCTAGAGTGAATAGGCTCTTAATAATCTAGCGCGTTTTACCATCAACGATCGCATCACTGCTTACCATCAGGCGGGATTGCGGTCAAGCACTGGTTTATAATTTACAAAAAAAAAAAAAACAATTTCAGAACTTTTCCAGAGTGCTAGTCTTTCTCTTGACATAACATTAATTAGAAACATTTTGACTAATAATAGACTTTACCTTAGGTGATACTTTTGTTGGATGTAGAGTTATTTGTTAGTGAAATTATATTGTAGGTATGTCACAAGGCAAGCTTTATGTTTCGTATAAAATGGGGCATTATATTTGTACCGACTATACTTTGATATCATTAAGTCCCTTGGTCCGAAAATATAAGACAATTTACAAAACCACTCATCATCATCATCATCACCTCAGCGTTAATCCCAGTCCCATCCGTAGCTTTTCAGCTTTGGAGTCTGGGCTCCGCCGGTTTACCACTCTAACTGCTGATTTTGGCTAAAACAAAGCCACTATACATTGCCATCTCAAATCAAGCATTCCACAATATCTTACAGGCTAGCATTTCATTAATACCTTCTACTTTCATTTTTTACATAACACGATCGCGTAACTCTAGCGAAACGGGCGCACGTTTCCCAAAAGTTAGTCCTTTTCGACTTACAAACGTTTTCAACTTTCTAATTAAGTTCAACAAGTCTTGAGTTAACATTTAGACGCGCTGATTAACTGCTGAGCTGGTTGCACTTAGTCAAATGTAGCCGGTCTATAAATAAGGATAACATTTGGAGAATAAGTGAGCAAACTTTTGATTTAGTCAACGGCTTGGGTACTAAATCGTGGTGAGGCTGTACGCAAGGCTGAGCCAGATGTCTTTAGAATTTAAGATAGACTATTTATTTATTAATTTATTTCGAGCAACGAGACTCATTCTGTTAGTAATACAACGAGTCTAGTCTCTGTACTTACAAATTATGTTACTAACACATTTACAAAGACAAAACAAAATGGATTTTGGCATCACTGCAGCAAGGACAGGCCCAGCCGAAACCATGCAGCAGCGATACAAAGCTCTCAGTCCATCTTGCCAGCTATCATAGCTAGGATACTGTTGACGCTGTTTCGCACCCTACAGACCATGGATGCTCACAGTTCCCGCGTTACCGTGTAAAAGCAACTCACGTGAGCTTCATCGTTATGCAAAAACGGGATAATGTCCCTCACAATCTAGAAGAATTCTCATAGCCCAATTTGATTTAAATATGCTGAAAATCTAATGTCTCTTGTGCCTGTAGCATGTAACATACATAAGTCAGATTAAACAGTTGTCTAGTAAATTGACACCATACATCAGTTTCGTGTGTTATAGCTAGTTCAAATGCATTCAATTACCAGAGTGACGAAGTTTAAGTATCTAGGACATTGGGTCACTAATATTCTATCTGACGATATAGACTTGGAGATTGAACTTAGGGCATTGGTAGTTAGGTGTAATATACTGGCTCGTAGGGTTGCAAAAAATTTAGCAGGGTGCAGGACTTCAGGATTGTCTACTCCTCTCTTTGGACTTCAGATATCCCGACAATGTCCCAGCGTAACTCGCTCAGTTCTTCCTTCAGTACAAGAATCGACTCATAGATCCTTAGTGTGCGTGTATTAAATGTTGCTAGGGCCAGAGGTCGTCGTCGGGAATTCTTAGCACCCCTTGCTCCGCCGTAACCGAGTGTGCTTCCCGTAAACTGGAATAGCGGAGCTGCCGAGGACTAAATGCCTGGGCTGTGTTTTGTGCATTCTATTAGGGGTTTGCCATAATCTCCACGCATGGCAGGTGGGTTAGGCATCGCAGTAATCTGATATTCCACTGGAGACGCGCTACTGCTCACTTACCTGATGAGAGTTCCCTTAGTCGTCTCTTACTAAACCCATGGCAGGATATGGGTTGTTACTATTCTATGCCCTCACGGTACCACACGGATTAATTTCAATTTCATCTAAAATTCTCTACAAATTATTCTAATTCCCAAAAATTTTACACATCCCCTTGTCTTCTATAAATGAGGAAAAATATATTATTGTGCAACTAACTATGTATAGTATATAATACAAGATTGTGGATACATATATGTATCTGATTCACCACTTCTGAAGCCTGAAAAAGCATTCAAAACTCGACAACAAGGAAATGTAGGAATTGACCTCGATATCAAAAAGGGCAAGGTCAGGTAAAATAAAATAATCTAATTTAAAAAAAAAAAACTTGTGTCTCAGGCCACTTGGGAAATCAAAGTCTTGAGGCGGCCTGAAGCCTACGACGAAAATTTATGGTAGGCCGTCAAGGGAGAAGATCGAATCGTACTGGGATGCCTAGCACACATGTTGAATACAATATCTGGAGGGTTTTCAGTTACAGCGAAGTTAAATGAAAGGTTAAAAGTGAAATTGTATGTGTCGAAATCCCCGAATTCTGCAAACCATTACTCTTCTACAGTTTTTAACAGGTTCATAGAAGTGTCGTCAGAACAGTGATAGTTCGTGAAATGATTGTTGTCCTTCTGTATTGAGTTGAGCTGTACGTTCACTAACTGAAAGAAAGAAAGAGAAATTGTTTATTACGCACAAACAAAACGCAATGTGCGCAATGTACGCAATGTGTGTGTATAAGTAATTATATATATATACTATTATATCTAATATATAAAATTCTCGTGTCACGGTGTTCGGATTTAAACTCCTCCGAAACGGCTCGACCGATTTTGATGAAATTTTTTGTGCTTATCCGGTATCTATGAGAATCGGCCAACATCTATTTTTCATCCCCCTAAATGTTAGGGGTAGTCCACCCCTAAATTTTTTTTTTTATTTTTTAGACAAAATTTTTAATTTCTATTTTTTTATGATACAACATACAAAAGTACATACAATCCCCAATTTTCACCCTTCTACGATCAACCCTTATTTTTTAATAGCCATTTTAGTAATTTAATCTATTATTTATATGGCAAAACAACGTTTGCCGGTCAGCTAGTATATATATATATATATATTATATATATATATACTATTATATATATTATATTATACACAAAATATAATGTACTCAAAAGCCTCATACTCAAACATAAAAAAAATATATAATGGCTTGGTATCAAGGCCAGGGTCAAAGACTCTTCTTCTTCTTCAGCTTATAGATGATGAGATCTATAGGCTGAAGAAGAAGAAGAGCCTTTTTTACTTTCTTTATTATTTCTTTTCTTCATTCTGACTATGACTGATTAAAAAGGTGAAGTAAAACATCTTGAGGAAACCTGCACTTTAAGTCTGAAATCGCCAACCGCATTCAGCAAGCGTGGTGATTACGCTCAATCCTTCTCCGTATGAAAGGAGGCCTGTGGATGATGACATCTTCATCTATCTGCCTAGCCTTTATACAACTACATATATTAGAGTCGACTTCTAGTGTAACCAATTGCAGGCTGAATACCAGCATTTTAAATCGGTCGCTCACAATGGGCCTCATACGAAGGCTCATGGTCACACAAAAGGATGATATAGAAAGAGCTATGCTTGGAGTTTCTCTGCGCGATCGAATCAGAACATGAGGAGATCCGTAGCCACCAGAACCAAAGTTACCGACATATCTTTTCGAGTAGCTAAAATGAATTGACAGTGGGCGGGGTAGATTGCTCGTAGAACCTATGGCAGTAAGGTTCTGGAGTAACGTAGGGAGGCCCCCAACAAGGTGGACTGATGACCTGGTAAAGATCGCGGGAAGCCGATGGATGTGGGCAGCACAAAATCGGGTGTTTAACTCCTTCCGTTACGTCTTAGAGTGGCGCGCGTGGAAGACTTTGGGGGGCGACAGATGTCCCCGAGTCTGTCGCCCCTGGTCTACGACAAGAATAACTTAACCTGAACGATCGACCTGTACCCTCAAACTAACAAAACACGTGTTTTCCTACAAAGTCTACTACGATCCAATAAACGAGACCCACATAACTCGTAAGCCAAAAAAATGGAGAAAAACCTCCTGAAATATACGAAATGTCAACGCGTCTTTAAATATTTATGACAAAGGTGCTTAGGAAATCTTTCGCAGTACAAAAGCCATATTGATTTTGCTTGTTATGTTCCAATGCATAATGCGGCTTCCTGAATATTGTATGGTCCGTGGAGTGTAAACGGTATGGCGGTGCCAAGGCACTTTGGCTTAGTGTTTTTTCTTAACAGCTAATAAGCATGCTGGACTAAGCTTGGGTCCTTTTGGTGTAAATGAAGTGTGTCCTAATTAGCTTTTGTTTTTAACAAGTGAATGTGTTTGTAAGTTGAATATCTCAAAGGTATGATTGTTATAAATACATATGCGTATTTACACATGAAACTAAGTAATCATCATCATCAACCTTTTTATTTTTTTATTCGTCCCACTGCTGGGCACAGGTCTCCTCCCATACTGAGAAAGATTGAGCGTAATCAGCACGCTTGCTCAATGCGGTTGGCGATTTTTGACTTAAAGTGCAGGTTTCCTCGAGATGTTTTTCTTTACCTTTTTAATCAGTCATTGGTATCCAAGATATACTTAGAAAGCACGTATAACTTAGAAAAGTTACATTGTTACTTGCCTGACCTGGAATCGAACCCGCATACTCATACTTGAGAGACTGGTCTTTTAACCACTAGGCCACACAACTAAGTAATAACTTCAGTTAATCCATACTTCTGCTCCTTGTTATTTTTAAATTTACTGAAATTTTAAGTTCAGTTCATGTTTTTCTTTATATTTCACTAAGAAAAGGACAGAAGATAAAATGTCAGTTTAGACCTGTCAAATTAGTGCGCTCCTGACGTAAATTGACGTATTTTTAGTCGCCATGTTTATAATCGCGTCTAAACTGTCTATGGAGTATCTTAATTTGACAGAATTAAACTAGAATGTTATCTTCTATCCTTTTCACAACGAAATGGAAAGAAAAAGATGCACTTAACTTAAAATTAGTTTAGTGTGTGGACAAGAAAATTGGCGCCATTGTCATCGTACTTCTAGAATATTAACGCAGACACCTCTTGAACGTGATGGTGGCTAAGATGTGCTGTTTTTTGTTAAATATGTCCTAATATTGATGAAACGAACGGTTACTTAATAATGTCATACACACTACGTAATATGTCTTATCTGATAGGTAATTGAAGTCAGGTTTTTATCGTAAAAGACCACAAAAGACATATAAGTACCAATTGTAACATATTTATTCATTAAATTTTTACCACATGATTACCAAAAAGCCTAACTTCAGAAAAACAACGAAACAACACGTAATAACTACCGCAGTTTCCAATGTAAGTCTCAAAAAATGTTATTACTACAATTTTTTCAGGATTTCAACATGAAAGCTTGTGAGCTAAAACACTTAAAAAGTTTATAACATGTTTATATTTGTTTCCACATTTCCTTAATCGTTATAAAAGAAAATTTCCTACTTAAATTTGTCGTGGCAAGCGCTAAGACGTTCTTGTTAGCGCGGCATTCCCACAGGAGGGTCGTTGAGTAAGAGAACCTTCCTTTCCCTTGCTTTCTACAAAATTCTACTCGGGCTAAATTATTATTTTTTCACTAAGCCAACATATATTTCCTCTACTTGTAAAAACTGCACGAATTACTCGTGCAGTTTAGGCTTTACTTTTGATACCTAAGTGAAGCGTTTTTATTTTTTTCTTTCCAAGTTTTGGATTTTATTAGATTTAATTATCTATATGATTGTATTTCTCGACAGACCCTATGTTTGTATGCATAGGCGGAGACATGTTCGAGTGCACAGACCGGTTTAAATACTTGAGGTGCGTCCGTCGACATTGATTGCCACGTTAAGGCATGCATTTCCGCAGCTTGGGCAAAATGGCGTAAGGTGACAGATGTTATTTGTGACCCCAAAATAAGCTTAAGGGACAGGTCTATAAGACCATTATTAGACCTATTCTTTTGTATGGCAGTGAGACCTGGCATGTGCTTGAGCGACAAAAGCAGGGTATGCGTGTTTCGGAAATTAATGTGCTTTGGTGGTAGTGTGAAGTTACCCGGAAAGACCGCATCAGGAACTTCCACATCCATAGCAGTCTTCGTGTCCGTAACATACAATGCAGACAAGGTGCAAGAGGGTCGCCTACGCTGGTACGATCTCGAACGGGTAACTATAATGTCTTCTCATGGCGCCTCCGCTGAGTCGAACAAGCGAAGTAGACCAAAGAAGTGCTGGCTTGACGTTGTAAGGGATGACCTGCGTGCCAACAATCTCACACCACGAGAGATCGCGTGAAATGAAGGCGTATATGTAGGAAAGCGAATCCCGGCCTCCAACGCGAAAGCCGCGGATGCAACCGGGTTTATACGCTGAGATAATGATGATTACGGTTGTATTTCTTTATATTTTACAAAATGTATGAAGAAGGAATCTCAGGATAGATGTAATTTCTTCAGTATCCTAAAAACCGACGGTATCAATACTTTTAATTTAATTTTTTTTTTAAATTACAGATTACATTTGATTAATAAGACTTTTGAGTAACTCAAGCCGATATATTTCACTGGAAATGTAATAATGATTCTATATAATATGCGTTACACAACATACTTAAATAACTTATTTACCTTTCAAACTAAATGTGTTTTCTTATCTTTCACATCCACACGTTCATCAAACCCAGTGAACTCATCTAAGCCTGCAAAATTTAGTAACACGAGACTCGGTGTCCTAACCAAACTTCTTCATAAACAATCTTTAAAATCACTCATTTATTTACATTACACAGTTATATATCACGGGAAAGTTTAAAATTTCCCGCAATAACAAAACCAGTTCTGGCGAATGTTACATGGCTAGTACAAAAGTGGTAGAACTTGCACGAAGTAGGGTATATTAAACTTTCCGTCTGATTTATGACAGTTTATTGTTTTTGCGGCTACACAACCCTCGTGAACGCCCTTGGCGACAGTTTTTTGCGGAGGATTTTAAAATTTGCACTAGTTTATTCGATTTACTTGCTGAAGTGGGAAAGAGAAACGGATTGTGGAAATGAATGCGGATATTTTGAAGATGGCTTTTTGTGGCTAATATGGCTTATCCTATTTATCTTTATGTAGGCTACAGTATACACGTGACATAAATGCGTCTTATGTATTTATTTTAAACAGCTTGGATATTTAACACGGGTAGTAAAGGCAGATATTGAAAAAATAAATATGTTTCTTGTACAAGAAAACTGTTTTAGGAGACTCGGTGTTTTGAGAAATTTCGGTTTGCATTCGTTAATTTAAAAAGTGTACCTACTTCTGCAAAATAAGGACACTTGCATACATCTCACAAAAACAGCTTGTATATTTTATTGTATACCATTTTTGGTTTGTTTCTGCACCTGTCAAATAGCATTTAGCACTAAACTACTTCAATTAGTTGTATCGTAATCATAGTTTTAGTAGAATAATTAAACAGTGGTGTCCTAAACAGGCTGACAATATCAATTCAGAAGGGAAATTGCGTAACACAGTATCAGTAGTAATGTGTTTCATTTTGACAGTTCAACAACATTCATTGCGTTATTTACGTTGTTGAGTAGATACATTTTGGAACATATGGAGCAATGGAATAGCAATAAGCTTCAAAATGATTCCAACTGATAATATTAGTGTGCTGCGCAATTAGCATGCAGGTGCACGGTAATCCATGCTAATTATAATTATATCCTTTACAAAAATAGGTAGAGAACCTCAAAGCTTACAAAACTAGTTCAAATAAGTTACAGTACCAAGTAAAAGCACTCTAATATAAACTTCCAATATAGTACAATAGACGAAGTAGATATAAAGTTTAACCAACGACATGTGCTTCCTACAACGAGTTTAAATGTGTGGTATTAAAAAGAAATCTAAGCTATGTTACGAAGTGCCGAGTCTTGAGCTCTTGTAGTTTCGTCTAGTTATCGATAAAGATGGGTATCGGTAAAATTTGAGGGAATTAAGATTATTGACGTTCAAAAAGTGCTGATTCTCAGCCTAATTTCAATAAATTACTTTTGATTTTGTTTTTGAAAATAAGTATCGTCAGTTCAAATAATGACTAATTATACACAGATGACTTCAATCGTGAACAATTATTAGGTGCCTAAAATAAAAAATAAAAAAAATACATACACTTGTTAACAAAATAACATGTTAAAATAATTGAGATAGATAATTAAAATGAGATACTTACTTAACTCAAAGTTTCTAATCAGCTTCCGCTCTTCCCAAATGATCTCATTAATAACAGAAAATTAATTATTTTAATGTAGACACCTTTGAAGTGTAGGCAAAGGCCAGTAAATATTAATTAAACATTTTCGGCTTTGTAACTTTCATAGCGTTGTATACTTTTATCTTTTTTCATCCAATTAACAGTTCTTTTTGAGTTTTAGAGAATTTTGTAAATCAATATGGTGTCAAGCCTATCATTTTTATCTTAATTATGTAATCAATATGTATGAAACATAATACCACGTACCTTTACGAATTTTTTACTTACACGTTAAAATAAAATTTGAGTGGAAAAACAGCCCTTTGATAAGTACCTTATACGCAGTAAAAGTATTTGCTGTATCCCTAAAAATACCTCCTTTAAAATTAATTATGACATTTTGTGGTCCTTTCTTTTTTATCGACATGAAGATCATTCTCACAGCTCATCACTATTTCAGTAGACGAAGACGATAAAGAAGGACGGATATAATGTAGTGCTTTCAAACATTGAAGCGAAGTTTGCCTACAGAGCAGCAGACAAATGACAACCGGCCTGAGGCGGGGAGCTACGATATTAGAAGCCTTTAAGATGGGAAAAATAGCAACTTTTACTTGAGGTAGGTTTTGTATGGTGCTTAAGGAAAGACGAAGCGAATTGACAATTTGATGGCTTGTTGGTTGGATGGTGTAATGGCTATTTTTAATGCGGTTGTGAATGATGAAACTATTTAAAGGGTATTCTGCCTAAGTGATTGAGAACTATACATAGCTGACTTCCAAAATTTTGGCTTCTCATAGGCTATTGTGCTCGTACAGCATAGAAATAATCTTGCATAATATGAATGGACACAATCGTAGGAATTAAAATAATTTATATTAATTTCACCATTCCAGGATGAACTCGCAAAACTTTAAGATAATTCCCATCTGGCTACCATTGAGATGGAAGGCGAAAAAAAAAACTCAGGCATCAAGATATCTTATAAAGTCTAGATATAATCTTGGAGGACCAAAATGTAAATTAGTGTCCAATATGGTCTTTTGAGGAGTTGCAATCAGGGCAGAGTACGCGTGAGCTTTTCCAAACACGACACCCACAAGCCCCGCTTCAAACCCTGCCTTATTCCATACGCCATGCATAAGATGGGAGAGATGTTACACTTCGGGACGCCGTGAGAAAGAATTGCCGACGACATTTGTTTCGGGAGCGTCTCTGATGCGCTTGTTTTGTAAACTTCAGTTACGAGCGAATATATCTGTGTCTTTTCAACTTATTATGTATTGCTGTGTGGAGAGAAAGATTTTGTAAAAAGTTTGGGGTATGAGCGTTTTTGTCGCAAATGTTGAGTCTTTTATCCTGTCATGCTGTAAGTGAGACCAAACTGTAGAAATATTGTTGACTAAACCTGAGTAGACTGAATGTTTACTCAGGTGTCGGATATTGTGTTTCTTATCTATTTTAGTATCATCTTTTAATATATATACCTTAATCCCTTCTTCATTTTCACTTCAATTCATTTATTTTAATTTTAGCCTATGTTATCCTTCTGTAGGACGTCGTCCCTTTCTTCTTTCCACTTCTTTCTGTCTTGATCTAATTTGGACCAATCCTGTCAGTAGACGTAAAGTTCTTCTCGCCATCTTCTCCTTGGTCTACTTCGCCATCTTTTCGTTACAACAATAGGGTGTCCGGCCTATTTTGCTTAAGCTTGTCTATTTTTTACATAGGTGTCGACGACGATTTGTGTATTGGAAACGCAGCACTCAGTTCCAAATAAGGTCAGTGAATCTGAGTCAAATAATGCTGAGCTCTATTATTCGCTGGCAACTCTCAAGCTGAAACCTCTGCTGAAACATAAATGACCTGGTTTAAACGCGGTATAGGAAGTATGCATCAAAACACATGGTGCAATATAACCCATTAATTCTTGTTTTTTTGGTCTAGCCTATGCCGTCAGTTTATTTTTGATAGGCTCCGTCTTAGAGAGCCCAACATTCATAGATTTTTTTGTTTGCTTATATTTATTATATTTCAGTGTATAGTAGTAAATAAGAAACAATGATACCGGTCTACTAAGTTGGCACTCAAGTTCATTTAATTTTTTAGACAACCTATTTACATTTTTATATCAAACCAACTGGCATTACTTTAATCAGCTTGAGAATTGAAACCTTATAGTATAAAAATAATTAAAACATAATGAGAAAATTATTTAAAACACAAATGAGCCGAGGAGATAACCAACAATACGTTTAGAAGAAGCCCCACAATCCATGACACGGGTAATGCCACGAATTCACGAACCTTCGCCTGTTTCTAGAGATTCTATATTTACTAGAAACGTTATCGACTACGAATGTTACCGAAAATCTCGAGACATTTTCTTATTTTATCTTAAACTTTATAAAAAACCTGTAGACTAAACTATACGGACGACAGCAGGTTAAGCTATCCCAAACTGTCAGATATTCTTAATCAATCTTAAGCCTTACGCTTTAAAGATAAAGTTGAAAATCTAATAAGGAAATCTAAGAGATTGTAGTAGTTTGATGTGCTGTCGTCTGTACATATATTCGGTAGACTTATTCTTCAACTCGCGAGCGTCCAAGCGAAATGGCACTTTCTAATTTTACCTGCTTTTTGTCGGCGAGCGTGTAGTACAGTCAAATAAAAACGGACTGTAACTAATAACTATAAATTACTAGTTATAGCCCGCGGTTTTGCTCGCGACGGCTGATTCAGATAACAGTTTTTAATCTGCGCTAGGCCTGCCTAGGAAACCTGCGCTATCGATGAACACTTTACCATTAACGAATTTATCCACGGATAAAGATCGATATATGTATCGAACGAAGTGATCGATAAATGTATCGAACGATGTGATCGATATATGTATCGAATCTAATCTTGTGATTTTTTTTTTGGAATTTTCAGTAGTTTCCAAGTTTTATTTTGATTTTTTTTGTTCAAGTCAGCTTTAAGCTGAGCAGACGATAGTAAACGAAATGCTTCACTGATAAATTGTGATATTGTTGGCTATTTTTGTTTTTATTTGCTTTGTTTTAGTCAATTTACATATTAATAAGCCAATTGATTTATTATTGATATCCGACACAGTTGATAATTATTAGGTTAAGCAGTTTTATGTTATTGTTATGTGGATATATATTAATTATCTACATATCTCCCAAATAATATTTGCTTTAATTTAAAGTAAAGTCATATAAAATGTTATACGCATTTAAAGTTATTATATTTTTTATAAGACACTAGCGACCCGCCCCGGCTTCGCGCGGATGAAATGCTGATACTAAATAAACTACAGAAAAACTGTGAACGTTGTATATAAAAACATAGCGGCGAACCGCTCCGGCCGGTCGATACCGCCGCAAACGCTACGCCCCGCAATTTTTTATTGTGTAAAATCTTCAAAAATATTCATTTAAATCATGCTGTATAGAGCCATTTAGATCTATGTTAAACCAAAAATGTATTTAAGGTATTTAATTGGATAATGATTAATGCTGTAATGGTTAAAATCACTTCGAAAATTAGCCAGTGTTTGTCGTAAAAACTAAATGGCAAAAAAATATTTTGAGGGATATCCATAAGAGATAAAGATATACCATTACGGAGTTTTCTGTAGACCTTTTCGGTGTATACAATATTTAGTATATTATTTTGATAAATCTCGTAGAGTTCAGCCTGCGTTTGCAATGTAAGCAAAAAAAAAGTAATGATTTACGACATCACATAAGAAACCTCAGAAATAACAGTATTTCTCCACTATTTAATGCACCTTATTAGACAATTCAATTACTCTATCTATTAAAAAAAACGCATCAAAATCCGTTGTGTAGTTTTAAAGATTTAAGCATTCATAGGAATATAGGGGACAGAGAAAGCGACTTTGTTTTAAACTATGTAGTGATGCAGCTGACATTACATAAATCTGTCAGAAGTTCACGTGCGAGTGAGTTGACGATAAAAAAACAGGTAAAATTGGAAGGTGCCATTTCGCGAGCGCGCTCGCGAGTGTCACAAGTCATTCGGTATTAACGATATGAAGTTTTCATAAATTCAATTATATTAATCACCTACTGGGGCTGAAGGTTGTATACTTGAATATTACTTCAAATATTATCCCAATACCATCATCGTTATTAGTCATCATAACCTCAGTCGCATTGTTTTCTTACATTTAAAACTAAACCAATGAGCTGAACTTGGCACCAAGAACGTTATGTACCTTATTACATTTCATACATTAGAATTTTTCTTTAAACATGTAATAAAAATTATCAACTCCCTTTAATGTCCTAAACTTCACACTCCGAAACACTTCTAGTACCCTTCAGCTGTGTAACTATAGATACATATGAGTATATTCGAAATAAAAGTGGCAACAACGGCGTCTGGCTGCAGCTTAAAGCTGAAAGGCTTCGGCTAGACGACACGACTAATTGTCGACACTACCATTGTCGTATTTTGATGCGTATTTACGCGTCTCCCTGATGTGGGTAAAAATTATATGACCAAGGCTTTTCACGACTGGATTTCGGTGTAAGAAGCATGATTTGGTGTTTTTACTGAAATAGTGGATGTAGTCTTTTTCTGCTGCTTTGGAATTATGAGAAATACATCGAACATAGGTAAGTACTTTTGAGACCTTCACAGATAGTGATAATAAAAAAAATAGGAAAATTAAGTCGTCTTTTTAGATAAAAAGACGACTTAATTTTCCTATTTTTTTCATGTCGTTGCCTAGGTATATGGCATTGCTAGTAGATAGTGTTCCCATCGCTGGGACACAAACCTCCTCTGATAGAGGGAGAGAACTGAAATCCACTACGCAATTACAGAGAACAATCATCATCATCATCATCATCAGCCTCTACTCGTCCACTGCTGGACGTAGGCCTCCTCCATGATACGCCAACAAGCTCGATCCTGAGCAGTTCTCCGCCAGCCATTACCAGCCACCTTTTTGATGTCGTCGTTCAAGGGCGTCCTACACTACGTTTGCCAAGACGCGGTCTCCACTCGAGGACTCGTTTACCCCAACGGTTCGGTCGGTCCTGCGGCATATGAGACCAGCCCATTGCCACTTCAGCTTGCTAATCCTCAGAGCTATGTCGGTGACTCTGGTCCTCTGTCGGATCACCTCATTTCTGATGCGGTCCTTCAGAGAGACGCCCAACATAGCCCGATCCATAGCTCGCTCGCTGAGCGGCTTTAAACTTATGGACTAGTCTGACCGTTAGTGTCCACGTCTCAGCTCCGTAAGTCATGACGGGTAGGAAGCACTGGTTGAAGATTTTAGTCTTCAAACATTGAGGTTTGGGCGACGAAAATACCCGACGAAGTTTACCAAATGCTGCCCATGCCAGCTGGATCCGTCTATTTGCCTCCTTCTCGAAGTTGTTTTTCCCTAATTGCAACGTTTGCCCGAGGTATACATATTCTAATACAACTTCGAGCGGCATTCCGTTTACGGCAATCGCTCCCAGAGTGACCCGTTCATTGAACATAATTTTGGTCTTGTCTATGTTCATCCGGAGACCAATGCGTTGGGAGGAGTCAGCTAAGCGGGCAATGAAAGAACAATACACTTTAGTAAATATCACGCTTTTTTTTTTTCTAGGACAAGCCTTTTCTTCACAATGTTTTCCTTCACTGTTTTAAGAGCCGCACTGATGAAATTATTTACACAAAGTTAATCGCCTGACTGGATCGAACTCACGACCTTAGGTACAACTTGTTAGTGAGGTCTGTTCATATTGGACCACTGCTGCTTTTCTATAATTAAAATTTGCCATGTGAGGCACCGATTAGAGAGTCTCTAATTGGGAATTAGAACTGTGTTACATTCTGCATTTTCAGAAACGTATTTTCCAATTTCAGCCAGAATTCAATTTACACACTTTAAACCTCGTTCCTGATTATGTGATAATAATGTCTGTTCATTCAACGTGAATAACTGCCTACCATTTAATTTTGAAGGTGGCAGGGACCTACGTCGTTACGGACCTTTAAAGGCGTGTAGCAAGTTATTGCAGCTCATTGTCTACGAACTTCAATATTTCCCTGAGGGTCTGAAAGGTCAGACGGGAGTCGTTACGTCTAAAATCTAAAGCTGTTTTTAGACAACGCAAGTTCTCAAACTCGGAAATTGATTAAAATGTTTGTAAATTGTTTAAAGCTAATATTTTGAATGAATCATAATTTTGATGTTTTTGGATATGCGAGAAGTCTGGACACTGGCATACAGGCAAGTGATAGAAGACGGGTCGATTTTAGTCAGTAAAAATCTGCCATATCCTTCCACTCCGCCCAGAGCGGGAGTGATCATTTGATGATTTCCCATTCAAAATGTATGCGAGAAGCCCAAAACCGATCGAAGTGGAGGTGCTTGCGAGATGCCCATATCCAGCAGTGGACGTGTTTTAGTTGAGGGAGGATGATACTGATTTTTCGGAGGATGGTCGGTAGCGCAGAGTCGTGGGACGCGTTGGTGTCCTTCTCCGAGGACGTGATGTCGCAGAAGGAAGCTGCGAAATGGGAGAGAGAGAGATCTCAACTCCCTTCCCGGGCTGCAGAAGTCGCACCGGGCGCCGAGGAAGGGCGGATAACGCCCTCTTCCGGCCCCCATGAATGGGTCCAGGGGCGAGGGACATGGGTAAGTCCGCGCCCCCTATTCGTTGGACCCCGAGACGGAGGCGCGCGCGTGTATCGTCGCGCGCGAGTTTCGGCGCACGCCTCAGGGGCGATGCACGGGGTAGTTTAACACCTCACTACCCCGTGCAGGAGGCGAGGCCCGGACAGACCGGGCCGGCACGAGAGGGTGATACTGATTTGGTGGATAATCAACCAATTATTATACAGCGGAGTAATAATTACGTAACACTCTAAAAATAGCATTGGTTCTCTTTTTGACAGGTCAATAACATTAATTTTGTGACTATTTTAAATACAGGAACCTTAAAGCAATAACTACAGATAATTTAAACTCACCCAAGAAATTTAAAACCGAAATTCATGTGAAACCGACCCACAGTCTAGTACGTACTAATATAATTTAATTACTACGTGACATGAATAGACAAAGAGATAAATTAAATGTTGGATTAAGGTATTCCGCGCGGGGTGATTAGAATGATTGATCACTTGGATAGCATATGTTCAGGGACAGCGGGTATCGGGATCAGATACCCAGTTTTTGGGTATTGTGGATTTAGTTTTTTGGAATGAAATAGTTATTTTTAGGGTTCCGTAGTCAAATGGCAAAAAACGGAGCCCTTATAGATTCGTCATGTCTGTCTGTCCGTCTGTCTGGTCTGTGAGTGAAATTTTAGGTGTTTTACATAAATGACGTTTAGTTCAATACGGTATACAAAGCCACATTCTACGTTCGCACAGGCGAAGAGTAGCCAGCCTGTCGGTGTTTATAGGATGCACTTTGGAGAGTATCCAAGGGAATTGCATGATTAAATTCATCTCCATTCCATCAGCGGACGATCCATTATACGGCGAATTTCCATCCTTACGTTGTTGACACCACAATGTTCCGAACTAAGCGTTTCGCTTCTTCTTTTATTGCGTGCACATCGAGGGACTGGACCAATTAGGCCAGTGGCAGTGTTTCCGCCAGACTACAATTAAAGTGTCTTCAAGGCACTTTAGTGAATAGGCCCTTAATAAACTAGCGCGCTTTACCATCAACGATTGCATTACTGCTTACCATCAGGCGGGATTGCGGTCAAGCACTAGTTTATAGTTTATAAAAAAATAACATACGTATATGTATGTATGTATGTTGTATACTTTGAGGTTACTGTGGGTGGGGACTGTGGGTCTTAACATTCTGAGACTTCTCAGAAAGTATGTTAAGAAGTTGGTCCCGGTTGTCATTGGTGGATCTTTGACATTTGTTACGGGTAGTTAGAAGTTAGAAGGTCTGACAGCCGGTCCTATCAAGCCATCAAGGGTTTACGTTTTACCCAGTAAATGGGCTGTGGAGGCACTCATCATCATCATCAACAACTTTTTAGGGCTCCGTAGCCAAATGGCAAAAAACGGAACCCTTATAGATTCGTCATGTCTGTCTGTCCATCTGTCCATCCGTATGTCAAACTGTTGAAACTTGGTAGCTAGATGTATCCTGTGAACCGCATTAAGATTTTGATGCAAAAATAATAATAAATATTGGGGGCTCTCCATACTTAGAACTGAAGCACAATTTTTTTTCATCAATCACATATGTGATGGATGAAACAAAAAAAATATGGATAGGTCTTCAAAAACGATATCGAGGTTTCTAAAATTTTTTTCTTTACTGAATAGTTTGCGTGACAGACGCTTCCAAAGTGGAAAAAAGTTGGTACCCTCTAACTTCTAAAATAATAAAATGAAAAATCTAAAAAAAACATGATGTACATTACTATAAAAACTACTAACGAAAATTGTTTTGAACGAGATCTAGTACTTAGTTTTTTTTTATACCTCGTAAATCTTAAACCGCTTATTACCGCGTAATCTTTCATACAAATTACTTAAATCCTTTAATTTCATAAATCAATGATACAGAACCCTTTGTGCGTGAGTCCGACACGCACTTCGCCGGTTTTTTTTTTTTATATCGTTCCGCTACTGGGCACAGGTCTCCTCTTATACAGAGAAGGATTGAGCTTAAGCACTACGTTTGCTCAATGCGGGTCGACGATTTCAGACTTAAAGTCCAGGTTTCCTCAAGATCTGTTTTCCTTCACCTTGTAATCAGTCATTGGTGTCCAAAGTATACTTAGAAAGTACATATAACTTAGAAAAGTTACATTGGTACTTGCCTTACCTGGAATCGAACCCGCACACTCATAATTAAGAGGCTGGTGTTTTTACCACTAGGCCACCACGACTACTTATAGGTAATAGGCACTCTCTCTATATAAAATACTGGTACTCGTATTGCATGCATAGTAGCATGAAATTCAATAAATATTTTTTGGATAAGACTTTAATGTCAGCCTTGAATTAAGTTTACTGATTCAATTATACTGTGATTAAATGCGATCGACAGTAGTGTGTCGACTTCCCTAATTATGGCTGTCATTTCAACCTTCATACAAGAGTGCAGAATTTAATATATAAGGGAATAATCTAGTCATCATCATGTCAGCGTTAATTTCAGTCCCATCCGAAGCTGTTCAACTTTGGAGTCTTGGGTTCGCTTTACCAGTCTAGCTACTGATTTTGGCTAAAATTCTATATTTTCCATGAAGCGACTGCCGTCTGACCTTCACAACCCGAAAGCGATATCGAAGCATTGCAGTTAGACCGATTGTTGGACTTTTGAGGGCTCCAATAACTCGTAACGGCTGCCATTAGATGTTCGTATGGCAACCGGGACCAACGGCTTAACGTGCTTTCCGAGGCACGACCAGACCAGTGCAAATATTCATATTCATGCATACAAACACTTGCACTGCGCGGGAATCGAAACCGCGCCTCCTTGCGTAACGGCCGTTCGCTACCGCTACGCCATGGAGGCTGGCAGGAAATAACTTAGTATACACCAGAAAAAATTAAAGGTACCCTTTTGTATAGCGCATTTGAATTAACAATTTTGATTCAATCATATGTACTAGGAAGCCCTGTGATCCAAAATAGTATGTCGACCTTCTTAATTATGACTACTATTTACACCTTCATAATTATGAGAGTTCCAAGGATCTTGAATGGATACACGTACCGGTAAGCGGTCGGACACCCACCGACGAGGTGGTCGGATGACCTGGCCAAAAACGCAGGTAAGCGCTGGATGCAGGCCGCGTCCAACCGTTCTTTTTGGAAATTCTTTGGAGAGGCCTATGCCCAGCAGTGTCCTTCATGTGGCTGAGATGATGATGATTCGGAATTGACTACGTAGGGAATAATTTAGCATAGGTGCGGCAGAGAAAATACAAGGTCCCTCCTGTGGCTACCGCTGACTGTACACAAAGGGCTAGACAAGGCAAATTGACGTCAAGTTGTTCATTTGACATCAATTTACTGTGTTTTAGCCATTTTATAATAGTTGATGATTTTTGATTTGAACATACGGTTAATTTAAGTTGGTATTCAATAGGGTAGTTGACTAAAAAAAACCAATTAGTCCGTCAGTCAGATTTCCAAAAAATACTAGACAAGTATTTTTTATTTTTTCATATAAACAAAAAATGAAGACGACACAGTACGTTGAAAACTCGTGTGCCGTCTTTTTAGCGACCAGTGACGTCACCAGCCACTACTCCTGATCTTTGATGCCTTTTATATTTGTCAATTTTTATTGATTTGATAAAACAAAATATACGTATCCAATATTTTTCTATAATCTGAATGACGGACTAAATAGAATATTTTTTTTTAATCCAGGAATCATCCCTATTATGCAAACACCCTGTAGCTCGATGTTGTCTAAATGCAGACGATGTTATAAAGAATTAATATATCAAGTTTTCAATTTTCAGCTAAGATTTACTTTGATTTGTGAAAACTTGTGTGAAAATATTGAAATAAAATGTAATAACGCATTTATTTCTGTAAGACCACCCCGTGTTTTATTCCGTCCATCATTATTATTCAGAAGTCAATACTTATTCACCGCTTTTAATTCAGCCATTCCACAAATGAACGTAGAACATAGCTATAGTTCCACAGTGTTCCTTCAAATTGCCAGAGGTTGTCGTCATTATGAAGAGTAGAGCAAACTTAGATTGGCGTCGGAGGCGCCGAGATTGTTATCTTAATGAATGTGTTTTGGTAATATCTCGTAGACATTTATGAAGTTCATTTTCTTCAGAAAGTTTAGCTTTTGGTATGATGCCCTAAATAGGCAACAAGAAAATATGTTTTTGATTATGGTAGCTGGAGTTGGTCTGCGATTCGTTATTATAAATGATAACAGTTTTGCGTCAGTTAATTAGAGTAATAAATTATAAAAATAAATACATGGAATATATTACCCAATAAATTACTGTGTGGTTTCGATCCCCTCACAGTGCAAATATTTGTATGCATGAAAACGAATATTTGCACTGGTATGGTCGTGCCTCGGAAAGCACGTTAAGCCGTTGCCATACGTTCATCTAGTGGCAGTCGTTACGAGTCGTTGGAGCCCTCAAAAGTCCATACAATTGGTCTACCCGCAATGCTTAGATATCACCTTCGGGTTGTGGAGGTCAGACGGCAGTCACTTTACGGAAAATATCGAAGTTTAGCCAAAATCAGCAGTTAGACTGGTAAAGCGGACCCCAGACTCATCATCATCATCATCATTTCAGCCGAAAGACGTCCACTGCTGGACATAGGCCTCCCCCAAGGTTCTCCACGACGACCGGTCCTGCGCCTCCCGCATCCAGCGGTTTCCCGCGACCTTCACCAGGTCGTCGGTCCACCTTGTCGGGGGCCTACCCACGCTACGTCTTCCGGTGCGTGGTCGCCACTCGAGAACCCGTCGGCCCCATCGGGCATCGGTCCTACGGGCAATGTGTCCAGCCCATTGCCACTTCAGTGTTGCAATTCTTCGGGCTATGTCGGTTACTCTCGTTCTTCTGCGGATCTCCTCATTCCTGATTCGATCGCGCAGTGAAATCCCAAGCATAGCCCTCTCCATTGCCCTTTGAGCGACTTTGAGCCTTCTTATAAGGCCCATTGTTAGCGACCACGTCTCAACTCCATAAGTCATCACTGGCAACACACACTGGTCAAAGACTTTTGTCTTGAGACACTGCGGTATTTCGGACGAGAAGATTCTACGTAGCTTCCCGAAAGCAGCCCAGCCGAGTTGGATTCGACGATTGACCCCAGACTCCAACACTGAAAAGCTACGGATGCGACTGGAATTAACATTGAGATGATGATGATGATATTACCTAATAAAAACCTAAACATTTTACATAATAAAAACTGTATATGCCGGAGAATACCTGGGACAAACTATACAGTTAGGAAGGTCCAACTTCAAGAAAGAGGTCAATCGTCGAATCCAACCCGGCTGGGCTGCTTTCAGGAAGCTACGTAGAATCCACTCGTCCGAAATACCGTAGTGTCTCAAGACAAAGGTCTTCGACCAGTGTGTGTTGCCAGTGATAACTTAAGGAATTGAGACGTGGTCGCTAACAATGGGACTTCTAAGAAGGCTAAAGGTCACTCAAAGGGCAATGGAGAGGGCTATGCTTGGGGTTTCACTGCGTGATCGAATCAGGAATGAGGAGATCCGCAGAAGAACGAAAGTAACCAACATAGCCCGAAGAATTGCAACATTTGCACACCGATGCCCGAGTGGACGTCTTTCGGCTGAAATGATAATGATGATGATGATGATGGTGAATACAGTCATCAGAGCAGATCGCAAAAGCGTATCCAGCACCTTTTCAAGACAATGGCTCACTTTCCATTCTGAGCCTCATTTCACTTGATGACCTTAAGACTGCGTCAATGAGTGGAGTTTGCGCAGCAGATATTTGGGTTATGAGAGGGTTTTTTTTTAATATTATAAACTAGTGCTTGACCTCAAGCCCACCTGGTGGTAAACAGAGATGCAATCGTTGATGGTAAAGCGCACTAGTTTATTAAGAGCTATTTTCTCTAACCTAGAACACACTTAAATTGGAATGAGAAGAGAAAGACCGCCGCAGGCAGATTTTTCCAGTTTTAGGTATGTGATATAAATGATGACGTGATGTCTAAAATGTTTCCTCGGGATCATAGCGATGTCAAGAAAGTAAGACCGCTGATGGAACGGTAATGGTGGAATTAAGACATGTAACTACAGCACAAACTCTCTAAAATTCATCCTATAGAATTCATTTTCAATATTTTTACCATCGATATTCTAAGAAATATGGTGAGTAACACAATGACCGTTTCAGGTTTCCATCATCACAATTTATTAAATATCTAGTGAATAGAAACAGTGAACACAAAATAAATATCCAAAAAGTCTTATTCCAGCATTTAGATCTAAATTTTCAGACACATATAAATATCAACACGATGACCATTTGCGGCAATCTGTCAGTTTTTATTTCAATCCATATAGAATACTAGCTTTTCGCCCGCGGCTTCGCTCGCGTGGAGATCGGTTATATCACGCTTTTAGATTTCCCTCCTGAATATAATTTTTTTCCGGGATAAAAAAGTACCCTATTATTTAATCCGGACTTTTAACATTACTTAGTAGTTACGGCGTGAAAGCGGAACAAACAAACAAACAAACTCACTTTCCGATTTATAATATTAGGATATTTGGTGTACACATACAAATATTCCAGTAATCTCCCTTGGGAATTTGATGTTTTTTAGGACCAAAAGTAGCCTATGTTACTCTCCATCTTTTCAACTAACTGTATGCCAAAAATCAGGTCGATTGATTGCTCAGCTACGGCGTGAAGGAAGGACAAACAAACAAACAAACACACGTTCACATTTATAATATTAGTATGGATTTAATACGCATTTGTAGGTATGTATAGGCCAGTGCTAAATTCTCACTAGATATCAAACGATATTGCGATAACAACAATAATGTCTACTATCTACTTATTTACTAGTAAAATTGTATACACAATTATTACGTCATGTCTAAAGAACAAACCAATCAATTAAATGACAATCATTCTCGAGAATTAAGCCAAACCAATAAAACAAAAGGAACTGAACTAAGTCAGTAACAACCAGCCACTTGAAAACAAAAGGTCAAGCTGCTATTTTGTAATAAAAGAAGCAATTACTTACTACAGTGGGAGTCAGAGACAGCAGTCTATATTTATAATCGGATTATTTCCACCATGTCTGATGCTAGAGATTGCAGCACAAAAGGCATTCGAGCTTTCATGAATTCAATTTGAAAATTACGAACGAAATCTTCAAACTTATTATTGGCTAATTTCATTTTAGTGAAACTTGTTTTCGTTTTAAGAATTTGGATTTGGAAACTTTATTTTTAGCTGAGATGTGAACTTTGCCCAAATTAGGGAGAATAAGAAAAAGAAAACGATGCTTAATTTTTAATGACATAGAAAATTATTAATGAAAAAGCGATGACTACCTATAGTAAAATTCTTGATATAATAAATGTTTTCTAAATATTTAAAAGTTTTCAACGTAGAAATGAAATATGAAATGATGATAAATTCCAGCTAAGAAAACTATATCAGAAAGCTGTTGGTTTTCGATCAATTTACCCATTAAAAGCTTATAAGGTTTTCGAATTTGACCGTCCGCGTCAGTTAGAATTTAGGGTCAGGATTTTCCGCGCCACAAATCAGTGATCCCTGTACTTAACACTAGTTTGTATTCGACATCGCAGCCCCCATATCGATTTACTATATGAAACGCACTTTATACACTCCGTTGCTGTCATGCTATCATTATTGCAAAACCGAAGTTAGTCTAACACTAACGGAACATCTTTGATTACATTCTCAACACAAATTAAGCTCTATAGTGCAGTGTTTAAGTCTAAAATGGCATCACAATATTAGTTGTTCAGCCATTACGCTAGTGAAGGGAAACATAGTCAATAAAGGCGGCTTAGTGGCATCGATAACTTTGTGTTTTGCGATATTTATGCGTTCCACTTGGCTCGGGAACACCTGTTTGTTTGTGTGCACGCCAGTGTGGGCAGACGCGGGAATTTGTCTTATCGATTGTATGCCACTGAAAGACAGCTATACTGACGACTTTGTCCATTCCAAATTTCCAACTACTCGATTATAACTTAACTAGCTTTCCGCCCGCGGCTTCGCCCGCGTGGAATTCGATTATATCACACTTTTTACAATTTCCTCGGGAATATCAAATTTATCTGGGACTATTTTATTTAATCCGGACTTCTAACTTTACGTCTGCAAAATTTCAAAGCAATCGCTTTAGAAGTTGCGGCGTGAAAGCGGAACAAACAAACAAACAAACTCACTTTCCGATTTATAATATTAGTACATATTGTTAGCTTATAATTTTACCCTGTCTGTATTGGAAGTTAACGAAAATTATATGTTCTGGGCACATGTAGTGCTGGCACAGGGTTAAGAATGTTATAGTAACACTAAGTTTAATTTATCCAGTTAGACCGATTAATGTTTTCCAATTTTATTGATTCACATTTTAAGTATTAGTAAACACATGTGGAAATAATCTCCTGAAAGCCCGTTTTCTAGTGTAAAAGAAATCGTAGGCCATCACAATATATTTGAAGCTGAAAAAATTTAAGAATTTGCAAAAAAGAATAAAAAATACTATGCCCTCACCAGTGATACAATGTTATCGATAGTAATTACAGAACTGTGCACATCTCTACAGTAACCTCCATGCATTTAACAGCAACATTCATTGTAATATTTGCTTTATACAATCTGTGTCGAATTTTGACTAGTCTGTTAAATAATTTAGTGAAGTTCGATTCGCGCAAACTGTGTAACAATTCCATCCAATTTACTGGTTCTGTTGTGTCAACTTACGCACTAAAGTTAATTCTTATTATAACTAGAATTATTTAGAAAATTAAGATGCTTATTATAATTTTAAGGTCTTTTTCAGAGCTATTTTCTAACTATCTGAAAGTCAAACTTACATAATTATTTTATGAACATTGCTTTGAAAACGAAATTTCTATACAGAATAAAAAGAAAATGAACAGAAAAAATTATTACCAATATTTAATTTTGTAATTCCAAGGATTTGCCACTTCTAATCTTAAATTTGGAATATTTTAAAAATATTTACATGCCGATTTGACATCTACGTGCCTATTTTGTATATGACTGATTGATTAAAAATACCTAAATGCCATATTGTAAAGAACGTTCAATTTCTGATGACAGTTTATGAATCTGTCAAAGATATGTATATTTACGAGTACCATAGATTTAGGATTTCATGTACTTCCTACGTCTATGATATTTACCTAAGTTTTTGACATTTGTTTGTCGCTGGGATGACACTGTAACTAGATTTTGAATGTTTTAAATTACGAGAATTTTATCATATTTAAGTTCTCTGTGGAAAGTCGTGGTAGCCTTGTGGATGGAAACACCAGCCTCTTAAGTATGAGTGCGCGGGTTCGATTCCCGGTCAGGCAAGTACCAATGTAACTTTTCTAACTTATATGTACTTTCTAAGTATATCTTGGACACCAAAGACTGATTACAAGGTGAAGGAAAACATCTTGATTAAACCTGGACTTTAAGTCGAAATCGCCAACCGTGGATGATGAGTAAGCATGGTAATTACGCACAATCCTTCTTTGTATGAGAGGAGGCATGTGCCCAGCAGTGGGACGATAAAAAAAAGTTGATGATGATGCTGATGAAGTTCTCTGCTTCCTTCGTCTAGTAGTAAGTAACAAGTGTTAGCCCTGAACATGAGGTCCCAGATTTGATTGTCTGGTTGGGCAAAATGTTATTGAATTTTCAAAACAGAATTGAGGCTAAGCTTTATGTCAATAAGCTCTACATTTATGTTACTTTGGACTTGAACATAATAGGCAGAATGTGGGTATCTCTCTGCCATACTCTTCAGGGATTACAGGCCTGATGTTGTGTGGCATGAAGTTCTAAATAAACGTGGATTTAATTAGATATTTCTTGTTTACAGGTGAGTGGTGTATGAATGATTAAAACGCGGAGAGGGGAATGGAAACTTCCTGGTGCGCGTAGTATGCTGTATACCCAAGGTAAGTTTTTGCAGGATTATTTCATAAAATGGCTGAAAATAAAAGAAGGGAATAGAATAGAATATCTACTCTTTATTATATAGAATATAAATATAAATATAGATTCAAAAGGCGCCGCAATGGGTGGTCTTTTTGCTAAGAGCGATCTTTTATAGACAACTTTGTGTGAAATACTAAGGGGAAGGAGAAAGAAATAATGAAGAAAATAGAAAGAGAAATAATGTGTTCTATATACATACACTAGCTTAAACAAGCATGTATCTACATCTAATTAATAAACATCATACAGGAGTAAATAAAATATAATGATATGTTTACAGATAGAGAAAATGAGTGGGAGAAAAGTATGCTTGCTAAATATTTATGAGTCGTTCTGTGAAAAATACATAGTAACTAGTTATATCATGGACCAGAACCCGATCTCAACATTTCAGGAAAAATTTAGAAGGCTGCACCATACCTTTTGAAAACCAAAAATAATTTGTAATGAGTTCAAAATAAACTCTTAGAAAAATCAATCCGGTCATGGATCAGGATGACACTAGTGTAAGCTCGGCATCATGCGACCTCACTCTTTATTATGACTGCCAAATAAGATCTAGTATCCTGTGCGGCAGTTTTAATGTATTGCGCTGTAGACAATCTTATCAAATAAACGTTTCAAAACGAAACTAACATCAGGGTAATTATGTGAGACCCTATCAGAGGATTCCTGGACTTTAAGTTTGAAATCGCCAACCCGCATTTAGCAAGCGTGGTGATTACGCTCAATCCTTCTCTATATGAGACCTGTGCCCAGCAGTGGGTCCATAAAAAGGTTTATGATGATGATGATGTACATAGCGTTGGTGTGCTATACTTAATAAATAAATAAATTAGATTGTTATGTGAGCAGTATAGCTTATTAAAATGCACGCTGATTATGACATGAAATATATTTTGAGAAGCTTGTTCCTTTTATACAAAAACCTTTAAAAACAATAAAAATATGGGTTCATTTAAAATATTCATTCAAACACATAATGGTACATTTGATATGACGACATTCCGCTGTTGACGACAAGCAAATCAAAAATACTAGGGCTCTTGCCAAAAAAACTTAAATATTTGTTTAGTGTATCTAGTGTTAGTGTTAGATTAAATTCCGTACAATAATGTCGTGCTTAAACGGTCATAACATCGGCCGCCGGCAGAAGTTACCACCCACCAGACAAAGCCTTGCCGCCAAGCGATTTGTCGTGTTCCGGCATGATGTCTGGTGAAGCCGTTCGGAGGACGGGTCTGAGCAGTTGTGTTGCGATGTGTGCCGGGTACGATGCGCCTAATGTTGTTGTGTTGGGAGTTTGGTCGTGGAGGGTCTTCAGATCAATCTCCCTTTGGCGCAGCATATCCCAACAACACGACCAACGGGTCGTGTTGTTGGGTTTAACATTGCATCACCTCGCTCAACTGCCGTCTTCCTTCCTATTCGCTCAGTTTTTCTGAGTGAATAGGCTCTTAATAAACTAGCGCGCTTTACCATCAACGATCGCATCACTGCTTACCATCAGGCGGGAATGCGGTCAAGTGCTAGTTTATAACTATTAAAAAAAAAATTGTAATAAAATTAAGTATTGCCAACCCGTACTAGGCCCGCTTGGTGGATTACTGCCCACTCCCTCTCACCGATAGGAGACCTGTGTCCCAGGAGTGGGAACATTATGTTAATTTTTTTATAATTAAAAACTAGTCCTTGACCAAAATCTCACCTGATGATAAACAGTGATGCAATCGTTGATGGTAAAGCGCGCTAGTTTAATAAGAGCTTATTCACCGTAGCCTTGAAGACACTTAAATTGCAGTCAGACGGAAACACAGCCGCTGGCAAATTTTTTCAGTCCCTCGATGTACGCCGTATAAAAGACGAGGTGAAACGCTTCGTCCTGATCGTATTGGTGTTAACAACGTATGGGTGAAAACTCGCCGTGCGACGGGTCGTCCGATAATGGAAAGGAGATTTTTTTTTTAATAATTATAGACTAGCGCTTGACCGCAATCCCGCCCGATAGCAAGCAGTGATGCGATCGTTGATGGTAAAGCGCGCTAGTTTATTAAGAGCCTATTCACCCAGAAAAACTGAGCAAATAGGTAGGAAGACGGCAGTAGAGCGAGGTGATGCAATGTTAAAACCAACAACACGACCAACGATGCTGCGCCAAAGGGAGATTGATCTGAAAACCCTCCACGACCAAACTCCCAACACAACAACATTAGGCGCATCGTACCCGGCACACATCGCAACACAACTGCTCAGACCCGTCCTCCGTACCTCTTCACCAAACATCATGCCAGAACACGACATATCGCTTGGCGGCAAGGCTCTGTCTGGTGGGTGGTAACTTCTGCCGGCGGCCGATGTTATGGCCTACCACCGAGAAAAAGATGGAGGAATTAAGTCATGCAATTCCCTCGTACACTTTCCAAAATGCATCCTATAGAACACAGACAGGCTGGCTACTGTTCGCCTGTGCTCCAGGATTTGGAGACCGTTTTGAACCAAATCTGCGCCGTCAATAAGCCTCTTAGCATTAAATTATATTTCTCCATTATCAAAACACCTTTCAATATTTTAATTGCAAATATTAGAACTCACTTCGAACTTCGTTATAGAAATAATATACGCGACCACAAGTACTTCCCTTCCCCCGTTACCTATAGCATCAAGCTTCGCCGGTTAGGTACCGCCTAGACGAGTAGTTTGGTTGATTTCACACAATTCACGGCAATATGTTGTCACAATTAAAGGGGTAGACAGCCATGGGGGTAGTTAAAGATGCGCTATACTGAGATAGTTAATTTGAAGGTTGAAAAATTGACGATTAGAAAACTAGAAAAGTAATTTTCAGAAGAAAAACACATTTTAAAAGAGTGACTTACTAACTATTAAGAGAAGACACGATCGGTGCAGTGACTGCTGCGCTACGTATCACGGGTTCGATTCCCATACGGAACAAATATTTGTATGGCCTATAGATAGTTGTTGCGGGTCTGACAGTGTTTGTAAACCCACCCACGATAGAGTAATTTCTAGTGTGGGATAAAAAACTAAATAGAAAAAAAAAACAAAACAGTTTGCTATCTATACTTCTCATACGATTACGTAACAATAGGACCTCTGGAATGAATTCTAGTTTTCCCACTTATTTTTTCTTGCAAATTTTGAAGTTCAGTTCTAAATAGATTTGCAGTATCATGGTCCAACAGAATCCATACTTACTAATATTATAATGCGAAAATATCTCTGTCTGTCTGTCTGTCCGGTTTTCACGCCAAAACTACTGAACCGATGGTAATGAAATTTGGTACACAGATAATGTAGAACCTGAGAAATGACATAGGCTATATAACATCCCGCTATGACCAATAGGAGCAGAGCAGTAACAAAAAATGTTGCGCAAACGGGGGCAAACGCGGACGTACACATTGCTCCCATTATTTTAAAAGGGGCTTATTTTATATCAACACGAGGACGTAGGCGCGGACGGCTAGTATGGTATTAATTTTAGCTGTTGTTAAAGTTGAGGTACTCACCTCAACTTTAACTTATTCTATAGATTAAATAAGCCTACTATTAGTTAGATAACGAGTTCATAGGGTAACTAACTATTTTATCGCTATCAAACGACAGTTCAGTCAATTTAAGTGTCTCCAAGGCTAGAGTGAATGAATAAGCTCTTAAAAAACTAGTGCGTGCATCACTGCTTACTATCAGGCGGGATAGCGGTCAAACACACACACTACTTATAACGTTTAAAAAGAAGGAAAAAAAAAAACAACACTATCGCTAAGGACTAAATACATAAATTAATAAAAAATAATATATGGCGTATTATCCCGGTACCATACAAGTGTTAAAGAATAACAGTATTACGTAACTGTAAATCTACAAATCTCTTTGCCCCCTCATCTTCCAAAATAAATCGCCCAACTACGTGTATCACGAACCTAAAATCATGAATAGAATCTGCAAACTGAATAAAGGGAGTCTACCAGGTGAGGGTGGAGGGTGCAAATGGTAGGCAGTCACGTCCTAAACAGCCCCTGAACGAAGGGTAAACGGATGGAAATAAGTGCTTTTATTTAGGATACCTAGGGATATAATTTTAAGCTATATTGGACTAGATAACAGCATTTTAATAGGTTTAGGGCTTGTAAATTTATTTCTTTAATATATTCATGAGATTTCTCAAGCTTAATTTAAAGTGAAACGAAGGTAATAACAATGTTTTCGTTGATTTATAATATCACTTTCATACTATTCCAACGCCAAATATTTTTAAATGAGGAGCAATTTTGAGTTTTTGGCAGGCCTTTACAAAATCTGAAACACTTCAAAATTATTCCACGAATGAAAATTGTGGTTTGACAAATCAGCCTTTTTTGAATGAGAAATCATCAAATGGTCTCTCATGTTCTGGGCGGAGTGGAAGAGCGTGTCAGACTTTTACTGACTAAAATCTATTTGTGTTCCATCACTTGCCAGTACGCTAGGCGCCAGCGGTATCTAAAAAATCACCACAGACCAAATGTCGCTTATTGTCGCTTAAATCTAATAACAATAATTGGATAATAAATTATTCGTTGGTTGAATATAATTTGTAATCATGATAATTATGTAAGACAAGCTGTTACACGTGCGGAATTTATAACACTAATTGATCACTAATATTAATTCCTGAACTATGCTTTACATTAGAGAACATTCGAGAGAAATATTGTATGTTTAATTAGATAATTATATATAATTAAATAGCGTAGAAGAAGTGGCACGTGTTATAAGCATGTGTAAATGATTTTTACGTACTTATTATAAGTTGAAATTGCTTTTTTCAAGTGCTTTTTACACGTATAAAATGTTTTTTTACCTGCTTATTATATGTATTACGTTAAAAATATAGATACGAGGTAATTCATTTATTATATAACAAACTAATAATAGCAATAGCATTCATTTTCACAGTTCAACATTGTTAATAGAAAGGAAAATAGATATATTTGTCACACAAGCACGTGCATATGAAAGATAATTAACTCTAATAATAAAAATAAAAGAGATCTAGAGACTATTTCCGTTCTATGCTCATGCATAGAACGGAAATTGTCGATAGTCGCACATCATAACTATAACAAGAGGCTTCCACTCATCATTTGGGCTATATTTCACCAAGACACCGTGGTGGCGCAACCAGTCGCCGCTACCAACAAAATGTATACGGCTCTATAGGAGAGTATGTTACTCACCTGGTGTCCATTTGGTTGTGCAACCCTGTATACATATTTTTGTTAGTAGCGGCGACTGATTGCGCCACCTTGGTGTCCCGGTGAAATATAGCCCTTATGCTCTGACTTTCAGTGATTACACGAGAAGATTGAGCAGGCAAATTTATCGTAAGGCGTGCTCAAACACTGTTTACTTTTAAAACTATGATAAAAAAGCACTTCCTCTCCCTTTAAACATATTATTATATTTAATGTGCTCTTGTATGATGTTTATTAATTAGATGTATAAATTTATTTAAACTAGTATGATACACTTAACGTATATATTTATTGTATAATCTATGTAAATAGTACACTGTAGACTACCTACACTATTTCTCTATCCTACCTCTTAGAATTCCATCCAAAGGTTGTCTGTAAAAGATCGCTCTTAGCGATAAGACCGCCCATTGTGTCACCCTTTGTAAAATATTTTTATTTATGTTCTGTAATCTATATGGTGTACATAATAAAGAGTATTCTATTCTATTCTATTCTATCCTTCAACTATATCGAAAATATTACTGATAATGTCTTAAGTAATCAGGGTACTGAACAGTAGATATTTCTTGTATACCACAGTACTATTAGTACGGACGACAGCAGGTTATGCTAGTCTTCACTGTCAAATTTTCCCAATCAATCTTGAGCCTTAATACTTTAGAGATAAAGTTGAAAATCTAATAAATAAATCTGATAGATTGTAGTAGCTTGAGGTGCTGCCTTCTGTGCATTCCATAGGAAGGCAGCCTGGAATCCAAGAAGCGAAGCTTTCTCATGCCTGTATGCGGTAACATATTGTGATCGCTGATACAACGTGCTCGAGCTGTGTCTGGAAAATTCAAAATGTTGCGTCCAATTTTTATGGAAATCCTTCAAAGATTGAAGGCTCGCTTTATGAAATTTTGTCGTGAGTTTTCTACCTTTGTCTCAATCTTACATATTTAACTTTTCCCACAAGCCCTTTATACACAGACGCTTTTTTGCGGTGTATAGGCACGATTGGCAATGTTGTATCAATAGAACAGATTATTTAATTGTTCAAAACATAACTATGCATACACATGGCTTACAAGATGTTACTTAAAATTCTAATTCAACCAATTTGCAAGCTTGACGGACAAGCTTTTTCTACATTGCAGTTTATACGTCGTGTGTTGTATGAGCCAATATGAAGTTTTGATTGCTTGTTGATGAACAGAGCTTTCTACGATGCGTTTTAAAACTTTGTGTATAGCACGGTCTTCAGTATCGTATGGGCCAACAAAGGAAACTTGCTGAAAAACATTTTTTCTATGGTTCGGTTCATACGCTGCATGTCGGCACGATTGTCATTGTAGTATGGCGTACAATGACAAAGATCGCTTCCTAAATACAGTGTTCGATAAATTTGCCTGCTCAAAATCTCAAAATTTTTTGGGTAACCGCTGAAAGTCATCGCATAATGATGAGTGGAAGCCTGTTGTAACAGTCATGACGTGCAACTATCGACTATTTCTGTTCTATGCTCGTAATTAAAAATCTCTTGATCTTCTTGATGGACAGGTTTTTTTTACGGCACAGTTAATAGTCAACGTAAAGAAATCTTGCCGGCTCACACGGTTTTACAACATCACATACCTATTCTATACTTACCTTTACAACGTCGCGTGTCCTATCTTTCCGACCTCCTGGAACAAGTAGTGCCAGGACCCCTTCATGTCTCGCGCCAGACTACTTCAGATAACTGTAGTGCCACCGAGTGGGTGCGAAAAGTACCTTATTCAGGTTCAAGGTTATATTTTAATGCGCGTGATGATTAAAGTGTTATGACTTACTAGAATATGTGGGAACAGTAAAATGATTAAGTACAAAATAGGTTGATCGATTTCTTTTTTGTTTTTCTAATAATAGATTTTGTTAGGCTGTAGGGATGCCCTCAACAAGATGGGCCGATGACCTGGAGAAGGTCGCGGGAACACGATGGATGCGGGTAGCACAAGACCGGTCATTGTGGAAAGCCTTGGGGGAGGTCTTTGTCCAGCAGTGGACTTCTATAGCCTGATGTAGAAGAAGGTTGATGTTTGATTGTTATGTCAAGTAATTTTGAAACTTGGTGAATATATACCACCACCTGTTGCCTTCAACACATTCGTCCGCGTCGACTTCTGTTATTATGATCTTGATTTAGAAGTTTTATATCATAATTTTTGGGTAACTCGAACTGTTTAATTATATTTATAATTTTCCCCGTTTTATCCACTTAATTATCATGGGGGTAGGAAGAACCTACAGAAAATTACCTGAAACAATGCTTACAGTAATTAATTTTCGCAAAAAAAATAGCATTATATGTATGACTTTTTTGTAATTACAAACTAATGCTTGACCGCAATCCCGCCTGATGGTAAGCAGTGATGCAACCGTTTGATGGCAAAGTGCGCTAGTTTATTAAGAGCCTATTCACTCAAAAAACCTGAGTGAATAGGAAGGAAGAAGGCAGTTGAGCGAGGTGATGTAATGTTAAACCCAACAACACAACCAACGATGCTGCGCCTGAGGGAGATTGATCGGGAGACCCTACACGACCAAAATCTAAATCTCGACACAACAACATTTGGCGCATCGTACCCGGCACACATCGCAACACGACTACTGAGACCCGTCCTCCGTACGACACTGACTGTCATATCAAACATCAAACCGAGCTTTTCATTTCTATATACAAGTCAATAATCAATCTACTAAGCCTTTTCCCAACCATGTTGACTTGGATTCCAGTCTAACTGGATTTAACTGAATATCAGTATTATATATGGGGCGACTCCCTATGTGACCTCCACAACCGAATTATTCGGTAACACGATAGGCTTCTATTTTATATAAATTATAAACTAGTACTTGTCCGCAACCCCGCCTGATGGTAAGCAGTGATGCAATCGTTGATGGTAAAGCGCGCTAGTTTATTAAGAGCCTATTCACTCTAGCCTTGAAGACACTTAAATTCTAGTCCGGCAGAAATATCGCCGTTGGCGAAACAATTCGTTCTGATTTAGTGGTGTCATCAACGTAAGGATGGAACCGCGCCATACGACGGGTCGTCCGATGATGGAACGGATGTGGGAATTAAATCATGTAATTCTCTCGCACAGTCTCCAAAATTCATCCTATAGAATATAGAACAACGGCATACTCTACTCTTCGCCTGTGGCCTAGGCTTTGGAAACCGTTTTGTGCAAAATCGGTGTCGCCATCAGCCTCTTCGCACGCTTCTCTACTGAATTCAAAGTAGGCAGTCTAGTCAGGTGACATTTTGCAGCACCAGCCCAAATATGGCTGCAGCACTCCTGACTAGCAGTACAGTGCTTCTGATTGCAACACTACTCCATCACTTTTTAGTAAAACCCACCAGCAGGATGAATATGAAATACACTATCGGGAGCGATGGATTTAATTTTGACAGTTCAACAACATTCATTGCGTTGTTTACGTTTTTGGGCAGGCACATTTTTCGAATACATGGAGTAATGAATTCCATGAATATGAATATTTGCACTGGTCTGGTCGTGCCTCGGAAAGCACGCTAAACTGTTGATCCCGGATGCCATAAGAACATCTGATGGCAGTCGTTATGGGTGTTTGGAGCCCTCAAAAGTCCAACAATTGGTCTAACTGCAATGTTTCGATGTCGCCTTCGGGTTGTGGAAGTCAGACGGCAGTCGCTTCATAGAAAATATCTAAATTTAGCCAAAATTAGCAGTTAGACTGGTAAAGCGGACGCCAGACTCCAAAAAGCTGAATAAAGGTTCGGGTGCGACTGGGATTAACGCTGAAATGAAGAAGATACACTTGCATACATACTTGTAAATCTGAATTAACAAAATGAATCCCTTTTTTTTTCCGTGGTGGAAATACTCATAGGATGCCCGCTGCCCTGGGGTGGGCGACGGGGTATGTCAGACTTTTACTGACTAAAACCACCCCGGTGTGTCTTCTATCACGAGCGCGTGTGGGGCCGCGGGAGTCTAAATTCTTCCACGACCCCACCCTCGTGCTGGCCCGGTCTGTCCGGGCCTCGTCGCCTACTCGTCCTCCTGGGGGGCGGAAGAGGGCGTTATCCGAACAAAATGAATCCTAACTTAACTAGAACGATTTACGCTGAGATGATGATGAGTGTATTATGCAATTACTGTACAGGTACTTAATCAATCCATTTCATCAGGCCGCTATTTACATGGATCACGGACAGTGTGTCAAAGTGGCATTTTTGAGCAATGGAAGCGGATCGTAGGCCGCGCGGTTCTGTCTGCATATACATTATTGAGTACCACTGAGTGACGAGACACGCGTCCCGAGGTTCCGTTGTGATTAGCAAGTTGGCTTGGGCAAGTAACTTACCTCTGCTTTTTTATACTAGTAAGGTTATTTAGGCTTAAAATATTAAGCCTAAATTGTAGTTATGAGTAATACCTACTTCCTTTTTTTTTTGTTTTGGGCTGGGAAATCCTCAAATCATCTCTCCCGCTTTGGGCGAAGCGGAAGGGCGTGTCAGATATTTACTGACTAAAACTCACCAGTGTTTCTTCACTTGCCTGTGCGCCAGGGCCACGGTTTCTTTTTTTACCAACCCACAACCCTGACCCAAGAGGCATCGGTCTTCGTTGACCCAGTCATGATGTACTGACATCTTTGAGGCGCGCATTAAACACAATGCGCCGTCGCGTCGACTCGGGCCTGGTCCTTACCGGGCGGCGAGGTGCCCCCTGCTCGCCACCCGGTAAGGCACCTACGTCCTTCCTTCGTCTTTTCGCGCGTCCGTCTTCCGTGTTTTTCCTTTATTAACGAACAGTTCAAGAATTTCTCTTTTGCGAGGTAAAAATATCCAGCAAAGGAAGATGGTGGTGGTGGTTTTAACCATCTTGTGTCCCTAGGGTAGAACAAGCGTACTTATATTGAAGTAAGTGTCGCCATGTATTATAATTATTTTTATATGCTGTGTAAAAATGGGTTAGTAAACACTACAGCGTTAGGTAGATGAGGCTAGTGAACTAGTAGAGTGGTGTAAAGGCAGCACAGTAGCAAGCACTCGGCACCCCATAACGCCAGACACTCCGCCGTAGTTGCGAGCGACGTATAAATAAGTTTGTACACACTCGCTATCAACCGTTCTGAATGCTTGCGTTGAAATACTCGTAGCTTAAAAACGTAGGTTTCCTATGAACACGTAAACGAACCGTAGGTAGGTACTCAGATTTTGTGATAAACTTGATTTTTTTAAAAAAGTAGGTGAATAAAGTTTAATAATTAGTCCTAGTGGCCTAGTGGTTAAAACACCAGTCTCTCAAGTATGAGTATATGGGTTCGATTCCAGATCAGGCAAGTACGAATGTAACTTTTCTTAGTTATATGTGCTTTCTAAGTATATCTTGGACACTAATGCCTGATTAAAAGATGAAGGATAACATCTTCAGGAAACCTGGACTAAAGTCAGAAATCGCCAACCCGCATGGAGCAAGCGTGGTGATTACACTCAATCCTTCTCTGTATGAGAGGTGACGTGTGCCCAGCAGTGGGACGATAAAAGTTTCATGATAAAATAAAGTGTTAATTAAAATTACGAATAATTTTCATTTCATCGAACCTCTAAGACATTTATAACTTTATGACAAGATGTCTGCTGTGCTAGAAATGTGTATATTTTATAAACATTTAACTGAAATTAAACAATATAAATATCGTAAGTGACTATTTACAGTACATAATTAAAAAAAAAAAAATTGAACTACGTTTTTTTTTTTATTTTATCTGATATCTGGTATATTATGTGTCGTTAAGTCTGAGCTAAATAAATGAAATTCTTTCTTCAAATTACCACGAAATAATCCCTTTGTGTTCGGTGACATAAGAAGGTAAAAATACCTACTCGTCCGCATCGCTGTCATCTGGAATCTTGCCCAAAAGACTGGCAGCAATGCCACGTTGAATTGCGATGCTGATTCCTTGGTCAAATTACCAGCCAGCTCTCTGCAGTAACCAAAATATCACCGTAAAAACTATTTTCTCGGTGGTAGGTCATAACATCGGCTGCCGGCAGAAGTTACCACCCACCAGACAGTCTTGTCGCCAAGCGATTCGTCGTGTTCCGGTATGATATCTGGTGAAGGCGTACGGAGGACGGGTCTGAGCAGTTAAGTTGCGATGTGTGCCGGATTCGATGCGCCAAATGTTGTCGTGTCGGGAGTTTGGTTGTGGAGGCTTTCCAGATTCCCTCTGGCGCAGTATCGTTGATCGTGTTGTTAGGTTTAACATTGCATCACCTCGATCAACTGCTGATTCCTTCCTATTCACTTAGTTTTATTTAAGTGAATAGGTTTAATAAACTAGCGCGTTTTCCCATCAACGATTGCATCACTGCTTACCATCAGGCGGCATTGCGGTCAAGTACTAGTTTATAATTAAAAAAAAATAAGGGATTGACACAACTGACAGCTTACTCTTAGCTATTGAGCTTCACCCAACTTTTCTAGATGAAATTTTTACTCACCCCTGCCCTCAAAACGGTTAAGGTAAACGGCATGACTTAGAGCCAAAAATTGGGTATTCTCCTTGGTAGAAAAACTATAATTCTGTTTAGTCCTTTATTTAAATTATCAAAAAATATTGGACACGAAAAATATTAGGACGAAGATACAACTCATCAAAGACCGGGAGTGGAGGTTTGTGACATCAATTTTTGATATAAATTGTAGTGAAATGTGATGTCACGCGAATTTTTAATGCACTGTATCTTCGTCATTATTTGTTAATGTGAAAAAAAGAAAAAATACGTGTCCAATATTTTTGAAAGTCTAACTGACGGACTTATTAGATTATTTTAGTCAAATTCCCAATTCTACCCGCATTGGGCCCGTATGTTAGAGTTGGCCTATGCTTTCTTACAGCAGCGGCAGCTGCAGCTGTATCCCAGTAGTAGGGCTGAGTAGCTAATGACAAAGTAAACACATTTTTCTCTCTGTATCATCATCACCATCGACCTTTTTATCGTCTAACTGCTGGACATAGGTCTCCGCTCATACAGAGAAGGATTGAGCGTAATCACCACGCTTAATGCAGGTTGGCGATCTCTGACTTAAAGTCCAGGTTTCCTCTCTGCATATTAGAGTAAAATTAGTTTCTTTTTTTAATGTTATAAATTAGTGCTTGACCATTGTAGTAAAACCCGCGGTGGTCTCGCTTGCTGGTAAGCACTGATGAAATCGTTGATGGAAAATAGCACTAGTTAATGAGAGTCTTCACTTTAGCCTTAGAGACACTCAAATTATTGTAGTCAGACGGAGAGAGTGCCATGGATAAAGTGTTCTAGTTCTTTGAGGTGTGCGGTATAAAAGACGTGACGAAACGCTTCGTCCCGTTCGTCATGGGGTCAATAACGTAAGGGTGGATACTCACCAGTTAAGCTTCTAAAAGCCTATAAACTATTTGTATAAAGACATTTATTCTGTTTAAGAAATTTTCACGAAGATATCAACCTACCGGATGACGTATCTACTAATATTCCAATATTCACCTAAGCAAATAAGGAGCATGGTTCCAATAAACGTAGTTTCATGATATGAAGTTTGGCAGACATCAACTCTGCCAATACCGCTTGTACATACGGCGACACGATGTCCATACTCTGAAACTTTAGCCGAATGTAACTGAAACTGATTGTGATCCTGTGTTTTATGATACAAAATTTTCTTACTCAAATAATATTTCTGATTAAATTTTGAACTCCTCCAGACCAGAACCATATATTATTTTTTAAATAAATTCTACCAATCATACTACGAAAGGTTGTATAGATATTTGTTAATATTTCACATCAAAACTACTATACGAATTTGGATGAAATTTGGCATACAAATAAATTATAATCAGGATTAACTCATGGGACTTTTATCCAGTGATTCACACGGGATCATAACTCATATAGTTGAAACGCCAAGATTTCCTACTAGTAGGAATAAATGGTTTGACAATTAATTACCTTATTAAAATTCCCTTAGTTAAAAAGCTTTGGATGCGACTGGGATTAAGGCTGAGCTTTTACATTACAAATGGCATTTGTATAACTAGTCGAAACCAATTTGGCAACTCTTCTTATAGCGTATTTAATAGTTGAGGGAAGACCGGACCTATTAAAAGAATGTGTTAGTATAATATCCTCTTCCTATTTCAGTAGGGATACCATGAAGAAGCCTTAAGGTATTTTTTTTTTATAAATTATAAACTAGTGCTTGATCACAAACCCGCCTAATGGTAAGCAGTGATGCAGTCGTTGATTGTAAAACGCGCTAGTTTATTAAGAGCCTATCCACTCTAGCCTTGAAGAGACTTAAATTGTAGTTCGACCGAAACACCGCCGCTGGAAAATTGTTCCAGTGTCAACAACGTAAGGGTGGAAACTCTCCGTGCGACGAATCGTCCGATGATGGAACTCATATTTAATTTCTAAAATATTTCTTATGTCTTGTCTTGAATGCTTGAATTTTTACATCCTGTCAAAGGTCAATGTCTTCTAAATGAAACTATGTAGATGTTACTTTGTTGTTTTATTGTATTAGACGTAGAATAAATCTGACAATTTACAATAAAATTGACGATAAAAGTATTTACTAAAATATATAACTTTGTAGTTTTTAAAAAATATATCGAAAAATGGCTTACAAACAAGACAAAGTCAATAAAACTATGTCTATGCCTGCAATCTAATCATGATTTCTTTTGTATATTAATGTTAATAACAATTGTTTAAATGATTGGATTGTTAACCACACTATTAATCCATTAGAGGTCAAACGCTTAATGAAAGCTCTTTAGATTACTAGTCAATAGTTTTCGAATCGCAGTTCAGTTCACAATTTTTGGCAAATCAATTCGTTTCCCGTAAGTACTATGTATTGCTTACTAAATATTTCTTAGTTTAGTGAAGAGTATAATATAAGATATCACAAGCTTTTCAGTTCCAGTTATAGCTTACCTGGCAGTGAGAAGTGGGCTGGATATGCTGTAATTGTGTTCAAAAGCTTGGTTAGGGCTTTTTTTTTTCATCAATTGAAACTCTGTTTTGCATATCAACTATTTTAGGTCTTTAAAATAATTTTAAGAACATTCAAAGCATGCTCATATCTTGTCTCGGTTTAATTTCACAAATTTATTTTCATCCAATGGCAATGACTCTAATGCAATAAAAGGAAACTAAATAGTTGATATAAACTTACCGAAAGTATTGTTGCGTAGTAGGAATTTGGAAATTAATGTCCTATTAATTATGGGTCAGAGCTATAATGCTTTGATAGATTATAATTAAAAATGAATGATAATTTTATTTTTATTGGGCAATTGAAATATACACTCTGTGATCATTTCAAGTTCACGAACGAAGTCCCGTTAGCACTTTTTAGATACGCTACCCTAAAAATTCTGTTTTCATTTTTGTTAGTTTACAAAATTAAAATAATATTTGTGAAGAAGCAACTAAGTTTAAATTAAGTAAGCAATAACTTGCAAGCATGACATGTGCGGAGCTAAGATTAAGTTTGACTTGAACCTGCATTTACATACTTTATTTTCGTTCTGCTTGCATCTGGTGTAGTTACATAAACTAACTTCAACTAATTTCATGCAGCGAGCAAACCTGATGAAGAATTCAATCTTCAAAACAAATAAACACGTAAATGTTTAAATCAGAATTTCATTAACAAATGTGCGTACATATATACCTAAAGAAATAAACAATGGTACCTAATCCTGGAGGCTTAAATCATGAGGCATTGACTGTCCCTGCGGTCACCGGTGTCCGCTAACAATAGATTTTCTATTATGCCTAGTCAACAAGTTGTTATCCACGACCCTTGCTTGTAACGGATATAGTTTACTCATTTATATCAGGATTTTAGAAAATGATTTTTTCTTCGGTGATAGGCCATAACATCGACAGCCAGAGGAAGTTATCACCCACCAGATAAAGTCTTGCCGCCAAGCGATTCGTCGTGTTCCGGCATGATGTCTGGTGAAGCCGTACGGAGGACGGATCTGAGCAGTTGGGTTGCGATGGAGGACGGTTGTGTGAGTAGTTGAGTTGCGATGTGTGCAGGGTACGATGCGCCAAATGTTGTTGTATCGGAAGTTTGGTCTTGAAGGGTCCCCAGATCATTCTCCCTCTGGCGCAGTATCGTTGGTTGTGTTGTTGAGTTTAACATTGCATCACCTCGCTTGACTGCCATCTTCCTTCATATTCGTTAAGTTTTTAAGTGAATAAACACCTTCTTCTTAATCCTACTTAAAGGTGGGCTGCCACCGAGCCTATATATAGGTCGAACATCTCCCGCCACTTAGGCTCGCTCAACGATTTGTGTTAAAAATCGAAAAGATGACATCTTTCGACCTTGTTTTTTTTTTTTCTTGACGCTGTGGAAATGCCTTTACGCACCATACCCCGAAGGGCGTGTGTGGGACTCGAAGTCGAAGCCGGGAATACCCACTAAAACCAAACAGCGGCACACCGACATCGCCTTAGTGGCGGGGTCATGGGAAATAGCAGAGCCTGCACTACCAATCCCCCGCCGGCGACGCAGCAACCAAGGGTTTTTTAGCGAGGTGTCCTTCCTCTTAGCCCCACTCGTTTGCCCGGAAGCAAACGGGGCCCCCAGCTCCTCTCAGTGAGGAGACCGGGTTGCCCGACGGTGACCAGAAGTTCGGGTCACGTCAGCCACCTGTAGTGGTGGCCGACCCGCCGCACGTGTGACCGCCGAAGCGGTCCCCACTTCTGGTTTTGGTCCGCATCGGTAAACCGGTAACCCCTATATCAGGGGGCCGTTCCCCTATCCGCCACCTGGGGACGCGTCCGATGGCAGGCCAGAAACTGCACACGGAGCCATCGACCAACTTTCGACCTCGCCCAACATCCCATCGGCGAAATTTTGGGGGACAGGTGACGATATGAGGACGTGGGAGTCCTGTCAGAACAATCCATGAAGATTACGTTTAAATAAGAATACTAAGACGATAGCATCCAACACGAAGTAAGATAGTACCTACAAAAAATTTTTTTTTTTCTTTTATTAATAATTTCCGTATATACATTAAAACTATTATTTTGACATTAGAAACAGGCTTCAATGTTATTTATTTATAGTATGTACGTTTAAGTATAAGTAGTTAGGTAGATTTGGAGCACGCCTTAGTCATAGTCACCCTACCGAGTATTTCCAGTCATATTTGTTAGTGAGCCAAGTCTGAGGCAACTGGCAAGAGGCCTATCAGATGGAGTTGCGGCTAGCGGACCCATTGTGAACTGTGATAACCCACTTTTAGCCGGAAAATGTTTTGTGTGTATGACACTTGGGAGATAACGTGTTATGTGTGGCTTGCCTTTGGGCAGGGATTAGGGCGATCCGATTGGGATTGAGTTAGGCCAAATTTTTGGTTTCAATCTCGATTACATTCTGGATTTCTCTCAATAAACGTTAATTTAATATTTGTAGAATACACATATATTTTTATATAAAATATAAACTAGCGCTTGACCGCAATCCCGCCTGATGGTATGCAGTGATGCGATCGTTGATGGTAAGCGCGCTAGTTTATTAAAAGCCTATTCAATCTAGCCTTGAAAACACTTCAATTGTAGTGTGACGGAAATACCACCGCTGTCAACTTGTTCCGGTCCCTCGATGTACGCGGTATAAAAGAGGAAGCGAAACGCTGCGTCCGGATCGTAGTGGTGTTAACAACGTATAGGTGGAAAGTCGCCGTACGACGGGTCATCCGATGGTGGAACGGAGATAGGGGAATTAAATCGAGCAATTCCCTTGCACACTCACCAGAATGCATTCTATAGTAGACCGAAAGGCTGGCTACTCTACGCCTTTGGTTAGGTTTAGGTCTTGGAGAGCATTTCAAGTTAAATCTGGGTCGCCAATCAGCCTCTTCGCATGCCTCTCCACTGAATCCAAAGTAGCCAGGTGACATTTCGCAGCACCAGCCCAAATGTAGCTGCAGTACTCCACACATGAGCGCATTGCTATAAGAGTAGGGGAAGACCAAAGAAACTGAATGAATGAAATGTGTGAATGATGATATGGTTAAGAAGGGGTTGACTTCGGAAATGGCGTCTAATAGGCAGGCATGGAAGAAAAAGACTTTGAACCTACCCAAAATAAATTGGTTTAAGAGCAGGCGAATGATCAATGATGACGCAGGATAAACATACAAGTCAAAGTGGAAAATATAACGTCTGTTTCACCATCTTCACAACCACACAAAGGAAAACCTTTGTGTGGTTACTCCGACTGTTTAGATAGAGTTAGGCCAACACTTCGTCACTTTCACAGTGTAGTCTGTGGCAGAGTAGAAATCACTTTGACTGCCTATTTTGGGATTCAGAGAGCAGGATAGGAGGTGGAGCATAGTTGACCATATAATTAGGTAACTGAAGCAATAACTACATTGTAACTATTAAAAACATGACGTATTCTTGAGACACCGAATTGGTAAACTTACGTACGTTAGGACGCCTTTTTTTTTGTTTTGGATGAAAAATCATCAAATGACCTCTCTCGCTCTGGGCGGAGCGGAAGGGCGTGTCAGACTTTTACTGACTAAAAACCCACCCGTGTTCCTTCACTTGTCTGTGCGCCAGGACCACAGTTTCTATTTTAACCAACCTGCAGCCCTGACCCAGGAGGCATCGGTCTCCGTGGACTCTGTCACGATGTGTTGATATCTCTTTGAGGAGCATGTGAAACACAACGCGCGGACGACTCGCGTCTGGTCCTTATCGGGCGGCGAGCTGTCCACTGCTTACCGCCCGTAAGCCTGCGCCTACGGTGGCCGGGAGTTAGATGTTGTCTAGGAGACCAGGGACCAGGGAGGACGCCTTAAGCTAGGTGGAGTGACGATATTTGGAGGATGGCGTAGCAGCTAGGCGAGAGTTGCCGAAAACTGAGTTGAATGGCGTACTATAAAAGAGGCACAGGGTTATAACGACCCTTAGTAATGATGAAAACGACTTGAGGAGGTGGAGCCCTTGACCAGCGGTGGACTGATTTAAGCTAATGTTGATGAGGATAAACAAATCTATACTAATATATAAAGCTGAAGAGTTTGTTTGTTTGTTTGAACGCGATAATCTTAGGAACTACTGGTCCAATTTGAAAAATTCTTTTTGCGTTGGACAGCCTATAGTTAGATAGATAGACATCACGTTGTGACCAATAGGATTGAAGCATATAAAAAAATCCTTATCCAAATAAATTAATAGTATTTAATTTTGAACAAAATCGTCCTTGACATCACTTAATTTCGATTGACATCTTATAAGATACTAAAATTAAAAAAAAAACTGTTGGGGTTAAAATAAAATGTTCAAATAACTAACTCTACACATACCTACGTATTTGAATTCTACATTATAAGTATTTGAATTTTTGGCAAATAGGGTACAACTTAATTGATCGTATGGACTATGGATTATCAAGCTTACACATAAATCAAAACTTGATTAATTCCTTAACCATTACCAACTAAGAGCATAAACCGTCAAACTAACATTTGCAGACTTACACCGTTTCCTTTGCAGTTCCACCATTAGATAGTACTGGCCACTTATTGATTGTAAGGTCCAAAGCCGGGGGCAAGCCGATAAAAAGTTACGCCACCACTGTAATTTGAAAGAGTATTTCAGAGATAAGCTACCATTCGGTTTGCTTGTCTCCGTGCGACTGATAAAAGTTGTCCTATTATTTCTGCCGGGCGCCGTATCTGCGTGGCTCCAGGCGTTCACAAAGAAAATGCTGCCCGGTAGCAAGCCGATTATCGATACAGTCTTTGTATGAATTATGTATTTAGTTGGAAAAATTTGTTTTATATGATATCTGGTTACGATTTATCTAGTAAGTTTGTTTGTGAGTTATACAGGGATAGTTTTGTGGCCGTATTATTAGTTATTCAAACGTGACCTCTTTGGTTAATGTCCTGGATACTGACTTTAGTTTTTTGGTTTGACGCATATATTGGAACCAGGCTGCTTATTTCCTAAGGTAAGTACGGAATATTCACGGTATGTAGATGATATCTTCCTGGAAATTTTATATTAGACTAAATTTTATTTTTAAAAAATGGTGTAATAGGCTTTATGGAGCTTGACTGGCGAGTATCTAGGCGAGTAGACCTTTACGTTGTTGACACCGCTACGAGTCGGAGGAAGCGTTTCGCCTCGTCTTTTATACCGCGTACATCGAAGGACTGGGACAATTTGTCTGCAGCGGTTTTCCCGTCTGATTACAATTTAAGTGTCTTCAAGGCTAAAGTGAATGGACTTGTAGCGGCACCTACAAACGTCACATGGAACAACGCGTCATACTGATACGTCACACGAATAGGGTAGTTGACTAAAAAAAACTAATTAGTCCGTCAGTCAGATTTCCAAAAAATACTAAGTAGACGCGTATTTTTTCTATTATCATATAAACAAAAAATGAAGACGACACAGTGCGTTGAAAACTCGTGTGACATCACTGCACGCTACACTTTTTAGCGAGCAGTGACGTCACCAGCCACCACTCCTGATCTTTGATGCCTTTTATATTTGTAATTTTTTATTGATTTGATAAAACAAAATATACGTATCCAATATTTTTCCATAATTTGAATGACGGACTAAATAGAATCCATTTTTTTACCCAAGAAACATCGCTATTCTACATCTCGCAATCAGAGTTTACCGTGCAATTAGCATACATACAACTTCCCAATTTCAAGCATTGGGCAAGTGCCCGCCAGACATAACACCCGTCTGGTCGGAGGGTCCTCCCTTTTCTATGGAGGGTGAGTGAACTTTACTCGCTACGCTACAGGCCCTTAATTAACTTGTGCGCTTTACCATCAACAATTGCATCACTGCTTACCATCAGGCGGAATCACGGTCAAGCACTACTTTATAACGTTAAAATAAATATATTTCCAGATTTATAGAAATGTCAGAGATAAGTGCAAAAGTGGTTAGCACTTTTTTGTTTATGCCCTTTAACTCACCTGTATTGAGTAGATAGATAGTGTTTTTATAGATATTGCTGGACAGTATTGACAGCTTCAGAAACATTTTTGATACAAACAGATTTTTATTCTGTGGTTTAGATGCATAATACAACCACAATAGCCGTCTGGCAAAACGGCATTTTTCGAACGTTGATATGGTAATAGCCATTTTAACAGACGGCTATTGTTATGACATTTCAACAATATTCATTGCGTTATTTATGTACATTGTCGAGCAGATATATTTTACAAAGATATCAATGGATAAGCAAATTGTGTTAAAGTATTTATGATGTTGGTTCATAATAAATAATAATCTCCAGCAGCCTAATTGCATATCACACTGTTATTATCAATTGGAATCATTTTGGTAATCCATTGCTCCATATGTTCCCATAATATGTCTGTTCAACACGCTAAATTACGCAATGAATGCTATTGAACTATCAAAATGAAATCCATTTCTACTGAAAGTGTGTTACACAATGCTGCAAGATTCAGATAAGTATTTGTTAATCCTATTCTTTGTTAATTTTAAAGTAATTTATGCAATCCAAAATAATCTATACTAATATATCTATATTAATATACTCCTTTATACCGCCTACATCGAGGGACTGGAACAATTTGTCAGCGGCGGTGTTTCCGCCGAACTACAATTTGAGTGTCTTAAGGCTAGAGTGAATAGGCTCTTAATAAATTAGCGCGCTTTACCATCAACGATTGCGTCACTGCTTACCATCAGGCGGGATTGCGGTCAAGCGCTAGTTTACAATTTATAAAAAAAAAAGTTGACGAGTTTGTTTGTTTGTTTGAACGCGCTAATCTCAGGATCTACTGGTCCGATTTGAAAAATTATTTTTACGTTGGATAGCCTATTAATCCAGTTCACGTTGCGACGCTGCTAGGAGCAGGGCATAACTAAGTCCACGGGAACGAAGTCGCTGATGGCCGCTAGTCCTTTTTAAGTGGACTAAAATGAAAACAGCCGTATAAGTCGATTCTTCAGGTTAAGCTACACTTACTGCGATTGGTGATTAAATGGGTGATCATCTTTACATACCGTAATCTGTCCGTGCCTGCGAAACCACGTTTAGTCAGTGGTGCTGATTGTCATTTGTATAACTTTGACAATCGTTACGGATCGTCAAAAGTAAGTCTGCACACCGATCTTACCGAGGTGTAGCGTATTACTGCCAGGGCCACGAGTAGTTTATTTATTATATTATTTATGAGCACACAATAAAATACATAAGGATATGTCAAAATTAAGATCTAAGTACAAAGGTGCTTATTTCTTAAGAAATTTCTTTCAGCAGACCTGCGAAATGAGAAGTAGACAATAGTGTGTAAGAACAAGGAGAAAAAAATATGAATGTGATCAGTATAAAAGTAATAATATTAAATAAATCTAAACATATAATCCAAAAATAATTACAAAGTAATACATAAGTAATACTAAAATATGTCAATATGTATACAGAGTGGTGCTGACAATACGACAATAAATGAAAACACGAACAATGCTGGTTCATAGGAATAATACTAAACCATAGAAAAAAACCCAGCATCAAAAATAGAAAATTTCAAACAAACTAAATCATATAAAATTGCAAGCGGATTAGAACATCCTTTAAAAATATTGGTTCACTGACCTCCGATCGGCGACAGCGCGATCCTGTATCGACTTGCTTTTTTCGCGCCATTATTATTAAAGTTTGGTAGGTACCGCATGACGCGGCGGTCATTAACCTGTAAGCGCTTCCTTATCAACACGTACATCATGTAGAAAATGTGAAAAATGAAAAATAATTTCCTGTGACTAAACTAATGGACATATTTATGTGATTATTTATGGGTAGACTGAGAATGTGTTGAGGTACACGATGTTTAATTTATTGTCGTATTGTCAGCACCACTCTGTGTAACGAACAAATGCTTACAATATACAAGAGATTTCAGTACATGTGACGGGGTCCACGAAGACCAATGCCTCCTGGGTCAGGGTTGCGGTTGATTAAAAAAGAAATCATGGTCCTGGCGCACAGGCAAGTAAAGGAACATGGGTGGGTTTTAGTCAGTAATAATCTGACACGTCCTTCCGCTCCGCACAGAGCGGGAAAGGTCATTTTATGATTTTCTATCAAAAAAAAAAAGACACTGCTCTTTTAATCGACGTTTAAATATAGATATAATGTTTAAATCAGAATGTTAGCCGGGAGTGAGTTCCACAATCTTACAGCATGGACAGAGAAGGTAGGTAGTTTTCACTTTTCTGGTAGTTCGTCAAGCAGTGAGAAAAGGCTAGGTTGGTGGTGATGAGTTATAAGTTCACCAAAAATGTGAAATCCTTCAGACTATAGAGGTTCAGTGCTGGACAAAGTCCTCCCCCAAGGCTTTCCATTACCTTGGGATTTTAGCGTGGGGGTTGCCATAATCTCCACGCTTGGCAGGTGGGTTGGGGATCGCAGTCATTTGATATTCCACAGGAGAAGCGCTGCTGCCCGCTTCCTTGGTGAGAGTTCCCTTAGTCGCCTGTTATGACAAACACGGGAGTACTTTGAGTACCATTTAAACTCTTCAACTGGTCACTAGGACCTTCACAATAGGCAATCGCCTTAACCGGACGGCGCCATGCCGTTTAACACGCCGCAAATGGGCTAACTTGCACCATATTACATGGGCTACTACTCGATTGACCGTCGAGACTCGTGAGATACAGACTGGGCTACACTATCCACAATAGCTTTTCCATCATAGCAATATGCTTCAATACCAGGGTTAGGTTTTAAACAGCGCTATCCCTGAACACTGCCTTACTGTGTAGAAACGGACCTTCCACACACGGGAGTACTATTCTAAGTCCGCTACCTCACAGTTACCCGGTATCACAAGGTTAGTGATGTGAAATCATGATTTGACTAATTTACTTATAGGCAAAATGAAATTAATAAACAAGGTTTCAATTAGCGATATTATAGAAAACCTCGGTGAAATCGTGTTAACTAATAAATGAAAATAATGGTATTTAAATATTTTCAGTAACTAAAAAGGTTAAATATCCGTTCGCGTGTTTACTGCTGGTACTAGGTAATTGAATGATGTGGGAAATAACTGGTCATTAAATTATACATGAACATATCAATAACCGTTTGGGCTCACATCTATTTAAATGTTCATTTTATTTTAAAAAACCTGAAATGGTAGTGAGGCTCTTTCAAATTTGCTAGGAATGCGTAGGTATGGCTCCTGGTGTATAGGCAAGTGAAGGAAAACGAGTAGGTAGGTTTTGGTCAGGAACAGACTGACAAGCACGTCCGCTTCGCCCGGAGCGCAGGGAAGGAGAGGTCACTTGAAGAATTCCCATTCAAATCAAATCAAAGCATTTATTTCAAATAAACCAGTTACAGGCACTTTTGAATTGTCAGAAGGTCGGTCAGTCAGTAAGGTGAGTAGGCTAGTCGCCCCCATTCCAAAGAGTAGGTACCTATGGAGAAGAACGGGCAAGAAACTCCATGGACACTCTTTTAAATTATCAAGCTATTGATACAAATATTTGATTACATCATTCATTTTGAAATCAATCGTGTGAGAACGATGCAGAAATATATTGCTAAGAGCGTTCATTGTGGAAAACAAACAAAATTCGAAAAATGGCTCTTTAAAATAAAATTTATTATAATCTTAATCAGTAAATGGGTTTTCAAACCTTTTACTAGCTGTTTGTTTGATTAATAAAATTAACTACAAAAGAAATTATTTGATATGAGGTTAGGTATCATACTCGTATATACAATATGTAAAGAAAACCCTGTCCGATCCGTGAAGGTATTGTTAGGTATCGATAACTGATTCTACTAATGTCTACAAAGCCGAGCTAAACTGAAAAAAAGATCCCCCTAAAAAAAATAAATATTATTTCGCAAAAAGAGATAACTAAATACATTTGCGGTAAACAACCCTTCCGCGGGCGGCGGGGGACAGGGTACGCGGCACGTAGTCGCATCGCTATTCGATCATAATAAAACCGGTGTTTTCACTTTTTAAAAAATTATCAAATTTTGGGGAAGTTGGAATTAATTCCAGGGAAAAAAAGATTATGTCAAAATTCATTAGTATTGTTTCTATGATGATTACGTAAAATTTTATATTTTATTTGGTCATGTGTTTACCTAACCTTTATTATCCTTATGGATCGGACAGAGTTTTCTTTACATATTGTATATTAGGCTGCTACAAAATAGGTACCCTGGAAGCTCGAAGGGAAGTCTTGGATTTGCCCACAATTGGTATCTAGATTCAACTTCAGAGTACCACGTAGACCACTTCGTAAACCCATAACACCCTTAACTCCACCTCTTCGCCATACAGTGTCTGGTGATAATTCATCTGTAGGTACCTCGCAGATGCAAACTGTTAAACGAACGCAGCGACCTGGTTAACGGCCACGCTGACTCAATATCGACATTTGTCAGACGTCATTAGTGTGTTAGTTCTGTTGAGAATACAGTCCGGTTAGAATATAAGCAATTACATTAATAAAATTACAAAGAGCACTTAGCATGTGGTGTTTGCCTGTAATTGGTTGTGCAGTTAGATTTAAGTCAATAATTGTAAAGAGTGAAATATCTGTAGCAATTGTTGGCGAACCTTAATTAAATAAATAAATAAAATATATATTTAATATAAAAAAAGACAACAAATTATTTCTTTGAACATGAAATGCATCTTTATTGTTAATTGTATATCCATTTATATAAAAAGACATTAAGGGATATAAAAGATATTTATTTCTAAAGAAATCTCTCGCAGCATACCGAATAGGATATGCAATTTATGTATAAGCAAGCAACTTCTATAGGAAATGTCAGATAAAAAGCACGGATACAACATGTGTAAGAGTTGAAAAGAAAATGCGATACATAAAATCAAAAGCAATTTATTTAACACAAACATACATAACACCAATCTATTTTTATTCCTCTGCTGGCTTAAGGCCTCAACTAATACGAAGAAGGCGTGAGCATTAATCACCATCCCTCTTATTCATAAACGCCGATTGAAGTAAACTAGTGATTAGGGACTTATCCTTTATGAATAAACACCACAGTGTGTAAGGGGTTTTCACTTTAAGCAGCGTTTATGAATAAGGGGGACAATATGTTTGCCCAACATGGGACAGCCTCCTTGGCGTAGCGGTAGCGAACGAGGCCGCTGCGCAAGGAGGCGCGGGTTCGATCCCCGTGCAGTGCAAATATTTGTATGCATGAATATGAATGCACTGGTGTGGTAGAGCCTCGGAAAGCACGTTAAGCTGTTAACAACATCTAATGGCAGTCGTTACGGGTTGTTGGAGCCCTCAAAAGTCCAACAATTGGTCTAACTGCAATGCTTCGATATCGCCTTCGGTTTGTGGAGGTCAAACGGCAGTGGCTTGTGTAGCCAAAAGCAGCAGTTACACTGGTAAAGTGGACCCCAGACTCCAAAAGCCGAAAAGCTTTTGATACGACTGGGATTAACGCTGAAATGAAGAAGATACACTTACATACATACTTGTAAATCTAAATTAACAAATTGAATCCTAACTTAACTAAAACGATTTACAAAGTAAATAAAATATAGCGTTGAAAAATTCATCCGCGGCACTGTCGACTGATAAATGTACCCATGAGACTGGCGGCATTGCCACATTATACGGCAATGCATAGCCAAGTTGAAGGTCAGTCTTTAGGAAAGTCACCACGTCGCTTTTATCTTATTTTATTTATTTAGGTTAACCTACAATTCTTTACACTGTACATTATTGTGATTTGATGTCTAGAGTAACACTTACAAAGTGCAATAATTAATTACAGGTTAACTCCACATGCACAAAAAACACGGTATACATTAGATACTTAATTAAAACTTAATTCATATTAAAATTGAAAAACATAATTAAATAACAATAGGCGGGAAGTTGAACAACAAGTAACATAAAAAAAGAAATAATAATCATTTGCACATAAATTCTTATTAAATATTAAATAATTAATAATTACATTAATTATTGAGATTAATTAACGAATTATGATTTAAGATGATTATAATAAATAAAAAACTTTTTTTACAAAAAAAAACAATCGACTTCCAAAAAAACACTACAAAGTGAAAAATAACTAATTTAGAAAGTCGGTGTCTTTGGTTTTTGTTTATTAGTTTTTGACACCGACTTCCGAAATTAGTTATTTTTCACTTTGTAGTGTTTTTTGGAAGTCGGTTGTTTTTTTTTTTATTTTTTGTAAAAAACAGTTTTTATTTTAAACTTTTTAGTAGTACTGTTCTGCTGCATCCGGTTAAACTGGATGCTGACGCTAAAATACTTAATGAAAAAATTTACAAACGCACTGGTTGCCGCTACGATTTTTGAAAGTTCCCCTTGATTTCTCTGGTCTTCCACCATCAAACCCTGATGTCCTTATCATGGGACCACCTTGGGAATGTCTTCTTTCCAACAGAAAAAGAAATATAAAAATCGGTTCATAAACGACGAAGTTATCCGCCAACAAACATAAAAAAAGCATATATACCGGTCGAATTAAGTAACCTCCTCCGTTTTGAAGTCGGTTAAAAATATTGAAAATAGAAGTAAAACTAAATTAAAAGAAATAAACTGAACATGAGCACTAAAAACAAAATATTATAAAATTAAATCGTCATTGGACGAAAGCAAAGCATCGTAAATAAATATCATTAAAATATAACAATTCGTTGTAATGTAATAAGCTTCTAAATATTTTTATAGATCCGCTGTTCTAGTATCTTGATGATGAACAAATTAGTACTACTTTTGGTCTGAACTTTTGTGAAGGCATTTCGCAGACCGGAGTCATGCCACAACCCTCAGGGAGACGCCATTGGCTCTTTTGTAACTGGGATGTAACGATAGCAACGAAAATAAGCAAAAATTTTTTATTTTTTATTGACAGTTCTGAATAATAATATTGTAATTATTATCTTTTTATGCAAAAATTACGTTAGAGGCGCTAGAAGAGATAAATTTTACACGGAGGTTTAGAGATCCAATGTCAATCAATTTCTACTACTTGTTTTTTTTTTTAACAGACTTTTAACTAGTTCTGGATTAATTACTTTTTTATAATTTGTTGCACCTTTTACTTTGTGTCAAGTTTTATTTAAGAGTGGTTCATTTGATCAGTTTTGTTTTTCTTTGTTTGATTTAACGTTGTTATCTCTGGAAATACAGCAGCCTTATTGCGAAGCAACTATTATAATAATTTTGAAGCATATTGCTAATTCATTGCTTCATATGTTCCAAATAGGAGTTTACTCAGCAGTGTAAACAACGCAATGAATGTTGTTGAATTGTCAAAATAAAATCCATTGCTACTGTCATTGTACAGCCCGAACTGCAGGGTAATTGCGTAACATGTATGTTGCGCAATTACCCTGCAGTTACTGTGCAGTCAACAATTATACTGCTGTTCGAATTAAAAAAAAGGTTATGGCATTTGTCGGACCGATTTCTAAGGAAGGCTATAAGTTCAGGCATAAAAACTTAGGAATCAAAGAAAAAATAATGCGGAAAAAATTCTAAGGGAAAACGAAGCAATGCGATGCGACAGAGTGAATCGAAAGTACCTACAAGAAATGTTACACAGAAGAAGTCACTAGCATGCTTTTTATATTTTTAATATTAAGACCAGAGTAAAATTACTTTAAAATAGGTTATTGATACTACTTTTGAGCAGTCTTCTTGTCTATTGAGTTAGCTTGCTCGAGGTTGATACAAAGTGCTGGCTTCTTGGACTTATGTAACGACAGCAGCATAGTTCACAACGCCGCGTTCGTTTGTAACTTTAAAAATATAAGACTTCGTTAGGTATTAAAATATCAAAAGTAGTAAAATCTTTAGTAAAAGGTAGTTTAATTTTCAGTTGGTATCGAAAGACGCCTGAAATTGTAAAATAATTATATTCTATCTTAAAAGGAATGTAATAATAAATGGTGGTAGACAATTATTAATAGTTAGCTCCGCTACTCGACAGTCTCAATATAAATCCTAACTTTCAAATGCCTTTAGGCTTGAACGCAAGAAACATTATTAACTACCACCCAGTATCAAATTAATAATTGTCTGTAAAGTTAACACTAGATGTAGACATAATAGTAATAATCTGTTTTAAGCAAGAAAACGGTTCGCGCAGTGACTAAGCGATTGGCTGTTGCGTTACATATCACGGATTTGATTTGACAAAACAAATATTTGTATTGCCCACAGGTAGTTGTTCCGAGTCTAGCTGTTTGTGGAAAAAAAGGACTCCTGTATTTTACACAATAACAACATTTAAACTGTGAGTTTTTTACTTTTTCCCTGCACTAGGAATTTAGAGTCATTCTACACTTAAAATAATACATACTAGGTAAAATAAAAAAAGGATTAGGGATGTTTGCTGGATAAAAAAAATATTCTATTTAGTCCGTCATTCAGATTATAGAATAATACTGGCTACTTATATTTTGTTTTATCAATTCAATAAAAAATGACAATTATAAAAGGCATCAACGATCAGGAGTGGTGGCTGGTGACGTCACTCCTCGCTAAAAAGTGTTTTCAACGCACTGTGTCATCTTCATTTTTTGTTTATATGAAAAAAGAAAAATACGTGTCTAGTATTTTTTGGAAATCTGACTGAATGGACTAATTAGTTTTTTTTAGTCAACTACCCTATTGGTCCAATATTCGAATTTATAGAAATACCAACAAAAACATTGCTTGTTTTCGAATCTTTGTATACTTCTGGACAATTATTGCATCACCTCGCTCAACTGCCATCTTCCTTCCTATTAGTAAATAATTTCTTAATAAACTAGCGCACTTTACCACTAACGATTGCATCATCGCTTACCATCAGGCGGTATTGCGGTCAAGCGCTAGTTTATAATTATAAAGAAAGAAAAATATAACAAATTAATAACCGTTACGGCGATCCGTTTTAATTAGCGCCTCCTTAATCTAAATTCACATTCTACACTAAACCTGTAAACTGCTAGTCGTACAATATTTCCTTTATAATCTATTCTGCCGTCCGTACGGCAGTACACAACAATGTGACAGCCGCGTGCCGGACGTCCGGTGCCGGCCGTCTCGACGCCGGTCTAAACTTATTAATTGCCCGGAGCCGCGCCGCGCCGCGCTCGCTTGCGCTCACTCCACTCTTGAAACTGTTATGCTGGCCGTACAGACTTCAGTTTGTAAGGATTAACAGACTAGTGTGTGAGATGCATTTTTGTTTTTTTTTTTCTTGCTTTAATTATTGGGCTATTAAGATAATGGCGCCGATTCTCTCGTTAACAAACTAAACTTATTTTAAGTTATATGCGTCTTTTCCTTTCTATTTCACTAGCTGAGCCGCGCACATAGGTTTTGATATGTTTTTTTTATATGCTCCGCTCCTATTGGTCGCAGCGTGATGTTATATAGTAGGCTATATAACATCAAGCCTTTCTGGATTAATGGGCTATCTAACGCAAATATATTTTTTCTAATCGGACCAGTAGTGCCTGAGATTAGCGCGTTCAAACAAACAAACTCATCAGCTTTATATATTAGTATAGATTAAAAAAAGGATAGAAGATGACATTTTAGTTTAAGCCTGTCAAATTAAGATAGGTACTCCATAGACAGTTTAGACGCGATTATAAATATGGCGACCAAAAATACCTTAATTACGCCAGGAGAGGACTAATTTGACAGGTCTAAACTAACATTTTATCTTCTGTCCTTTTCTTAATGCAATAGAAAGAAAAAGATGCACTGGACTAAAATTTAATTTAGTTTCTGAAAAAGGGAATCGGGTCCAATGTTATTTTCTAAGGAAATAATTAAAAGTCATCTTTATACGTATGGGGAAAAGTGGAAATAGCTCTGTGGTATAAATCAAGAGCATTGTGTTATCTATCGATCACGATAATATCACAGTTCATATTTAAAAGTTATTGCCAGTCATTTTATACATGCAGCCTTTGGGTCAAACACACGAAAAAGTCTTGGGACACCCTGCGAATCCTGTACAACAACTCGTTCAGGGTGCTGATGGGGCTGCCGCGCTACTGTAGCGCATCGGGAATGTTTGCTGACGCACGTGAGGACGGATTCTCACAGATCTGCGTCCCTGATGCGTCGGGTGCGCGACAGCTCCAACCTGCAGCTCCAACCTGCGGCTCATTGCTGAGAGGTTGGACTCAGACTGTATTTTTATGGAGCACTGGACAAGGGCGTATATTGTGTTCTCTTGACTGGTGGGCGCCGTCTAGCTTTTGTAATTAATTTACCTACCTAGTTTGAATTTAACATTATATTTTATTTTATTTTTGATTTCAGCATTTTATTTTATTTTTAAATTTGACATTTTATTTTTTTAATAATTCTGACATAACATAATTCTCAAATGTATTAATGAGTTTTTCAGTCTAATTTCATTTTATTTTGGAATGTTATATGTATATTTTTAATAGTTCATAAATAATTTAAATGTATTTTGTGTATGTATTTTTATGAAAAACTATAGACAATTGTCTGATGTAAATAAATTAATAATATTCATGCAATCCGCCTTCTTTCACAAGGATTTGTGATTTCCCTGAAGTGGATTTTTCACATTACATGCGGTATTTAAATACTCTATGCCATAATTTTTCCTGCGGGAGAGAGAGATGAAGCTATTCATAACTTTTAAACATAGAATGTTTTGTTCTTTAATTTGTTTATTTTTGAGTATACATGGGTGGGTTAACTATACGCAGCGGACATACAGCGATCTGCGCATCCAATATAACAACGAGTTCCGGGTGCTGATGGGACTGTCGCGCTACTGCAGCGCCTCCACGATGTTCGCGGCGGCTGAGACCGATGGCTTTGCGGCAATCATGCGCAAACGTTGCGCTTCAACTTGCGCCGCACGTGCGGTAGTTCTAACACCATCCTGGCCGCACTGGTGGACCGATGGGATTCTCCGATGTTGGCACGGTGGATACGGCTGCACGCTGTTAAATAGCGACTGATAGCGTCATTGGGGAGTCCTTCTAGTCTAAATAATAACACCTTAATTTTATTTTATTTATTTTACTACTTAATACTAATTTTTATGTTATAACAAATTATATGGATGAAGAATCTGAAATTAATTATTATTATTATAAAGAATTAAATAAATAAATCATACGACCATAATACGACCCCTGAATATAAGTAATACTTTCCTTATTGAATCAATGTATATCAAAATACAGCACATAAACTCATAATGTAAGTAAGTACGTCAAATCCTGACACCAATCAACGCACCATCCACCATTCATAATTCAAAAATAATAAGAACAACACGAACTGCAATCGTAATTAGTCGGGCTATTTCGGCGGCGTCGGCTCTGTGGCGCGGGAGCATACGTCAAAACATCGTTTTGTTTTAGAAGGAAGATATATTTTACGACAGTCGCCTGCGCAGTCACAGTTTTTAACTGCGCCCTCTTAATTAATGGTAATGTCGGGTCGCAATCGGCAGTTAAAGCCGAGATCGTTTGTTTTTTTTTTTTTTTTAATCACATGCAGGTGTCTGTTTTGTATTCTTGGAGAAAACTATTCTGAACTCACATTCAAAATTAATAAATAGGTAGGTCTTGTAGAGATTAACATGCCACCTCCGCGAGCCCGTTAAATGTAATTGGCAAGAAATACGAAAAAATCATTAATTTGGTTTAAGAATATAAAATATGTAGGCCTGCTTCCCTTTTTATCCATACAGAGGTTTAAAATATCGCTCTTAGCGATAAGACCGCCGATTGTAAAATTTCTATATTTATTTTTGTAATTTATATACATACATGAATATTGAATATTCTATTACAGAAAATAGAGTATTCTATTCTGTTCTACTATCAGTCTGTCTAGCTAAATGTTTAAACGTAAAAACGTAATTCTATTCTGGAAAAATATTTATCATGAATGTTATACTACAAAAGCTCGATTATTTTTCTCGTACAGAGAGCTTACAGGCTCATAGGATATTACCATTTTGTGTAAATTATGTTTCGATGTTTTAGTTTATTATATGTATTTACAAAAACTGCTCATACCAGATTTAAAGATTAACATTTGGATTTGTTGCGTGATATCTAAAAACATTCCCGGCACAACAGGGTTGCTGCTTGGTGATTGCTGTTAAATCAGTTTATCTGTTCTGGAACAACAATTACACACACACACACACACACATACAATCACAGACACGTCAAACGTATAACCCTTCATCATTTTTGTATACTTCGGCTTTGCTTACCTGGATGATGTTTTTAACACGAATCCTAATGAAAGGTCACAGCTCTTTTAAATATCCAACATATCATATTCGGCGTCCAATCTTTGTCCATTTCCCTCTTTTTCATGCTTTTAAATAAAACATTAATCCGATTCTCACATTTTTCATTTTCCCGTGATCTATAAAGCATACTTGGGCTGGCCATAAATAAATTGAAGTTACACAAATAACTAGTGATATTTCAGTCTGACCCAATCCGCCACATGCGTGTCGCCGAAGGCAGTTAAGGTGAACGCACCGATATTCGGTAGAGACTTTTAAAATAAGTTTTGAGTTTTTGTTGGCACTGAAGTATATTTGTTAATCACCTCCAATAGTTACGAAAATGTATAATTTGAAAAACACTCTCTTTTTGACTTTTAAGTTTAGTTATTTGACCATTTAACTGATCATGATGAATGAAAATCAACATGAAAAATATAACATAAAAATATGATACAGATGATGCTTATATTAAACAAAGAAAGATAAAAAAGATGCAAACAACGTGTTTAGGAGTTAAAGTGAAAATAAAATACATAATTATAATAATAATTTTTTTTAAAAAAACTTAATATTGTAACATTTTTTATTTTGTATCTAAAATTGATAATTTCGAAACACAAGATTTATTGAATTCAAATTTAACATTTACTGTAGTTTGATTTATTTATCTTTTATTGTTTTATTACATATAATCACAAATAATTCTAGGTACTCCTCCTTTCTGAACCATACCGAGCCGGGGTCGCTGTAGGATGAAAACTCGAACTCACGGATTTGTTAGCATGAGTCTAAATAATTAATATGTAAGTTAGTTTTTCGGAATAAAGTTTGTTGATGAGTTTTTAAATATTTCATTATTCAGGGAATGTTCTGTTGCTTCGTAGCTACTGTAACATTCAAGCTACATTATGATTTCTATGTGTTTATTTTACTCCCTCTTATCACAATTTTTTGTTTTATTTTTTCTGAACATTAATAGTTCTCATTTATTTATGAGTACTTCAAAGCTAAGGCTGCAATATCAACGATATATAATTTTCCAGATCGAAGGAATAATTTTAAAGTTTATTTAAATCTCGCTTGTTTAAATGAGAAAAGTTAGAGAAAGCACAAGAAGAAAGGAGTTTAAACACAAGGTGTCACCAAATTTTAACATGGTCAGGCATTGCTCCAGATACCCAGCTGTTGAATTGTTCAATAGATTACCAACTGATTTGAAATTGTTAATTATTTAAAAATAAATTAAATTCTTGTTGGAAAGATGTATCAGAATTTATGTCAAATGATACAAAATAAATTATGTACCAGCTTTTGACTTAAATCCTTAACTTTGACTGTAACAATATGCTTTGACTGCAACTAGGCATTTGACATTTTTTTTTTTGGAATCATATCCAACATTACTTTATATATCTATTGACATACTTATGTTTGTCTGTGATTATGTTTTTATTTATATTCCAATTCGACATATTTCATTTTTTTAGCCGCATGTGGTATTTCTATTTTAATTTTATATGCAATGTTCAACACAATGTAAATTGTTATGAATAAATAATGAATGCTACCAGCTATCTTTTATCAGTCTGCACTACTTAAGGTCGACCTTAGTAAGCAATCTTTATCGTATATACCTACCTACATCAACTACATCGTCTTCATTAAAATGTACACATACAACAAATTCAGTCCTTGCAAAGAAATCTTACTGAAAAATATTTTAACAAGACATCCTCTAATTACTTGAATGTTTTATTTTTATAAATTTGTCATTCCAATACGATCCCATCGTCATTCCATTATCATTGTGCTAAAAAGTTCATGATCTGCTAATTTCACAATGGTCGATCAATTCGGTTAGGCGTCTCGCAATGAAATAGTAATAGAATGACATTGCCGTATTGCCAATATTATGAAATCTGTTATTACTATGATTTTCTAAAAACTACTACTCAATTTGAATATTTATTATTATGGAGTGGGGTGTCAGTGATTCAACACTGGAAAGACATAAATGACGCCATTTTGTTAATCAAAAATAATAATAACAAGTAACAACTTTATTGTTCAGAAAAACATTACAATATTTGAATAGCACTAGCCTCCACATTAGGATTCCCTGTGTCGTGGAGACTAGTCTCCTTCGTCTAATAAGATTATTAGATAGGTTCATACGTATTATCGATCGGCATTGATTTTTGATGTGACAAAAATAGGTAAAAAAAAATATACAATAAATTTACTAAAAAATATGTATCTACTTATTTATGTGTGTATTATTCAGAATTTTGAAGTTTTGTGGTGTACCGTGTATTGTGTGGATGTGTGATGAATGAGTGAGTTAAGGTGGGTTTGGATCAATTGAACGAAGTCCTCACAGCACTCCCCCTGCCAGAAGTAGTAGATTACGAAAGTTGTCAAAATCAATCATTATGAGATCATTAATTGACCATTCTAACACTGTTATACCTAATAGCAGACTAGGGCCCCTGAATAGTGAATACGTAGGCACTCGTAACCAAACAGGACATGACAAAGAGACACATATTTACCAAATCATCCATCCAGTTACAAGTCCTTCCACCACATTAACACATTAATATTGCAAGCATCGTCCGCAGCAAGATCATAACATATTTATCATGACACGACTTCCGTGCCCTGAGCCGGTCCCGTGCTGGCCCCGTGCCGTGGACGAAATCGAAACTCCTGAACGATTGCGTCGCGGTCACCTCTCGTTACTTATTCACGGGTATTCCAGGAAAGTGATAGTGAAATCTGGTTAGACATCGAAAAATATGGGTTGAATAGCGTTCTCGAAATATCAATCTCAAAATTTAACTCAAAGGTTGTTAGTGTTACTAGTTGAGAAGCAGTGATGCTGGCAAAGGGGGAGGCGAAGCGCGCGAGGCAGCGGGAATCCCACCGCCCTCACGTCACTAACCGCCGCGGGGGAGACGCCCTGGTCGGGAGTCGACATCGAACTCCCAGCCACCGTAGGCGCGGGCCTGCGGGCGGTGGACCAGGCCGGAGTCGACGGCGCGTTGTGTTTCACACGCGCCTCAAAGAGATGGCAGCACATCGTCACGGGGTCCACGAAGACCGATGCCTCCTGGGCCAGGGCTGCGGGTTGGTTAAACAAGAAACCGTGGCTCTGGCCGTTGCACAGGCAAGTCAAGAAACACGGGTGGGTTTTAGTCAGTAAAAGTCTGACACGCCCTTCCGCTCTGCCCAAACCGGGAGAAGTCATTTGATGATTTCCCATCCCAACAAAAAAAAAAAGGTATCTCTAGATCTTTGAGTTACAATTTGAGAATGGTGTTTCTCCTTACTCCAATAAACTTGCTCTTCATACTTCTAAAAAGTAACATTTTACTTTTTAGAAGTATTGTATTGGGACAAAACCCGCCACACTTTTCCCAACCACTGCAACTCCTGAAAGTCAGAATCAACAGTGGCGACCGCCAGAAAAACGCCGAGCAATGAAGCTCGACGAGTCCCGGAGAAACGATTCAACTGTCTTGGGTCCCGCAACGAAATTAATCAGAAAAGAATAGCAGTAAGAAAAAAGATATTTTTTCCACTTCCCTCCATAACAAGCAGGAGACAGAACAGAACTAGGCCAATCGGCACAAAGGGACATTATTGCAACTGGGAGAAGCCCAGATTGCCAAACACCACGGAATAAAATTTGATTAAGTTAATGGGTCCTAAGTAGGTATTAGCTGTTACAATTGATTCCAATAATAGGTATGGCAAAAGCGCCTGAACGCAACGGAAATTGGTTCTAGTTTCTACAAGGTCCGTATAATAAACGACTCCGGATGTAACTTGTACACTATCCAACATAATATTGCGTTCATTCTTAGTTTATTTTTAGAAGTATGAGGAGCAAGGTGTAAAGTACACTCATCCTCCATAGAAAAAGGAGGATCCTCCAACTAGACAGGTGTTGAGTCTGTCGGGCACTTGCCCAACGGTTGATGTTGGGAAGGTGTATATATGCTAGTTGCATGGTAACTCTGCTTGTGAGATGTAGAATTCGTGTGACGTCAGTATGACGCGTTGTTCGCATTTGGCGTTTTAATAATCAGTCCATAGAATAATCAGTCTATAGTACTTCCACTGTTATGATACAGGTTTTCTCTCTATGAGAGGGACTGAGCGACACCACGCGGGCGCAGTGGGGGTCGGTTGCTATACGTCATCGAATTTTTTATTCTAAGACCGTTTCCATACGATGTACAAGCACCACCACCAGCGCTATCACTGAGCCATCACTGCTTCTATAACAGAATGTAACATAAAATATTATAAAAACATAATCAGCGTATTATGTTCCCAATCCTGGGACGCAGGCCCCCTCTCGGTGACAGGGAGTGGGCCGTAATCTACCACGCAGGCCCAGTGTGGGTTGGTAGATGTCATATATCTTCGATGTTTTTGCCTCTAGGACATGCTGGTTCCCTCATGATGTTTTCCTTCACCGTTTTGGGAGTAGTGGCTTTGGCGCCTGACGGTGTTCGATCCTCCAAGACCTTTATATTATTTAATTAATAACATGATCATATTAAGTGTTGGTTATATGAACTTCACCCATTCCTTCCCAGGTTCAGTATAGATCATATCTACGATGAGCTCTTTTAATAACACTCCAAATACTAGAATATTTAAACAAAGAAGGTGCTCAGTTACTGAAAATTATAATAAATTACAATATTATACATGAGATACCGATATAAAGTTGATTCAGAATATCGCGTAAACAGAGCTCTCACCTGATGACTAAGTACCTACTACCAGAAATATTCACCGCGTGAATGTTGATTGGCAGTATAAGGAAAACCATGATTCCCTGTATTCACACTTAGTACACAACACACACGATTGTCTATTTGAACAATTAATGTATTGGTGCGTCACTACTTTGTTCATGACAGCGACCACCTTTTTTTTTTTTGTTGGGATGGGAAATCATCAAATGACTTCTCCCGCTCTGGCCGGAGCGGAAGGGTGTGTCAGATTTTTACTGAATAAACCCACCCGTGTTTCTTCACAAGCCTGTGCGACGGCCAGGGCCGCGGTTTCTTGTTTAACCAACCCGGAACCCTGACCCAGGAGGCATCGGTCTTCGTGGACCCCGTCACGATGTGCTGACATCTCTTTGAGGCGCGCATGAAACACGACGCGCCGTCGACACGGGTCTGGTCCTTAGATCTCGATATTCACACAGATCTATAGCAGCATTTATTTCTTCTCAATTTGTGGTATTATTACTTACATCATCATCACCATACTAGCCAAAGTAGACTATGCATAGGACTTCTTTTTTTATATAAATTATAAACTACTAGCTTTCCGTCCGTGGCTTTGCCCGTGTGGAATTCGGTTAAATCGCGCTTTTTCACTAGTCACTCAAAGGGCAATGGAGAGGGCTATGCTTGGGGTTTCACTGCGCGATCGAATCAGGAGTGAGGAGATCCGCAGAAGAACGAGAGTAGCCGACATAGCCCGAAGAATCGCAACACTAAAGAGGCAGTGGCATTGCCCGTAGGACCGATGCCCGACGGGGCCGACGGGTTCTCGAGTGGCGACCACGCACCGGAAGACGTAGCGTGGGTAGGCCCCCGACAAGGTGGACGAACGACCTGGTGAAGGTCGCGGGAAACCGTTGGATGCGGGAGGCGCAGGACCGGTCGTCGTGGAGAACCTTGGGGGAGGTCTATGTCCAGCAGTGGACGTCTTTCGGCTGAAATGATGATGATGATGATACGCTTTTTAGATTCCTCATTTTCGGGAATTAATTATCGTATCATTTAGCTTCTAAGTTTACAGGTGCATATCCGTTTGCAATAAATAAATATATATTGACAAATCACACAGATTGAGCTAGCCCCAAAGTAAGTTCGAGACTTGTGTTATGGGATACTAACTCAACGATACTAGATTTATAATAGATACATACCTATATAGATAAACATCCAAGACCCAGGCCAATCAGGTAAAGATCGTTTTCTATCATGACCTGGCCGGGGATCGAACCCGGGGCCTCCACGTCGCAGGCAGGTGTGTTGGCCGCTGTGCCAAGGAGAACGGCAATATATAATTATTACTTTGTTTTAAACGACACACAACGCCATCTATCACCGAACTGGTTTGATGCTAACAATATTTTTTTTTTTCCCTCATTATATAATTTTTTTCCGGGATAAAGAGTACCCTATTTTTTGGTAAGGACTCCTAACTTTACGTCTACAAAATTTCAAAGTAATCGGTTCAGTAGTTACGGCGTGAAAGCGGAACAAACAAACAAACTCACTTTCCGATTTATAATATTAGTAAGGATGTACTGATTGACCAAAATCCCGGTAATCAGTGATGCAATCGTTGATGGTAAAGCGCGCGGTAAAGTTTATTAAGAGCCTATCACTCTAACCTTGAAGGCACTTGAATTGTTCCAGTCCCTCGATGTATGCGGAACAAAAGACGAGGCGAGACTCGTTCGGATCGTTATAGTGTCAACAGCGTAAGGGTACGACGGGTCGTCCGATGATAGAAGGGAGATGGTGCAATTAAATCATACAATTCCCTCGCACTCTCTCCAAAATATATCCCGTAGAACACCGACACGCTGGTTACTCTATGCCTGTGCTCCACGACTACCTTGCTACTGTGAAGACATGAGTAACAGGGCGTATAGTTTACTCGTCATCCTTAGGAAAGGGAGGATCCTCTGACCAGACAGCTGTTGCATCTGGCGGTCACCTGCCCAACGGTTGATGTTGGGAAGTTTTATGTATGCTAGTTGCACGGTAAGTAAACTCTGTTTGTGAGATGTAGAATTCGTGTGACGTCAGTATGACGTGTTGTTCTCATGTGGATCATCGTTTGTAGATACAGTTACACCTGCAGCCAGAAGATTTCCTTGACCTTCATAATGTCGTTGGACCATGATACAGAATTCTAATCCCTATAAGGATGAAGATACTGCTCTGTCTCCGTACTGAAATCGATCAGAACCTCTTTGATGGTATTTTTCAAAATTGAAAGTAATTGAGAGGAATTTAATTTACTTTTAAACATCATGAGAAAATCTACTTTTACTTAACTAACCTTTTTTATATAGTTATAATAACAACATCATTCATCATCACCATCTTGTCAGCGTTAAATCCAGTCACATACGAAGCTTTTTCAACTTTGGTGTCTGGGGTTCACTTTACCAGTCTAACTTCTAATTTTGGCTAAACTTCGATATTTTGCGTGAAGCGACTGCCGTTTGACCTCCACAACCAGAAGGCGATATTGAAGCATTGCAGTTAGACCAATTGTTAGACTTTTGAGGGCTCCAACAACCCGTAACGACTGCCATTATATGTTCCTATGACAACCGGGACCAACGCTAATATGGTTTTCGAGGCACGACCAATGCAATTATTCACATTCATGCTTAAAAATATTTGCAATGTGCGGGGATCAAACTCGCGCCTCGTTGCGCAGCGACTGACAGACTGTCAACTAACAACAACATCATTATCCGAATGAATCACCTTTCCTACAGCAAGAGAGGTTGTAAGGATGTTTGATAAGCAATGCTGGGTGCGTACGCACGAGGTCGGTGGCGTACGCGGCGAATATCAAAACTGTTCGCAATCCGACGCCGTGGTCACTGGCACGTACGGTTACAATGTCTGATTTCTCGACCCCTGATATTAAAATACAATGTTACATTTTTGGTGATCAATACGGAAGACGCAGCGTAGGGAGGCAAGGCCCCGACAAGGTGGACCGACGACCTAGTGAAGGTCACTGGAAACCGCTGGATGCGGGAGGCGCAGGACCGGTCGTCGTGGAGATCCTTGGGGGAGGCCTATGTCCAGCAGTGGACGTCTTTCGGCTGAAATTATGATGATGATGAATGATGATCAATACAAAATTGTTATAGACTGATCTGCGTAAGAAATGTAGAGAAACATTGATTTTAGACAAGAAATCAGTTGACAAAAAAAAAAACACGGAGAACTAAACCGAAATCTAAGTGCAGGTTGTGCACTCAGTCCGATGTCAAATTAGACCTTTTATAAAAAAAATCTTAGTGCCATTTTTACATCATCATATCAATAAAAAATTATAAAAAAACATTTAAAATGTTCCAATTTTATTGATTCTACTGATTTGTGACGGCCTTGTGAGTTTAAATATTTTAAGCACATCCATCCCGTGCTCAAATATATTTAAACTCACAAACACAAACTTCCAGACCCAGAACAACTACCTGTAGGCAATACAAATATCCATACGGGAATAGAACTCACGACGCGCAGCCTAGTAGTCGATCGCGCAGTCACTGCGCTTTACCATCAACGATCGCATCACTGCTTACCATCAGGCGGGATTGCGGTCAAGTGCTAGTTTATAATTATTAAAAAAAAAAAAAAGTTATAATGCACTGAAAATTTCAAGTGTCTATCTATTACGGGTCAAAAGATACAGATACGTGAGAGAGGGCCTAACAGAATACGGAGCCTCAGCGGTTAACGTACCGCACATACCATACCCAAAGGGTACTTTCCATATATTAGCGCCCTTTGGGTACGAAATTGTAAAAAGGATATGGTATAATTTTTTGCCCTAACAATCGGCATGAGTATGACTTGGGAATATTTCTTACATCCGAATCATTACAACCCTTTTTTTTTGTTTCCGGGGTGGAATATCCTCATGGATGTCCGACGCCCTGGGGCGGGCGACCGGGTCTGTCAGACTCTTACTGATTAAAAACCACACCGGTGTTCCATCTCATACCTATACCAGGGGTTGCGAGAACCCCCCCCCCCCCCCCTACCTGACGCCCACATTTTTGTGGAGGGGGTGAGGGTCGGGGTTGAGGCCCAGATGAAGTATCTGGGCCTCATGCTGGACAGCTGGTGGCGCTTCGGCCCGCACTTCAGCGGGCTGTCGACGCGCCTGCTGAAGGCTGCGGACGTCCTCTCATGGCTCATGCCGAACATGAGAGGGCCGAGCACGCGGTGTCAGCGTCTGTACGCAGCATGGCCCTTTACGGGGCCCCAATTTGGGCGAACTCCCTCCACAGGAGGGAGAACCTCACCGCCCTTCGGGCGCCCCAAAGGGCCATCGCCCAGCGGGCAGCGCGGGCCTACCGCACGGTAGCCTTCGCTTCGGCATGCGCTCTGGCGAGCACCCCGCCTTGGGAGCTCGAGGCCAGGGTGCTCGCCAGAGTGTACGAGTGGACGGCGGGGCGCAGGGCGCTGGGCGAGCGTCCGGCCCCAGACGCCATCGTCCAGCATTGGACGCGGGACCTCGCCTCCGCGGTGTTCGGCCGTCGTACCCTCGACGCCATCGGGCCGGTCCTGAAAGACTGGCTCGACAGGCGTCACGGGTTCCTTTGCTTCCGTCTGATGCAGGTACTCTCCGGTCACGGCTGCTTCGGCAGGTACCTGCACCGGATAGGACGAGAGGAGACGCCGTCGTGCCACGGTTGCGGCGCGGCGGAGGACACGGCGGAACACCCGCCCGTCGTGGGCCGTGCCGCGCTGCGATTTTGTCGCGGCGGTAGGAGGGGACCTCTCGCTGCCCGCCATCGTCAGAGCGATGGTGGGTAGCGAGGGGGCCTGGGCGGCGATGGCCTCCTGCAAGGTCGTGATGTCGCAGAAGGAGGCCGCGGAGCGCGAGCGAGAGGAGGATCCCCTCGCTCCGGCGCTCCGCAGGCGGCGTAGGGGTAGGAAAAGGCAGGACTTCGCCCGCTTTCTCCCGCCCTGAGGTGAGCGGCGGGCGTGAGGCACGGGGGTGCCCGCGCCCGCCTTGCACTGCTCACCATGTGGGAGTCACGGCCTCCTCCCTAGGAGGGGCAAATGAGGGCCCGCCTTATTAGGCGGGTTTCGTCGGCGGGGGAGAGGTAGCTCAGGCTCCGTTAGTTTCCCACTCCCCCGCCACTATGGCGATGCCGGAGTACCGCTGGGGTTTTTAGTGGGTATACCGAGAGGCTATCTCCCGGGGAGTCCCACATACCCCTCCCGTCCCCCGACGGGCGGGGATGCGTAATTGACATTTTCCCCAACGCAAACAAAAAAAAAAGGGGTTGCGAGAACGAACACTGCTACCGCAACCCCCAATTGGATCATTGCAACCCTTTTTTTTTTTTCTTTACGCTGTGGAAATGCCTTTACGCACCATACCCCGAAGGGCGTGTGTGGGACTCGCCCAGCCAATGCCGGGAATACCCACTAAAACCAAACAGCGGCACACCGACATCGCCTTAGTGGCGCGGTCATGGGAAATAGCAGAGCCTGCACTACCAATCCCCCGCCGGCGATTCCCGCCAAAAGGCGGGCCCACAGTGGGCCCTCCATAGGGAGGGGCCCGGCTGGGTACGTCTTCTTGTGCGAGAAGACGCAGCAGCCAAGGGTTTTTAGTGAGGTGTCCTTAATCCTCTTAGGCCCACCCGTTTGCCCGGAAGCAAACGGGGCCCCCAGCTCCTCTCAGTGAGGAGACCGGGTTGCCCGACGGAGACCCGGAGTTCGGGTCACGTCAGCCACCTGGAGTGGTGGCCGACCCGCCGCACGTGTGACCGCCGAAGCGGTGCCCACTTCTGGTTTTGGTCCGCATCGGTAAACCGGTAACCCCATATCTGGGGGCCGTTCCCCTATCCGCCACCTGGGGGATCATTACAACCCTAAACTAACCTTTTTTATTCTGAATGGGAAAAAATTAAATGAGCGGGAGGGGCCCGCTCTGGCCAGAGCGGAAGGGCGTGTCAGACTTTTACTGACTAAAACCCACCAGTATTCCTTCACAGGCCTGTGTGCCAGAGCCATTGTTGTAACTTTAATAATAACTTTTAATAATAATAATAATAATTTATTTGCATAGATAGTAGGTACAATGAAGATGTTCAATAGATACAATGATCCTTTACTATCTACCTTAAATTAGGTATTCCTCCACAAAATCCGGGTCAGAGACACATCGTTCTGTGAATGTGTGCTGGATGAAGATACATTGGAGCATATATTTTTCCAGTGCTCCAATAATAACCCAGCCCATAATCTGTACAGTCGTCTTCCTAAGTTACTTATGCCTGTCCCAACTAACTTTCCGTATTTACCACATTCTTCCCCAAAGCTATTTGGAGCTTTGATGGATTTTATCCATATTAATGACCTCAAATTATGATTTGTTTTTTTTGTGTAATTGTCTATGTTCATATTTATTATATTCAACCATTTTTTACAGTGTACCTACTAACATTGGTATACAAGTTTCACATTAAACACAGTGTTTTTTTTCTATTATTATTATTTTTTTATTTAGTTGCCTTCGCACGTTTTCTCATATCACGTTAGACATTGGCAGAATTGTCGACATCGCCACCATTGCCATAAACAAAAATGGAATAGAACCGACCCTCAACCCTGTCCCAGGAGGCATAGGTCTTTGTGACCCCGTTACGATGTGCTGACATCTCTTTGAGGCGCGAGTGAAATACAACGCACTGTCGACTCGGGCCTGGTCCTTACCGGGCGACGAATTGCCCTCTACTCGCTGCCCGTAAGCCCGCGCCTACGGTGGCCGGGACCACGTTGTTGTCTCCCGACCAGGGTATATCCTGCGGCGGCTAGAGGCGTGAGGGCGCTGAGGTTCCCGTTCCCTCACACGCTCCACCTCCTCCTTTGCCAGCATCACTGCTTCGCAGAAGGAGGTGACGGGCTGCCATGCACTTTCGCTCCGGACCAGGGCCGGAAGCGAGAGATCGCCGCTGCTCCGATACCGAATGCTCCACCGTGTCTTCAGGGCAATCCCCACAGTGGTGACACCCTGGCGTTTCCTCCCGCCTTATCCGGAACAGGAACCTCCCGAAACAGCCGTGTCTGGTAAGGACCTAAGTAAAGTGGAAGGTGAGGACTCCGTGGCGCCACTCTAGCCATTTCTCAAAGAGGGGGCTTACCGCCGCTATTGTGGCGAGCTCAACCATAAACTTACCTCAAGAAGAATTTGAAAAGATTATAAAAATGATTACATGAACGAAAAAAAAAATACCTTGAAGCTGATTCGTGAACGTACCTTTTTTTTTAATAATAATAAACAAGCGAAGTGTGAAGGTCACGGGAAACCGCTGATTGGGGAGGCGCAGGACCGGTCGTCGTGGAGAACCTTGGGGGAGGCCTATGTCCAGCAGTGGACGTCTTTCGGCTGAAATGATGATGATGATGATGATGAAACAAGCGCTTGACCGCAATCCCGCCTGATGGTAAGCAGTAATGCGATCGTTGATGGTAAAGCGCGCTAGTTTATTGAGAGCCTATTCACACAGAAAAACTGAGCGAATAGGAAGGAAGACGGCAGTTGAGCGAGGTGATGCAATGTTAAAAACAAAACGGTCTGTATGATCTCATCCTCAAAACCATTTTGTGAGTTTTTAGATAGTTATGTCCCTGATAGTTCTTATTACTTCGTTATCCTCTATAGATTTTATTAAATTTAAAGAAACCTGGCAAAGGCAAAGCAACTTGTAATGATAGAAAGTGTGAATAAATAAAATAACGTGCTATACTTAAATGCTGCCTTGGAAGCATTCCACATAGGCTTAACAAATTGGTGCCATTCAAATCAAATCAAATCAAAGCATTTATTTCAAATAAACCAGTTATAAGCACTTTTGAATTGTCAGAAGGTCGGTCAGTCAGTAAGATGAAGCTAGTCGCCCATTCCAAAGAGTTGGTACCTATGGAGAAGAACGGGCAAGAAACTCCATGGACACTCTTTTAAATTATCAAGCTATTGATACAAATATTTGATTACATCATTCATTTCGAAATGTTTTTTTCAACCTTTATTTTCATTCAATATGCGATCCACGATTCTCGATCCAGAGGGCGTCCCGCTTTAAGTTTACCGATTTTCTAAATAATATTAATTACTTTTGCCAAGAAATTTGTAATTAAAATCAATATTGTTCATAATATTTGCAAGCCATACAGCCAGCCTAGGTGGTTATCCTGCATGCATTTATAATCTTGTAAATAATAGTTTTTTTTTTTTAGTTAATAACAAATAAATGATTTTTTACCTTTGTCGAAAAAAGGTTATTTAGAATTATACTATTGAGAATCAGCATATTTCGGCCGTCAAAGTTACATGACCAGGAACGAGTTCCATGAGCCGCTCAAAACGACTGCCATTCACCACTATCTAGTTCTTTCACTGTGAAGATGAAATGTCGCAACAGATTCCCTAGCTGCACAGTAGTATGTTCGGTTAGAAGAAGATTGAGATACGAAGAGCTGCGGTGGTATAAGTCACGACTTACAAGTACACCACTGTTCCCAAAATAGTGAAGGAAAACATCTTGAGGAAACTGTCATGTCCTAGGAAGACATGTGACATCTACGAAACCGCAATGGGTCCGCGTGGTAGGTAAAGGCCCACTCCTTCTCACTAAGAGGAGGACTGTGTCCCAGGAGAAGGATGGTAGGTATGGTAGGGGATGTAGTTGATTAATGAGTTCCATTACAGGTTTTGTAATTTACTCATTAAGGAATTTTAAAGAAGCTACAGTAGCCAAAGAAATTGCATCTATAATTTAAATTATGGCCGGAGCCATCGTCCAACGCACACATTACCGTACTCAATGTGTTTTGCCCACTAATGCTTAAGCCGTGTTCCGTATATGCATCGTATTTCAATCATTATTAATTACTAAGGCTGGGCCTTTAACGCATCTCGATAACTTACGTTCTAAGTTATACACGATACTTGCTCGTCGGGTGAGTACCGTCGGCAGAGATATTATTTTAGCCTCAAATTTAGTGAGTACTTTGAATTGATCAGAAGCTAAAAGTATAGGCGATGCTTGGAATGACCATGACACGGAAATTACATCTTTAATTTTAGGCTTTTAACATTTAAGTTTTAATTGTCAATGTTTATCATAGATCTATATTTTACTTCGTCGCCATCCCATGCAGTCTTCAACACGGTGTATTGTTTGCGGCCCACATCTAAGAGCGGCGTGACTACCACAAGCTATATCAATTCGCGGTCTCGACGTAGAAGAGCACACTTGAGTGGAGTTTACTCAAATTTGCTCTTCTTCAAGTTCCCCGTCAAATCAATTGTTAACGTAATTGACATTCCAAAATTAATAGCAACCTAATATTCCATCGCTACTAACCCTTTCTCATTGAAGCAGTCTCTATCAAACCGGTATCGGGGTCTAAAGCGCCGATGTTAGTACACCCTCGCCATACATTATTACTTATGTCTAACCGCCGGATAACTCAATATAGGGCCCCTTCTAAACGATTTAAGATCTCGATGGCTCTGTTAAGTTTTCGAAGCGTTCGAAGGGTTATTTTGATTAATTCCGAGAGCACTTCCAACATTTATTGGAGTTTCAATTTATATTGCTTGAACGTTCAAGTGCGGTTTAAGAAAGGATCAAAAGAGTAGTAATTGTTTATCCCCTTGCCTAAGTTCAGCAGGTACAAACAATTTTTTTCCAAATAGTACAAATGAAAATCAAATTTAAATTTGTTAATATGGACTGTGAGTGTGTTTTTTTTATTATATAATTGCAATTTTCCTCCAATATAATCGGAGTTATTTTTATGCTATTATGATGCCTCTCGTACTTTTAATCGTCATCCTATATCTTTCTTTCATTCATCATATCTTTCTTTCTCGAGGTCGGGATAGACCATCTAGCTTCTAGTAAATTTTTTATATTATTTATTTTGGGAAATAATTTGTTAACACACAAAGGTACTTTATATTTAATTACACCACAAAACAAGTAGAGTCAGTTTTTATATTAAGCAGCCCTCACTGGGCGATTATCTACTAAGTGTGTGTTGCACGCTGTTACTATACAAAATAAGAAATATGTTTTAGCATTATGTATGCGCCTTGGCGCGATGAACAAATATTGCTCTTCTATAGAAATTCAAGTACTTAGTTCCAGAAGTATGTAATTTAGATTTTGCTTTGTGAGAAATATTACCTACAGTATTCAGTCAAGAGTTAGATTCCATATTTTCATAATTGAAAAGAATCCTTCAGCAATTTACCTAGCACTCCGAAAATGTTTGAATGGACACTTTGAAGTCTTATTTCCAAAAGGATATTTCTAGGAAATTACATCTTGTCGCTTTTAATTTGGTTAATGGAAACGTTTACATGAATATCGTAGATTAGGAAATCCGTAATCCTAAAACACATTTAAATGTGTCACCACATTAAGCATGATGAACGTACAGCACTTTAAATTTGGCGTCATACGGATATGTATATGAAATGCCATTACGTTCCCCGTTTTATGACCGGTATAAAAGGTCAGTTGCTCCCCCAAATAAGGGTTGGTTGCATTTGAAATCCCTAAAAACCCTAGGAGTGTCCAAGAAAGGATTTCTAAAATTGCTCTATGAATAAAAATGCGGCTATAACTCTTAATACCGGTCGAAATATGACTGGATGCGTTTCTCCATAGCGACGCATGCTATGGGTAAGGGAGCATTTCCATTAGTACTTTCCGGTTACGGTTGTTTTGTCCGGTAGTTAACACCGTTACCTTCCGTTTATTTTTCGTAGTATGTGGTTGGTCCAAGTCAGATTGCTTTAGAGTAGCAATTTTACACATAATTCATCATTATCATCATCATCAGTCTCTACTCATCCACTGCTGGACATAGGCCTCCTACATGGCATGCCAACAAGCTCGATCCTGAGCAGTTCTCCGCAAGTCACTACCAGCCACCTTTTTGATGTCATAGCTCCATCTCGCCCATGGGCGTTCTACGCTACGTTTGCCGAGACGCGGTCTCCACTCGAGGACTCGTTTAACCCAATGGTTTTCGGTCTCGCGGCATATGTGACCAGCCCATTGTCACTTCAGCTTGCTAATCCTCTCAGCTATGTCGGTGACTCTGGTCCTCCGTCGGATCACCTCATTTCTGATGCGGTCCTTCAGAGAGACGCCCAACATAGCTCGCTCCATAGTTAGCTGAGCGGCTTTAAACTTGTGGACTAGTCTGACCGTTGGTGTCCACGTCTCGGCTCCGTAAGTCATGACGGGTAGGACGCACTGGTTGAAGATTTTAGTCATAATTATGGCACTAATATAATACTAGTCGTCTTTTCTTATAATAAATTAAATATTTAATATAATAATTGTCGATATTACAATGAAGGTAGGTTAGGTAAATTACGTTGTTCTTTGAACCAGTACAAATACAAGAATCGTGAATCTTTATCACATAGCTCTTTTAAACTGAAACTTTTATCACATCGTCTCAAACTTTTTTTGTCTGTGTTGCATGTCGCGTGACGATCGGCTTCGGAGTAGGGATAAAGTGAAAGGCGCTCATCAGAGCAGCTAAGGCCGATATGGCGGCGCCTATAGTTTGCAGCAGCTGACCGTAGTAGTTATAAAAGTTTCACTTTTACAGTGGTTTGATAAAACTACACCTTTTTTATAAACCCGTGCGTCGTAAATATTGAAAGTGGATACATGCTAGACGGATTGACTGTTCAATGATTTCAGAAGGTATGCATTCAACCAGTTAAAACTAAGTAGATTTTTATTTTATTTTTTCTAACTTCATTAAGCCCGGGCATCGACGTGGGTATAGGTTACATTGCAAATTTTAAGCTAATGAAATCAACACCTCCACCAGGCTTCGTCCGGCTCCCCTCCGGCGCTAGGGTCGTCTAAAGCCTTCTTTAATCTAAACGTTTACCATGATGATCTCCGATGCATAATGCATGAGCCTGCATATTACGTACTAACACAAATATACTCATATATTCATATGCGATTCTTCATACTTTACGTCTTTGTCACTTTTTTTCTTTTTATTATCAACCACTGCTTGGCCGCGATTCCGCCTGATGGTAAGCACTGATGCAATCGTTGATGGCAAACATACTGTCGCCTTTAAGAAACTTAATTTTTAATCAGACGAGAAGACCGCCGTATTCAGATTGTTAAAATCCTTCGATGTCCGATGTTCGATGTCTACTTATAACAATATCAGTTTTAAATAATTTTTAATACATTTTATTTTGAAGAGAGGATAATAAGTATATCAGTTGATGTAGAAACATTACTTCCTGTAAAAAGTTAGAGTAAGTTCGGTTAGCGTTGCTCAAAATAAGTCGATGAATTTCTTACGACAAGGATAATCGCTAATGAGACCGATTTTCTTAGTCATAAACTAAACTTAAGTTCAGCGGTTTTTTTTCTTACTATTTCATTATGAAAAGGACAAAATATAAATGTTAGTTTAGACTTTCATTCATTGATTAAGCATGTATAAATATATATGTAAATCATCGTCGCACAGCTGGGCACAGGTCTCCTCTCATACAGAGAAGGATTCAACGTAAGCACCACGCATGCTCAATGCGGTATGGCGATTTCAGACTAGAGTCCAGGTTTCCTCAAAATGTTTCCCTTCACCTTGTAATCAGTCATTGGTGTCCAAGATATACTTAGAGAGTACATATAACTTTAGAAAAGTTACATTGGTATTTTCCTGACCGGGAATCGAACCCGCAAACTCATACTTGAGAGGCTGGTCTTTTGACCACTAGGCCACTATTACGACTTATATGTAATTCATTTAATGAATAATTATAAATAAAAGTTTAGACTTAGGTATCAAATAAGCCGGCACCTAGCGTAAAGTAATGGATTTGTAATCACGTCTAAACTGTTTATGGAGTAGGTATCTTAATTTTATAAGACTAAATTAATATTTATCTGCTGTCCTTTTCTTAACGAAATAGAAATAGTAACACGCGTTTAGTCGGTGGTAAGCCATAACATCGGCCGCCGGCAGAAGTTACCACACACCAGACAAAGCCTTGCCGCCAAGCGATTTGTCGTGTTCCGGCATGATGTCTGGTGAAGCCGTACGGAGGACGGGTCTGAGCAGTTGTGTTGCGATGTGTGCCGGGTACGATGCGCCTAATGTTGTTGTGTTGGGAATTTTGGTCGTGGAGGGTCTTCAGATCAATCTCCCTTTGGCGCAGCATCGTTGGTCGTGTTGTTGGGTTTAACATTGCATCACCTCACTCAACTGCCGTCTTCCTTCCTAATCGCTTAGTTTTTCTGAGTGAATAGGCTTTTAATAAACTAGCGCGCTTTACCATCAATGATCCCATCACTGTTTACCATCAGGCGGGATTGCGGTCAAGCGCTAGTTTATAATTATTAAAAAAAAGAACGCAATGAACTTAAATTTAGTTTCGTTTGTTAAAAAGAGATTCGGCACCAATTTCTCACGTTCCCAAAACCAACAAAAACCACAAGCAACCGACTCGTATACATGTCAATCAAATCCTGACTCATGTAACATACCGCCCACCGTCCGTAGATCGTCAAACAATTGACCGCATGTCGGTAACGGACGGTCGACTCATTTGCAGCTTACTCATTGTTCTTGCCCACATTAGTTTCCACTCACTAATAGATACTAGTTAACGCTTACTTGTGGTTTTGTGGAAAGTATTCAGTAATTTATTGGTTTCTAAGAATTTGCGGTACGAAACTTTTTGTTTTTAAGCAATAATAGTGGTATGTAGTATTAATTTGATTCAAATCAAAGCATTTATTTCAAATAAAGCAGTTACAGGCACTTTTGAATTGTCAGAAGGCCGGTCAGTCAGTAAGGTGAAGCTAGTCGTCCATTCCAAAGAGTAGGTACCTTTTAAATTATCAACCTATTGATACAAATATTTTTGATTACATCATTCATGTTGAAAACAACTGTGTGAGAACGATGCAGAAATATATTGTACGCTAAGAGCGTCCATTATGGAAAACACATATAAAAAAAAACAATAATTCAGAAATCAATAAAAATAGACTAATCCAACAAATAGATGCTTTACAGCAAGTACATTGTGCTCACACGTTTGCCATGCAATTATACAATATTAAGAAATTAAATCTATACAATGCAAAGATAGTTTTGTCCAAGGTTCAGCAGCTCCAGCAGTGTTCCCGAATACTAAGTTCAGCTCCTATGTAGCTGTACCAGTGGCGAACACCCCTGTCAGCGATGCAATTCCGTAACGTACAATATGCTTGGCTACATAGTGTATACTGGCTTTGAGTAAAAAAAAACCATAAACAATTACAATATTGATAAAAGATGTCATAAATAATAAAGGAAATCACCCTTCTTCACCACTTTTGGGTAAAGTATCCCGTAATTTTATTCCAAAATAGTTTAAACCTTCGAAATTTTTGTCACTCTATAAAATGTAAATCGCTTATTGAGGATTCACTTAGCACATTTATTTCCTTTTATTCATTTGTATTAAATTATATTATTTTTCATTAAGTACGCTGTACGCTGATCACATTGACGCTTTCGAGATGTGGTGTTGGAGACAGATGCTTGAAATTCCTTGGACAGGTCGCAGTCCAATAAGGTGGACTGATCAAATCCGTTCATCTCTGGACACGGGGCTGCATGATGCTATGCTCGCGGCCAGGGATCGTAACAGATGGCGAACTATCGTAAAGGAGAAGATAGTTCCACAGATACATCACGACTCTCAGTAATAAAGAGAACGCTTTGAGGAACAGGACTCTGTATCGGTTCAGCGTCCTTATAATTGTTTGCTGCACCGACATCTGTGTCGCTGAAAACCAGCGTTGAGACTCTGTTTTGCATAGAATTTTAGAATAAAGCGAAGAGATAGCGTTTTGAATTATTGTAACACATGTTTATCTCAACCATTTGTTTTGTTCTATTTTTTTAAATAACCGCAAACTAGGAATTAATCCTGTATCATGGGGGCGTTTACAAATATATAAACTCACATGTATAAACAGTCAGACCCGGAGTAATTACCTGTAGACCATACCATTTCTTCCGTGCGGGAATCGTACCTGTGACTCGCAGTGCAGCAGTCGATCGCTCAGTCACCACACTAACGTGTGGCGTAATTTTTACCCAAAATAAAAGCATTTTCATTATTATTTTTTTCTTAATTATTCGATATTTGTCTTGTTTATAGTTGTATAAGGGTTGTGACGCATAGTCGCGTGGCCCCTGTTTGCGGGAACCTTAATTCACTGAAAACAAAGAACATATTTCATGCTCTCCTGACAATTTGTCGCAGCGTTCGTCGATAGACAATTGTTTGTTTAAAATATATGTAGGTATACATACCTAATACTGAATGTTTTATCACTTATCACTTGACAAACAGTAGCAAATATATAAATAGAACAACATTGTCTAAACCTACGGTAGGCGACTGAGAAATTAATTATGTGTCGAATGTGGCGCCATCTGGTGCATCAATATTCAATCCTATTGGGAACGATCGACTAGCCAATTCATTTAGACCCCATCCACGTCATTATATTACTTTCAGGTTAGTTAGAAATGTTTGGGGAAGCAAGGGTTCTAGAGATCTGTGTTTTCTGGGCATCAAATTGCGGTGTATTCAATAAGCATTTTGAGTGGCAATACTCGCAATGATAATAGACGGATCAATTACATGGTTTCGTACTAACTTCTGTTAATCAGACTATTGGATTAACTACATATATTTTTACTAAATGTTAGCAACATCACGAATTAGTTGGCATTCTCGTATGCTCAAAGAATGGAATTTTAAATATCATCCTGATCTAATTGTCGACTGATAGTTCCTACGTGGTTTTTAGGGTTCCGTAACCAAATGGCAAGAAACGGAACACTTATAGATTCGTCATTTCTGTCTGTCCGTCTGTTCGTCCGTATGTCACAGCCATTTTTTCCGTAACAATAAGAGCTATACTGTTGAAACTTGGTAGGTAGATATATTCTATGAACCGCATTAAGATTTTGATGCAAAAATAAAAAAAAAAATAATAATAAATATTGGGGCTCCCCATACTTAGAACTCAAACTCAATTTTTTTTTTTCATCAAACACGTAAGTACGTTTGGGGTATCTATGGATAGATCTTCAAAAATGATATTCAGGTTTCTAAAATACTTTTTTCTAAACCGAATAGTTTGCGTGACAGACGCTTCCAAGTGGAAAATGTTGGTCCCCCCCTCTAATTTCTAAAATAAGAAAATGAAAAATCTAAAAAAAACATATGATTTATATTACTATAAAAACTACCAACGAAAATTGTTTTGAACGAGATCTAGTAAGTAGTTTTTATTTAATATCTCGTATATCTTAAATCTTTCATACAAATAACTTAAATCCTTTAATTTCATATATCAATGGTACGGAACCCTTTGTGCGTGAGTCCAACACGCACTTGGCCGGTTTTTTTTATTGTGTTTTTATTTTTTTACTGTACTGGTTCGGTATCAATATTGCTGGGGCTACATTAGCGGGCTATGGCGTATATTCAGGCTACAGCGATGTATGTGGCCGGGTACATCGTTGCAACGCAATGTATTCGTGCGACGACGATGTAGTATCGGGGCATTGTCGGTAAAGTGGCGCGCTTCAAAGGACTTGTTGTGACAACATTTGTTAGAGTGACTACACCTACGTCACTTCAGTGTCGTCCAGACTTTGAAGCGGGACTGACGTTCTTTTTGCATTTTTTTTTCGTTGTTTTTGGTTTGTTTGTTTTGTACACATGTAATAAATAATAATTTACTGACAAATAATGTAAATTCACTGTTTCTTCCATCGTCTCGACCGCACAACTAAACAACGAATATTCGCCGTAGACTACTTTCTGAATCTTCGTTGTCCGACAACGGATATTTTGCGAGCCTACGCGATACAAATCTTCGCCCGCTAATGTAGCCCCAGCATAATAAATGTTTGTTGCACCGGGTGACGTCATTAGGCCGACGCCGGTTGTCTCTGAAAACCAGCGCTGAGCTCTATTTGTATAGGGTCGCAGCATAATGCTGAGCGACAACCGTTTTGCGTGGATGTGACGCGTCCTTCAACAACATCTTATTTTTTTTATGTTTTATAATGTTTTGCGTCGTGATTACCGTAAATACAAGACTTTTTCTTTGCAAACCTAAAGAAAAAAAAAAACTCAAAAACACATTTCACAAAAATGCTCCTTATAATGACTGTCATAAGAACTTATAACGAATTTTAAGAATTCGTGTTATACTATAATGTCTAAAGTAAGTATGTATTAGCTTTGTGCATAAAGTCATCGTCATCTCAGCGTTAATCCCAGTCGCATCCAAAACTTTTTTAGATTTAGAGTCTGGGGTCCGCTTTACTAGTCTAACTGCTGATTTTGGCTAAACATCGATATTTTTCGTGAAGTGACTGCCGTCTGACCTCCACAACCCGATGGCGATATCGAAGCATTGTTAGACCAATTGTTGAACTTTTGATCAAGTATGAGTGCGCGGGTTCGATTCCAGGTCAGGCAAGTACCTACCTACCAATGTAACTTTTCTAAAGTTATGTGTACTTTCTAAGCATATCCCAAGACATGCTTAGAAAGTGTGTTTTCCTTCACCTTCAGTCATTGGTGTCCAAACACCAATGACTGAAGGTGAAGGAAAACATCTTGAGGAAACCAGAACTTTATAAGTCTGAAATCGACAACCCGCATTGAGCAAGCGTGGTGATTACGCTCAATCCTTCTCTGTATTAGGGGAGACCTGTGCCCAGCAGTGGGACGATAAAAAGGTTGTTGATGATGATGATGCATACAAATATTTGCGCTGCGCGGGGATCGAACCTGCGCCTCCTTGCGTAGTGGCCGCGTTCGCTACCGCTACGCCACGGAGACTGTCGAGCTTTGTGCATAAAGTACTTCTCAAAAAAACGGTACTCCCTTTATTTTTTTATAAGGTGACAGTTTTCCACTGCAGTTGCACTAGAAAGCCAAATAAGCCATAGGTATAGATAGCAAATAACGTTTCGTAATTATGGAGGTTGGTTTCCAAATTGCAATCAATATATCCGATTAACGCGGCAACCCCATGAAACCTCAGACCACATAGCAAATATTATAATGTATACCTGGATACGTCATAGCGGTATTGTTGCATAATGAATACTAAATGTTTTGCAGTGGAAAATGATGGAAAACAAAATTACCTGTTTACAACAATTATTGTGTTGAAAATGAAAAAAAAATGGAAAGCTGAAAGCGAATTCTATAATGTAAATTGTTTATAATCTAGTTTCCATCTCATCTCAAAGTCACTATCTTTTTAGGATTCGTCATGTCTGTCTGTCCGTTCATATCGTTAAATAGTATTTGTCCTGATTATTCTTACGTCAAATATGTTTTTATCTGTGTGTATTTTTTAGCTGTCCTGATTATTCTTACGTGATAAAAAATATATGACGTAAGAATAATTAGGGCAAACACTTGCATTTGGAGAAGAAGGACTCTTGGCGGGAAAGTCAAGCCGAGTGTCACGCTCATTTTTCATTGGACTTTTAAAATTATTTATAGTGTTGTTTACTAAATAAAAATGCTTGATTTATATAATAAAAAGTGCATTCAGTAAATAATTCATAAAGAACACTGAAATATCGCAGTCACATCATGACTTTGCCTCAAATCTCCCTCGTAAGACGGTTCACGCGGCCGTCTTTTTCGACATGAATAATTCATTACGTGTCATTGCTAATTGTACAAACCGTGCGAAACCAAAAAAGAAAGAAAGAAAGAAAGACTTCTGGTAGACATAACACAACTGAGTGTCTAAAACTACCATACCCTGTCTCCACCAATCACAAAGCCTAGACTAAATGGCTTCTGCCAATGATGGAAGAGCGTACGGTACACCATGACCGATCGAGCCAATTACAGGGGACTGGTACTAATAATTACTGAACCAAGATCGATGCCGCTTCCAAAGAAGGATGGAACGTATGTCAGTGTGGTCAAAGATGGGGGAATGATAACATTAGAGGGTGATAAAAGGTTTCTGCTAACACATTTGTATCTAGATAGGGTACTGTCATTGTTGAATCCATGATGGATTCATCTACTGTTACGATGGGGCCGTATTAGTATTAGACGGATGGATAGTCTCTGGCAGTACAGTTTTGTCCCATTGTGGGTTCTGAATCTGTATAAGCCTTGCTTTAAGACAGGAATTTCTAGTTTGATGAAATTTAAGTCCAGATGTGTTTTTTTGCTATCTACGATGATTTATTTCAAGATGTAACTTATTAGTGAATACATTTAAATTCAAAGTTAGTAATAACATCTGGTCATATCGATCAGGTTAAGCTATGCTTGTTGCGATTGGTCTGTGGATGGATGACTATCTTCGACCACATACCGAGACCTCTGCGTGCCTCGGAAAGCAGGTTTTTGTTTAATATAATTATAAACTAGTGTTTGACCGCAATCCCGTCTAATGGTAAGCAGTGATCCATCGTTGATGGTAGAGCGCACTAGTTTATAAAGAGCCTATTCACTATAAAACCTGAGTCAATAGCAAGGAAGACGGCAGAAGGAGATCGATCTGGAGACCCTCCACGACCAAACTCCAGACACAACAAGCCCGAAAATAGTATCGTATTATCCCGTACCTAACTGGCTGTGGAGGTCATATGGGCAGTCGCTCCATTTTAAATACTACATGGTATCCAGCTGCAACTGGTCATACTGGAAGACGACCCAAACATAGGTGGGAAAAGGCTAGGCAGGTGTTTCAATTTTAAAGTTGTGCAATTTTGAGTTAGTATAACTATAACCAACCTATTGTAATTGGTACTTCACATATTGACTTCATCATCAACTTTTTTTTTATCGTCGCACTACTGGGCATAGGTCTCCTCTCATACAGAGAAGGATTGAGCGTAATCACCACGCTTGTTCAATGCGCGTTGGCGATTTTATCATATTGAATTGTTTTAATCATTAATTTTTGTTTGACGTATTTATACATTCTCATTTTTTTTTTAATGAATTATAAACCAGCGCTTGACCGCAATCCCGCCTGATGGTAAGCAGTGATGCGATCGTTGATGGTAAAGCGCGCTAGTTTATTAAGAGCCTATTCACTCTAGCCTTGAAGACACTCAAATTGTAATGTGACGGAAACACCGACGCCGGCAAATTGTTGACAAAATTTCCTGACAAGTAGGTATTATTTTTATGTCGTTGTTCCCCTTTTTTATTCATTTTATTTTGAATTAATTTATAAAATTTATATGATTATTAGTAATGTAGATTAAGTAGAGACAAACGCCGATTGCAATTGCATGCCTTCAGACGGATTATGGAGATACCGAACTATTTTATATCTGACTGAGTTTGAGTTTGAACTGATAGGAAATTTTAACAGTAAAAAATACCGAACTGAACAACTCCCAAAGGGTTGCCAGCATCGAAATATTAATAAATTCCAGTCGCCCAACCAACCGAAAATACCGTGCAATCAAAGTGTATCATTTAATAACGTGATTATAATTATGAAATATAAAATGGTTAGTAACATTAAAGCTTGTCGCGCAATCATTTCGGTGTTCCGTCAGGCGGTCATTCGCGTTCGGTCAATTGGTGACGCCGATTAATTTCATTACAAAAACGGACGGGTCATGTACTCGTTCAATTTCGTTCAATTGGCGATTGTGATCGTTTGGTTTTTTGCGTGGTATTATTGTTTTAAAGCTGTATGAACGCAGAAAAGACGCAGCAATTTGTTTGCGGTGAACACGCCTGCCTGCGACGTGGAGGCCCCGAGTTGGATCCCCGGCCAGGTCATGATGGAAAACGATCTTTTCCTGATTGGCCTGGGTCTTGGATGTTTATGTATATATGTATCTATTGTAAAATATAGTATCGTTGAGTTGGTATCCCATAACACAACTCTCGAACTTACTTTGGGGCTAGCTCAATTTGTATGATTTGTCCGTATATATTTATTCATATTTTATATATTTATACTAGCTGACCCGGCAAACGTTATTTTGCCATATAAATAATTTCCTAGAAAAAAAAAATGAAAAATAGATGTTGGCCGATTCTCATAGATACCGGATAAGCACAAAAAATTTCATCAAAATCAGTCAAGCCGTTTCGGAGGAGTATGGCAACGAAAACTGTAAGAGGAGAATTTTATATACGAGTATTAGATTTATTTATTTAATTTTGTACCCGCTCCTGAAACTTGCAAGCAGTATTCGTTAACAACTGTCGCAAAAAAAATGTTGTAATAAAATAAATACGGCAAACAGTATTGAAACAATATATTACACTGCCAAAGGCATCATCGACTTCACACTTAAATTTGGTTTTTAATAGTCATTTACTGGCAGTATTAGAGCTGGCGGTTTAATAATTATTCGAGGAATAATTCTGATATTTTGACAGTTATTTCATTTAATAACTCTCAAATGTCAACTTTATTTCTAAAATAAAAGTTGAATCAGCCCATATTTTGCAAACATGGCAGATACATTATTTTATGTGTGTGATATGCAAGCTTAACTTCACCATTTGGCAAGTAAATACCTATTCACTTATGTTTCACCAAATGTCAGATATATCAATCCAGAGAAATTCTGGTAATTCTTTTTCTCAGATAGAAACTTAGTTGTTAATGTAATACCTTACCTTTTTCATACTGAACTCACACACTTTATACTCAAAGCCTTATTCATATTTAAAGCGTATGGAACGTGCACCTTAATAAAACCACCTGAAACCTGAAAAATCAACAAGTATTCATTCTAAAACCAAATTCCCATAACACAACTGAGATAGCTCGCTGAATGTTTTAAAAATAGCATTCTATGGCCGTCGTAGGGGAGAAGAAAAATGGACAAAACGAACGTCTAACTTTTGAACGCATCACACAACTTTACACAATACTTTTGTAGTGGGACAAAGTTATACGAATTAAAACCTTATGACGTAGCCTATAAGGTGTTAGAAAAACTTGTATAGTTGTGTGTTAATATTGCAGAATAAAAATCCAGAATCAATTCGGTAAAACTTATTCGGTTCGGGCTTCTAAAAGACATGTTACGTTTTGACGTTGCGTAGGTAAAATTAGGGGTATAAAACGACTGAAAAGGGTTCGGGTAAGATCTATCTGTTGCGTAAATCTTTAGTAAACGAGGTTCAGTACGTAGCCAGCCTTGATGGCAATGTATACGATCGCTTTTGCTCACCCAGTGAGCTTTATTTAGACCGTGTTGGCAACATAATTTATAAAATTTAATACTAGCGGCAGATTACAGTAGATATTTCGTAACGACCAGCTTGGGATCGACGAAAGTGGTCATGAAATTAAAAAATATGCCTTTGATATTATCAGGTTTGGAGTTTTCGCTTATACCGAAATCGTTTACGGTTTCATTAAAAAATTGTGTAAAGCTAAAAGGGAAAAAGAAAATGAAAACTTGTCGATATTAAAATTAAGGTTTGGTACAGATTAAAGTCCAAAGAGTTTTATGTTGTAAAAAAGTATTATTATTTTTATCTTTATGTCCGTACCATTATCGTTTTTATAAAGCGGTACATACATGTCTACATATAAGTATTTTATATGAATATAAACATGAAGACTATGCGCAGTGGCAAACGATTGCAAAGTGCTTCTCATCACATAGCAACTGAAACAATAAAAAGCCTTTCAATGCAACATACTCATGCACGCTTTGCCGTGTAATCGGGGTAAACAAAACCAATTAGCTGAATACCTGCAATAAAATCAAGTACTATTTCGTTACTCCTAAAGCCGAGAGCAATGCCGTGCTAAGTTTATAGATCGCAATAAAACATAAATAGTACAAGTTATAGCAATCCGAAACATGAACAATAACTTTCTCTCAATTGACTTTCACAGCTCATGCGTTTTTATGTGCAACATTGAGTACACTTACTATATTTCACTATAGGATTTATTTCACACAAATACATTCATCAAAAAAGTTTTATGAACAAGCCTGACACTATTTGCAAATTGAGACGAAAAACAAATGAATGAGCGCAGTGAAGTTTCGAGTAAATTAATACATGATAGTGTCAAGTTTCCCTGTCCCGAGAGATTATGAAAATGTTGTAACTATATTTTACGAAGTAGGCACAATAGTTAACTGTTCAAACGGAGGATTGTTCACATGAGAACAACGCGACATACTCAGATTGTCTTACGTCACTCAATACCTGCAACTGGCAAGCAGAGTACTGAAAATTATAAGTATATGCTTACTTATAACCTAACTTCCCAACTTCAATCGTTGGGCAGTTGCCCGCCAAACACCACACCCTGTTTCTTATACCTCTACACCGGTGGCGCCAAACAAGAATGTCAACGCAGTCAGAGTAAATATTAAGAATTTTTATGAATTAGCATGTAATGTTACCACTACGAAAAGGGAAGAGTTTAGTAGAGAAGTATATTTATAGGTATAGTAGCGTAATCAGCATCTAAATTTCCCACTGTTGGGACGCCTTTCTCGCTGCCTCGTCTCAGGAAGAGGGAGTAGCCCATAATCCACCACTCGGGGCCAGTGTTGGTTGGTAAGAAGAAAGAAGAAAGAAAGAAAATACATTTATTCAGCACAGACTCGACACACAATACAATACATTTAGCACAAACACACATCGGGTAGCAACAAAAAAAAAATATTAAAAAACCAAATAATAAAATAAAATAAAAAAAGCCAAATAAAAATTAAAAAAAAAATAGGTAGATGTCAGATGTCTTGGTATTTTTTGGTTCTAAGACATGACGGTTTCCTCATGATATATTCTTTCCTATATAAACTACACAAAATAAAGTGTATAACCTAGGTTTAAACCTACGAATCTTACCACTGGATCACCACTGCTGCTTACCTTTGCCTTTAAAAGACAGAAACATACATATTATCATGATTTTGGCATAAGTAATATTAAGTTATGAGCAAGTTTATTTTGTATTCTTAAGTACAAAAAAGTTTGGCAATATCTGCGTCCCTTAGAAGGTCATGATGACATTTTAAATTTTCATCACTAGCAACTTGCTCTACCTTAAGAAAAAGTTAATACTCAGATAAAATAAGGATTATTTATATTATGTTTGGCAACATTGTGAGTCAAAAATTATATTGTAACTTATTTTATGGAGTTTTGGCGGGAAATTCAAGCTGAGTGTTACGCTTATTTTTCATGGGACTTTTAAAATTATTTATAGTTTTTTTTTTAATAATTATAGAATAGAATACTTTATTTCAGACCGGACCGAACTTTTTATGGATAACACTATATATAATAATGTTAGTCCTAATTTGACTATTAATTTTATATCGGTACTCTATTTAAAATTAATACTTAGTCAAATTTGGACAATTCGTGAAATTAAAAGTTACATTTTTATTTGGAATGTTTATGCTATTTGATATATTATGACAAATTTGGGTTTTCTGGTTATCTGTAAAAGTAGGACACTCTAGTATTTCATCAGGCGGATACTCCCTGGCGGTTGCCGGCTGAGGCGAATTGTGGTGTATTTTCAGTTTAGTTTCAGTTAATGTATTCGAAGTTTTTATTTTATTTTGGATTCAATCCTCAATGTAGCCTTCGGCGACTGTGCTGGATTTCCAGCCTCCGTGTCTTTTTAACGTCGTCATATTTGCCCCAGAATCGGCTAAAAGAGTTGCTGACGTACGTCTATAACAATGTCCGGTATACTGCTCACAATTTGATAAATTCAAATATGTTGCTATCTGCTTACCCTTATACCTGAGATTTTATTTTTCCCGAACACTTGTTTATACTCGTAGCATTTCCCATTCTGGTAGTTGAGAAAAAAACGGTCCGTTTTTAGATCACTGGGTCTCATTTTTTGGTATTTCTTTACTATTTGTGTAAACTCTTCTTGTACTACAAACCAGCGCTCAATATTTGTTTTTGTTTTAGTCAGTTTTACTAGTAATAATTGGCCTTGACTTTCAATGTCCTTAATTGTCAAATTTGTGAGTTCACTGCTTCTGCAAGCGCGGCTTATACCTTTTATCATACCACCTGTGAAAACATATATTTTTTTAGTATTTCTGTAATAAATACATTCTTATTTAGAATAAATCTAATAATACTTAGGTAAACTTACTTTCACTGCCAAATATATCTCGTCAGGCGCATCATTTAAAAATGTTTCCACTTCATGAGAGGTTAGATTAAGATTAGACCTTAGATTTGCTACTCATGAACCCCTGAGACTGTCTTTTCAAAAAGGATGTTAAATTATGGATTTTTTTCAAATTTACATTGTGTTTTACACTAAGTGTACTTTTGAGCATTGAATATCGGCTCCATAGCGTAGAAGGTTGTAATTTGCTAGACAAACCTTTAAAATATGTAAGAAATACACTTTCGGAAAATGATTTTATATTTTTATCTTCATAAAATCATCTTTCTTTTGAGATTTCTAGTAAAAGATTGTTAATAACACAATTTGCCTTTAATTTGTCTTTAATTATTGAATCTGATGTCAATATTTCAGAATCGCTTTAACTCATTTTTAAATTAAAATCTTAGCATAAAAGATTAGGTATTAACATAACTATTTTTTTTAATTCCGTCACAGATACATAACAGATTAGTATCCCGCTAATTTAAGTCGAATTTTTAAATTTTAAATATGGAACTCGCCACGTTATTGTTGCGACCATATAATTAATAAGAAGGTACTATCGTACTTCTTAATTTTATGGTTGCGACCTATTTTGCTCAATGAAGTTTGCGCTAAGTTCACACTGGCTATTTAAAAACTCACATTGCCGCTGCATTTATTTTTTTATTAGTTTTACACAAATTTATTCACAGCTGACAGCAGTTCTATTTTTAAAGTTCATTCCGACCCTAGGGTGGGAAGTAATTTGTATGAGTTTTTCCCGCTCTATGGAGGGAAATAGCACTTTCTACCCAATAATCAGATCAAGAAAATACTACTTTCCGAATATGAGAAATGAAAAACTTATTTTATCATGTTCTGCAGTGCGAAATTATCTCAGCGTGACACTATTTGGTATCATGGAATGATCCCTAGTTTACTATTTTTATAAATTTGTCATTCCAACCTTTTCCATTGTCATTCTTCTAAAAGTTTGTAATCTGCTAAATTTATAATGTCTCGTAATGGAATGGTGATAGAATGACATTACCGTATCGCTATTATTATAAATCCAGTTTTTAGAAATCATTTTCTAAAAACACCTAATCAAATTTGAACATTTATTAATATGGAGTGACGAAATTTTTTAGTAGATTACAAAACCTGTCTAAATCCATCCATCCATGACCATCCTGGTACTATTGTATTAGTAGACTAGACCCCGCTTTCAAAATGATGAGTTTTGAAAGCAGTGGTGATGATATAGATAAATTACACAAACCACGCCTGACTGGGTTTGAATCTGCGACGTAAGAATAATTCATAACTAGTAGGCCATTACTACTTTGCTTTTCTTTAAATTCTTTTACATTTGAATAGCAATCTTTTTCTCATAGTAAACTCGTAATTCACAGTCTTGATCTGACAAATGTCAAGACCTGCTACTGCTAACGTCTCTTGGTAAACTTTATCAAAATTATTTTTGAATGAGAATAAAATTTATTCGCCTTTAAAATATGCCTTGAGATTTCTTTTGAAAGAACGACTCTCATTACTATTTTAATTTTTCAGTTGTCAACTTAAGAAATAAAAAACAAATATGTATGTCTCGTAGAATATTTTCATCATACGACTTTTCTACAAAATAGGTATTGGAAGAAGTACCCAATTTCTACATATCCTCTTTTTTCTGTTAGTAATCGTATATAGACATTGTTTTCTACGATTAACAGAGATAAAGTACCTCTACGATTTGTAATAGAAAAAAAAAGTTAAAAAATAGGTAAGTTTTGTTATGATATCAGCAACCCTTTGATCGTTTATATTTATTTTATTTATGGGCCCTAGTTAAGTGAAATAGTGTTAAACCTCAAAAGCTCAAAAGTCCAACAATTAGTCTAACTGCAATATTTCGATATCGCCTTCGGGTTGTGGAGGTCAGACGGCAGTCGCTTCACGGAAAATATCGAATTTTAGTCAAAATCAGCAGTTAGACTGGTAAAGCGGCCCCCAGACTACAAAGCTGAAAAAGCTTCGGATGCGATTGAGATTATAATTGAGACGATGATGATTGTAAAACGTTTAAATAAAATTTTACTTAATTTTCGCCTACCATCGTTTTTTCTGCCCAACTCAAAAGTTGACTATCTTGCTGTGTACATTTGAGTGCTTATAGTAGAAATACTATAAAACCACAAGTGTGCACAGGCGGATATTTAATAAATACATTTTATAAATAAACAATACATTTTATGGTTGAATCAATGTTAACCGTTTTAAGTCCTTCATAAATAAAATGTGTTGAACAACTGCGCAATTGTTGGCCCTCAAACAAATCAGTAGCGCTCTTAATACGGCTGCTCAAGCACTCTTGACTTCTCTAATATAATACAACAAAAACATAGTCAATAGGCTATCTATAGCCTCTTGTTACCGGCAGAGTTTCAAGTATCCCAATTAAGGGAAAAAAGCGACCAATTCCCAACTTTCAGAAGCCAATCAGCAGTAATACAGACTTCACAAGTCTGTATTACATTGAATAAATAAAGCGATTCCATCATGTATTTCTCGAGCACCTACCAATAGTGTTAAATATCTAAACAGCGAAACCATCGCACCTGGCGTTAAATCGATAAAAAAGAAAAACAAAAGATATATAGTCTATAAATCGAACCGCTACGTAATTTACTTCTATTAGGGCCTTCACTTGAAACGCTGTAAATCTCCAGCGATCCCCCAACACTCCTGCTTTACAACTTTCACTCGCATCTATACATATAAGAATACTAGATATTTCCTTTGCGGTGCATTTGATAAATTTTTAAGGGGTCCGAATAGGGCTCGTGGGTTTTCGAAATAGGGGTCTCGCGTCCACCTGATTCATATTAACTCGTTGGGGTTTCTTTCCCCTATTCTGTTAAGAATATAAAACTAAATTCTGCTTGTTTAAATGGCTGTATGAAGTTACATCACGTTTATAGGTACGTGTTGGGTTAACAAGGTAACATAATTAATTATTGGCAAGCTTTGCCCTTAAGGTATTTATTTTACGAAGAAGGAATATGATGTGAGTTTTATCTTTTGGCTGTAGTTCTTTTGAAGCGTTTGGTTTTGTAAGTATATGTACCTTATGCTCAAGATTTATAGTCAAGTGCGCGGTATAAAGATGTTTTCTTTACCAACATTTTCTTGCGGAGATGATCGAAGAATGCTCTTTCCTTGTCTCCATAAGAATACCTTTATCGTATACCTTAGCGGCATGATTAACTGGCCGAATTTTCAGTTCTCCTGGGAATATTTCTGAAGGATTACTTATAAAGCTTTCCAGGAATAATACATAGATTAACATTGACGACATTGCTAGCTTAGTGGCTGAGCAATCTACTGCTGTGTGGTATGTCGCGGGTTCGATTCCCGCACGGAACAAATATTCTTATAGCCTACAGAAGGGCAATTGCAATAGATTTCATTTTGACGGTTCAATAACATTCATAGCGTTATTTTAAGTTTTTATGCAGATATATTTTCGATCATATGTAGCAATGGATTAGCAATGTGCTTCGAAATTATTCCAATTGATACAATTGTGTGTTACGTAATAAGGGTGCTGGTAGTTCGTGTATGTGAATTTAAATGTAAAAAATAAAATTAACATATCCATAAACTTACCTTATAGAACTCCATGACAATGTAAACAGTCCAAAATTTTCCCCTTGGTGACGTTTTCAATTCTCGTCATTTAAAAGGTAACAAACAAATGTAAAAATATTGAGAATTTAGAGTTATTTTTGACAGATTGAGGCTGGGGTCAAACTATGAACGTGCAAGTAATGAGAATTGCCCTCTGAAAATAATAGTTAAAGAGTAATACGTTGGATTTAATTCAAAGGTGATTCGGTTCGATGGCCGGGCGCGACTCGCCTGGGGCACCGCGCCTAGCTGCAGATTTATGCGTTCGACTTGATACAGCATAGCTTCGTTTCTCTACAAGTTCCGAATTATTAAATGGGAAAGTAGAGACGGTATTAGTTACCTAAGTTTTGGTAAAAAAAAGGCTTTACTTTTCTTTGTTTTGTTCGTATTGGATTACGAGTATATTACAAGAACTGAGGTATGTTATTTATTTATTTTATTATTTATGTACACACAATAAAATACATAAAGATACGGCAAAATTAAGTTCTGAGTACAAAGGTGCTGCTTATTTCTTAAGAAATTTCTTCCAGCAGAATATGTTATCTATAAAAAGCATTTTTAATTTTTATGTTAAGTAATCTATATGTCGTCTACCAACCCACATTGAGCAAGCGTGGTCTCCCAATCCTTCTCTGTATGAGAGGAGACCTGTGCCCAGCAGTGGGATGATAAAAAGGTTGATGATGATGATGATGATGATATGTCGTAGATGGCATATCATTTGGCGGTATCATTTTGCTAGAAGTTGCTCATTTGATTTACGTAGTAGTGGGGCAAACACTGTGACTATATTTTGTAACAGCGGCACGTGGACAGAGTCGTTTTGGAAAGTGGTGATTATCGAACGGTCATGTCACTTTGAGACGCCAGGGCATTTATCCGGGGCTAAACTGTCGGTTGGCCTACTTAAATTGTTATTTTCAATATTGGAGGGTATATTTACACTTCGTGATTTAATTCAAAACGCCATCCACGACATATGTTAGTCAAGGTGGAGCGACAATGTGCAGAAGGATGGCTGGTATTAGCAGGATAAGAGTTGCCGAAAATCAAGATGAATGGCGTACAATAGGAGAGGCCTATGTCCAGTAGTGGATTGCTATAGACTAAAAATGATATTATTGTATATGAATTTTAGTTATGACAGTTTTACTTCTTAATCTTTTTTGTAATATTCTTTTATAATCCGGCTCGAAGGACCAATCTTTAAAGGGCGGTGAAATAAATGAACTGTATTTTTAAGGTCTGGTATATTGCCGTTAATAATAAATTCAATAGTTAACAGAATCCCGGACAACAATTATTTAATTTAAAAAGAGGCGTGGGTCGCGGCAGGATCCCTGGAAGCGAGTGAGGTCCGAGCTGGTCCGCTCGCTTGGTCATGTCCTCACGCCGCTGGCGCATGCAGACTGCGACCATGTTGGGTCTCATTCCCAACACAATCAATTCTATTGGAAATCAATACGAGTAAAAGATCTTCAAATGCTCTCAAAACAGTGAAGGAAAACATCGTGAGGAAACCGGCATGTCTTAGAGCCAAAAAAATATATCTAAGACAAATGACATCTACCAACCCGCACTGGGCCAGAGTGGTGGATTACGGCCCATCCCCTTTCATCGAGAGGAGGCCTGTGTCCCAACAATGGGAAAATTATAGGCTGATTATGATCGAATGATCTAGATCTACTTTTAGAAGTAGTTGTTTTCTCGTACAGTTACAGGAGCCGCGGGTCTAGCTGTTGTTTCGAACCAGTAAAAGTATTGTCAAATGCTAGTTTGCTGGTTCTTGATTGGATCAACACATTAGATGTAACAAACAACGTGTTTGTTTGGGCTTGAGATGTTTAACATCTGAAGTCAGGAGCACTAAGGACAATATGATGTTTAGTTTTTTTAACGTTGACCATTGTTGTTGGAGGGGGAAAATGCATTGAATTCGCGTAAGCGTGACCGACCCGTCGCCGTTGTCGTTATAGCGAGATATAAATTATATATACTGTGTATTTATATGCCAGTCTGCCCCATGACTTCCTTTTTAGGGAATGTCGAATGTCGGTCATGAGACTGACCTGTCTGTCACCAGGCTGTATCTCATGAACCGTAATAGCTAGACAGTTGAAATTTTCAGAGATTATATATTTCTGTTGCCGCTATAATAACAAACACTAAAAATAAAAAAGGGTAATAACGGCACGGAACCCTACGTGCGCAAGTCCGACTCGCAATTGACCGGGTTTTTTTTTTGTTTAGTGTATGGCGTCTCGCTGCAGGACTTACTCGTACTAAATCCCTCCAGGGAGTAAAAATAGGAATTATTTAATTATTACTAATTTTAAAATATCAATATTCTAAACACTTGCTTCGTACCTCCAACATTTCTCAGCTCATTCGTACTTCGTCAGATAGTGAGTTCATAGCACAGGATTATAATTTACAACAACGCATGCGCGACCCTTCGCCTTGGTTGATCCATCGCGCCTATTGTTGTTATTGTCTAGAGCTGCACAGATTGCTGATTCTGTTATTCACGATGTAATGCAACTTGGTGGTTTTCTTTTATTTATTCACTAACTAATCCTACAAATGTAATATTAAAATATGAGTTTTTTTTTAATAATTATAAACTAGTGATTGACTGCAATCCCGCCTGATGGTAGGCAATGATGCAATCGTTGATGGTAAAGCGCGCAACTTTATTAAGCCTATTGACTTAAAAATTTTAGTGAGTATGAAGGAAGACGGCTGTTGAGTGAGGTGATGCAATGTTAAACCCAACAACACGACCAACGATGCTGCGCCAAAGGGAGATTAATCTGGAGACCCTCCATGATCAAACTTCCGACACATTTGGCGCATCGTACCTGGCACACATCGTAACACAACTGCTCAGATCCGTCCCCCGTACGGCTTCACCAGACATGGTGCCAGAACACGATGAATCGCTTGGCGGCAAGACTTTATCTGGTGGGTGGTAACTTCTGTCGGCAGCCGATATTTTGGCCTAGCACCGAGAATATTATAGCTTCACGTACACGTTTTCACAGATTTTTATTGCGACTGCCATTTTGGGAATGAAATAGTGCCTCCTGGGTCAGGATTGCGGGTTGGTTAAATAAGAAACGGTGGCCCTGGCCGTCGCACAGGCAAGTAACAAACACGTGTGGGTTTTACGTGTTCAGTAAAAGTCTGACACACCCTTCCGCTCCGCCCAGAGCGGGAGAAGTCATTTGATGATTTCCCATCCCAACAAAACAAAAAAACCTTTTCGTTTTCGTTTTAACCAAGAAGTGAGGTTATCCGGTTATGGGTACGGGCATTGCCCGTAGGACCGATATCCGATGGGGCCCATGGGTTCTCGAGTGGCGAACATGCACTGGAAGTCGTAGCGCTGGTAGGCCACCGACAAGGTGGACCGACGACCTAGTGAAGGTAGCGGGAAACCGCTAGATGCGGGAGGCGCAGGACCGGTCGTCGTCCAGCAGTGGACATCTTTCGGCTGAAATGATGATGATGATGATGATGATGAGAGGAGAGGTGGCCCAGTGGTATCGGCCGCGACTTAGAAGTTGTAGTTCGTAGGTTCGAACCCTGCATGCGAATACTTTGTGTAAATTATTTCTTCACCACTGCTCTCAAAACGGTGAAGCAAAGCATCGTGCGGAAACCGGCATGTTCTAGAAGCAAAAACTTCGAAGACATTTAACATCTACCAACCCGCACTGGGCCCGTGTGGTAGATTACGGCCCACTCCATATCACCGATAGGAGGACTCTGTCTCAGTAGTGAGAACATTATGGGATGAATATGTACATATGAGGTTATGTGTCTTATATATTTAATTATAAACGTGATAGTATTCCATAATCAGCCTCCGTGGCGTAGCGGTAGCGAACGCGGCCGCTGCGCAAGGAGGCGCGGGTTCGATCCCCGCACAGTGCAAATATTTGTATGCATGGCAAAGGCATATTATTCTTTAAGTGATTATTTAAATGATAAGAATAGCTGGTCGCTCTGATTAACTCAGGACAATGTTTGTGTTCATTCTCCGGAATTAGCTTACTGACACGTTATATGAGTTCATATAATTCATTTTTTATGTAAGCTGTCGCGCCCTTTATGCCTGGGGCTTTTATTAAAGTAATAAGTTTTTAGTTATTTATATTTACATTTAAATATATACTTATATATTGTTTTGCTTTGCTGGTATTCTGGCGTGGTAGCTGGCATATTTTCAATAATTTCATTGTTGTTATAATTTCTTGTGATCATCACTATACATAGTATTGTATAAAGTCATGTGTTTTTTAAATGAACCGACAGCTGTGCTGCTGGGGAGTTTCTTCCGCCATTTCTTCCCAGCGAAAGCACTAGGAAGTGTCGATGGGTGGGCGTTTTGGGGAACTGTCTTATGTAATATTGACGTTCAAAAAGTGCTGATTCTCAGCCTAATTTGAATAAATGACTTTTGATTTTGATTTTCATGGATATGAATATTTGCACTGGTCTGGTCGTGCCTCGGAAAGCACGTTAAGCCGTTGGTCCCGGTTGCCATACGAACATCTTGTGGCAGTCGTTACGGGTAGTTGGAGCCCTCAAAAGTCTAACAATTGGTTTAACTGCAATGCTTAGATATCGCCTTCGGGTTGTGGAGGTCAGACGGCAGTCGCTTCACGGAAAATATCGAAGTGTAGCCAAAATCAGTAGTTAGACTGGTAAAGCGGACCCCAGACTCCAAAGCTGAAAAGCTACGGATGCGACTGGGATTATCGCTGAAGTGATGATGATGATGATGAGTATTCCATAATCGTGTCAATGATGTCGTGGTAGCCTAGTGGTTAAAACACCAGCCTCTCAAGTATCAGTGCGCGGGTTCGATTCTAGGTCAGGCAAGTACCAATGTAACTTTTCTAAAGTTATATGTACTTTCTAAGTATATCTTGGACACCAATGACTGAAAGTGAAGGAAAACATCTTGAGGAAACCTGGACTTTTAGTCTGAAATCGCCAACCCGCATTGAGCAAGCGTGGTGATTACGCTCAATTCTTCTCTGTATGAGAGGAGACCTGTGCCCAGCAGTGGGACGATAAAAAGGTTGATGATGATGATTCCATAATCTTCTCCAAAGCCCTACCGACTGTTTATCCTTACATACAAAAGTGCTCATAAATTTGTTTATTATTATTATGTTACCTTTCTTTCCTCATACAGAAATTATTACTGCCATAATTTCAACGTAACTCAGCACATACGTTTTATTATGAGAGAAATATCTTTATTAAGTCCATAGCATTTGTCTTTTGTGATACCTTATCGCTTGCCCTCTCCTCCTTCGTATAAGACATAATCTCATAAAACTCTCCTTTTACGATCCTACCTATAACGTATGCGTTTCATTACTGCTTTCCTTCCACCCCCGTTTATGCCCGTGTGTTAAAATACATCAATGTATGGCGTGTAAGTAATTTCGAAAGGGTTAATATAGTATGGAAGTAGGGGAACTTTATTAACCGTAGTCACACTGTTTTAAGTTAACGCGTTGTTATGGCTACGCTTTTAATGTGAGTTTTCTTGTTATAAAAGTATTATTTTGTGTCTTATCAAATAATGTTAATCGTGGTCGGTGTTTTTGAGTAGAACGACTAATTTGTTCATTTTATTATTGCGGTGTCACTAGGTATGCTTATGTTAAAGGTAATATACTTAAGTTTGATAGCCTGCCAGGTATATTAAAACAATAAACAAAGCATAAGTTAAACTCCAAAGTTTTTTTTTTTAATCTTGGTTTTGACCTGCCAATTGATTCTGTCAAAGTTAGCTAAAATAAGCTAAGAGAGCTGTCTAAGACTAGCGTCAGTTTGAACAACAGCTCGCTCTACTAAATTCAGAAATTCCTTAAAAGGTTTCTTTTGTGGAATTTCCCAAAACGGTCGCTCTTCACCGTAAGAATTTCCTACTGATTCAGCAATATAGGTCCCCAGCAGCACAGTTATCTGTACAAGAAGAAGAACCCACCCACCAGACAAAGTCTTGCCGCCAAGCGATTCGTCGTGTTCTGGCATGATGTCTGGTGAAGCCGTACGGAGGATGCGCTAAATGTTGTTATGTCGGGAGTTCAGTCGTGGAGGGTCTCCAGATCAATCTCCCTCTGGCGCAGTATCGTTCTTAGTGTTGTTTGGTTTAACATTACATCACCTCGCTCAACTGCCAACTTTCTTCCTATTCACAGAGTTTTTTGATGAATAGGCTCTTAATAAACTAGCGCGCCTTACCATCAACGATTGCATCACTACTTACCACCAGGCGGGATTGCAGTCAAGCGCTGATTCACAATTATTAAAATATACAATATGTAAAGAAAAACCTGTCCGATCCGTAAAGGTATTGTTAGGTATCAATAACTAATTCTACTAATGGATACAAAACCGGGCTAAACTTAAAAAAAAACCTATAAAAATAAATATTATTTCGCAAAAAGAGGTAACTTAATACATTTGCGTTAAGCACCCTTCCGCGGGTGACGGGCGGCAGGGCACGCGGCACGTGGTTGCATCGCTATTCGCTCATAATAATACAGGTGTTGTCACTTTTTTAAAAATTACCAAATTTCGGGGAAGTTGGAATTAATTCGTGGGAAAAAAAGATTATTTCAAAATTCATTAGTATTGTTTCTATGATGATTACGTAAAATTTTATATTTTATTTGGTCATGTGTTTACCTAACCTTTATTATCCTTATGGGTCGGGCAGGGTTTACTTAACATATTGTATATATACCTATATATATTTAGTAGTGTTCAATGTTTTATTTAAGTAATGTATTTTTGTGGTGTAGAATAAAATATATATAAATTAATAAATATATATGAGTTATTGGGAGAATAAATTTAAGTTGTCTCGCCGTTTGTGGAAAAGTACTAAGGTAATCAATATATTTATATATTTCATATTATCATTTATACTAGCAACCATAAGAACAGAAAATAGTTATAAAGGTGGTGATAATTTCACAAGAACAGAACTGCCATAAGACAAGAGATAGCGGTGCAACATTTGTAAGAGTATAAGAGACAAAAGTACATTAAATTGTATACAAATAACCTATAACTACCAAACAGAGAGAGACAGAGACTATTCTATTCTCATCTATATCTAGCAAACATGGCAACTGTGGTATTTTCTCATTTTAAAATGGATTGGAAGGTACATAATTTACTTCTGGCATTGATTGCTATATTTAAAGCTGTTCTTATCATTGCTGCGCCCCGCGGCATCACATTCATAAACTTCGATCTCATGAGAATATTGGACTAAAAGTATCCTATGTCTGAATCCTGACTATAGACTATCATCATATCTACGTAGATCCCAGTCGCATCCGAAGCTCTTTTTTTCAGCTTAGGAGTCTGGGGTCCGCTTCGCCAGTCTAACACTGATTTTGGCTAAACTTCGATATTTTCTATGAAGCGACTGCCGCCTGACCTCCAAAACCCGAAGTCGATATCGAAGCATTGCAGTTAGACTAATTGTTGGACTTTTGTGGGCTACAACAACCCGTAACGACTGCCATTAGATGTTCGTATGGCAACCGGGACCAACGGCTTAACGTGCTTTTCGAGGCACGACCAGACCAGTGCAAATATTCATATTCATGCATTCAAATATTTGCACTCAGTGGGGATCGAAGCCGCGCCTCCTTGCGCAGCGGCCGCGTTCGCTACCGCTACGCCACGGAGGCTAACAATACTATAGAAGTATAGAGTATAGACTATCTGTGTGCCACATTTCATTCAAATTCGTTGAGTAATTGAAATGATGATGATGACGAAAAAGCGGGCCTCCTATATTAGGGAGCGTGTAGGCCATAATACACCACGTGGACCCAATGTTGGTAGGTGGATGTCATGTGTTGCAGTTCTAGGACAGGCCTATATGCATGTATATTTGCTTAAAGAAATGCATTTCCACAAACGTTCAAAAATAACTTTTAGTTTTGATTTTGGAATTACTGCTCAATATCCAACAATTGTGGTTTTGGAGGTCAGATAGATCGCTGCATGTAAAATACCTACTGATATTTAGCTGAATCAAATAATTCAGGTAAATTTCAGACTGGTTGTAAATATATTAACCTCGATACTAATAAAGCCAGTTTATTAAGCACGCAATAATTTCTGACGTACTGCTTGATTTAATAACGGTAATATCCACTAAATGTAATTAATTCCAAATCCTCTCAATGAAAATCTCACCAAATTCAGGAAAAGCTACCGAATTGTCTAAATCATGTTTTTCTATTATTTGCAATATTTAGATTATAATCACTCTGTCACTGTAAAAATTCATCTCCGAAAAAATAAAATAAAAGCATCCCATTATATTCCACTTTCAACTTTGTAGTAAATGGTCGGTATAACGATTCGATTTACACAGGGCGAGTGACTTTTCAAACTTGCGAATCGATTATAATTATCGATTTCAATGCGTTGTTTTAAAGCTGTTCTGTTGTATATTGAGTTGACTAAGTTTTGTTGTGTTTAATAACCCCCCCTCTCCGACCTCACTTCCCGGAGGTCGGGTGCCTTTTGAAGGTTCCCCCGATACGAAAAAAAAGTTTTCTTGTGTTTACATTTATTCATTTGAACAGGTCAGGAGCCATACAATACAGTAGGTGTAACAATTGAAGTAGATGCCGTAGAAGTAAACTTAGAAACTGCATCATTTTCCTCTTAAAACCTTTCTTTCAGCACCTTTTACATTTAATTCCTATAAATTGTGTTGCCTGGTATAGAAATAGAATATAAGAGCAGCTTTCCATCGAAACGATTTCAATATAGCACAAAATTCCGAAACATATTTAAATAAATCGAGACTTATTTGATCTTCGGCGCGGACTCATAAAGCTGTAAATAGCCGAGCGACCGTATGAACGAGTTGAATGGAATGCGAACAAGTGAATGAAAGAGCTCTGAACACACGGCCATTAGTCAACTACAGCCGACCATTATCCTAATGGGATCTCTAACCGCTCGGCCGTTTGATGAGATAATACAGTCACTGATACATTTGAACATTTAAAATCGTGTGTTTGAACAAATCTGATCATTGTTAATTTGATTTTCTTGATAATCTGTATGAAATTGCTCTGCTGATTTTATTGTTGACCGGTTTGATTATACCATCCGTCGTTCCACCTGATATTTATCTTCGTGTCGTTTTGATCGACGCGACGTTCCGCTCTCCTAAGAGAATTGCAGTCATCAGCTTACTTTCCTCTTCATAATGCATTGAAGATCGCACGTGTGCATATTTTCATGTTAATTTATGACATGATTGGAATACATAAAGAATCGGATGTAAGTACTTTTTAAGATAATTTTGCTCGGCTCGTGGTGATTTGTAGTTAGCAAGAAATTTGGTTTTCTGTATTTTTTACAAAGATGTGAAGATACTCCAAAAAAGTAACAAAAGGGGTAAAAACATACGAAAAAAAAATCCATTACAAAAACGAAAGGTATTCCCAAAACATTCGCAACAAAACATGATTCATTCGTTCAACATATGTTCAGAATGAGACGGTCCCGTTCTCGACTGCAATCAGATAGACAGCTTATTCGAATAATCGATTCAAGCGCCCCGTTCCCGTCACTATACAAACGGACTGTGTTGTCGTTGCCTGTTGTCCGTTGCGAATTCGAAATTTGAATATGTAAAGAACGGTTTCAATTGGATGGAGTATGTTCGATCATATGTTATGACGTAGATAGAATGACGTGTTCTACTTTAAATGTAGTATACCTATCTACTTATCTTTACGCTTTTGTTGGAGCTAGTGGAGTTAATGTAAAGTGCATAAGTAGGGCTGTCACTCGCATACTTAATGATAACTTCATTTATTAGCCATTGGAGAACCTATTTATTATAATCCTGTCACCTCTGTTGCCCCACTGTAGGGCAAAGACCTCCCTTCCCTCTTCTAACTATTCCCGGTCTAATGTGTTTGTGGGCAAATCCAAATCTAATATGTAGTCTAGTTTATCTCGTAATCTAAATCAACGAAACTTATCCGAAAAAAAATATATTAATATAAAATATTTAATACCGTCATCAAATTTCTATGCTACCTCTAGAATCATAATTATGCTAAATTTATGGTTACAATTTGCGCACTCGTAATTTTTATCCTGTATCATCATGAAACTCAAACGTTCCAATAAACTTAGCTTACAATAAGCCTACTTTACTAATTGCAAGTTGAACTAAACTATATTGAAAAAAAGTGTCATCTAAACATGTAACTACTACCTACTAATACATCTTTTATACAAGAACATTAACAGCTCATACAAATGGCTTCTCAAACACAATATATACATGTAAGTATATTATAGTATAACATTACTAGAAACCCTGCGTAAGCTAAGCGCTTGCCACTCATTTTCTATATAGGTTAAGAAGGAGTACCAGAGCTTACTGTATGAAAACGCATAAAAGCAATGTCGGTAGGGCGTCACGCGAGCGTGGCACGCGAAACAAGTGCCGGCTCGCTATGACGAATCTCAGCTTACGGTTGGTAAAATAAATGTTTAATTACGACGTGGAATTAATTACGGTGAAATGTTTAAGTAGCGCCCCAAGTTCAAGTGTTATTAAAATTAAAGAACAGTTAAAGCTTTGCCCAATTAGAAATCTATTTGTCTTTAAATTAACCAGGTCAGGCTAAACGGTGTTTTAGCTACAAATAGAGGTTAAAGCAAATTGTGGTTAGCATTATAAATTGATGTATGTACCTTTTCTTCTTTTTGCCAGTCTGTCTGAAAAGCAATATTTTTGTGGACTGCCGATCTTACCTCCACAACTCAGTCACTAGTTCTCTCTTAACTGATTAATACATTCACCCACGCACTTGAAGACGCAGCGTGAGTAGGCGCCCAACAAGGTAGACCGACGACCTGCTGAAGGTCGCTGGAAACCGCTGGATGCGAGAGATGCTGGACCGGTCGTCGTGGAGATCCTCGGGGGAGGCCTATGTCCAGCAGTGGACATCTTTCGGCTGAAATGATGATGATGATGATGATGATTTATTCTAGTTGTCAGATTGTCTGATAGCCCGGAACTCAACTCTGTCAAATATCCATAAATAACGATCGTGAGCAATATATTAATGTGCTCTCCGAGACACGGATGGCTTATGGTATGTAAAGAATTATCCATGGCCTTTAAAAACTGCATCGATCCATCATGTCATACATAGACTAACTAGCTAGCTAGGAGCAGTAAAAAGCTTAAGCTAATCGATGGACCTATTTATTGCTTGGTCATTTTTGAGAATCCTTAATACAACTAAATAACTTTGCGACTGTCATAATGTACCATGATTGTGTAGATTTAAGCAGCAAGATTAGATTAGAATAGATTTAAGAAGCCTATAAAGAAGTCTATCAATATGAATATTTGCACTGGCCTGGTCGTGCCTCGGAAAGCACGTTAGGCTGTTGGTCCCGATTGCCATAGTTAGACTGGTAAAGTGGACCCCAGACTCTAAAGCTGAAGAAGCTACAGATGTGACTGGGATTAACGCTGAGATGATGAGTCTATAAAGAAGTCAACATTGGCTCCAACTCCGATGTTCACAATCTAAACTAAATTTCAGCTAAGTGCATCTTTTTCTTTATATTTCATTAAGAAAAGGACAGAAGATAAAATGATAGTTTAGACCTAACAAATTAGTCCGTTCCTGACGTAAGTGTTTATAAACGCGTCTAAACTGTGTTATTGAGTATCTTAATTTGACAGGATTAAACTAAAATGTTATCTTCTATCCTTTACTTAATGGTATAGAAAGAAAGAGATGCAAATTAACTTATAATTAGTTTAGTCTGCGAGCAGGAGAATCGACGCTATTAACTCTAAAATAACCTAACACTAATCCGATAGGAAAAAAATGCAGCAGAAAATTGTTAAATTGTTTCTCTTAGCAAAAGTAAAATGGACGCAAGTACAAAATGAGCATTTTAACGAACCGATAAATAAAATGAAAAAGAAATTACCGGTTTTTTATTCGGTATAACGAGGCAGATACTGCGGAGTGGGCTCGCAGACATAATGAAAGCCGGGTACATTATTTTCTATGCAATTATAAACTACACACGAGATAGCACGTTTTAACGATTATAATTCATTTTAAATTAATTCGTAGACGTTGATATGAGACTATTTGTCCGCGAATGTGATTTTGATTTAATTAAATTGGTACGGTATCTAAGAAATTAGTGAACAGCGACTTACGTATATTTCATATAGATACTTAAAAAAATATTAATTATATATTATTAATTATAAATTAAATGAACAATTAGTACGAGTGAATCGTTAGTATGACATTCGATTCGTTTAAGTTGAAAAGTAGCGAAGATATATTTATTAGTAAAAATAAATATTTTTACCTTACGAAGCTACGCGCGTCTTAATTATGTTCACCAAGTGAACAAACACGCTGAGAGTTGATGTGTAAGCGCAGGAGCTTTCGGTACTGCCTGAGACAATGACAAAATCTGAAGTGTGTGTATGTATGTGCACCTATATGCATTTCGCGCTGACGCCACACAGCTTCACGCATCCATTCACAGCGTGCTTTTTTTACTCTTGGTTATATAACATAGAGATAATCCTACTAATATTATAAAGGTGAAAGTTTACGCAAAAACTACTGAACTGATTTCAATAAAATTTCAAATATCCTCGCATATTTTCTCATATACTCATAATCTTATTGAAATACTATACTGCAGTGAGTGAGAAAAAAAATATTCTGATCTAACCTCAATGTAGCAGCTTTGCTCCAAATAACGTCTTAAGCTAAGATTCGTACCCCAATAGGGGTGCTCTTAGCGTGTTGAAGTTTTTTTATGCACTGATAGGATGCCTTAATTTATGGAAGCATGCACAGGCAAGCCTGGTTAAGCAAACGATTATCCCATAGGTTACTTCGAGACGCCATTTCCAAAATAAGAGATAGAGGAATTCATATGTATATCGAAGATTTAATGTAAATGTCTTCCCAGAAGAATGTTTAATAGCCTTTGAAAAAGCGCACTTGGTGTCAAAATTATCGCCAATGGCGAATAACTTTTTTAATATCCCATAATTTTCCGCTCATAATATCAGATGCAAATTCACAACATGAAATCGAAAGAAGATGAGTACAAAAACCTTTAAAAACACCCTTTCTTTTAGCCGGAGGTAACAGGTGAACATTGTAACGGCGCACGCGCATCTGTCCTTCCAATATGGCGGAAGAGGTAATGATAGGATGTTATTACAAAATACGTTAACGAGAGAACTGTTAGTTTTATTTTATTGCTTACGTTTTTTTTTTTCTTCCTATAGCTTTTTTTTTTAGTGAAATGAAATGAAATGAAATGAAATGAAATGAAATGAAATGAAATCGTTTATTAAGCAAGCAGGATCACCGATCACTTTTACACGTCATATATTTTTTTTTTTTAACTAGATGAAGCCGGCATTTCCTAACTGACCTCTGAGAAGAAATAGCCGAAACAAACTCAGGGATCATCGTCTTTTTCAAGTCCAGACATTAAAAATGAGAATGTTTACAATAATTTACCTTATAATTACGCATATTGCTAATAACAATGCTTATCAGAGCGAACAGCTCAGTCCCAAGCTTTTTTGTCTTCTAAATAATCTGTGATTTTATAATACCCTTTTTTGCAAAGTTTGGCCTTTATATACTTTTTAGTGTGACACTAGTTATGACTTTGTGCCAATTTCAAGTACCTATTATGAAATTGTTTATTTTTTTTTTCTTTCTTTTTTGGCTTCGCACGGCTTGTGCATTTAACCAATGTCACGTAATTAATTATTCATGTCGAAAAAGACGGCCACGTGAAACGTCTAGAAAGGGAGGTTTGAGGCAAAGCCATGATGAGGCCACTATGCGGCTGTATCTCAATGTTCTTTATGAATTATTTACCTTATGCACTTTTTACTACATAAATCACGCACTATTATTTAGTAAACAATACTATAAATAATTTAAAAGTCCAATGAAAAATAAGCGTGACTCAGCTTAACTTTCCCGACAAAATTCAACGACAATTTTATTTTAGCACCTAACGTAACCCGAAGAGCATTAATTATGTCTACACATGGAAACTTTCGATACCTAGCGATTTTTGTACGAACGAAAACAATTATGAAATATGACACATTGCAAAAATCTATTGGGTTCAGAAATACAATAATTCTACGTCCACAGAAACACAGAAATGCATTAAAAAATAAAGAAGTATTACGCTTTTCCTTTTTAAGCCAAGTGCGGCGTATTATGGGCGTATATGACGTAGTATGAGGATTATGACAAACCCCCCCAATGTAATGGAACCCTTGGGGGAGGCCTTCGACCAGCAATGGATTTTTATAGGCTGAAGAACAAGAAGTATACATGTACCTTAGTGTATACTTGTACACTTGGCTTTATTGCGTTTCACGAGGACAAGTATGAACTTGTCGCCGTGATTGTACTTACATGATCGAATTTAGTTTTTTTTTTGTGGTACATTAGTGCTGATATTTATTTTTGGTTTTTCTTTTGTATTACCAACCCGGACTAGGCCAGCGTGGTAGATTATCTATAGCCCACTCCCTCTCATCGAAAGGAGGCCTGTACCCCAGTGGGTAGGGGTATGTATAGTGCCGATAATAATTGAATTCTCATATACTATTTCAGCTCTACAACATTTAGTTTAATCCTAAAACCCCCTCTTATCTTAAAGAACGTTTCAAGTTCCTTCATGACACACATAATAGATATCTGAGGTCATCGGAAAACCTGATATTAGACATGCCGATGCATTCCACAAGTTTCTATGATAAATCCTTTACTGTACAAGCAGTTCGGCTATGGAATGACTTGCCCGTGTCCGTAAGGCGTGCTCAAACACTGTTTACTTTTAAAACTTTGATAAAAAAGCACTTCCTCTCTCTCTTTAAACATATTATTATATTTTATGTGCTCTTGCATGATATTTATTAAGTAGATGTATAAATTTATTTAAACTAGTATGATACACTTAACGTATATATTTATTGTATAATCTATGTAAATAGTACACTGTAGACTACCTACATTATTTCTTTATCCTTCCCCTTAGAATTCCATCCAAAGGTTGTCTGTAAAAGATCGCTTTTAGCGATAAGACCGCCCATTGTATCACCCTTTGTAAAATATTTTTATTTATGTTTCTGTAATCTATATGGTGTACATAATAAAGAGTATTCTATTCTATTCTATTTAGCAATATTTTTGTTCACATTCCTTGAAAATTCGTATTGATGGTGTATAAAATGGAAGTAATGTTTATGGGGTCACCAGATACAGGCTATACGTAGTTTAGGACCCGTTGTTAATTCGATCTAAATGAAAAGTTCTTCTGCTGTTTTTAACTACATGCTATTCCTTGTATATTTTTAAACCAAGTTTGAGCCTAATAAATAATTGTTTTTTTTCTTTTCATATTTTATGACAGTTATATACATCAATACTTGTGGTTCAGATTTCCTTGCCAACTGATATCTGAGAAAAAATGCCGAAACAAACTCGATCTTTTTTATAGTTCAAACATTATACTATTAGGTTTTAAATGTATCTATGATAACAGTTACAACATCGGCTTATGACGATCTGTTTGATAACGTTCGTACATAATTATTTCGAAAAATTACACAGCAATACGCATATTTATTATAGATACGCTTTAATAAACGGCACACAAACTTTACAAATCCAAATAAATTTATTTAACGACAAAATATTCATCAATTCGTAAGTACGTTTCAGTTACAAATGAGGACACACATAAGTATACAGTGAATGCGGTCTCCAGTACAAATTACACTGGCGGCCACACATAAGGACACGCTATCTCAATCTTACAGAAGTCTGTTACACTGACAAATTATGTGGTTTGATTTCAACCTCTTTTTTGAATCAGAAAACAAGAATCCGCCGTGTTTCGGTTTTTTTTTTTATCATACCTTATAAAAAAGTGCTTCACGGCGATCCCGCCTGATGGTAAGCGGTGATGCAATCTTTCACGTTGAAGCGCTCTAGTTTAATCATTATTCACTCTAGCCTTGAAACACCGCCGGAGACAAATTGTACCAGTCCGACGAGGCGAAAAGCCGCGTCCGGATCGTAGTGGTATCAACAACGTTATTTCTTCCCTATCAGATATATGAATCAGGTAATCCTCAGTATTTAAAAAAGGAAAATGAATATGTTCTCTACAAACAAATACGCATATTGCAAGGAAAGTAAAAAGTAGAGTAATTTCATAGAAATGAAGTTTTTGTCGATGGTTTAATATCAGGGCACGTATTATTGGGCACACAATGACCAAAGACAGCAGATGCATAATTAGTGCGACACTGGGAAATTTTTACAAATCTATACTAATATATAAAGCTGAAGAGTTTTTTTGTTTGTTTGAACGCATTAATCTCAGGAACTACTGGTCCGATTTGAAAAATTATTTTTCCGTTGGATACCCCATTATTCCAGGAAGGCTTTATTGTATATAACATCAAGCTGCGACCAATAGGAGCGGAGCATGTAGAAACCTACGCGGGTGAAACCGTGACGCGCAGCTAGAAAACAATAAAACAAAAGAAAATACCGTTTGCTGAATGAAATATAAATTACCTATATTTATGTACATCATCTTGAGGAAACCTGGACTTTGGGTCTGAAATCGCCAACCCGCATTGAGCAAGCGTGGTGATTACACTCAATCCTTCTCTGTGGGACGATAAAAAGGTTGATCATGTTGTACATCCATACTAATATTATAAATGGGAAAGTAACTTTGTCTGTCTGTCTGTCAATCTGTTACGCTCTCCCGCTCAAACCTCTCAACCGATTTTGATGAAATTTGGTACAGACAATCTTTAGACCCTGAGAAAGGACATAGGCTACCTTTTATTGAAAAATTTTGATATTCCCGAGGGAAATCTAAAAAGCGCGATATAACTGAATTCCACGTGGGCGAAACCGCGATCGGAAAGCTAGTATTATATACTCTGGCTGTCAAACAAATGACGTATAAAGTAGCCTTTGGAACGCATTTGCAAGCTAACGTATTGAATTATATTATTTATTTATATCTTATTTATAAGTATGTCAATTTTGTTCGGAAAAATATAATTGCTCGCTAGTTCGACCAGTAGGCCTAGTATGAGTTTTCAATACGAAACTTGATCGTCGATATCGAGCGCGTTTGGCGCTCTTATATTATAAACTAATAATTATAAACTAGCGTTTGACCGCAATCCCGCCTGATGGTAAGCAGTGATGATCGTTGATGGTAAAGCGCGCGTGTTATTAAGAACCTATCAGATTGAGCGAATAGGAAGTAAGACGGCAGTTGAGCGAGGTGATGCAATGTTAAACCCAACAACATGACCAACGATGCTGCTCCAATCTTCCAATCAAAATTTTGACGAAGTTAACAATGCACTTTCGAAAGTTGTCCATTGGTTTAATGTAAATAACCTTCTTTTGAATGAAAAAAAAAAACTAAATTCATTAAATTTTCTACGCCAAATGTCAGGCAGTTAAGTACCAATGTTCAACTGAATGGAGTAGAGTTGATCCCTGTCGAGTCGACAGTTTTTCTTGGATTGACTATTGACTCCAAGTTACAATGGGGTCCTCACATTGAGAAGCTGTCGGGTAGACTCAGTTCTGCCGCTTATGCTGTTAAGAAAATTAGACAGATAACTGATGTGAATACAGCCAGAATTGTTCATTTTAGTTATTTTCATAGTCTTATGACTTATGGGATTCTTCTCTGGGGAACTTGTGCGGACATCAATACCATCTTTGTTTTACAGAAAAGGGCTGTTCGAGCCATTTACAACCTTGGTCCTAGAGATTCTCTTAGAGAAAAATTCAGGGAGGTGAACATTCTGACTGTAGCTTCGCAATATATATTTGAAAATCTTATGTATGTACATAAAAATATATCTAATTTTAAGAAAATAAGCGATATTCATAATATAAATACCAACAAACACAATCTTGCTGTACATCACACTCGTCTCCACAGAGTAGGCAACTCGTTCATGGGTCAATGTATACACTTTTACAACAAGCTTCCCATGGACATTCGAAACTTACCCATTAAACGATATAAAACCTATATAAAGGCCAAAGTTTGCAAAAAGGGGTATTATAAAATCTCAGATTATTTAGAGGATAGAGAGGCTTGGGACTGAGCTGCTCGCTGTTAAGCATTGTTATTAAGCAATATGCGTAATTTTAACGTAAATTATTGTAAACATTTTCATTTTTAATGTCTGGACTTTAAAAAAGACGATGATCCCTGAGTTTGTTTCGGCTATTTCTTCTCAGAGGTAGTCAGTTAGGAAATGCCGGCTTCATCTAGTTTAAAAAAACAAAATTGAAAAAAAAAGACATATGACGTGTAAAAGTGATCGGTGATCCTACTTGCTTAATAAAGGATTTCATTTCATTTCATTTCCAAAGGGAGATTGATCTGAAGACCCTCCACGACCAAACTCCCAACACAACAACATTAGGCGCATCGTACCCGACACACATCGCAACACAACTGCTCAGACCCGTTCTCCGTACGGCTGTACCAGACATCATGCCGGAACACGACAAATCGCTTGACGGCAAGGCTTTGTCTGGTGAGTGGTAACTTCTGCCGGCGGCCGATGTTATGGCCTACCACCGAGGAAAAAATCTGATTGTAACATTAGCCTTTTTCTCGTAATATTCGTATTTTTATAGAATTTCAAATAAAACCTACATAATAAATGATTCCCCTACAGTTTTATATTAATTACATTAAGACACATTCTATTATACATAAAAGAATATCACTCCCTCTCTTACAATACATTTATACCCATCATTACACACCTAACACGAATGATTGACCGAATATTTCCGCTCAGCTACCTTCATTCACCGCGGAGAAGCTTAGGGAAACGTTCATCAATCATACTGGCCACACTCTGGCGTGATTAGGTAATGAATAACTTTAGGTTATCATTAAAATTTATTGCTAAACACCCTAACTGCAATTAAGGATTCATTATGATGGGAAAGACGGAGAAAGTGTTTATGTATTAAACAAAAGATATGATTATGTAATTGTAGAATTTTGATTTCAAAAGATGGAGATAGGATATTTAAGTAAACTTATGTACAATTTTTTCATTATTCAGGTATAATATTTTTAGTTTTAGACCTAACACATTATTTTTTTATATTATTGTCTACATTTCTGTTTTACTTCTAATTTTTTTTAAGAAATAAGCAACACCTTTGAACTCTGATTATAATTATCATATCCTTATGTATTTTATTGTGTGTATATAAGGCTCAGGAAGGCTCATAAGGCTGAGGGATGAAGTGGAAAGGCAACAATGTGGTTTTAATGACAGGTGTAGTGACATCATTCACGTTGAGAGGATACTAACAAAACGTATTTACAAGTCTAATGTGAGTATTATTAGTAAATACCTTTATAGTGTTTTTTTTACATTTTATTGTATGTACCTATTTTAGGCTTAACCTAACATTATTTTGACAATATTTTACAGTAATGTGTAGTGACCTAATTTAAATGAATGGGCTGCTCTTTTGACAGCAGAGAAGATGAAGATTATTTCCTAATTCATTTATAACAGTATATATTATGATATGATTATATATTACGATATGATTTACCCTTGTTTGCAATTCAAAAAAATAAAAGGCAGTTTTTTTTTATTTTATTCAGAATTTTAATGTTAAATTTTACGAATTCTGGAATATGGGTATTTGTTCTAATACAGCTGTCAAAAAACGATTAAAAGAGTGGATGAGATACTTTTGTCCTATGTCATAATTTTGGACCATTTTATGAACTTTTGTAGTGCTTTTGACCAATTGACCCCTTAACCAATAGATTAAAGCATCGATAATACAGTATGCACATGTCACATAAAATATTTCAATTCATAATCACAAATTACAAATCATCGACTGTGCTTGTAACCTCTTCAACCAACTGACTTTATGCATTTAACAAGCATACAAAGTAATTAGTCCCATCATTAGACCTGTTCTTCTGTATGGCAGTGAGGCGTGGCCTGTACTTGAGCGAAACAAGCAGGAGCTGCGTGTCACGGAAATGAATATGCTGCGGTGGATGTTTGGAGTTACGCGGAAAGACCGCATCAGGAACTCTCGCATCCGTGGCAGTCTTCATGTCCGTGACATAGCAAACAAACTGCAAGAGGGTCGTCTACGCTGGTACGGTCACGTCTTACGAAAACCGGCATGTTACAAATGTCTTCCCATGGCGCCTCCGCCGGGCCGGAACAAGCGCGGTAGACCAAAGAGGCTTGACGTTGTAAGAGATGACATGCGTGCCAACAATCTCACACCACGGGATGCCAAAGATCGTGCGAAATGGAGGAGTAATTGTAGGAAAGTGGACCCTGGGCTCCAACGCGAAAGCCGCGGATGCAACCGGGATTATACGCTGAGATGATGATGATGACCAAGTAATTAGTACATAATCCTATTGAATTACTATTAAAAAAAATAATCTAGTAATTGATAGGCTGTTCGTGTATGTGTGTTTAAAAGTTTGTAAACGCACTCCTGTACCAACGAGTAATTCTTAGTGGGGTGAAATGTTTTAAAAAATAAAAATAACTTTAGAATTAAATTAAGGGGCAGTAGGTAGTAAGGTTCTGGAGTGGCGGCCACGTACCAGAAGACGCAGCGTAGGGAGGCCCCCAACAAGGAGGATCGATGACCTGGTGAAGGTCACAGGAAGCCAGTGGATGCGGGCAGCACAAGACCCGTCATTGTGGACTTCTATGGTAATTGTCCAGCAGTGGACTTCTATGGGCTGAAGAATTAGAAGATATTTTAATGATATAATATTGTGTGCTTGCGAATCATAGGTATTTCGTTTAACATACAACATGACACTGACCTGAAAATTGATACAGACCTGCAAACATCGTTCGAAAATTCTGAATGAGAAGAATGAAACTGATTTCCCCCATTTTGTTAGGCTAGCTTATCTTACCTGGGTTTTGGAGGTTTTAAACTGTTAAATCATTGCAAGCATTCACGAATAATGTTAAGCCGTTGGTCTCAGCTGCTATGCGTCGTTCATTAACTGTTCATTGTTTTAATTTCTTCATGTTTGAGTACGAGGCTTTTGAGTATATTATATTCTTTTGTCTTTTCTATTAAGTTTTTATTATTATTATAGTATTACTATTGTAATATGCCTTTTGTTTGTATAAACAAATTTTCTTACCTTATTTCTTTCTATTAAGAGTTTTACGGGTCTTTAGTAGCCCAAATGTCTGACAATCTTACCAAACGGTATCATATTATCTAGTAACTGGTCAAAAGTTTATTTTCGTTAGTTGATTACAGTATGAAGAGAGACCAGTAGTTGTGATGAGAATCAGCTCATTCCATCGTCTACGTCTAGGCTTTTTTTGTTGGAATGGGAAATCAACAAATGACTTCTCCCGCTCTGGGCGGAGCGGAAGGGCGTGTCAGACTTTTACCGACTATAACCACCCGTGGTTCTTCATATGCGACGGCCAGGGCCACGGTTTCTTTTTTTAACCAACCCGCAACTCTGACCCAGGAGGCATCGGTCTTCGTGGACCCCGTCACGATGTGCTGACATCTCTTAGAGGCGCGCGTTTGGGACATAACGCGCTCTTATTCAAACACACAAAAGTATTCAACTCACAAACAAAAAGGGTTTTGTTCAATAAAGTGCAACTATACTTTTTCAGTCATTTGCTTCTCTATTGATGAATACCGCAACTCAACATAATTGCACTCACGTCTTACTAACACGCAAATGAATCCGATATTAAAGTAGATTGGATCTCATCCAGTCATTAAGTGATTCGCGGAACATAACGCAAGCTTTACATGAATCAGTATTAATTATTATGCATAGTTTTATTACTTAGGCCACGAACTGTCGACCCGCCGTCATTATGATGAATGGTTTCACTTGACAGCATATTGGTAATGGCTGATCAAAGTAACGTGAATCATAGTGGTGAAATTCATTATTCATTTAAATTTAATGTTCAAGTTTTAATTAATTTCGAGGTTTCCTTATCAAAGACCAGTTTGACGTCCTCCGTGGCGCAGCGGTCAACACGCCTGACTGCGACGTGGAGGCCCCGGGTTCGATCCCCGGCCTGGTCATGATGGATAACGATCTTTTCCTGATTGGCCTGGGTCTTGGATGTTTATCTATATATCTATCTATTATAAATATAGTATCGTTGAGTTAGTATCCCATAACACAAGTCCCGAACTTACTTTGGGGCTAGCTCAATCTGTGTGATTTGTCTGTATATATTTATTTATTTATTAGTTTAATCAGGATTATCAGATATACCTAATTGAAGTTTTTTTTAAACAACCGACTAATTTTTTCGATTAAAAACAAACAGCTAATTAATTAAATTATTACGTTTTAAGATACGAGTACATTACAAAACGTCAACTAAAATCGATGTCCCTAGTAAATAATACATATCTTTTGGTGATACATACGGCTTTCCTGAAACTGGAAAACATTAAGACTCAAGGTCGATTGGGAGTATTCGACAGTTACGGGTACCTTCAACAGTTGTTCTCCTATACAAATATGCTTACGATTTTTGCTTTACCGTTTTGTGTGTTTCCGTGATTAAATCATTCAGTCTTTACTTTTTATGAATCACTTAATGATGGTTCGAACTTACCTTAGAACTCTTTAAACTTTTTTGAAATATGTTCATCACTGCAGTTTCGATACCGACAGTTTCTATTTCTAATATCTGGTCTAATTACAATACTACTTCCTCATGTCAGCCACACGAAGTCCACTGCTGGACATAGGACTCCCCAAACGATTTCCAAAAATAACTGTTGGACTCGGCCTGCATCCAGCGCTTTCCTGCGATTTCGGTCAGGTCATCCGACCGCCTCGTCGGTGGGTGTCCGACGCTGTGTTTGCCGGTACGTGGCCGACATTCAAAAGCCTTTCCGTCCCATCGGTCATCGGCTCTACATGCTATGTGACCCCACTGCCACTTCAAAGAGCTAATGGACTGGGCTATGTCGGCGATTTTCATTCTTCTACGAATCTCCTCATTCCTGATTCGATCGCGTAGAGAAACACCTAGCATAGCGCTCTGTATAGCTCTCTGTGCGACCTTGAGCTTTCTTACGAGGCCCATAGTACAATACTAATTGCTACATACCAATTAAAGTCCCAATTACCACTAAAATCTTCATCACCCTTATCCAACCATCTTTCCATTGACTTGTGGCATCCATAACATGACTTGCCACACAATAGAGGGCACTACGTCGCTCATACAAAAATTACCGCTTTAAATCTATTAGTAAAATAATGATAAATATTTTATAACAAATAATTATGATTGATTCGAACCCGGACCCTCAACATGCCAAGCTCGGGATATTAATTAAGAAACTAATGGGTGAAAAAGAATAAAAACTTATCGCTCCACGGACAAGTGACGACCTCAGGTACGGTCAGCAGAAAGAGATAACAGATTTGATTAATATTTTGTAGATTTTAAATGGTTAGTCTTTTTTAAGCTATTGCATAGCTTCTATCGCGGGCCTTGAGCGCGGGGACCGAATCCAGAAATTCCGTAACGAAAAAACCTCACGCTCCCCACTCCGACGGGCACGGAGGTGTGGCTTGAAGGCCGTATATCGTCTAACGTCGTTTCAGTTCGGCAGTCTTCGGCACGGTATGTTTGTGTGCGTGCGACTACATCTTTTGAAAACGATTTATAGATTTTCAAAAAGAGCATGCATATTGCAGGGCGCGAACTCAGTCCTACACACTTGCCATGTTACTGATAGTCGCGATGTGCTAAACTTGCGATTAATTTTCTCTCTGAAATAGGTCTTCTATAGAGATATGTCATAGACGTCATCGACGTTGTCATGGCTACCTTAAAAACTTTTCATATAATTAATTATTAAGTACTTTTATTCAAATTAATTTAGTAGTGTTTTTATAAAATAGCTTTTTTTTTTAACGGAAAAACTAAGATGAATGTCACGCTAATTTTTCATTGGACTTTTAAATTATTTATAGTGTTGTTTACTAAATAAAAGCGCGTGCTTTTATAGAGTAAAAAGTGCTCACGCGGCCGTTTTTTCAACTGTGATTGGCGATATCCGCCATTATTGTGAAATATTTTTTTAAAGAATTTCTATAATTTGTTACACGTGTTATTGGAAAAATTTTGGTATCTATCCACAGGGACCAGATCAAGAGTTGAAGTTGAAGTTTTTATTAAATAAAATATTACAGAAAGATGTCCGTGAACAATGTTAATACGAGTACATTTAAGTGTACTAGTTGTAATATTGTTATCTCCGAAACGAAACAACGAAAGTTTAATAAAAATATGCTCGTCGGCTTTTTCTGAGGAAGACATTGATGAGGCAAAAAAGTTATTGTTTGTTTCTACGAAGACAAGACAAAAACATGTATCGAGGCGTAAGAACAAAAAGCAGAAAGACCTAAAATATACGATTACGGTGTTTAAAATCACGGATCCCGAACAATCCCAGTTTTTGTGGCATATGACCTTCACAAATTGCCACCAGTTTGCTTTGACTACTTAGAACGTACGTAAAGAAGTTGATGAAGGATTTATTAATTCTACGGTCAGATGTTAACGCAATCAGAAGTGATTATGTTACTAAAGATCAACTCGAAAATATTAAATTGATAACAAATAATTCGACACCGACGCCGTTCATCATCAACAACCTTTTTATCGTCCCACTGCTGGGCACAGATCTCTCATACAGAGAAGGATTGAGCGTAATCACCACGCTTGCTCAATGCGGGTTGGCGATTTCAGACTTATAAAGCCCAGGTTTCCTCAAGATGTTTTCCTTCGCCTTCAGTCATTGGTGTCCAAGATATACTTAGAAAGTACATATAACTTTAGAAAAGTTACATTGGTACTTGCCTGACCTGGAATCGAACCCGCGCACTCATACTTGAGAGGCTGGTGTTTTAACCACTAGGCCACCACGACAAAACAGTGGGGTATATTGAAAAAGAACCTCGGAGTATTTGAGTATATTTCGTGGTGCTCCCTGTGCGCCGTTTCCGAGTCAACGAAATACCAGTTGGTGGAGTCATAAGGATACTATAGCTGTCTTGCCTGCCCCTCAGTGCCCGGCCGGTCTTGCGATTGCACCGAAACAGCACACAATGACAGAGATTATAAGTAATAGCATAGACAGACCTTACGGAGGAATTGCCCTATTGTAGAGGAAGTCCGCTTTCTCAAAGGTATCAGTGTTTTTATTTATTTAATAAAAGAAAAATTTGTTTTCTTATCGGTCACCACGCTCAAAAAGTGTAACTTGAATTAATATCAAAGAAAAAGAAATACTGCATAAATAAAATAAATAAATAATTATAATTGCATAAATTGATACAAAATGCTATGCAATAGCTTTACCGCGGCAGTCCCCGAGTGCCACACGTCTTTTTTTTTTTACTTAAAAAAACAATAAGTTGTGAGTTTGATAGGATTTCCTATCGGATAAAATGATGAACTTCAATACTAACGTACACCTCCTATTTAACAATTTTCGTCGATGACGGATCAGACTCGCTAGGAACTTGCTGGAACCATCTGGAACATTCTAGATTCGGACGCAACCTTCTCGAATATTCTATTGTCGGATGGAACTTTATGGAACATTCTGGACTTGGTCAGAACCTTCTAGACTCGGCGGGAATTCTCTAGATAAAAATCTTCCTAGTGCATATTCGCTATATGCTGGTAATAGAAAAAGTTCCTTACTATTACTTACTTACCTTATAATTAAGACTTTCATCGAAATTTATTTATTGCTTCGCGTCGTCACTAGCCCTAAGTCAATCCAATCAATCTTAACAAGAGCGGAGGGGGTTTCCGAGTAACTAGAAAAATAAAATGTAAAATAGTCCTATTCTCCTGCATCCGGTCACGTTGGACCCCAACTCCCGACCACAAAAAATACTTGAAACAACATACCTACTTGGCAGATAATGATAATTCATATTTTCAGTTTTCTTTATAAGTTGGCACTTAGGGTTGAGGCAAGCAAGAGTGTCAAAAAATTTAATATGCTGTCAATAATGTACAAGTTATTGTAAAATCATGTTTTATGTGGCATTCGACTCATAACATTTTTTCTTTTTTATGTTATAAACTAGTGTTCGGTGGCTATCCCGCCTGATGGCGCACTAGTTTATTATGAGCTTATTCAATTTAGCCAAGACACTTAAATTATAATCTGACGGAAAAACCGCTGTAAGCAAAATGTTCCAGTCCCTCGATGAACCTACGCGGTAAATATGTATGTAGCTAGTTGTTTAGGCTGGTAGTTATATTTTAATTTAGACCTTTACCTAAACTAACAACTAGCTACAAACCCAGGCATAAAGTACATAAAACTAAGCGCGAACAAAATATAATTTCTGCTGTTATTCCATGCATGCTAATTTGTAATTATTACAATCCTATTTCATCCTACATGCTTGTGTCGGCTGAATATAAACAAAGAAAAACGTGCTTAAAATTAACTAAATAAAAATCTAGTTTTATCACAAACTTGAAATGAGTAATTTCATTTAAAAAAATAAATTGCGTTTTTATTTCAACAATATTTTTAGGTAGCTGTCAAATAAAATATAAACATCTTCTTGAAAGTCGGTTACAGTTAATACGTAATGGAAGAGCCCATTTTTATTCAAATGCATGTAGAATGTCTTAATTTCATTTTCTATCAGACGTGACTATCCTGATTCAAAGTAAAATACCAAAAAACGAACAGTAAATTTAACTTAGCCTGGTTTAAATGAGCCTAGTTCAGGGGATCCCTACATTAGTTTTGGAATCTAACTTTCTCGCATTATAATATGTATTACAATACATTAAGATAACTTTTGCCATTATTATTACTATATAAACTGAGTCATTTTATACATGCATTGTGATCTTCGTTTTCAGTTGCCAATCAATGTTGCCAGTCTTTTGGGCACTTTTCCAATTAACAGCACCGCGGATGACTACTTCAACGCCTAAGTGTGTTTTGCAATATTTTTATTTATACAGTAAGTTAGTCATTTAATTAGGTACCTAGTGTACACTTTTTTATAATTATAAAATACTGCTTGACCGCAATGCCGCCTGATGGTAAGCAGTGATGCAATCGTTGATGGTGAAGCGCGCTAGTTTATTAAGAGCCTGTTCACCTTGAGGCCTTGAAGACACTCAAATTGTAATTCGACGGAAACACCGCCGCTGGCAAATTGTTTCAGTCCCTCGATGTGCACGGTATAAAAGAGGAGGTGAAAAGTTTCATCCGGATCGTAGTGGACACTGAATTAATTAAGTTATATAAAAAAAATATAAGCCTGAACACTAAACAATGAATTAATAAATATTTTTTCGTTCGGGCTGGTTTTGCTAACGGTTCCTCTAACTATAAGACATCGCTCACATCGGTTCGTTATGACATGGGCGTTATCTCATAAAGCATCTGAACACTTGGAATATAGCACCATTGTATAGAAACCGTGCATTAATACAAAGAAAAGTATTTATTAAGTATTTTCACGAGTAGTGGCCTCACACTACTAATGCCTTAATATAATAATGCCTTAGCATTAGTATTGTGAGGCCATTAAAGAAAACTCTGCAGATTTAAAGAATTAAAAAAATCTGCAGCGTTAATTGGGCCTTTGAACAGACATGCAGAGCACTTGCCTATAATCACTTTGGAGAGAAAAGGACAATAAGATTACACAATACCCAAAATGGTGAAGGAAACTGGCATGTCCTAGAGCCAAAACATTCGAAGACATGCGTCATCTACCACCGCATTGGGCTGGTGGTAGATTACTTCCAACTCCTTCTCACCGAGGGGAGGCCTGTGTGAGTTATATGTTTGTAAACGCACCCTCTATACAGAAAAAATTACAAGTGTAGAGCAACGTTTAAAAAAAAAAACAAATCAAAACATGTCTAGTGAAGTCGTACGAAGGACAGCCCTGAATAGTTGTGTTGCGATGTGAGCTCGCCGCCCGGTAAGGACCAGGCCCGAGTCGACGGCGCGTCGTGTTTCACGCGCACCTCAAAGAGATGTCAGCACATCGTGACGGGGTCAACGAAGACTGATGCCTCCTGGGTCAGGGTTGCGGGTTGGTTAAACAAGAAACCGCGGCCCTGGCCGCCACACAGGCAAGTGAAGAAATACGGGTGGGTTTTAGTCAGTAAAAGTCTGACACACCCTTCCGCTCCGCCCAGAGCGGGAGAAGTCATTTGATGATTTCCCATCTCAACAAAAAAAAAAAGCCGGGTACGATACGCCAAATGCTGTTGTGTCGGGAGTTTGGTTGTGGAGGGTCTCCAGATTAATCTCCCTCTGGGTTTAACATTGCATCACCTCGCTCATTTACCGTTTTCCTTGCTAATCACTAAGTTTTGTTTGAGTGAATAGGCTTATTAAACTAACGTGCTTTACCATCAACGGTCAAGCACTAGTTTATAGTTATTAAAAAAAAGGACAAAAATTCAGCAACGATTCTCTACTATCATTATTTTATATCACCAATGTTCATAATTTAATGGATTACATGCCATCATCCACAAATTAATAGCCGCACTCCTGAGCAGAATAAGAGGTTTTCGCAATAGTATCCTCGGGAGAGGACATTTGATGATTTCTCATCCAAACCAAAAAAAAAAAGATTTTTTCCTTAATAGTCTAGTGTTAGCATTCATTTGTCTATAGTTCTAAATTAACAACAGCATTTTAAATTCAAAATCTTTAACTAAATAGGAAAGTAATATAATAATTTTAGTTATAATTATTTGCCAACCCTTAAATATCTACGAGAGCGATGATTTCCAAAAAACATTCAACATGAATTTCCAACTTAAAGTAACCAGAAAACATTTTAATAATGCGGTTAAAGTTATAATGTAAATAATTATATGAAAGTGTCTGTTGTGTGGCCAATTTACCATTTTAATGATAATTTTGAATGAAATCATTTGCAAAAGTGATCGTGCTTTTGCTATGAAATTTTTCGTAAAAAGGGCGTGACTTATCACACTTATCAATTGCTATATTAATTGTTTATTTTAAATAAAGTGTAATAAGTAAGTAATCAATTATCGCAATAATCAATACTTTGGACAGATGGATCAGTCATCGTTGTATCTATCTGATAGATAGGGCAAGACGATTGAAGCGATGCGGATGAATAAAGAAAAAATAAAAAGTTATTTAGTACATACTAAAATACAGCATATATCAGATACTTACATCTGGTAGCAACAAATAAAATTCAAATAGAAGGTGTAAAGATCTAAGAAAACAGCAGGAAAGTTGCACGAAAAAGGCCCAGTTTACCATAAATGCTCGATAACTTGAGCCTGATGCTGGTTTTAACTGAACCAGCCGTGTGAGGTTCCATAAATAAATCCGTTTGAAACTATTTAAATATTGTAGTAACGAATATGTTTTCTTTTTTTAATAATTATGAACTAATGCTTGATTGCAATCCCGCTTGATGGTAAGCAGTGATACGAACTTTGATGGTAAATCACGGTAGTTTAGTAAGGCTATTCACTTATAAAAACTCAGTGAATAGGACGAAAGACCGCAGTTGAGCGAGGTGATGCAATGTTAAACCCAAAAACACGACCAACGATGCTGCGCCAGAGGGCGATTAATCTGAAGACCCTTCGCGACCAAACTCCCGACACAACAACATTTGGTGCATCGTACCCGACACTCGTCGCAATACAACTACTCAGACCCGTCCTCCGTACAGCTTCACCAGACATCATGCTGGAACACGACGAATCGCTTGGCGGCAACACGTTGTCTGGTGTTTGTAAGTGGTAACAAGCTTTAATAATGTATTTTGAGTTATATTGCAAAAGTAAACCAAAAAATACTGACAAATATTATACTATGGCTGCATGATAGAATACTACAGTCAGCCACACACTGGGTTAAGAAAAGGACGCAAGCTGTTTGTGTAGGCGGCATGGACGCAACGGTAAGACTGCCTTGATCACTCACTATTGGCTGATTCAATAATCACAACTTTGCTATTGTACAGCAAAGTTGTTGTTGCTTGGAAGTTAATAGTGTGACACGACGTGTCTGGAAATGAATTGTAAGGTGTTGGTCCCGCGCCTGATCTCTACCCGGCCGTGTCGGATTGCCGCCTTATGACAATAAGACTACCGGAAAAGTTAGTACACCTGTGTTTACGCACACACTGTGTACTATAACCCTCTGTATAGTTAGTCTAAGTCCCCATTGAGATGGACCATTATGACTAAAATCTGCCGCACTGGGCCCGCGTGGTGTTCCAGGAGTGGAAACATTATGGGCTGATTATGTCATGAACATTATTTTTATAGAAAAGGTATATCAATACAGCAGGGTAATTGTGTAACATGCTATCGGTAGCAATGGGTTTCATTTTGACAGTTCTACAACATTCATTGCGTTATTTACGTTGTTGAGGAGTCACATTTTTCAGATATATGGAGCGATGTATTAGCAATACATATTATTCTTCTAGGGCGTCAGAGGTATCGCAATAAAACTCCTCTGTCTGCTTTCAAAGAATTTTAGAATATTGTGGCCATATTGCTAGAAAAGATGTAGAAAACCTCGAACATGTTATGGTTACTGGGAAGGTTAATGGACGACGTTTTAGAGGTCGCAGTTCAATAAGGTGGACTGACCAAATTCGTTCATCTCTGGACACCGGCTTGCATGATGCTACACTCGCGGCCAGGGATCGTAACAGATGGCGAACTAGTGAAGGAGAAGATAATTCCACAGGGACATCACGACCCTTAGTAACGAGGAAAATGACATGAGGAGGTGATTCAAATTGATAGTAAGAATGTGTTATACAATTAGGGTCCAGGAACTGATTGTGAATAAAGAACCGATCGTCCCAAATATTCTATATTAGAAATCGCCAATACACGCCACCATATTGTTAGTCATTATAATGAGTAACGATCGAACAATGAAAAAGATGTAATAAAATTGGAAAGTACAGCTTTCTATTTCCAGCAAAAACTACAGTTCTGTCTAGTTCCTTGATGAGAGTCTAAACATTATTACTGGTACACTCGTCACTGACAACTTTCACTTGACATTTCACTAGGAACCAGTAAAAAGCAGACAAGGGATTACGGTTTCCTGGAGTTTGCTTTATTAATACACATATTAGGGTTTAGTAATTGATTTGTTATTTTTACAGTAGTTATTTTTGCTACATAACGTGGCAATTCCGCAAGCGAAGCAGAGGAATTTTTCGACGCTGTATTTTAGATTGTTAATAGTTTTAGTTTAGGTGAATTATAATTTAAATATTAATCAAATAATTGTCGCGAATTTTTTGGTCACAAACTAAACAAATTTTAAGTTCAGAACTCCTGTTTCTTTCTATTTCATGATGAAAAGGATAGAAAATAACATTTGAGTTTGATCCTGTCAGTCTCATTGGTCTAACTGCAATGCTTAGATATCGTCTTCGGTTTGTGGAGGTCAGACGGCAGTCGTTTCACGGAAAATATCGAAGTTTAGCCAAAATCAGCAGTTAGACTGGTAAAGCGGACCCCGGATTCCAAAGCTGAAAAAGCTTCGGATGCGACTGGGATAACGCTGAGATGATGATGATGAAGATGATGGCGTTCTTAAGTGGAGACCGCGAATCGATAGGCGTAAGGTGGTACGCCCTTAGGCTAGGTGGAGCGACGATCTTCGCAGGATGACTGGTTAGTAACTGGATGAGAGTTGCCGAAAATAGAGATAAATGGCGTGAAATAGGAGAGGCCTACGTCCAGGACTGGACTGCTGAACGTCATAAATGAACAGAAGAAGTATAATAATTAATTCTAGTTGCTTCTTCCAAAAGGAAGGTTCCAATGGGGGAAAATCGACAAGAAGCTCCATTTAGAAGCATTGGATCGATAATTACAGATCTACCCCAAGAAAATCTGAAAAATGTCTGGTGAACCCGTACGGAGGACGGATCTGAGCAGTTATATTACGATATATGCCGGGTACGATACGCCTAATATTATTATATTAAGAGTTTGGTCGTGGAGGGTCTTCAGATCAATCTCCCTTTAGCGCAGCATCGTTGGTTGTGTTGTTGAGTTTAACATTGCATCAACATCGCTCAACTGCCGTCTTCCTTCCTATTTGCTCAGTTTTTCTGAGTGACCTATTCACTTTTAATAAACTAGCGCTCTTTCCATCAACGATCGCATCACTGCTTACCATCAGGCGGGATTGCGGTCAAGCGTTAGTTTATAATTATTAAAAATAAAAGTGTTTTCTTTCTTTCTTTTTTCCTAGAAAAGTCTTTAATTTATTAGACCAGGATTGGTAGCTTTATAGTAATATTTAAAATGACTGAGGTACAAAAGAGAAGTACATTTTTTTTTAACTTGTCGAGTTTTTGTCAAGTGTTATAGTATGAAAACGACTTAACCTACAAGGTTACTGCTAATTCTTCTCTAGAGATAGACCCTTAGTCTTCAATACCATATCCCAACCTTCATACCTCATCCTCCAGTGTCCCATTTACTTCTGACCCCACCTCACCTCGTAAAATCAAGGCTCATCTACACAATAACTGTATAGCAGTAACCTTACAGTAATTTACCGTACTTTACCGGCATTACCGGTAACAATGAGGCTTGGTGGAAACGTTTTATCTGCTTATAAGGCGTTCGATCGTGCTCGATTGGCCTATAAAGCGGTCTATGAGTGATGTTGTGATCTAGGGTTCAAAAGTATAATATAGGCATATTACAAGTTAACGTTGCTTTCGTCTGGACTATTCAGTATGTAGATTGACGACGTAGTAAGTTTGCAATAATTTTCACGCTGGCAGGCGGATTGGGGATCGTTTGATCGAAGAAGCGCTGCTCCCCGCCTCGCTTAGACCAATTCTTTGCATCTCGTATCCAACAGATTTTCGGTCCATCTTGTGAGAGGCCTTCCAATGATAAATCTTTCGGTACGCGCTCCAGAACCTTTCCATACCATCGGCCAAGCCACATATATTTTCCAATTCTCCAGGCTAATTCAATTATCTTGGTTCTCCTATAAAATACCGCCGCAATTTTAATACACTCCCAATACCTACAATAAAGTTTTTGATTCAACTCTGAAAACATTCGCCAAATCAGACAGCGCATTCCAAACCAATTTACCTTCCGAATTTTTCCACATATACACTAATAAAATCAGTCAGTATTTTGCAACAAGCACACCGACAGTTCGGAGCAAATACCGGTTCGTATTAATACCAGTACGACAGTGATATTTTTAGCAATTTTTACTGTAATTTATGAGCGTTCAGCAAGGTGACTGGGATCGTGACTTGACGTTTCCCGCCCTACATTTTTTCCATACAATTTTCGCCGACGGCTACATGTTCAGTGACAGTAATTACACGGTTTTTATAGGAGTTTCAAATATGAACGCTGTTCGGTGTGAAAGGTGGCTTTACTTAGGACTATGCAAGGTAATAACCTAATAGTAGCATTTTAACGGTTTCATAACCTTGATTGCTTTATTTATATTGTTGTGGAAACAAATTCTTCAAACATTTGAAGCAATTAATTATAAATATCCTTCAATACTATTTGATAGATATGTATGGTGAATAAAATGATTCTACTAATCTTACTAATATTATAATTGTGAAAGTTTGTGAAGATGTAAGTATGTCCAATTGTCCATACATAAGTATGTATTTATATAAGTACATCATTTGTATGGTTGGAGGTGTTATTACTCTTTCAAGCAGAAACTACTGAACGGATTTGGATAAAATTTGGCAGACAGGCAAGGTTAATTTGTAGGTTAGTTAGACGATGGCGCCGATTCTGTTGTTCACAAACTAAACTAATTATAATTTATGTGCATCTTTTTATTTCCATTTCGTTAAGAAAAGCATAGAAGATAACATTTTAGTTTAATCCTGTCAAATTAAGATACTCCATAGACAGTTTAGACGCGATTATAAACATGGCTAAAAATACGTCAGTTTACGTCAGGAGCGCACTAATTTGACAGGTCTAAACTGACATTTCATCTTCTGTCCTTTTCTTAATGTAATAGTTAGAAAAAGATGCACTGAACTTAAATTTAATTTAGTTTCAAGGGAATCGGGACCAATACAAAGTTATTTTTTTCTTTATACGGAACCTGAATATAGTTTGTTCAAAATAAGCAACTGAATCGGTTCCAATCATATTTACACCATGTTATATTTTTCCATAATACATTTAGAAATTGTTGCAATGTGGTTACCAAGCGCGCCACGCAGCTTACTGTAGGTGTAGATCATTGTAATTGCGCACGCGTAACAGCTCACGCTAGAGGACAACGCACCGCGCTCCACCGGCCGGGCGGGGCGTTGACCATATTTTCGTTGGAACAACCAAGTTAGATAACTTTGTGGTTCTTCGTGATATCATTTGAAATTTTGCAATTATATTATTTACTTAAAAATACTGGACACGTGTTGCGGGTTTCGCATAAACAAAAAATCAATATTAATGTATATGTAATAATAATATATATATGCATATATTGTTAGCAATACAAATAAAACAAAAAGAGACCAAATAAAATGTCAAGCCCAATTTAATATAGTATTTTCCTTCTAACTCAACAAACCGAAACGGATTAATGTCGTTACAAGACTTTATCAAGAGAATCGTTTCTTCTTACCCACTCAATAAAAAATATTCACCCTCATTCCCTTTTATACATAGCATTGAATTCATTAAACTAACGACAAAAACTTTGTCAAGAAATTCACAAAATTCACTCAAGCATTAATAGTAATTTGTTGCAAACTTGATTCTTTCTAGAAGCCCCTGCGACATTGATTGAAAGTTGCCAGTCCGTAAAATGTATACAATCTGTAAATAATTTTATAAGATCAGCGTCTTTAGCTTGGCGAGAACTGTGGAGTTAAATTTAGGGTTGGTGAAGCTTAAAACTTGGTAAGCTAATAATAATGTGCGCTTTTATTTTTACCGTGACGATATAATTATCGTGGACGTGCACGGTACGACATCGTGATAACACACTTAAGTATGTAAATATTTAAAGTCGCTTTTAAAATTTAGACTTTTTTGTGGGAAGTATTATAAACGCCAAAATTTGTGGGGATAGATGGATTAATATTAATATTGGTTTTGGTGAAAGTGTTATATTAAAAAACACAGATTTTAACCTAGATTAATACGGACAATTCTTTTTAGTCCCGTGGAACGTTCCCGTGGGATAATTTTTTAAAACTTAGTGAATAAGAGGGAAGACGGCAGTTGAGCGAGGTGATGCAATGTTAAACCTAACCACACGATCAACGATGCGGCGCCAGAGGGACATTAATCTGGAGACCCTCCACGACCAAATTCGCGACACAACAACATTAGGTGCATTGTGCCCGGCCTACATCGCAACAGAAATGCTCAGACCCGTCCTCTGTACGGCTTCACTAGACATGATGTCGGAACACGACGAATCACTTGGCGGCTAGACTTTGTCTGGTGTGTGGTAACTTTTGCCGGCAGCCGATATTATGGCCTACTACCGAGAAAACATAGTGCACGTCATTTCCACAAATTTAATAAATGTCAACGTAGACGTCCACGATAATGTCGTCACGTTATAAAAACGTACAATAGCACGAAATTTATTAAGAATTGTTTAGTTACGTATAGTTGTTCAACTATAGGTACCTAGCTATAGATGACGTATTTAACTATACAGAAATATCATCCAAATCCAAAAGTAATAGGTACTTTTGGATTTACATATTGGACGAATAAATCAAAGAGTCTTTTTCATGTCAAAATGTTTAGATGTGAGCATGGATCGAGCTCTTAAAAATGATCTTATGGATACTTCCTCATCTTTCTTTTAATAGTAATGCCATTTAATCAAAATAAACCAGGGAAACGATTACGTTATAGAAGCTTTAAAACAAATTATAAAACTCGCATTAAAGGGGGTGAAAACAATGTCAAAAGTAACGTTTCTTGCATTTGCGTTTGTTTAGGAAAACTCAAAATCATTTGAGCAATATTTCATTTCTCGCGTACAGGTAACAGCCCTATCTCAACATGTCAAAACGTTTTGTCAACCATTTTTTTCCCTAGTTCCCAACCGAGTCCTTTATCCTTTACTATAATGAACCTTAACAACGGTCCGTGTTTGTCAACCGGAATAAAAATATCAGCAAGAAGGTTGCGAATTTCATTCATTGGTATATTTTTTACTAACGGTGTGTTCTTTACTGTTATCCTATATCATTCCACTGTTGGACAAAAGCCTCTCCTGTGTTATTCGGGACTTATGTGGACCATTTGTCGCTAGTTTTCTCCAGCACGTCCTGCTACCTTCTACGTGGTCTACCGTGACTCCTTCTGAAAGTGTACAGTGCCCATATCTCATAAGGCATGCGGCAAACGTAAATAATGTGCTACATCACTCGTAGCCTTTTTTAGAGTTAGTTAATTGAGAACACTATACATAAATAATCAATATTTAAGATAACTCTTCGTTGGTCTAACGGAATAGCATAAGAAGGATTCCGTACTAATGTAAAATATTTAACACTACATATTAAAAACTTAATTCTTTAGTATAACAAACGTTTCATAGATGGAGACGAGCCTTTCTAATGTGTTACTGTATTTAATTATCTTAGTTTGTTATCATAAGAGCCTTATTATTATTACGTAATCTCTGAACATTACAGCGGTTCAAAAGATGCCGCCCTGTGACAGATAAACGGACGCAGCCATTGTATTTATTTTGACGCCTTTTAGGTACAAAACCCTAAAAAGACCTTCGAATAATATAAAATTATGTCCTTTGCATGCTTTGATGCTTAAGAGCACCTTCAACATTTTTGAAGAATCGATGACACTTGAAAAGTCATTGTAATGAGGATTAAGGGTTTGATCGGCTTACGGTTGGGAATGATCAAAGATTTTTTTATAAAATCTCTGTTAGTAAATTGTCATTTTGAAAAGAATTAATGTCATAATATTTTGAGTCTTTAATACGATTTTTGAATAGTTGCGATTCGATTCAAATTGCGTTTACCTATCTCTTTAAGTAGAACCACAGCAATGGGTCAGACAATTTAGTAAAAAGCTGCAATATTGTTATAATAATGTTATATTATTGTTTGTAAATATTTTATATTGTAGCTGTTTATTGTCCCATAATTAATAAAAATAAAAATGATAAGCTGATTATGTATGTATTGGAAGAGACCAGAAGTAGAACCGGCTTTTCGAGTATTCCGAGGCACGGGGTATTAAACCAACTGCCAAACTCCGTATTGTTACTAAGAAATTCTTTTTGGTAAAACCCAATAGACTTTTGTCTTGAGACACTGCGGTATTTCGGACGAGAAGATTCTACGTAGCTTCCCGAAAGCAGCCCAGCCGAGTTGGATTCGACGATTGACCTCTTTCTCGTAGTTGGACCTTCCTAACTGGATAGTTTGTACACGTAACTGCCAACAACTTCGAGAACAGAGTCTCCAATCTTTATAGGAGTCGGTACAACATGGGCATTAGACATGCGACTACGCACCGGAAGACGTAGCGTGGGTAGGCCCCCGACAAGGTGGACCGACGACCTGGTGAAGGTCGCGGGAAACCGCTGGATGCGGGAGGCGCAGGACCGGTCGTCGTGGAGAACCTTGGGGGAAGCCTATGTCCAGCAGTGGACGTCTTTCGGCTGAAATGAAGATGATGATGATGTTTTCATCATCATCATCTTCATTTCAGCCGAAAGTTTCTGGGCTATTGGGTTTTCCCAATAGCCCAGAAACTCTCCATGCTCAGCAGTCATGCTTGCAGCCACGAGACGAACGAGAAAATTGTGGAACACGCATGGCAACAAAAACTATGTTTTATATTTCACAAAAATTTTATAAAAGACACGTGTAAGTTTATCCGCACGAGGCGACTTCAATTTGCGATATATTTTTCTCACTTATAAACCTGAATGGAAATTCTTTTCATGTTTAATATATACTTAACTATTTTAAGAGTTCGTTTTGCGCATTCCTAGTTTAAGCAAGGAAGAACACTCTTCTGTTTATAACTTTGGTCTGAATTTTGCTTAGCTAGAAACAACAGTGGACTGATAAGTAAATATGTATGTATGTATTATTAGCTACCAGCCCCTTCCGTCATTGATAGCATTTTAAATTAATACACTGCAAGACATAATCCGCCTTATTCATAAACGCTGCTTAAAGTTAACTAGTGATTAGCGATTCTTTAACCATACATTTTTGACCTTTTAACGTCACTTAACTTAAATCATCCTTTATGAATAAACACCTTAGCGTTTAAGGGGTTTATCCATAAGCGATGACTAAAGTTAAATAACGTTACAAGGTCAAAAATGTATGTTTAAAGAATCGCTAATCACTAGTTAACTTTAAGCAGCGTTTATGAATAAGGCGGTATATTTAAACCATGAAAAGTTGTATAGACAGGCGGTTGTTGCGAAGAGCCTATAAATTTGGGACTGCGAGCGAATCTTGTACACGTCAGTGTAAAATAAAGTTGTTTTTCACAATAAGGCCCATCTTCCAAGATCGAAGTAAATGGTTCAGCTGTTGACTGATGTATTTATAAGATAAAATGGGTATTTAGAAACTTTATGATCGAAATAAATATTATTATATTTTAAGGTATTTTGTGATGCTTAAAGAACAAATCAAATCGAAATCGATTGGAAAGAGATTTGGGATTACGAATGGTAGAAATTGCATTTTTAAAGTAAACTATTGCGCCTCGGCGTTTCACCCGCAAAAGGGCGATACTTAATTTATTTTTACTTATTTATCCATTTATTTCATGCATCAAGACCCATATAAACATATACAATAATAAAATAGAAAACACGAAAAAATATGAAAAATAGAATATAAATATGAGAAAAAGCATCTTATGTGTGATTCTCATATTTATGTATATTATGATTTTGATATATACCCCCTTATTCATAAACGCTGCTCAAAGTTAACTAATGATTAGCGATTGTTTAAACATACATTTTAGACGTTCGCACGTTACTTAACTATTATAATCGTTTTTTAAAGTTAAGTGATGTTAAAAGGTCAAAAATGTATGCTTAAAGAATCGCTAATCACTAGTTAACTTTAAGCAGTGTTTATGAATAAGGGGAGTTATGTATATATTATATTCATCATCCTATCTATACTATCACCTATTTATACTAGATTCATCATCACCATCATTTCTGCCGAAAGACGTTCACTGTTGGACATAGGCCTCCCCCAAGGTCCTCCGCGACGACCGGTCCTGTGCCTCCCGCATCCAGCGGTTTCCCGCAACCTTCCACAGGTCGTCGGTCAACTTTGTCGGGGGCCTACCCATTAGTGTATAGTCTCATCCAAATCCATTCAGTAGTTTTTGTGTAAAAGAGTAAGAAACATCCGCCCTTCCTAACAAACATGCACATTTCTAATATTATAAGTAGGGTAGGAAATAAACTTTGGAGGAATAAACAACTAAAAATAAAATATATATATATTATGATGTAACAAGCTTTTATTTAGAATAATCATGGTCTTTTGCTTTAGGATTGAAAATACGAATGTTAAGTATCTCAAACTAAACAGACATTAAGGGTCTTATAACAAAAACTTAAACACTTGTTCAAAACGTGTCTAGTGTCAGTGTTAAGTCAAATTTCATTAAAATAATATTGTGTTTAACAAGTGTTTAGGCTAAATAACAGCTAAACACTGTTTTTAGGTAGTAAGGTTAAAAATTAAGTATAATAATGTAAGTTTTCCTAAGATTTGTCTAAAAACTTATACATCGTAACGCAAACTTCGCGAGAAGGCTACGCTGCATGGCATTAATAAAATTATGATAGTCATTTATATCGTTAAAGAGCGGTTACAGAAATAACAGTGTTTTAAAAAATGTGTCGGCTCGGCCTTTGAACGTTGCAAGCGTGCCGCCGCGTGTGTATGGGTACAACGTTGACCCCTGATGTGAACTCTATTAAATCAGCTGATAGTATAGTTTTTCGAATGTTGTTCACATTGCGCTTTTTTGTGTAATTAGCGAATTAATTATATTATTTTTTACTTTAAAATCTTTTTGGGTTATAAAAGTATAGCAATTATAACCGGTTTGAAGTGAAAAAACTGCATATAATTTTTTTTTAAATAGGAAAAACCGACGAAAAATTCCACCTGTGGGGTGTTCAGAATCATGTACTGGATCCATGATACTCGTTTGTGCGTCGATTTCAGAGACTCACTCCCACCTTGTCGCTTTTAGCAAAGTTGAGAGAGATATAATACTTCCTTTTGAGAAGGGAAGTTTAATATTTTCTACTAGCCACAGTGCACTAATACCTAGGATAAATTCTAGCGAAACGGCTCTAGTATTCAAGCAATAAATTCTAGAATTCTATGAAGAATTTAGTAAACCAACTCGAAGCATGAGAAAAGCTGCTATTTATTTTAATATTTTAGCAGGATTTGTATGCTAGATGCGAATCAATGGTAGACTGAAGTTACAATCAAATTTGCTATCAATTTTTTTTTTTATTTATTTATTAATTATAAATTAGGGCTTCAGGGCCTTAATAATTATAAATTAGGGCTTAAGGGTGTCGTGGTGGCCTTGTGGTTAAAACACAAGCCTCTCAAGTATGAGTGTGCGGGTTCGATTCCAGGTCAGGCAAGTACCAATGCAACTTTTCTAAGTATATCTTGGACAAGGTGAAGAAAAACATCTTGAGGAAACCTGGACTTTAAGTCTGAAATCGCCAACCTGCATTGAGCAAGCGTGGTGATTACGCTCAATCTTTGGGACGATGAAATAGGGCTTGACTGCAATCCCGCCTGATGGTAAGCAGTGATGCAATCGTTGATGGTAAAGCGCGCTAATTTATTAAGCCTATTGACTCAGTTTTTGTTTTCTTTTTTTGAGTAAGTAGGCTCTTACGAACTAGCGCGTTTTACCATCAACAATTGCATCACTGCTTGCCATCAGGCGGGATTGCGGTCAAACAATTGTTTATAATTATAAAAAAAGGAAATTGGGGTATTTTTGACTGATTGAGACTCAAGATTGTAAACGTTCTTAAATTTACGAGAATTGCTCTTGTGTTATCGTTTTATGGACGACAGTAGCTCAAACTACCCGAAACTGTAAAATATTACCAATCAACCTTAAGCCTTACTGCCTAATTGATAAAGTAGAAAATCTAATAAAAAATATGACAGATTGTACATAATTCTGAACCACGCTGAGTTAAAAGTCGATTATAAAACCAAAGAAATGATGGTTCATTAATTTTGAGCGCGTAGGTATAGGAACTTTTTTTGTTATACATATACGAAAATAGGAGTTCACTGCTGGATAAAGCCTCCGCCAAAGCTTTTCACAAGGACCGGTCTTGTGCTGCCCGCATCCATCGGCTTCCCACGCCTTTCACCAAGTCATCAGCTGACACACTTATAAAACAAAAAATGAACTCACACTGCAAAAAAATCAAAATCACATTAATATTTCCCACAGCCGAGTTCAACTTATAAATTTCTTGCCCCCAGTACTTGAAGTTACCACACCCCATAAGTTCTTCGAATTAAAAACCCAATCTAAGTTATCCCACCCAATTACTGGGCACTTACCACTCCCCCGGTGTTAGGGGTGGGTAGTAATAATAAAATGCAAGGTGCAGACATCACGTATTCTTGCAAGTGCGGGTCTCCTGCAAATGGGTGAAATGGGGATTCCTCCAGGGATTATAATAACAGCTAAGGTGGGGAAAAGACACCCGATTTCCTTTAGTTTTCTTTCGCAATGAAGTCCTTGTTGAGTTTTGAAATATAGCTCTTTGTGTGTGTCATGTTTTACGTCTGGCTTGAAATTTTATGGCTACAATATATAGCTGTCGTAACAACTTTTGTGTGTAATTCTGTTTTTGTTTACTTTTTTTTTAATCATTATAAACTAGTGCCTGACTGCAATCCCGCCTGTTGGTAAGCAGTAATGCAATCGTTGATGGTAAAGCGCGCTAGTTAATTAAACCTATTCACTATAAAAACTTAGAGAATAGGAAGGAAGACGGCAGTTGAGCGAGGTGATGCAATGTTAAACCCAACAGCACGACCAATGAATGGGAGACTGATCTGGAGACTCTCCACGACCAAACTCCCGACACAATAACATTTGGTGCATCGTACCCGGCACACATCGCAACACAATTGCTCAGATCTGTCCTCCGTACGACTTCACCAGACATCATGCCGGAACACGACGAATCGCTTGGCGGCAAGACTTTGTCTGATGGATGGTAACTTCTGCCGGCTTGTTACTATTTGTTTTATCACTGCTTGCCATCATGCATGTGTTAATTGTTGTTGTGTGTGATTACTTTGCGCTTTGTACTTGAAGCTGCGCTAAAAGAAAGCGGTGAGTACCGTTTTGACGGAAAGATAATGGCGCCAATTATTTTGTTCACAGACTAAAGTTTTTTTTTTTAATAATTATAAACTATCACTTGACTGCAATCCCGCCTGATGGTAAGCAGTAATGCAATCGTTGATGGTAAAGCGCGCTAGTTAATTAAACCTATTCACTAAAAAAACTTAGTGAATAAGAAGGAAGACGGCAGTTGAGCGAGGTTATGCAATGTTAAACCCAACAACACGACCAACGATGCTGCGTCAGAGGGAGACTGATCTGAAGACCCTCCACGACCAAACTCCCGACACAATAACATTTGGTGCATCGTACCCGGCACACATCGCAACACAATTGCTTAGATCTGTCCTCCGTACGACTTCACCAGACATCAGGCTGGAATACGACGAATCGTTTGGCGGCAAGACTTTGTCTGATGGGTGGCTTGTTACTATTTGTTTTACCACTGCTTGCCATCATGCATGTGTAAATTGTTGTTGTGTGTGATTACTTTGCGCTTTGTACTTGAAGCTGCGATAAAAGAAAGCGGTGAGTACCGTTTTTACGGAATGATAATGGCACCGATTATCACAGACTAAACTAAATTTTAAGTCCATTGCATCTTATTATTTCTATTTTACTAAGAAAAGGACAGAAGAAAAATATTAGTTAGTTATCCAATCCCACGTGGTAGTTAGTGGCCCCGAATCCGAAGTTCACAAACTAAACTAAATTTAAGTTCAGTGAATCTTTTTCTTTTTTTTTTATAACTGTAAACTAGCGCTTGACCGCAATCCCGCCTGATGGTAAGCAGTGATGCGGTCGTTGATGGTAAAGCGTGCTAGTTTATTAAAAACCTATTCACTCAGATTGAGCGAATAGGAAGGAAGACGGCAGTTGAGCGAGGTGATGCAATGTTAAACCCAACAACACGACTGCGCCAAAGGGAGATTGATCTGAAGACCTTCACAACCAAACTCCCAACACAACAACATTTGGCGCATCGTACCCGGCACACATCGCAACACAACTGCTCAGACCCGTCCTCCGTATGGTTTCATTAAGAAGAGAACAGAAGATAATATGTTAGTTTAGACTTGGTAAATTAGTCCGTGACGTAAATTGATGTATTTTTGCTCGCCATGTTTAACTGTGTTCATCATCATCATCATCATCATTTCAGCCGAAATACGTCCACTGCTGGACATAGGCCTCCCCCTAGGTTCTCCACGATGACCGGTCCTGCGCTTCCCGCACCCAACGGTTTCCCGCGACCTTCACCAGGTCGTCGGTCCACCTTGTCGGGGGCCTACCCACGCTACGTCCTCCAGTACGTGGTCACCACTCGAGAACCCGTCGTCCCCATCGGGCATGGGTCCTATAGGCAATGTGTCCAGCCCACTGCCACTTTAGTGTTGCAATTCTTCGGGCTATGTCGGCTACTCTCGTTCTTCTGCGGATCTCCTCATTCCTAATTCGATCGCACAGTGAAACCCCAAGCATAGCCCTCTCCATTGCCCTTTGAGTGACTTTGAGCCTTGTTATAAGGCCTATTGTTAGCGACCACGTCTCAATTAATAAATAAAAATTATTAAAAATAATTTGTATGATTAAACTAAAATATTACCTTATATACTTTTCTTAATGAAATTAAAAGACAAAGATGCACTTAACTTAAAATTAGTTTAGTTTGTGAGCAAGAGAATCACTGTCAATGTCATTGATTAAAGAAAACTTTTTTTACAAAAAAACTAATATACAAAAACCAAAGACACCGACTTCCGAAATTAGTTATTTTTCACTTTGTAGTGTTTTTTGGAAGTCGGTTGTTTTTTTGTAAAAAAAGTTTTCTTTAATCAATGACATTGACAGTGATTCTCTTGCTCACAAACTAAACTAATTTTAAGTTAAGTGCATCTTTGTCTTTTTATTTCATTAAGAAAAGTATATAAGGTAATATTTTAGTTTAATCATACAAATTATTTTTAATAATTTTTATTTATTAATTGAGACGTGGTCGCTAACAATAGGCCTTATAACAAGGCTCAGTCGGCTTTTTTTTGTAAAAAAAAAATATTTTACACTTTTTAGTTGTGAAAAGTACTGTTCAGCTGCATTCGGTTAGACTGGATGCTGACGCTAAAATACTTAATGAAAAAACCTACAAACGCACTGGTTGCCCCTACGATTTTTGAAAGTTCCCCTTGATTTCTCTGATCTTCCACCATCAAACCCTGATGTTCTTATCATGGGACCACCTTGGAAATGTCTTCTTTCCAACAGAAAAAGAATTATCAAAATCGGTTCATAAACGACGAAGTTATCCGCGAACAAACATAGTAAAAGCATATATACGGTTGAATTAAGTAACCTCCTCCTTTTTGAAGTCGGTTAAAAAACAAAAAAAAACATTCGTTTCTACTTTCTGTCACGATCAAAATATTTTATTCACGAAAAAAACTATATTACAGACATAAACCAACAAGTTATTCCGTATTTTTTAATTATATTATTGAACATGGGCTGTAGGTACCTATTGGGTGTACATAAAACTCTTCATGAACGACCAAAATATGTATACTGATTCGTACAAATATCAATCGTGTGAATGGGCCCTATATTGTTGCGCTAACAACAGAACATCGCACTGTGTGTGTGCCGATTTATTGTAGAGTCTGCAAAAACATTTTAGTGCGACAACTTTAATAATTTATTTTTTTATATTATAGAATGTAAATTGAAGTGGAAATGTTGATTTTGAGCCGTTGATTTTAATGTAAAATTAAAATTTATTGTTGTATAATAATACTGTAGGCATTGTTTGATTCAAATTTGTCGTCACGATTGGTGAAATGGCTGAGCGATCGACTGCAGCGGCGCGTATCGCGGGTTCGTATCCCGCACGGAACAGATATTCATATGGCCTACAAGTAAATGTTCCGGATCTGGCTATTTATGTATGTGATTTTTTATTTTTGTAAACGCACCCACCGTACATTGGAAAATAAACTGGAAAATCTTCAATTATTGTATTAATTAGTATTTCAAGACTGATTATTAAATAAAAGGAGTTTAGATAAAGCTCTAAATACTTACTGCATGCACTGTTGATATATTGCGTATTAATAAAATATATATTGTAAAAATGCAAAATAATTGAGTTAGTATCGCAGAAAAAAATACCGATTATTTATCTGCTATCTGTACACAAAATGCATTGGCGCTATCACTGCGAGTCCATCGAACCCGTTCATACCTTGACCTGTCACACGGCCGGGTTACCGGTACACCAGCTTGCCGTTCACTCCGTATCAGTAACGTTTACGCGCGCGTTACATATTTATTACGTCGGTGACTCGGGTGGGTAGGGTGAAGGAATAATATTCATGACAGGCAATTGTGATAGGTCAGTGAATTTATTTTGTGAGCGAAGTTGTTTGTAACGCGTATATACATAACACTTCGGTATATACGTGGGCTGATTTTGAAATCTGATCCAAGGAAAGTACCTTTGGAGTGAACAGGGAAGTAAGTAGTCTTAAAATTATGTAGGTAAGTTGCGTTGCAGCATCAATTGGATTTGACGGTCTTCTTTTTTTTAAATAATTATAAACTAGCGCTTGACCACAATTCCGCCTGATGGTAAGCAGTGATGCGATCGTTGATGGTAAAGCGCGCTAGTTGATCGAGGTGGAGCAATGTTAAACCCAACAGCACGACCAACGATGCTGCGCGAGAGGGAGATTGATCTGGAAACCCTCCACGACCAAACTCCCGACACAACAACATTTGGTGCATCGTACCCGGCACACATCGTAAAACAATCGCTCAGACCCGTCCTCCGTACGGCTTCACCAGACATCATGCCGGAACACGACGAATCGCTTGGTGGCAAGACTTTGTCAGATGGGTGGTAACTTCTGCCGGCGGCCGATATTATGGCCTACCACCGAGAAAATAAATTATCAAATGAAATTGTATCAGAAAATAAACTACCAAATGAAATTGTATTAGCTAAAAACGTGAATATTTTTAAACGTCAGCTTTTTAAATTACTTATTGAAAAGACATATTACTCTGTCAATGAATATCTTAATGACAAACTTTAATAATTAAGATAAATTTGTATGATATTATCTAAATTTGACGACTCTTGACTCTGTTGACTATATTTTATTTTTTGTTTAATATTTAAAAATTGTAATTTGTTGACATTTTATTTTATTGTTTCTGAGACTGTATTGTGTGTTGCTGCCTATTGAGTTAATGTGCCGGCTTAATTTATTGACATATTATTTTGCATGAAACTGTGACATCTACATTCGTTTCCTATGATATTTTGTATGCCTTTTGGCGGGACATAGCATGGACAAAAATTCTTTGTACATAACATCTGTATAACTGTAACCTGTGTTCACAAGATTAATAAATGAATTTGAATTTGAAAAGAGGTGAACAGATGCGCACACATTCCATACAAATCGTTGTTTTCTGTTTACAAAAACTGGTCAGATTTGAATTACTGTGTGTTCTGGACATTTTGCAATTATCCACTTTAAAAATAAAACATTATTATTTTATCTTTAAACTCTGTAAAATGTATGTCCTCTAATGAAAAAATGTTCTCTTTGTTCCAGGTAAGATTCGCCAGTTGAGCAATAAGGTATAATAATATAAAATATGACAAAACAAAAAACAGTAAAGTGGCAAGATCCAGCAATAAATTCGCAAAGGGGAGAAGCTCTCAAACAAATTAAGCCCTGTAAATATTAGTGGGGCCATCTTTCAAAATGTCAGCGGATTCGAACCTGGGACGAGGCGGCGACGAGACGACAAATAGGTTGAAAGCCTAATACTTTAAAGCTCCAATTCATTATTGTTAATTGGGGGACCCTTAATTTTTTCCCCCTCAACGAGTATTTTGGTTTTGTTGTGGTTTCTGGGTCACGAAATTTTGGTTATAACCGCTTTGTGGGGTGTATTAACCCTATCGTTGTTTTATTGTGGGTGTACAAATAAAGGTTTTTCTCTTTCGTATCGGTTCTTAAGTTATTTTCATAATATTTGAATTTTGTATAGTAACATGTCCGAACAATCAGCCCCCTAATCGGCGAACACATTGCCTGACGGGGCTAGAATCTACGACCTACAACTGCTGCTACGACTGCTGTGGGCGGCAGCTGGTGGTGGTGACTGGGAAAGCACGATAAGCCTTCTTTGACAGTTGAAAGTCTAACAACCAATGTCTTTTATTTTAATAATTAAAAACTAGAGTTTGACTGCAATCCCGCCTGATGGTAAGCAGTGATGCAATCGTCGATGGTAAAGTTTGTTAAGCCCATTCATTTAAAAACTTAGTGAATAGGAAGGAAGACGGCAGTTGAGCGAAGTGGTGCAATGTTAAACCCAACAACATGACCAACGATGCTGCGCCAGAGGGAGATTGATCTGGAAACCCTGCACGACCAAACTCCCGACATATCAACACTTGACGCATCGTACCCGGCACACATCGCGACACAACTGCTCAGATCCGTCCTCCATACGGCTTCATCAGACATTAGGCTGGAATACGACGAATCGCTGGGCGGCAAGACTTTGTCTGGTGGGTGGTAACTTCTGCCGGCAGCCGATGTGGCCTAGTAAAGTAACTCAAGATCAGGTAGCAGTAAGAAAAAGCTAAGAAGATGGCGATGGTAATCCTGTTAATGGTTTTTTAAAGGGCAACGCTACCTCCGGCCTCTGTAGCGAATGGAACACATAGTGACCATAGAATAAAGGCGGCACCACATTTTGTGGTTTGCTGTGTTGTGACGCGTTATGACGTCATCTGATGCGTATCCAAAACATTTTCTATGGTTAGATCGACATTTTTCTCGTGTGTTGTTTTTTTTCAAATGTGGAAAAATCCTCTTGGTCTATTCTTTGTGCTTGTGCCGGAGTCTTACCGCCTAATAAATCACCTATGCGTTCGTCATCTGCCTTTCCGGGGTACCGGGTCCTCCCAACTCTACGGTATTGTGTGTTGTGTCCTGCCGCTGTGTGTGTGATTGGCTAGAACTGCGTCACGACGTGACAGAAGATAATAATGTGGATCGGGCCTAAATCTGTCGTTTCGAGTAGTGAACAAGCAGGGCCTCTGACTACCTGACTCAGACGCTTTCTGCGAGCCGATATCAGTGTAATTTAGTATTAGGTACTTGTTTTCTCCAAATTCAACCTCAGAATGTTAGTGTTCATTCACTATTAATACAGAAGATGACTTTTCTTTATCTTCAAAATAAAGTTATCCAATCTATTTAATTGCAAAGTTTAATTATTTATCGTTTTAATGACTACAAAACTACGATCCACAATTATTTCACAAAATAGATCTCAGAATTAAACCCAGGCTACTTTGAGGTCTAAAAGTTTTGATTAACTTTCGACCTTTTAGTTAATCTGGCAAGCCTTCCGACCGACATCTACACAACAAGTGTATTCACTGACCCTAGTACGGACGAAGTACATTATATACCTTTCAATGGCAATCCAAGGGCCTCATCAGAAACTTGAGTTCACAAATTGAACCGTAAAGGACAGGAAACATGAATTAGAACAGAGTTGTAAGTTTTTGTTACAATTCTGTTTTAATTCAGGTATGGATATCAAAGGACATAGGTAACCAGGTTCAACGAATATAACCCTATAAGATAGGTTTTTTCCCAAATACCAATATCAGGCACCAGTCAGATGGAATTCAGCTGTGACATTTTTTGAATACACTAACTTTAAATCAGCTTTGTGAAGAGAGAATAAATGAATAATGAGTAATTACAATAAGCCGGTATTATGACACTGCAACATATGCGTCGCTCTACTCCTTTCACCTTGCACGAGCCAGCTCGTCCTCCTTCCAGGTTTGATGGAACCCCTTTAGCTCGTAAACTTATCGCTGGTTTATTATTCCAGAATTAATTTACTAATTAATAATAATATATACCTAACAATTGGTTAAATTTTAGCAAATTTGCCTTTTTTAAACAATGTGGTTGTATGTACATTTTTTTTTTAATAATTATAAACTAGCGCTTGACCGCCATCCCGCCTGATGGTAAGCAGTGATGCGATCGTTGATGGTAAAGCGCGCTAGTTTATTAAGAGCCTATTCACTCAGAAAAACTGAGCGAATAGGAAGGAAGACGGCAGTTGAGCGAGGTGATGCAATGTTAAACCCAACAACATGACCAACGATGCTACGCCAAATGGAGATTGGTCTGAAGACCCTCCACGACCAAACTGCCTACACAACAACATCTGGCGCATCGTACCCGGCACACATCGCAACACAACTGCTCAGACCCGTCCTCCGTACGGCTTCACCAGACATCATGCCGGAACACGACAAATCGCTTGGCTGTGTCTGGTGGGTGGTAACTTTTGCTGGAAGCTGATGTTATGTACATATTACAAAATTATAAAATATTGTTTAAAAAAAAAATTGTTGGACAACCCTTATCACTTAGGGGTATGAAATATAGACAGAAAACGAGTCTCAGACCTACTGAATATGAATATAAAATTCCCAAAAAAAAATTATCATTTGTTTGAGTTTTTCTATGGATAAAAAAACCTATACTTAATATCTCAAATTAAATTTCTTTTTAAACGTCATCAATTTCCGAAGATCGTAGCTACCTAACGCTTTTGTTGACGGTACCAAGCTTGGTAGGAACTTACACTATGTATAATAAAAGGCTCGAGTAATGAAAGTTAATTAAGTACTTCTAAGTAGCAATGTTATATAATGTCTTATAAGTAGTCATGTTCATCAACGGAAAAATGGGTCAAGTGGAGAATAATCCAGGCTAATATTACAATTAGGAAAGTGACCTGAGTCTTCAATCAGTGAATCCTGCCAGTTATGTGTGACCTACGGGGTAGAAACGTACACATTTACGGAACGGCTGGTCTGCAAATTCTAGGTCGCTCAGCGGGCTATGGAACGGGTTATGCTTTTAGTCTCTCTGAGGGATCAAATCCGCAACGATGACGATCTGGGTTAGGATGATGGCTATATGGGGTAGTAAAGACGCAGCGTAGGGAAGTCCCCAACAAGGTGGACTGATGACTTGATGAAGGTCACGGGAAGCCGATGGATGCGGGCAGCACAAGACCAGTCATTGCCTTAGGGGAGGCTTTTATCTAGCAGTGAACCTCTATAGACTCTCTATGCTGAGCTGAGGCCCTTTTGGCATTACAAGCCAAGTTTTATAGTTTTAAATTTATGTATCTTGCTGTAATGTTAATAAATGCATTTTTCTTTCTTTCTTTCTTTAAGAAAAGGAAGATGTTTTATTTGTACAGAGGAAGCAACCACGCTTTCTGAATAAAAAATTTCGTCACAGAATAAATTACTTCGCTTTCTATTTTCATTACAACAGCCAGCTTAGTCATTGTCCTACTGACTCCACAGGCTATTTATTACAATACAGCTATGTAATTATACACATCGCCATATCAATCGTTTGCACGTCATCAATCATATTTTGACAGACGCTGTCTTCGGCCACAAAGCCGACTGCGTGTCCAGAAATCAAGTGACGTGTTATCGAATAGTGTTAGTTAGTAGGCGTAGCAGCTAGTGAAATAATCTCGATTAGCATATAGATTAATGTTACCAGTGCAAATTAAACTCCATTTTTCATTTACTCCGACTCCATTCATATAATAATATTGAAGCAACAGTTTTCTACTGTACTTAGTTTTTTTTTTTCTATAGGATTTTTTATATTTATAAACTAGTGCTTGACTGTAATACCGCCTGATGGTAAGCAGTAATGCAAGCGTTGCTGATAAAGCGCGCTAGTTTATTAAGAGCCTATTCACTCAAAAAAAAAAGGAAATACTGGATGAATAGCAAGGAAGACGGCGTGGTGATGCAATGTTGAACCCAATAACACGACCAAGGATGCTACGCCAGAGGGAGATTGATCTGGATACCCTCCACGACTAAACTCCCGACACAACATCATTTGGCGCATCGTGCGCGACACACATCGCAACACAACTGCCCTGTCCTCCGTACGGCTTCACCAGACGTCATGCAATACGACTCTAGGTTTTTAGGCCATACATTTTTGAGTATGAGGGGCACGTAGCTAAATAATGCCAACCGCTCTGGTCGGTCAGGTGGTAGGCCATAACATTGGCTGCCGGCAGAAGTTACCACCCATCAGATAAAGTCTTGCCGCCAAACTATTCGTCGTGTTCCGGCATGATGTCTGGTGAAGCCGTACGGAGGACGGGTCTGAGCAGTTGTGCTGCGATGTGTGCCGGTTATGATGCGACAAATGATGTTGTGTCGGGAGTTTGGTCGTGGAGGATATCCAGATCAATCTCCCTGTGGCGCAGCATCGTTGGTCGAGTTTAACATTGCATCACCTCGCTCAACTGCCGTCTCCCTTCCTATTCACTAAGTTTTTTTTTCAGTGGATAGGCTAAATAAACTAGCCCGTTTTACCATCAACGATTGCATCACTGCTTACCATCAGGCGGTATTGCGGTCAAGCACTAGTTTGTAGATCTTTGACAGTTGTTACGAGTCGTCAGAAGTCCGAAATCTGACCACCAGTCTTACCAAAGGGTATTGTATTACCCAGTAACTGGGTTGTGGAGGTCAGATAGGCAGTCGCTCCATATGAAATACTGGTATTCAGCGAAATCCGGTTAGACTGGAAGCGGAACCCAACACTTGGGAATAGGCAGATCAGATCACATTTTTGAGTCATCATCCTTTTAGCGTCCCACTACTGGGCATAGGTCTCCTCTCATGCAGAGAAGGATTGAGCGTCATCACCACGCTTGTTCAATGCGGGTTGGCAATTTCAGACTTAAAGTCCAGGTTTCCTCAAGATGTTTTCCTTTACCTTTTAATCAGTCATTGGTGTCCAAGATATACTTAGAAAGTACATATAACTTAGAAAAGTTACATTGGTATTTGCCTGACCTGGAATTGAACCTGCACACATATACTTGAGAGGCTAGTGTTTTAACCACTAGGCCACCACGACTACAACCATTTTTGAGTATTCTTCTATAATTGCTTGCGACTTTTATCTCTCTACTTTTCCACATTATAATGAAAACTATACCTATAATAACAAGGAAATGTATAATTGTCGGTCTCCGTGGCGTAGCGGTCAACACGCCTGACTGCGACGTGGAGGCCCCGGGTTCGATCCCCGGCCAGGTCATTATAGAGAACGATCTTTTCCTGATTGGCCTGGGTCTTGGATGTTTATCTATATATGTATCTATTATCAAATATAGTATCGTTGAGTTAGTATCCCATAACACAAGTCTCGAACTTACTTTGGGGCTAACTCAATCTGTTTGATTTTGTCCGTATATATTTATTTATTTAATTGTTTTCTCGTGTGCTAGGGACCAGGCATAGAATATTACCAACCCATATAAACCCATGTCGTACGAGGCGACTAAGGGAACTCTCGCCTGGGAAGCGGGCAGCAGTACTTTTCCAATAAAATAACAAATTTCTGCGATCCCCAACCCGCTTGCTAAGCATGGGGATTATGGCAATGCCCCCCAATGGAATTAGAGCCTTTGGGAGAGGCTGAGAAGAAGGAGAAGAAACGCAAATTAATAAATAAAATAAATATATACGGACAAATCACACAGATTGAGATAGCCCCAAAGTAAGTTCGAGACTTGTGTTATGGGATACTAACTCAACGATACTACATTTATAATAGATACATATATAGATAAACATCCAAGACCCAGGCCAATTAGGAAAAGATCGTTTTCCATCATGACCTGGCCGGGGATCGAACCCGGGGCCTCCACGTCGCAGGCAGGCGCCATAAAAAAAATAAAAAAAAGGAAATTGTGTTCATTTTGGTCACGCTCAATTAATACATGTTTAAACTAAATAAAGATATATAACAAAGATTATAATACTGAAAGAACCTCGAGCATTGTAATCAAATCAATCCCAATACAGGGTTTTACGAGTAATACGAGTCTGTGAGGTACCTCTTACCCTAAATTCACTGAGCAACTAAAGAAGGTATTTGATCTAGTAGTCTACTAAATAAAGGGAGAAGGTAGGATAATAGAAGCTGGAATAACAAGCAAAACATTAAAGAAAACGGTGTAATATCAATAAGATTAATTAACATAGAAATACCTCTTTTAATGTTGATACTAAATTATTCAAAATATAAAATAATTTCTATCATATACAAATACAACGAAACATATGCAAAACTCAAAACACGTTTTTTTTTTAATAATTATAAACTAGCGCTTGACTGCAATCCCGCCTGATGGTAAACAGTGATGTGATCGTTGATGGTAAATCGCGCTAGTTTATTAAGAGCTTATTCACTCAGAAAAACTGAACGAATAGGAAGGAAGACGGCAGTTGAGCGAGGTGATGCAATGTTAAACCCAACAACTCGACCAACGATGCTGCGCCAAAGGTGGTGGGTGGTAACTTCTGCCGGCGGCCGATGTCATGGCCAACCACCTACACGTGTCCGTATTTTTATGTAATGAATTTGTGAACAATATTTCAAAAAGATGTTATTAAAAATCACAAAGTTATGAGCTTATTATCTTACCTGATTGTCCCAACAAAAATATGGTCAACGCAACGCACATCTGGCCGAGCCTGCAACGGCGTGGCGCGGAGGGGCCCTGTCTCACGCGCCTATATCTATGATATAAAGTCAGCTGAGTTGTGCGCTCGGTAGCCATATTGCAAAAAATATAACATGGTGTAAAAATTATTGGAATCGATTCAGTTGCTTATTCTGAACAAACTATATTCAGGTTTCGTATAAAGAAAAATAACGTTGTGTACAAAAAAAATGCTGCCACAACGTTAATAACGCAATTAATGTTGTTGGAATCAACACCATCGGGAACTTTTTATAGGATATTGCGTATTCATTGCTGCACATGTTCGAAAAATTTGCCTGCCCAACAACGTTAATGACGCAATGAATGTTGTTGAAATGTCAAAATGAAGCCATTCCTATTTTTAGTATGTCACGCAATTACCCCGCCGGAGGTAGCCAACATTTGAATAACGTGGGATTGAATTCTTTGAGCTAGACAGTCAAGTAATAGCAGAATAAAGATATTCATTTCTATCAAAGATTACTGGTTTTCTCGGTATTTGCCTTTCAAATATGAATAAGAAGATGGCCCTCTGATATTCACTGTAATCCACGCTGTGGCCATGAAATCTGTGAATCTTGTTGACTTATTAAGAATTTTTGTTCTATATTTTAGTTTATTAAATTTATTAGTTAGCAATAATTTGTAGTTTATTTACGACTAGCTGCGCCGCGCGGGTTCTCCCGCGTAGGTTTCTGAAGCCTTCCTGGATTAATGGGCTATCTAACGCAAAATGAATTTTCCAAATCGGACCAGAAGTTCGTGAGATTAGCGCGTTCAAACAATCAAACAAACACTTCAGCTTAATATATTAGTATAGATTATAACTTTGTAAATATTATTGATAGCTAATTAACAAAGTATAAAAGGATCTAGCAAGAGGGAAGTAAAATATACTAACCACGTAAACCACGCCAAAAAACTACAAAACCACAATTTTAAAAGAACAAGAGCTATTAAAAAATATTTTTAGATTAGTGGTTATAAAGGGAAATGTGTTGCAAGTGTAGGAAGCAACAATGGATGACAAAGAGTCATTTAGTAAGCCTACTGTTAGTTATATCAAGGTGCACAATATTATCTCGAACGTTGCTGTAACTAACTTGGGTGTGATTCTTTAGAAATTTCCCTTTAGCAACTTATCATCATCATCATTTCAGCTGAAAGACGTCTATTATTGCACATAGGCCTCCCCCAAGGATATCTACGACGACCAGTCCCGCGACTCCTGCATTCAGCGGCTTTCCGCGACCTTCACTAGGTCGAGAGACCACCTTGTCGAAGGCCCACGCTGCGTCTTCCGGTGCATGGTCGCCACTCGAGAACCCGTCGGCCTCATCGGGCATCGGTCCCACGGGGAATGTGCCCGGCCCACTGATACTTTAGTGTTGAATTCTCCGGGCTATGTCGATTACTCTCGTTCTTCTGCGGATCTCCTCATTCTAGATTCGATCGCGCAACTCACGAAGTCTTTAATTTGTCCGGTTGATATCAATTGGTAAAATGTGTGTGTTCCACACCTATGTGGAACATCTATAAGTATCAGCTTACGATATTAGAAGCGAAGTTATAAAATTTACCGTTAGTGTAATAAAGTGTCCTCTGCCTCCAAAATATCCAGACAAAGTGGCCTTTGCGCTACCATTAACAATGTCATAGAAGTGACGAAGAAGTAAAAAAGATCTGAGATACGTCGGTCCGTGAACAAGAAGAAGAATTAATGAAGTACAATGATTTGACAGTGAGGGCAGTGGTAACCCACCAGACAAAGCCTTACCGGCAAGCGATTTGTCGTATTCCGGCATGATGTCTGGTGAAGCCGTACGGAGGACGGGTCTGAGCAGTTGTGTTGCAATGTGTGCCGGGTACGATGCGCCTAATGTTGTTGTGTTGGGAGTTTGGTCGTGGAGTGTCTTCAGATCAATCTCCCTTTGGCTCAGCATCGTTGGTCGTGTTGTTGGGTTTAACATTGCATCACCTCGCTCAACTGCCGTCTTCCTTCCTATTCGCTCAATCTGAGTGAATAGGTTCTTAATAAACTAGTGCGCTTTATCATCAACGATCGCATCACTGCTTACCATCAGGTGGGATTGCGGTCAAATGGTAGTTTATAATTATTAAAAAAAAAATCGTAGGTTCGAATTCCATCAGCCGCTTTATTTGGTCTAAGTTATTTAATCAACACTGCTCTCAAAACGGTAAAAGAAATTATCGTGAGGAGTCCGTCATGTCCTATAGCCAAAAACTTCGAAGACATGTCACATCAACCAACCCGCACTAGGCTCACCACTCACTAGGTAGATTGCAGCCCTCTCCCTCTCACAGAGAAGGGGCCTGTGTCCTAAGAAGGAATACAGGCCACTACTAGGCTGATTATGTCTTGACAGCAAGGTAAGGCTGTCAATCTCAGAACTAGCTTGCACCGCTTCTCTACAAGACACCAATCTCACTATTCTGTAGTTCTTGCATCCCAGACACGAATAATAACCGGATTCGCTGCCTTACTGGCCGTCGCATAGTTCTCTATTTCACAATAAGCCACCGCTACTGAAGGCAGATGCCCGATGCTCCAGCCGCACTCTTTGTTCGCCCTAACAATGACTTGCCTCCAAACTCGGCTAGTCGAGTTACGTACGCATCTCGATTCGGTGATACCAATTATTTAGGTATTATTGATAGAGTCGGTGAAAGAGGTTGCTACCAAAATAATTCTGGCTGAAAAGGTTTTAAACGTAAATTTTTAAAATAATATTTTTTAAGTCAAGTAATGTCCGTATTTATTTGAAAAAGGAACACACATCGTGTTGTAGATAACAATGCAACAGAATGAAAGATGGTGGACGAATACAAACTGATGTAGATAGTCACAGAGACTAATCTACATCGGAATAGATCTAATTAATCCTCCTTCACCGTCCTAATTAATCCTCCGAAGTTCCAAATTCATTGCAACATTCAGACATATAGGAAACTATTTCAGTCGCTAACGTGAAATTTGTTAATGCTTTTAAGTACACATCAGACGACCATCTGAAAATTGAAGAGAAAGCACAAATCCAGAAAGTCTTCAAACATTGTTAAAAATAAAGACACTGCAGAAAAATAAAACAGCGTCCTGAACAAACAATCAAACTTGGTCTTTGTAATACAAACAAACAAACGAACATAATTCAGTTGAGTGACCCGCGGACCAAGTTTAAACTAATTATGCAGAAACGAAATATATTTCTCATTCTACGGCGCAAAGCCCGAGGAGAGATTTTTTAGCTTTTATATAAAAAAAGAACTGGCAAATAGGTGGAGCTTTAATGAATCTGTCATAAAAAGCTACGGGCCACGTCTAATGAGGGTGCGCTGTTAGCTATAATCAATTTGATGTCGGCCAATGAGGGTTTAGTTATTAAGTTTTCAATTTGTTTTAAAATCAACATTCTAAGAAACATCTAGGTGCAAAAATAAATATTAATACTATTACTTTTTTCGGCATGCGAAAATATCTTTAAAAATGCTATCTATGGATTAATAAGATAGGAATATCGTCCGTATTTTTTGAAAAACGAAACGGAGATGGAAATACAAGTGACGTATAGTTTCAGCTTTTCTAATAATACCGCCCATACTCTATTTAGTCCCCTCACTTTACACGGAATGCTTGATTAAAATAGATGGCAAATAAAAAGTTGATGTTGTGGAAATTTTAAAGTTGATGATAATGAGTAAAATTTTAGAATTAAATACTTTCCTTACTGACAATAAGGAAAACTCATTGAAAATTCGCAACAGAACTTAACTTGATAAAAAATATTGTAACCCGATTTGAGCGGTTTCCTTTTTCTTGGCTTATCAGAAAAATAAAGCTATATTATTTACAACAGTTGGACAAAATTCTTCTTACGCTTCCTTTCGTTGCTTTTATTTAGAGGTTCCCACTGCTGGGACAAGCCTCCTTGATCGAGAGGGGGTTATTTCTTAATTTATTATCTCGGTGGTAGACCACAATAACAGCTGCCGGCAGAAGTTATCACCCACCAAACAAAGTCTTGCCGCTAAGCGATTTGTCGTATTCCGACATGATGTCTGGTGAAGCGGAGGACGGGTATGAGAAATTGTGCTGCGATGTGTGCCGGGTATGATGCAGCAAATGTGGTTGTGTCGGGAGTTTTGTCGTGGAGGGTCTCCAGATCAAACTCCTTCTGGCGCAGCATCGTTGGTCGTTTTGTTGAGTTTAATATTGTATCAACCCGCTCCTGCCGTCTTCCTTCCTATGCATTAAGTTATTTAAGTGAATGGGCTTAATAAACTAGCACACTTTACCATTACCAATTGCATCACGGCTTATCATCGGGCGAGATTGCAATCAAGCACTTAAGCTTCAAGCAATACCTATCGGGATACAAAGTACCCTATAGGTATCCGTTCATTCGTTTTTAACTGAAAGAGTAACAACATATCATACATACATCCTCACCAACGTTCGCATTTATAATATAATATTAGCAGGAAGTAGGATAGCAGAAGAAAGGATAATATTTTTTTTCCATAATATATATTAATGTCATTTATCAAACTTTTACATTTCCCAAGACATAAGTGAAAGAAAGTAACAAAAACAAATTGTTTACTCCGCACCAACAAATCGCACAATACTAAAATAATAATAAACACATAATAATAATAAAAAAATAATAATACACTCAAAAGCCTCGTACTCAAACATAAAGAAATTAAAAACAATGTAGTGGGCATATTGCTCGCAGAACAGTTCTGGAGTGGCGACCGTATACTGGAAGACGTAGAGTTGGATAGCCTCCCACTAGGTGGACAGATGGCCTATGAAGGCCGTAGGAAAGAAAAACGGTCGAAATGAAGGTGCTTGGGGAGGCCTATGTTCAGCAGTGGACGTTATTTGACAGAAATTATAAACTTTTTCTAGGAAAGCCTCAATGCCAATACTCATTTCTTTCAAAGATACTTTTGACCTATTTTTATAAAAAAAATATTGTCCTGTAATCAGCTGCCTACATCAACTGTCACTTTAATAAAATTTGTCCACTTTAATAAAACAAATTAATAACAAAACGGCAACTATAAACATACATATTATTTTATTTTATTTATGAATAGTTATTCAATATCATTTAATTTTAATTACCTATTGAGTTTAATTGGATTCACGATAATTGATATTATTTATTCTGTTTTCATTTTGATTCTGATATTTCTATAATTTTTTGTTCCATCCATGCATTATGAATGTACAAGTATACCTAATGAGGAATTATTTTATATTATTGTTTTTTAGGGTTTGTAACGTCTCACTGTAATGCTTCCTAATGTGTTATTATTACTGTTTATTCCATTTTATCTTAAATTTTCATTGTAATCTGAAGTATTATAAATTCATATGTTTTGCTGATATTCCAATAATTAAAAGAATTGTTAATCTTTAATGTGAATGTTGTGCATGATTATAAGTGATGTATTCACACAAAACTGAAGAACTGTGATTTCCTTTTGTTACTATCATTGTTAAATATGTCGTTGGTATACCATACAAAATAAATAATATTTTCTAAAATATACACGATACATAATACTTAGATAAACCTCAACCAATAAATTGAATCTGACAATCTAAGATGGGTGAGAACCCATAAAACTGGCATACCAATCCTAAGATTGTTGGACATCAATTAGTTTTATGGCGAACAATAAAGGACTTCACCTTATTAGTTTCGGTCAGAGATTCGTATTAACCCAATACATAGTTAAATAGGTTGTAAACTTGATAATGTACAGTCAATAACGAAATACTTTTTAATATATATATTTTAGACTAAAGCCTGATTTTGCCGTGCGTTGCTCGAAAGAAATACCGTGCGTGGCTCCTGGCGCACAGGCAAGTGAAGGAACGCCGCTGAGTTTTAGTCAGTAAAAGTCCGACACGTTCTTCCGCTCCTCCCAGAGTGAAAGAGGTCGTTGGGCGATTTCTCATCCACAAAAAAGGCTGATTTTTACATCATCATCAACCTTTTTATCGTCCTACTGCTGGACACAGGTCTCCTCTCATACAGAGAAGGCTTGAGCATAATCACCACGCTTGCTCAATGCGGGTTGGCGATTTCAGACTTAAACTCCAGGTTTTCTCAAGATATTTTCCTTCGCCTTGTAATCTCGGTGGTAGGCCATAACATCGGCTGCCGGCAGAAGTTACCACCCACCAGACAAAGTCTTGCCGCCAAGCGATTCGTCGTGTTCCGGCATGATGTCTGGTGTAACCGTACGGAGGACGGGTCTGAGCAGTTGTGATGCGATGTGTGCCGGGTACGATGCGCCAAATGTTGTTGTGACGGCAGTTCGGCCGTGGAGGGTCTCCAGGTCAATCTCTCTCTAGGTTAAACATTGCATCACCTCGCCCAACTGCCGTCTTCCTTCTTATTCACTCAGTTTTTTGAGTGACTGGGCTTATTAAACTAGCGCGCTTTACCATCAACGATTACATCACTGCTTACCATCAGGCGGGATTGCGATCAAGCACTAGTTTATAATTATTAAAAAAGAAAGTCTTTGGTCTCCAATATTATACTTAGAAAATACATATAACTTAGAAAAGTGACATTGGTACTTGCCTGACCTGGAATCGAATGTGCACACTCATACTTGAGAGACTGGTGTTTTAACTACTAGGCCACCACGACCTTTTACATACATCAACATTAATAATACAGACTAGCAGCATTGTTTTGTTTTTACGCTAAGAGGTACAGAATATGTAATGAATCCATGGTAACTGTCACCGCGTCAACGATTTTGTCATGTTGTATATTTAATAATTTAATACGAGGAATAAAATTCACGTTTAACATTTTTTTTTTGTATGATATAACTGTCAAAACTTCTGAATATTTTTTTTGAATAATTATAAACTAACAACGCTTGATCGCAATCCCGCCTGATGGTAAGGAGTGATGCGATCGTTGATGGTAAAGCGCGCTGGTTTATTAAGAGCCTATTCACTCAGAAAAACTGAGCGATTAGGAAGAAAGACGGCAGTTGAGCGAGGTGATGCAATGTTAAACCCAACAACACGACCAACGATGCTGCGCCAAAGGGAGATTGATCTGAAGACCCTTCACGACCAAACTCCCAACACAACAACATTAGGCGCATCGTATCCGGCACACATCGCAACACAACTGCTCAGACCCATCCACCGAGAGAAATAATTTCTCGAATGAAGTCAAAAACTAGCCCTAATCAACTTAAAACTTACAAAAGGTTATTATGATTCTATTCGCGGTTGGTCTGTAAATTAGTGACCGTCGTTACATAACAAGACTCATTCAGACTCATCAAGATATCATTGATGAATATTTCACAGTTGTTACGAATAATTAGAAGCTAATAAGTCTGATAACAAGGCTAAGCAAGGGGTTAAGTTAACCGATATTTCATTGGATGGATTCCACCTAGTCCTCGAGTTCAAACGAGTTGTAGCGAATATCAGCATCGGTGGTGCGCTGTCTCGTGTACGCGACTGTACGCGGCGATGGCCGCCGGTCTGCATGAGTATCTCCCCATAGATGATGCTGCAAGCGTAGTTGTAGAGATCGATTGATGCGTCTTTCTGTAATAGTATAAGGGTAGGCGCAGTAAACAGGTATTTTATTACGCTACACATTGTTCTTGGTCAGTTCATAAAGTGGAACCATCATACACCAGAAATTGGTTATGAAGCTCCTAAAATATCCCAGGGGGGTGTGTATGACACAGTAACTGGGTTGTGGAGGTCAAATAGACCCCAACTTAGTAAGGGAGATGCTTTTTTAAAGCAGTCAAGGGAATATATGGGTATATGCAAAAGTTTTGATAAATTATAAGTCAGAACTGAAATGTGATCGCTCACAATGGGCCTCATACGAATGCTCAGAGTCACACAAAGGCCGATGGAAAGAGCTATGCTCGGAGTTTCTCTGCGTGATCGAATCAGAAATGAGGAGATCCACAGAAGAAGCAAAGTCACCGACATAGCTCTTCGAGTCGCTAAAATTAAGTGGCAGTGACCAGGGTACATTGCTCGTAGAACTGATGGCCGATGGGGCAGTAAGTTCTGGAGTGGCGGCCGTGTACCAGAAGACGCAGCGTAGGGAGGCCCCCAACAAGGTAGACCGATGACCTGGTGAAGGTCACGTGAAGCCGATGGATGCGGGTACCACAAGACCGGTCATTGTGAAAAGCCTTGGGGGAGGCCTTTGTCCAGCAGTGGACCTCTATAGACTGAAGAAGATAAATAGGTACAGAAACAAATAGAATTTGCTGCCTCTAAAGAACGAGACTAACATGACAGTTTAGTAATGAAGTATATTCAAACTGTACTAAGAAAACATCCCCTGTGCCTTAGGCTTTTAAAACTAAAACATAAATCACACTTTGCCAATTACCTGTTGTCTTTTTGAGAGCCTACTCCCAAACAAACTCGGGACACATTCGATTGATTATGTGAAACTTTTTACTCCGAAAATCTTTACACTTTTCTAGGCACATGTACCCATACAGTTGTCTCAAGATTTATTTTGTGCTTACCACGGATTAATCAAATTAAGCTATATTCGTTAAAACGTATTTGTTAACACGAGACAAATTAATTTTTGACTTTTACGGCGTGTCTCAATGTATCTGTAAGTTCAGAATTTACAGTTTTTATTTTATATCTACTATCAATTAATTTCACGCTCGTGTTACTGAGATATCTAGAATCTTTGTTAATTAAAGTAAGACTTTCGATGTTATTAGTAAGAGTTTCGTTGTTATTGTTTGTTTTAATAAATGTTTTTCTCTGGTTTTTGGATTTTGAGATTAGAGAAACAAGTTTTTGCCAGATTTTAGGTTACTTTAGGATAAATGATTCTGTATGGTGGTCTGAAATGAAATGAAATCGTTTATTAAGCAAGTAGGATCACCGATCACTTTTATACACCATGTTTTTTTTATTTTTTTTTTTAAATTAGGTGAAGCCGGCGTTTCCTAACTGACTACCTCTGAGAAGAAATAGCCGAAACAAACTCAGGGATAGTCGTCTTTTTTCAAGTCCAGACATTAAAAATGAAAATGTTTACAACAATTTACCTTATAATTACGCATATTGCTTAATAATAATACTTAACAGAGCGAGCAGCTCAGTCCCAAGCTTTTATGTCTTCTAAATAATCTGTGATTTTATTATACTCCTTTTTGCAAAGTTTGGCCTTTATATAGTTTTTAAATCGTTTAATGGGTAAGTTTCGAATGTCTGAGCAGTTGTGTTGCGATGTGTGGTGGGTAGGTACGATGCGCCTAATGTTGTTTTTTTTTCTCGTTAATCTGTTCATGGATAATCTCCAGATCAGTCTCCCTCTGACGCAGCAACGTTAGTTGTATTGTTGGGTTAACATTGCATCACCTTCCTTTTTGTTTCGGATGGGAAATCATTAAATAACCAACATTGCATCACCTCGCTCAACTGCCGTCTTAAAAAATTTGAGTGAATAGGAATATTCACACAGATGTTTTGTTGAGTGAATAGGCTCTTAATAAACTAGCGCGCTTTACCATCAACGATTGCATCACTGCTCATCATCAGGCAGGATTGTGGTCAAGCACTAGTTTACAATAGAGAACAAAAAATCTGGACATGCCGTAGAGTTTTTTTACTCTTTTTTATTTCACTTTTGGTCTAAGGCCTTTTTACACACAAATCACATCTCTGCCTAGAACTGCTAAGAACCAATCTGTATCAAAAGACTTTTTTGTCGGTTATATAAAAAACTGTTGGTTTAGAGATTTATAGAAGAGCGACACCCAACCAGCAGTCAAAATATATAGCAGTGCATTTTTTTACAACTAAAAAACATCCAACACTCTTTCATTGTCAAAATCATATGCTCCTGTCACCTTGCGTTGATTGTAGCATCATTAAAAACGTCTAAATTCCCATAACTAAAAATAATGATATGTTCCAAAATTTTGTAAATTCACCACGCCAGCTAGGTTGGAGAGATCGTAACATTTTTGTCCTTGGTGGTATATAACTATTTCTTTTTTACAGTTTTGGTATTTTTAAATCATATTTACTCACCAAACTGCGTTTGATGGCGAATTTATAAGTTAGAGCGTCAAGTATTCTTCTTTAAAACAAAGGTTGCCCCACGCTAGGAATTACTCCTGTATCGTGGGTGAGTTTATAAACATATAAAGTCACATACACAAACAGCCAGACCCAGAACAACTAACCACCGGGCCAATTGTGTAACAAAACTATTTCACTAATACTGGAAACAGCATGAATCAAAGACTAAAATACATACAAAGTCTTCACAATTGTCAGCGTTATTCCATAACCCTTTTGAAAGTATACGTGAACAAGAGAATTATTAAGCATCACAGATAGATGGCGCCTCAAATTCCCTTATTCACGAAGAAGCCAACGCTCCGGATCACGTCGCGCCCTATTTCCCGCACGTTTCAAGACTAATGCCTGTCGTATAGCCCTAATGGCCTTCCGTTTAGGACCTAGTTATAACATCTCCCTCATTCCAAGCTTCAAATTCCACTAGTTCTTTTTTTAGCACTAGAAACACTTCTCCAATTGTTATTTTAGGTCGTTTTATACCGCACGAGATTACAACTGGATTAAATATAGCAAATGGATTCTTGTGTTGATGTTTCCCCAAATAGGTAGTGTCTGATGTTTTTAGAAAATTGTTCGAATTCGTTTAGTTTAGTGATACGAGAATTATACAACTGTCTGGGTTTTGGTTTTTATTTAACTACAGAAAGATATGTTTCTTAAATTAAAACTATCTTTGTGGGTGTCATGAAATCAAAAATCCATTGATGAATTTTTGGTTTCATTACACCTTCTGTAGTTAAAACAAAACCCAGACAGCTGGTAAAAATACTAACTGATGATTAAATTTTTGCATTGTATGTTTTTTATAATCTTTTGTTTACCTTTAGGTTATTTCTTTATTCAATAGCTTTTTACCAAATTTCATACGTATTTCAACGAAGTAGGCTGTAGTAAAAACACATATGCGTACTCATGCAAGCACCCTGCGCCAATCGTCGCACAATAGAAGGAGAGGGCAATATTACTTCCTTTCCTTCGCCACACCGGCGGTGTACGCTCTCACCGTATTACGAATTTTCGATCAGGGCACGTGTCATAAAACGAGCTTAACATTTTTTACGCACCCAAAAAAAAAAAAAATTAACAACGCTGTCAAAAAAGATGAAGAAACTTTACTTCAAAAATGATTCTTTAAATCTATCCATCCATTTGTTTGCACCATTTAATAGAAGTAAAAAACTTGGGGACCGCGCAAATAATTTTAAACCCATGAAATTCAATTTGTTTGATGCATGTCAATAAATTCGCGACCACTTAATAAAACTCTCTCGGAGCTTAAATACAATATGTAAAGAAAACCCCGTACGACCCAAAAGGATAATAAATGTTAAGTATACCCAAAACCAAATAAAATATGAAATTTTACGTAATCATCATAGTGACAATATTAATGAATTTTGAAATAATCTTTTTTTCCGCGAATTAATTCCAACTTCCCCAAAATTGTGTATTTTTTAAAAAAGTGACGACATCATTTGTAACGGAGCGAATAGCGATGCGACCACGTGCCGCGTGCTATGCCCCCCTACACCCGCGCATGTACGCCTAACGTGTTGCCTACCGCACATGCACAAGTTATCTCGCTTTTTCGAAAGAATATTTATTTTTTTAGGCTGATTTTTTTTTGAGTTTGTTGACCCGGCTTTGTTGACATTATTAGAATCAGTTAACGATACCTAATAATACCTTCACGGATCGGATAGGGTTTTCTTTACATATTGTATAATAATATCTATGAAGTCTTCATTACATTGAATACTTTTTACTTCAGTTACTTACTTCTTCAAGCAATTTTATGATACCTAACTAGGTTTCAATTGCTCATCGAATCAGCAGCCGTAAAGTAATTTCCATGACTACCAACGCCACGAGTGGAAATAAGCATAAAGACAGGTACATATTAATATTAAAACATTAATACTAATTTAAAATCCCATTAGCTCGTATGTTGGGTCATTCCGATAATTGAATATCAAATAACGACACATCCAATGTTTGTCCGGAATCGTATCGAATCGGGACAATGGCTTTCCGGCTTTTAACTCAATGCATTGGCTATGGTGGTACGTACTTACCTACGTATGTTTTGGCGTACAAAAATAATTAAATTAACCATATATATCAATGTATAACTAAGTTTACAAGCTATTCATTTTTATAATTTTTCCAATATAGTTTACAGAGCCAAATATTTTTTAAAGTACTTACTGCCTAATTGTTATAAATAAGAATTGATAGTTTGAACATTAGCAAGTTATTATATCATTAGTGAACTAAAAATGGTGCCGTGGTGGCCTAGTGGTTAATACACCAACCTCTCAAGCATGAGTGCGCGGGTTCGGTTCCAGGTCAGGCAAGTACCAATGTAACTTTTCTAAAGTTATATGTACATTCTAAGTATATCTTGAACTCCAATGACTGATGGTCTTTAAGTTTGAAATCGCCAACCCGCATTGAGCAAGCGTGGTAATTACGCTCTTCGATCCTTCTCTGTATGAGAGGAGACCTGTGCCCAGCAGTGGCCCGATAAAAAAGGTTGATGATGATGAACAAAAAATTGACCAAAACATACATTTTGCAAAAACTTCACCCTTACTTATTATTTAACCGACTTCCAAAATGGAGGAGGTTCACAATTCGATTTTTTTAAATATGGGTTGATGAAAAAATACATTTCGCTAAATTTAAAATTTAGTTACTATTTATAACGATTGGCTGAGTTTAAAAGCGTATCAAAAAATCACTTTTAAAAAAACCTAAATTCTTTTTATGAAGGAGGGAAACTGGTCATACAGAGCGAAAATAAAAAAAAAATGTATCGCCGTTTGTTTAAGTTCTTTTAATTTAGCTCAAGGTCAACTTTATTTTACCTTGTTAACTTTACCAAAGCTTACATTTCTCAATGTTTAAAGCCCTTTTTTCGTCCAATTTTAAAAAATTAGACGAAAAAAGCGTAAAACTCCTAGCTAGTGATTACAACGTAAAACTTTACTGGAATCCGATTTGACCCCTAAACAAATCAACACTTTTTTACTTTTTCATTCTTTTTGTTATTTAATTATCTGTGACTCGGTGATTCTCGTAAATTGCTGTGTGGGCTATCCACCAAAATACTTTGCTATCAACTTTTGGTTATTGCACCCTTATTTTTACGCAATAAGGTTGATTTTTGTTTATTTTTCAATATGTGTAAGTTGACTTATCGTGGTTGGTCGTTGATAAAATCTTTCTTTGAACCATTTTTTTACTGGTTTGCTGGTAATTATTGGGCGCGTGTCGCTTCGGACGTATTTTATTACACGACTATACTGTCAAATTAAGGTAATTGTGATAAAAATGATAAAAACCTTGGAATATGGATGTTTCATCACATTTGAGGGTTTGATATAAAGCGTGTTAATTGTTTGGGAAATTGGTTTGTTAGTGTGGTGACTTATCGTCTTTAACTTTTGTTTATTTTTTTATCCTACTAACTATTAATCCTACTAATATTATACTAATAGTAATGCGGTTTAAAGTTTTTTTTTACTTTCTCGGTGGTAGGCCATAACATCGGCCGCCGGCAGAAGTTATCAACCACCAAAGTCTTGCAGCCAAGCGATTTGTCGTGTTCCGGCATGATGTCTGGTGAAGCCGTACGGAGGACGGGTCTGAGCAGTTGTGTTGCGATGTGTGCTGGGTACGATGCGCCTAATGTTATTGTGCTGGGAGTTTGGTCGTGGAGGGTATTCAGATCAATCTCCCTTTGGCGCAGCATCGTTGGTCGTGTTGTTGGGTTTAACATTGCATCACCTCGCTCAACTGCCGTCTTGCTTCCTAATCGCTCAGTTTTTCTGAGTGAATAGGCTCTTAATAAACTAGCGTGTTTTACCATCAACGATCGCATCACTGCTTACCATCAGTCGGGATTGCGGTCAAGCGCTAGTTTATAATTATTAAAAAAAAAATGTTATGTGATGTACATATGTATGGATGGATGGATGCACAACGTACATATAATAATTGTTAACATAAAAACTACATCCGAAACGATTGAGTAGTTTTCTATATTATAAATTTGATAGGATGGATGAGGACATACGGTTGTTACTCTCGCGCCAAGATTACTCGAATGGATTTGAATGAAATTTTGCACATATATGGTTTTTAACCCGGAAATGAAATCGTTTATTTTGCAAGTATGATCACTGATCACTTTTACACGTCATATTTTTTTAAACTAGATGAAGCCGGCATTTCCTAACAGACTACCTCTGAGAAGAAAAACCGAAACAAATTCATGGATCATCGTCTTTTTTCAAGTCCAGGCATTAAAAAAGAAAATTTTTACAATAATTTTGCATACATATCGCTTAATGACATTGCTTAGCAGAATGAGCAGCTCTATCCCTTGCTTTATTGCCTTCTAAATAATCTGTGATTTTATAATACCCTTTTTTGCAAAGTTTAGTTTTAATATAGCTTTTAAATCGTTTAATGGGTAAGTTTCGAATGTCCATGGGAAGCTTGTTGTAAAAGTGTATACATTGACCCATGAACGAGTTGTCTACTCTATGGAGACGGGTGTGATGAACAGCAAGATTGTGTTTGTGCCTGGTATTTATATTATGAATATCGCGTATTTTCTTAAAATTCTATGTATGTTGATGTACATAGATGGAATAATACATTACACAATACAGGAATAATACATAGGATTTTTATCCCTTTATTTAGACTTGTTATCCCGATATTCCCACGGGATCGAAACTAACGTGTTTGAACCCGCAGGGTGCAGCTATTGGCCCCAAATTCCATGTTAACTAACTAAACTAAATTTGATTTCAATGCATCTTTTCCTTTATATTTCATTAAGATAGGGATAAAAGATAAAATGTCAAAATCAATCAAAATCAAAGCATTTCTTTCAAATAAATCAGTTACAGGCACTTTTGAACTGTCAGAAGGTCGGTCAGTCAGTAAGATGAAGCTAGTCGCCCTTTCCAAAGAGTCTTCCTATGGAGAAGATCGGGCAAGAAACTCCATGGACACTCTTTTAAATTATCAAGCTATTGATACAAATATTTCATTACAACATTCATGTTGAAATCAACCGTATGAGAACGATGCAGAAATATATTGTACGCTGAGAGCGCTCATTATGGTAAACAAAAAAAAAAAACTATACTTCAGAAATTAAAATACGCCGTGGCAGCTAAGTGTCGCGACACATCTGCGGGACGTACGGTGCCGAAAGTTCGGCTAAATACGCTCGCAGTGTATTTCAAGTACTCTATGACACATCAGCCGCAATTACGCCGCGTTCAGCGTAGGGCCTAACCTTCCTTCGGGGGGAGCGATGCGTTCCGCGACCGAAAGTTCGGCGGGCGTAGCTGAACGTTCTAAGTCCTCTATAATAGCTTATATTCTAATTAAATCCATTTTTATGGACAATGCGGGTACGTCACAAAAACCGCACACCATAAAGTATCGACACAGACAGACTTACGATGATGCTACGTAACTTTCCGTCACAAAACGCCGCGTTTTGACCGTTTGGTTGGTCATAACAACTGAATACTGCGACACATCAGCCGCTGAGCTTTCGGCGCCGTACGTTCCGCAAATGTGTCACTACACTAAGAGATGACCAGTCCCCTCAAGTCAGTTTAGACCTGTCAAATTAGTGCGCTCCTGATGTAAACTGGCGTATTTTTAGTCACCATGTTTATAATCGCGTCTAAACTATCTATGGAGCTCAGACCAACTTTTTTGTTGGTCTGAGCTATGGAGTATCTTAATTTGACAGGATTTCAACTAAAATGTTATCTTCTATCCTTTTCTTAACGAAATTAAAAGAAAGAGATGCACTTAACTTAAAATTAATTATGTGAATAACAGAGGCGACGCTATTGATTAATAAACTAATTCTAAATATAAAGAACACATCAGTCGTGGTCTCACTGGTGTTATTTTCATTAGTAATATTGAAAGGGTACCCATCCATAGAAGCCGTGGTCTCGGTATCAATATATCCTTTCTGTTACATTGTATAGTATGTATCTATTATGTCTTTTACATTAATTAGTTCCAGAAAATAACACTTAGATAATATTTAGTGGGTAAGTTTTAAACAACACTAGCCATATTCCAAGTGTTTTAAAAAACTTGATTCGTATCTTCTGTTATTTTCCATTTATTTACCTACCTCATTCACGATTTTGATCTCTTTTTCCCTTTCACTGAGCATCAACAAAAAAACCGGCCAAGTGGGAATCGTATTCTTACACAAAGTTTTAAACTTAAAATTATCTATAACAATCACGTCTTTTATGGGAGCCATCATACATAACCCCCTCCTCCCCCTTTAATTTTTATTTTATTCTGTTTTTAGTATTTTTGGATGTAGCTGCAACAGATATACATCAACTGTTGTACATAGAATGGAATAGAATATTCTTTATTATATACACACCATATAAATGACAGGACATAAATATGAAGAATGTACAAAGGCTGACACAATGTGACACTATAGCTCCAAGATAGAAGGACAACTTATGGATAGCAAGGGGAAGCAGAGCCAAATAGTTTAGGTAGTCTACGGTGTACTATTCGCATGAATCGCATGCCACTAATAAAATTATGATAGTCATTTATGTCGTTAATGAACGGTTATAGAATTCACAGTGTTTAAAAAATAGTGTCGGCTCGGCCTTTGAACGTTGCAAGCGTGCCGCCGTGCGGGTATGTTGGTATGACGTTGATCCCTGATGTGAACTCTATTAAATCATCTGATGAGATAGTTTTTTCGAGTTTTGTTTTCATTGCGTTTCATTTTGTGTAATTAGCGAATTAATTATTTTTTAGTTTAAAATCTTATTGGGTTATAAAAGTGTAACAATTATGAACGGTCTAAAGTGAAATTAAACTACATATTTTTTTTTAAATCGTGAAAAAGCCAACGAAAAATTCCACCACTGAGGGGTTCAGAATCATGTACTGGGTCCATGGTACTCTTTTGTACGTCAATGTCAGATATACCCTTTATATACATAAAGTTTATCATAATAATTTATATAAAAACATTCATTAATAAACATAAAACAAGGGAAATTACAATATGTATATGCATAGGCGAAGAGAAGCCAGCCTGTCCGTGTTCTATCCATCCTAACGTTGGTGACACCTCTATGATCCAGAAGAAGCGTTTCGCCGCATCTTTTATACCGCGTACATCGAGGGACTAGAACAATTTGCCAGCGGCTAGAGTGAATAGGCTCTTTATAAACTAGCGCGCTTTACCATCAACGATTGCATCACTGCCTACGATCAGGCGGGATTGCGTTCAAGCACTAGTATATAAAACAAAATAAAAGATAGGGGAAGAAAAAATATAATAAGAAATTTCAACTTTCTATCTATCACGGGTAATGAGATACTGCCTGGTGACAGACTAAGAGACAGCATAGTCTTTGCAATAAGGTCCCATTTTAACCGTTGCGATAAGGAACCCTAAAAACTGCGGACGTGTATTAACCAATCTGAAAATCTCCGATTTAACAGATATTGAAAACATGTGGGCTCAATTAAAAGGCATTTTAAGCGAAGAAAAAAGTTAAGATCATGACTAACGATGCGTGTCCCCCTTGTCTCCTTGCCGTGTGAAGTGGCCTTTGTTTAAGGGCAAGTCCATTCTGTTACTCGATGATGTTAAAAAAAATAATTTACGAATTTATACGGCCTTCCGGCCATATTCCAAAGTGCTAAGGACAGGTTTAGAATGAAAAAGGGGAACCGATATCTAAAAAGATTTGCAGAAAATGTGGAATACCAAAAAGAAAACTCAATTTTTATCTATCGTCAATACTACATCTCATGGCAATAGTCGTAGCAATATGAGGCTAGCTTAGCGGATACTTGATAGAAATTCTTGCAATTTAGATAGACTCTTAGTTATGTCTGGACCTATTAATAATGTACAGTGAATATTATCTTAAAAACTAAAAAGAAACCACTTGGACTTTAAGCTAGCGTATATTTTATACGCCAGCTAAATATTATTATTAGACACGATATCCTTCGCCTTAAAACTAACTGACGCTAATTAGCTATGACGTCGCATTAGTTTTCTTTTCTTTTGTCCCTGTCTATCGTTAGAAATAGAAAGAGAAGTCACGTGTTAAAATTGATGGCTTCCTTTTTTGGCATCACGTTCGGTTTAAGAATCGAGAAATATAATGCTTATTTTATTTTTACATTTAATGTCAAATAAATGAGGAAACATTGCTTTTTTAATGTCGTCAATAGTTTCCATGGAAGCCCCCAGAAATAGTTTCCGTGTGTATTTCGAGAATTTTACTAATTTACTGATGAATAGCATTGTGTTGTCAAAATAAATAAAATTGACTTGTTGACTGATTTTTTTTTCCAATAAATTGTTGTTGGAAATATACCTACTTTATTAACCGACTTCAAAAAAGGAAGAGGTTACTCAATTCGACCGTATATATTTTTATATTTGTTCGCGGATAACTTCGTCGTTTATGAACCGATTTTGATAATTATTTTTTGTTGGAAAGGGAACATTCCCAAGGTGGTCCCATGATAAGGACATCAGGGTTTGATGGTGGAAAACCAGAGAAATCAAGAGGATCTTTCAAAAATCGTAGGGGCAACCAGTCCGTTTGTAAGTTTTTTCATTAAGTATTTTAGCGTCAGCATCCAGTCTAACCGGATGCAGCTGAACAGTAAATACCTCCAAAAACACTACAAAGTGAAAAATAACTAATTTCGAAAGTTAGTGTCAAAAACTAATATACAAAAACCAAAGACATCGACTTCCGAAATTAGTTATTTTTCACTCTGTAGTGTTATTTGGAAGTCGGTTGTTCTTTTTGTAAAAAAAATTTTTATCATTAAAATTTATTATGAAGGGGAATCAATGAAATCGCTTTAGTATGTGGTCTCACATTTATTGGAAAATTTTAATAAACGGTCATATTCATATTTCATATTTTTCCTTTTCGTTCTCACACACTAACTATTGTTACATTTTCTTTTCTCAGCAACATCACTATTTACCATCAGGCGGGATTGCAGTCAAGTCAAGTTTTTTTTTTTTAAATTCTAGATATAAACTAGTGGTTTATATTTAGAATTTAAAAAAAAAAACTCAATACCATATTCCATCATCAAAAGAAAAAAAAATAATTTCCATACAAAACTTTGTGGCCACGATATATTTAAAACGCCAACCTTACTTCAAGAACAAGTGCGAAGTTTAGCCAACTTACAAAACAGTAATATTGTACTTTAAACTACATTACAGTTAACGACATCCGAGATCGTGTTGGCTACACATAATGCTTCTATTTCACGCTACTCGTATAACTTACCTCCTACGGTGCCGCTTGAAATTTTATTTCATTGCCATTCATTAGATTTTTGTAACGAGTGTCTGTTAATCTGTTTTAGAGCTGTTTAACAAGTTTTTTCTGATGTTAGAGACAAAACTTTTGTATATTTATGGGCTTTTTGTGACAGGTATTTTGTTTGTACTAAATAAGTCTGTAAATCTTGATAAAGCAAGCCTCTTTTCTAAACATCTTTGAAAAATGGGTTCTTGGTTCTGATATTTTAAATAAAAGAAAGAGTTTAGTTATTTGATACTATCTGTTACTTCGTCTACGATCCAGGATATGAATAACCTATATCCTCCTCCAGAATATGGCCTAACTGTTTGCCAAATCCAAATCCGGTCAGCCGGTAAGCGTAAAAGCATAATTCTACAATTTGTTCCTTGTTTTGCGCTTATTATTTTTTCTTTCATAAGAACCTTCTACTGACAATAAAAAATAAAAATATGTGATCAAGGGAAATAGATTTTTATTTATAAAGATATATTGTTCCCACTGGTGGAGGGAGTGGGCCATAATATACCAAATCTACGTAATCTGCTGGCCCAGTGTGGATTGGTAGATGTGGCAAGTCTTCGAAGTTACTGGCTTTAGGACATATTTCCTCACGATGAGTGTTTCACCATTTTGAGAGCAGTGGTCGTGAATTAATTTATACAAAGTAAAATGCCTTTGCCTTTGCCTTTGGGTTCGAACCTACAACTTATAAATCGTGTCCGATACCACTAGGCTACCTGATCTCTAAAGATACCTTGCTTTATAAAGATAACTTGTTTTATCAAGATATCTTACATTGTAAAGATATCTTGCTCTTATTTCTTTTTGGGGCTTATCCAGAGCTATTACGACGCAAATCGTAGCAACAGCAACATTCTAAAATCCTCACCTACCAACGAGCAGTCGAAACGATCTACTTGTCTAATATTTATGCAGCACAACCACAAATCTACAACAAACGTTCAACATTCGGCGCCAGTGAAAGCAAGTTTGGAAATTATTCGGCTGCGGTGAGCAGACGGTCCTGTTTCAGAAGTATTCACGGAGGCTGCAATGCGGATGCGGATTTACAATAGTGCAGTCACAAACTTGCACCCACCTGCTACTAAATGGTCAACTTCTGCATGCAGTTACGTTTAATTTACGTATACGAGCGAAAGAGAGAGAGAGTTTGAGTTGCATTTGCTGTCGGAATTTGCGCGATTAAAGCCAGAATTAGATGAAGAAAGCTTTTGATAGTTTACAGTCAGAATCTTACTGTATTTCACTCTTTCTGTTGTTAATCTAATAAGTAATAAAGCAACAAGTATGTAATAATAGTCAAAGCTTTAGGAGATTTGAAAACAAGCCACGTCCGTATTTCCATATCTCAGTAAACATAAAAACATTTGCTGTACCAGGCAATCAGAACAAAGTATCCACCGATTCATAGATGGACCGGAATAATATAAAATTTTACACCATACATAAATCCAGGACTGTTTTATGTTGGAGCGATGGTCGGCCATGTTTTATTGGCGCGGTATCGCGCGCTAATTTTGAAATGTGGCGAAATGAGACGTGGTAACGTCGAGCCCGATCGCTTATTTATGACCGTTGGGAACTCGGTTCATGTTTTGCTGACCAATAAATGGTTTAAATGCTGGCTTTTTGGAGGTTTTTATGTTTGTTTCTATGGTTATTTAATTTGATTGTTGCGTAAATGACTTTTTAATACCGTGTTAAAATATCCTAATACGTCATCGGATCAGTTAGGACTCTTTAAGCATCCTTTTCTACAGCCGAGTACCTAATTACTTTAATTTAGTACCTGTTCGTTGCATTCATACCTAAAACATAAAATGAATAATATTCGGAAAAGCAGTATGTCGATCATACCGTTGTATGTACACACATTACATTCCATACCTATCACAAGAAAACAAGATGGGAGACTCTTATCAAAATTCTACATTAAAAATCTACAAGCCCACGCGGCATCGATGTAGGTACAGTCGGGTAAACATACAAGTGCAACCACAAACAATGTCAAAATCAATTTTATACAACAACGGGCCGACAGCATAACATCGGTATACTAAATCGCTGATGCATGCCAGCCCAATTTTTTTGTACGAAAATACAATTATATCGAAACCGATCCCTTTGTGTTTAGTGTGCGATGGATAGTCAGGTGTTACAATACATTGCTGGTTATTAAATTATTTGGATGATTACTAAATTATTTAGATGTTATTTCTTTTTTATCAAATTGCTTTTACAATCAGCTATTTCGGATTAAAGATTAGGTTGTGTTCCCGAACTCTTAACTTATACTACTTTGGGTAGGTTTACGACGCCTACGACGACTTAATATTATCATGCCTCCTTTAGACAACAGCATGGCACTTTATACATAACCATGGCATATTTAAGCAACACCACGCACCTGCTTTCGACACTAGCATGGCACTTCATACATTACCGGTAACCGGCGGACCAGGAGAGTCCTGGAGTGGAGATCGAGTATTTGTGTGTGAAAAATATAGTTTAGGACGCCCTCCAGCTTGTTGTAGAACGTGGCTGGGGTAGACTGAATGCGAAAATCTAAGGACAGGCCTTTGCGGCACAGCTTCACTCTGAGGAAGGCCTATGTCCAGCGTAGTAGTCAGACGATAGTCCGGGTGTATAAATTTAATCACCACGCTACATTAAAAAATCTATCTAGAAAACTAGTAATGTATATCGTACACAAACAAATTATCTATGGACCCAAACTAGAAAGAAACAAAGCATCAGGGCTCATGTTACAGTTTGGGAAGACGGTAATAGAACAAGATATCTGTGTCTCGCTCTAGCGGCCATGATTTGACGAGTATCGGTTACATGTTTCTTACGGGTGTGGATTTGTAACGAGCGGAACGGAATAGAGTCCCAGATTTTTTAATTTTTTTTTTTTTTTTTGAGCAAAAGTTGGATCACTGCTGGCTATAGTAAGACTGATGAATGTTTCATTCGGTGGGATTAGCAAGCAAATTAACTGAATAGCATATGTGAGTGGGCACCAATCCTGTGGGGTAAATGCGTAACACCAACAGTAGTTATGACTGTTCAACAACATTCATTACGTTATTTAAACTATTGAGCAGACAATTTTTTCGAACATATGAAGCAATGGAATAGCAATATGCTTCAAAATTATTGAAATGTTTGGAAAGTGTTTTTTTTTTTTAATTAGGGTGCTGTAATGTACTTTGAGGCTGCCAACAAACTGGACAGATGACCTGGTAAAGGCCGCAGGAAGCTGTTGGACGCGGGCAGCACAAGACCGATCATCGTGGAAAGCCTTGGGCCTCCCGCTTGTCCAGCAGTGGACCTCTATCGGTTGAAGAAGTAGAATGTGCTTTGGGGGCACTCTGAATTACAACATTAAATCGGTTATCACAGTTATCGATTTGAATAGGTAATCGTAATGAAACCAAGTCCAATTATATCAAAAACTTTAATTTTACGAACCTTCAAGCTGTGACCATGCCACCGAATCTCCAACTTTTATGTTCCAACTGTAACTACTACAGAAATCTATAGCCCATAAAACGTTTCAATTATCGAAGTCAGTCCGTGATGTAAATATTATAATCCTTGGGTGGTATATATGTCAATGAACACATAAACATACTCTAACAGCTAAATCGCAGATGTTCTACGATCAGTGTGCGAAATGTAACATGTAAACTCAATCTGTCAAAATGAAACCTATTGTAAAAAAGACTATAATTAACAGCTGTCTTAAACATGCTGATTGCTAATTTGCAGATGCTCCTTTTTGTCCCAAAATAGTCTTTGCCTTCTAAGAAATGAGGTCTAATTTTATAATTACGTAAGCGTATAACCGTGGGAGTTCAATCTGCTTATCATCAATCGAAGTCATGACCTTGACATGACGCGAGTCAGCGGAGAAACGAGTTATAGTAAAAGAGCTTGAGGGTGAAATATTTCAGCATTACTGTAAAGCTATTAAATTAATAAGCGACCTAATTAATGTTTGACTGCGTTAATATTATGCGGTTGTTTAAATTGAATCCAAATACCTACCAGAAATAATTTTGTAATTAATTGGCTTTATTTGTTGCGGACTGCAGTTAGGTAATTATCAGCGAATCATAACGCTTTAAGTGTTTAAAAACAAAATGCGATTAACGAAAACCGTTTAGGTATATTATTTTTCATAAACTTTGCTTAAAGTTAACAAATGATAAGCGATTGTTTAAAACCATACATTTTAAACGTTTATACATCACTTAACTTTAATCATTGTTTATGTATAAACATCTTAAACACTGCGGCGTTTATTCATAAACGATGATTATTGATATGATTAGAGGTTTGTATTGTTAATTTGTAAGGTTTTTTGTCTTTAGGATGCAAACTTTCGGTTCAACCCATAATTTACTTTCTTGATTGCCTCATTGGTCTAGTAGTGGTTACAAGTGTAATTAACCATCGGGTTAATTAAGCAAAGGGTTTTGAAGAGCACATTTAATGTCTGCCATTTTGTACTTTTCAAAATGATGGGCACGCTGGAATAGCTGACATCAATGCAATTTCCAAGATTTTAGCGTTGAAAGTTGTATATGACATCCTGAATTTTGAACTTGGTTACGGTTTGATGTAATAGTTTTGTGTCGTGACTGTATGTATCAGTGGTGTAACTACAGGGTGGCAAGTCGGCAAAATGCCACGGGCCCCCAGCCGGAAGGAGCCCCCGGTCAGATGAAAATATCAATTCCCAACATTTATCATAATTATAACACATACACAATAAATAGAAAAATGTTTTGATTTTTGTAATACGGGGGCCCATCCGATGAATTTTGCCACGAGCCTCGAACGTTGTAGTTACGCCACTGGTATGTATGCTAGGCTGTATAGGTACGGACGACAGCAGATCAAGCTATCCGAAACTGTCAAAATTTCCCAATCAACCTTGAGCCTTAAAGTTTTAAGGATAAAGTTGAAAATTTAATAAAGAAATCTGACAGATTGCTGCATAAAAATCTGGAATTTCATTTTTGCAGCACCCAGGAGTTTAGATTGGTACCTACTTTTAACATGACTGGTGGAATGTCAATCTATTAAACACATCTTCAAACTATTCGCCAAACCATAATTTTTAAAGCCATCAATCACATCACAAATCTTTGCGTATAAAACAAAGTTGGCTGGCTCTTAAACAACACAACATGTGGTTTCCAAACGGTTCCTATGTAAATAAACGAACCCAGTTCTACTTTGGATTGACCAACTTGTGGTTGCTTTGCACCGCGACTACCAAAATATTAGGCTGAGTATGATTTATGTTGGGATATTATAAGTATATGAGCATCCAGTTATGTGGTACGCCGGTTAAAAGGACTAGATTAATCAAATTTATGATTTTTCCTACTCTACTTTTGGCTTTGAGAAAGCTTTTAGTTTAAGGTATTGGGTTGTTTTTATTTAGGTTTTGTTTTCTGTTATGCAGCCTTTCTGTTATATCGTTTATATAATTTAATACAACTTTTTAAAAGTAGAACACAATTCTACTTTTTTTTTTCATGTAGCCAGTACTGTTCCACTGCCAGACAAAGGCCTCCACAAGTCCATCCAGGAACTCTTTTGTTTCGTCCAACTTGTCTATTCTCATGCTTTGAGCAACATAGAGATTCTCATGTCTATAATTCCTTCTTTTTTGAAAAAAAAATAATGCCATAATAAATGTTGGTTTGATGTGTGTCAGTGTATCCACGCTGACTAAACGTCTGTTTTGCCACTTTATACCATACTTATTTGTTGCAACCATCTGTTTCACGTCAAGAGGCGTCGTAAACTTTGAGGGGGATATAGAATGCTTTGAATAAAATTATAAATAAACTGTTTTAACCTTTTTATTGTTGTAACTGTTCAATAACGAACCGAATTCTAATTTTCAGATATATTATTTCCGAAATCGACGGCAATATGTGTTTCAGCTATAAAGCACTTTTCTCTCCATTTTGACAAAACACAGCTTTTGATTGGTCAATTAACAAAACGCCATAAATTATTCTAAGGACCATAAATAATGAAGCATAAACTGAGTACTAAGAAATAAGCACATAAAACTATAAACTTCTATTTGAATCTTACGGAGAATGGCAGTAGATAAATCTTAAAGATATCAAGCTGGCAACATTGTTCCCGTTCAAGTGCGCTAGTTCATCTTTTACCAACAATCTGTCTTGTTTCGTGACTCGCGCGCAGATAACGACCAATACACTGCTTAAGAGTATTATAGGTAATAATATGCAACAATAAATTAGGTGTACTCTTATAGTCAGAGAATCTACTTCGTGGAAATTTGCTTTGATTTTGGAAATATTAATGTTTCTCTATTGTTTGAGAACGAAAGAGAAAAGAAATAGATACTCCCATAGCAAAATTATAAAGTAAACTAAATATAACAATCAAAATATGTAAAACTTGATTATATAACAACAGAAAGTCTTTTAATAGGCCAAAAGATGTCCCAAAAGGTCTTAGTTATCTAATGACCTAGCGACTGGGTTGTGGGATCAGGCAGATGACGATAGTGAACCTAGTTTGAAAAATTCTGGCTTCAGAAATGTGTTAAAGGTTCTTTAATAACTTTCCTCTTCAGAACAGACATTGAAAACATTACCAGATAACTGTAACAGGTTTCTTCTGTGTGTGTCTTCAGTGAGGAAATGAATTCCACTGTTATAATTATGTTCCACTGTCTATTCACCGCCAAAAGAAGCCCGTTCACCTTGGCTCCTACTTTTCGGAATCTATCCTTGGAGTACACCGACCGCCTTCAGTTTTTGGGAGTTGAGATTTCCTCGTACCTAAACTTTGAGCGTTTCATTGAGTCTAAAGTCAAGGTGGCTGCCAGGAAACTTGGCATTATTGCAAAGGTCCGGCGGTACTTTAAACCAGGACAGCTTCTAATGTTATGCAAAGCACAGGTCCGTTTGTGTGTGGAGTACTGGAGCCATATTTGGTTTGGTGCTGCATGCGACGTGGCAACTTTGGATTCGGCAGAGGCGTGCGAAGAGGCTAACGGGCGACTCAGATTTAGTTCAAAACGGTCTCCAAAGGCTGGAGCACCCAGCCTGTTGGTGTTCTATATGATGCATTTTCTGATTGCAGCCAAGCAATAGTTTATAATTATTAAAAAAAAAATGTTATCGCAAAAATATATTATCTCAGCCGGTAATGGAACCAGCTAAATTTAAACCTATAAACAATATTCCCCTCTTTTATTAAAGGAAACTTTATTTAAACAGACATGGCATATCTAATTAAATAAAACAACAAAATCGTAAATATGTCAACGGTGCGCAAACGCCGGTTGACAGCCTTTTGTCGCGCGTGCGCGCTGAAATTTTTGTCCGCCATGTTGTAATTGCGTGTGCAGTAAATTGTCTGTAGGTACTTAAAACCGCGGCGGTGTAGCTGTAGCGAAACTATTCTGAAGCTATACTAATTTTCGTGTTTTTAGGCGCAGTGAGATTAATTAACATTTTTTTTTTAATCAACTAGCGCTTGACCGCAATCCTGCCTGATGGTAAGCAGTGATGCGATCGTTGATGGTAAAGCGCGCTAGTTTATTAAGAGCCTATTCACTCAGAAAAACTGAGCGAATAGGAAGGAAGACGGCAGTTGAGCGAGGTGATTCAATGTTAAACCAAACCACACGACCAACGATGCTGCGCCAAAGGGAGATTGATCTGAAGACCCTCCACGATCAAACTCCCAACACAACAACATTAGGTGCATCGTATCTGGCACACATCGCAATACAACTGCTCAGACCCGTCATCCGTACGGCTTCACCAGACATCATGCCGGAACACGACAATCGCTTGGCGACAAGGCTTTGTCTGGTGGGTGGTAACTTCTGCCGGCGGCCGATGTTATGGCCTACCACCGAGAAACATCTTACAATTTTAATAATAATGGCTGGAATAGAGGTATACATAGGTATTCAGCCTATAATGTGCCCACTGTTGGGACAAAAGCCTCCTATTGGTGAGAGGGAGTGGGCCGTAATTTACCACGTGGGCCAAGCGCGGATTGGTAGATGTCACATGTCTTCGAAGTTTTTGCCTCTAGGATATGTCGGTTTCCTCATGATGCTTTCCTTCACCGTTTTGAGAGCAGTAGTGAAGAAATAATTTACACAAAGTAAAGCGCCCGACGGGGTCGAACCTACGGCCTACAACTTGTAAGTGGTATCGCCACTGAGCCACCGCTGCTCTCGGATAGAGATAATATGCAAAGACATTATCAACTCGAAGATTGCATGACTGAAATATTTTCATTAGTAAATAGTTTCAACCGTAAGCTTTAATAATGTACGTACCGATTTCAACCTAGTGCAATATACCGATAAGTTACCTTTAATGTATGCAGGCACGCATTGGCATGACTGCGCTGAATGCTGTAAAACTTTTATAACCAGGAAGTTGCATTAAACTATAATAACAAGTTTTTTTTTAACTTTACGTTTGACATTAAAAAATTTGAACAAGTAGGGGGAGTAAAATAAGTGGCAGGGCTCGTAGATACGTCATCACTGCCTCACGAGTTGATTGAAGCTTAACCTACGTTTGCCGCTTGTGAATGTGTGCCATCCATTACATATCGAGACACCTCCGGACCTCTAAATGCATCAGTGTTGGTGATCATCTTTGAAATTAATTACGGGTTATCAGAAGCTCGAAGTTCTGACAACTAGAAGCGTTCCAGGTAAGATAGTGGTATTCAGAATCTGGTAAGACTGTTGCAATAATGTCCCTTTATGCCGATAGGCTTAGTTCTATTCTGTCTCTTGCTTGTTATGGAGGGAAGTGAAAAAAATATCTTTTTTCTTACTCCTCCGCTATTCTTTTCTGATTAATTTCGTTGCGGGACCCAATACAGTTGAATCGTTTCTCAGGAACTCGTCGAGCTTCATTGCTCGGCGTTTTTCTGGCGGTCTCCACTGTTGATTCTGGCTCTCAGGAGTTGCAGTGGGTGGGAAAACGTGTGGCGGGTTTTGTCCCAAAAACTAAAAGCGTTCCAGGTAAGATAGTGGTATTCAGAATCTGATAAGACTGAAAGCTGCGCAGGATGTAATTAGGAAAAAGCTAGGCAGATTAATTTATCAAAGGAAAATAAGTAGTATAAGTAAGAGCGGCACGGTAATTGCTTAATACACTATCACTTCATCATCATCATTTCAGCCGAAAGACGTCCACTGCTGGACATAGGCCTCCCCCAAGGTTCTCCACGACGACCGGTCCTGCGCCTCCCGCATCCAGCGGCTTCCCGCGACCTTCACCAGGTCGTCGGTCCACCTTGTCGGGGGCCTACCCACGCTACGTCTTCCGGTGCGTGGTCGCCACTCGAGAACCCGTCGGCCCCATCGGGCATCGGTCCTACGGGCAATGTGTCCAGCCCACTGCCACTTTAGTGTTGCAATTCTTCGGGCTATGTCGGTTACTCTCGTTCTTCTGCGGATCTCCTCATTCCTGATTCGATCGCGCAGTGAAACCCCAAGCATAGCCCTCTCCATTGCCCTTTGAGTGACTTTGAGCCTTCTTATAAGGCCCATTGTTAGCGACCACGTCTCAATTCCATATGTCATCACTGGCAACACACACTGGTCGAAGACTTTTGTCTTGAGACACTGCGGTATTTTGGACGAGAAGATTTTTCGTAGCTTCCCGAAAGCAGCCCAGCCGAGTTGGATTCGACGATTGACCTCTTTCTCGAAGTTGGACCTTCCTAACTGGATAGTTTGTCCCAGGTACACGTAACTGTCAACAACTTCGAGAACGGAGTCTCCAATCTTTATAGGAGTCGGTACAACATGGGCATTAGACATGACTTTCGTCTTGCCCATGTTCATTTTAAGACCGACTCGCTCGGAGGCTCTGCTGAGGTCTTCGAGCATTGTACTCAGGTCCTCCGCGGTCTCAGCCATGACTACGATATCATCAGCAAACCGAAGGTGTGTCATGTACTCGCCATTGATGTTGATGCCCAGTCCTTTCCAGTCCAGAACCTTGAAGACATCCTCCAATGCAGCGGTGAACAATTTCGGGGAGATAACATCTCCCTGTCTGACACCACGCTGGAGAGGTATTGGTTTCGAGGTCTGGTCCTGTATTCGGACTGACATGGTGGCGTTTTCGTACAAACCCTTCAGCGCTTCAATATACCGATAGTCTACTTGGCACCGCTGGAGAGACTGCAGTACAGCCCAGGTCTCGATCGAATCAAAGGCTTTTTCGTAGTCCACAAACGCCAAGCAAAGGGGTAGGTTATACTCCTCGGTCTTCTGTATAACCTGCCGTAGCGTATGTATGTGGTCTACTGTGCTAAAGCCCTTTCGGAAACCGGCTTGTTCGGGTGGCTGGAAGTCGTCAAACCTGCAGGCGAGACGATTCGTGAGGAGTCTCGAAAACAACTTATAGACATGACTCAGAAGTGAGATGGGTCTGTAGTTTTTCAAAAGGGTGTTGTCACCCTTTTTGAAAAAGAGTACCACCACACTTCTGTGCCATGCCTGTGGCGTTTTTCCCTTGACTATGACGGAATTAAATAACTTCTGAAGGGCCCTAAGGATCGGTTCACCACCCGCCTTCAGTAGCTCTGCCGTTATTCCGTCATCGCCCGGCGCCTTGTTGTTTTTAAGTTGTTTCAGAGCCAATTGAATCTCCTGCAGGCTGACGTCCGGGATATCTTCGGTGTAGTGTCGGGTTAATCTTGCTCTAGGGTCTTCAGCAAGATTTAATGCGGGTTTTGTCGTCGAAGTGTAGAGCTGTCCATAGAAATTCTCGACTTCCCTCAAAAGCTCGGGCCCGGACGTTATGATCCTGCCGTCGTCAGTCTTCAGCTTGCTTAGCCGGCTATGCCCAATAGTCAGATCCCTAGCGAAAACTTTAGAGCCTCTGTTTCGCTCTATGGCCTCCGTTATACGCTCGGTATTATACCGACGTAGGTCGCGCTTCAGAGACTTTGAGATCTGCTTATTGAGCTGCCGGTATCTGCAAGCATCACTTGACGAACGCAAAACCATCTCACGTCTATCCTCCATGAGCTCGAGAGTGTAGTCCGAGAGCTTTTTAGTTCTATTTGTACGGCGGGTCTTAAAATACTTGGTCCCGACCGTACGGACAGCTTCTACAAACCCGTCATTGTATTCGTCCACGTCACCACTTAGGCATTCGAAGCGATTTTGGAGCTCGAGCTGGAAACCTTCGGAGTTATGGATCTGGATGGGTGCTGGCCGGAGCGTAGACTTCATCAGGCGAGATCTTTCGGACACTATGTTCAGATTCAATGTGCCTCTGACCATACGGTGATCGCTGCCGCATTTGAGCGAGTTGATCACTGAGACATCATTGAATATGTGCCTTTTTGTCGTCATAATGAAGTCTATCTCGTTCTTAGTGACCCCGTCGGGACTGATCCAAGTCCACTTCCGCTGTTCACGCTTCTTGAAGAAGGAGTTCATCATAAAGAGTCCCTCCCTCTCCATGAAGCCAGCCAACATGTGGCCTCGGTAGTTCCGACGCCCAAATCCAAAATTTCCCAGTCCGAGCTCCCCACCGCTCCGTTTTCCCAGTTTAGCGTTGAAGTCCCCCATGATAACGCTGTAGTGAGTTTTTGAGCTATGTATGGCTTTAGAGATGTCCTCATACATAGTCTCTACTTCATCGTCGGAGTGTGTCGAGGTCGGGGCGTATACCTGAATGACCTTCAGCGAATACCGTTTGGTTATTCTGAGTACCAGGAACGCCACCCTGGTCGACACACTCTCGATCTTCACTACATTGTCCACAAGGGACCTATGGACGAGGAACCCGACACCACCTTGGGACTGATGGTCGCCCTCCCGGAAATAGAGCAAGTTACCGGATTTAAGGATTATCGAGTCCTCACCCTCTCTTCGGACTTCAGATAATCCCAGGACACCCCATCGTAACCTGCTCAATTCTTCCTCCAGTTCAATAACCCTCTCGTCGGTCCGCAGTGTGCGCACGTTCAGTGTTGCCAGGTCGATCCGTCGTTGATTGTGGTAGCCGGATCTCTTCCGGAGATTCTTCGCACCCCTTGCCCCGCCGTTACCTTGGCCGCTACCACAATGACCAGGAATAGCGGAGCTGCCGGGGACTAGGGGCCTTGGCTTAGTCGTGTGCATCATTATGGGGGGGGGGTTTGCCATAATCCCCACGCTTGGCAAGCGGGTTGGGGATCGCAGGATTTGATATTCCACAGAAGAAGCGCTGCTGCCCGCTTCCCTGGTGAGAGAGTTCCCTTAGTCGCCTCTTACGACACCCACGGGAGGATATGGGTTGGTACTATTCTAAGCCCGGTACCACACGGGGCCCCGGTACCACACGGGGCCCCGGTACCACACGGGGCCCCGGTACCACACGGGGCACTACACTTGCAATGAGTTTAATTTTCACAATTCAACAACATTCATTGCGTTATTTACGTCTTAGAGCAGACACATTTTCAAATATATGAAGCAATGGATTGGCAATTTGCGTCGAAAGGCTTCCAACTATAGGAATGATGAGTTACTTATTTCGGGTGCTGATTGTTTCACGCCCATGTAACGTAAACGTAAAAAATGGCGTTTACTATCTTTAAAACAAAAAAAAAATGTTTTCTTTCTTTTTTCAAATTTAATTCGTAAGTCGGGGCCAATATCACTGACTGGCTGGTGATGATGAGTTAGTTTCTATTTGGTATCAACCTATTTCCACAGTTTACTCCATAAAGGCAAAATCTTATCCATAGCTTCATTACTGGACTACAATATTTCAATAAAGCAGAGAGTGTTTCGCTCTGACCACACGGACTTCGAGTGGGTGGAGACATATATTTATTTGCGAATTTCTCTTAAACGCACACATACAATTAGCCTTTGTGGCGTACTGTCGAGGTCACGTGACTCACGAGTTGTTTATGTGCCGTGTTTAAGATTAAGATAATTTATCGCTGGGATGATGATTATGTAACGAACGTGTTATTACACGTTGAATTGATTTTGTTAACGTGCATAGGTTTTGTTTTTCATTATGAAAGGTTGTATTTTGAAGAGGCGTAAAAAACATATTCAGATTTAGGTCGCATGGCGTTGAAGACAGCGCTATGTTTTTAAAGAACTAATCTGTAGCCGTACCTACAATCGCCATATGGAACAATGCGTCATAATGACGTTACACGAATTCTACCACTCGCAATCAGAGTTTACCGTACAATTAACATACATACAACTTCCCAATTTCAACCATTGGGCTAGTGCCCGCCAGACATAACACCCGTCTAGTCGGAGGATCCTCCCTTTTCTATGCAGGATGAGTGAACTTTACACCCCGTTCCTCATGCCTCCACAAATCTATACTTATAAATTATGGTTGACAATTTAAGAAAAAAAAAAGAAAAATGTCAACGTGAACTTCTCTTTTTTGTAGATTTTGTAAGTAAAAAATAAGTATTTTTTTTATTTACCATCTGTCGCGAATCGGAAATAGCTATTACGGCAACTATATTTAAACGTATGATATTAAACAGTTGTTAAATAGAATATAAATTGTCTCTCGGTCATCTACAGACTGCACGCCTGAAAGTCGCAAACCAAACCATCATCGTCTACCCTTTTTACAACTCTGTTGGGGTCTGCTTCCGGTCTAACCGCATGCAGCTTAATCCAATATTTTGCTGGGTAATTCAATACCCGGTAAGACTGGTTCTCAAACTTTCGGGATTCTGATGACCCTTTATCATTAATCTATCAAATATACACTAATGACAACTGGGACCCAATAACTTAAAGGTTTTTTTTATGATTATAAACTATTGCTTGAGCGCAATTCTGCCTGATGGTAATCAGTGACGAAATCGCATCTAATTTCCACACTAGTTTATTAAGAGCCCATTTAGACTTGAAGGCTTAAATTGTAGTCAGACGGAAACACCGTTTTGTGACACAGGCAGTTCTTAATTTGTGAAGACAGTCACTTATCTACAGACCAACCTCGACAAGTATAGCTTAACCTTTTTTTTCCGAAGGTAGAAAATCCTCATGGTGTGACGGACTCTTATCACCTAAACGTTGGTCATCTGCCTTTCCGGGGTATCGAGTCCTCCCAATTTTAAGGCATAAGAAACCTAATCGATCGACGCATGCGGTAGTTACAACAAGCCCCTCCACCTATCACTTAAACCATCAATATAAAACCTAAAACAACAAACATATTCTCTAAATCATATCTCACATCCCTTCCTCACAAGACAAATTCACCCGAGTAATGTAAACAAACGTCTTGAGGCAAAACAAGTTCGTCTCGTGACGCTTTCCACGATGAAAGTGTGTTTTTCCAACAAACGTTCGGGTTATGCACTTATCATATGCGTCCGCACGGTATGCAATATGCCAAGATAATGCTGGGACAGCTTTATGTGGCGACGAGCCATAGATTATTGGAACAGACCTGACACAGCTTTGATTGATGACTATAAATTAAGGACAGGATGACTCGCTGACTGTAACGCTTCGTCACTTTGAAATTAAATGTTTAAGCTTGTGTAATGTTTGGTACAATTTAACAAGGCATAATTGGTATTGCATTCTGCTGTCATTCCTGAATCGTTACGGGTTGTCAGATGCTGGAAAGTTTGACAAACAATCTTGCCAGTAAGTAGCCAAATTCTGGGCAGAGTCCAATTAGATTGCTATTGACATACTAAGACGGATAACATGTAACTGGGTCGATAATAGGCAGAAGAAGCTAAGCAGATTAATATGAATTAGTATTGCAATGACATGAAAAGTTGAAATTAGAATCGTACTTATTGCGATATCGTTCGATTCAATGGTAATAATTTCAACTATTATTATTTCATTAAAACCTCATTCATTGCTTTCCATCAGCCGTGATCGAAGCCAAAAATATACGATCAATCCTGCACAAATCACATCGTGAAAAGTTAGGTAAAGTGTTAGGTAAAGTTTAGAGTGTCAATTGTGTCAATAACCCCTAGCATTAGTTGTAATGACAACTCACTCCACATTCGATTCACCTAACTCTCACGGCAATATAATTATTGAAGCGCACTGCTGACTCATTTCATATTCAGCCTATAGAGATCCACAGCTGGATAAAGGCTTTCATTGCTTTGGAGGGCTTTGCCATAATCCCCACGCTTGGAGGAACGCCATAGGAGAAGCGCTGTTGCCTGCTTCCCTGGTGAGAGTTTCTTTAGTTGCCTTACGACACCCCCGGGTGATTATGGGTTGGTACTATTCTAACCCCGGTACCACACGGGGCAAAAAGGGCTTAGTAACTACCTAACTTATACTTAATTGACTCATAGTTAATTATAATAAAGAAAAATGAAATCAAATGTTCTTTTTAATCATATTTTTGTGCCCTGCAGTGCAATTTTGTTATCATTTCATAAGCTGAAGTGAGCGTGGAGTCAACTGTCATTCCAGAATCGTTACGGGTCGTCAGATGCTGGAAAGTTTGACAAACACTCTTGCAACAATGTTACAGTAGCTTAGCAACAATGCTTAGGTGTTGACAGCTGAAACCGTGGCCCTGGCGAAACTGTGGCCCTGGCAAAACTGTGGCCCTGGCAGTCTGACACGACCTTCCGCTCCGCTCAGAGCGGGAGAAGTCAACCCAGCCCAAAAAAAAGGTGTTGACAGCTCATTTGATTCAAGGTTTCGAGGTGTGATATTAACAGAATTAATCGGCTGATTATCTTGCAAATGATAGTTATAATTCGGTATGTAAATCTGATCCGATGTCAATCACAGGGATGATAGCTTAATTACAAGCTTATTTAGTAGCCTGATAAACCAAGGATTTTAAGCCATAAGCTTAATCGAAAATCTGTGATTAATCGTTGATTTACATATTTATTTAGTACACAGATAGCAATATCTTCATACCTAGAAAACAATCTATAATTAGCATTTATTAAAAATGCAAGTGAAATTCTGTGTCTATCTGTAGCCTTTTCACACCTTAACAACAGAACGAATTTTGATGAAACTTGTCGGATAGGAAGGCCGTGATGTGGGATATAATTTAGCCTAACATTAGTTTATTGACTGGTAAAAAGATCTGTCTTCACAATGCTTTATCTGATATAGGGATAAAATAAAACCCACAGACTATTGGCCTCTCCACCAACTTAGTCTTTGGCGCACGAAGACAGCGTTCTTGGTTCTTATTTAGTACCATATTCCGTGGAGCGAGCGGTAGCCGATTGTTCAGCAAGGATTACTAGTGTACCACTGTCCCCCATACCAACTGTTCCCCAACAATGTTTTGTATTCCGTAGGATATGAAGGAAAATTACATAGCAAAGAAACTTGACCCGTTGCGCTTTTGTGGTTAGAGGATTAGGCTATTTCGGTTCTCGGGACTGCGTTTTGTGCAGTATATTTAGTTTTAAAGGTAGTTACATAGTACGGAAAGAAGAGTAAGCTTCATTGTACTACATTGTTTAAGCGACAAGTGTACAATAACAATTCCGCTACTATAGGAGCTATTAAATGACACAGTGTTATAATAATTGTTATGTTTATTCCACGTGATCATATACGTTCATGTGGAGGCATGAGAAAACGCAGGATCCTCCGACCAGACGGCTAGTTCTATGTATGCTAATATACGGTAAACTCTGATTGCGAGATGTAGAATTCGTGTGACGTCAGTATGACGCGCTGTTCATTTGTGGCGTTTGTAGGTACTGCTACATACATATTTACAATTATATCACTATTTTCTTCGAAACAAACTATCTATCGGAATTAATTTGCAACTTCGTTCTTAATTCGATAAAGGAGCTTGTTTTAAAATAATAACAGCCGCTCAGGTCGTTTGATCAGGTAAAGCTACGCTTGCCGCAGCTAGTCTGTGGATGGGTGACCATCTTTTTTTTCCTCCGTGCCTCGGAAAGCACGTTAAGCCAGCTGGTTCTGGCTGTAATAAGTAGATCTTTGACAGTCGTTACGGATACTCAAAAGTCAGAAAGTCTGACCACCGGTCTTACCAAGGGGTATCTATTACCCAATAACTGGGTTGTGGAGGTCAGATAGGCAGCCGCTTCATGTAAAATACTGGTATTTAACTGAATCTGGTTAGACTGGAAGCTAACCTCTGCGTAGTTGGGAAAATCCTAGGCGGATGATAATTTTCTAAATATGCTTGAATGTTGAAATTAAATTGAATCTTGCTTGAAATTAGATTTATTTTATAGCCAGCCAGTGCTACAATTGAAGACTTTTACAGACAACCCTCACAGTAAGTACTCATTAGAGTAGGTGTTGCCACTAATCAATTATGAATTGTGTTGTTCCCAATTACATTTAAAGTAAACGTTACCGACTCTTAAATATGAAACCATCCAAGCACCATTTATCTACAATCAAAGAATTCCCGGTAGTAGATTACTCGGTTTTGATAGTCATTAAAAACAAAGTATGCTTATAAAGGATAAAGGATAAAGAATGTCCACGCCGGTTTTCCTCGCACTCATAAACAGTGAACTCATAAGACAAAGACAGTAAACCTTTTTGAATTTATGACATTTTTGGCTCGACGCTGAACAAAGGCACCGCTGTGCCTCGGCCGCCCATTCCGCCTCCCCTCATTTCACGGCTATTAGTTAAACTTGTTACCTACGCGTGGATCTCCATTAAAATGCAAATTTAACGCCCCCGAAAATGTTTATATAATATATTTTTCATTTATTTTTATATTTACGTCTCCGGAAGCCAGGCGGCTTATTTGCTAGTTTTCTAGCATCTTTTTTGTTCGTTTCCTTTTTTTTAAAGCGCGACCGAGATCTCGGTCTTGGTATCGGTCTCGGCATTTTCGGCTACAAATACAACCAAGAAATCGATTCGAGATTCTCGGTTATGATCGAGACTGTAACTATGTAATTGTACTATCTTAGAGAGCGGAACTTGTTCATCTTATAAAGTGCTTAGGCTTACAGCAAATAAGTTTTACTAGCGTAGGAAATGAACAACTGTTTAGCAAAGCTGGCCAATTGTGTGAGAAGAGGCGACACTCTTTGAAGGGCGAAAATGCCGATTTTTTTTTTATATATCATTTTATTTAACGTCGAAACTTAAAACAGTTAATTTTGTTAAATCGTTAGTAATGTATGAAAAAGTTAACAACATTTTATTTTTTTTTTCACGTTTTTTCAATTCTCGGTCTCGGCTCTAGTTCTCGGCCGAGATATAATTTTATTTTCGGTCTCGGCCGAAAACGAAAATCCTATCTCGTTCGAGCCTTTATTTTTTCTCTAAAATATGTTTCGAAACACTTGCCATTGGATTCTTTCTTTTATTATTTCTAGAATAGATAAACAGTGGGAATTCTTGTGCTAACAACTGGAGTTCATAATGATGCAGTCGTTTTTAGATTCAGATTCCGAGAAAATCTTTTGTATTTAACTAGAAGAGGGCGAGCGCCTAACAACGCTATCATTTTATATTTCCCTATTAAGAAATAAGCAAAACTGGCAAGCTTAAAAGTATACTCTGGTTTTGCACATTAAAGCACATTCATGTGATTTAAATTGTTAACTGAACTATTTATTATACGATGTTATTGGTCACAATCGTTCAAATTAGCAACAGAAATAGGAATAAAATAATTAACTATTAACATATTGTTCTTTACATACAAAATAACTCTAACTGTGAAAAATCTATTCTTAAATAAGACAAGTTATGTTAATAAATCTGAATTACTCCTACGTTAAAACCCAGTACATAATCACATTGCTATACATACCATCCCTACCAAAAACACAAAAACGAGTACTCACTGCTCATCCCGAAATGCATTCGACGAAAATTATAGTACGGCGGCGGACAATGGCGACTGATTGCTAACGTGAGCATAGAATCACAAGAATAGGAGAACTTGTAAGGACATGTTCCCCACTACCACCCCGGAAGTGGCACACACCGGGTGGAAATGGAAAATCCCGTCGCCGGATGTGACCGACCCAGGTGGAGATTATTTAACATGGAATAATAAAGTGACCTACGGATTTTGACAGGACAAAATGGATTGGGACTTGTTCTGAGACTTTTTAAGCTCTAAACTGATTTAATTCTTGAGGATTCAGAAACAACCTTTTTTATTTTGTAACTTGTCCATGTGTTTCAATAACTGATATGCTGACATGCGGTGATGCAACTATGGAAACCTCATTGGAATTCAAAATGTTGTTTCTCAACGACATTGCGACAAGTTGTTCACGATATATATAACAAAACATTAGTGTGAATTGTACAAGTAACTCACGGATAACACTAATCGGTATACTTTAGACCTGATATCGATCGATTGTCAGAACCGATAAATTAATCGATCTAGTATACGATTATGGGTGCCGTTAGTGGTAGTTAAAAGCACTCAAACAATTATTATTGTACTTTGATACACCACGTTTGGTAAGGCAAAATATGTTGCCATTCCTGGCGCAGTCAGTTGCTGATTCCACTATTTATTGATTCCTACATTCACCTTTATTCGTATCTTTTCCCAGTCAGGAATTTATCGCATTGTTTTTTTTTTAACATAACTTGTTTGAAACACAAATCTCAACAACTATGTGTTATAAGCAATCAAATAAAACTTCTTGGGCGACGCTAAAAATACTCATACGACACTCTTGCGTAGGCGCCGCCGTATATATCCTCAGCTTATTTTGATCTTTATTTTTAGCAGTTAAAGGTCTAAAATTGGTTGTGTTCGACCTATCGGATTAAGTTACTGGTACAATGCAGTATTGTCGACTGGTCGGCTATAATGCGGCCAAATATGGAGAAATGTGAATTAAATTGGTTATTCTGCAGGAGCAAGCTTGTCTTTGGAAACAACTTCTAAGAGAATGTGGTACTTGAAGCCGCCTTTTATCTGGTAGACATTAACGGGTACTTGGCTGTTATTTATTTACTTATCTTTAAGGCTGCTTACCTTAACAGAGTGAGCAGTAAATCGATGTCAACACCGGGAAGGGTCAGACATTTCGCTATGGTATAAAGGTCATGATTTTCCATAACCAGTGATGGTAAATTACGAGAACATTAAGTGTCGTATACCTTACTTAATTTTTCCGGGTATGCGATAAGAATGCTTTTATATTATGTTGGATTACAGGAAGACGAAAAAAAAAAAGAATTATAGGTGATAATGATGGTATATTTATGATATTGGCAACATAAACAAAATGATATGGTATAGAAGAAGTACTTATGAGTTATAAATTCATCATTATCATTCATCATTTCAGCCAAAAGACATTCTCTGCTGGACATAGGCCACCCCAGGGATGTCTAGGACGACCGTTCCTGCGCCTCACACATCCAGAGGTTTCCCGCGACCTTCACCAGGTCACCACCTTGTCGGGGCCTACTCACGCTGCGTCTTCCGACGCGTGGTCGCCACTCGAGTCCCGTTCAGCCCCATTGGGTATTGGTCGTACAGGCAATCTGTCCAGCCCACTGCCACTTAAGTGTTGCAATTCTTCGGGCTATGTCGGTTACTCTCATTCTTCTGCACATCTCCTCAATTCTGATTTTATCACGCAGTTATACATTAGTTGAAGATTAAATCTTGCTTCCCTAATATATAAGAACTTAGTTCTCTGAGTGTATACACACAGGCTGCTTATTGCAACAACTTAGAGGACATTTGTGCATGGTAATTATTTATAGAGAGAATTTTTTTTTTTTTTTTTAATTTTACTTTAGACTACAATAACCAACCAAAAGGCCTCTCCAAATTCCTTCCAGGGTTACTTTTCTAAAACCACATCGATCATTCCTTTCCTAGATTTTCCTAGACTAATACTTGTTCAAAGAAATTGCTATTCACATTGATTGGCCAATTTCCCCTAAACCTCCTAAGTGATAAACTTCCCAGACATCATTTAGACAGTGACCAGTTAAGTGGGGAATGAAACAGCAAGTCAGACGGTAAAATTCCGTCCTATTTCGAGCATGCATCTGTATTGTTATTTCCTTCTATGACACATGAATGCCGCCAGTCGTGGTCGTAATGGCTCGATAAATTCGTCCCTTTCTATTCCTCTTTGTGTGCTATTTTTGTTTTTATTCTGTTATCTTATTTGTTTGTGTTTCTTGGTGGGAAATGTAAATTATAGTGGGAGAATACGTGCGGGATACGTGCTGCGGTGACATAATTCCCGCTCCTGTTACGAACTGGAGTATGCTGTGTCATACTCCAGTTCGTAACAGGAGCGGGAACACAAAAAACACATTGTTGAAACATTGTAAACATTGTTTTTGAGTTTGTTTTGTTTTTGTTTCTGTATTGGTAACTTTATTGCTTTGATTGATAATTGCGATGCTTTGTCATGGAAGGGAAATGACATGGAAATTGGGATATAAAGTTTCTATAGTTTAGAAGGAGTAAGCCCTTACGGGCCCTTTGCGGGTTGGTTGACGTCAGGTATCTTCAAACGTATGGTTCTAGAACATGTCAGTTTCCTGACGACATTTTTGAGAGCTAGCGCTGAAATAAATTACTTAAAGTAACACGCCTGATTGATTTTCAACTCATTACATATGCAGGGTATACGACAAGTTATAGATAACCAGTATAAGTTCATTTCTGATTGTATGAAAAACTTATACAATGCGAGGTCGGTTCAAACTGGAGATTTTGGATTAATATATAGCTGCATGTGCAACTCGTTCATTATCACTGGGCTACTATCACTTTCACAATCAATATCCATGATGGTATGCATATCATACCTGGATTACTAGATTCCCCAAAAAATACGCTTTAAACCTTCACAACACTACCACCGGGCTACTTCTAAAGGTTTTGCACTTCATAGACACAAAAATACTGTTACATTTGTAACACTACAATGCACTACAAAATTTAAATTCAAATACCAACCCCTAACACTGTTACGTAGTGGCGAAAGTCTACTCGAATTACTTTCTAAAACGCGGCTGGGATGCGACATAATCGAGTTGTGAGTCGAGCGAGCTTCGCGTTCAGTCTAATTGATCATTGCACCGTGTCGCAAGTCGAGATACGCCAAGTGATTAGGCAATTAGTAGTGGCCACTGATCGTCATTAGTAATGTGGCTTTGAAGGAAAGGATTGGATTGGAAGATTTAAAGAAATTTTGAGGACTGATTTGGGGGTGATTAGAAAGTCTAATTTATGTATGTAAAAAATCCATTCCGCCAAAATATCACAGAAAAAAATAAGTGCAGTGAGTTTAGAGTCATCAATAGTGTCAGTTGTAAGTACTAGTTAGACTGACAACTCATTCCACGCTAGACAAAGGCTTCCCCCAAGGCTTTCCACGATGACCAGTCTTGTGCTGTCCGCATCCATCAGCTTTTCGCGACCTTCAATAGGTCATCGGTCTACCTTATTTGGGGCCTCCCTACGCTGCGTCTTCCGCTACGTGGCGGCCAATCCAGAACCTTACTGGCCCATCGGCCATCGGTTCTACGAGCAATGTTCCCCGCCCACTAGCACTTAATTTTAGCGACTTGAAGAGCTATGTCGGTGACTTTGGTTCTTCTGCGAATCTCCTCATTTTTGATTTGAAGAATTTTTGAGCGAAGCTCTTTCCATCGCCCTTTGTGTGACTCCACGTTTACTTCACCTAAGTTTTCACGGTGAGATGTGGTTACAGAATTGCTTATCCCGTTTTAAGTTCCTTGGTTTCCGAGTATTGTGTATATTGGTACCGAAACATTTAAAGAAATACATTAATATTGCATTCTTCTTGCCGCCAAGCGATTTGTCGTCTTCCGCCATGATGTCTGGTGAAGCCGTCCGGAGGACGGGTATGAGCAGTTGTGTTGCGATGTGTGCCGGGTATGATGCGTCAAATGTTGTTGTGTTGGGAGTTTGGTCGTGCAGGGTCTTCAGGTCAATCTCCCTTTGGCGCAGCATCATTGGTCGTGTTGTTGGGTTTAACATTGCATCACCTCGCTTAACTGCCGTCTTCCTTCCTATTCACTCAATCTGAGTGAATAGGAAGGAAAAATTCTTAATAAACTAGCGCGCTTTACTATCAACGATCGCATCACTGCTTACCATCAGGAGGGATTGCAGTCAAGCACTAGTTTATAATTATTATTTAAAAAAAAAATCTTATTGAATTTTTTTTAAATAGTATCTACGAGATATTATGCAAACGAGCCCAGTGTCGAAAATATAATTCTATATTAGTTTGTTTGGATGTATCCAGAACACTTTTTTGGATTGGCGCGAACAGCAGAACGTATTTGCCTAAATTTAACTCAAAACGGTCTCGGTCAATAGCCTAGAGAACAGGCATAGAGTAGCCAGTCTTTCGGTGTTCTATAGGATGCATTTTGGTGAGTGTGCGATTTAATTCCCTCATCTCCGTTCTACCATCGGACGACCAGTCGTATGGCGAGTTTCGACCCCTACATTGTTAACACCACTACGATCGGCACGAAGCGATTCGCCTCCTACCTCTTTTATACCGCGTACATCGAGGGACTGGGACAATTTGCCAGGGCGGTGTTTCCGTTGGACTACAATTTGAGCGTCTTCAAGGCTAAGGTGTAATTGTAATTATGTAACCAAAACTAAACCAGGTAGGTATATTAAATAACGAATTTACTTTCGTTATCAGCTCTGTACGTACTTAAATAAGCAATTGTAAGCTGAATGGCCACCTATAATAACGTTTTGTTTGAAATCTGTATGAACTGGTTCAGCCGTCACGCAAAACGTAAACAAACCGATAAAAAATAATTTTATGACTGTTACGAGCCTGTAAGTAGGTGATGGTCGAATATATTCAATGAGTAAAAATAATAAATAAATCTTTGTATAGCTATACATATGTGTATATGGAAACAAATTTTTATTTCGTTTAAAACCTACGCAATTAATCCACTGAACGCTCTAATTGCGCAGGAGTGTTGTTTTGCTGCGTGCTTTGGTGTGAACAACGTTTCCCAAACTTTGTTCAACTGTGACCCGTTAAATTTCGTACTCCTCCTTCGTGACCACTTAAGTATTTGGGCCCTATTATAATCGCTAAAATTAAATACAAATGTTTCTAATATGTATGGAATAATACAATAATACACGCGCGGGTATAAGAAGGGCTGCAAAGTGCGACTAATACAAAAGGACACCACAACGTGTGCGCATGAGTGCACCCCTCCCGACCCCCGCGCGCGCCCATAGTTACATTACCTACAATCCTGCCTTCGAACGATCATCATCATCGTCTCATTAGTCTGGAAATAAAATCGACCATCTCCTATTACTTATTAAAATACCGGGTTGCAGTATTACAGAGGAGAGGCAATGCTGCGACCCGATGGTTTTTTTGACGACCCGGTGTCGGGTCGCGACCCACCCGGTAGGAAACGCCGGTGTATACTGTAAGTGCAGTGAGCAATTGTTATGTAAATACATAATAAATAAGTTATTAATTTACGTCAAACGTACGTTTAACGTATCGTCAAGTCAAATTATTATTTTAAAGCTAATAAAATGCGACGCTGTCATATGTAACATAAAAGTGTTTTATATTATATTAATCATGATTTTGTCTAATTACTTATTTTGTATGAACAATGAAAACGAAAAAAAATAGCTGTCGTGGTACTGACCAAGTGAAATCATTAAAAAAGACAGAATACATAAAAAATAAAAACAATATACACGGTTTTAGGTCGGTCACGCTCACGCATTTCAATGCTTTTTCCTCACCCAACAAGAGGCCTCAAAGTCACAAAATAAGTTATCATTTACAAAAAAAAAAATAGTAAATGAAAAATAATTAATTTGCCAGTGGTTTCTTTGATATGGTTTCAGTCATGCCCTACAGTTATGATTATTTGCAAATATAAAAATATAAAAAAATACTTTTATATCTTTAAAAGGTTTCTTAGAAATACACTTAATTTTTTTTTTATATAAAAACAACTGAAACATCTTTACAAAGACAGGTCGACGCCCGCAGAGCAATTAAAGTAACCCTCAATGAAATAAATCTAACTGCATTAATAACAGAAAAGGTTACTAATAGGCACTAATTTCTAATCATTTCACCCCTACGATGACTTGCAGTGACCGCAGGAAGCGAGAATTATCGCCGGAAGGTAGCAAGTCACGCTTAGTAGGTTTGCCAGGCGATAGATTTATGATGGAATTTAGTGATAGTGTTTTGTTATTTTAGTTACTACAGCCTAAGTATAATCATTAATAAACAATTGAAGGGTTAAGAGGGAAAGGTGTTATCAGACATTTTTTTATTAATAATAATTATAATCATCTATTTCGGACAGTATCCATACTTTTTTTTGCAAGAACAGAGGTTTTTACTTTAAAAGTTAGATTTTTTTTATATATATGGAGAATACATTAAAATTAAACAACAGGATCAAACTAAAATGTTATCTTCTCTCCTTTTCTTATTGAAATATAAATAATTCCTTGAACTTAAATTTAGTTTACATTATGAATTTGGGAATACATATTTGACAGTTTAGGGTCCCCGGTTTCCCGCTCTGTGTGGGGCGGAAGGGCGTGTCGGACCTTTACTGACTAAAAAGCACCCATGTTCCTACACTTGTCTGTGCACCAGGGTCAAGGCCACATATGAGATCCTTACCGTTTTCAGACCAGCGACTACATAGCTGATCCCTGTACTATTTCCTCAATTCCTGTTTGATGAATTCAACTGCAAACAGTATTCAAAGTCACGCCAAAGTAAACAAAAGTCCTGCGTCCTGATATTATTCGGCAAAATTATGGTAATCCTAACTCACACCTCGTGAGGATGTTGTGCGTTCACTAATGTTAACAATAGAAGCATGGAGTCGATGCGTCAATACAAATAATAGAAAGCGATTTTGTTTAATTATAATACACTGTAAGGGTCACAGAGTTTTTTAAATCGATTTGTCAAACTTCGCAGTTTCCTTATTTATTGTTTACACTTTCGCACATGGACTGTACGTACAGAGGCGACCTTAGGCTTTCTCTATCAGTCAACCTCGAGTGGTGAAGAGATTAGACGGCAGGTACTTTGGTTAAAAAAAATATAAATAAAAAAAAACTCTTAACACTATTTAAACAAATACTTAAATAAACTATATACAAATACATACTAATACCAAAATATAAACTTATAATATATACAAAACTAAAACTTGGGAAAGAGGTGTTGAAATGACTCTACCCTGATTGTTATGAAAATATTTCCTTATTTGTTTAATCAATTTATTTCAGGCATCGAGGCCCATATAAACATATACAATACTATTGTATATTACTGATAATAGCGGCGTTCCGTAGGTAAAAAAAAATGATTCTATTTAGTCCGTCATTCAGATTATATAAAAGTATTAAATAAGTATATTTTGTTTTATTAAATCAATAAAAATGACAAAAATAAAAGGTATCAAAGATCAGGAGTAGGGCTGGTGACGACACTCGTTGTTCAAAAGAGTAGCAAGGAGTGACGTCACACGAGTTTTCAACGCACAGTCTCGTCATCATTTTTGGTTTATATGAAAAAAGAAACAATACGTGTCTATTTTTTTTTTTTGGAAATCTGACTGACGGTCTAATTAGTTTTTTTAGTCAACTACCCTATTCGCTTCGAAATGATCCCAACTGACAGTAAGCTTATGTCAACCCATTGCTACTGATAGTATGTTACACAATTACCCTGCTGGTCTAATATTGGCAAAAATATAAACAAATATAATTTTATGGAAAATATCACTTTAATTCCAAAACAATTAAATTCAATTTATACAACTTCAAACTTTTTTATAATTTTACAACAGTACAAGTCACTTTGAAAACATCTTATTAATTAATTATTGAAATAAAGTTGATATCTGTTTAACTTAAAGTAATTTCAATATGGAACATAAATAAAATTTAAAAAAAAACCGATCCGTGTTTGCTCGGTTGGTAGGTATTAAGTTGATATTTACTCTTTATTTAAAAACTACCTTCGAATTTTGAATTAATTGACAACTTTTAACGACGATCTTTTATGTACGCTCGCAAATATTTTTTGTAGGTACATTTAGTTTCTCAGTAAGTGAATTGATGTAAATTCTTTATGAGAAATAATAAAGTTCTTAAACCATAATATCCAACAAATCTGTTCAAAAGATAGATAGAAGTATCGAAATAGAATAAAAATACTTTAATATAATTCTGGATAGGTACCATATTGACTTCTTCTTGAGTTCAGAAATCTTCTTAATACTGAGAGTAGATGAACCTAGATTTATATCCAACAAACAGAATACTTGATACCGACCTTCCCGATCTTTATTTGATCTACACTACATCAAACATAACTTTTTTTTTAAATATATACAACGTGTAACATAAAGGGTATATACATACCAAGGGCATGGCATCTTTTCATGATATCAATCGATATTGGAAGGGTTTTTTAATCCTGTCTCTTTATGTTAGGAATTTACGAGAAAAAACACCGCCTGTGATAAGCTACTACCATACTAGGCGCACAGAATTTTTGAAGACATTTATCGTGATTTTGCCAAGTAATGTGACGCGTAACGAGTAGTTATTAAGTATGTAGTATGGTGCACGTTTGTTATGATTTGAATTTAAGAAACACACGGAACCGAAAATTTAGTATAATTTTTTTGAGTATTTTATTTTGAGTTGAAAACCTTCCGATATCATTTGATATCATGTAAAGATGCCATGTCCTTGCTATGTATATACCCTTTATATAAACTAGTGCTTGTATAAACTAGTGCTTGACTGCAATCGCGCCTGATGGCAAGCAGTGATGCAATCGTTGATAGTAAAGCGCACTAGTTTATGAAGCCTATTCACTTAAAAAAACTTAAGAATAGGAAGTATGACGGCAGTTGAGCGAGGTGATGCCATGTTAAACCCAAGACCAACGATGTTGCGCCAGAGGGAGATTGATCTGGAGACTCTCCATGATCAAACTCCCGACACAACAACATTTGGCGCATCGTACCCGGTACACATCGCAACACAACTGCTCAGACCCGTCCTCTGTACGACTTCACCAGATATCATGCCGAAACACGACGAATCGCTTGGCGGCAAGACGTTGTCTGGTGGGTGGTACCTTCTGCCGGCTATAATGTTCATACTCCTGGGACACAAGCCTCCTCCGGGTGAGAAGGAGTGGTCAGTAATCTATCACGCGATCCTCGAAGTTTTGGCTCTGGATATGCCGGTTTCCTCGCGATATTTTCCTTCACAGTTTTGAGAGCAATGGTAATGAAATAATTTACACAAAGTGCCTGATGGGGTTCGAACCTACGACCTGCAACTTTTAAGGCGCGGCCGATACCACTAGGCTACCACTGCTTTCCTTACCTTAAATAAATAACTTCAATTATTACATAACGATGGGAACTTATTAGAATTAATTGTGTAATGTCTTTGCACTTTGTTGTGTATTGTTAATAGGGCGAGAAAAGGTACCGTATACTTAAAAGATAAAGTATTTTTTCTTCTATTTTGATATTTAAAACGTAGCAGAGTTAAAATAGGTAAACAGTAAAATAAAAATTATATTAATTCAATAAGGCCGATAATCAACTCACTAAGTCAAAGTTACACATAAGAAATTACCCCAAAACGCCCACCTTTTACACCTTCCTCATAGAATAAATATTATTCTGTGCTTTAGCTTGTGCTTTAGACGAGAAGAAAAAATGGTGCAACAAACTTCCCAACAGACTATGAAATCGAAGAACATCGCCTGCATAACAATAAAAGGTTTAACAACAAAAAGAATAAACTATAATGTTTCTTCTTTTTGGAAGGAAGTGAGTATCAATTCAAATAAGTACCTATACTAAAGTATGACGAAATTAACACCTAAAATCGAATATCAAATAAAAGCTTCTATTAAATCGTTCGCACACATTAAAACTCGTATCAATAGAATATCACATTACCGTCATCGAGAATCGTAATCAACTTCCTATAAATGGGTGAAATCTAAATCCTGCCAGCACAATACAGCACCAAATTCAACATCATTAAATCTAATTACGTTACAACTGTGTTTAGATGGTTTAATCCAACACTACACATACAAACAAACCGGCTGTTTACGATAAAACCGAATAATTACGTTACCGGTGGCCAGCACTACTTAGTCGAAGAAATAAAATATACGGAAGAGGTGGGTGGTCTTAATGTATCAACAACCTATTTATGTCTCATTTTGATATCGTTGTTAGTGATTTTATGTCTGTGTTTTAGTAAGGATGTAGGTGATTTGGTATTTTTAGCGTTGTCGATAAGGGGTTAATACATCTTTGGATTGTTACTAAGTTTGAAGACCTATGACACTATAAGGATAATAAAGGTTAGGTATACAAATGACTAAATAAAATATGAAATTTTACTTTTTTTTCCGTGAATTAATTCCAACTTCCCCAAAATTTGGTAATTTTTAAAAAAGTGTCAACACCATTTTTGACGGTATTATTATGAGCAAATAGCGATTCTCGCGCATGCCAAGTGCCCTGTCCCACTTTGCCCGCGCATATATTACCTACCGCACATGTATTAAGTTACTCTATTTTAGGATTATTTTTTTTTTTGTAAGTTTTGCCCGGGTTTCTAGGCATTAGTAGAATCAGTTATCGATACCTAACAATACCTTCACGGATCGGACAGGGTTTCTTTACTTATTGTATAATACCTTCTTCGTCTCGGTTTATCTCTGTTGAGACTGGTCGCCGTAGCCGAAATCGGTCTGCAGGCTATTATTATTTTCTGAAATAGAAGATCATATCCTAAAACGTTTGCAAAAGAGAAAGGAATAGGGATATATGCAAGGTATGAAAATCAAAAAAATAATTAGTCCTTCTTATAGATAATAAAAAATATTAAGACCCGTATTTTTTATTTTGTCGTAATTACCAAAAATGACTGAGATATAGCGTATTAAAGTTACAGAGTGGGGGCTAATTACGTCACGCCGTTCTATATTTTGCACCATGACGTGACGTCATGCGACATTTCAAATCAATATATCTTCCTAAGTATTTGAATAAAAGAAAAAATAAAAAATACGTGTTCAATATTTTTATAAAGCTATCTGACAAACATTAAATTATTTTTTAGGATACAAGCCTATTGTTTAGGAAGATGATTATTATCAGAAGTCAATCGAAATGTGTTAATATCAGCCTATGATGTTCCCAATGTTCCCACTGGGACATAGGCCACCTCTCGGCGAGGAGTGGGCCGTAATCTACCACGCTGGCCCACTGCGGGTTGGTAGATGTCACATATCTTAGATATTTCTTTTCTCTTTTAGCTCTATGTCATGCCGGTTTTTTCTCGGTGTTTTTATTTTGGTGATGTTGACCGTTTTGGGAGTAGTGGTGATGAAATAATTTACACAAAGTATTGTGCCTGGTAAGTCGTGGTGGCCTAGTGGTTAAAACACCAGCCTCTCAAATATGAGTAGAATAAGCGGTGACTACGCTCAATCATTCTCTGTATGAGAGAAGACCTGTACCCAGCAGTGGGACGATAAAAAGATTGATGATGATGATGATGATGATTCTGCAGAGAGTCATATTTAAAGCCAAACTAACACTTTTTAATTGACTTCTGACAATCATCAATTTCCGAGAGCAGCGGTTTACCACTAATCCAGTAGTATCGGCCGCGACTTACTACTTGTAGATCGTAGGTTCGAACCCTATCAGGCACTTTCATCGACAACCTTTTTATCGTCCCACTGCTGGGCAGAGGTCTCCTCTCATACAGAGAAGGATTGAGCGTAATCACCACGCTTGCTCAATGCGGGTTGGCGATTTCAGACTTAAAGTCCAGGTTTCCTCGAGATGTTTTCCTTCACCTTCAGTCATTGGTGTCCAAGATATACTTAGAAAGTACATATAACTTTAGAAAAGTTACATTGGTACTTGCCTGACCTGGAATCGAACCCGCTCATTCTTACTTGAGAGGCTGGTGTTTTAACCACTAGGCCACCACGGCTGAGTATTCAATAAGCGCATAACTTTTTAAAATGAGGTATGCTGAATACTGACGAAGACGAAGGTTTGTATGTGTTCCAAGTAACCAACTTCGTCATACATACATAGTCAATGAGCCACCTCGTCCCATAAAAGTTCAGCATGCAAATATTTTATTAGCATCCCAAGTTTGAAAACTTTGATACACGTTAATTATTCGTCTTCCCTTGATCCGAAGGCGTATTCGATTCTAGCGTAGGCGTCAAGACACTGTGTGCGGTCCCTACCGGTCAACCACTAAGCTAGAGGAAACAAAACCCAGAAATGAACCCTAGCATTTCCTACAAAAGGTTCAATTTAACCTGCCAGGCAGGTATCCACAACTTTTGAATACCTCAAGCGACGTGCTAAACGAATTTAGGTTGTATGTTTAGCAAATAAAGTCAATTTTAGTTTGGATAATGTGGTTTACACTATTAAAATAATGAGGGCTCCTAAGGGTATACCCACTATTTCTCATGTGTTTGCCTGCTTTATTTATTGTTGCGAATAAAGCTACTGTTTGTCTTTGTTGAGACGTAGTTCGTCACTCGCTAGTTTAGTTTTACTGATTCACTTTGTTTGTTTATATTTTACTAGCTTTCTGTCCGCGGCTTTGCCGTCATGGAATTCAGTTGTATCGCGCTTTTTAGATTTCCCTCGGGAATATAATTTTTTTTTCAATAAAAGGTAGTATGTCCTATGTCTTTTCTCAGGGTCTAAAGATTGTCTGTGCTAAATTTAATCAAACTCGGTTGTGAGGTTTAAGCGGGAAAGCGTAACAGACAGACAGACAGACAGAGTTACTTTCACATTTATAATATTAGTATGGATTGTCATTATTTGAGCTTGAACTTAAAATATTGAGACTGACATTGCTGTTTATTATACAGTATGTTAAGAAAACCCTGTCCGACCCATAAGGATAATAAAGGTTAGGTAAACACATGACCAAATATAATATAAAATTTTACGTAATCATCATAGTACCAACACAAATGAATTTAGAAATAATCTTTTTTTCCCGCGAATTAATTCCAACTTCCCCGAAATTAGGTAATTTTTATAAAAGTGACAACACCGGTATTATTATGAGCGAATAGCGATGCGACCACGTGCCGCGTGCCCTGCCGCCCGCCGCCCGTGGTTTTTGCGAAATAATATTTATTTTTTAGGGGGATTTTTTTTTTTAAGTTTAGCCCAGTTTTGTATGCATTTGTAGAATCAGTTATCGATACCTAACAACACCTTCACGGGTCGGACAGGGTTTTCTTAACATACTGTATGTCCACTGAAGATGTGTTTTGGGCAGTGTAGGTCATACCCATGGGCGTACCCAGGGAGGTGGGGGCAGTTGCCCCCTGGATATATCGCAAAACATGTATGAACTCTCCTAATTACTAATCAAAGTTTAAACGGGAACTTACATCGGATCATTTGCGTCTATTTGCCCTACACATTACAAGACAAATAACTAATGTGTCCTGTAGATGTGCCTGTGTAGTTTATAAGACAAAATAGGCGGGGATGATTCGGCCCTAAAATCAGACTCCCCCCTCCCTTTTTTTTTTTTTTTTTTTTTTCCGGGTTGGAAATCCTCATAGGATGCCCGCCGTCCTGCTGTGGGCGACGGGGTATGTCAGACTTTTACTGACTAAAACCACCCCGGTGTGTCTTCTATCACGAGCGCACGTGGGGCCGCGGGAGTCTAAATTCTTCCACGGCCCCACCCTCGTGCTGGCCCGGTCTGTCCGGGCCTCCTCTCCTGCACGGGGTAGTGGGGTGTTAAACTACCCCGTGCATCACCTCAAAGGCGCGCGCCGACACTCGCGCGCGCCTTCACCTCGGGAGACTCCCCCCTCCCTAGGCCAGGAGCTGGATACGCCCATGGTCATACCTCTTTTTCTGTGAGAGGCTTTTTTTTTGTTTCATAATTATAAATTAGTGCTTGACCGCAATCCCGCCTGATCGTAAGCAGTGATGCAATCGTTGATGGTAAAGCGCGCTAGTTTATTAAGAGCGGATTCACTCAAAAAAACTGAATGAATAGGAAGGAAGACGGCAGTTAAGCGAGGTGATGCAATGTTAAACGTAACAACACAACCAAAGATGCTGCGCCAGAGGGAAACTGATCTGGAGGCCCTCCACGACCAAAATCCCGACATAACAACATTTGGCACAACGTATTCGGCGCACATCGCAACACAACTGCTCAGACCCGTCCTCCGTACGGCTTCACCAGACATCATGCCGGAATACGACGAATCGCTTAGCGGCAAGACTTTGCCTGGTGGGTGGTAACTTCTAGCAGCAGCCGATGTTGTGGCCTTTCAACGAAAAAGGTGGTTCATTGCGGGTGTTGTAAGTCGAAACTGTGACGAGAGTTGAAGCTACTTTTTGAACACTAGAGGTTTGAAAAATATCAGTAGCTATTAGTTATAAGCTACAACCAGATATAAATGACAGCCAGATAATAATATTTGTAATCATTGATCTATAGATACCTAGTTTATACATTGAACACATATTTATTTACGATGTATGATTTATCACACAAACACAATAATTAAATAATTATACACGCATAACAAGGTTCAGTTGAAAACCAGCGTCAGGCATCTGCTACGTAGTTGTCTGACATTTATGCTGAACTGGACCTATTTGGCGCAACCGTTGGACTCACATTTGTTGATTGTCTTTTTTTAATCTGTTTCTCTTTTTTTGTTCTGTTTTCTTTGTTTAAAAATAATATTAGTCTACCACTATTGTCACTACATATACTATATGTATTTATAAGGGTGGGCGCCAAATCAACGGTTTCTTTTCTTATTCTTCTTTCTTTTGATTGAGCAGTGGAGGCCTATTGGAATCGGCCGCGACTTAAAAGTAGGTCGTAGGTTCGAACCTCATGAGGCGCTTTCATCATCAACCTTTTTATCTTCCCACTGCTGGGCACAGGTCTCCTCTCATACAGAGAAGGATTGAGCGTAATCATCAGGCGCTTTACTTTATATAAATTATTTCATCACCACAGCTCTCAAAACAAAAAAATATCTGAGCCATACAGGCCAATAAAACAGTGTGGTAGATTATGGCCCACTTCCTCTTACCGAAAGGTGGCCTGTGACCCACCAGTGAGGACATTATAGGCTAGTGATGTATTTATTGATAGATTTCGACTGAAATTGGCAGACAAAATCTGTCAATAACGCGTAATTTACTTTCTTTTTACTTTTTACTTTTTTTTGCATTCACTTACGCAGAGTGAGATTGCTACAAAATTTTGAACGTTTCAGGAATTGCCGTTCGGATTTCCAATAATACAAATGCGATTCGACATAAGACTATTAATTCAAAATCCAATATATTGTTGTTTTTGTTTCAGGTTTGTGACCCCTGCGTTGTTAAGTTCAATCTTCTGGAGTGGTATATACGCAGTAAGTCAAATTACATGAAGTTTAGAAAATCAATATAATGTAGCAAGGACTTGATAGCAATAGTGTGTTACTTAATTGGGTTACTGGTCGCCCTGTATACTTATAATAAAGCTAGTGTGTTTGAAATTGTTAGATAGAACGCCAAGCAGAAACAAAGTAAAGCGGCCCAAAGCGGCCGCGAAAAATGGGTGTTATTTTAGTAGATTCGGCCTAACATTATATTTAGTATTTTCATGCGGAAATCGCACCGATTTCCACAAGAACTGCGTCACAAGCTCAAGCTCTTAGACCGGTGTGGGCGCGGTCGCTAAGGAAGCGACCAGACCGATGCCTGACCGCGTCCCAGACGGTCATAGCCGTTCGGCTGATCCGGAGATACCGCACGGTCTCCGCTGAAGCGGCAAGCCTCCTTGCTGGGTTGCCGCCGTGGAATCTGGAGGGCAAAGCCCTCGCCCACTTGTGAGAGTGGCGAGAGGAGGCAAAACGCCGAGGCATAACTCCGCTGCCGCGAGAAATCGCAGCGGATAGAGCTCCGGCGGGATCTCATGGCGACATGGAGAGTGCGATTGCCGCTACCCAGTACTGGGCACGGCACAATAGCGGCGATAAGTCCCTTCTTTGAGGAGTGGCTAGAGAGACACTACGGCGCCCTCACCTTCCGCCTGACGCAGATCCTCACCGGACATGGTGATTTCGGGAGGTTCCTGATCCGTATAAGGCGGGAGGAAACGCCAGGGTGTCACCATTGTGATCGTCCTGAGGACACGGTGGACACGGTCCCAGCCGCGCCTGCTAGGCGCGGACCTGCGGGCGGTGAGCAGTGGGCAGCTCGCCGCCCGGTAAGGTCCAGGTCCGAGTCGACGGCGCGTCGTGTTTGACGCGCGCTTCAAAGAGATGTCAGCACATCGTGACGGCGTCCACGAAGACCGATGCCTCCTGGGTCAGGCTTGCGATTGGTTAAACAAGAGACCGTGGCCCTGGCTGTCACACAGGCAAGTGAAGAAACACGCGTGGGTTTTAGTCAGTAAAAGTCTGACACGCCCTTTCGCTCCGCCCAGAATGGGAGAAGTCATTTGATGATTTCCCATCCCAACAAAAAAAAGCTCCTAATACATAAAATATATAAACTTGTAGACCGAACTTTAAGTATTTCTTATGAGCGCCGTTTACAGTAAAGATACCTGGGAGAAGCAAAACCATAATTACCATTATAATTTCATAATAATTCCAAAGCTCAAACTCAAAAACGATGACTACTACCTGTTGTATTCATAGGAGAGCAACAAAAACACATAGTAATCCTGTAACTGGAATAAACCAGTTACAACCAAATAGAATGACTTGTATAGCACGCGAGCGCTTTCCGCCGAGTCATCGAGATTCACTAACAGGTGAGTCGATTCGTGACCCGTTCAGTTAGGTGCATAAGCGAGTCAAGTGGAAGATGACTTGTCATGTCCGGGACTACGGTGTCAAGAATTTTTAGCTCTACTGGTTTTTTGTTTGTTCGAAGGTTATTGACTGCGTTTTTTTTTCTGGATGTCTTTAAAGGTCATCTAGCAGCCATTATTACAGTTTCATCGAATTTATACATTCTGTTTGAATCTTAATAATTACGGAATTAATTATTCAAAGTTAAAAAGTAGGACGTAACAAGAATGAGTTCATTACTTATTCTTATTGATCTCTCCAAGTAGAGAGCTTCTCACAAGACATATAGATTCTGAATGTAACTTTTAGTGTATCCAATACTGCTCTTTTTAGTTCTGGTTGTAACTTAAATGGCGAAGAAAAAAAATTCAGGGATTTTTATAAATTGAATTTCATTCAGAATAGATAGATATACCTATAAAACGTGTGACTCCATGGGCGGTCTTATCGCTAAGAACGGTCTTTTACAGACAACCTTTGGATGGAATATCTTTATTTGGAGAGACAAATAGTATAAATACTCTGTGATGTACTATTTAGGTAGAACCTTACACTAAATCGATGGCAACAGTTTGAGCGTCAAAGTTCCCGACGTATGTCGTGGCTAACGATATCATTTTATTAAAAGTTGCTCATTTGATTTATTTAGTAAAGGGGCAAACGCTGTGACGTTATTTTGTAATGGCGGCACGTAGACACAGTCGAGTGTGAGTGAGGCGCCGACCAGGGCACTTCTCCAGGGCGAAACTATCGGTTTGCCTGTTTAAATTATTATTGCCAAGATTGGAGGATATATTAAAACTTCGTGCTTTAATTCAAAATTTCATCTACGAAATGGAGCCCTTACTACCACACCATGATAGTGACGACCCTATCGCTTTATCGTCGGTGACCTCTCCACGTATAGAAAAAAAAACTGAAATAATTCAATGGCAAACTGTGTCCAGTAGACCAAACGCAACACAGACAGAAGGGTGCAATCCACGATTATTGACAGTCTTCCCCCACGTTGTTCGGACAACCAGTAAACATGATTTGTAGGATTGACAAGCTTCACCACTGTCACCCTAGCGATGGAGTCGCGTATTCAATGGTGGGCTTTAACTTGATGACTCCATTTCCATACTAAATGCGTTCGAATCGGTGAGACGGGAGCATTATTTTTCATTTGGATTTGTAATGTCTGTCTTGGATGGTAATTTGATTAATGATGAAGTATTTTTTTAATATTGAAGCGCGATATTAAAGCTATATGGATGGGGAGAGGAATCAAAAAATCGTTGATGAAATGTGAATGTTAAGACAGAGAATAGTTAATACACAAATATTCCTATCTTAATGATATGTCAAAGCCTGTGTGTGTTTGTCCAAATTCATTTTTTTTTAAACTTTGCCCCAAACTAGGATCTCCTCCTGTATCGTGAGTGTATTTACAAACATCAAACATATAAATTCGCATACACAAATTATCATCAGACCCGGAACAACTAATTGTAGGTCATACAAATATTTGTTCCGTGCGGGAATCGACACCGCGACACGCAACGCGGCAGTCCATAGCTTAACCACTGCGCTAACCGTGCAGTCCAATTCAATTACTTCTGAACAGTCTTATCGCTAAGAGCGATCTCCAAAGTAGAGCTGTTTAAAAAATAATTCATTAAAGTTTTACAAAAGCAATGCGAAACTTTTCTAACATCCACATCCAAAGCCACCAGTAAAAATTAGTAACATTATGAAGGAAACTATTGTAAAACCGAAAGCCAAAAAAGAAAGAAATAAAATTCTTTTATTTGCGGTAACATGGTGCAGAGAAAGTATCTATAGCAATATAAACAAAAAAAAATTTCAAAATGGGAACACTCAGCCAAACAAAACAAAATGGCTAACACTCAATAATAATCACCATCTCAGCATTAATCCCAGTCGCATCCGAAACTTTTTCAGCTTTGGAGTCCGGGGTCCGCTTTACCAGTCTAACTGCTGATTTTGACTAAACTTCGATATTTTCCGTGAAGCGACTGCCGTCTGACCTCCATAACCCGAAGGCGTTGCAGTTAGACCAATTGCTGGACTTTTGAGGGCTCCAACAGCCCGTAACGACTGCCATTAGATGTTTGTATGCAACCGGACAGCATAACTGCTGTCACTCAGTATCAATGCTTAAAACCCTATGCAAGACAGACTCAAAGCGCTCGCTGGTTCTTAACAGCAGTCGGCGTCGACATGACAACGTTCACCGGTGCATATGATAACTGTAGCTGCGCCCAATGATTTCACCCGCGTTGGTTTCGATGGACATTTTTTATATGCACCGCTCCTATTGGTCGCAGCGTGATTTTATATAGCGCAAAGCCTTCCTGGCAAAACAAATAAAACAAACAAACAAACTTTTCAGCTTTATATATTAGTATAGATTTTAAAAAAGGCCATGAACGTAATTAGGTGCGAAAATTAATAACATTCACGATTAATATTCGTTTAACACCTCATGAACCATTGATTGGGTATCAATTACGATCAAAAATGTCTGACCGTGAAATCAAGTACAAGAATTCGTGTAGGCTTTTATCTTAAACACGAATCTTATTAAAACAATAAGAAGGGATACTTTAATAACCGCATCGTATTCCATGCAAGCGTCATTTTGATTTGTTATGGTACTGTGATCAACTCTTAAAGGCAAGAGCTTTCTCATTTACTATATATGGTTGTTCGATACTCTTTCACTCGGTGGTAGGCCATAACATCGGCAGCCGGCAGAAGTCACTAGACAAAGTCTTCAAGTCAAGTCAAAGCCGCCAAGCGATTCGTCGTGTTTCGGTATAACGTCTGGTGAAGCCATACGGAGGACGGATCTGAACAGTTGTGTTGCGATGTGTGCTGAATACGATGGGCCTAATTTTGTTGTATCGGGAGTTTGGTCATGGAGAGTCTCCGATCAATCTCCCTCTAGAGCAGCATCGTTGGTCATGATGTTGGGTTTAACATGCCATCACCTCGCTCACCTGCCGTCTTCCTTTCTATTCACTTAGTGTTTTTTTTTTTTCTGAGTGAATTGGCTCTTACCAAACTAGCGCGCTTGACCATCAACTATTGCATGACTGCTTCCCATCAGGCTGCGGTACGGAATTGGATGAAATTTGGCACAAAGACAGTTTATGACCCGGAAAAATACTTAGATCAACCTTTTATCTCTATAATCTCACGGTAAGGAAACTTAAGCAGGTAAACTGCTAGGCGCAACTAAATAAACAATTTTGTGTTAAAAAAGTAATATTTAATAACAACATGTTAACTATATAGTGAATACATATAATTAATTGTGATACTATGAGTGTTATTTTTAAGTATAATCAGAATCAGGTTCTCTATTACATACGTTTTGAAACATGGAGCTATGTTTTGGTTACTGCGAATTTCCTCTAACAAACAACTCTTGGCAAAATTGTTCACCTTCGTTTACTGATTTCTGCGAATCGCTTGCAAAATTCAACAACGCTTTCCTGTAGCTTTACTTTTGAAATTCCAGTCGCTAACCTTGGCAAATGTATTTCTGTTTTTACTAATAAAATGCATAAATAAACAGAAAAATATCAAATCAAGAAATTATGAATGTTAAGTGGGATCGTAACTTCGCCTTAACCACAAATAAATAACTTGCACAAGACGGTAATTCAATCTACCGACAATAAGGTCGCTGTTCTCACGATACAAATGATCTAATTTTTTTATAAAATATTTTGACACCGGAGAGAATGCAGTAGGTAATTGTATATGTTCAGAGGGAGTTATTCTCGTAATTGTAAGAACATGCGCCCTCATCAGCGTCATCATCCCGGTGTAACCGCGGCTTTCGCGTTGGAGCCCGGAGTCCGCTTTCTTGCTCAATCTCCTCCATTTCGCGTAATCTTTAGCATCCTGTGGTGTGAGATTGTTGGCACGCATGTCATCTCTTACAACGTCAAGCCAGCACTTCTTTGGTCTACTCTGCTTATTCTGTCCCAGCGGAGGCGCCATGGCAAGACATTTAGTACCCACGTTTTCGTAAGACGTGACCGTACCAGCGGAGGCGACCCTCCTATAGTTTGTCTGCTATATCACGAACATGAAGACCGACACGACTGCGGGTTCCTGATGTGGCCTTGATCAAGCACTAGTTTATAATTAAAAAAGGAAAAAAAAAAATGAAGTAATTTCAATATATTTTGACATGTTTTTGACATTTCGTTGTTGTTTAGACTAGACCCTGAATAGATTTTGAACATTTTAAATTACTAGAATTGGCCTTTTAGTCTTGAATATTCACAAATAATGAATATAACGCACCAACGAGCAAAGTAACTCAGGCCTTTAAGTCGTAGCCGAGTTTGTGTTTGATGCTAGTGTTTATGTTTCTTGCTCATTGTTCTCACTACGTAGAAATAAACGCCTAAAATCAACTCTATTTTATAAATATTAACACTGAAAAATGCCTTTTATTTGAAACTGACTTTGACATTGACTTGAAAGTCAGCAATTGTCACTAATAATTTAATAGGACGGGATTAGATACTTTTTTTTATTTTTTCGAAAAGCTGAGCTTATAGACGAAGGGACATTTAGATTTTGGAACGCCATAATAGCGACGTTAAGTCCCCTCTTTGAGGAGTGGCTAGAGAGGCGCCACGGTGCCCAAATCTACCGCCTGACGCAGGTCCTCACCGGACACAGCTGTTTCGGTAGGTTTCTGTTTCAGATAAGGAGTGTCACCACTGTTGGAATCGCCCTGAGCATACGGTGGAACATATGGTAGAGGTTTGCCCGGCTTGGGTAGAGTACCGCCGTCTTTGTGGCGGCCATGGTCCGGAGCGAGAGTGCATGGCAGGCCATCACCTCCTCCTCCTGTGTGGGAGCGGGAATGCCAGCGCCCCCATGCCTCTAGCCGCCGCAGGAGATGCCCTGGTCGGGAGACAACATCAAACATCCGGCTACAGTCGGCGTGGGCTTGCGGGCGGCGAGCGATGGGCAGCTTGCCGCCCGGTAAGAACCAGGCCCGGGTCGACGGCGAGTTGTGTTTCACATGCACCTCAAAGAGATGTCAGCACACGTGGACCGATGCCTGCTGGGCCAGGGTTGCGGGTTGGTTAAAAAAGAAACCGTGGCGCTGACGCACGGGCAAGTAAAGGAATACTAGTGGGTTTAAGCCAGTAAAAGTCTGACATACCCTTCCGTGTTGCAATCGTTGATGGTGGCTGGTTTAGACTCTTAAATTCTAAACTGATGGGAAAACTGCTGCAGGGAAATTGATCCAGTCTTTCGTCGGGATCGTAGCTGTGTCAGAGCAAATAAATATCTATTCCATTCTAGCTTCTAACAGTTGACAGCGCGCTGGTAATCGTACTAAAGTATATAAATAGGAAACAGTGTACTTCACTGTTTCCGATTTATAAACAATTCAAGTTATATATCTAAAAAAGATGCTGAAAATGATAACCCAACATGACATATAAGAAAAGTACGTCCCCGAAAATAAAAATTCCAAAAACGTTTCTGATACTCAAATACACGTAACTATAAGAGAAACAAACCCTACAACACAATCAGTTCACCCTCGGCACAAACTTTAAACATACCTTACTATTTACGTAAAAGTTTTTCATGGATTCACGTTTTTTCTGTACCTGCATGGGGAGCGAAGTTTGCACTCGCAACAAATAGTGATAATTCGAGCGTGAATGTCTCTCTTTGGAGGTTTTCTATATCTATAAAAGTTATTTCGTATATGTACGGACGACAGCAGATACCAAGTTAACCGAAAATGGGGACAATTCTGTTGTTCACAAACTAAACTAATTTTAAGATAAGTGCATCTTTTTCTTTCCATTTCATTAAGAAAAGGATAGAAGATAACATTTAAGTTTAAAGCTGTCAAATTAGGATACTCCATAGAGAGTTTAGACGCGATTATAAACATGGCGACTTAAAATATGCCAGTTTACGTCACGAGCGCACTAATTTGACAGGTCTAAACTGACATTTTATCTTCTGTCCTTTTCTTAACAAATTAGAAAGAAAAAGATGTAATGAACTTTAATTTAGTTTGTGAACGAGTGAATCGGGGCCAATCTATACTAATATATAAAGCTGAAGAGTTTGTTTGTTTGTTTGAACGCGCTAATCTCAGGAACTACTGGTCCGATTTAAAAAATTCTTTTTGCGTTGGATAGCCCATTAATCCAGGAAGGCTTTAAGCTATATAACATCACGCTGCGACCGACAGGAGCGGAGTATAACTAACTCCACGCAAACGAAGTCGCTGGCGGCCGTTAGTGTCAAATATTCCTAATAATATCCCAATAATCAACCGCGAGCTTCAATGGGTACATTAGCGACAAAGTTGAAAATCTAATAAAGAAATTTTACAAATTGTGTAGTAGCTCGATCATCATCACTATCATTTCAGCGTTAATCCCAGTCGTATCTGAAGCTTTTTTAGCTTTGGTCTGGGGTCCGCTTTACCAGTCTAACTGCTGATTTTGGCTAACCTTCGACATTTTCCGTGAAGCGACTGCCGTCTGGCCTCCACAACCCGAAGGCGATATCGAAGCATTGCAGCTAGACCAATTGTTGGACTTTTGAGGGCTCCAACAACCCGTAACGACTGCCACTAGATGTTCATATGGCAACCGGGACCAACGGTTTAACATGCTTTCCGAGGCACGACCAGACCAGTGCAAATATTCATATTCATGCATACAAATATTTGTACTGTGTGGGGATCGAACCCGCGCCTTCTTACGCAGTGGCCGCGTTCGCTACCGCTATGCCACGGAGGCGGAGCTGTCGTTTGTACTGTTAGTGACAAAAGTCAATTAACACTTTAATATTCGAATTTTTATTACTGGGCAATTTTTTCAAATCCATATTGAAGTGACATTTCCTCCCTGATTCTCTCTTTCTCTTCCTTTAACTTCTAAACAAAACAAAAAGTGCCAAAAGTACATTGTCAAATAATCGCGTGCTAATCGATTTTTTTTTTGTTCGCTGTACCTAGGAGTTGGGATTTGGGGTGCTTTTTGCAAGGGATTGTTGTGTAATCTGTAAATTCAATAAGAGTGGAATCTTGAATCGAAGCTGCATTTTTATACAACTTTTACTGTCAGTAATTGTTTAATCTTTTAAGTAACTTTGTCTAATGAACTTAAATACCCACATTGCATTATTAATTCGTAACAATTCGTAGGGATTTGTGTACTTTATTTAATGGTAGATTCATAAACGTGACTAATAAACCACCTCTGCCTAATCCTTTTAGGAATTCAGCTGTGATGCTAGGCAATTTCATGAAAAATGTCGACCATGTTTACTCGAATCAAAAGCATGTCAAAATCTTAAAGCCTATCAAAATTACTCACAACAGTAATCGAAAGGTGAAATACAAATCCTCGACAGGCATCCAAGCTCGAATCAAATCCTCTAAACAATTACCAGCTAATTCATTAAAACATTTAATGAAAATGAATTACAATTACCAGGAACACAGAACAAAGAGGAGAGTAATTCTAAAACCGACAATGCTCATATACTTATTCTGCACTCGTTCAGAGATGTTAATCTCACCCCCACTAACTCCGGAACTGAGTTTGGCGCAATAAAAACTGTCACTATACTTATTTACGATGCAATAAAAGAGATTCAGATAGAAATAATAGGAGGCGCCCGCGCACTGGTCTGATAAAATGCCGCTTACTAACATGAGTGTGAAGATATAGATGTGATGTGAACTGAAATCATTATGGCCACGTCTAGGTTGGAAATAGAGGCTGAAAACAGTCAATTAAGCTCAGCTTTCTTCATCATTTAAGGCAGAAAGATTTTAATTGGGGTAGATTTTATAACCTTCTGTTCTTTCCAGGTGGAGGACATTCACGAAGTCGTTATCCACATGAAAAATAAATAAAGGTGCTGATTCCCTTATTATGAACGAGGGATTCAGGGCCAGTTTCTGTTTTTTTTAAGCTAAATTTAATGTTAGTTCAACCGATTGTTCCTATAAAAAAATAACCGTGAAAAGGTAGGTGAAGTATGTTTAGAGTGAGTTATCAATAGTGTCAATTCCTAGCATTAGTTGGATGAAGAACAGTTTGTTCCTGTCAAATTTTGAGACTTCTTCAAAAACTTGACTATTAATTAGTTATGTTTTCAATCAAGTCTAAAATTACTTAGTGCCTGACGTAAATTGATGTGTTGGCTATAATTTACATCCAGCACTAGCTATAGGACTAAATTAATATATATCTTTTGTACTTTTCTTAACGAAGTAGAAAGAAAAAGATACAGATTTCATATAGTTTACTGCCGCGTATGTTTAAGTCACTACACTGAAAAACATCAATATAATGTTTGCGTAAGCGTAAATTAAGCTAAGGCTACAAATTCGCTCAGTTTTCCTTTTTTTTTTTAATTATTTCGCGACTATTTCAATTCGGTAAAAATAATTTCTAGAAACCGCAATTCTCTCAACAATATATCCATACGGAACTTCACGTACCCTCCAAGGATTAGTACCACACTACCACCGCAAACTACCAATCCATCTGAGAGCTCTGAAGCGCAATTTTAGCTACCTTCGTGCATTATGTAAAGGCTCGAGTGATGTGTTGTGCTCGATATAAAATATTGAGTTACGATTAAGTCTTAACGTTGCTTTTATTCTTAAGGTCAAGAACTTCGGGAATCGATTTTATCACTCGGGATTGTTGGATTGCTTTCAAAGATTTACCACATTTTATGACCTTGCTGCATGTATTGTGTACGTCGATGGAGCCATTATATTGTGTTTTCAGTTTATCGTATCAACTTCTTTCTTTTTGTTCAGGGTCTTGAGACTGAACAGACTTGAAATAGGCATATTTCATAAAATCCTGGCTCAACCAAATGGCGATGATGCGAAGAGTCTGTTTAGGTTCATGGCCCAAATATAATAAATGTGCATTGAGGGTACGATGGGACTGACATACGCATTGCGATTAAAAATATCCCTAAACAAAAAAAGAATAAGTGCGTGTCGAACTCACGCACAAAGGGTTCCGTACCATTGATTTATGAAATTAAAGGATTTAAGTTATTTGTATGAAAGATTACGCGTTAATAAGCGGTTTACGATTTACGAGGTCTTTAAAAAAACTACTTACTAGATCTCGTTCAAAACAATTTTCGTTGGTAGTTTTTATAGCAATGTACATCACATATGTTTTTTATTTTCTTATTTTAGAAGTTAAAGGGGGCACTAACTTTTTCCAGTTTGGAAGCGTCTGTCACGCAAACTATTCGGTTTAGAAAAAAATATTTTAGAAACCTCAATACCATTTTTGAAGACCTATCTATAGATACCCCACACTTGTGTGTTTGATGAAAAAAAAAAAAATTGAGTTTCAGTTCTAAGTATGGGGAGCCCCCAATATTTATTATTATTTTTTATTTTTGCATCAAAATCTTAATGTGAAAACCAAGTTTCAACAGTATAGCTCTTATAGTTTCAGAAAAAAATGGTTGTGACATACAGACGGACAGGCGGACAGACGGACCGACAGACATGACGAATCTATAAGGGTTCCGTTTTTTGCCATTTGGCTACAGAACTCTAAAAAGAAAAGAATTTCTTCCTTGAGTAACTGACTTCTCAGTAGTATGTATGTGATACTATAACTATAATTATAGTCACATGGGTCGATCGATCAGGTTAAGCTAGGCTTGCTGCGGGCATTTTGTGGATGGGTAGGCATCGTTACATACCAACAGAAAGCAAGCAACTTTTAGTCCCGCCTGTCATTTCGTATGGGTCATCAGAAGCCGGAAAGTCTAACAACCAGTCTTACCACGGGGTCTCGCATTAAACAGCAACGGAGCTGCATTCATTTAGACTGGGTACTGACCCCTATACGATTGGGATGAAGCTAGGCAGATGATAATACAATTCATATGTTTTTGCCTACCAAGAGGAAGACCTAGCGTTGATTCTACAAATCAGAAATCGTGCGAAAATCATCATCCGTCACGGCATTGCACTTATTTATCACATCCAATTCAGCTCAGCCTTTACCGTTTCTCCTTCTCATTCCATAAAGTAAAACCAGAATGATTAAATAAAGGAAAAACATAAAGTTATCAGCGGTTTACCGTCACGCGGAAATTGTACAACGAACTGAAGGAAATAGGTTACCGTGATGATAGCTGGGAGCGAGCCAAAAACCTGTCGATTTATGTACTACATACATATTTGTGTTATAATCTTAATAAATTGCATGTTCGGGCTATGTACAGGAGAAGCCTAGCCGAGTCAACGTGGGATAACTTGGAGAATTTATGAGCGAATAAAATACTTTTTTTTTTTATAATTATAAACAAGTGCTTGACTCCAATCCCGCCTGACAGTAAGCAGTGATGCAATCATTAATACTAAAGCGCGCTAGTTGTTACAATATATTTAACAATGTCTATACATATTTTAAGGTTGGTGCAGATTTGTTTATTGTCAAGGTGGTAGCACATAGAAATTTATAGTCTGTGATCTGTACGCTATGTCTATGTAGTGTAACGGAAACAGTGCTCGATTCTTGAAGATTAAAAACAGCTTGATAAGTAATAAATTTCTTTTCATTCAAAATAACTTTACTAGTAATTAAGAGCCTGTACATTCATAAAAAAAAACTGAGAAAATAGAAAGGGAGACGGCAGTTGAGCAAGGTGATGCAATGTTAAACCCAACAGCACGACCATGCTGCGCCAGAGGGAGATTGATCTGGAGACCATCCACGACCAAACTTCCGACACAACAACATTTGGCGCATCGTACCCGGCACACATCGCAACTCAACTGTTCAGATCCGTCCTCCGTACGGCTTAACCAGACATTTACCAACAATAAGAAAATTATCAAATGTGCAGTGATTCTCCAGTAACCAAGTCTCATCTTACGATTTGTAGGTCATGAATTAGTAGGCACTGAAGTAGGCGAGTAGCGAGCTATGGAGTGGGCTATGTTGGGCGTCTCTCTGAAGGACCGCATCAGAAATGAGGTGATCCAACAGAGGACCAGAGTCACCGACATAGCTGTGAGGATTAGCAAGCTGAAGTGGCAATGGGCTGGTCACATATGCCGCAGGAGCGACAACCGTTGGGGTAAACGAGTCCTCGAGTGGAGACCGCGTCTCGGCAAACGTAGCGTAGGATGCCCTTGGGCGAGATGGAGCGACGACATCAAAAAGGTGGCTGGTAGTGGCTGACGGAAAACTGCTCAAGATCGAGCTTGTTTGCGTACCATGGAGGAGGCCTATGAAGTAGGCGCGGTCGCGGAAAAGGTACGATCAAGGAAAAAACATTGTGAGGAAACCGGTGTGTCGACCGGTGTGACGCTGACATTTACCAACTCATGCTAGGCTTGCATGAGGAATTATGGTGTACTTACTATCATAGTGAGAAAGCCAGTGTCCCAGTTGTAGTGGGAACATTATGGGCTAATAATGCTGCTCAAACTAATCTTGAGAGAAAATCTGTCCAGTAAAGAAACTTGGGCAGTATTTTATTTATTTATTTACTTACCTACTTCTTTGGTTATTTATATAACAATTTCTTGCTGTATTTACAGTATATGCCAAAGATCGAGAGAAGAGCAAATCAATAACTTAAAAAACTTCATACAAACATTTAACATAGATTCGCTGCTATACATAATGATGCCAAATTCAGGCTCCTGCGCAATTAGAGCATTTAGCAAACTCCTGACTTGTGGGAAAAATAATCAATCCCGATACTTTTGTAACTTCGTATTTCCATTCAAAACAAACTTCTATTTAGAACTTTCAATTCGAGCTTCTAAATAAAGAAATCACTTTTCATCTCATTTCTTAGAGACATCAATGACAAAATTCTAATGTAATTGCGAACATTAAATGTTTATTAACGTCAGTTAATCCACTCCGCCAATATCCAATAATGAATAATAGCCGAAATTCAAAAGGGCCATTATTGTCATATCTAAATACGCAGCTATACTCCTCTTGGAATTAATCTTGTGATGACGACGAATAAAAATCGGGCATCAATAGAACGGGAGGCATTTCTTAATATTTCCCTCGGCCATTGGGAGGACTAAACAAATTCTCAGAAAGGAATTCCCTCCTCGAACACGTCAATCAACTTTTGTGGGATTGTACTAAAAAGATAAGGAGTGGAAATATACGGGTGTTGGTTTTGCGCGGGCTTTTTGTTATTAGGGAGTAACTGAGCTAGGAATCTAAAGTCGATCAAAACTATTTTCTAATAAGGTTAAATTAACTCTTATTTTCTCTTTTCTCGGCCTATAGAGGTCCACTACTGAACAAAGTCCTCCCCCAAGAAACACGACAGAACAGAACTTCATAGAATTTCATAGAAAAAAGGATTTTCTTGTAATCCTCACTCGGGTTACTAAAAACATTAACGGTTCAGCTGCTGTCAAGTGAAGCAACACATTTTTGTACATACAACATAATTTCAAATTCCTATGCAAACTTTAACAGAAATTGATATTGCTAATCCATTACTTCAAATGTTCCAAAAATCTGTCTGTTCAACAACGTAAATAATGTATTGAATGTTGTTGGACCGTTACTTGATAATTTCTCGTTGGTCTATCTGCTTAATAAAGACTCGAATGAAGCCAGGTTTCTTATAATTCATCCAGTATGCATCATCGAATGAAAGGCAGTTTAGCTATCACGTTTTCAGTACATATTAGAAGCGTGTATTTCCAAAAAGAACTGTCTATAGAAAAAAATATTTTGATCTATTTAGACGGTCCGGGTATGTCGTAAACGCGAATGGGAGGGTTAAATCTCATTACATTATAGCAGATGTAAAACGATTTATAGAGGTGAACCCGTCCGGTCATATTTTGTTATGTTCCAATAATTCTTTACATTTTACATTCTATCTTCGGCAAAGCCAGTATTCCTTTTTATTTTTAAAACTTCAAAAACACGTGCCTTGGCTCCAAATAGGTAATTTTGCGAGAAATTTTCTTTTTGCCAAAATGGGTCGTGAGTTTTATGCTTTCGCGTAAAGTGTAATAGGCGAGGCCCTTTTTAAATTAACGCGAACTACCGCGTTAAAGTGGGTTCTTGTGATACCTATGTATACTCAAACCTTCCTCCACGTTAAACCTTCATGGATGAAACCTTTCTCACCTGCTACTTTGTTGATGCCTTGTTGTGTGGCTACAATATCAGTTGGATTCTTTTGAAATTGCTCGATGTTGAACAAGAATTACAAGAGACAGGATTTTCTCTGAATTTAATGTTATTCTGTACATGCTAGGAAGAGACCTGTCATAGACAGAACTTCTCGTTGACAGTTTTGTCCTTGTAATCATTTGGGTAGCTGAAAATTAAGCACAAAATAAATCTTTTTAAATTCAGGGTGCAAAAGGATCCTTTTCAGAGCCATCGTCTGCCTAAGCTCTTTGTATTTATAGTTACCAAACGTATGTCCATTTTTTTAAATAATTATAAACATCAATGCATCGTTGATGGTAAAGCGCGATAGTTTATTAAGAGCCTATTCACTTAAAGAAACTGAGTTATTATTGAGGAAGACGGCAACTGAGCGAGTTGATGCAATGCTAAACCCAACAACACGACCAACAATGCTGCACCAGAGGGAGATTGATTTGGAGTCCCTCCACGACCAAACTCCTGACACAACAAGATTTGGCGCATTGTACTCGGCACACATCGCAACACAACTGCTCAGACCCGTCCTCCGTATAAAACGCTGATATATACTACTTTTATTTTTCATTAAACATTGTATTGTGCATGCAACCTAGCAGAGATTGTAGTAATGTTTTGAATGAAAGAAAAAAAAATAACTTAAGAAATAAAGTTGAAACTTTCTACTTTCAATAACAGTGTTATCTTTTACGTTTAGTCCAATACAAAGAAACAATATCATTATGGAAGAAGTTTTAGCTTCTTTATCGGTATTTTTGTCCAGTCCAGGTCCAGTTATGTTTAGCGACACATTGTGACAGCCGTCAGTAATCTGAACTACAGAAAATAATATTCGTAATCAAGGTCAAATTCACTTCGTGAATCAGAGCCTTCATAGAGCACACTAAAAAAAAATAACAATATCATCAGAACATTAATAACATCCTCAGTCCACAAAAAAAAAAAGTTGTAATAACAGAGCCCCTTACAAGGGCGTCGGCCATGTTGTCTTTATGCAAAAGTGCGTGGATGTCACGTGCAATACTTTGTGCATCTGTAACGTGGCAACACATGGCGATTGTGTAGTTGTGGAGACGAGCGGCTCAAACGCTACAGTTGACGGTTAAATTTTCCATCAACGAAATCCCTAAAATAAATGACGAATGACGCACGATGTATGTAATTTAAATGTAAATTTTTGTAGCCAAAGCAGCAGCTAGGTAGAAAAGGTAGTTACCTAACTCGTTAGGAGAAACAAGAAAAAACAATTATTTAACAAAGACTGGTAAAGGCACACAACGGTATATTATTCAACAAAATATACGTGCATTCCGTTGTAAGATACACCATAAATATTTAGACCACCTGTTTTTTTACCATATACTTTAGATACGGTACGATCCACAGTCCATTCAGTTAATAGTTGGTTAACTCTATTAGCACCACATTTTTGACACAGTCCATTGCGTTTATTAATCAAATATACAGCGACCAAAGAAGATTTTCAAACAATTGCCACAAGTAATTTGTTACATACCAATATATAAACAATTAACTATTCCAAATAAACGTCCGTCTGTCCACACATAATCTGTTTACAGTCGCAATGCCTCGCCCCAAAGTTGTCTTTAATTAAATTTAAAACTTGGCAGTGACGTCATCCCGTGCTTGGCTACGCGTGCTCCTCTTTCGGGGCTGGTCGCAAGTTGTTCGACTCTGTTGGGTTTCAGCTATATTACGCTCTTCTTATAGCGACAACTTCATAAGCTTTTTTTTGGATTGGACATCATCATTCTCGCTCTGGATAGAATGAAACGGTGTGTCAGACTTTTACTGACCAAAATACACCCATGTTTCTTCGCTGGGGGTCAGGAGCCACGGTATCTCTTTAAGGGAACAACCCACGGCTGTAGCAGGCATCGGTCCTCTTGGATCCCCATGTGAAGACATCTTTTTGAGTTGCGCGTGTCTAGACGTGGTGATTTAAAATAAATTATACAGGACCCATGTGAGTACCGCTGGTGAAAGGGAGCGTTATTTTTCACCATTAGCTGGTTTCAAAATGAGTTTGTATTTCATTCTCATCATCATCATCATTTCAACGACATGAAGTCCACTGCTGGACATAGGCCTCCCCCAAGAATTTCCAAAAAGAACGGTTGGACGCGACCTGCATCCAGCACTTCCCTGTGATTTTGGTTAGGTCATCCGACCACCTAGTCGGTGAGTGTCTGACGCTGCGCTTGCCGGTATGTGGCCGCCATTCAAGATCCTTTCTGCCCCATCGGCTATCGACTCTACGAGCTACATATGTGCCTCGCGCACTGCCACTTCAGAGAGCTAATCAGCTGGGCTATGTCGGCGACTTTAGTTCTTCTACGAATCTCCTCATTCATGATTCGGTCACATAGAGAAACACCTAGCATAGGCCTCTCCATATCTCTCTATGCAACCGTGAGCTTATATGTGTTATATGTATTTTATATAAGGCCTAAAATGTATCCTTGAATAGGAACTAGGTCTTTCAACAGCTAAGCTTATCGGTCATAAGCCTCGTCAAAATTGCGTCAAAACATTCGGTGAAATTTCAATAAAACTAAAAATACAATTCCCCCTCAAGTTCAAGTTGGGCTCTTTATTATTTACCTTTGTTAGAGCATAACTCCTCGGGCGGCAGATCGATAATATAATTGGACGTGGATGAAATTTCAAAGACGCGTCAAGAAAGAAATAACTTTCTCCGACTTTCACACGAAATCTCTCTATTTTTGATGGTTTTAGGATATTCTTCTATCACCGGCCGGTGAGCTTATCCGAAATTCTATAGCGCTAAGTGAACATCTGGTGGACACCGGGAATACATCGACTGAACTGTCCAACCTCTTGATTATTTGGGAGTGCTTACTCGCGGTTTCTCTCCGTATTTCAATTACAATATACCTAACGTGCCTATCTTACAGTCTATATAACGAAGGAATATGAAACCAAAACATTTATTGGTTTCATATTCCCTCGAAAACTTCACACACGAGCAATTTTATTTGAGTAGATATATATTATGTGTCTTCATCTACCACCCACTTCAATTATACGCACAATTAGTAATGTTTCAACTGCAGGCAGACAGGCCACTTTGTGATAGGGAGTGGGTCGTAATCCACCACGGTATCCCAGTTCAGCTTAGTATGTATGTCAACGTAGGTGTTGATTCTGGGACACGTTTCCTCACAATGTGTTTTTTTATATGTATGTGTATTTTCTGTTAGTTATTGACTATATATGAAATCAATTCTAATATTTGCACTTATAAATCATTCTAATGTTCAGTTTCAAAGTTATTTATATAGTAACACCCACATACACACTCTCTCACTCACACACTCATACACATTTTAGAATATATTTCTAAGTTATTGTTTTTTTTTTTGCCTATTTTATATTGTTTCAATTCTATTTTGTTTTCGTAGGTAGATGAATTTTACTATTTTATAATTTGTAATTGAGGACCTTCTAGCGCAGGCCCTTCTCCTTCTTTTTTTTGGAGGAGATGCTTCATGATCGAGAGATCATTTAACATAAAAGTTGTATTTTGTATGTTATTGTTTATTGAAGGTTTTTGTATAAGTTTAAGGCCTATAAAATGGAAACGCGATTAGCAGCTCCGAAGTCCAAGTTATCGCCATTATGTTTCCGGACTTCACCTTGAATGTGGCCTAATGGTGTAATTGTGGCCAAGGAGATGAATAGCGGTCGAATTAGACTTTCTATTAGTATAACAAGTACAGCATAAGAGTAAATTTGCTAAGCTGAGAGGTACCGGGATTAGTGACAAGTTAGAATGTGCAGGCTTGTAAATCGGTTTGTGTATGGTTTTTTAAAGTAGGCCGAAATGGACCAGTAACTTCCCAAAGGAAAAGAAAGTTATTTTACATGTAATTAGTACACTGTTTAAAATAACATTATATATGTGTTATTTTATTTTATCTCGGAGTTTCTCTGCGCAATCGATTCAGAAATGAGAAGATCCACAGAAGGACCAAAGTCACCGACAGAGCGCTTCGAGTCGCTATAATTAAGTGGCAGTGGGTGGAGCACATTGCACGTACGGGAAGTAAAGTTCTGGAGTGATGGCCAGGTACCGGGAGTCACTGCTTAGGGAGGCATTTGTCCAGCAGTGGTCCTCTGCTGAGAAGAAGATATGTGTCATACACCATGTATGAGATAGGTGTGGTCAATACCTTTTCACCGAAATGTATGGCACCGGTGATTTATTTGGGATCACGATGCTCGTACCATACAGAAAGTTGTTGAGTTTATGATAAGAAAAAATGGTTATTTTCACAGACGTACGAACTATCTTACATCTGTGAAAATAACCACTTTTTCTGATACCTTTTTTTTCACCTAAAGAAGAAGTAGACGTTGAGAAGTCATTTGATTTCTCCCGCTCTGTGGAGAGCGGCATAGAATGTCAGGATTTTGATGCCTTAAAGCCACCGCTATTTCTTTAGTTGCCTTTACCAGAAGCCACGGTCTCTCTTTCGAATAACCCGCGGCCCTAGAAGGTATCGGCCGTGGCGTGACCTGCTGTACCTACACTTTTATGACTGTACTCCCAAAGAGTGAATGAATATTCATTGGTGCACATAGGGTTGACCAACTATTACAAATCAATCACTTTTCACTCATTTGGCCTTAGAAATAGAGTAGTCAGCCTTTCGGTATTCTATAGGATGCATTTTGGGGAGCGTGCGAGGCAATTGCATGATTTAATTCCCCTAACTCCGTTCCACCATCGCAAGACCCGTCGTACGGCGAGTTTCCACTCTTATGTTGTTAACTTTTTTTTATACCGTATACCTCTTTTCGTTTTATACCTCTTTTATACCGCGAACATCGAGGCTATTGCTTACCATCAGGCAAGATTGCGGTCAAGCAGTAGTTTATAGTGCTAGTTTAAGTCGTGGTGACCTAGTGGTTAAAACACCAGCCTGTCAAGTATGAGTGCGTTGGTTCTATTCCAGGTCAGGCATGTACCAATGTAACTTTTCTAAAGTTGTATGTACTTTCTAAGTATATCTTGGACACCAATGACTGAAGGTGAAGGAAAACATCTTGAGGAAACCTGAACTTTAAGTCTGAAATCGCCAACCTGCATTGAGCAAGCGTGGTGATTACGCTCAATCCTTCTCTGTATGAGAGGAGACCTGTGCCCGTCAGGGGAATGATAAGGGGTTGATGATGATGATGACTAGTTTATAATTTATAAAAAAAAGAAACTAATTAATGAAGGACTTGAAACAGGAAAAATAATTTAGTCAAATCTTACAATCGAATATCATATCTAACTTATCACAATCTATTAAGCAAATAAAGAGAATAAACCTAATAAAGAATCTCACACACACAAAGAAAAGTTCGCATTTTTTTTTTCGCTTCGTAAACTTATCGTGCGTAATGTTTTAAAAGCTTCAAAAATCTCGTCGGCTTACGGCAAAATTAAACTAATTAAAAAACTTTTGTAATTATCGTCTTAACAGACACTTGGAGTAAATCGCCTTTAGGGCAAACAACACCTCAAGAATTTTACCTCCCGTGTTCTCAACCAGATTTTGGTGGAATGTATAAGATGTAGCGATTAGTTGAGAGGAGTTGAGAAAGCATTAAACAGATAGACGTTTGATCGAATCTTCATGTGACCTAAGGGCTAGTCTGTATTTGGGTCAGGGTTGCGGGTTGCTTAAAAATGAAACTGTGGCCCTGGCCTACAGGCAAGAAGGAACATAGGTGGGTTTTAGTCAGTAAAAGTCTGACACGCCCTGCCACTCCACCCAGAGCGGGGGAGGTCATTTGATGATTATCCATCCCAACCAAAAAAAAAGTGCTAGCCTGTATTTTGGCCAAGGAAGCAACATTGCCATACCACGTAAACAACGTACAACTTGCCACGTGGTATTGCCATACATGCTGCCCGCCTTTAGGGCATAAAGGCGGCACATTGGCAGCAATGCGGACGAATATTTTGATGCCCTTTGATTTATACAAGAATAAAAAGAAGGGTAAATACCCTGCTTTTTTATAGTTGTACACATTATTATATTAAAACTGCAAACTTTTTAAATTAGAGATAGCAAATAATTTGCAGTTTCGACTTAAAAACCCGTGTTTATACATATTTACATCATTACACCAGAGAAAAAATACAAACTACTATTGTGCCACATTGGTTTGAAGGTGTATCCAACATCCAATTCTGGGGCTGTCCCATCTTACTTAAATATTCTTCAGGATTAAACCTAGCGAGTATAATCATATAAAAATGTAATACTAATTACCTACGTACTTAATTCTTTTATTATCACTGTGAATAACGACAATAATAAAATTGGTGTGACAAAGACAATTTTAAAGAAATCCAATTTGAAAGAAGACCTTGCAAGCACAATTACCTAAACCGCCACGATATTATATACAAAAATAAACCAATATATATGTTTTTTATATCAAGCCCCATCCTTCTTCAATGTCTTTTATCACTTAGACCACACATTGTAGAGCTTCTTAGAATTAGCTCAGTTCCAGGTCTGTATTGAATAAAAATCACATTATGACCCCTGATGCCTCCCTGTTTCTTCAGGACGGCTCGAATAACAATAAATTTAAAGTAACATTGTTTCAAAGACCTATCATTACCTTTAGCTCGTACATAATTCCCCGCTCTAAGTTTCCCTGCATTCGTTTTATGGCTACAATTTGTAAATTTTATATCGCCTTTTGTGATTCGGATGCTGAAATTTTGTGAAATCATATCTGAAATCCCCCTCTATTTATTTTCTTAATGGATTTATGGGGAAATATAAAGTGGAACATTAGAAATAACGATTTTAATAGTATTGTTATTATTATATTGTTGGTGGTTATACTAGTATCACGGTTTGTATTGGTATTTGATTCGTTTCGGTTTGTTCTCTAACTGCGAGTTCTGTTTGTGGGGTTTGGCTGAAATCACGGGCATGTGCTCCTTATCTCCTACGAACATAAGACACATCAATTCGAACCTGAATTCAGAATGAATGGCAACACGATTTCACAATTGTTGTTACTCTCACACCCTGATTGCGGAACACGGTGATAGGCCATAACATCGGCCGTCGGCAGAAGTTACCACCCACCAGACAAAGTCTTGCCACCAAGCGATTTGTCGTGTTCCGGCATGATGTCTGGTGAAGCCGTACGGAAGACGGGTCTGAGCAGTTGTGTTGCAATGTGTGCCGGGTACGATGCGCCTAATGTTGTTGGGACTTTGGTCGTGGAGGATCTTCAGATCAATCTCCCTTTGGCGCAGCAATGTTGGTCGTGTTGTTGGGTTTAACATTGCATCACCTCGCTGAACTGCCGTCTTCCTTCCTATTCGCTCAGTTTTTCTGAGTGAATGGGCTCTTAATAAACTAGCACGCTTTACCATCAACGATCGCATCACTGCTTACCATCAGGCGGGATTGCGGTCAAGCGCTAGTTTATAATTATTAAAAAAAACACACACTATTAGTATTAAATTCCATAATTCTCATAATCCTCTTCATCTTCAGCCTAAAGAGGTCCACTGCTGGACAAAAGCCTCCTCCAAGGCTTTCAAAATTGGGGGGTTTGCCATAATCCCCACGCTTGGCAGATCGGTTGGGATCGCAGTAATTTGATATTCCACTGGAGACGCTTTCGTGGTAAGAGTTCCCTTTGTCGCCTCTTACGACACCCACGGAAAGATATGGGATGGTACTATTCTAAGCCCGGTACCACACGATCAGTTGCTCTTTATGTTCGTAATATGTGTTTGCTCGACAACGTAAACTCGATGCTATTGATGGTTTATTACGCAATTACCTAGCTGAAGTGTGTTGCCGCGTTCGAAAATCTTTCAGGTTTGAATCGTTTTCGGATGGGCCTGTATGTTCATTGATGGACTAGGAGAGTAGGAGTGATTTCTTTAGAAGTATGTTTACAATTTCTGATTTTGTACATATATTCTTGCGTTATGTAGGCTCACCGCCCGTTAGACAACCAATGTTTCTTTGATGGTCAGCGACTACGTGTCCAGTTTTTCGGTAAACGTTTAAACAATAAGTAAGACATAGTTGGCACAGTAGCTGTGTGATTGATTGCTGCACTGTGTTTCGTGTCGGATTCTCGCACAGAAGAAATATAATTAGTATTTATGTAATTAATTAGTATGATCTAAAAGTATGTAGTTGTTCCGGGTCAGACTGTTAGAGTATGTGAATATAAACGTTTGTAAACGCAATCACGATACAGGAGAACTTCCTGGTGTGGTGCACATTTTAAAAAGGGATGAATCTAGCGAATACCAAAGTATAGTCAATATAAATACCAATAACAATAAAACTGTCACAAAAATCAACGTCTTATACTTAATTAGAATTATTTAATAGTTTTTTCTATTTACCTCAAGGTCACCACTACAAATTCAATGTAATTTAAAGTGCATTTATCTTTAATTTAAAATTCTGTCAGAAGCGTAATTTTAATTGAATTACGAGCGAGAGCTATTTTTCTAACAGTATCTTTTACGAGTACATTCCCACGCGAACATGTAAATTAACCCAATCAAAGTTTAATATGAAAATCAAGATCAGAATCCTCCGCACTGATGCTTCAGCAAACAATCTTCAAGAATCACCAACTTAATTATAATACTGCAAGCTCATTCGTTATTCATCGAAAACGTAGCGACGCATTCAAAAACCTCCGACTAAGATGGTCGTTAAGTAAATTAATACGAGTATAAAACATGATTAAAAAAATTACGCCGACAACCAATGTGGGGTGAAAGAAATAAGGGCGCATCCCTCCTATATGAATGAATGCTTTCTTCCAACAAAGCACAAAATTGTTTTTGCCGTTCACAAACTACTTCGAAACATAACAACCAACACTAAATTCTAAGCACCAAAGTCATTGTTGTTGTTGTACAGCAGCAAAATTAAGTTTGTAATTGTGTAGCAAGTTTACGTTCAAGTGTTATAAGTTCTAATGTCCCTCAACGGTTTAATATAAGTTGCTGGGGGCGAAACAATGTAAATGTTAATGTTTGACTCGCATTTTGTATTTTTACCTTTGCAATTGTTGAATTGATTAGCGAAGTCTGTTGTTGGCAAGAACTGCACTTTGCCTGCTTGAAGTCTTCATGCTCTTTTACCCTTACGGAGCGAACAAAGCTGCGAAGGTTATAGTATTTATATAAGTAGGTATTTTTATAGTGGCCTCTTTCACTAAGGTTTGTTTTACTTGGAAGATCTTTTACCCCTTTTTTATGGATAGGAAATTTCCCATCCACAAAAAGGGGGTAAGAGGGGGAGAATGGCGTGTCAGACTTTTGACTAAAACCCACCCGTGTTCCTTCACTTACCTGTGTGCAAAGGCCATGGTATCTCTTTCTCGGTCGCCGGCAGAAGTTACCACCCACCAGACATAGTCTTGCCGCCGAAGCGATTTGTCGTGTTCCGGCATGATGTCTGGTGAAGCCGTACGGAGGACAGGTCTGAACAGTTGTGTTGCGATGTGTGCCGGGTACGATGCGCCAAATGTTGTTGTGTTGGGAGTTTGATCGTGGAGGGTTTTCAGATCAATCTTCGTTTAGCGCAGCATCGTTGGTCGTGTTGTTGGGTTTAACATTGCATCACCTCGCTCAACTGCCGTCTTCCTTCCTATTTGCTCAGTTTTTCTGAGTGAATAGGCTCTTAATAAACTAGCGTGCTTTACCATCAACGATCGCATCACTGCTTACCATCAGGCAGGATTGCGGTCAAGCGCTAGTTTATAATTATTAAAAAAAAAAACGCAGCTCTAACAGTACTTGGAAGACCTTAGTTACAGTTTTTTTTTAATCAGGTTGTTACAGTTTAAATAAACCCAGATACTATTGGGCAATATAGGTTTTTTCAATGTTATTCATTAAAGAGCACCTTAGGGCTCATATATGCGGCATGTCGCCAACGACACTGGCAGAACATCGGCGGCTATCATCGACAACGTATCGCTCATGTCGAGCTCTCGTAAGATGAACTATGTAAATGTATGTGTTTTTCCACTTCTGACACCATGTATGATTCTTGTGTTGGTAAATATTAAAGACTTTAGATAATTAGACTGGTTTATTACACTTGTATAATTATTACATAATAATCGACATCTCCAGGTCAGATCCTAAGTTACAATGACAAGACTATAGACAATATTCATAGACACTAATACATAGAGATGGTATTAGTTACTCGACTACAGAGTAGTGATGTATGATACAACATCCCCCTTGTTTAAGTTTAAATTAACCCTTGACAAACAATATTATAGAGACCTGACTTAGTTACAATTTAGACAATGACTTAAGACTATGGTTAGGTCTTAATCTAGGATACAATGTTCTACTTAATCTATTTCATCAATTAGCCTTCTGGTTGGCTTTACAACTCTTCCAGAACGAGTTACATATTGACTGACTGAGGATTGAGATGAGAGCTCTTGAGGTCTAGACTCCTGCCTGTTACCTTCCTCTCTCCCCTGCGACGAATTGGATAGCATAGGAGAATATTTGTGTCTTAAATGAACCCTATTCCTCCTATACCTAACTCCATTGACATCCTCAACGACATATGACCTATTATTAGCCAACCTTAGCTTGACAATGGCTTGTTCCCAATTGCTATCAGGCTTTCTTTTAAAGTATACATGATCATTGGGATACAGTAATGACAATGACTTTGCATTTCTATTATAATATTTAGACTTATTTTTATTATTTTGCTTGACACATTCTTCATAATTTTTGAATGTAACCACTTTAGGTTTTAATCTCTTATAAGACATAGGAATGTTATTTCTTAAATTCCTGGACATTAACAATTGAGCTGGAGATGGTAAATTATTCTTAGGTGTGTTTCTATACTGTAATAAAGCTATGTAAGGATCAGATGAGTTTCTTTTACATTTTTTTAACATATTTTTGATAATTTTGACTGAACTCTCTGCTTGACCATTTGACTGTGGATGATATGGGCTAGTTACAATTTGTTCTATGTCCCATTCATGCATAAAATTCTTAAATTCTAATGACTGAAAAGGAGGACCACCATCTGACACTAAAGATACAGGTATTCCATGACGAGCAAAAATGGACTTTAAATGTGTTATTACATTCTTTGCTGTACTGTTTTTATTTAACAAAGCTATTTCTATAAATTTAGAATAATAATCTGTGACAGTTAAATAAGTAAGGTTATCAAAATACATCAAATCAACACCTACTTGTTGCCATGGATATTTATTTATTTCAAAATTTTTTAGTGGTTCCTTTGGATTATTAGGTTTAAATTGTGCACATACATAACATTGTTCTACCAAGTTTTTAATATCAGCTGACATGCTTGGCCAGTACAAAGACTCTCTAGCCAGTTTTAAGCATTTATTTATACCTTGGTGACCTTCATGAATTTTACCTAACATTTCCTTATACATTGACTGTGGTACTATTAATTTTGACCCTTTGAACAACAAATCTTTGACTACATGAATTTCAGCTTGTATATTCCAAAATGGTTTTATTGACAGACTGACATTATTTTTATTTTTTGGCCAACCTTCATAATAATACTTTTTTAACAATTGCAAAGTATCATCTTTCTTAGTGTTCTGTAACAATTTTGTACAGTACTCCTTTGTGACTGCTAGACTTGAATGCATTAAATTGACATGACAAGATATTTCTGACTCATTCTCAGGTATATAATGTTCTTTTAATGCTGCTCTAGACAGAGTGTCAGATATAAACATTTCTTTACCTGGAACATGTATAACTTCCAAATCATATTTTTGTAAAGTTAACATCATGCGTTGCAATCTTGCTGGTACATCATGTAATGGCTTTTTAAAAAGATAGACTAAAGGTTTATGATCAGTATGTACAGTTACTTTATGACCGTACACATACTGGTGAAATTTTTCACAACCAAACTGAATGGCTAACAATTCTTTCTCAATTTGAGCATACCTTGACTGAGTTTGAGTTAATGTTTTTGAACTATAAGCAATAGGTTTATTATTCTGCATAATGACTGCTCCTAATGCTGACTTTGACGAATCGACTGACAAGACTAATGGTACATTGGGATTATAATGAGCTAAAACTGGTGTATTTGTAATTTCATCGATTAAACTCTTAAGACATTGACTATGGTTTTCATCCCAAGTCCAGACTGAATCTTTCTTCAAAAGATTTCTTAAAATTTGAGTTTTTTGAGACAAATTGCTAATAAAGGGACCTAAATAATTGATCATACCTAATATTCTTTGCAATTCTTTGACATTTTTTGGTGTGGGCATATTGACAATTGCTTTTACTTTCTCTTCATCAACCCTAGCACCATCTTTACTAAAAACATACCCTAAAAAACAGACTTCTGATACTAAAAATTTACATTTAGACTTATTGAACTTTAAATTGACTTCACGTGCTCGTTGCATGACTTTATGTACTCTCTCATTATGTACTGACTCGTTTGGTCCATATACCAAAATATCATCGATGAATATTAGAACTCCTTCTAAATCACCGAACAAATTCATCATGACTCTTTGAAAAATTTCAGACGATGCATTAATACCAAAAGGTAACCTTAAATATTTATATCTACCGAAAGGTGTTTGAAATGTACATAAATCAGAACTATATTCATCTAGTTTCATCATCCAAAATCCTGAAAATGCATCTAAATGAGAAAAACAAACAGCTCCTGCCAGCTGAGATCTGATCTCATCCATTGACTTAAGTGGATAAATTTCCCTTATAATATTCTTATTCAAATTTCTAGGATCTAAACAAATTCGTAACTGACCCGTGCTTTTGACTGTTATCACTATACTGTTCACCCATTCTGTAGGTTTAAAAACCTTTTCAATGACCTGCATTTTCTCCATGCGATCCAATTCATCTCGCAGTTTGTTCAGTAAAGCGAAGGGTACCCTTCTCGGAGCATCCACGCATGGCACTGCTTCAGGTTTGAGTTTCAGGCGACAGACTTGAGGTAGACATCCAAGACCCTGAAATACATCATTGTATTGTGTAAGAATTTGTTCACTAAAATTTTGTTGAGACACAGAGAAAACTCTTTGAATTATACCTAATTTTTCACAAGTTGGTAGACCTAAAACATTCGGACAAACTAAATCTGCGACTATAAACACTATATTTACACTAATAGTGCTATTATTTAAAGATAAACTACATTTTATATTGACTTTGCCCATAATGGGTATTGATATACCACCAAACCCACTAACGTTTATTTGACATTTCTCAAGTGACATTTGACTTTGACATTTCAAAAATTGAAAAGTTTTCTTTGACATAATATTGATATCAGCTCCAGAATCAACAATGCAATTAATTTGTGTATGACCAACTAAAATGTTTATGTTCCATGACTGTTTAGAATAGTATTTGTTTTCTTTTGACTCGACTGTATTGACCTGTTTACTATGTGTTGACTTTGCTGTAATAATTCTACAAGTGTTTGTTGTGTGAGATTCCTCAGACTTGTGTCTGTGCTCATCATTAAGATATGAATCTCGACTAAGACTTTTTGACTTTTTTGACTTGACTGTGAATCTCTCAGACTGTTTAGTGTTTTCATCATTGAGATACGACATATGACAAGATGAGTCTTCATGAGATCTCTCAGACTTATCAGTCACCAGACTTTTTTCATCACTGAGGCATTTTATATTAGACCTCTCAGATATGACATTATCACCACTTTCATCACAGAAATATGACACAGGATATTTTTTATGACAAGATGAGTCTTCATGAGATCTCTTAGACTTTGACTGCGACTGGCCTATGTGCGACCTGACCGTTGATTGTAACTTGGGATGTGACTGTGACTGTGTGTATGACAACCTGCTATGTCTGTAATGATTTTGATTGTGATGACTTTGTGACTCTAAATGACAATTATATTGACTAGACTTATAACTATGACTGAAATTATGACAATTTAAAATTCCAACAAAATTATCTTGACTACCAGTTGAACTAAAAGACTCTAAATGACTGACTTTTTTATTATTTGAGTAACAAAATTTTGCAAAATGACCATAAGAGTTACATGACCTGCATTTAGCTCCCTGCGCTGGACATTTGTAGCGGTGGTGTTGTCCACAGCGGCTACACGTCTTCGAGCGCTTCTCAGGACTGGGACTTGACTTTGACCTCCCTGCGCTGGATCCCTGCTGACTGACTGGTGAAGCTCGCCGTCGCTGACGCTCCGCTCGACCACGGCTCCTCCGACGCAGATGCATGACTTTTTCAGACTCTTGACTAGTGGACCTCTTGACAATTTGGTCTGCATCCTGCTGTGCGACGATGAGTGTCCTAGCTAGCTCTCGCATCCTCTGATATGTCAGATCAGGTTCCTGCAGCAGTCTCTGACGTACATGTGCTAAGTCCAAACTCAAGTTAGCGATAAAAATATCTCTGATAAGAGATTCTCTGAGCGTTCCAAATTCGCAATCTTGGCTCTTATTTTCGAGATCGGTTAAGAAATCCTCGATGCTTTCCGATTTCTGTTGACGTGTGGTAAAAAACATGTAACGACACATGGTAATATTTTTTCTGGGTTGAAAAAATTCGTCGAATTTGGCTTTGACGTCATGTAATGTGCTTTCTCCAATATTTATGTTGAATGTGTTGAAAATATTTAAGCATTTTTCACCAATGTGATGTAATAAAATGGCGATCTTGCGTTTCTCACCGGACTTGTCTAAACCCGTTGCCAACAGGTATAATTCGAACTGTTGCCACCAGCGCTTCCAGGCTTCGTAATTGTTGTTTGTTGCATCTGACGATATTTTAAGCGCCTTCAAGCCACTGTTCATTGTAGCTTCGGTGTCATGGCCGCCACCGACGCCATCCGACTTTTGCATTTTATGAATTTTCTTTCTTCGTATTGGGTTTTTTCACTCTTCTGACACCATGTATGTGTTTTTCCACTTCTGACACCATGTATGTGTTTTTCCACTTCTGACACCATGTATGATTCTTGTGTTGGTAAATATTAAAGACTTTAGATAATTAGACTGGTTTATTACACTTGTATAATTATTACATAATAATCGACATCTCCAGGTCAGATCCTAAGTTACAATGACAAGACTATAGACAATATTCATAGACACTAATACATAGAGATGGTATTAGTTACTCGACTACAGAGTAGTGATGTATGATACAACAGTAAATATTTAGATATCAAGTGTTTTTTCCACACACCAAAGAACTATTTTATTTGAATCCTACTAATATTAAAAATAGTATTCGCTAAAATTAAGTGGCAGTGGGTGGGGCAAATTGCTCGTAGAACCGATGGCCGATGGGGCATCGGTTCTGGAGTGGCGGCTACGTTTCGGAAGACGTGGCACCAACAAAGAAGACTGATGACCTGGTGAAGATCGCGGGAGGCCGGTGGATGCGGTTAGAACAAGCGGTCATTGTGAAAAGCCTTGTGGGTGACCTTAGTCCAGCAGTGGACCTCTATAGGCCGAAAAAAAGAAGAAGGATATCAAAAATGCGAAAGTTTATGAGTATGGATGAACATATGTTTGTTGATCTTTCATGTAAAAACTACTGCACAGATTTAGATGAAATTTCCACACAGATGGTTTAAAGGAAAGGATACTTTTATCCCGACATTTTCTCGGCATTGAAACTTAGGCGGGTGAAACTGGGGGGCGCAAATGTTTAATAATAAAAAAGTAATTATTATTCCCCGCGTAATCTTACCACGTGTTCATTACGTACGGTTGTCGTGTGTGGCATTTTGACAGTTCAAACCAGGCCAAATTCGTGTTAATTTGGCGCGGTTACGTTCATTTTGTCATATAAAATGGTTTATTATCAGATGTCTTGATTATCTAAGAAATTGAAGTGGTTTCGAAGTCAAAAATCATTAAGTGGTCATAGCGAATGAGGTGCAATGGAGAGGGCTATGCTTGGAGTTTCACTGCGTAATCAAATCAGGAATGAAGAGATCCGCAGAAGAACGATAGTAACCGACATAGCCCGAAGAACTGTAACACTAAAGTGGCAGTGAGCCGGGCACATTGCCCGTAGGACCGATTCCCGATAGGGCAGACGAGTGGCGACTACGCACCGGAAGACGCAGCGTGGGTAGGCCCCCGACAAGGTGGAACGACGACGTGGTGAAGGTCGCGGGAAACCGCTGAATGCAGGAGGCGCAGGACCGGTCGTCGTTGAGATCTTCAGGGGAGACCTATGTCCTAGCAATGGACGTCTTTTGGCTGAAATGATGATTAATGGATGAGTGAATGGGGACCTTGTGCAGCGAAAATTGAAAGTATGTTGAAAATTGGCCAAACTACTGTAATTAAAACAATTTAGCTGATGTAGGCGTACTTCTGTACTTTTCTGTATTAAAACAAATTACCAATCGATGGTTGTTGATGTAAGCTAGTACGAGCACATAAGAATAATCGTATCATTTATTTGCCAACATATCTACGAATTTGTACATCAAATATTCCATCTCGAGATTGAAGGCAAACAAATTTTGACAAGATCTAATTCGAACTCCGACAAACAGTGTTTCTAATTCCCATTCCCCTGTATACGTTTCTTCGTACACATTTCTTAATACGCAAAAAATAAGGAAAGTGAAAATTTATACGTAAAATACTCGTTCACCGACGACTATATTAGAATGGGTGTGAAATTGCGAAACGGTCCTAAAATATGCGTAAAAATTCTTGCGAGCGTAAAATTTCAATCAGTCTTATATGTATGCAAAGAGTATTCCCTCCAACTGTATGTTGAGGTAAACTTCCAGTGATTGCCGAGCGATCATCTTCATAATGATTTATTTAAGTAAATAAAACACGATACGTGAAGTTTCTGCATTTTAATTTTGTTTAATAAACTTGAGGCGTCTCGTCTAGGAATCCATACCGCACGAAAAATTTTCTTCCATAAAATGGGTTCATCACCATCGTTATTCCCCGCCGACTTCGCCGATTGCTGAGAAGGGGCCTCTCTTTACATATCTCCACGCTTTTAAGCTAGCTCAACCAAGTTATTATTGGTAGTTATTTATTAAAACTTTATGCACAAAGAAAATCATTGTACAATGGCGGACTCAATGCCTTTGGCATTTTCTACCAGTCTACCTTAAGGTGATGCAAAGACAAAACATGGTAGGTGCAAAGATATGAAAGAGAAGTTAAAAGAGAAACACAAAAAAAAATATTAAAAAAATATTATAATAAATACATAAATACAAAATATAAACAGTAGAGAGAGATAAAAAATATAGATAGAGAAAAAGAGTAAATTATATGTGCGATGAATCTGCCAATTTCTTGGGTAAGTATTCCCGAGCTTTAATTTTAAAAGAGTACCGACTTGAGATAGAGATAAATGGTTAATAGAGCACGTTGCTCGATCGCCCTGAGGACACGGTTGAGGTCTGCCTAGCTTGGGTAGAGCACAGCGGTGTCGTCGTAGCGGCGATCGGAGGCGATCTCTCGCGTCCGACTCTGGTCTAGGCCATGGTCCGGACCGAGAGTGCATGGCAGGCCGTCATCTCCTTCTGCGAAGCAGTAATGCTGGCAAAAGGAGGAGGCGGAACGCGTGAGGGAGCGGAAATCCCAGCGCGCTCACGTCACTAGCCGCCGCAGGAGGCGCCCTGGTCGGGAGACGACATCGAACTCCCAACCACCGTAGGCGTGGGCCTGCGGGTGGTGAGCAGTAGGCAGCTCGCGGCCCGGTAAGGACCAGGCACAAATCGACGGCGCGTTGTGTTTCACGCGCCCCTCACAAAAATGTCAGCACATCGTGACGTGGTCCACGAAGACTGATGCCTCCTGAGTCAGGGTTGCAGGTTGGTTAAAAAAGAATCCATGGCCCTAGCGCATAGGCAAGTGAAGAAATACGGGTGGGTTTTAGTCAGTAAAAGTCTGACACGCCCTTCCGGTCCACCCAGGGCGGAAATCATCATTTGATGATTTCCCAACCCAACAAAAAAGGGTACATTTCTCGCAGAACAGAGGGTCGTTGAGGTCGAAAGGCTCCTTAGTAGCGTACGGGAACACGTAGTATTGAAAGGTTGACTGAAAACTTTGTGGTGGCCGTAGGAATCCGCAGGATGTGGACAGCACAGAACAGGTCAAGTGTAATTAATTGTGTTAATTATTTTATTTCGCTTTTTACATATAAGTCAATACTGACTTGACTGTGATTTTTAATACCACTTCTGGTGCTTAATATTATAATCAAAACACCTACCTTGAGGTATATGAATTAATGATATTTCGTCTTTAAATAGGGGTGTAACACAAAACTTTTACAAATCATTTTTGTTTTTTAAACTAAATGGGTTCGTATGGAACGCTTAATATTGCATACTCTTGCAATACTAAACCATGAAATTTTAATATAAAATCGCTCTTTACTGAAACGAAAATGGGAATATCGTTGAATAACAATGAAAATATTGAATAAATCATTAATATTCGGATCGTTTGGCAGAAGGTAAAATTGAGGTTTTGAGTTACTGGACTTCATACTTGCCACCTAATTATCGGGTTGTGAGGGTTGATCATCATTTATGTAATGATAAAATTGTCTTGTATCATTTGTACATTGTAATTTCGACGTTAATGATCTAGAAATAACCAAAACATTAATTTTGTCATGGTTTTACTTTTAAATACCATAATAAATGTATACATTGATGCCGTAAAAATGTATTCATTGATTACGTAAAAATGTATACCTTGATTACGTAAAAATGTATACATTGATTATGGTACCCATGGCATACTGTTAGAGTTTGAAAATGTTTTAGAGACAGTTGTCTTGAGTAAATTTGTCAAGATTTTACTATAAATAGTATATCCCTTAGCATGATCAACCTATAATGATCTCACTGCAGAGACATGCCTGTGTCTCTGCAGTGAGATCATTATAGGCTGACCTTTCCGTGCAAATGAGTGGGCTTTAATCCACCACGCGAGACAAGTGGGGATTGGTGGACGTTACAGTACCATGTCATCGAATTGAAGGTTCTAAAATATTTCGGTTTTCCCCACGGTATTTTCCTTTGTTTCGAGAGCAGTGGCAGTACACGAAGCGAAACCTGTCTACGATTAAACTCATGACTTACAATTCATAAGTCAGTTTTCCATAATGATGATCTAATTTGATAGATCTCACTTCTTAGGCCCAAACTACATACAATGTAAGTACTAGGTAATACGGGCTGGTATTCACTACTTTCTCCGTGGTAGGCCATAAACAACGGTTGCCGGCAGAAGTTACCACCCACCAGACAAAGCCATGCCGCCAAGCAATTCGTCGTGTTCCGACATGATATCTGGTAAAGCCGTACGGAGGACGGACCTAAGCAGCTGTGTTGCGATGTGAGCCGGGTACGATGCATCAAATGTTGTTTTGTAGGGAGTTTGATCGTGGAAGGTCTCCATACTAATCTCCCTCTGGCGCAGCATCGTTGGTCATGTTCTTGGGTTTAACATTGCATTACCTTACTCAACTGCTGTCTTCCTTCCTATTCACTAACGTGTTTTTTTTTTTAATGAATAGGCTCCTAATCAATTAATAATCATTACTTTCACTGCATAACACTCTGTCAATCAAAATCTCAATCATTTTGAAAGATATTAAATCCATTGCTTGATGGGTTTGATAAATTCGTCAGCAACAACGAAAATAACGCAAAGAATCCATTGACTTATTTTTAGGTAAGCTGTCAAAATGGCAGTTATTATTGTTACACACAACCTCACAGGTTCTTATTTACCTAAAACTTTACCCAGTTCGTACCAAGTAGCCTGATATTTTCAGTTAAGGTAAAAAAGAAACTGAGACGCTAAATAAATTATAAAGGAAGCAGAAAAATTCTAACTCAATGAAGATAACGTAATCACAGGGACGACACATCCAAATAAGATTTTATAAAATTTAAAAAAGCCGTCTCTTGCTATAAATCTCGTTGTGCATTCATTTTGTGCGACCCACTTTTGGGGAACCCGTTTTTTTGGTTGGAAAAGGTAAAAGTGAAAAATTCAGATCGGCCAGATGGTTGGCGCGAGACGTGCAGATAACTGGAACGATATATACTAACCTGCATATAGTATGCTGCTATCTATAGGCAGTGGGATTTACTCTGCAAGCACGAATTGAGGTCTTTCATTTATATATCGAGTTTGTTTTGGCTTTGGTGTATATATTTATAAACAAGTGCTTGACTGCAATCCTGCCTGATGGTAAGCAGTGATGCAATCGATGATGGTAAAGCGTAGCGTGCTTTTATTAAGCCTATTCACTTAAAAACTTAGTGAATAGGAAGGAAGACGGCAGTTGAGTGAGGTGATGCAATGTTAAACCCAACTACACGACCAACGATGCTGCGCCAGAGGAAGATTGATCTGGATACCCTCCAACTCACGACACAACAACATTTGGCGCATAGTACCCGTCACACAGGTGGTATTGTAAGGATTAGTATGCATTTTACTGCTAAATTTGTTTATGGATGTCATAATACTGCTGGAACACCCCATTTCTGTAAAGAAAATTTCAAATAATAAAAATGGTAGTGAACAAGATAGTTACACATGCTTGATACATGTTCAGTTAGAATAAGAAAAAATATTATTATTTTAAATTATAATAATACTAATCTCTATACCTACCTAACCAAGTAAAAAATGAAGATTATGAAATTAATAAGTAGCCTCTAGTAATGTCACAGACAGTCGTAAATCTGTCAGTTGGCTATTTCCTGAATAAATAGAAATCATCGCAAGCTAAATCAGCAACAGAAATACACATAAAACTGAAATTATTGTAATAGGAAGTACCCAATTTCCCGTACACAATGCTATCTGTTATGTCCAGCTGATCAGTTCCCAAATTTCGAGCTACCCTTAAAGGTCAGTGCACTCGGAAGCCGTCCTGAACCCCTACCATCGCTGATTTTACCCCGTTTTATTTTTCATTTAACACACAACAGCATACACTTCACTTTACAAATCATATGAGTGATGTGATTGTGCTCCTGTTGATTTTAAATATTCGCAGAATATGTCTCGCAGAATATGAATCAGGATTATAAACACGATTTCTTAAAACAACGCTTTTGTTTAGGATGCATTCGCACCGGTCAAACAATAGTTTATAATATAATTATAAAAACCGGCCAAGTGCGTGTCGGACTCACACACAAAGGGTTCCGTACTATTGATTTATGAAATTAAAGGATTTAAGTTATTTGTATGAAAGATTATGCGGTAATAAGCGGTTTACGATTTACGAGGTATTAAAAAAAAAGTACTTACTAGATCTCGTTCAAAACAATTTTCGTTAGTTTTTATAGTAATGTACATCATATGTTTTTTTTAGATTTTTCATTTTCTTATTTTAGAAGTTAGAGGGGGGGGGGGGGGCAACTTTTTTCCACTTTGGAAGCGTCTGTCACGCAAACTATTCGGTTTAGAAAAAAAATATTTTAGAAACCTTGACATCATTTTTGAAGACCTATCCATAGATACCCCACACGTATGTGTTGGATGAAAAAAAAAAATTGTGAATTTTAGGCATGGGGAGAGCCCACAATATTTATATTATTTTTTTATTTTTGCATCAAAATCTTTATGCGGTTCACAGAATACATCTACAAGTTTCAACAGTATAGCTTTTACAGTTTCGGAAAAAAATGGCTGTGACATACGGACGGACAGACAGACATGACGAATCTATAAGGGTTCCATTTTTTGTCATTTGGCTACGGAACACTAAAAACATACTTTCGTCACTCAAATAAATATACACTTCGTAGTGGTTTTTCTATTGCACACAAAAGTCTGCGAAGGACTTGAGAAAGAAGATTAATAGTAGACATGTCCAATTCGACTGCTATAGGCCGATAAAGATTTTGTAAAATAATGAAAATATTTTGCTTGATGAAGTGCTTTTTTTGTGAATGAGAAATCATCAAATGACCTTTGCTCCGGGAGAGTAAGTACTTTTATTCACTAACTTGCCTGTACGCCAGGGCCACGATATATCTGTTGAACAACCTGCAGCCCTGGCAGGCTTCAGCTTCGTGGATCCCGTCACAATGTGCTGACATCACTTTCAAGCGCTTCGGAACACAACACGCCGTCAACCCGGACCTGGTACTTTTCCAGCTGCCCATTGTTCGCCGTTGGTAAAATGCCTTAAATCTCATAAATTTGTGGCTGATAGCAGCTGGATTAGAAGCGGGGAAGGACTTCAATACCGTGTGATGGAAGAGGCTTATATCCAGCAGTGGACTGTTTTAGACCAATGAACATTTTGTAAAACAATAAACCCGTAAACTTCTACTAGCGAACCCAATTTAATCTCTTGGCCTCACTAATTCGTAAGTACAAACAGACTTGCTATTAAATGAAATTTTAACATCTTTTACGATGGTAAACAGGAGACGTCCTGCGATTGTTAAACATAATCAGTGGCTTGAGTTAGTGTTAAGAAAAGCCTGAATGAAAAATAACTTTTATATTCTTAAATCATTATTACTCAAGGAAAATTCAAGTTACTTGGATATTGAGATTTGTCGACATACATTCTTTCTTTAAACATATTTTTAAAACTTTCTTTAGAAATAATACTATTTTGGAAAACTATTTTAAGTTGTTGTTTGAGTTTGTAAACTGATTTAATTAACAAGGTAATGTTGTTTCCAAATAAAACAAAATATTTTCTATATATCAACATTCTAATAAATACGTGGAAAACATATGATAGCACTACGGCATCTAATCTGTAAAAACTTAATTAAAGTGAACGGGAAGCGAGTTATAATTCTACTTGATGTTACCAGGTGTATTGGTTTCATATTTCCTCTACTGTAGACTGTCAACTAGGCACACGTTAGGTATATTGTAATTAAAATACGTAGGGAAACCGGGAGCAAGCACAGCCAAATAATAAAGAGGTTGGACTTACAGATGGAGGCTTTCACCAGATCAGATTTCATCATATGTTCACTTAGCGCTATAGACTTGCCGATAAGCTCACCGGCCAGTGGCGGTTTGGATTTCGGCTACTTGGTGTTGTTCACAAACCAGGGTTACAGAGAGAAAGCAAAAGTGTACTGACAGGTGAATGGAAAAACTTCTTGAGTTTTGTTCGTTCTCCATTCCTTAATGCTGATTGGATGCTTCACCAGGCAGTGTGCTCGCTTATTGATGCATTTAATTGTTATTTGCATTAGCACTAGGGATTGGCATTATTGACAGCTTACTTCACTAAAGTGTTCACGGTGATGTTTATGTGGAATAGACCCGCTTTCATAATAAATCTTAATCAGCCTATAATATTTCTAGTACTAAGACTCAGGTCTCCTCTGTGAAAAAAAAAAATCTTCACCCCGTTTTCCGTGTTGCCGTTTTGAGAGTAGTAAAGATTAATTTAAAAAGTAACGCGCCTGATGAAGTGTCTCAGCGCGATCGAATCAGAAATGAGGAGATCCGCAGAAGAACCAAAGTCACCGACGTAGCTCTTTGAATCGCTAAAATTAAGTGGCAGTGCGCGGGGCACATTACTCGTAGAACCGATAGCCGATGGGGCAGTAAGGTTCTGGAGTGGCAGTCACTTACCGGAAAACGCAGCGTAAGGAGGCCCCCAATAAGGTGGATGACCTGGTGAAGGTCGCGGGAAGCCGATGGATGCGGGCAGCACAAGACTGGTCATCGTGGAAAGCTTTGGGGGAGGCCTTTGTCCAATAGTGGAGCGAGCGGCTGAACAAGAAGAACAAACCGTCTGATGGAGTTCGAACAGCTTGTAAGTCGCAATTGATATCACTAGGCCACCACTGCTCACTATTGCGGTTAAGCAAACTGACCTTTACCTAGAATGTTAGATGCCTACATCAAAGGTCTCATGGCTAAGTGATAACTGCCATACGGATCGGTCCACAGCATCAACTAGCACCAGCCTCTCAAGTATGAATTTGCGAGTTCGATTCCAGTTCAGACAAGTACCAATGTAACCTTTCTAAGTTACGTATATATACTTTCTAAGTATATCTTGGATACCAATCATTAATTACAAGGTGAAGGAAAATCTCTTGAGGAAACCTGGACTTTAAGTCTGAAATCGCCAACTCGATTACCCTCAATCCTTCTTTGTATGAGAGGAGGGTCGTGGTTCATGATGATGATGGGTCAGTCGAAGCTACACTTTACACGATCGTTTCATGGATGGCTGATCGTTCATTTTATAATGAAACCCCTTCGTGGCTCGGAAAGCACGTGAAACCTCTGGTCCCCGTTGTCATTTGCAGATTTTTGATAGTCGTTAAATGTAGTAAGAAGCCCGAAACTGACAATCTGTCCTACCAAGAGGTACAACCCAGTTACGAGTGATACTTCGTAACTGGGTTGTGGGGATCAGATAGGTAATCGATTCTTATAAAATACTGATATTCAGTGGAATGCGGTTGCAACTAATTTAGTTTGGAATTATAATTTTCTCGGTGGTAAGCCATAACATCGGCTGCCGGCAGAAGTTACCACCCACTAGACAATGTCTTGCCGCCAAGTGATTCGTCGTGTTCCGGCATAATGTCTGGTGAAGTCGTACAGAGGACGGATCTGAGCTATGTGTCCCGGGGACGATGCGCCAAATGTTGTTGTGTCAGGAGTTTGGTCGTGGAGGGTCTCCAGATCAATCTCCCTCTGGTGCAGCATCGTTGGTCGTATTGTTGGGTTTAACATTGCATCACCTCGCTCAACTGCCGTCTTCCTTCCTATTTACTCAGTTTTTTGTGTGAATAGACTTAATAAACTAGCGCGCTTTACCATCAATGATTTGTCGTCCTCCGTGGCGCAGCGGTCAACACGCCTGCCTGAGACGTGGAGGCCCCGGGTTCGATCCCCGGCCAGATCATGATGGAAAACGACCTTTTCCTGATTGGCTTGGGTCTTGGATGTTTATCTATATATGTATCTATTATAAATATAGTATCGTTGAGTTAGTATCCCATAACACAAGTCTCGAACTTACTTTGGGGCTAGCTCAATCTGTGTGATGTGTCCGTATATATTTATTTATTTAATGATTGCCTCTTTGCTTACCATCAGGCCGGATTGTAGTCAAGCATTAGTTTATAATTATTAAAAAAAAACCTGATTCCACAATATTATTCCACAATTGGTTTAGAATATAGGACACAGGCCACCGCCCAGCAGATTCGCGGTAAAAGCTTACTGAACCACAATAATTTCATAACAGTAGAGAGCCCTCGGGAAGTAGTGGGGAATTGTATCCCCACTGTGTCCTATCTATTAATTCCGCCCTTCTTTGATTAAAATGTCAAAACGTAAATGGCGTGCCATTAAAACATTTGTAAAGGTGACAATTTTATTGTTAACACGAAATGTCTAGTTAGGGCCCCGAATAAAAGGTAAGGCCTTTTGATCCGGGGATTGGAAGGAAAATAAATGCCTTATCTTAATTACTGTTAACTTAATGTGGGAGCTGTTCTCGTTTTTTATTATTTTTTAGGCTAGATCTTTAGATAGTAGTCAGATTTTTTTGTAAGTAAAACTTCTTTGGAGGTAATTGGATATTAAGACGCAAAATTGTGAGTGACATTTCAAAAACGCGTCACTTATAAGAACATTTTGTAACATGAGAGAAAAGAACAATATATCTCTCTTTTTTTCTTCATTATCATCTTACAGAAGTCCACTGCTAGGCATAAGCGAGCAGTAGACAACTATAGGCAGATATTGCACGCCATTCCACTTGATTATCGGCAACTTTCATTCAGCGTAAAAGCGTCGAATCTTACTTTTACCGATCCACACTTCTATCAAGCAAAAATAAATATTTTGTACTGACGATACCTATAACTCTACAGAAATAACCCAATCAACCTCCAGATCCTCCAACTGAAATTAAATTTTCGTTTTTATTGCAAACTTCTTGCATTGATAAAAATCAAACTGGTTGTTCGCCTCGTATATAAACACACTGTAAGTAGAATATAACCAGCTAATACTTGGAACAACTCACATCCCTGATCCAACAATAGAGCATCGAACGTTTTCTTATATAATCAAGAGCCGTTCCTCAGACGTTGATGTTAAGGGGATCGCATATTGGGGGAGAGGTAGCGGTAATGCACTGCATGACTAACAAGATTTTCTGTACCCCTTCTTCAACCAATTGAAGTCCTTCTTTCATTAGAGTGTAAGTGTGTTCGTTCTATTTTCGTGTGAGCATTACAGAGTAAGTAAAATTAAGACCATGGCGTAATTACAAACGATTCATCTTGTTGTTTATCAATGTATTATCATGCTTTTATAAACCATCATGTTAAGCATGATATAAGACACGACGTGTTATGTTCGGTTCGTTTAAAAATTTTGTGAAATACGATTGGTGTAATGCGCTTTTTCTAATCTGTCAATAAATTAACAGAACAAATAATAACAAAATATTAAGAGGTTAGTTAGTCAAATGAAAAACAGAAAAGAATAAATTTATTTGCGGTAAACATGGCGTAAAAAAGAACAAAAACACAATACAGAGGGAATAGTTGATGGAAACATGCGTAACATCTACACAAAAGGATATAGCTCAGCAATTTTCAGCGATAGCTACAGGATGACAAGAACAGTGATGGCTAAGAGAGAACTACCGCTACTAATTTGTAGGTCATGGGTCGTGGTCGTTCACAAATACTACATTTAGATTATTTCTTCAACACTGCTCTCAAAAACGGTGGAGGATAACATCGTGACGAAAACGTCACCTCCTAAAACCAAAAATCGAAGACATATGACCTCTCCTAGAAAGAAAACAAAATTGATTACTCTGAAAAAACAAAACGCACATTACAAGTAAATAATAATAAGTTTCTAAAGTAAAATATAGTCAATTATAAACTAGTGCTTGATCGCAATCCCGCTTGATGGTAAGCAGTGATGCAATCGTTGATGGTAAAGCGGGCTAGTTTATAGAGCCTTTTCATTCAAAATACCGAGTGAATAGGAAGGAAGACGGCAGTCGAGCAATGAGATGCAATGTTAAACCAAACAACACGACCAACGATGCTGCGCCAGAGGGAGACTGATCTGGAGACCCTCCACGACCAAACTGCCGACACAACAACATTTGGCGCATCGCAACACTACTACTCAGACCAGTCTTCAGAGCCAGGCTGAAAGACAAGACACAATATTTGACAATTCACAATACATTCGTTTGTCACTACTCTCACATAGTAGATTACGACCCACTCGCCGAGCGAAGGCCCAATGATGATTATGATGATTACTGATGAGTGATTATGTAGTCTAATGCTACCGATGATAATAACTTTTTAATTCCGAAGGTTACAATAACTCCGCTACCTCTCATCAGACAATCCCCACGGCGTTATTTCAAGGAGAACGCGGGCGAAGGTTGTATAAATATTGGCGCCTCACTTTGAGGCCAAGTGCCGTCTTTGTCTCGACAATAAAAGAATAACACTCATTTATACGAACAATGAAACCCCCGACTACTGGGAAAAAATTCCTAAAGCTACCCACTGTAACGTAAATCTTCCCTATATTGTGCTGGAAAATCGAAAGCGGTAAACGTATAAAGGGTTCAGCTTCAGTATGAGAAAAAGACAAGGAAGAGCTGTGTATAAAACCATTCAAGTGCGAGTAGCGAACGGTTTTTTTTTTTTAATAAATATAAACTAATGCTTGACCGCAATCCCGCCTGATGGTAAGCAGTGAGCGATCGTTGATGGTAAAGCGCGCTAGTTTATTAAGAGCCTATTCACTCAAACAAAATTGAGTCAATAGGAAGGAAGACGGCAGTTAAGCGAGGTGATACGATGTTAAATCCAACAATACGACCAACAATGCTGCGTCTGAGGGGGATTGATCTGGAGATCTTTGATGACCAATCTCCCGACACAACAACATTTGGCGCATCGTACCTGACACACATCGCAACACAACTTCTCAAACCAGTGGCGTCCTCCGTATGGCTTCACCAGACATCATGCCGAAACAGGACGAATCGCTTGGCAAGACTTTGATGGGTGGTAACTTCTGCCGGCAGCCAATGTTATGGCCTATGCTTACAATTATCTAAAAAAATATTTGTTTTATTTTGTTCTTAGCATTTGTTTGTAGCGGTACCAAACATACATCTGACCTAAAAGTCTTTATATTTTTCTGTTATAGCTAAAAATAGTCACTAAACACGCGGCTTTCTATTGGTAAAAGAATTTTCAAAATTGATTCAATAGATCCAGAAGTCATACGCCTAACCTTTTTTTTTCAACTTGGAATTTCTCGCGGGCTCCCTCCATGGGGGTGATAAAGGGGTACGCCGGACGCTCACCGGCCAAAACAAGCGTCAACCCGCTGTTCCTCAGCGGGTCCCATTCCGGACCGGACCTTTACGTTTGGAGCCCCTTCAATGTCACAAACACACAAGTTTAACCTCTTAATAATAGTATGAATAGAAGAAGACAAAAAAAAAAGAACTACTGGGTACAAAAATCAGAAAAATATTATTGCTACATAAGGTATTATTTCCAAAGTAAAGACGCTGCGTTTCCATCGAAAAATATAGCAAAAACGTAAAAACCGCATAAACATATTTCTGAGCTGACTCACGTGTTACAGCCGTCAGTTTTATTAAAAGACTAGCTTTCCGCCCCCGGCTCCACCCGCGTGGAATTCGGGTATCCTATCGCGCTTTTTAGATTTCCCTCAGCAATATCATTTTTTTTTCAATAAAAGGTAGCCTATGTTCTTTCTCAGGGTTTAAAGATTGTCTGTGCCAAATTTCATCAAAATCGGTCTAGAGGTTTAAGCGGGAAAGCATAACAGACAGACAGACAGACAGAGTTACTTTCGCATTTATAATATTAGTATGGATTAGTACTGATAAAGTCTTGAACCTATCCAGCTTACAACTTGTCAGCTTAATGGGCAACATTTAAGAAACCGACGCTGCTGATTTTGACGTAGAGTATGATCCTCCGAGCCATACTAAGAAACATTTACGCAAAGAAGAATTTCATTACGAAACAGAAGTCACATAAAAATATATTAATTCTGCCTTAGTTCGCTGGTTTTGCAACTAATGTGGATCGTAATGTCTGGTGACTGTAAGCCACATAAGATGAACGAGCATATTTTTATTTCGCGTTTTTTTGCTATAAGTACCTAAATGATGTAATCGAGCCTGATTTGACAACGTTGGGATCGGTGCATTTCATTAGAAAGAAAGAAAGTAAAAGAAAGAAAGAAAAAATCTTTTATTTGCAGTAAAACATGACGCAAAAATTTACAAAAACACAAAAAATAAGACATAGTTGAGGGAGGCATGTGTCACATCCACACAAAACGGCTGTCGCTCAGCATTATGTTGCGACTCTATACAAAACAGAACCCAGCGCTGGTTTTCAGCGATAGCCAGTGCCGACGTAAGGACGTCACCCGGTGCAACAAACAATGAAAAGTGGCATCGAGACAGTAGTACAATAAAAATAAAAACAAAAAAAGTTAATCCAATTGTAAATGGTAAGAGTACAGTTTCAATAAACACAAACAGGAATATAAAAAATAAAAACAGAATATATATCAAAACTACCAGAATACCATCCTCAAAAATGACATACGTTTCATATAGTGGCAATATTAAGAAGCGTCCGGCTCCGGTTTGACAGTATTTTCTAACATAGTCTGTGGGCTGTGTCATTCGTTCAATCATTCACTCCTTCATTCGTTAAGTATTTCTTGGGTAGTAAAGGGTATAGAGCGGCTTGTGAATAAGTAGTAACAGGTTTACGGTTCGATTGATCAGGTTAAGATAGGCTTGACGTGGTTGGTCTGTGGATGGGTGAATTGGTATACTTACGTACCAAGACTCCTCTGTGTCTCAGAAAACGTGTACAGCCGGTGGTCGCAGTTGTCATTTATGAAGCTTCGAAAGTCATTACTGGTGACGAGCCGTAACGACTGTCAAAAATACATGTTTCAGATCTCTGACGAGAAAACCGAAAGTCTGACAAACGGTGTTACCAAGAGTACCCAAAAACTAGTTAGTAAAGGCAGTCCCTCCATGTAAAACACCGGAATTCAGAGAGACCAACCCCTATATAGTTGGGAAAACGGTGCGCTGCTGATGAGATAGTAAATGATGTACTGCTTTGTTTAAATTACGCCTGATGGTAAGCAGTGATGCAATTGTTAGCTAGTTTATAAGAGCCTTGATGACGCTTAAATGGTAGTCAGACAGAAACACCGCCGCTGGCAAATTGTTCCAGTCCTTCGATGTATGCGGTACAAAAGACGAGGCGAAACGCTTCGTCCGGATCGTAGTGGTGTCAACAACATTAAATTGTTTAAAAAAAATGACTATGTACCAACTTAAGTTGTCCGTAAATTTAAATAGAGTACTACAAATTCTTTTACAGTTGTAAGAAATGGCTGCAATAATTATTTCCCTGGCTGTACAACGATTTATTTTCAATAACCTGCCAATCATTACTATTTAAATATTCTGCTTTGATTATTATTTTATTTTTCACTAACCTTCTCTGTCCCACTCCTGGGTCCACTCTTTCCAACTTTCTTTCTTCCAATTTTCACGGAACCTACCCTCCTCGTCCCTTCTTGTGACATATTGTCAGTAGCAATGTATTTCATTTTGACAATTCAACATCATGCATTACATAATACGTTCTTGGACAGAGTCATTTTTCGAATATCAACAGCAATGGATTAGCAATATGCTTCAAAATGATTTCAATTAATAGTAATAGTTTGTTACAATTATAATTCTATTAAAATTTTGTTAAAGAAAATACATTTTAATTCCTATCTCACACAAATCCGCATCACAACAAAAAGCTCTTAATTTTAAAATACCAATAAACAAACTAGATTTCACATCTGGTCCCTCTATGACGCATGATTCTAAGAAAAACAATATCATCCTTAAACAGATTCGCAATATGGATTCGATAATTTTTCCCTCACAAGATAATATGCCGCTAAAATCAAAATGTCGAATAAAGTTAATAAGTTTATGTGACTTTCGGCTGTAAAAACGTTTATTTTGACATTAGTTAGACTACTTCGGCGAATTTGGCTCTGAAGCTACGATTTTTACGATCGAAGAGAACACTTTTCGTTAATTTTTTATTGGTATATCATTGTTGGTGGGCATTAACATACAAGTTTTAAAGGTTTTAATCTTGTAAATAATGATATTGGTTACTTGGAATGTGAATGGTTTTGACTCAGTCTGTAACCTTTTAAATCGCAATAAAAAGGGTTCATAACTCAACTGTTTTGTAACGTAATTTAATACGATGAGAATCCCGAAGTATTTTTAAAACTATCATAATTCTTCTAACCTAAGACCTAGTTGTAAGAGATGACATGCGTGCCAACAATCTCACACAACAGGATACTAAAGATCGCGCGAAATGAAGGAAATCGAGCAAGAAAGCGGACCCCGGGCTCCAACGCGAAAGCCGAGGATGCAACCGGGATAAACAGTAAGATGATGATGATGATGATAGAATTATCATTTCTCAAATCTTGCGTAGGTTAGAAATTCTTCTAACCTGCGCAAGATGTAAGAAATATGTCCCCTAACACTTATAGGATTCCTTTTGAGGCACTATTCACTCAATAGAATTGGTACATAGCCGTCACATTACATGACTACTCGTAAAGCAATAATCAAACACCCTAAACTCTAAAAGAGAGGGAGTTTTGAAGCTACCAAGAACATATTGACTAACAATAACTTCGCAATTAAAAACAAAAATAGAAAATGGTCGCTCAATTTAGTAATAACCCTACATTGTAGGGCCATCGTATTGAGTAGTCTAAGTAGAGGGAAGGAAACGAGGGGGAGGTTAAAACAATGGCAACCCTAACGTATAGGAATAATTATCAGTTCCTATTGTTTATTTACGGACAGATCCAGACTGTCTTTTTATTGCTTTGGCTTCTATAGGGTTGGGGGTTAATAAGCCGGGGTAAGATGAAAGCTGATTTTTTGTTGGATACTTAAGTTCCTGAATCGATAGTGGCGTTGGGATGTAATTCGCCGATAGTGCCCTTTTTGAAAGTTTACTGTTCTTGTTCTTTCTCTGTGAAAGAAAATTAAGATCACATTACAAATCTACGCAGGCACACAGCTGCACCTTTAAAAGGCTGGCGCAGTAGGTGTTTCATCCAATTTTGAGAATTTTGAGAGCACAGTGAAAGTTTGGCATTAATTTATAGTATCAATTATTTTTGGAATCGAGTTTAAAATTGACAGAAATCGATTCAGTAACCGATTCTGAACGAATAATGTGCATTAATTCAGTTACACCTTGTAACACCTGAAAGCCAGTTCTTGTAATTTAAAATGTTTAAAATTTAGTTATTTTGTGACTTTCAAAGTATTTTTGATAGACTAAGACTGTCTGTTGTCTTGCCAGTATCATAAATCTACAAACAAAAACCAAAAGTCATTTATTCAAATTAGGCTGACAATCAGCACTTTTCGAACGTCAATTTTACGTAAGACAGCCCAAAACGCCCACCCATCTCCACTTCAAAGTGATTTCGCTGAGAAGAAGAAGTGGCGGAACAAGCAGCGCTGTCTGTTCAGTTAAAAAACCAAGTATACTCTTGTAGTCTTTGGATTAGGTAATGGACGTTCTTAACATCAGAACAATTGCCTCTCTCCTACCTGGTATAGGCCGATATATCATGCCGAAACGTAAAATATGACTTGCAAAATTTAAAAGAATTAAAAAGAAAAAAATATATAAATAATAAGAAACTTATAAAGGAGGTTATAGCGGGAAAGTCAAGCTGAGTGTCACGCTCTTTTTTCATTGGACTTTTAAAATTATTTATAGTGTTGTTTACTAAATAAAAATGCGTGATTTATGAAGTAAAAAGTGCATTCAGTAAATAATTCATAAAGAATGGTGAAATATCGCAGCATAGTTGCCACATCATGACTTTGTCTCAAACCTCCATCGTAAGACGGGTCACGCGGCCGTCTTTTTTGACATGAACAATTCATTACATGACATTGGCTAGATGCACAAACCATGCGAAGCCATAAAAGAAATAAATAAAGAAAGAAACTTATAAAACAGTATGTCATGAAAAATATAGCAACTGCGCAACAACATTAAAGATAATAGGTATATAACAGTTACAGTCGTGGTGGCTTAGCCGTTAAAACACCAGCCTCTCAAGTATATTTTGGACACCGATGACTGATTAAAAGGTGATTGAGCAAGCGTGGTGATTACGCTCAATCCTTCTCTGTATAAGAGGAGACCTGTGCCCAGCTGTGGGATGATAAAGAAAGGTTGATGATGATGATGAATATAACAGAAAATGTGCAAACTAATCGCAGTTTCAAATGTCTATTCGTTACTTAATAAATGAAATGAAATCATTTATTTCGGAAAATCCATAGCTAACACAAACGAAACTTATAAACAAAACACAAACTCATAAACTAAAATACCAAAATACATATACTTAATTGAAAAAAAAATAAAATAAAAAAAAACAAACAAAACCTCACACGGCAGCAATATGTCTGCCGCAGCATTGCTGGATGTAAAGACAATCCAGTCGCTTGGCAATCATCGCGAAAAACGTAATAAAACGTTATGAGAACATAAATAGTATCATTTAAAACGACATTGTTTAATTAGGCAAATCTTTGACCGCGTTCAAACAGTAAAATCTGATTTATATTTCATACGAGCGGTATTCTAGTATTCTGAACATTCCCGTTGTGCTCTCGAACAAACACACTAAGCTTTTGGTTTAGCATTTGGAGGACTGGTTGAGGTTATACCAGCTTACATCTTAACACACTATCTGTAACAATGGATTTCAATTTGACAATTCAATAACATTCATATCGTTATTTACATTATTGAGCAGACACATTTTTCGAACATAAGGAGCAATGGAAGAACATTCTTCAAAATGAAACTCATTGCTCCGATCCTACCAACTATCGGCCGATTTCGATTACCTCTTTAATTTTGCAAAATTATGGAACGTGTGTTGAACTCGCGCCTCTTGGCATACCTGGAAGGTAACGATCTCCTCAGTGACCGACAGTACGGGCTCCGCCGCAATCGGTCAACTGGGGTCCTACTAGTGTATGCCACTCACTTGTGGGGCGAGACCCTCGAGAGAAATGGGGAAGCGATTGCTGTCTCCTTGATGTCTCGAAGGCCTTTGACCGGGTATGGCACGCTGGCCTTTTGAGTAAGCTTTCAGCGTACGGCATTTCTCCTAGCCTGACTGACTGGGTAAAAGACTTTGTGATTGAACGGTCCCTCCGAGTTGTTGTCGACGGATGGTCATCTGAGCCCATGTCGACTAATGCCGGTGCTCCTCAGGGATCTGTTCTCTCTGCAACTCTGTTCCTGCTGCATATTAACGATCTGCTGATGCCCGGTATCTATGGGTATGCAGATGACAGCACAGTTGTGGAGAGATACCTGCCGGATGCTCGGGCTAGTAGAGAATCAATTCGGCCCGAAAGAGAGGCTATGGTAGAGTTTACGAGTGTTGCACTACAGGCAGTCTCCGAATAGGGCAATGCCAATCTTGTAGCATCCAATGCCGCCAAAAGACAGGCGTGTCTATTCACCACCAAAAGGAGTAGAGATTTCCTCGAATCTAAACTTTGGGCGGTTCATTGAGTCCAAGGCCAAGGCGGCTGCTAAGAAACTTGGCGTTATCGCAAAGGTCCGGCAGTACTTCATACCAGGGCAGCTTCTAACATCGCGTTGTACAAAACACAGGTTCGTTCGTGTGTGGAGTACTGCAGCCACATTTGGGCTGGTGCTGCTAAGTATCACCTGGCCACTTTGGATTCTGTGGAGAGGCGTGCGAAGAAGCTGATTGGTGACCCCGATTTAACTCGAGACGGTATCCAAAGCCTGGAGCACAGGCGTAGAGTAGCCAGCCTTTTGGTGTTCTATAGGATGCATTTTGGGGAGTGTGCGAGGTAATTGCATGATTTAATTCCCCCATCTCCGTTCCATCATCGGACGACCCGTCGTACGGCGAGTTTCCACCGTTACGTTGTTAACACTACTACGATCCGGACGAAGCGCTTCGCCTCCTTCTTTATACCGCGTACATCGAAAGACTAGAATAAAAATAAAAAAAAATTCTATCCGCCTAGAGCGAGAGAGGTCTTATGATGATTTCTCAACCACACCTAAAAAAAGGGCCTATAACTTTCATTTGAGGATAAATATTGCGGATTTGGCAGTTTTTGTATAGAAATATGTGAAACTGGCATAAATAACAATTACTCATAAGACAAAAGTTAACCAACTGTAAAACGACATCCTTTACTGAGTTACCTAATTGCTATTTTTAGGAGTAATAGGGAAAAAATTAACTGTGTCTCTTCTACTTTCAACAAGTATGTAGCCGCGGTAAGAGCGCCCATTATGTCAACCTTTTTAAAATCATTATATTTATGTTTTGTAAATGATATGGTGTACATAATAAAGAGTCATCATCATCATCTCAGCGTATAATCCCGGTTGCAACCGCGGCTACCACGTTGGAGCCCAGGGTCCGCTTTCCTATACTTACTCCTCCATTTCACACGATCTCTGGCATTTTGTGATGTGAGATTGTTGAAACGCATATTATCTCTTATAACGTCAAGCCAGAACTTCTTTGGTCTACCTCGCTTATTCCGGCCCGGCGGAGGCGCCATGGCAAGACATTTGTTACCCACGTAACATGCCAAACGTTTTCGTAAGACGTGACCGTACCAGAGTAGGCGACCCTCCTGCAGTTTGTCTGCTATGTCACGGACACGAAGACCGCCACCGCTGCGGGTTCCTGATGCGGTCTTTCCACGTAACTCCACACATCCACCGCAGCATATTCATCTGACATCATAGAACACTCACACTCTGAGGACTAATTCCCGTAATTTAAAACGTTTAAAATCTACTAGCAGTCTCATTGGTACATAATAAAGAGTATTCTATTCCATTCTACGAATTCCAAAATTATTAGAAATACCTAAAAGATAGCTAAAACCCTGAGTTTTGTATGTTTTCATTAGTAACAAGACCATAACAGCAGAATACAAATAAACAAAAAATACCAACTAGGTTATATAGTTGGACAAAATCTTTTTTTTTTTTTTTTCATAATATAGCCAGTTTACGACGACAAAGAAAATGAAACATCACAGGTCCTGTAGGGTGATAAACTACCGATGTTCTATATAACCTTAACTCACAAATTCCTAGACTAGTGTAGAAATATTGCCACGTCAAAAATTAGGACTACGTACAGTACAGGCGAACAGGACAAGTACTCACAATACCGAGATATTATCACAAAGGGCGCATTCGTTATCTGTGACACTGACGGCCGCTGGAACGGCACAGTTCATAACATATTATATCATTTACACTATACGACACGATCGAATCGTGACATGGCAGAAAATATTTATTTAGTTTTCGTAAGCAATATATAAAGAAAGTGATTTGAAATATAAAAAAAAATATTGTGACATTTTTTTTTAAATGGGAAGTCAAATCAAATGAAGAGGTCATTTGATTATAATATGAATTTTGTTGAAATGAAATCATCACCTGGTTTTCACTTAAAAAGGATTAGGCGAATCTTTTCAAAACAGTTTTTCTTCCAAAACCGACCTGATTGATTGTTCTTTGATTTTTCCTCTCGTAGTTTAAATTTGCAATTGTTTGTTTTTTCTTAACTCAAAGCCAGTACACACTATGTAGCCAGGCATATTGTACGTTACGGAATTGCATCGCTGACAGGGGTATTCGGCACTGGTGCAGCTGCACAGGAGCTAAACTTAGCATTCGGGAACACCGTTGGAGCTGCTGAACCTTGGACAAAACTGTCTTTGCATTGTGTAGATTCAATTTCTTAGTATTGTATAATTGCATGGAACACGTGTAAGCACGATCTATTTGCTGTAAAGCATCTATTTGTTGGGTTAGTCGTTTATTGACTTGATAGTGCTATGGCTGTTGAGAGTATGTCATGCTCACTCAAATGTCTCGCTGGTGGTGGCGTGTGTGTTGGGTCATTAGGTTCCCTTCAATATGGTTGAGCTGAATGATGCTGATCCATACGTCATGTTCGTGAACGGACGCCGTCAGAGGGGACTGGTCATCTCTTAGCTGCTACGGCGTATTTTAATTTCTAAATTGTTGTTTTTTTTTCCATAATGGACGCTCTCAGCGTACAATATGTTTCTGCATCGTTCTCACACGATTGATTTCAAAATGAATGATGTAATCAAATATTTGTATCAATAGCTTGATATTTTAAAAGAGTGTCCATGGAGTTTCTTGCCCGTTCTTCTCCATAGGTACCTACTTTTTGGAATGGGCGACTAGCTTCACCTTACTGACTGACCGAACTTCTGACAATTCAAAAGTGCCTGTAACTGGTTTATTTGAAATAAATGCTTTGATTTGATTTGATTTGATTTGACCCAATGAAGAATCATACATACATACATAGGCTGATTCGTAATATACCATGCTGACCCAATGCGGGTTAGTAGATGTCAAATATCTTCGAAGTTTTGCCTCTAGGAGATGCCGGTTTCCTCACAAATTACATACCACTAGGACACCGCTGCGATCTCAAGAATCAAGAATCGTCACCTCTAAAAGCACTTAACAAAATCAGGTCACAATATCACAATGCAAGTCGGTCTCAGTCTGATGTTCAGCGCGATACATCATACATGTACCGTCCGAGCGACCCCGTATGAAATATTAATTATAACCACGTTTATTTCATATTGCCGGGTAAGCTTACTGGATTAAGTTAGGGCCAGTTCTGGACTGTTTGTTTGTACTTGTGGTCTCTGGCTAAGAATATAATGGGGACGCAAAAGGCACAGGATTTATAATTTTTCGACGATTTTTTTTAAATATTTTTTGTGAGTAAGTATTACATACACAATAAAATCATACAGTAAGATGTTTTCCGAAATGTTGAGAAAATGAAGTGACAGATATTTAACGAAACATAGAAATTTTAAATCTCGATGCGTCTCATCAGATTCTTGTAATTTTACAAGGAGATTTGACAATAATCTGAATTTCTTATCATTTATTCCATTAACATGAGAATTGAAGAGTCAACAATTACCTACTTAGCCTCATAAGAAATAATCGATGATCTCATAATTGGACTATAAATCATAGCTCCCGTTCTACTTCATTATATGAGAACCACCTAGATGCTGATTCAGTACTTGCTGGCTTTCCTACACTTGCAAAATCATCTAAATTACCGAAACGTTTCAAATCTCGACCCAAAACATTACGATTTTGAACCCTAACACCAATACGTAAGGTAAAATTTTGGAAGGTTTCTAAACTACGTTATATTCTCTTGAAAATTACACGAAATTTAGCAAGTGAAGCATAATGTTAAGATGATTTATGATGTTGTATGTATGACATTTACGAGTTAACAGTTCTAGGGAGGCCTTTTAATCAACTATGCTAATGTTTTGGTGTTGATCCCGAGTTTCGGATCTCACTACCGAATGTCAATATTTAACTCTAATTGAATCACCGAATGTGAGCAAAATTTAATTATCGTCCTGCGTAGCGACACGTTTGATGAGACGTGTCATGCGGTACAAGAGGTTCACAGGATTGAGTTATATTATAGGGGTATAAATTGAATATTTCGAATGTTTGGTGTTAGTAATTTCGTAGTAACGTTACTATTAGCTTTCATCATTCTACTGCTGGATCTTCACTCATGCCCATGACTTCCAACCCTTTCGATTCAGGACTAAACCAGCAGAAACGTAACACGGTAAAAACGGTTTTCTAAATAACGCTACGCTAACACGATTCTCGGTGTTAGGCCATAACATCGGCTGCCGGCAGAAATTACCACCCACCAGACAAAGTCTTGCCGCCAAGCGATTCGTCGTGTTCCGACATGATGTTTGGTAAAGCCGTACGAAGGACGGATCTGCGCCAAATGTTGTTGTGTGGAGAGTTTGGTAATGGAGGGTCTCCAGATTAGTCTCCCTCTGGGGCAGCATCGTTGGTCGTTGTTCGGTTTAACATTGCATCACCTCACTCAGTTTTTTTGAGTGAATAGGCTCTTAATAAACCAGCATGCTTTACCATCAACAATTGCATCACTGCTTATCATCAGGCGGGATTGCGATCAAGCACTTATTTATAATTATAAAAAAAACATTAAATTCGAATATTATCAAAAATGTATTTCGTTATGAAATAAACATGGCATTCTACAAATTTTCGGGATCAAAAATACGATAAAATATTTTTTATGGAACTTTCCTGACCTATCCTATCGCGGTCAACGGGGTAGGGGAGGCTGGTTTAAAATTCAGTCATAACTTAGATGATTATGTCCCAAACATCTCACGTACGATCTGTATTGCCATTTTGGGTAACCGTGCGGATCCTCAAAAATTTTAGGGTGATAAGAAAAAATAACGGCAGGTTTGGTCTCGATTTTTAATTCATTTTCTGTTCCATCATATTTTGATTTGAATAGACATGATTTTTAGCATCGTAGGTTACAAGCTGGAGACGAAAATAAATTAAACTGCGTATATCTAATGACATTCCCAATCTTTATACAAACATTTGATCAATTCTGTACAATAGTAGCTAGTCGAAGATTGGTAAAATTCATAATAATTATTGGGCCATTACTAAGGAACGTTTTTTTTTTTTTTAATTTCAATGCTGGGATTTACTTCAGTTGCCAATTTTTTTTGTTGGTCTTTTAACTGTCTTCGCATTTTTAAAATCATATTCTTCATAATCTTTGTCTGTGTCATGTTGGGTTACTTACCATTTCAATTTAACAAATATTTATTGGTTAATGTCATTAAACTCTAGTATACTATTTACATGGGTTACGCGAAAGTTCCTCTTATATATTTTCCGATTCTAACTAAAGGCTCTTTGAAATTGAACGAGGCGCGTGTTATAATATCGCTAAGCTTTGCAAGGAATAAATTAAAGGGAATATATAACATCCAGGGGCGTGCACAAAGATTTTATTGGGGGTATGCATAAATATACCTACTATCCAAATCTCTGTGCTTATATATGGTAAAACTTAAAAAACGTAACTTAGACGTAGTTTCAATTTAACATAGTCGCGTACCTACTTTTTCGCATGTCAACATTGAATTGATGTTTGTGCGTGGCTACAATGAACATCTAAGTATGTGATTGATGATAAGAACAAGTCAAATAAATGATATACGTGGGGTATTAGGTATTTTTTATTTGCCCAAATGAATACAATGAAATCATCATCATCTCAGGGTTAATACCAGTCGCATCCAAAGCTTTGGAATCTGGGGTCCGCTTTTCCAGTCTAATTGCTGATTTTGGCGAAATTTCGACAATTTCCGTGAAGCGACTGCCGTCTGACCTCCACAACGCGAAGGCAATATCGAAGCATTGAAGTTAGACCAATTGTTGGACTTTTGTGGGCTCCAACAACCCGTAACGACTGCCACTAGATGTTCGCATGGCAACCGAAACCAACGGCTTAACGTGCTTTCCGAGATACGACCAGACCAGTGCAAATATTCATATTCATGCATACAAATACTTACACTGCGCGAGGATCGAACCCGCGCCTCCTTACGCAACGGCCGCGTTCGCTACCGCTACGCCATGTAGGCTGTCAAAATACAATGAAATGGTATTACTAACTCAACTGTAAATAAGTAATAATTTATTTCTCAAAAAACTAAAAAAAAATATTTCACTATCTATAAATTAAATCAACGCGCCTATCTATTTTTAAATAACTCTGTAAAAATCAAATATATATAAGATCGTTTTGAAATCGCTAAAAGTTCTTTTAAAATGGACAGATAGACAAATCTATGAGTCTGCTTTGGCTTTTCATAAATATGCGTAATGCACTACTCATTGGAATCATAACTATTAAATTTTGCTAATTTGTAAACTTCAGGAAAATTATTACAACATAAAGTATAGTATTGAAATTCAAAAGCAAGTAGGTTGAAAAACTTAAGGTCTTTTAAGTTTTTATAACGTCGAACTGTCAAAGCCGTGTTTTAAAATAATATACCTATACGAGAAACAAAACAATTTATTTGTACACACTACACAACCTGCTAACCACATATAATTATCATAATACTTTTTATAAAGACAACCTTTCTTTTGTGTTAAACCAAAAACTCTAAAATAAATGAATATTCAATTCCGCTTAAAACAATCAATACATATTTAACCCAAAAACACCAATAATGAAACAACATAAGCTGCTAAAATAAAAAGGTATTTGAACGAACAACAATCATGCTATATTTCTGAACTTCTTAAATTCGTCGCATTATTAGAAGCTGTGCTTATCATGGGCTTTAAACCCAAAGAAATTTCACGCACACGTACACAACAGTTTAGGCACACAAGCAAATAATGTTATACACAGACAGATACGGAAGAGGCACATTTTGTTTATGCTTACGCCGTAAGAGGCGTGGGTGTCGCGCCTAAGGCAACTAATGTGTCTCGTTAGCACTAGCCACTAGGCCCAATAGATGGCAGTGTTATCAATAACTGATTAACAAAGTCTTTTAGTTTTAACTTTGTAGTATATAAATTATTTTACAGTATATTATAATTTTAGAAGACTATTAGGGTATGCAGAGCTTTTCTGCTTGTAAGGAGCGCACGCGCCTGATAACATCTAGTCGGAAATGTAAAAATTGTGGTCATGAAGACTTGTTTATCAGTAGATGAGAAAAAGTCTCATGAAATTTGCTTAGATTTTTGAGGTGAAACTTCTTTAGGCACGCTTGACTTGGGGAGTAAACTAGCGAAAGCGTTACGAAAAATGATAGGAAAAAAAATTATGAAGGCGAACGGAAGCAGAGTATAGTCCTATTTCGTCTGTAATACAAACAAGGAGTTGGCTCATGTAAATATTGCATGACCTGTCGAGTATGAAGTTGTGAGTTCGCATCTCGCCGAAGGCAATATATATTTTTTGGATCTTTTTAAGATTTGTTAACAATTGAGTCGAGTATGAAGTTGTGAGTTCGCATCTCGCCGAAGGCAATATATATTTTTTGGATCTTTTTAAGATTTGTTAACAATTGATTACCTAAGTGCACAAATAAATTTATAAATTTCGTTCTGTTCTGGCCTTTATATTGTTTTATATATTTTTGCTGAACATTTCTGATATAATTGAAAGTATAGAAGCTTTAAGATATCGTCACAATACGATAATTGGACACAAAGTACAAATTGCTTTCGAGCCTCATAAGCTCAATTATTAAGCTAAGTACCTTGATTGATTAAGAACTATGAATTTCTTCGAGAACATGACGCTGCGAACACCCCCCGACCCCCCTCATTGATTACCTCACCCCCCCGTGGATTATCTCGGGAACCAGAGGTCGTGGACTACCCGAGTTTGGGGTCCCCTGAATCAGGAGGAGGAGCCCGACCTTTTGGCCCTGAGGGAATCCACTCCCCTCCTCTCCCCCTCCCCCTCCCCCCGCAACCCCACGAAACCTATCCCCCTCCCCGACCCCCTTTAGTTACCTCACCCCCCCGTGGATTATCTCGGGAACCAGAGGTCGTGGACTACCCGAGTTTGGGGTCCCCTGATTCAGGAGGAAGAGCCCGACCTTTTGGCTCCGAGGGAATCCACTTTTTTTTTTTTTTTTAAATTGGAGGTCTATGCAAAAATATTAATTTATAAATGAAAGCATGAAATAAATTTAAATATTTATAGAAAATTAATATATGTATATGTGTATACATGTATATATTGTACACACACATATATATATATATATATATATATATATATATATATATATACATACAGATGGTGCAAAAGAAGTTTCACTTCAGTCGTGTGGTCATAAGCACACTCGTTTTTTTTAAATTTGCTTAGTTTTTTTTTTATTTTTGACTGAAATATGTATATCCAAACTTGCGGCCGCCCGCGACTTCGTTCGCATGAAGTTAGTTATTTGTACATTTTATTTTAACCCCGAAAGAGTTATTTTAAAATTGTAGTATCGTATTAGATGTTAATCGAAATTAAGTGATTTCTCGGTGGTAGGCCATAACATCGGCCGCCGGCAGAAGTTACCACTCACCAGACAAAGCCTTGCCGCCAAGCGATTTGTCGTGTTCCGGCCTAATGTCTTGTGAAGCCGTACGGAGGACGGGTCTGAGCAGTTCTGTTGCGATGTGTGCCGGGTACGATGCGCCAAATGTTGTTGTGTTGAGAGTTTGGTCGTGGAGGGTCTTCAGATCAATCTCCCTTTGGCGCAGCATTGTTGGTCGTGTTGTTGGGTTTAACATTGCATCACCTCGCTCAACTGCCGTCTTCCTTCCTATTCGCTCAGTTTATCTGAGTGAATAGGCTCTTAATAAACTAGCGCGCTTTACCATCAACGATTGCATCACTGCTTACCATCAGGCGGGATTGCGGTCAAGCGCTAGTTTATAATTATTAAAAAAAAAAGTGATGTTAAGGACAATTTTGTTCAAAATTAAATACTATTAATTTATATAGATAAGAATTAATTTTTGTTTTTCTTTTTTATATATGCTCCACTTTCGGTCGCAGCGTGATGTTATATTTTAGATTAATAATGGGCTATGCAAAGAAAATGTGGCGCGTTCAAACAAACTCTTCAACTTTATATGTTAAGTATACTCATTACAAATTTATAACAAACATACATCACCAGAAGTCTTCGAGCTGTTTGAATATGAATAATATGAACACTAAATAACACCCTTTACCCCATTTGCGATTCTTATTTTGAATCATTTTGAATTATATACATAATCAGCCTAGTGGGAACATTTCCCACTGTTGGGACACAGTCCTCTTCTCGGTGAGAGGGAGTGAGTAATAGTCCACCACGCGGGCCCAGTGTGGGTAGGTAGACACACATGTCTTAGATTTTTTTTTTTATTTTGGCTCTGGGTTTCCTAACGATATTTTCCTTCACCGTTTTGAGAGCAGCGGTGATGAAATAATTTACAAAAATCAAAATGCCTGATAGGGATCGAACCTACGACGTTACTTCTAGGTCATGGCCGATACCACTAGGCCACCGCTGCTCATTTATTTTAACTATATCTATTGCTAATCCATTGCTGAAACTTGGAAAAATGTGTCTGTTCAACAGAGTAAATAACGCAATGAATATTGTTGTACTGTCAAAATCCCTTTGGTACTGATAGTGTGATACGCAATTACTCTACATTTGCAAAAAAAAAAAAAACGCCTTGTCCACTGTAAATTCGGACATCGGAAAGTTTTCTTGACTGTCATTGGTCGAATAAAGCAAACCATATGGTCCTGGAAAATAGAATGCATTATTAATGATTAACCACTCCATGTCGGCATCAATTCGTGTGACAAATACCAAAACAATGGTAAGGTACCCCTGATTAACCTTTCATCCAATCTTCAATAGACAGATGGCGAATCCAGATGCCCTATCAGGGTCACGCATTCAATGGGGCATACTAATGGGCGGCACACCCTATTAATTATGGTTGACGAGAAAATTTCAAGGCAAGAAATCCTTGCCATCAAGCCTAATGCCAAATGAAATGGGTCCAAACTGGACCCTCGTATTGCTCATTGTTATAAAAGTTCCAAGTTATAGAAACAAGCGGTAGATGAAGACCACCTGGATGACACACGCGTGTATTTTACTTTCTAAAAGACAATATAAGACAGTGATAATAAGACAGTGCGTGTATTTTATTTTCTTAAAGGCAATATTTACTATATATATCCTTCAATTCCATAAAGGAATTCCTATGTATGTCTTTGTTTTTCTGTTCATAATAACGCCTGTAATTTGGAAATCAAATTAGACTCAATACGGATTTGTGTTGGTCACAATATAAACCCAATGTTTACACAAACGAATTCATTCAATAACTAAGTTTTAAAAAAATCTATTTGAACTTTGACATTAATATACTACTATGAATCTTAACGTGTTTTAATACTACTGACATAGTATTTATGTTTTTGGCTTACGGATATTTAACATCGCTGCTTCTTGCACTTTAGCCCATGTTCGGACATCGAATGGACTCGCGGCCGTCATAAGTCCAACCTGCCCAGATTGAACGGGCGTATCGTTTCTATTTTGTACCGGTACACTACTAAATGCCTACCTCATTTGGCCCTTGTTTTAGGGATCACAGTTATACAAACTACTGTCCTCGAAACTTGGCTGAAACGTTGTCAAATTGTGTTTACATTTGAATTTCTGTTTTTAGGATTGTCCTGTGTTGTCACGGCTATGAATGACAGACGCTTCATCCTCAGCCGTGAGTGTTATTAAAAACGTTTTGGTACGAAGGTGACCTGAGTTAATTACTTGTTTCCTGCGTACGGTATATTCATGTTAATTTTAACGTTTCTGTTTTACCACTTGATACATCACACATCAAGAAAATGCGCAATTACCGACGTCAATTATTAATAGGACAATTTCAAGCACCGCTCTTCTCTGTCGCTTTTTCTATAGTTATTAACGTAAAGAATATTAAAAACCTTCGTAAAAGTCAAGTAAGATTTGTTCAAAACCCATTGTCTACCAATAAGATGAACAATGTCAAAAACGATTTCACACGTCGCAGAAACATCACGTTCTAAATTAAATCCATGTTCCGCAGTGGAAGTTTATGAAATGTTTGTATAGATAGATCGGCTAATATTCACCTCAAATATCAATTGTTCCGCGTATTGATATACCATTCGATTGTGAATGATTGACAGGGCCACGATAGTGTATTTGCAGGCGTATTTATCAAATCCCGGTAATATGATCGATATTTTGTGTTCGGTACAAATAAAAGCTGTGTGGGCAAACCAACTATTGGTTCCAAACGACCAATGGTAAACCATCATGATTTGCTGTCCCGAAGGGTAAGCAAAGGTATACTTACAGTACCTACACCCACCGATCTTCAGTTATGGAATGTACATATTGGAGTGAGCCATTAGCTGACATCCAGGCATAAATCAATATTACCAGACTCTACTGAGAAATACTTGATGGAAAAATCAAATCCAGAATTTCAGCTCAGCCATAGTTCCTGCAAACACTAGATTTATAATCTGCACATTTGCGTGCTAATTAAAAAATCATATTAACTAAAATATTATAAGATGTTTCTCTTCTCCTCAGAGTCCTAGTCTTACGAACGATAGTAATTTTTTACGTATTTCTATTGCCAGCGCAAAAAAATATTTAGATGAAGCTGAATCACGTATTATGTATTTTCACAAAGCCATATCATAGCAAGTAAAAAAAAACAATTAGACCGATGTAGGATCAAAGCAGAAAATACAGAATTCAGAATTGGAAAAATGTGAACTGAATAGATGAAAATATATAAACGCTTTGTCGTAACTCATCTAGAAACAGTATATATAGAAATATAGATACTTCGAACCGCAAGATAACAAAACCAACATATACCTACATTATTCGCCGTCCACAAAATCGTACGAAACAACTTAATACAACGGGGACCACAAAAGAAAATTGAAACAGGAAAAAACTCAAACACAAAAGACATGACAGTAAATAGGTAGGGGACAATCAGATGACCTAGTTGTGGACAATTGGATGGCACGAAAAGATTTATCACTAGTACGAACGTATGTATGAGGCAGTTATGTTCCGATGGAGAAACGTTTTGATTTAGGATGTCTATTTTGCTGGTTACTTTTGTCAAAGGTTTTTAATCCATTGGTATTCTGGCTCTACAGTTTGGGATACATACATGTACGCGTAATTTATAATTTCCTTCCAATTTCAAATTCAAAGTCAATATTGGACGAAATAACCATACTTCTACTACACTTAATTATTTATATTAAAAATTATGCATGAATGCTGCCTATGCAAGTCATGACGTAGAAAGTAACATTGACATACCCATATGAAAGAGTATATTGCAGGCTAAACACAACATTGCAATCATTTACTCGAATAACGGACCGAGAAATGTTGACATTAACGTAAAAGTAATTTTTCATGGAATCAATATTTTCTTCCGTAAAACACCACTGCTTCACTTTCAGATATCGTATGGGCGTATTTGTATATTAGGCCAGTTATCCGCCCATCTTACTACAGAGGTCCATTTCTATACATATCAACGAGAAACTATATCAATCCTACAAAGAATGGCGTAACATGTAATTTAAGTGAATGATGATCATTGTATACTTCCTTTATTGCAGTTCAGATGTTTGACTTTGTTTCGTGTATATCTCGAAATAAATTTGCAAGTTCAGCAACATTATATGGATGTTACAGTTAATAGGATTAAGAAAGTTAATGCGACATTAATGTTGTCTTTGAAGACATTTTATTGCCGTGCTGATTCAGGGGTTACGTTTTTCGATTTATTTTTGTTGATCCCACTAATTCGGGCAAAAATATATTTTTAAAGCCGATAAAGTTCAGTTTAGGTAACTCTCTTTATATAATGAAGTAAGAAACTTTTAAGTTTGGTGGTCTAGAATTGTGAAAGCATTTGCAAAAAAAGCTGTAACAAAATGGATTTCGTGGTTTGCATTTGTAAATACATAGTAATATTCGAGTGCCAATTTAAAACGCTATTTTAATTGCACCACATAAATACTGATCGATTGATAATTCTCATTTCTTTCTATTCACAGTTGTGCTCAAAATGTCGATAACTTGCATACGGCACATATTTTACCGTCGCCTATAACTCAATCACTCAGCACTCCATTTTGCGCGCCGCATGCATCACTAGATATAGATTTTTTACCAAATGCTCATAAACTTTCTGCTATTTATACCTTGGAGGTCCACTTTTTCGTCTAATTCTTATCAGCACTCAAGAAAGACGCCCTTGTGCCCATCGGTTTCACATTTCGCAATATTTTAGACACTCGATAAATTCTCAAAAATATTTAGGGACATACGAACATGATGTACGGAATATTTCAAGTAGAGCCACTTGTCTCACGACACCATAACTTGGAACTCATAAATCAGGCCTGCTTAAAACTCGATTCCGGCAGACATGCGAGTTTTACAGTTAACGACTCTTTGCTGTTACGTTTTAACGTGACGTCAGTGATTTTATCCTTTTCACACCCATAGTTCCTTTGTATTGTTTTTTTGTTTGTTTCCTTAATATATTGTCAAATGAGTACCATTCAGATGTCATGGGTACCAAATACAAGTTTCTTTTAATTGTTTGTCGATCTTTTTATTATTTTTAATTAATATATGTATTATTTTTATCTGTGTAATTACTGTTACTAGAATTGAGGCAGAGTATATACTGTACATTCGTATAAAGCAATTTATAAGTACTTCTGAGTAAAGATCTCTAAAATCGTCACGCAGTCGTGTCGTCTATTCGAAATGCACCAGCTTATCTGCAAACACATGTCAGAGGGAGAAATTAGTAAAAAATGTCAGTCTTGGCGACACCGGGGGTGGTCTGCGGTAACACGTGTGCTGTGTTGTGGCCGATAGTTCTGTTATTGACTATTTGAACGACAACATTTTGGGGTAAAAAAGATCTGAGAATTTACCTTGGGTGGATAAATTCCAGAAACTCCGTATGATTTTGTCAGGTGCAGACTAAGGAAGGGGCCGTAAATAATGAACAGTCATTAAAGTGAGGCCTAAATCTAAGCGAAGCGTGGAAGAGTCAACAACCCGCGTGCAATTCTTTTTGCTTGGATTAAGTTATAGTCATTGAAAGATGATGTAATATCAATCCAATTACTAGAGAAATCATCACAAATGATGGCTCATTGCGAGAGATCCAGATTCAAATCTATATTCTAACTTAGATGTCGGATAAGCTAACATGAAAAATATAATTCTTTGACATAGTGATGATAGCCTGAAACACAGGTTTAAATAAACCTAGTTCGGGTGGTCCTAACATTATTTTTAGCTCGTAATTTTATAGATTTATATCATGACAGTAAGTCAGCTTTTACGATTGTTATTATTAAGATTTTCATTACTATACAAACATACTTTTTGTACATTCATTGTTGTTCTATGTTTTTTTAAAATAAATTTCATGTCTTTTCATTTCAATTTCAAAATTTTATTTAATTTCAGTAACTTTTTAACCGACTTCAAAAAGGAGAAGGTTACTCAATTCGACCGTATTTATACTTTTTTATGTTTGTTCACGGATAACTTCGTCGTTTATGAACCGATTTTGATAATTCTTTTTCTGGTGGAAAGAAGACATTCCTAAGGTGGATAAGGACATGTTTTGATGGTGGAAGACCAGTGAAATCAAGGGGAACTTCCAAAAATCGTAGGGGCAACCAGTGCGTTTGTATGTTTTTTCATTAAGTATTTTAGCGTCAGCATCCAGTCTAACCGGATGCACAACTAAAAAGTGTAAAATATTTTTTTTTTTTTACAAATATGAACAACCGACTTTCAAAAAACACTAGAAAGTGAAAAATAACTAATTTCGGAAGTCAGTGTCAAAAACTAATATACCAAAGACACCGACTTCCGAAATATAATATAAAAAAATTATGAATAAGTTATTTCATTGGTAATAAATTCTTGAGTAATATATTCAAAACCACTTTTGCCTCGTCCTTCAAGTGTTCTCAAGCTCTATTGCTAAGCATGAGGTCCTGGGTTCAATTCCTCAGTCTGACAAAGTGTTATTAGGTTCTTTTCTTTCTAGGGAGTTTCCACCCTTACGTTGTTAACACCACTACGATCCGGACGAAGCGTTTCGCCTCCTCCTTTATACCGCGTACATCGGGGAACTGGAACAATTTGCCAGCAGTGGTGTTTCCGTCGGACTACAATTTGAGTGTCTTCAAGGCTAGAGTAAATAGGCTCTTAATAAACTAGCGTACTTTACCAACAACGATCGCATCACTGCTTACCATCAGGCGGGATTGCGGTCAAGCGCTAGTTTATAATTTATAAAAAAAAGCAATCAGATGCAGTTGAATACGATATTTTCGTGGAGTGACTGCCTATTTGACTTCAACAACCCAGATTTTGGGTAACACTATACTATCGTTACAAAGGAGCAATAAAGGTTTCGCAACTTGTCAGATTTTCGGGCTTCTAGAGACGCGAAACGACTCTCCAATCCACGAAAGACAGCCTGTAGTAACACCTTTACCGGGATCACCAGCTTAATGGACTTTCCGAGGCACAGAAGGGTCTCAATACGACCGGGTGATCGTCTTTACATACCCTCTTTATAGACCCTTCTCGTTTGGCTCGTGGGCGAATGTCCATGGGCTGACTGCGGCAAACCAGTCTCTACGAGTGATCGCTTAAAATTCTTACTATGCTTGATTATTATGATCGATGGCACCAGCTTCTTGCCGCTTCATATTTCTTATCCTCCACTAATCCTTAGAGACTGTAAAAGGTTAATTGGTTTTCTAAGCAAAGGATCCCTTACTTCGAGGTTATTGATTAGATCCACCTTGGTATCCGTATATTCATAAAAATGCTAAGAGAATGATAGCAAAGGTGAAAATAGACTCTTGCATAGTTTATACAAAGTACTGAATTTTATTTATTGATTGAATTCCTCGAATAGTCAAATACTTCTGAACACCAGTCGTAAATAAGTATACTAGGCACCAATGTGTCGGCCATTCTCTGCGCAAAGCACCAATGCAATTGTGTAAGTAAACAATTTCAGTTGAATTTTAATCAAGGCAAACAAAATAATAGTTCCCTTAATGGGGCAACCGGCGGCCCTTCAAATAAAATAACTGACACTAGGCCTACAATAAAACTACATATAAAACAATAGTTTATGGTTGCAAAGACCCTCGCAAATTAGCAGTGGTCACTTTCCGCTTCTTAATGGTGCCAAATTTTCAATATTACATCAACTTAACATTTAATATCAATTATAAACCTTGACACTATCACACAAGGCTCATTTTCATTAATTTTATATGACTGTTCACCGTCAAATGAAATCAAACTTTAGACAGGATATGTTAAGGTGTAAATTCGATTGCTACACAAATACAGTGGGTCCAGAAAATTGTTTTTGTTGTCCTAATCGTCTCTGGGTTGGACAGAAGTGACAGCATCGGTTTAACTAAGTGATTTTATAAGGGAAATGCGACCAAACGCCGGCTTAGGACGCCCTATTGTTTGTATTAGAATAATTGCACAGTAGGTGACGTCTGTAAACATTGTGGCAGGCGGCACTTTGCCTGTTAATAAATGTATCGAATAAAATTACCTAACATTTCGTTGATTTTTTTTTTTAACCTTCGTTTAAGTTAATTTTAACAGGCTTTTAATAGGGAGTAGTAATATCAAACTGAAGAGAAAATGTTAACAATCTATTAGAAAAAGAAACGATGGACGGTCAACCTTAAGAGATGGTAGCTGGGGCAGACTGAATGAGGAAAAGCAGAAGACAACAGTGGGCTAAGATAGGCTGAGCTAATTGATTAGAAAAAAACATTTCTTTTCATTTAGTGTTTCCAGTTGACAACCGTTTTAACCGAATATGTTGTGTACTTTTTTAAAACGTTATTGCATACATATTAAAAGGTGTCAATTGCTTCATACTTATTTCTTTTGAGTGTGAGTTTCCCTATTGAGTGGTCGATTCAAGAGAAATAATTTCGTGTGAATATTCGCCCGTTTCGGGGGTGTAAATTCGTGCGAATAGCAGTTTATTCGCACATAAGCCAAAATAAATTGGCAAAATTCATTTTTCGCACAGCTATGTAAATCAAACGAGAAGCTACATAGTTATCCCTTATCAAATCATGATGTAGCCAGAAAGTAGCTATCATCCTTACATTTTGAACTCTCACATCAAACTACAATAAATATTCTAAAAAAAGAAGTTTCCAACTTAATCCTGGCAGATAGTGTGTCGAGTTCTACTTGCGTATAAAGTTTGTCCTTAAGCTTCAAGCCGGTATAATTTCTTTTCTTCTTATCTTTAGTCAGAAGCAGGACCTTTTTACTCGTTTTTTCGCTACTAGGAATTGTTTTTTTTTTATGCTTTGGGGTTGGTTTTGTTCTTGATGGAACTGCGAATGATAAAATTGGATAATAGTCTTTTTGGAAACAGCTTTGGGCGAAGTTTTTTTTTTTTTTTTCTACTACATGGCTAAATATAATAGTATATGTTTCAAGATACATTTTAAGTAACGTAAGTAGAATGTCAAAAAATACAAGCAGAACATTACTTTTCATCCGAGAAAAAGACAAGTTTCTTGGGTTTACTGTTTGAAAGAACAGTCTCTAACAAGATTAGGACTTCCATGTGCCTTATTTCTCGATTACATCTGGATTTTGTAAGACATATGATCTCGACCTTACAAATTGTCTTTAAATTCGCGTCACCGGATGTTTATAGTTGTTTATTTTTAGTTTTGCGGACGCAGCTGCACACTTGGCATTTCCGGATTTCGGATTTTTTGTTCATAATCTCTTAAACATAAATAGATTTACATTGTTGAAAGACTTTCGAGATCGAATCATGCTTAGAATCTCAAACACCCATGAGGTAAGCTCTGTGTAGAAACTTTAAGATTTGCATTCAATGGAACGCTACCGTCATAGGTGTGACTTTTGGTTATTGACAATTACGATTATTGGTCTAAGGGACACAATGCTGTTGCTGGATATGAGCTCCTGGGCTCGTTAGCTAAGTCTGACAAAGTATTATTGGGTTGTCATTAGGAACAATCTGGAGTCTGGGTTTGTGCCCAATTGATGGCAATACTGGAGAAGATACACCCTTATTTATACTTGATCAGTGAGGATATTTAACTAAAGATGAAAAAAGCCACTTGACTAATTTAAATGACTAAACGTAATACCAGTCACTTTTCATGTTGCGTCACAGAAGCAAATATATTATCGTAATATAACGTTTAGTTAACGAAGTAACGTTTTTTTGTTCACCTTTAGTTAGCTACTGCATTGACGCTTTCGATATGTGGTGCTGCAGAAAGATGATTCAAATTCCTTGAACAACATTCCAACACAAATCAGTCATTCCTTCGCGAGCTGGGTGTAATTGGGTAGAATTTTGGTATATTTTGGCAATAGTGCCAAAAAAGATGGAGACAACCTCGATCATCTGATAGTTACTGAGAAGGTGGATGGACGACGTTCTAGAGGTCGCAGTCCAATAAGGTGGACTGACGAAATCCGTTCATCTCTGGATACCGGCCTGCATGATGCTATACTCGCGACCAGGCATCGTAATAGATGGCAAACTATCATAAAGCAGAAGATAATTCCACAGGGACATCACGACCCTCAGTAATGAGGAGAATTTGAGGAGGAGGAGTTAGCTACCTAAACCTTTAGAGCATCTTCTTAATTCTTCAGAAAATACAAGAGCCCTAGTCTGTAATACAATAGTGTCAGAATGATCGATGAGAGATCTCATAAAGATCGATTTTATAAAGTTTCGTAATCTATTAACAAAATGAAGTCATTATGACTTTCCAGTATTCAATCACTCCCACCACAGGATGCTAAATATCGCGCGAAATGGAGGAAATTGAGCAAGAAAGCGGACCCCGGGCTCCAACGTGAAAGCCGCGGATGCAATTGGGATAAACGCTTAGCTGATGATGATGATGATGATGTTGATGCGTGCTAAATCTTACTAAAATTGTATTATGATGACAATTTATGTAATATATGTTGTTGCAATGTTACTCTTTCACGCAAGAACTAGTGAATGAATTTGTATAAAATTTGGCACATAAATGAAATGAAATCGTTTATTAAGCAAATAGGATCACTGATCACTTTTACACGTCATGTTTTTTTTTTAACCAGATGAAGCCGGCATTCCTAACTGACTACCTCTAAGAAGAAATAGCCGAAACAAACTCAGGGATCATCGTCTTTTTTCAAGTCCAGATATTAAAAATGAAAATGTTTACAATTATTTACGTCAGAATTATGCAGATTGCTTAACAACAATTTTTAGCAGAGCGAGCAGCTCAGTCCCAAGCATTTTTGTCTTCTAAATAATCTGTGATTTTGTAATACCCCTTTTTGCAAAGTTTGGCCTTTATATAATATAGATAGATGGTTTATAACTAGGAATAACACAAAATATACTTTTTTATACGGAAATTCCCGCAGGGTCTATACTTACGCGGATTAAACTACGAGGCGTAGATATTTAATCAAATAATACTAGAAACAGAATTTCTGCGTTAACCCTAAATAGTGGCTATAGATACTAGTTTTATGAAACTATAAACTACGTAGTTATTACGCTGTAAAGGCCTAGCGAAACTGTCACGGTTACCGACCAATTAATTCCAAGATATTCAACGTATAAATTGGTTCAACCAATTTGCTAGTTATAAATTCAAAATGCATCCGCCCGGAAAATTGTATTGAGACCCCAGTTTACCCGAACAACTTTGGGTGGTGGAAGCTTAAACCGATCCTTATCTCATCGTGTGATATTGTATTTGGTAGTTTTATAGCGGCCAAACTCGGCTTTTGTCCACCCGAGTAACCAGACATTGGGCGCATGAATTTTGGGCGATCTCATTTGTTAGAATATTAGTAATGAGTTTCTGTTGCGTATAATTTAAATGTTATGATGAATTGGTGTTGTTTGTATCCATATGAATTAGATGACAGTAAACGAAAGGTATCCTTCCCTGTATGAGAGGTGACCTGTGCTCAGCAGTGAGAGGATAAAAAGGGTGATAAATGATGAGTATAATAATCCTATAATGTTCCCTCCCTCCTCCAACAAGAGGAACTGATGACCTGGTGAAAGTCGCGAGAAGCCGATGGATGCGGGTAGCACAAGACGGTCATTATAGAAAGCCTTAGGGGAGACTTTTGTCCAGCAGTGGACCTTTAAAGGCTGAGATGGAGTAGAAGTTCCTTCTGTTTAGGGAAAGCCTCTCCTGTTTTCTTCTTTCGAGGGGGACTGTGCTATTATGTTTATAAATGTCACATGTTTTGCACAAACTTTCAGTTTTAGGACAAGCGGCACCCTCATTGCGTAACACACTGTTACTATTGTAGCTGTATCTACAAACGCCACCCACAAACAAAGCGTCATACTGACGTCACATGAATTCTAAATCTCGCAAGTACAGTTTTCCGCGCAACTAGCATACGTATATACAATTGGCTTGTATCCTAAAAAATAATTTAATGTCCATCAGATAGATTTCTAAAAAATATTGAACACGTATTTTTTATTTTATCTTTTATTCAAATACTTAGGAAGATATATTGATTTGAAATGTCGCATGACGTCACGCCATGGTGCAAAATATAGAACGGCGTGACGTAATTAGCCCCCACTCTGTAACTTTAATACGCTATATCTCAGTATTTTTTGGTAATTACGACGAAATAAAAAATACGGGTCTTAATTTTTTTTATTATCTATAAGACGGACTAATTATTTTTTTGATTTTCATACCTTGGATACATCCCTATTTCCCAAAATCAACCGTTGGACAAATGTCCGCCAGACATAACACCCGTCTGGTTGGAGGATCCTCCCTTTTCTATGGAGGATGAATGAACTTTACTCCCTGTTCCTCATGCCTCAGCACTTTTGAAGCATGTTGTTAATCTATTTCTACGTATGTTCGAAAAATATATCTGCTCAACGAGGTAAATCACGCAATGAACACTGTTGAACTGTTAAAATGAAATCCATTGCTACTTATAGTATGCTACGTAATTAACCTACGGGTTTCCTCGCAATATTTTCATTTACCGTTTTGAGAGCAGCGGTGAAGAAATTATTTACACAAAGTAGTGTCCGCTTGGGTATGAACCCACGACCTCTGGGTCTAAGACCATGAGGTCTTAGGAAGGTAGTTTTTTATGCTATAGAAAAGGGGTAAATATGCCGCTACCTATCCTCTTTAGTATTAAAACATTAATAGTAGTATAATTCATATCTAATGCTGCATTTTCCAGCAAATAGGCACTCTGTGTGGCTATCATGAGTTTTCATTACGAAGACTCGTCATCGATATCGACCGCGTTTAACTCATCGATTGGCCCGCTTCAAGGTTGTAAGAACTCTAAACCAAAAAGAGCGCCAAACGCAGTCAATGCACATGATCGAGTCTCGTAATAAAAACTCATAGTAGCCACTCTGTTACCAAGGTCACTTAGATACAAGACTGAAAGTATTAGTAACATATTTCCTACCAACTATGTTAGTAAAAAAATAAAACGATTGTATCATTGCTGTGAGGTGACAGGTCTAGCCGATACTTTTCAGCAGTGGTTCAAAAACTGACAGTCCGCCCTGCCAGCTATCATAGCTAAGATGCTGTTGACGCTTCCCTGCACCCCACAGACCAAGGATACGCACCGTTTTCACATAAATAAATAAACAAGCCATTTATTTCATGCTTTTACGTATTAAATATTACAAGTTTAAAAGCATTATGATAGTATCTATATTTATAAGAAAAAGTATTTGGTTAGTAATTCTAATTGTACCAAGTACTTAAAAGTTAGGTTTGTTAGTTTCGAATTTAACTGTTTTACGAAAAGAAAACATGTAATTTTTATAGTAAATAGGTTTAATCAGCAAGAATTCCATTTTGCCATACATCATATGCCCATACATCTCTATCTCTTGCTAAGATAATCCAGTTTTCGTATTACCATGTAGAAACAATTTAAACGAGCTTCAGAAAACATCCCCGAGCAATCCCACCAGAATCCTGAATGAATTGTTTTATTGTACGCTGTTTATTTGAGGATATTTTTTTGTGTTATTAATTGGTGTTTGACCGCAATGCCGCCTAATGGCAAACAGTTATGGTGCCTACAGCAATAAACTTACTCAGCTACAGTATTTTATAACTAGACTCTTCACACTAGAATTACAAAATAAATAGTACGGAGAATTACCTGGCGTTTTATATGAACGAGCATCAGGGTATTATATTTAATCAAGAGACCATATAATGACTTCATAAACGTAACCCGTGACGGTTACATGAGAACCGTAAAAACTAAGCGATGCTTATGTATATACCCTAAAATCTGAATTTCTAATAACATTTCTGGAGCGAAATGAACATGCAAATATAGCGGCTACAGTAATTTTTAAGGATATTTTCGTTCTAGATACGGCATGTAAGTTGAGCCGTTTGATGGATCTCGTAGACAGGCGCGCCGTGAAAGTAGAACGCGATTCAAATAGAACAATTAACTTGGAGTTTTCATAAAAATCAGTCAACTAGAATAGCATCGTTCCTGTCTGCAGAAGCCTTGAAATAGAACAGCCCAACCAGTGACCGCTGTACAGGCCTTTCACATTAAGTTAATTTACCTCGGATTTTCCATCACTCTCCAAATCACAGTGATTTTTATTCTCATTGCAATAAGGTTGCTGTTAGGTTGCCGCCATTGATAAGCCTATCAAAGATATTATGGTATTTATTTTAGTATATAATATACGATAAGTTTAATGCTGTCTAAGATAAAAATAACCGTGAACCGACTACAGGACTTGTAAGCTCTACAGGATAATTAGCAATGGGTTTAATTTTGACAGTTCATCAATATTCATTGCGTTATTTGCGTTGTTGAGCACAGACATAGAACAATGAATTAGCAATATGCTTTATAATTATTTAAATTGTATGTGTTACATAATTAAGTCAGGGTTGCGGGTTGGGTAAAAAGAAACCGTGGCCCTGGCGCGCAGGCAAGTAAAGAAATACGGGCGGATTTTAGTCAGTAAAATTCCGACACGCCCTTCCGCTTCGCCCAGAACAGGAGAGGTCATTTGATGATTTCGCATCCAAAACAACAAAAGGTACTAGTCCAGTATCCTATCCTTGAGCACACTATTTCCTAGTGGAAATACCAATTCTAAGTGGACGGGGAAGCCTAACATTAACATCACATCTGTAATCCCAGAAAGGTTACACTATACCTAGTGCCACTATACCTAAACTAAATTTTAGTTCAGTCCACCTTTTTCTTTTTGTTAAATTAATAATTAATACTGTCATTACGCTCAATCCTTCTGTGTATGAGAGGAGACCTGTGCCCAGCAGTGGGACGATAAAAGGTTGATGATGATGATGATGACTGACATTGTTTCATCCTGTCATTGTCATTTAAATTGAGTTTAGTCTGTGAACAAGGAAACCAACACCAATAAGTAGATACCTACTAATTGTCTTGTTATTGTATTTATGAATAGTACGCTTCTATTTATGTCTTGAATGGAATAATAAGCCATTGTTATGGTTATTAAATTGCGATAGAACAAGTCGTCGAATTTCTTAGAAACTTGGCACAAGAATGAGTCATTATACGAGATTTATCATAAACTATAGCATATTAAAATTAATAGAGGAGATTATGTAACAAATTACTCTACTATTGCCATAGATCATTGTTGATATAAATTCATCGGGTGGAGTTGGGGAAACTTCCTTCCCATATCTTTCATTTATTAATACTAAAACAGAAGTGTTTGTTTGTTGGAATGCGCGAATCTGTGAAAATCTCAGTCAGATTTGAAACATTATTTTTGCATTTAATAGCCTAATTAATAAATAAGGCTATTGACTATGTAACATCACGTCAGGACCCTTAGAAGCCGGGCTATAATAAAAACAATTAGAAAGAACGCTAACGGAGTATTGGCGATGCGATGAGACGAGATACATAGGTCGGGGGAACAAAAATTTACGCAGACGAAGTTTAAGCTTCTTTCGAATAAATAAAATAAACAGGTCTATTTTCTTTAAAATACTACTACAGTCGTCGTGAAATCCACCTCTTATCTCAACTGTAATATTTGTTCTCTTAAACATGTAGAAAGAATAAATACAATGCAAGATTACCCTTATCAGTCCTTGTACCTTCCAGTGTCTTTATCAACCACATACAGTGTTAAGATCGTCGCACACGTAACCCGTTAGAGCCCCCAAAATGTTTAATTTTGTCCCCCATCTACCCTCCGAGGGTACCAAATTGGGGGAGGGACCTCCCTAGAAGTCACCCGACCACTTGCGATGTAATGTATGATAGGTATAGTGCACCTTAATCACTTATATAATTGCAACATTTATTTTGTTGATTAAAATACTTCTTTTATTGTACAGTTGGCAAAAATGGTGATTGTCGTGGTTTTAGTTTTGCTGTCATTGCGAGCTGTGGTGTAGGGATTTTATTTTTTGGAATTGTTTTTAGGCTGGCTTGAGTGAAACCGTTGCTCTCAGTTGTTTTCATAAATCGTTATATGTATACTGAAGTTCGGGCGAATAAAAACAATCATGTGCGTTTGATTAAAGAGAAGCACTTGGGTTACAATGTTGCTTTGAAGTTGTAACTGTTAAAATAAAACGCATTAGTATATGCATTTTTTTTTTTATAATTTGCATAATATACCTTTTTGTCTGAGTTTTCAACTACAAAGCAAAACACTCTCACAATAATTTTACTAAGTTAAAAGCTAAAAATGGAAATTTGACAATTAAAACCACATCTAAAAGAAACTCGCATAAAACATTGAACAAGAAAGTTAACGAAATGGAGGAAATTCTTATGACTTTTCTGCAGCCATTACAAACCATAGAAGAATGTACGGTTAGCAGCGTTGAGCGTCGACAATTTAAACGCTCTCACTCTTCACGGGACTCAAAGTTTATCGTGGATCGTAACTAGGAGCCCCGATGTAGGAACAGTTCTACCAACACACCTAGATCTCCCTCCCCCTCCTCGAATTTCCAAAATTAAGGAAGAGAGATGGAACAACTCCAAAGTTAGGGGTTCAACTTAGTCTGGTGGTTTGGAGCAAGGAATTCCAGATATTAAGCACTTGTGCATTCATTCGTGTGTTCTTGTTAGTACTCGCTGTTAATACGGTATAAGGAAATTTTGTGAAACCTAATGTTCTGGCATTTTGTTTCCAAATGGATAATGCGATGGTATGTAATTGCTGCTACGAGACGCGTCGGTTGATGATAATGCAATACTCACTCGGATTGTTTTAAAGCTTTTTATTACACTCTTGTAAGAGATCCCGGCAGGTATTAGGAGCGACTAAGTAAGTGTTCTGGCGTTGTGATGTGAAATGGGTATAATTCCAGCTAGGTAGAGGCCATATCAGCTGTTTGCTAGAAACTACTTACTTTGAAAAAGGAAGTAAATCAAATCTTCATATTCTGAATAATCTAGAACATACTGTCTTCTTCTTTCACTCTAATCTTTTATCACTTTAATCTCTAATTATTCTTCTTCTTCGTGAGCCTATAAAGGTCCACTGCTGGACCGGTCATCGTGGAAAGCCTGGCCTCCTCCAAGGCTTTCCACGATGACCGGTCTTGTGCTGCCCGCATCCATCGGCTTCCCGAAAACATTCAAAAGATTCTGAAACATCTAAACTATTTTATGGCAAAAAAAAAGTTTAATACACTATTATATGGCAAAAAAGTTTTTATACAGTTTTGAAGCCGCTAAATCAGCCAGTATGATTTTGGTGTCAATATTGAAAGAAAAAATACAACAGAAAACAAAAACAAAAATACAGGGTATTATATATCGATACGTTTGTTCTTTCTGCTTATTAGATTCAAAAATATTGTAGTCAAAAACTTAGTCAATAGTCATTTTCATAAAAATTTACATAATTTGCACTTCTGAGTTCTTGCTTTGTTTACTAAATTTATTTTTGTTTTACTTTTTAATTCAAAAATGTTTTCTTGGCTTGTATTTTTGTCGTTTGAAAGTTTCAGTTTAAAAAGCATGGTTTGTAAATATTATTATTTTTTATAGTGGAATATTTTGTGAAATTGTTGGTTGGCAGTGTCTTTTCGTTTCTATACCTAAAAATGTGTCACTCTCACGTCTTCCCCTAATAATAAAAAAAATTTCACATGGCACGTCCAATTTCGCCATCATCATCGTCATCATCATCAACCTTTTTTTATTGTCCCACTGCTGGGCATAGGTTTCCTCTCATACAGAAAAGGATTGAACGTAATCACCACGCTTGTTCGATGCGGGTTGGCGATTTCAGACTTACAAGTCCAGGTTTCCTCAAGATGTTTTCCTTCACCTTCAGCCATTGGTGTCCAAGATATACTTAGGAAGTACATGTAACTTTAGAAAAGTTACTCATACTCATACTTGAGAGGCTGGTGTTTCAATCACTAGGCCACCATGACATTTCAATTTCGCCATAACTGAGCTAATTTTTTTTTTACTTTTACGACAGGAATCTTAAATATTTTACCTGCTTTAAGCCTTATAACCCACCACAATACAATTCTTCATTGACTAACCAGTTTTACGTTCGTCCCTCTCATTCACCTTCCTCCTAATAAGATATTCCCATGATAATAATACGCATGTAAATATTTCATTAGGATATAATGTAATGGAGCTTAACTGAACCTTTTACGATGTCGCTTCAAACGTATATAATGTGTGCGTAAAAAACCTTTTTGTTACGATGGAGAATTACTAGAGGCACTTTATTATTCATGTGCTAGTGATCAGATATGGAACGGAAAAGGTGCTGTAGGTGAAATTATTGGCCTCGTTGGAAATTGGGGAACGGTGCCGCCAAGTTTAATATTTACATGTTCATTGTTTTATGTTTTTTGGTATGGTTGGGGGAACTTTTCCACAGAGTCAACTGCTGGAAAGGAAAAATAGAGCAAAGGTGGATTATATTAAGGCCGATTTATACTGTATGACTTAATTGACTGTGGCATAGCATATTAATTGCAAGCAGCTTTACAGACTTCAAGACTTGAAGTAGTTTGTTGTTTCGAAAAATATATGTACCGCGTGCATTATTAAGCCTTACTAAGTTGTTTGAGTGTCGTTTCATTTTTATATAAAAAAAAGTTTAAAATTTTTTTTTTTTTTCGTAAACAATATTCTGCACACACAAAACGCACGTTATAAATGAAAAGACACGATTACAGGTGGAAGGAATAAGGGTATGAAATTAGAAAGAAAGTCGTAATTAATTCTCATCAAGTTAAAATAATTGTCACACCATCCATCTTTACAGTACCAACAGATGACAGAAGACACAACGTAAGAATCCACGTTGTCCCGTATCGCACCGAACACCATAAATCAAAGTCACGTAGGGTCTTTTCAATTAATTCCCGCTTGCGGCCCGTGATATATTTGCATCAGAATATGTAATCGGTCTAAGCGGCCATTGTCGGCTGTACTTAGTAAAAAGGGTCAAGAATTGTTCGCCTTCGTCCCTATTGTGCGATACACAATATGGGCCCGTGTTTGTCTTACTCATTTCGTGGAGGCACATATTTGATTTTGACTCATTTTCTAGTCTGTTGCTCAGTTTAGGCTACGCTAAGTTTCGTAGAAGATTTTCTGTTTTGCGTCGGTTTCTGTTTTTGTGTTTGGCATTTTGTGGTTGAATGTTCTTACAGATATTTTGTAATAAACTGGTTTTTTTTTGCTTACAGGTAATATTCGGGACGTTTTGTATGGTCCCATATTGAGTGAATTTGTCACAAGAGTAGTAACTTGTAGAACATTGAGAAAAGGTAAGCGTTTTTATTACATTTTAATTTATGTAGAAACTGCGGGTTTATTTCTGATTCCAATAATAATTTACAGACTGTTATTGGTTAAAATTAAGACTGTTGTATCTTTATTAATGGTGAAACGAACTCAGCTTCTTCGTCATAGTTTTGCATTGAAAAAGTTTGAAAAATCATTTGCTCGAATAAGGAAAACACGCAAGTAAAATTAGCTAACGTATCTATTTATATGTATGCCCGGCTAAAAATTGCTACCATTGTTATGCAAAACAATTCAATTTTATTGTTGTTATAGGAACCGGATCTTTATTTAAAGGAGTTTAAGTGACAATTAAGTGAATTTTGGTCATTATTTACTAAGGAACCAGAACAAAGGCAACTCAAACAAGTGCTAATATAAGGACAACCTACCTAGTTCCACATATAATTGATCTTATATCGATAACAAACATAAAATTCACAGAACTACGCAAACATACTCGTGCGTTCTTCGGTTTCAAACAGTTACTCGGGTAAAGTCGTAATGCAGCATCAATACGTAATAATAACGTGACTCGTTAATTTCCTCGAACTGTATCAATACCGCTAATGAATACTTCTATAAAATAGTGCGGTTTACTTCGACGATAGTTATAGAATATATTGTGTATTATTATCGCGCATACGTGTTTAAGGTCACATATTACAGAATGCATTAAGGATTTAGGAAAGATATGTATGTCGTAGATCGTCGATATAGTTTTAATAAAAGTTGCCCATTTGATTTACATAGTAGTGGGGCAAACGCTGATACGTTGTTTTGTTGTGGCGGTGCGTGGACGGAGTTGTTTTGAAAAGTAGGGATTGTCGAACGGTCACTTCGGATTCAGACGCGGTCCAGGGCATATATCTGAGGCGAAACTATCGGTTTGCCTATTTAAATTGTTATTGTCAAGATTGGAGGGTATTTTTTTTTTTAATAATTATAAACTAGCGCTTGACCGCAATCCCGCCTGATGGTAAGCAGTGATGCGATCGTTGATGGTAAAGCGCGCTAGTTTATTAAGAACCTATTCACTCAGAAAAACTAAGCGAATAGGAAGGAAGACGGCAGTTAAGCGAGGTGATACAATGTTAAACCCAACAACACGACCAACGATGTTGCGCCAAAGGGAGATTGATCTGAAGACCCTCCACGACCAAACTCCCAACACAACAACATTAGGCGCATCGTACCCGGCACACATCGCAACACAACTGCTCAGACCCGTCCTCCGTACGGCGTCAGCAGACATCATGCCGGAACACGATAAATCGCTTGGCGGCAAGGCTTTATCTGGTGGGTGGTAACTTCTGCCGGCAAAACTCCACCATCGCTGACCTCGTCATGTATATATTCTTTTAAAAGTATTCCTTTTAGGTATACCTTCAGTAGACATAATAAATACATACACCTACTAAAAAGGAAGACAGAAAAGTTACATACTTTTTTTTTTTTTTAATCATTCGAGGACATTTCTCCTGTATCGTGGGTTCGGTTACAAACGTTTAAACTCACATACACGTTTGTGTATACTGTTACTTGTGTGGCTGTTTAGCCAGACCCAAAAAATACCTGTAGATCATACAAATATTTGTTCCGCGCGGGAATTGGATCCGGATTTAGAATAAAAATAATCAATAAAGGTCTGTGCGAGTTCAAAAACGTTTCTATCTTCCTAGCTCAGAATAAAGCTGTAATATTTAAAATAATAAGACCGCAGTTCTGGTATTCGTATAGGGCCCGCTGTGATGAACAGACCCGCCTACAGACCTTTATGAATCCATCACTAATTCTGCCTAGCCTTTTCATAACTAATGGTAGTCGAATCTTAGTCTTACCAGATGCAATCGAAAACTAAATTTTAACATGGTAAACCTACCAATTAAACTTTCACCACCCAGTTACGGGAACACATTAGGACTGGTTGTCTTTTGGCTTTAGACTACCCTTAACGACTGTCAAAAATCTCTGAATGACAGCATTAGAATAGAATATGATATGTGATAGATGGACGAAAAGACGACATCAAGTATAGCTTAACCTACGGTTGATTCTTACAGCTGTTATCATTAAGCCACGAGACATGACTTTTACAAAAAAAGTAGCGATTTAATTTTCCACCAAAATTTTTGATTAAAACAACTACAATCAGAATCCCTTTTATGGTTTGATCTAGCCAGTGTATCATTTAAACCAAACACTTATTTCTGTGAACGTCTGATTATACAATAGCAGTGTTTTGTCGGTCCGTTCTCTGTAATTGAATCGTTGTAGGATGTCGCAAGGGACAAGGAGGACGATTCAGAATGTTATTCATATGAGGAGCTAAAATCACCGGTGTTTAGTTTAATTCACTATAAATTTAAGTGCTATTATATCTGCTTTGATGCAGCTTATGAGCATTTTTGTAGCTATATACTTAAATAGTCTCAATATTATAAAATTTAAATCAAATCGGTTGGACTATTAAAATACTATTTATTTTATTTTTTTTTCTTGAACCCAATCATGCTTGATGGAAAACTTGGGTGAGGTTCCAAGATGCAATGAACGTTATCAGAAGATGCTTGTTTACTCAAACCCTGGATGCGTTATCAAATAAGGATGTTGTCTACATCTATATTTCACTGTCTATGTCTATGCATTTACTGTACTTCTGCAGGTATACTGGGAGAGATTTCTTATGAAATAAGCATTACCTTTCTACCATTTTTCTGTTCTGTTTACATAAGTTCTGTCTGTTTATATAAGTGTGTACATAAATGGTTAAATAAATGAAAAATAAGGACAAATAAAACATAAATAATTAACAAATCAAAGAGAATTTATTAATTTATTGTGTATCATTGAGCTTTTCATAAGTTTAGATTGGTTTCATTTTTAGTGTTATGAAAAGCATATACAGCTTTAAGTTTTGTGCTGATACCTTATTTTTTGTTTCCTTATTTAATTTGAAAGATTAGATTCATTCTGAAGTAGCAAAAGTTTTTCTGAAAATCAAAAAGAATTTATTAATTTATTGTGTATTATTGAACTTTTTATAAGTTTAGATTATTTTTATTTTTAGTGTTAAGAAAAGCATATACAGCTTAAAGTTTTGTGCTGATATTTTATTTTTTGTTTTCTTATTTAATTGGAAAGATTAGATTCATTCTAAAGAAGCTAAAGTTTTTCTGGACGTAGTCTAATTGTATAATTACGAATATAATTCTAATCAGCGTTATAATTGGGGTAGCTTGAATTTACTATGTGTGCGTCTTTAGCTATCTTTATTTTAGCTAACAAAGTTGAACCGCAGTATCATTTGCCTGACCAAAATTCCAGTCGCCTCATAATCTGCCTAGCCTATCAATTATTTTGAGGTTGGTTTCCAATCTCACCAAATGAAAAGGAATTCCAGTATTTTATATAAAGCGACCGTCTGCCTGACCTTTCTTCTTCTTCTTCTTCATCAGCCTATTTACGTCCCCACTGCAAGGGCACTGGCCTGCATCAATAACATGAGGAGTAAATGCCATACTCACGACGCTTAGCAGACGAGCTGGCGAGGGTTTTGGTATAAATTGCAGGGTTTTCCTTCTCCGTGTGCTGGTGACTTTGCACGGAATTTACCTTAGTCGCCTTCTACGACATCTCGGTAAGAGTAAGGGTTGTCTATTCTACTCTGCCGGTACCACACGGCTAACTACGTTACTGTACTCTATCGAAGCATTGCAGCTAGACCAATTGTTGGACTTTTGAGGGCTCCAACAACCCGTAACGACTGCCACTGGATGTTCGTATGCCAACCAGAACTAACAGCTTAACGTGCTTTCCGAGGCACGTCCAGACCAGTGCAGATATTCATATACATGCATTCAAATATTTGCACTGCGCGGGGATCGAACCCGCGCCTCCTTGTGCAGCGACCGCGTTCTCTACCGCTACCCCACGGAGGCTGTCTATTACATTCAGGCTACTAGCAACCCGTGAATACTGTCAGAGATCCAGAAGCCAGTTACTCGTTAATACGATACGCCTTGGTAAGAATTCTTGGTTAAAATTCCAAAATAATTAGAAAATATTATACCTTTTAACTTTCCCATTTTCTAACCTAAATATCTAATTATAAGATTGGAATACAAAACAACAATGTTAACACAATCTCTTAAATTACATGTGCCACTTTGGTAGATACCTAATAGGTTTGGAGAAGAGCTTAACGACTCCTTATTGGTTTTGCAGGGCTCTCAAAGGCAGCTAATGAGAGGAATTACACTCGTTAACTTAGGTGTTACATTTAGACCGACGTCCTCGTGTGAGGTTTACAGATCTTCATCAGTGTTAAGAGGGTATATACAGTTAGTACCATTAAGAACTTGACAGAACAGGATTTTACTGAAATGAAACTGTGTCCTTTTGCTACGACATCATTTGAGCCGAATGACGTCCATTGCCGGGTATAGGCCTCCCTCAAGCATCTCTATTTCGACCTGTTTTGTGCATTTGGCCTCCAACTGGCTCCTGCTGCCTTCACAAGATCTATCTTGTGAGAGGCTTTTCAACATTACGTTTTCCTATATATAATGTGTCTTTGCGCTGCCGTTCACAAGCTAACTATAATAGGCTAGTTGACTAAAATAACTAATTAATCCGTCACCATCCACCACTCCTGCCTCATCCATTTTTGATGCCTTTTATATTTGTCATTTTTTATTGATTTGATAAAACAAAATATACGTATCCAATATTTTTCAATATCTGAATGACGGACTAAATAGAATATTTTTTTTCTTACCTAGGATACATCCCTATTCCGTTATCCAAAAAAATCATGTTTCGAGTTAAGGTCCAAATAAGAATGGATGCCATTCCATAACTATAGCTCTTATGCGAGAGTTACCAATATTTAGTTATGCAACTGATGGTAAAATTCTAGTTAAAATATAAGCTATAAGCCCTTCGTCATTTTTTAGTTTAATAGTAATGATTTTAACCAGAACTGTAGCGGAGTAAAAATATGCAACAGGGCAAGTACACGGCGTGGTTATTGTTTTTATTTATTTATTGGAAAAATACTGCATTTACGGAAATATAGAGACATTTTTATTGTAATGGCATCAAAAAACGACAAACGATCAAACGCGAGATAACACGCCATAACATCCGCTGCCGGCAGAAGTTACCAACCACCAAGCAAAGTCTTACCGCCAAGCGATTCGTCGTGTTCCCGTGTGATGTCTGGTGAAGCCATACGGAGAACGGGTTTGAGCAGTTGTGCTGCAACGTGTGCCGGGTATGATGCGCCAAATGTAGCTGTGTCGGGAGTTTGGTCGCGGAGAGTGTCCAGATCAAACTACCTCCGGCGTAGCATCGTTGGTCTTGGGTTTAACATACATCACCTCGCTAAACTGCAGTCTTCCTTCCTATTCACTCAGTCTGTTTCAGTGAAAGCAATAAACTAGCGTACTTTACCTTCAACGATTGCATCACTGCTTACCATCAAGCGGGATTGCGGTCAAGCACATAATTATAAATAAAATAATAATAACAGCATTATAGCTTTTGAAAGGCAGTATATGAACGATGTAAACCAACCAAAAATATTCCATACATATAAAGTTTACTAAAACCAAAATTACTAAGATATGAAGCTGTCACTGACAAAGTCAATAGATCACCTCTTCTCAAAATGTATGTCTTGGCGGGTTAGTGATAGTATAATACTAACACTACATTATAGCAAACATTATAGCTAATAAGCTAGAGCATACATTATTAACTGACTAATAAACACTGTTGATACCCGAAAGACTACAAAAATCACGGCGATAAGCTTGATAGAAAAAAATGTATTGCATAGACATAAGCTACCTAAAAGCTTATGGCAATTCTGTTGAAAGTATTTGTAGAAATACGAAATGCTTTTAAGTGATTGCTACTTATCTAGGCCTTCAGATTGCTTAGACTCGTACAATTGTGTTGAGCCTAAATAACTCAAAGACCGACAAATTTATTGCTCTGTAAATTTTATCAAGCCTTCGTAACAAAGGAATTCGCTTTTCAAATCCATATCTTTACCCTTTTTTCTATAACTTCCAACCAGCCCGTGCTCTTTGGAATCGAAAATTAAACGCATCCAAAATGGCGTTTCAATCGCAATGAAGGTCGGTGGTAAATTGTCGGATCACGCGCCTCTGGAGGGTTAGACATACTTTTTTGTGGCCCTCGGGCTAGAATTTACTGCTTACAAACGTGTCCCTACGAAACTGCTTTTGTGGATAGGTTTTGTTACACGTTATACTAGATAATGTGTATGATCTCAGTTTGTTCCCACCCATATAATTCAAGGTTAGATGTTTTCAAGTTGTTTGTATGTGGATTTGGTTTGGTGTGGATAAGTGTTTTTAGTGATGGACAAACTAATATGGTGTAGCATTATCACTGATCGTCATTTGTCTAAGTCAACGATAACAGCTATAGGTTTATCTACTCGATTTAGATTCTATCAGTAGCAATGGGTTCCATTTTGAAAGTTCAACAACATTCATTGCATTATTTACGTTGCCGCGCAGACACATTTTGGAACACATCGAGCAATGAACTAGCAATATGCTTCAAATTCATTCCAACTGATGGTAATAGTGCGTTACGCAATTAGGGTGCAGGTTGTACATTATTACCCTCAACTAAATAAAACATTGATAGCTTGCCCTATCGCCCATCTTCCTATTTCAATGTAAGGACTAAAGGAGCCGGTTTCCCCGTGAGAAATACACTGGCGGTAATAGCAGACCGTGATTTCGGTATAGACTTCAGATAATTGAGAATTTATATCCAGTTAGTTTTGTATAGCTTGCATATTTCTATGAGCTAATGTTTTGGTGGAAGCAATCCAGTTGATATGTCTCTTCTTCATCATCATCATCATCATCAACCTTTTTTATCGTCCCACTGCTGGGCACAGGTCTCCTCTCATACAGAGAAGGGTTGAGCGTAATCACCACGCTTGCTCAATGCGGGTTGGCGATTTCAGACTTAAAGTCCAGGTTTCCTCAAGATGTTTTCCTTCACCTTCAGTCAATGGTGTCCAAGATATACTTAGAAAGTACATATAACTTTAGAAAAGTTACATCGGTACTTGCCGGACCTGGAATCGAACCCGCGCACTCATACTTGAGAGGCTGGTGTTATAACCACTAGGCCACCACGACTATACATCTCTCTCTTCTTCATCTCAGCGTTAATCCCAGTCGCGTCCGAAGCTTTTTTTTCCGCTTTGGAGTCTGGGGTCCGCTTTACCAGTCTCACTTAAACTTCGATATTTTCCGTGAAGCGACTGCCGTCTGACCTTCACAATCCGAAGGCGATATCGAAGCATTGCAGTTAGACCAATTGTTGGAGTTTTTCGTTTTTTCGTATGGCAACCGGGACCAATTCATATTCATGCATATAAAAATTTGCACTTTGTGGGCATCGAAACCGCGCTTCCTTGCGCAGCCTTGCTACGCCACGGAGGCTGTCCAGTTGATATGTATCCTTTCATAAAAGGTTAATTGATTTTTGAAACTGCTTTTTGAGTACTAATACATAATTAACCTACAATGTTCCCACTCCTGGGACGCAGGCTTCCTCTCAGTAAGAAAGAGTGGGCCGTAATCTACCACGCTGGCCCAGTGCGGGTTGGTAGACATCACATATCTCCGAAGTTTTGCCTCTAGGACACGCCGGTTTCCTTACGATGTTTTCTTTCACCATTTTAAAGGTAGTGGTGATGAAATAATTTACACAACGTAAAACGCCTGATGGGGATCGAATCTACAACCACAACACTACAACTTGTACGTCGCACTTGTACGTAGCTGATACGACTAGGCCACCGCTGCTCTCTACTGCAAAAACTACTACAAATTTACAATAATTAGGTTAGCGCTAAAAATAAATCTGCCTATACAATGAAGCGTGACCAGCGCCCTAATAAATTACGTAACACACTCTTACCCTCAATTTGAGGCGTATTGCTAATCCATTGCTCTATATTTTCGGGAAATGTTTCGGCTCAACAACATAAAAATGCAATGAATGTGGTTGCAATGTCAATATGAAACCCATACCTACTGATAGTGTGATACGCAGTATTGAAAATGATACATTTACGTTAACAATGATTGTATCAACAACAACACTCACTCACATGAGTGAGTGTTGTTGAGCAGGGTTAAAGAATAAGGAGGAGAAGGTTGGAAAGAAGGGGAAAGCTGCGCTTTTAAGTGCTTGTGTGAACAAACTTTGCCCTTCTCCTTTCCTCTCTTCCATTTCTTCTTCTCTCGGTTAAATCAAGAAGATGATTACCATCTCCAATGCATGTTGTGTGAATAGTACCTATTATAAGTAAAAGGGAAGGTGTTATCAACAACAACAATAGATTACGAACATTCAACAATTAAAAACAGTTGATAGCAATTACCAACCACATGTATTTCCCATTCATTTAAAACTTCACTCTAATAGCTAGCAGTGCATTTGTAACTTTAAACAGTTCAGTAGCAGTCGTTTAAGAGCCAGTGTACTTACGACGCCAATTTTACAGCAACTTCCACTTAACTACATCAGGTATCAATTTAGCACCTGTGTGGTTTCCAGCAAGCCTGTTATTAATACACTCTGTGTGTTATGACGTATTGAATCGAATATCGTATTTCTTCACAATTACTTTTAATAAATTTATTACTTTCTGCAGGAATTTCCTAGACGATATTTTTTTTTTTTTTTTTATTATCATCTACAAAAAATACAAGGTATTGTATTTGCGTTCTAAAAAGGCAGAATGTAAATGATTGTGTTTATAAATTTACCATCCAACTTTTATGTTACCTACATTATAAGCATATAAAGATGTATTCTATTCAGTGTATATTTAATTTAATAATATTAAACGTTAACTAAGAGTAATTGTGTAAAACTAAACTGGGATGACAATAGGAATTTCTAATTTTGTTGCCCTTAAAATTGCCCAAACACTACCTTAAGGGTGGTGGTTTACGAGTTTTGGCTTCGAACCCAGCCAGAAAAACTCCTGAACCCTACACACATCATAAAGTAAAATTACTTTGTGATGTGTGTTTCATTGCAACTGCTTGAAAAAAAAAATTAAAAATGAAAAAACTACCAACCCGCACAGAATTACGGACCACTCCCTCTCACAAGAGGGAATATTATAGGTTAATTATTATGCATTATATACAACGGGAAATAACGGATTAAACTCACATTTATGTCTTTCGATTACAGTTATTATATTACGCTGCAGGTTATTGTTGATTTTCAAGCAATTTAATCTGTAACTAATATCAGACATACATGATTTTTTTTCATCCCAATATCAGAGCATCACACAAATAATAAATAAAAACAACAATTCAGGAGCACTTTACCATTCATTCTCGCACTGGAAGTTTTTTAATTAACTCCCACCATAACGACGATATATCACTAATCTGGCAACACTGAACATAACAGCTGTTTCGGCATTACTGAAGCCACTAATTAAAAACAAACAACGCACAAACGAATGCGTGATTTATTATTTATTACGCGTTTTGTCAACGGACAGATTATGTGGATATTGAATAAGTGAATTTTGATTGATGTTAACTATTTTGGCTTTACGGCGTGCATATTTTCCGACGAAAAATAAAAGAAAACTAAAAGAAGAGAAGAAAGTTATGATAAAAAATCTCATATATGTACTTGTAGGGCTCACAATAAAATTGAAGCCAACAAAAAAGCATTCCATAACTAGTGACAGTTATTCAACTCTGTAGTTTTTTAAATCCACGTCTGAATCTTTCCTTTTTAACTTAAACTTTAAAGCCCGTATGAAAATAAAAAAAAAAAAAGAAATTAAAATCAAAGAATTTATTTCAAATAAACCAGTTACTGGCACTTTTGAATTGTCAGAAGGTCGGTCAGTCAGTAAGGTGAAGCTAGTCGCCCATTCCAAAGAGTAGGTACCTATGGAGAAGAACGGGCAAGAAACTCCATGGGCAATTGATACAAATATTTGATTACATCATTCATTTTGAAATCAATCGTGTGAGAAAGATGCAGAAATATATTGTACGCTAAGAGCGTTCATTATAAAAAACACACAAAAAGAATAATTAAAACAACAATTCAGAAATTAAAATACGCCGTGGCAGCTAAGAGATGACCAGTCTCCTCTGACGGCGTCCGTATGCAGTCCTTTGACTTAGAAATTCACTTCTAAATGTACAAAGCGCCACACCACAAACCAGTAATCGTATTAAGAAAATAAAGTTCACAAAAGATGTCAGACTCTACAGAGCGCTTATATTTTACGACACAGTAACTACAGTGAATACTGAATTAAAATTAAGCCACACAGTGGCTCAGTGACTCAGTTATGGTGAATGTAGGGGAACAGTCGAACAGAAGCTTTGAATGATGTATATAAGTACAAGCTTATGAATATGAGGATATACGGTTATAGTTTTTGTAGAAAATCCTAGGTTCAAATCGCACTTGGTCGGGTTATAGTTTTAATCCAAGTCTGCTTTGTAAGGGATTGAATTGGAACTATAAACTCCGAGCCCCATGATACTGAGGGTCACTGGCAAATAATATACGATAGGTGTCGATATTTTTTTTTTTTTAATAATTATAAACTAGCGCTTGACCGCAATCCCGCCTGCTGGTAAGCAGTGATGCGATCGTTGGTGGTAAAGCGCGCTAGTTTATTAAGAGCCTATTCACTCAGAAAAACTGAGCGAATATGAAGGTAGACGGCCAAAGGGAGGTTGATCTGAAGACCCTCCACGACCAAACTCCCAACACAACAACATTAGGCGCATCGTAAACGGCACACATCGCAACACAACTGCTCAGACCCGTCCTCCGTACGGCTTCACCAGACATCACGCCGAAACACGACAAATCGCTTGGTGGCAAGGCTTTATCTGGTGGGTGGTAACTTCTGCCGGCGGCCGATGTTATGGCCCATCCAGAGTCTCCAGATCAATCTCCCTCTCGGTCGTGTCGTCTTGGGTTTAACATTGCATCACCTCGCTCAGCTGCCGTCATCCTTCCTATTCCTAAGATTTTAAGTGAATAGGTTTAATAAACTAGTGCGCTTTACCATCAACGATTGCATCACTGCTTATCATCAGGCGGGATTGCAGCCAAGCACTAGTTTATAATTATAATAGAAAAAAAAACAATCACCCAAAAACATTGATAAACAGGGATTTTGTGCATCAATGTTTTGGGGTGTTTATTTTATTTTTTTCTTGTTAGTTATTATTTTGCAATAATTATATATTAATACCACAAAAACATAAAATAAACATCATTGTACGACCGTACACTTACCCGTATGTCACACAAATGTCTTAACCGCTCCCGGGCTTGAACCGAGTTAAACTCGTACTTACAAATCAACACGGCCATTATTATAATGCATCGGCCATCATTATGGCCACTTTCTAAGGATAAACATATTATTTATCGGTGGTACCGGCTAAGCTTTTATGACCCATTAAAAATAAAAGCACTTACGCTTATCGACTGATTTATATTTTATTTAGGAGACTTTGGCTTATATCTATGTTAGGGGGTTACATTTTTAGGGAGCTACCTACTATAATCTGTCAATATTCTTTAATAGATTTTGGACTATAATTTGTTAAGGTTCAAGGTTGATTTGGAAAATTTGGCTATTTCGGAGAGCTTGACCAGCTGGTACAACATGGCATGTAGCACTACTGGGACTCTGTTATATTTACGATGTTTTCCTTTACCGTTTTTGTAAGCATGACACATGAAACATTTCAATTTGGTTTCTGAGCCAGTAAGACATTAGTTATGCAACTGGTACAGATAAGTAATTGTTTGTGGTGAATCAACTTGATAGCCATCCAAAAACATAGACAACTACAATAAATGTTATCCTAAACCGCGATATGTAGCTTATATTGACAATTTCATCACTTGCCAAAATGATTGAAACGATCCTCCATTTTTTTTTTATAAATTTTAAACTAGTGCTTGACCGCAATGCCGACTGATGGTAAGCAGTGATGCATTCGTTAATGGTAAAGCGCGCTAGTTTATTAAGAGCCTATCCACTCTATGCTTGAAGACACTAAAATTGTAGTCCAATAGAAACACCGCCGCTGGCAAATTGTTCCAGTCCCTCGATATACGCGGTATAAAAGAGGAGGCGAAATACTTCGTCCGGATTTTAGTGATGTTAACAACGTAAGGGTGGAAACTCGCCGTATGACGAGTCGTCCGATGGTGGAACGGACATGGGGGAATTAAATTATGCAATTCCCTCGCACATTCACCAAACTGCATCCTATAGAACACCAAAAGACTGGCTCTACGCCTGTGCTCCGGGCTTTGGAAACCGTTTTGAGTTAAATCTGGGTCGCCAGTCAGCATCTTCGCATGCCTCTCCGCTGAATTCAAAGTAGCCATCGTCCTTAAACACATTAGTTTTATCCACACAAGACAGAACATTAACTCTCAATATGGTCCTACGTCGCTACAAACCAGTTTTCTATAGAGCGAAGGACTTACCCAGCACAGAAGTAAACCATTTCCCATATTTTACTCCTACAACTTACGGGGTTGATAAGCAGCTCATACCATTACCATGTCTTTCTTACCTCCTTACCAATATTGGAAACAAAAAGAGATAGCTAATCTGACTTGATTTACTCCCGTTTCTGTACTCTCGATACAAGCGGGATTTATCCAAATTTATTGCGATTATACCAGTACATAACGGTTACCAAGTTACCGAGTATTTAATCTTGAATGTGGAGCGGCATTAAGCCTTCGTAATGGTGCTATTTCGATTCCAAGTTACACATTAAAAGTTATGATGAACGTTATGTGGGATTACGTGTGAAATACTTGAACAAGTATCGTTCTTACGCCGGTTCTAATTTAATATGAAATCCGGATAATGGTTTCTTAAGAGTTTTAAGAAGTTGCGGCATCCAATAAAACATATTTTTATGATATAATTATAAACTAGTACTCGACTGCAATCCCACCTGATCGTAAGCAGTGATGCAATCGTTGATCACAAAGCGCGTTAGTTAATTAATAGCCTATTCACTCAAAAAAACTGAGTGAATACGAAGGAAGACGGCAGTTGAGCGAGGTCATGCAACGTTAAACCTAACAACAAACAACGATACTGCGCCAGAGGGAGATTGATCTGGAGACCCTCCACGACCAAAGTCCCAACACGACATTTGGCGCATCGTACCCGGCACTCATCGCAACACAACTGCTCAGACCCGTCCTCCGTACAGCTTCACCAGACATCATGCCAGACCACGACGAATCGCTTGGCAGCAAGACTTTGTCTGGTGGGTGGTAATTTCTGCCGGCAGCCGATGTTATGGCCTTTGGTAGATACAGAGATAGCCTTGAGTTACATTTGTAATTTCAAATTCATTTGTAACTACTCAGGATATAAAATCTGAAAGGTCATTAATTTTGAGTTTATATGAGCACCTTTGCTAATGACATGAGAAATTATAAAAACTTCTCCGAGACATCATTTTCACTACACATAAACTTTTTCTCTCTGACTAGAATGGAAGTGACTGAAAGTAATAACAAACGCCATTGCTTACTTTTTCACGAAAGTGTATTTACTGTATATTTCTAAAACTAATGTGAATAGACGACGTGTGTATAACTCACTGGAAGCCGAGATTATGATTCTTTGACGCATTTTGTGGAAGACATCCTAACGGAGACATACGACACACTGGACTTTGCACTTTACACGAAGCGAATATAGCCCAAATTGGGATGGATGTTAATACAGTTATAAGCTGTTTTGTTACCAAAACCTAAACTCGCGACACTGCGACACATTTTTCTCATTTCAGATGCATATTTTATGGAGCACGAACGCATAATGAAAGGAATCTCGTTGTGACAAACAAATTACAATATCTGTCGTTGTAGTGCGTGCCCCCATAAAAATCTGAATAATAGTGCGATTCAATATAAGCTCGTAAAACTTGTTCGTCCTTAAAATTAAATATGGACGCTTGTTATGTTAATTTACATAGATAGATTTGTGTATGGAAACGTTTACATTATTTTCCACAAAAAAAAAAACAAATTTGAATGCAAGAATTTAGAATACGAGGTTGCTCATCCCACACGAGTTGTTTGTGATGGAAAGTGATAGTATCATTACTGTTGATAAGGATCGAGCGTCATTTATTGTAGAGATTGCTTTGAATTGTATGTAAGCATATTGCACCATTATTTTATGTCCAATTTGACACATGACGTCTCTTATAATTTTAACTTGTTGCCCTGGGATCTGCCCTCTTATCTCAGGTCATCGCTAGTAAGAATTTTATTTGAAGTGTGGGTAACTCGGGTTCTTTTCTATGTAATGTTAAAGTTTAAATGCTGATTAATTATTTTTCGTTGAAGTTAATAATTATGATACTAAATCAGTATCTAACTGGGTTGGGTAAGGGTGGACCCTTACGTTGTTGACACCACTACGATCCGGACGAAACGTTTCGCAGCGGCGGTGTTTCTGTCTGGTATCAACTAAAATTTAGGTGTCTTCAAGGCTAGAGTGATACAGGCTCTTAATAACCTAGCGCGCTTTACCATCAACGATTGCATTCAGGCGGGATCGCGGTCAACTTTATAATATATAAAATCGCAAGGAAGCTACTTAATTTTAGCGACTCGAAGAGCTATGCCGGTGACTTTGGTAATTTCGCGGATCTCCTCATTTCTGATTCGATCACGCAGAGAAACTCCGAGCATAGCTCTTTCCATCGCCCTTTGTGTGAGTCTGAGCCTTCATATGAGGCCCATTGTGAGCGACCACGTTTCAGTTCCGTAAGTCATCATTAGCAATACACACAAGAAGAAGAAGGAAACTACTCTAAACAAAAAATATAGTGATCATCAATTCAACCATCAATCTTGAATTGCTCAGTACTTGGTGGAACCACGTTTATTTTCATATTGAATGCTTATATGAATATTTCAGTGAGTAGGTCGCATATGAAGTGAGGTCTGACGACCTGTGGTCATGCAATTCAAATTATATATTGTTTGCGTTTGATACGAGTTCTTCAAGTAAGTAGCGTCCAATCTTCGGAGAATTTGGCTGCATATAGTTTTACGTTGAAAAATGATAATAGTGAAAGGTAATAAAAATAAAAATTTACGTCATACTAGATTTAAAGTACTACTAAGACCATGATCCTGGAATATATAAAACTAATATACAAGCCAATTACGAATTTGCCAACAGCTATAACTAAGAAAAAGTCCGATCAGGAACAAGCTAACATTACAGATAGGCCGACATACATACTCGTATAGCAGCATGCATCGCGCGTGGGACGACCAGCTTCGCTCCAGGCCCTTATCTGCACCATAATCACTTTGAACAACCGAGTGGCCCGTGATTACAATCTTAAATCCCCCGTAAATTTTCTATTCCGAAGGGCCATTATAATGGAACAACGTCGGCGGGTTTGAGGGAAAAAAATATACACGAATAATTTCATCATACCACTCCCTCCGTTGATTGCAAAATTTCAATCAACCTCGTAAATGGTATACAGTTTCGGATCGACACTCGAAACGATATTTTTTGGGGTTGCAACTGTAAAATTTGTGTGTATTCCATTTTGAATGCTAAAACAATGCAGCAAGATACGTTATTGATTGCCAACGAAACACTCCAATGCTGCACACGCAGTTTGGCGACGAATGCAGTACATGACGTAGATTTATTTGTAGTATTGAAATGGCAATTGTAGGAAGGATTTATTTGGCTGTATAGAGTTGACTGCGCTAATTATGAAGGGATCAGTCGGATTAAAAGACTTGTGCCATCTGGCAGTAAATATTCTGGAGCGCCGAGTCTTGTATTTGAAATGAAGTAAATTTTCAAGGAAGCGGCATTTTCGACACGTGCAGTCAACAGCGGCGATTCCAAATGTAACAAGCTACCCTTCTTGAATAAATATGAATAAAAATGTAACTACATCGTCCGAGCTCCTGCTGCGTACACCAGGGCTTAGAAAATAATAACGGAACTTAAATTATTGTTGAAATAGTGCACCCCCTCGCACTTTACATATTAAAATTATCATCTCACCGAGGGGTCAAAGAACACATTTACTAAATTTTAACATCAACCTTTCGACGCGTTTGCAGCGTTACTTAATAGTGATCCAAACTTGAGCCTTGGACGTTATAAATATTATTTTGCTAGGGTAATTTCTACCTTCCACCTTCAACGTAGCATCGAAATTAGTTAAAGCTTTATTGGAAACATCTTCAAATTATATTGGACAATATATGGCAGTGGAATTTGATTCATAACCTCAAGCTAGTAAGGCGTCATTTTCAATATGACCAAATTGCGTGATGTGTTCTTTTAGGGGGTGGGCTTGAGTGGGGCACGCGTAAGCACGTGCCGGTTACTCCCCGCTGCTACGCACTCCTTGTTACAGCGGGAACTGTACCGCTCCGTAATTACACACAAATTAGACAAGATTTATAGAGGGGTGGAACACCTTGGCAACTATTGTAGGTACTAATAACGCCTGGCCAGGTTCGATATTGCGATTAATCGCGGGAAAGATTCCCTAAAAGAGGAATAAATTCCAACAGCCAAAAGCGAATTGTGAACTATTTTCCATAAAAGTCAGTAAGTCATAACAAGCAATTAACTTGTCACGGAGTTTATGGAGTGCGAATGTGTATACGGTGGAATTCAAGTTCGATTTTTATGGCGTCATAAAAGAGTTATGGCACTTTCAGACAGACAGCCTTTGACACGGATGTGCATGTTGCGAACATTTGACAGGTTCATTTAACAAAAGGTGGACATTTAGCAAACAATAATGGCATTTTTAGTGCGGCCTTTTCATATTTTATGGCGTGTTTATTGGCCATTGTAGGAAGTTGGTCGGGCGCCGGCGTTCCGGCGGGACAGTAAATATGATTCATCTCCGCAGGTAAGAATTATCTTGCATTGTTCACGTCCTTACGGCTTAATAAGCGTGAGGAATGTCTTCGAAAGCTGTAAGGTTATTTTTTGTTCTAATATGAACAGTTAGTTAATGGATGCTTAATTATTAACTAATGGATGGGGTTGATAAGCCTTATCGATTGTCGAATGTTTAAGCTTTAAGTTTAAGATAGTAACTTGTTTGAACGTCTGAGTCTGTAAAAAAGGGTCAAGCCTATCAATCTTGACTGTCGCTATCACCACAATTTTGAACTAATGCCATGCCTATTCATATTTATTTTGGGATGAGCTTATGAACACAAACATGCCTATCATACCGATGAATTTTTTTCTCTCTATTGACTGAACAAATCACTTCAACTAGGTGAAGATAACCAACCAAATACAAACGTCAAAGAAATTAAAAGAATCTCTTTACAAATACAACTTCTGAAGTTGTTCGGATTACACTGGGCTGCGTTACCTGCTTATCCCCGGAGGAAATAAAAAGTTATCAAGGAACTTTGTTCCTGGTTATCTACGGGGCAAGTAAACAGTTTTTATTTTATGACCTCCCGCAGTTTTAGTGCCGTGAAGTCCGCTGGAACAGGCTGTTGTTACTCTAAGGATATAGGGGGCGCTTGGTAAAAGCGGAAAAATACAATTCTTAAATAAGCATTAATAATGAATATTTTTTTCTTGTTTCGGAAACAGTTCTAAGGAAAATGTCGGAAATAAAGATGGGATTATAACAGGATAAATTCTCTAGAATGAATAAGAATCTAAATGTCTACAATGTATAATGAATATGAATCTAAATGTCTACAATGTATAATGAATAAGAATATAAATGTCTACAATATACAATATGTTAAGAGTACTCTGTCCAACCCATAAGGATAATAAACACATGACCAAATATAATATAAAATTTTACGTAATCATCATAGTACCAATACAAATGAATTTTGAAATAAACTTTTTTCCCGCGAATTAATTCTAACTTCCCCGAAATTTGGTAATTTTTAAAAAGTGACAACACCGGTATTATTATGAGCGAATAGCGATGCGACCACGTGCCGCGTGCCCTGCCGCCCGCCGCCCGCGGAAGGGTGCTTAACGCACATTTATTAAGTTACCTCTATTTGCTAAATAATATTTATTTTTTTAGTTGGATTTTTTTTTAAGTTTAGCCCGGGTTTGTATCCATTAGTACAATCAGTTATCGATACCTAACAACACCTTCACGGGTTGGACAGGGTTTTCTTAACATACTGTATAATAAATAAGAATCTAAATATCTACAATATATAATGAATAAGAATCTAAATGTCTACAATGCATAATCAGTGCGGGTTGGTTATATATCACGTCTTCCAATTTTTGATTCATGCCGGTTTCCCCACAATATTTTTCTTCATCATTTTAAGAGCAGTAGATAAAATAATTCCTACAACTTGCAAGCCTCGGCTATTACCAGTGGCTCACGACTTCGCATAATGTATACTAACTACACACCTCAAGTACTGCATAGGAGACACTAGTTTCTATGTAGTAGGTAACCCGGATGCTATGTTTCTAACATTTAAATTAAATTATGACCTTCCTGATTTGCAGGGGTTACTTTGTCAAGGAAATATGTATTTTCTTCCTCTGCATTCAAAATCCAATTTCATAATTCCACCGCATCTTGTACAAAAGTATTTGTAAGGAGATTGGAAACAGTTTGTTGTACTTGTTTCTAACCTATGTACAAAAACAAATAATTGTATTATAGCTACCTACCCAGAGCAGTTCATAGAATCCATTTATGCAAATTGGTAGAATTTAATATAAACTGAAAATTACATGAAAATATTTTTACTTTAGTAAAATCAAGGCAATGTTTGCATCAAAAAAAAAAAATTAATGCGCAATAATTTACAAAAAGATAAAAACTTTCAACAGAAATAAGTAATTGATTTTAAAAACACTGTTAATATTAAAATAACTTAAATATAAACATGACGCATTTTTATTTACATCTAATGGTTTTTTCTTTGAATTAATTATTCTGAGAGCACTTTAAATTCTTAAAAACTACAATGACCCTCAAGCACAAAAAAGTTTTAGCAAATAATTATTCATAATATTGTTTTTATAAAATTATGACAACTTATCTCAGTTGTCTTTGCCTTGATGTTATTCAAATACGGTCACAATATAAAGTCAAGTCAATAATAGTCTGGCAAATTGAGTACCAACTCAAATGGACTGAACATTCAAATGTCAACTATAATTTTTCGAGTGATATAAAACTGTTATAACAGCGTAAATTAGAGTAAATATGTCAATTTAATAGACAATATTTTTTCTTACTTAATATAGACTTTTAATAAAGCAAATAACAATATATAGTCGCGTGATATAACTTCTTAAGACTTATACAATGAAACCTGGTTAAGTGAGACATCAAGGGACCTGCAATGTCGTTTCACTTATAGAGGTATTCCACTTACCCAGTGTCTCAGATATACAGGTATAAATAAATATCTGTCTCATTTACAGAGGGTTCCATTAATAGCCATAATTCAATTAATCCTTCCCACTTTCATAAACGGATATTAACTTCAGTTTTTCACGTAATGATAACGATTGTAGCTTTCGTTTTGGCATTTTTCAAATAAACATCTGAATGATAGTAAAGCGAATCTAAAACTGAAGGTAATTGAAGCTCAAAATTTGTACTTACGTACTTGGAATTACGTGTGGAATTTGTGGGTAGAATGAGAATGAATAAACAAACAATGTTATCTCAGTTACAGAGGTTAATGCATATAAAATTTACTCGCTGTCTCAGTTATAGAGGTAACTATGATGATAAATCGAAAGAACAAATCCCAAATATAGAGGCTTACCTCGTCCCACTAACAGAGGTAATTCAGTGCCAAAGTGTTGGGACCTCAGCATGAGTTCCAGTTATGGAGGTGTCTCACTTATCCAGGCCCCACTTTACCAAGTTTCACTGGATAATTGTGAGAGCATATTCTGGGAAAACATAACATATTTCTTGACATACAAAAGTTTTATCTACGTATGAAGTTTTCATGTTATTTGTGATAGGCAAAATTGACATTTACTGTCTCCCTATGCATATGTTTTTCAAGTATTAATCATATCAATATAATATTATTGTCAACACCAGCTTATCTTCTAGCTCATACATTACAAAATAATTAACTATTATGGGTTACTCTAGGCTTGTAGACGAAGGGGTTGTTACCCAATATGGTGATGCACGTGCCGACTAACTTCGACGATAACGCACTAGGGAAACCAGATTTGGTTAACGGAACGGCTATAGACCAATCTGAATGTAATGTCTACGTGCAATGTCCAAGTATTCACACCAGGAATTTGAGACGTTTTTGAGGTTTTTTGACAAATTATGGAACAAATTTCATGCAATACAAAGTTCAAATTCCACTGCAACTAAAACTTATACATATTTAGAAATACGTAGTCACAAAAAAAAAAACAATTTAGAATATTGTATTTCAATTATGTGTGTTGATAAAATCGAAAAGTCGTGGTTAAAACACCAGCCTGTCAAGTATGAGTGCGCGGGTTCGATTCCAAGTCAGGCAAGTACCAATATAACTTTTCTAAAGTTATATGTATTTTCTAAGTATGTCTTGGACACCATTGACTGAAGGTGAAGGAAAACATCTTGAGGAAACCGGGACTTTGTAAGTCTAAAATCGCCAACCCGCATTGAGCAAGCGTGGTGATTACGCTCATTTCTTCTCTATATGAGAGGAGAACTGTACCCAGCAGTGGGACGATAAAAAGGTTTATGATGACGTAGATAACCGATTAACTGTTGATGGAATTTAAGTTAACTATCTGAGACTGTAGACAAAAATACTATAGCTGTTTTACCATATTATATATTTGCAGATATTTTATGTGGCATCCACTATCCATGGGAATAATTTGAAGCATGTTGCTAATCCCTTGCTCTTCGAAAAATGTGTCTGCTCAACAAGGTAAATCACGCAATGAATGTTGTTGAATTGCCGAAAAGAAGCTCATTGCTACTGCTCATTACTATTACGCAATTACCTTACTAAATCCTAAGTTTATTTCTAGGAAACGAAAAGTGTTACTGAGAAAAAGACTGATGACAAAGATCCTCATGCTATTCATATTGGAGACGTGACTGCAATTTTTAAATCGTTTAGGTATCGGTATCACGACGAAATGTTGAAATCACAATGTTTTTAAGAATAGTCACACACCCTATCTTTCACTATCACAGCTTGCCTTTTTTAGCCCCCAATTCAATAAAGGAAAAAAAATCGTCTAACCCTGTAAAGGTAGATTGACGGCCTTATACGAATAAATCTAACGTTATCTTCAAAAGAGATACGACGAAGGATTTATTTTTTAGCAAAGGAAAGGACAATGCGTTTGCCGTGTTTTTGTACCAAGAGACAGGCATTACGTATATAAAGATGATAAGAAGCCATTACAGATAGGAAAGGGGGTACAATATAAGGGTTTTTTAGTGTTATTCCATCATAAAGTATAGGGGTTGTGAATGTGGATTTGCCATGCAACGGGGCTTAGTTCCTGCCAATACCCAATCAATATGATAGAACTCCTAAGTCTGTGTAAAGGAGTGAGTAGAAACTGTATAGATATTGTTATAACTGAGGGGAGGTGGACGGATAAATAACAAACCGATACGTACAAGCTCATATATTGGACTGACGCAGCAGTCGTTAACTTAAAACTAGCTTACTACCTACCCTACTGTTACTTAATGGTTTGCGACCCATTTGTACTTGGATTTACTATTTTGATGTTTGAGGAGAGGACGCTTCAAATAGAATTCAATTAAATCCTGGGCAGCAATATTCATGCAAGCATTAATCAATTTTGTATCGAAGAATTAAGACTCCAGCAGCTTAATCGGTGAACACATTTTTGTCAAATGATTGCGACTAGTTGGGATCGTTTGGACCACAGTTGACATAATTTTAGTGTAAAATAATATCAACTGCGGACCAAACGATCCTAACTAGTCGCAATCATTTGATAAAAATGTGTTCATCGATTAGGCTGCTGTTCCAACTCCTTACTCTTAAGGAACCTTGTTGTATAAATTTGGCTTCTCCACAGTTTTATGATACTGCAATAAAGATCGAGTAGGATAGGATAGATATTGTGCGAAGGTACGAGTATACAGTGAAGTGTCTAAACTGTGTGTAAAACCAGTTAATAACAATAACGTAATAAACTTTAACGTAAATTGTTTTTTTGACGTGACAACGTCTTAAATTAGGTTGCGGCTGGGAGTCACTTATGAAAAAGTGTAACGCTCGGTAACGTTACGATGAGTCACCGAACTAAAAAATATATTTCTATAGTTAAAATTTGTGCAATTCTTATTTTCATTCAATTCCTTGTTCCTATTGTGCAATTTAATTATATTCATATCAATAAATATTCTACCGAGAAAAAGACGTTATCACGTAAAATCTTCGCCCGTAAAACCGACTTTACAGGCAACCATTTTTTTTTTTAATTTATTTAAATAGCAAAAGTATTTTGTTAGACAAATAGCATAATTTACATGGTAACAAAATATTTCCCGGAACCAAATACAAATAATGAAACTATAGCATTAAATAATCTAAAACTATTTAATGATACATTCCGTACTTATTTATTTTTAAATTAACAATCATTCACAGCAAGATCAAATTCGTACTAACCCTTTGAATTTCGTCGAAATCCCTGCGCAGAATCCAATGAATTCCATTATCAATTGACGACAGCGGCAAATCAATTCATTAGCAAAACCAGTAGCTTAACACTATCCTACAATCGATACAGGGGAACATCTAGGTGTTCATTTAAGTCAAGATTGAACTGCAGATTAAACAGTGGATGGCTTGCCCCCTCTCTGTGATGGTACAACTTGGGAAGATGAAGCGGGAGCGAACTACATGCTTTTTTACGAATCTTATATTATTTTTGTCATCATATGTAATTTAGTGGCTAAATATGACGACTTTTGATAGAATTTTGTCTTCATAAGAATCACTTTTGGGCTTCGTCGCAAGCAGACAGAAAAACTGATATAAAACTAAAAATACAAAACATAGTTGACGATAGGCCATAACATTGGAAAAAGTTGCCACCCACCAGATAAAGTCTTGCTGCCCAGCAATCCGTCGTGTTGAAGACACTACTTATACAGTATGTTAAGAAAACCCTGTCCGACCCGTGAAGGTGTTGCTAGGTATCGATAACTGATTCTACTAATGCATACAAAACCGGTCTAAACTTAAAAAAAAAATCCCCCTAAAAATATAAATATTATTTCGCAAAAAGAGGTAACTTAATAAATGTGCGTTAACCACCCTTCCGCGGGCGGCGGGCGGCAGGGCACGCGGCACGTGGTCGCATCGCTATTCGCTCATAATAATACCGGTGTTGTCACTTTTTTAAAAATTACCAAATTTCGGGGAAGTTGGAATCAATTCGCGGGAAAAAAAGATTATTTCAAAATTCATTAGTATTGGTACTAAGATGATTACGTAAAATTTTATATTATATTTGGTCATGTGTTTACCTAACCTTTATTATCCTTATGGGTCGGACAGGGCAACAACATACTGTATGTTATAAAATATTCAATATTGATAGTTTTGATATACATAGGCACTCGTATATACCTGGACTTTGTAAGTTTATGTAAAGAGGTGTTGTAGTTTTACACATACTCATAACTACGCTGACATCTTGTTGTTTGTACCAAAAATGACACAGAGGGGCATTATACATCCTTATCGGCACTCGTTAGTCGCCCCTAATAAAACCTCACCCCTCCCTCTATCTTAAGGGTTGCTGCAACTCTTAAATTTAATAAAGGTTACTTTCAAAAACAATGTTGCCCGTTTGTTTACTCGACTATTTTTAGTTATATCTCTGTTCCTACAGTTACAGTTTCATTACATACTAGGTAAAAAATTAGGGAACCTAATGATAGTTAAGCATATGCTTTTTATTCAGTAACAGAATATTGTGTATTAGTTTTAACTATAGCCGGGTACACTGCTGTAGGACTTTTCCATCCCAACGGGCTAAAAGGTTCTGGAGGGGCCACCGAGTACCGGAAGACAGCGTTGGAAGGCTTCTCACGAGGTGGAATGAGAACCTTGTGTTCCTTATAACTCGCAAAATGGATTCTAGACGCGATAAAAGTGGCGGTGCTTGGGGAAGGCCTAAGTCCAACTGTGGACATCTTTTGACTGAAAATATTACGATGATGATTTTCGGACTTATGCGTCTATTTATGAATAAACATAACAATCGAGAAATCCCAGATGACGACCTTTTTGGTATTAAAATTTTTATATCTAAATAACAGGGATAACTCGTGGATTACGCATTGATATGAATCTGAATTATCATAGTATACCTTTTACTTTTCTAATATGTGGAATTGATTAAACCCAAGTAATACTGTTTACGTAAAGATGAGAAGATTATACCAGATGAGCAGGAATATTATTCATTTAATTATGTACTTTAATAAATTTAACATCGCAACCCCATACATCCACACACGCATTACGTTAGATTGCCGACTCATCGGCATAATTGTGAAGCACACAGACGGTTATATCGCCCAACATAGGTTCATACGACAGTTTGTAAAAGATTGATCTGAGTTATAACCGCAAATGACTAATACGCCTGTGTTGTTCACTATAACTATTTTTTGACTTTAGATCCACTTATAGCATTAGCAACACAAATAGAAAGACCAACTAGAATGGAGACAAATTAGTAAACCAACAAAATGTGTGCGTTGTTGACACCACTACGATCCGGACCGCGTAGGTAGATCGAAGTTCTGGAACAATTTGTAGGCTGCAGTTTTTCCGTCTGACTACAATTTTAGTGCATTCAAGGCTAGCATAAATATGCTCTTAATAAACTAGCGCGCTTTATCAGCAACGATTGCATCAATGCTTATCATCAGTCGGGATTTCGGTCAAGCAGTGGTTTATGATATAAAAAAGTATTCAAGAAAAAACTAGCTAAATCTGTGGAATAAGGCATGTATAACTTGTCATTATTGTGCACAAAGGTATTACATAGTTGACTGTTCTTCAAAACAGTGGGTCCCTTTCAAATCACGAACTGGATCGCGTTAATGGTTGAATCTAAAACATTAGTTCTACTCAGTAGTCCCCTGCAAGCAAATCTAATGAACGTTGAATTTATTTGAAAGTCATCCACTATCGCACTACGATTGTCATTTTTGACAATGATCGAGTATATGTGGACCACGATCCCTGTTTGAAACTCATTAGTAGTCAATTTTGTACTAAAGTTTAGAGGGTTAATGTAGAAAGGTGATATAGTGAAATCACAAACGCAATTCGAATATGGTGTTAATAGTAATGTCCCCTGTGGCCCATCATCAATATTTGATTAAAAAAAGAAGGTTTTTTTTTGTGGATGGAATCATAAAATGCCTTCACCCGCTCTGTGCGGAACGGAAGGGCGTGTCAGACTTTTACTGACTAAGTCCCACCCTTGTTCCTTCACTTGCCTGTGCGTCTGGGCCACGGTATCTCTTTTTCTAGCAACCCGTATCCCTGGCGGATGGTGACTAGCCTTCAACAAAGATATTGTAGTTCATAAGTATCGGTGTAAGCAGGTGCATGGGTTCAAGTGTGATCGACTCTAGGAGCAAGTAGTGGTAAGGTATATAGTATATACGGACTAGTACCATCGTGATCATCATTTCTATTCTATCAGAAAAAGTTTACGTAACATGTTAAGTCAAGCTTCTTGGAATATTTTCCACGGCCTACGCAAATGTCATTTCTTTGATATTATCATGCGCCAAATCGTTGAGCTCCTCAAGTTTTGAGTTGAGCTGGATGACTTCTGACAAATGCGTGCACTAATGCATGTTCTTTCCTCAAAAAAACCATTTCAGTCACCGATTCTACATGGTCTTCATAATGAGTTTGGACTTTCAAAGAGATTGTTACGGTCCTTCTTCTCAGAGTAGTGAGAGCAGAACTCGAAACATAAAAAGATATGATTCAATTGTAAAAGTATTTGCACAAACGACAGCACATCAAGCTACTACAATCTGCCAGATTTCTTTATTAGAATCTCATTTTTATCTCTAAAGCATTAAGGCTCAAAATTGATTATGAATATTTCACAGTTTCGGGTAGTTTGACCTGCTGTCGTCCGTACAAACCTACTCAGAAAATTTATCATTTAACATTTAAAACCCAGATTTATTGTAAATAAAACGACTGTATTATATGCTTTGGCTAACACAAACAGTACTACAAAACCTTGTATTAATACCTGTAATCCATTTACTCGGCAAGACAATGAATAGACCCCTAATTAGCGCAGAGTCGCACCATTGTTTTAGTGATAACATGATCGAATATAAGCCTTTAGTCTTGAATTTAGTTCCCAAGTGAGGCCGAGTATAATTAGATTGAACAGTTATCTGGTCTTCTATGGTTTGATTGTAATGGTTACATTAAATATTTTTTGTCTTTTGTCGTGAGTGTTTTAATGGCAAAAGGTGCGATTTAAAGACCCATGATTACTTCTTTTTTACTTCAGCAATATGCAAACAGACAAAACAAAATCCTGCTTATATTATGAATTATATGTTTATACCTCTTTCGCGCAAAAACTATTGCAGGGATCTACATCAAATTTGGCATACAGAGAGTTTAGAACCAGGAATAACATATGTTATTTTTATCCCGATCTCGTTGGTAGGCCATAATATCGGCTGCCGGCAGAAGTTACCACCCACCAGACAATGTCTTGCCGCCAAGCCATTCGTCATGTTCCGGCATGATGTCTGCTGAAGCCGTACGGAGGATAGGTCTGAGCAGTTGTGCTGCAATGTGTGCTGGGTACGGTACACCAAATGTTGTTGTGTCGGGAGTTTGGTCGTAGAGGTCTCCAGATCAATCTCCCTTTGGCGCAGTATCGTTGGTCGTGTTGTTTGGTTTAACATTGCATCACCTCGCTCAACTGCCGTCTTCCTTACTTTTCACTATATTTTTAAATGAATGGGCTTAATAAACTAGCGCGCTTTACCACCAACGATTGCATCACTGCTTAACATCAGGCGGGATTGCAGTCAAGCACTAGCTTGTAATGTTATTTTTAATTTATTTGAAAGAGGATAAAAACATATTTTACAAACAAAAATAGGCTAGTTTTAAGCACAAAAGAGTTAAACATCTGTAACCGAACTAGGCAAGGCCTGTATTTCAGCCATCAGCACCAATCCCCTCGGAAAATGATTGAATTATTAAAAAAAAAAACCCACGGGATCTCGACCGCGGGGCGCAGCTAGTACAGCTTAAAGCATTTCTTCATATTTGTGTTCTATCACGAAATCTAGAGAAGAGGAGTCTTCATCGAAGATAGCTGAGTAAATATCACTCATATCTACTTTCAACACAAAGACAATAGCATGTAGGAAACGTATTGTTCCAACATCGTGATTCAGCGCAACTATATCGACATTAACGTTTATATAGGGAATGATAACATTTTGAACCGCAGATGTAGGCGCTTCTGATAATATATCAACAATAGGTTTGCCTCTCTCTTCTAGGAAATCCTAGTGCTCTATGGTTTCTTGGTTTGTATTTCAAATGGTTGGTCGGCCTTGTCTGTATGTAAGATGAAATAGATCTTTACTATTTATAGAAACAAATAAAATTAAAGTGGCGCAGCGGTCAACACGCCTGACTGCGACGTGGAGGCCCCGGGTTCGATCCCCGTCCAGGTCATGATGGGAAACGATCTTTTCCTGATTGGCCTGGGTCTTGGATGTTTATTTATATATGTATCTATTATAAAATATAGTATTGTTGAGTTAGTATCCCATAACACAAGTCTCGAACTTACTTTGGGGCTAGCTCAATCTGTGTGATTTGTCCGTATATAATTATTTATTTATTTATATCTAAATGAAAGCTTTTTGATAGCTCATATGAAAGTATATACGATACTTTTTACATAATTTTCTCTCTGTTTGTTTTGGCTTATCTTAGAAACAGCTAGATGGATATTCATAATGTAGACGCTGGCAAATGCTACTTATATTTATATGCTGGAAAAAGAATTAGTAAAGAGACACATTATTGCTTTTCGACGTGCCCGCAACTTCATTTGCGTGGATTGGTAGTGGATTAGACTAGTTGATTTTTATAGGCAACTACACATGCTTATATTAATTAACTGATGTTTCATTGTTCTGAAATTCTACCCAAACATTAGCAAAGTCGTTGCTTGAGAATTTCTTATAAAATATATTATTATTCTTATATTAAAATTCTATAGAGTTTAAATATTCACAAAGTCATACATTTCAGCCTTGATTGAAACTATTAGTAAAGTTAAGATTGATTGGTCAAAATCTTTTCGGTTCAAAACACGATTGGAGCAAACTTTATACTTTGATGTTTTTTTAGTTTTTGACGGATTACTGTCGTAATTATTTTGTATTAGAAAGCTTTATTACTGAATTTACTATTCATTTTCTTTTAGTATTTTGAATGGGATTTTATATAGATACCTATTAGCATCATATCTAATCATGAAAACGACAATAAAATTTTTGCTAGCCTTGTATAAAGCCAATGTAATGAAGTAACAAGTTTGCCCTTATTCCGTAAGTTTCCAATCTTGGAAAGTACGCCTTGTACAATTTGACCTGGGGGTACCGGGACAGAGAAACTAAACTATGAACTTAGGCTGTGAGCGATCGCTTAGGACTCCAAAGACTTACTAAACTTGCACTTAGATTAAAATTAATATAATTACGACAATATAGTCCTAGCTGTAGGTATAGTCAGAGGTGTTTACACGATTTTAGAGTATAGCCAAGAATAGGCAAATAGCTGGTGCAAACAAGTAATGTGATGCTTGGGGGCATTTGTCCAGCAGCGGACGTATAACGGCTCAGGGATCCGAAAGACAATCTGATTGAGAAAATAACATATTATTGAGAGATGGAAAATTATTCTACCGATCTTCCTGACATAATCCCTTCGCTTTAACGGCGGTAAGGGTCCAAACAAAGACTTATTGCTTTATTTTTGCCGAATTTCTAAATACATATTTTTATAAAAAATAATCTGACAGGTATCTGACATTACAATCCTCCAATAAACCAGATTCGCAATATAATTTCTGCCCCGGATAGAACAAAATCAAAGTGCGGCAGATCAAAGCGGTTCCTCGCAATTTGTTTCATGATGACGTAGCTAAAGTTAAATCGAGTTGATTATACATGTCCTGTCAAAAAGTGGCATCTAATCGATGGATACGGTGATGATGTTGGGGTACGAGCACACGACCGATTTTGGGTCGCACATTGCCCGTTGGATGGTCACGATCAGGGCAATTAAACTGACGTTTTGCATACAAATAACAGTTCTGTCTGGTCGTCTAAACGAGTCTTTAACTGCTGTTATCACTGGGTGGTCGGTTAATATGTAAGTTCACCGTACGGATTTAGCTTCGACTAATGGTACAGATATGCCACAATCAATGATCCGTCAGATATTTGCATTGAATTTCAGCAGCTACGTCAATCCGTGCCTAATCTAATGGTGTGGTTTGAATAATTATGCCATAAAAGTCACACCGTAGAAGAGCCCAGTAGGAAAATGCTAAAAACGTAGCCTGCACACGAGATGGGAAGACGACATAACAGAAACCTAACGACATCACAGCCTATAATATATGCAGAAGGTACAGGACAGAACCAGATTGGTTCCTTAAGAGGAGGCCTTCATCTGAAGAGGAATTCCAGCAACAAGCACCATTTAAAATCCCTTTTTTTAATATAATACGAATAAAATTGTATATTTGAATGAATTACTGGCACTGGTCCTAGTGCAGTTTTCCACCAGACTCGATTAATTAAGCGAACCCGAAGATTGTCGCTTGCTCCTGCAGCCTCATGGTGCTAAAATTACAATTGCGTATTAGGCTGTATACTGGTTAGTGTGGTTTCTGAAGGGAAGATATGCCCTTGGACTGGGGGGATATTAGAATCATACCATATAAGCATCCTAGAAACTGGTCTGAGAGGACTTGTGGAGAGATGGGTAATCTATGATTATTGTTATGTATGTATATTTTAATGAGGTTGCTGCCAGGTCCCTAAAGCACTGAGTTAAGTTTTATCGGTGAATCTTTTAGCGAGGTTTCAACTGCTCTTCCTGCTCTTTTCTATATCCTTGTTCTGCTGCGTTTAGTTTAATGCCTTCATCGTAGATCTTGCTACATTTCGTCATTCTATATCCTTGCGTCATCATCATCATCATCTCAGCGTTATCCCAGTCGCATCCGTAGCTTTTCGGCTTTAGAGTCTGGGGTCCGCTTTACCAGTCCTTGTGTATTTGCAAAAATAAAAGGATTTTTATTTTATGTATTTATTAATAAATCTTCACAGTCAATCCATCGCTTCCTTGGTATTTATAAAACAGTCCTAAATACATCTCACTAATAACAATCTCATCGTGATGTCACTTACAAAATGTATGCACTCTAATCCTTTTTTTGTTATATTCAACTTGTTACCCCGTTCCCATGCGCCGCCCTCGCGGACCAATACAAAACGCGTGATGTTTCTACTAAATTTGGTAATCAATTCTCGTTTAGTGTATCTTGAGTTGTAAGGTATGAGAGAATAGCGGTACAAGACGGTTTTTAAAATTTTTCTACCGCGTACCTACAGCTTAGTTGTGCTTTTATCTTTTTATAATATTTGTAAATGTAAGGATGTTGCTTTTATCCGATTATAATTTGAATGTACTTAGTAACAGGATGTTGTTTATTTTTACATTTTGTTCGACAGTGTGCCTTAGTTAACGCTTTAGAGGATTACGGGGGTATTTGAGGTCAAACTCAATAGCCTCAACTTTATTTATGTATGTTGTTTATTTGAGATGCTTCTGGTGAGCGAATTTATTATGTATCGTTGATTAGTGTTTCTGTAATTTTCTTTGATTAGTTAATTAACTTTGATTAGTATTTCTGTAATTTTCTATAAATTTTTATTTTATCATTAAGTAATTGATTAGTAGTTCTCTGTATCTCAATGATCGTATACTATTGGATACAACTCAGCATCACCTTTCGGTAAAAACACACATGATATTATGTATCGTCTCACAGTCAGTGTTGTATTTCTTTCATAGCGTATCACCTAAAACTTCTATTGGAACAAAACAAGACATTTATGGACCATTTAAAAAAAAAATACTTTGATACCGGACACCTATGTATGTTCCACGGTATGTCCGATACACGGCATTGTGGTCGGTTCGGTCTAGCAGACTCTTTATCCACGTACCATGTTCCCTTGTAAACTTGAATATAAATCTTGCCGTATTATGATTATGCCTTGAAAAACAGTTCTTGAGTATTTTTTGTCTTAAAGTATGTATATAGAGTTTTATTTTATTTTTATCGAATTGCATCTTGAAGTAATATAGAAAAAATGTTTTTTTTTTTTAAACTTGGCCCACTCTATGAATTTCTCCTGTATCGTGGGTACGTTTACAAACATACAAATATTAGTAATATATAAATATACAATATATTTAGAGTACCTAATTGTTTTCTGGTTGGCAAAAAACATGATCGAATAGATCCTTTTTTCTGCATAGAATGTGTTGATATAAATATATTTGCATTTAAAATGGCGAAAAAAAAAACCTTTCAACTAAAACAAACAAACATGAAATAAAATCCGATACTGAACACCCACGTCCAATGAAATGTCGGATAGACAATGCCGTAGATAGTTCCAACTATCGGGGTTTTTATCAAGTGACCTGTCCTCTAAGGATATTAGATCAGTCGTAAAATTTTGAAGTAGGTTTTATTAGTTCTCAGTTTTCATTGGTATCTTCGGATTTTTTATATCCACGATTTTGATCTTTTAGTTTTATTCGTTTCTCTCTACTTGTGCTTCTTCTTCGATATTAAAGTTAGAACTGATCCTGCTAGAATGACGCCGTTGCATTTAGAACTAAATGAGAAAAAAAGCAGTACAAAGAAGTACGCTGATTAGAAAGGAGATCTACGTCCGAATAGTGAGACATTGGCATCGAATCTCTTGTTCATAAACTAAACTAACTTTTAGATCAGTGCATTTTTTTCTTACTATTTCATTAAGAAAAGGATATAAATAATATTTCAGTTTAATCCTGTCAAATTAATATATTCCATAGACAGTTTAGACGCGATTATAAACATGGCGATCAAAAACACATCAATTTACGTCAATCGCGAACAAGTTTGACGGGCACACATTGCAACACAACTGCTCAGACCTGTCCTCCGTACGGCTTCACCAGACATCATGCCGCAACACGACGATACGCTTGGCGGCAAGACCTTGTCTGGTGGGTGATAACTTCTGGCGGTAGCCGATAAAAGAGTATAAAGAAAAAGATGCAGAGAACTTAAATTTAGTTTAGTTTGTGAACGAGAGAATCAGGGCTATTGACGTTAGACCTAAGCTCAATAAAAAAAAATGCGATCACAGATCCTCTGGCAGGAACGGAGCTCTTTCTTATGTATAACCTAAAGCTAAAACAAATAAATTTTAAGGAAATCTTCACGAATTCAGTATTGTAGTTACAGAAACGCGCAAGGTGCTCATCTGCTCAAATCTCCATACTCACATGCACATAGATTCTTTTAGAATAAATGACAATAAGAGAAAGTCAAGCATAGAGCTTAACATTTTTTCCTAACGTGTCGATTTTTATCGGTCAACTCGTACCACAAGCAGCGTTAACGAACTTCGTATCAACAAACCACTTCATCATTCATCATCATTTCAGCCGAAAGAAGTCCACTGCTGGAAATAGGCTTCTCCGAAAGATCTCCACGACGACCGGTCTTGCGCCTCCCGCATCCAGTGGTCTCCCGCGACCTTCACCAGGTCATCGGTAAATCTTGTCTGGGACCTACGGGCAATGTGCCCGCCCCACAGTCACTTTAGTGTTGCAATTTTTCGGGCTATGTTACTCTCGTTCTTCTGCGGATCTCCTCATTCCTGATTCGAGCCCTCTCCTTTGAGTGACCTTGAGCTTTCTTATAAGGCCAAACCACTTCATTATGTATGAAATCTACATCAAGTTAAAATTACTAAATATTGTCTGACAAAGAATACAAAGATGATAAAATCAAAGAATACTCAGATGTTTATTCAAAACTAAATCGATGCTCACAAAAAGCCACAAAGCATAATGACAACACACAATACATCCGATTCCGATTATCGCCTGCGACATGCGAACAAAAAACTATTATCCGTTCGTGTGCATCCCACGTAAACGTATGTTATGTGTTATCTCACATACATTGTTATACATCTCTGCTTGGTACCATTTTACAACTTCATAGTTCATTTTGATCATGCATCAAGGCACCAAGACAAACTTCGTATCGTCTCCAATAATTAACTTGCCAAGCGATATCCAATCTTTTTCCTTTGAGAGAAAGGTTTTGTGTTTTTGTTCTCGTGCCTCATTGATACATGTATGTATACTGTTCGGTTCTAATAGTTTAGTCATTCGTCAACAGTGAAGGCTTGTAATGGATATTATCGCGCTCACAGACAGTTTGTTTATCCAAGAGTGTGCTGCATCACTTGTTATTTCCATTGTGCTCTGTTTATTATGTTATTGACACAGTCTTGTCGCTGAAGGCCATTAATATCATATAAAGTTTAAGCTACTGGTATTTATTATTCTTTATAGATTTCATTATTTTCTCGGTGGTAGGCCATAACATCGGCCGCCGGCAGAAGTTACCACCCACCAGACAAAGCCTTGCCGCCAAGCGATTTGTCGTGTTCCGGCATGACGTCTGGTGAAGCCGTACGGAGGACGGGTCTGAGCAGTTGTGTTGCGATGTGTGCCGGGTGCGATGCGCCAAATGTTGTTGTGTTGGGAGTTTGGTCGTGGAGGGTCTTCAGATCAATCTCCCTTTGGCGCAGCATCCTTGGTCGTGTTGTTGGGTTTAACATTGCATCACCTCGCTCATCTGCCGTCTTCCTTCCTATTCGCTCAGTTTTTCTGAGTGAATAGGCTCTTAATAAACTAGCGCGCTTTACCATCAACGATCGCATCACTGCTTACCATCAGGCGGGATTGCGGTCAAGCGCTAGTTTATAATAATTAAAAAAAACAATCATTACAAATCAAAAGATTTGTTTAACCTTTAAGAAAAAAGAAGGTTATTTAAACTTGTCGAAAAAAGTTCCATGGCGGACTTAATGTCTTAGGCATTCTCTACCAGTCTACCAAGAGCGGTGAGAAGAATAAATGGCAGGTGATTTGGTCCATATCTGGTTCTGTAAATAGATTAAATACTAGGTAGAAGTATATATTCACCCGTCAGTATACTTTTGCTCTCTCTCCGTAACCCTGGTTTGAAAACAACATCAAGCAACCGAAGTCGCTTATCGGCAAGTCTATAGCGCTAAGTGAATATCTGTTGGAGGCCTCCATCTACTCCAGCACACCAGGAGTATATGAACTGAAGCTCCCTGTAAGTCCAATCTCTTCATTATTTGGGAGTGTAAGCGCATTCCAAACAATAGACTGAAAATGAAAGGAAGAATAAACAAAGTCAGACGTATGACAAGGAAAATGTTTGGGTGTAATGGTCAATAAGGCACTCTTTCCATATAAAATCAAAAATAAATAGAAAAAGACTAGGCAACTGATGAGTCAGCCAAAATAGATATTTATAGAAAAAAAAACAAACAAAAGTCTTAATATAAAGTATCATGTAATGCGATTTTATTTTCGCACCGTCGAAAAAACACGTCGACCGAGATCACTCAGTCAACCGTTAAATTAAATTGTTTATGAAATCACGATCGAGATATAGAATGTCTCAATGTGTCATCGCGAATTTACATTCAATGGCCAAGACATCTCGTTTATGTCGCAAACGTTCTCGGAAAAGACTCGACTGTAATATTAAACGGTTTAAAACCACATCGAATGAGGAATACATGTGTTCGAGGATGACAGGAATTACTGATCACTAAGTACTCGGATGTTCAATTGTTTGCTAGTGTAAGAAAACCAAAATAGTTTTGATGCTATTTTTTTTTTAATAATTATAAACTAGCGCTTGAGCGCAATCCCGCCTGATGGTAAGCAGTGATGCGATCGTTGATGGTAAAGCGCACTAGTTTATTAAGAACCTATTCACTCAGATTGAGCGAATAGGAAGGAAGACGGCAGTTGAGCGAGGTGATGCAATGTTAAGCCCAACAACACGACCAACGATGCTGCGCCAGAGGGAGATTGATCTGAAGACCCTCCACGACCAAACTCCCAACACAACAACATTTGGCGCATCGTACCCGGCACACATCGCAGCCTTGCCGCCAAGCGATTTGTCGTGTTCCAGCATGATATCTGGTGAAGCCGTACGGAGGTCGGGTCTGAGCAGTTGTGTTGCGTTGTGTGCCGGGTACGATGCGCCAAATATTGTTGTGTGGGGGAGTTTGGTCGTGGAGGAATCTAGATCCATCTTCCTCTGGATTTATCATTGCATCACCCCGCTCAGCTGTCGTCTTCCTTCCTATTCTTACCAGTTTTTTTGAGTCAATACCTCTTAATAAACTAGCGTGTTTTATGATCTACGACTGCATCACTGCTTACTATCAGGCGGGATTGCGGCCAAGCCCTAGTTTATAATGATAAACAAAAACTGTTTTCCTGTTAGTTTTCGACCAGAGAGGTTAAATCTGGTAATTTAAAAAAACGTTCATTGATTGCGCAACACACTACCAGCAACAATGGATTTAATTTTGACAGTTCAACAGCATTCATTGCGTAATTCACGTTGCTTCATAAACACATTTTTCGAACATATGGAACAATGGATTAACAATATGCCTAAAAATAATTCCAATTCAGAGATTTTGTTATGCAATAAGGGTGCTGATCACAGTCTCAAAATTTCCAGATTTTATCTAGCACATTACTGACATCGGCAAACAAACCTGGAATCATAGGTAATACAATTTTGAAATCTGGTTTTAATATTCCCGCGCCGTCTCTCCCCTATATCTCTGTATGAGAAATGATCTTTGCCCGGCATTGGGACAATAAGCCTGGTATTAGTATAGACCTACAAACTGATATCTCAGAATTAACCTCTTTCCTAGACATGTACTCCAAGATCATCATCATCATCATCTCAACGTTAATCCCAGTCGCATCGGAAGCTTTTTCAGCTTTGGAGTCTGAGGTCCGCTTTACCAGTCTAACTGCTGATTTTGGCTATCAACTCAACTCAAAAATAAGATATCAAATCAAAAACATGATAAACTAAACGTAGACCTATCAATGACCGCTACAGTGAACTAGCAAAGGAGAAATTTCCATATTCACTACGCTTGGTACACGAGACTTGATGACGCAACTGATGTAGTTTAGGAACGGTTGCAAGTTAAGACTTATATGGTAAAAACCACAAAAAAAACAAACTCTGTGAATTTAAGTAGGTACTCAAACAATTAATAATACAGTAAAATGGCGTGTTTTCGGTTGTCATCGTAGGGACACATATTTGCAAAGTGTAGTGGTATCATTGTTCTCCAAATTCAAAATAAATGATAGGCAATTGTTATTTGACACATTCACCTTCTATTCCCCTTGATCGAGGTCATTGTATAACTAAAAATTAAACTATAAAATTACACAAAATATAAAAAAAAAATTGAAGTATTAGTTATATAGGTTTTCTTTTTTGCATATACAATAGAACCTCGATAACCCAAACCTCGGAACTTAAAAACTTATATAACTGCAAAAAATAATATGTGCCCTTCTCATCAGAGCCCAAAACCTCCATAACTTAAAATATGCCACCTCTATAACTTAAATAAGTAATCTCTGTATTGGCCCTCAGTAACTTAAAGAAATGTTTTCATTAAAATTGAAAAAAACAACCTCTATAACATAATATTGTTTGTCAATGAAGAGTGTACAAATCAAAAGGGTTAAATTGCTAACGTAAACAATACATATGTCACCTATTGTTTGCTTCTTCGAAATTATTTATGCAAATAAATTTATCTTTATCTTTGTAGCGGTTAGCCTTAAGACAACAGCTTACTTGGATCATAAGTTTTTGATCGTTGTCCTGGAAACATCGCTTTACCTAATGTGTGAGAAAACTGGCTTAAAATGAGTTCAAAAAGATAACTAACAACACTCACATACGCTGATAAATTAAAAGCTATAGAAACAGTGAAAATGGATTGAAAAAGGAAGAAGCGGCTCAGTTTGGGATGCATGAGAGTACATTATTAATCATCATTAAAAAAGAAGCTGAAATCTTGATGAAACAAGAATCAGGAGAAAGTCTTCAATGAAAAAGACCAAAAATTGCCGAATTTCCTAATTCATTGTTAATAATAGGAACAAGGGTAAATATATACATAAGAAAAGTCCTACCTCTATATAGAACCTATACCTAACATAGACCCTAGATAACTTAAAACCTCTATAACTTAAAATATATTATGTTTCCCTTGGACTGTAACTTATCGAGGTTCTACTGTATTTGTTAAATTACCACTACTCTCAAAACGGCGGAGGAAAACATTGCAATGAAACCAGCATGTTCTACTAAACCATCGAAGACAGGACATCTACTAAGCCGTACTTGGCCTGCATGGTAGTTTAAGGCCCACTCTCTCACAAAGACGGCTTCCAGTATTATCGGATGCCGTTAATACCAACATTTTACGTGTAGTGACTACTTTATAGGCTCAGTATGCATACTGTTTCGATACATTAATCATATATCAACAGGTTACGCCAAAAACTTAACCTAAATTAATAATACTTCCAGTCGGCAGAGATAATGGCTTCGATTCCCTTATATACAAATCAAACTCATTAAGGTCAGTGCATCTTTTTCCTTTTATTTAATTAATAAAAGAACAGAAGATAAAATGTTAATTTAGACCTGTCAAATTAATCGGCTCTTGACGTAAATTAACGTTCTTTTGGTCGCCATGTTTATAATCGCGTCTAAACTGTCTACTTCTTCTTCTTCTTCAGCCTATGGATGTCCACTGCTGGACAAAGGCCTCCCCCAAGGCTTTCCACGCTGAGCGGTCTTGTGCTGCCCGCATCCATCGGCTTCCCGCGACCTTCACCAGGTCATCGGTCCACCTTGTTGGGGGCCTCCCTACGCTGCGTCTTCCAGGACTGTCTACGGAGTATCTTAATTTGACAGGAGTACCACAAGACAAGGTCTTGCCGCCAAGCGATTCGTCGTGATGATGTCTGGTGAAGCCGTACGGAGGACGGGTCTGAGCAGTTGTGTTGCGATGTGTGCCGGGTACGATACGCCAAATGTTTTTGTGTCGGGAGTTTGATCGTGGAGAGTCTCCAGATCAATTCCCTCTGGCGCAGCATCGTTGGTCGTGTTGGTCTCGGGTTTAACATTGCATCACCTCGCTCAACTGCCGTCATCCTTCCTATTATTAAGTTTTTTAAGTGAATAGGCTTAATAAACTAATGCGCTTCACCATCAATGATTGCATCACTGCTTACCATCAGGCGGGATTGCAGTCAAGCACTAGTTTATAATTATTAAAAAAAAAGTTTTTAACATTGGCGCCTTGCTAGCGCCGATTCTCGGCGCCAATGTTAAAAAACCGATATGATCTAGCTCTCTCTCTCTAGTCTACTCGTGCTAAATGTGACCCAAGAGAAGAAAATCTAAATTGTTACTTTTGACTCATACTTTTTGGTGACCAAACTCACTTATTTACTTTGTTCTTGTATTCGTCTCTTTGACTGCAGTCTGAATTTTATTATATTTTCTTTCTTACTTGACGATACAGTAAATAACTACAATAAAGCTACAATTGAAGCCATCTTAGCACTTGAAACATCTAAATTCATTAACGCACTCCAGCAGACTGTAGGGGGCAACTACCCTCTACCCTTTAAGAGGCGTGAATATAAATGTTTAATAAAGGGTAGTAGATGCAAAGTATAAGAAACTCTTGCTTGCGTAAACATTGAGTTAAAGGCAGTTTCTTAGGCGACCCCTCAAGTGTGTGCTAATTTCGTTTGGATGACTCTAGTTCGGGGTGTACTGCGTGGTATAAGTTAGGAGCTAAAAGCGTGAGCTTTGCGATCGACTACTGTGCTGCTTGTCGCGGGTTCGATTCCCGCACGGGACAAAAATTTGTATGGCCTACAGGTAGTTGTTCCGAATATGGCTGTTCGTGTCATCATCATTGACCTTTTTATCGTCCCACTGCTGGACACAGGTCTCCTCTAATACAGAGAGGGATTGAGCGTAATCATCACGCTTGCTCAATGCGGGTTGGCGATTTCAGACTTAAAGTCCAGGTTTCCTCAAGACGTTTTCCTTCACCTTTGGAGTCTGGGGTCCGCTTTACCGGTCTAACTGCTGATTTTGGCTAGACTTCGATATTTTCCGTGAAGCGACTGCCGCCTGACCTCCACAACCCGAAGGCGATATCTAAGCATTGCAGCTAGACTGCCACTAGATGTTCGTATGGCAACCGAGACCAACAGCTTAACGTGCTTTCCGAGACACGACCAGACCAGGGCAAATATTCATATTCATGCATACAAATATTTGCACTTTGCGGGGATCGAACCTGCGCCTCCTTGCGCAATGGCCGCTTTCGCTACCGCTACGCCACGGATGCTGTCCATGACTTATCTTTGTGTATGTGAGTTTAAAAGTTTGTAAACGCACCCACGATAAAGGTGTAATTCTTAGTGTAGGGCAACGTTTAAAAAAATATCTGAGTTGCAAATTTTTTCTCTTAATTTTAAGAAATTTCACAGAATAGAATAGAAAAGTCTTTATTAGATTACAGAACATAAATATAAAGATTTTACCAAGGGTGTCACAATACGTGGTCTTATAGCTAAGAGCCAACATTTTGCCAACATTTTTGATAATTTTTGACACTGCTTATCACAGAGATGACATTGCGACCTCATTTTGATTGTTTCGCCTTCGGACGGTAGTGAAGTAACATCAGCCCCCTAATCGACGAACACATATTTGTCAAATGATTGCGACTAGTTGGCATCAGTTGGGATCGTTCGGACCGCCCATTGGTCCGTTCGATCCAAACGATACCAACTAGTTGTATTTGACAAAAATGTGTTCGCCGATTAGGGGGCAGGTCATAATAATCATAATCAACCTATAATGTTCCCACTCGACCTGGGACATAGGCCTCCTCTCGCTGAGAAGGAATGGGCCATAATCTACCACCCTGGCCCAGTGTGGATTGGAAGATGTCACATGTCTTAGATTTTTTTTTTTGGTACTAGGATATGTCCTTATTGTTTTTCTATATGTTTGCTCACGATGTTTTCCTTCACCGTTTTAAGAGCTGTTTTAATGAAATAATTTACACAAAGTAAAGCGCCTGATGGGATTCGAACCTACGACCTGCAACGTGTAAGTTGTGGCCGATACCACTAGGCCACCACTGTTCTGTACTAATATTGGTTAGTTATTTTTCTGTGATTCTAGACGCTAAACGTTGATTCTGTCTAATGTACTTATGTACAAAACAAAATACAGTTATATGAAAAAATTAAAAACTGAGTACAAAGGTGTTGCCTCTTCTATAGAAGTCCACTACTGGGCAAAGCTGAGAAGAAGAAGATTCTATCAAATTATAAAAAAAAAAAACATTATTGTATTCTTTAAAAGGAATACTATTGTATTCTTTATAATTTAATTTTGTAGCCCATGAAAAGTTTTCGTAAGTTTCTCTGAAAATAGACATTCAAATTTAGCTCTTAGCAGGGAGCTTTCACCAAATATTTGTAAATAAAATCAATGATGAAGATTGCAAACGGTACTAGAAACCTCACCAGGTACTTACCCTTTCCCCAACCATGTTGGGGTCGGCCTTCATTCTATCCGAATGCAGCTGCATACCCGACTGCCTATCTGATCTCTACTACCCAGTTACTACCCCTTAGCAAGACTGGTTATCTGACTTTTAGGCTACTGACGCCACATGACGACTGTCAAAGCATGACAGTCAAGAACAACTTTTTATAATGATCGGCTGCCCGCATCCATCGCCTTCCCTGACGGAGATTGTTAGCACCCCTTGCTCCGCCATAATCGAGTCCGCTACCATAGACTGGAATAGCGGAGCTGCCGAGGACTTTCATTGGTGGTGACCAGGCATGGCAGGCGGGTTGGCGATACCAGTAATTTGATATTCCACAGGAGAATGAACGCAATATTATGTTTTAATACTTTTGCAGAATGAACGCAATATTATGTTGGATAGTGTACAAGTTACATCCGGAGTCGTTTATTATACGGACCTTGTAGAAACTAGAACCAATTTCCGTGCGTTCAGGCGCTTTTGCCATACCTATTATTGGAATCAATTATAACAGCAAATACCTACTTAGGACCCATTAACTTAATCAAATTTTATTCAGTGGTGCTTGGCAATCTGGGCTTCTCCCAGTTGCAATAATGTCCCTTTGTGCCGATTGGCCTAGTTCTGTTCTGTCTCCTGGTTGTGATGGAGGGAAGTGGAAAAAATAACTTTTTTCTTACTCCTCCGCTATTTTTTTCTGATTAATTTCGTTGCGGGATCCAAGATAGTTGAATCGTTTCTCCGGGACTCGTCGAGTTTCATTGCTCGGCGTTTTTCTGGGGGTCTCCACTGTTGATTCTGGCTTTCAGGAGTTGCAGTGGGTGGGAAAAAGTGTGGTGGATTTTGTGCCAAAAAAAAAATCCACAGGAGAAGCGCTGCTGCCCACTTTCCTCGTGAGACTTCCCTAAGTCGCCTATTACGACACCCACGGTAGGATATGGGTTGGTACTATTCTAACCCCGGTACCACACGAGTCCCGATACTATTAATCGCTATTAATCTGCACAGACATGCGGCCGGGTAGATTTAATTCATTACATATAATTTGTGCGTATTCCTTACATTAATGAATAATTCGTATTACGTATAGAATATAAATAGTTCATTTAAATGTTTTAACACCACTTACTAGTCATACAAGCTCAATATCGTGTCATGAATTTAGTAATCATTTTCTCCTAACTATGTATATTTAGTTTATTTTATATTATTACTCCAAATAGATAACAGAATCGCATTTAATGCTAAAGTAAGAATAGAGTGGGATGAAAAAGACGCTAGCAATTTTCCACTTCGCTTTATCAAGTTAGATAAAAGAAAGTGGAAAATTACTGTTGTCATATTTATGACTAGCCACAAAGTAACAATGTAACAGTGGCCCCCAAAGTTACTTGATATTTTTTCATCTCAGCTTTAATACACCTTATAATTTATTTAAAATTGTAATCGTACATTAGGACCACTACAATTGAACTTGAACTACTGTAGCTTTTTTTAAATATGTATAAGCTAAGTACTTTGTTTATTTCAATCAAATGAAATTTTAATGAATATGAAATTTTATGCATAGATTCTTTACTTTAAAATACTGGACGCGTGTTATATTATTATTATTATTATTATAAACTATGGATCCAAAGTCGATAGCTCTTTCGTTTTTAGGGTTCCGTAGCCAAAAGGCAAAAAACGGAACTCTTATAGATGTGTCATGTCTGTCTGTCCATCTGTCAGTCTGTCCGTCTGTATGTCACAGTCATTTTTTTCCGAAACTATAAGACCTATACTGTTGAAACTTGGTAGGTAGATGTATTCTGTGAACCGCATTAAGATTTTGATGCAAAAATAAAAAAATAATACTAAATATCGGGGGCTCCCCATACTTAGAACTGAATCGCAATTTTTTTTTTTCATCAAACACATACGTGTGGGGTATCTATGGATAGGTCTTCAAAAATTATATCGAGGTTTTCTAAAATTTTTTTTTTTCTAAACCGAATAGTTTGCGTGACTGACGCATCCAAAGTGGAAAAAAGTTGGTCCCCCCGCCCCCTCGAACTTCTAAAAAAAGAAAATTAAAAATTTAAAAGAAAACATATGATGTACATTACTATAAAAACTATCAACGAACATAGTTTTGAACCAGATCTAGTCAGTAGTTTTTTTTAATACCTCGTAAATCATAAACCGCTTTTTACAATTTCATACACATAAATCAATGGTAAGGAACCCTTTGTGCGTGAGTCTGACACGCACTTGGCCGGTTTTATTCATATTTTAAAAGGATCAAAGATATTATAAATGTTTGTAATTAATTTATAAGTTAGTTTTACGTTATTTACAGATTCATGTTTATACTAGTAACCAAACGCAGTGCCGAACGGGTTCGAGGTACCAGTACATGTACATACATGCTAATAAATATTTAAGATATTAATGAAACTAATTTTCACATTTTTTGCGGGAGTGTCTAAGATATGTTACTACGTGACTTTATCTTTTCTTTATGCGAAACCTGAATATATTTTGTTCAGAATAAGCAACTAAATCGATTCCAATCTTTACACCATGTTATATTTTTTTTTCTCAAATACATTTAGAAATTGTTGTAGTGTGGTTACCGAGCGGTCACGATAGATTATATTATAGTACTTGCGTGCGCGCCACAGCTGACAAGCAAGCGGAGCTTTGACAATATTTTTGTGGGGACAACCAAGTAGAATAGCAAGCTCATAACTTTGTAGTTTATTTTTTTTTTTTAATACTGGACAAGTGTTTCGGGTATCGCATAAACAAAAAATAATTTTGTGTAAACTCACGCAGTCTTGCCAAGAGGGTAGGCAAACATTATAGAACACCACTAGCTTCGATTTTTAAATCTTCCTTTTACCTCGTAAATGTGCATAGATTCCCTCTTTAAAACTTTAATTTTTTTTGAAGGATAATTGTTTATTATTATTCCACAATCTCGAAACAAAACGACGAAGTCACGCATAATTTAGAATTCATGTGTGTGTTTGTGTACTTTTGTAACTTAACACTTGGCCAAATTCCTCTCTTAATAACTTAAAACTACACTTACTTAATTAAATTTCTGGATGAAATGTTATGCTATTGACGACTCTAATAAATAATTAATTGATTAGAATTGAAGTTTAGTAATGTAAACTAAAGAAAATTTGAATACTTATTTTGAGAGCTGTAATTGAAATGAATTTGAACCCAGAGTTTATAACAAGTTAATGAAGGTGAAAGAGTATATTAAAATCGTCGTATCTCTCTCTACTTCAAACAAACGGGAGAAGCAGAAATGTCATTGCGTAACGCACTATCTGTAGCGATGGGTTTCATTTTAAAAGTTTAACAACATTCATTGCATGATTTAGCTTATTGAGTAGACACATTTTTCGAACATATAGAGTAATGGATTAGCAATATGCTTCGTAATTATTCCAATCGACAGTAGTAATGTATTACATAATAAGGGCGAAGTATGATGTTTTAAATACAGTTAGCGCTTTAGGTATTGAATTATTTTTGTCTCAAGCATGCCTTAGAAACTAACATCTAAATTACTCGAGCGTGTTATAAACAAGAAATATACGCGTATTTATGTTCTATAATACATATGGACGGTGAACATAATACAGAATAGAATAGAATAATAAAGAGTATTTTAACACAGTCTCACTTTTTTACACAGGAATGAGAGTACGTAATGTAAAGTCGGATACGATTTTAAATACAGAATAGAATAGAACACTTTTTATTATACTATTCTATATTTAAAATTGGATTGGTGCGACTTTACATTACGTACTCTCATTCCTGTTTAAAACCCTTTATCGACGTAAAAACACATACCTAACCATCTACGAAACCAAACAATCCCAGAACTTTCTTTCTCAACAGTGAACGATCGCATTTACACACAAACATTAACAATTTCGATTTCGTAGGAATCAAAGGAACCCGCTGAGATATAATCGATAGGTATCGAGTGTGGACGCCCACAGACGTTAGATATTTTCCGATATATCGATTATCAAGTTACAAGAACAATGGCTGGAACATTCGATCTTTTTATACGTAGCATTGATTATTCCTAACTGGATGTGGTTCCTACCAACATGTTGGAATCACATGGCGGTCATTCCATTTGACTACAATTTAAGTGTCTTCAAGGCTTGAGTGAATAGGCTCTTAATAAAGTAATGTGCTTTGCCATCAACGCTTGCATCACTGCTTACCATCAGGCGGGATCGCGGTCAAGCACTAGTTTATACTTAAAAATGTCAAAACATGTAGTATATTTTATAGAAGAGCCAAAAGCAATATTTTCTACTAGAATATGTACTTGTAGAGTTTAATTTAGCAGTGCAGTTTGATTAACTCCAAATAGATACATGATTTAGTAGTAATTTTTGAGACGATCCTCCCAAAGGAGTCAATGTCAATTGGGTCAAGACGTGTTGAGTGCAATACATCTTGTCCCGATTTCCCTGATATTAGAATACTCTTTGTTATGTACACCCTATACATAACACAACATAAATATGAATACCAATTATCATGATTTACAGCAAATTTACTGTGTTTAAGCACGTAAATGATTTCTTTCTTTTATTTTATTCCATGGAAAAAAGACATGTATCAAATAAATGGTTCTTAATATGCCTCCCTTGACATAATCCTAAACTTAAACACTAAATTATGATTATTTTTGAATTGTCAAAGGGTCGGTCAGAAATATGAATCTAGTTGCGTATTCCAAAGGTTGGTAAATAACGGAAAAGAACGACGAAGGAGGACGGATCTCAGCAGTTATGTAGCAATGTGTGCCGGGTACGATGAGCCGATTGTTATTGTGTCGAGAGTTTGGTCGTGGAGGGTCTCCAGATCAATTTCTCTCTAACCGGTCTTGTTGTTGGGTCTATCATTGCATCACCTCGCTCAACACCGTCTTCCTTCCTATTCACTCAGTCTCTTTGTATGAATAGGCTCATAAAAGTGTGATTTATGTAGTAAAAAAAGCATTCAGTAAATAGCAGTGAAATATCGCAGTACAGTGGCTACATCATGACTTTGCCTCAAACCTCCCTCGTCAGACGGTTCACACGACCTTCTTTTTCGACATGAAGAATTCATTACATGATATTGGCAAATGCACAAACCGTGCGAAGCCAAAAAAGAAAGAGAGGAAGAAAGGCTCTTAATAAACTAGCGCGCTTTACTATCAACGTTTGCATCACTGCTTACCATTAGATCGGATTGTGATCAAACATTAGTTTATAATTATAATATATATATATATATATATATATATATATATATATATATATATACATACTCCTCTCAGATTTAGGCCGTAACCCACCACACAGGCTCAGTGAACTGATGATGATCCACTTTCAGCACTTCTTTTTTAGGTTGGTTCATGAAATTGTATTTTTTTTTGTTCTAGAATTTTTTTTTTCGGTTTTCTCACAACATTTTACTTCGCCATTTTGAAATTTCTTTCACGCGTCTTTATGCACGCACCGCCATCAAGTTAATAAACCTAACAAACAGGATGAGGTACGCTATAACTTCTTTTATTTTATAAGATGAAGACGTGTTATGTTTCGAAGTATAGGCTCTTCCAGCAATCAGAACCGTCATTGTGACACAGTATGAACGCGGATTAGTATGCGTGGCAGTATTCAGTTGATGCACGACGCCCGGCTATTCACGACGGTGTAACGGGCGGCCAGTTATTGAACTCGCTTTATGGGCTGTGTACTGTTTGCTCGTTTGTTCAGCATTTTGTTAAGTATCATTTACAAGGAAGTACGTGACAATTGACTTGTATTGACATGGAGGGGTCGTGGCTTGCTTTCTTGCAAGTAGGGAGCCGGATTTTCTTTCGCGATTATCGTGTTACTATGGTAACTATGGGTGTGTAGTCTATTTTTTTGTTTTGGATGGAAAATCATTAAATGACCTCCTCGAAGGGCGTGTCAGACTTTTACTGACTAAAACCCACCCATGTTTCTTCACTTGCCTGTGCACCAGGGCCACGGTTTTTTTTTTTAACCAACCCGCAAGCCTGACCAAGGAGGCATCGGTTTTCGTGAACCCCGTCACGATGTGCTGACATCTCTTTAATGCGCGTGAAACACAACGCCCCGTCGACTCTGGCCTGATCCTTACCGGGCGCCAAGTTGCCCACTGCTCACCGCCCGCAAGCCCGCACCTACTGTGGCCGGGAGTTTAATGTTGTCTCCCGACCAAAGACACACGGGCGATATTTTGCAACCGGCCCTGGTCCAGACCATGGTCCGGAGCATGAGTACATGGCAGGCCGTCACCTCCTTCTGCGAAACAGTGATGCTGACAAAGGAGGAGGCAGAGAACGTGAGGGAGCGGTAATCTCCCGATAGGGGTGTTTACTTACTTATATAATAATTGTTCATTACAATTATGCACGTATACAGAATAACTTAAACTTAATTTACCTTTAGGTCACGTACGTACAAAATATAGATTTAAAGCTGTCCCAGACTAGGCTAGGCCTGTTTCGGGGACATTATACATACAGACATATAACATTATTTTTGCCATATCCTTGTGTATTTTATGTATATTATATAAGTGTAGATAAATAATAAAACTAAATAAATAAAATTATCATACTAACATTGTAAAGCCAAAGACCTTGTTTGTTTGAACGTGCTAATCTCAGGAAGTACTGGACCGAAATTAAAAATATTTTTGTGTATGGATAGCCCATTAATTGAGGAAGGCTTTAAGCTATAAAAGGTGTCTCTAACATCGACGTACAAACGAGTACCATGGATCCAGTACATGATTCTGAAACCTCCAGTGGTGGAACTTTTCGTCGGTTTTTTCCTGATATAAAAAATAATATGCAGTTTTTTCACTTTAAACCATTCATGATTGCTATACTTTTATAATCCAATAAGATTTTAAAATAAAAATTTATTAATTCGCTAATTACACAAAAAAGCGCAATGTGAACAATACTCTAAAAACTATCACGCAACTAACACGCGCGGCGGCACGCTTGCAACGTTCAAAGGCCGAGGCAACACATTTTTTTTAAACACTGTGATTTCTGTAACCGCTCATTAACGATATAAATGACTAGGTATCATAATTTTATTAGCGGCATGCGGTCTAGCTTTTTCGCGAAGTTTGCGTTACACGATGTATAGGAACGAAGAATCAGTGGAAAATTTATAAAACGGGGAAAATTAAACTTTGAGGGTTTCCGTTGCGTGCGCTGTGTAAATGGTCCAAGTTACCAACAAATATGTAATAAGATACCTTTTGGTATGACCGGTAGTCAGACTTTCGGACTTCTGACGACTAGTAAAGACTGTCAAAGATCTACAAATGACAGCCGGGACCAACGGCCTAATGTGCTTTCCGATACACGGAGGGGACTCGGTATGTAAACATGGTCACCCATCTGCAAACCAACCGCGGCAAGTGTAGTTTAACCCGATCAATCGACCTGTGCGGCTGTTATTGTTTTAGCCACAAGCACACCCCCGCCCCCCGCCCCCTCTTTCCGGTTTGCTTCTCATCAGCATAAAAATTCTTTACATCTAAATTACAAAATTCGATACAATATATAAAGTTGTATCCTCAGACCAACTCTGAGGTTGTATCTACATGGAGCTAGACGTACAGGCGAGTCGACTGGAATATTTACTTGTCGAAAGCTGATATTCATAACTCATAATTTAACGCACGCACGCTGGCTAATATTTCACTTCTCTGTTATTTAGTGCTTGGAACTGTTACAGTATACAATAACTTAATTTTCTTTAGGGCGTTTTTGCCAAAGCCTTGTTACAAAGAATAATTTTAAATTTTTGACAGTAAATACTTCTATACAAAAACTGTCAAACGTCAATACTGTTCTACGAATAAAAATGATTTTTATCGTTTAAAAGTTAGTCCCTAGACTGCTCTAGTTTAAGAAACTTACGAACTCACTAAGCGATGCGCGCCTTACTTGTATTTACGAAGTTGTGAGTATTATAGGTATATATACTTGAAGGCAAGTAGTGTCAGCACATACCACACACACACATTCTTACTTACCACAAGTAAAGTGCTTGTTGCTATTTTTTTAAATACTATGAGTAATGTAATATTTTCCTCATTATCAGCGTATTAAAATCTTATTGGTACATAATAACAATGTAATCCAACAGGTTTGATTAAAATGTTAATAAATACCTAAGCATTTTTAATAAAAACATTAAAGTTGATAACATTTTTACAACCTCGTTTCTTGCCTTATTTTCACAACAAAAAATAATACCTATATTTATAAATAAAACTCTTATTAAAATTCGGTAAAAAAATCCTCATTAATTCGTTTATGAACTAACAACGTCTGTACTAGCCTTTATCTCAACAAAAGCGTACATATACAGCGGGAGTCAATACATTATCGTTTTTTATTTTTAACAACTATTGTCGTTAACTCTGTACTCATTAAAATCCCGGAGTTTTTTTTATTATCTGACCCATATTCAACGTCATTTTCATATGATTCATAGCATCATTTGTTAATTATAGACATTTTTATTGTGTTTTACTCTTTTTAAATTCTGTGTATTGATTGGGTATCTTTTGTTTTATAGACATGATATAGTATATCATATTGTTTATCCGTTGTTGAACATGTTTGGGAGATAATGTAATGTTTTAAATTTTTCTATATTATTATGCCTAGAGGTGACAATGAATTATGTTTCTTGGCTGTATACATTTGTTTAAACAACACTTGAATATTTATAGACAAAAAAAAAACAGTTGAAAGTAGAATATACAATAGGGTATTTGACTAAAAAAAACTAATTAGTCCGTCAGTCAGATTTCCAAAAAATACTAGACACGTATTTTTTGTTTGATCAGGAGTGGTGGCTGGTGACGTCACTGGCCGGTAAAAAGTGTACAGTGCTGTGACGTCACTCGAGTTTTCAACGCACTGTGTCGTCTGCATTTTTTGTTTATATGAAAAAAGAAAAAATACGTGCCTAGTATTTTTTTGGAAATCTGACTGACGGACTAATTAGTTTTTTTTAGTCAAATACCCTATTGACGACTTGGACAATCAACACTGACTAGTGAAATTATAGCATATGTCGAAGTCCAAAATCTCGGTGGTAGACCATAACATCGGCTGCTGGCACAAATTACCACCCACGGTGGTAGGCCATAACATCGGCCGCCGGCAGAAGTTACCACCCACCAGACAAAGCCTAGCTGCCAAGCGATTTTTCGTGTTCCGGCATGATGTCTGGTGAAGCCGTACGGAGGACGAGTCTGAGCAGTTGTGTTGTGATGTGTGCCGGGTACGATGCGCCTAATGTTGTTGTGTTGGGAGTTTGGTCGTGGAGGGTCTTCAGATCAATCTCCCGTTGGCGCAGCATCGTTGGTCGTGTTGTTGGGTTTAACATTGCATCACCTCGCTCAACTGCCGTCTTCCTTCCTATTCGCTCAGTTTTTCTGAGTGAATAGGCTCTTAATAAACTAGCGCGCTTTACCTTCAACGATCGCATCACTGCTTACCATCAGGCGGGATTGCGGTCAAGCGCTAGTTTATAATAATTAAAAAAAAAAAAAAAACCAGACAAAGTCTTGCCACCAAGCAATTCGTCATGTTCCGACATGATGTCTGACGAAACCGTACGGAAGACGGGTATAAGCAATTGTGTTGCTATGTGTGCCGGGTACGATGTGCCAAATGTTGATGAGTCGGGAGTGGTCGTGGAGGGTCTTCAGATCAATTTCCCTCAGGCGCAGCATCGTTGGTTTTGTAGCTGGGTTTAACGTTGCATCGCCTCGTTTAACTATCGTCTTCCTTCCCAATCACTCAGTTGTTTTGAGTGAATAGGCTCTTGATAAAATAGCGCGCTTTACTAGCAACGATTGCGTCACTGATACCATCAGGCGGGATTGCGGTCCAGCACTGATTTATATTTATAAAAAAATGTAAACAATGGCATTATCAACAAAACGACAGCCTCCGCGGCGTAGAGGTAGCGAATGCGGCCACTGCGCGAGGAGGCGCCAGTTCGATCCCCGGAAAGCACGTTAAGCCGGTGATCCCGGTTGCCATACGAACATCTAATGGCAGTCGTTACTAGCTGTTGGAGCCCTCAAAAGTTCAACAATTGATCTAACTGTAAAGCCTTCGATATCGCCTTTGGGTTGTGGAGGTCAGACAGCAGTCGCTTCACGGAAAATATCGAAGCTCAGCAGTTAGACTGGTAAAGCGGACCCCAGACTCTAAAGCTGAAAAAGCTTTGATGAGCTAAGATGGAGGCTCTTAATAAACTAGCACGCTTTATCATCAACGACTGCATCACTGCTTACCACCAGGCGGGATTGTGGTCAAGCACTAGTTTATAATTTATAAAAAAAGTGTGAATAATGGCATTATCTACAAAGCATTGTCAACAACTACAACATCTAAGGGCCTTATCATACTAGCGGATTGCGAGCGTCTTCAAAGCGAAGCGGGCGCGCAACGAATACGTTACGGGCGCGCAACGAACACGCCGCGTATGCGCTGCCGCGAATAGCACCGTGGACTCCATTTTGTACTATCTCGTACAAACGCCCGCCCGTCCGCCCCGCCTCTCTTCAGTCAGTAACGAGACACGAATGTATAAGGACGTATGCACCATCATGGCATCATTGGGAGATTCGGATATTGATACAGAGTTGTTTATAATTTTAAATTTTTTAATCGCCACTGTAAAGCCACCGTTATGTTGATAATTTGTAGGTACCTAATGATTAACCGATTAATAATATTAAAGAAGTATAATTCATTATCTCCTGTGTATTTAATGTTAAAAAAAATACCTTATAGTAATTACGAGCCTTTCTTCAGATGATACTGATAATCTCAAATGTGTGTCTTCATGTCTTATATCAGCGTGTATTCGATGTAACAATTCATAAAATGTAGTTCTTGACATTCGCAGGTAGGAACGAAGTTTTGGATTATGTTTTATTCGTTTGCAAAACAACACAAAGTAGTCGCTCTCTTCCATTCGATTAGTTTATAATGTATCTTCCCAAATTCGTCAATGCTTCCGTTTTCGTCTCCGGCGTCTTCGAAGTAACAAAGCCAACAGCAGTGTCTCCTCGTCAGAATCCATTTTGTTACTGAGTGTACTTGTGCGTCGTTAACTTGCTACAAACACGCGACGAAAACGTTGCGAATTTGCCGCACGTCCGCAACGTCTTCGCTGAGCAGCCGCGGCGTGTTCGCGACGCATTCGCTGCGCGCCCGCTTCGCTTTGAAGACGCTCGCAATCCGCTAGTATGATAAGGCCCTAACCTCTTTGTAGTTGTCACTATTTTCTTTTCAATGTTCTGCAATGCCAATATCTTGAAACCGTTCGTACATAGACCTAGAAAACTGTAATAAAAACAAGTATTACCATAACTCCATACAATCACAGAAAAACTTTTCAGCATTTAAACTAAGTTATTCTCCATTACACTTTATCTGAAAACTATAAATTTTGCTGTAACGGCTTAAACGTTCTACCCTCAAAATGCCGTGCATATTTCCACCGCGGCTCCGGACTTACCCCTGGTCTTACAGACCCGCCCACCGCAGCGAACGTTAAGATACAGAAAACAAAGACGAACTTTATAGTATGTCATTGTTTTAGTATTCTCCGTAATTGTTTTTCCATGTTCACTCGTAATCAGGGTTGGTTTAATCTAACGCTTGCTTAATCGAATCTTCATAAGTCCAGGGGTACTTTGGGCTGATAATACACTCTCGGGGGGTTGAACAATACTAGTCTGTTATTCGTCGTGGAGAGATATATGGATGTAATTACAGGGTTAGAAGTCTGCTGCGGAATTTTATGTTAATTTTATTAGTGCTGTTTCGAGAAAATGTCTTAAGTGAATTTGTATGCTATTCTAGTTGCCTCATTGTTATTTTTATGCATTCAAAGGCTTTTGTAGAGGTGAACCTTTCACTAACCTCTACTTGACAAAAAGCGTTTTTTTTTTTTTTTCAAATTAAAGTTTAAAATAATCTCTTCCTCGGTGCACGGCATGTGATCGGTTCTTTCAAGAAAAAACTTTACACATTCAAACTGCAAAGTATCTATTTAAATTAAATTACCATTTACCAAGCTGGTTTCATAAATTCAAATTTAAGAAACCCTTCTCTCATAAATAAAAAAAAAGCATTTTTCCATTATTTATATCAAGAGCTTTTTAAAACATTAACCACAACAAATTTCATAATTCGACAGAAGTGTTCTTCGAGGAAAATCTTCCGTATCACTTGATTTATTCCTCCCCGCTTCGCTAATGCAATTATTGCAATTTATTATGAAATTAAATAAGGTCGACTCAGCTCCCTCGCTTCAACTCGAAATTTATACCCCTTTGTAGCAAACTATGATTCTGCAGGGTAAAAAAGACCGATGGTCGCAGGAAGCAGGTTGATTTTTGAATTTCGACCGTAGACACAAGGTTCGCTTTTGTTACTTGCCAGCTCCGTACGAACAGTTACGTCTTTTTAAGTGGGTAGTTTGCTTATTTTTCTCTCGGCTTATGTTGTCTGTGGCTTGAAGACGATAAATTATTTGTACCCCAACACCTTGTCGGAGGGACGGGCGCGGTGATAGCGTCATTTTTATAAAAGTGTAATGCGGTTTTCTTGTTGTGATTGCGTGCACTGTCGAGAAAATCTCGGAAGGTTTTCTATGATATCTTACTTATTGAGCTGGGTTTGTGTATTTAGATTTTGTGTTTTGTTTACCTAGATAAAAAAAAAAAACATTAGTAATTTGTATTCATTGTAATTTAACGTAATATTGAAAAGTGTTTTTTAAAAATTTAATCATGCAAACGATTAAATTATTATAAAATATTTTTGGTGTAAATTCTACATATTAATGAAAAAAATATATATATTTCATTTAGTTAAATAATTCGAACTACATGTTAAGAAGTTTACATAATCTGAGACACAAATTTCAAACATCACACAAATATCAGCCAAGCTCAAATGTGACTGGACCGGACACGTCTGCCGCAGGTCGGAAGCATTGTGGCCTAAAGGCTGTCGCCGACTGACAGCACGGCACGACATGCAATTTTTATAAGACGAATAGAAGTATAACTTAATGGTATGACAATAAAATTGAAATTTCAATGATAATGCCAAAGGACGTCGCGGCGTGCTCAAGGATACCGCGGCATCGTTACCGGTTGAAATGTCAATTTTATTGTCACAGTTTTAAGTTATACCTGTTTTTTGTTTGTCGTATAAATATCCCATGCCGCGCGTTTGCTGTAAGATCTCCACAACACCCATGTTCAGGATCCCAATCCTGAAACCATCACCCGGGCGAATATGGATACATTATTATAAAACCAAGTCGCTTTTTCTTTCCCTGTGTCCCTTAGTGTGATTAAATCTTTAAAACTTCGCAACAGATTTTGAAGCTGTTTGATGTAATAGATAGAGTGGTTAAAGAGGAAGGTTTATATGTATAATAACATCCATTTAGTAGTGCAGAAACACTATTATTTTTGAGGTTTCTAATGTGATGTCATAAATCATTACATTTTTTCCGCGTTTGTGAAAGTGAAACGCAGTCTGAACCCTAAGAGATTTATCAAAATAATGTACTAAATATTGTACACATTGAAAGGTTCTACGGAACGTACGTACGGCGGTAGTATATGGATATCTCTAATGGATATCCCACAATAATATTTTTTGTCACTTCTTACGACAAATACCGGCTAATGTTCGAAGCGATTTTAATCAATACAGCATTAATCCTTGTCCAATTTAATACCTTGAGTACATTGTTGTTTTAATGCATCTATATCGCCCTTTACAGTATATGATTTAAATGAATATTTTCGAAGATATTATAGATTTAAAAGTTACGGGGCGTCGCATTTGGAGTGGCGACGCGCGGGCCGGTATGTTTTTATACAACGTTCACAGTTTCTCTGTAGTATATTTAGTATCAGCATTGCACCCGTGCGAACCCGGGACGGATCGCTAGTTAATTTATATTTTAATATATTTTTACTTAAACATGTTTTAATATATTTTTATTAAATTATACAAAAACTCAAAATCATCATCATCATCATCATCATTATCAACCTTTTATCGTCCCACTGCTGGGCAGAGGTCTCCTCTCATACAGAGAAGGATTGAGCGTAATCACCACGCTTGCTCAATGCGGGTTGGCGATTTCAGACTTGAAAGTCCAGGTTTCCTCAAGATGTTTTCCTTCACCTTCAGTCATTGGTGTCCAAGATATACTTAGAAAGTACATATAACTTTAGAAAAGTTACATTGGTACTTGCCTGACCTGGAATCGAAAAAGTAAAATACGTATTTATATTTCTTAGGGTTATGAGCCGAGATAGAGTGCACAGTGTTATTGGCGATAGAAGGAAACACAAATATTTAAGATATTAATAGATATAATTACGTAGATAGATTACAATAAACACATTACAAGAGAGCCGCAGAATAATAGACATTTAATTTTCCTTGTCTACAACTTGACACGTTTTGCTTCATATTTCAAATATATAAAAATATACTTTTCACAGCCAGACTTTTTATACGAAACCTCAACAATATTTTTAAGTAATCGTCCTTTAAAATTTAACATTTTATAAAGTATGTTCACAATTTTCTGCTTGTCAAACAAAAAGCAATTTTTACTATCAGTTTGCGTGTTTAAACTAATTACAGAAATCAGTAGTTATTTATGTGAGTACAGTTTTGAACACCACTTACTTTTTCTATCATAAAAGCTGTTGACGTAATTATTACGTCAACCACTTTTATGGTACGTCGTAACTAAAATCCTGACAGTATAAACATGGAGTACTTTGCTCCTGGAAGATGACTAGTTTACAATCATGCATAAATTGTGAAAGATTGTCAGCTTATCTACAAACTAGTAATTCCTGTTTAATGTTTGCACGTAACTGTTAGGCAATTTAAGTATTTCCATTACTTGTTTCATAAATCTATCGATCCATCTACCATCATCTTCTCATCTTAATGTTATAGCATGAATGCAGTATTCTGCGTCATGCATTATGAAGCTTATTGAAAAGGTCGATAAACAGTGCTGGGCTGAGACTCGTATAGTGTTGTAGTGTGGGATGGCCGTTTTTGTTGTATGGTTTTGTATACTCTTCCTTGTAATATTTATGTGTTCTTTCTCTGCTTCATATTTTATGTTTTTATTTATTTAGATTATAAACCCTTCCGCTCATACAGTAGTAACTAATCACATCGTTACCACCTTTACATTTTTTCGGTCAAAATCTGCCTAGCCTTTCAAAACTATGCTGGGGTCAGATTAAAGTCTAACCAGATAAAGCAGAATATCATTACTTAACATAGAGCGCATATCTAACCTCCACAACCAAGTAACCGAGTGATAATATACCCCTTGGTAAGATTGTTTGTGAAACGGTTTGGGCTTTTGAGTAATTGTATCGACTGTCAAATATTTACACATGGCAGCCGGAACCAATGGCTTAAAATACTTTCCGAGGCATTAGGGCTCCAACAGCTCAGGAACCGACGGTACCAAGCGAAGCTTAAACTTCAATCGACCTGTGCAGCTGTTATCATGTTAGCCATGAGAAAGTACTTGTATTTGGTGTAAATGGCAAAAAACGGAACCCTTATAGATTCGTCTTGTCTGTCAGTCCGTCTGTCCGTCTGTCCATAGCTCTTATGGTTTCGAAAAAAATATGGATGGACAGACCCATCCATATTTTTTCCGAAACCATAAGAGCTATACTGTTGAAACTTGGTAGGTAGATGTATTCTATGAACCGCATTAAGATTTTGATGCAAAAATTAAAAAAATAATAATAAATATTGGGAGCTCCCCATACTTAGAACCGAAACTCAAAATTTTTTTGTTCCTCAAAAAAAAACGTGACGGGTATTGAGGTTTCTAAACTATTTTTTTTCTAAACCGAATAGTTTGCGTGACAGGCTCTTCCAAAGTGAAAAAATAAGAAAATGAAAAATCTAAAAAAAACATATGATGTACATACTATAAAAACTACCAACGAAAATTGTTTTGAACGAGATCTAGTACGTAGTTTTTTTAATACCTCGTAAATCGTAAACCGCTTATTACCGCGTAATCTTTCATACAAATAACTTTAATCCTTTAATTTCATAGATCAATGGTACAAAACCCTTTGTTCGTGAGTCCATATAACTTTACCTTTGAAAAGTTAGATTGCTACTTGCCTGACCTGGAATCGAACCCGCACAGTCATACTTGAGAGGTTGATGTTTCAATCACTTGGCCACCACAACAACTTATTTATTAATTAATAGTCTTTAATTAAAACTTGTAAATTAATATTATAATCAATAAGCCCAAATTATATTACGGTATTTAGAGTTATACAAGTGGCACCATTGTTTTTGACAATTTCAAGACACTTATCAATACGCATTAATTTCTCATACTTACATGATAATCATTCCGAACACGACTTATGGAGTACCATCAAACATTTAACAATGTTATTAAACGTGGAGATCACACGCTGAACCTTGTACCACAGAATAGAGAGCTTCAGAAGGCCAGCAATCAAAACAACGAATGAGAACTGACAAACAAATAGATTATTTATTTGCACCATGTAAGTCACTGGCACAGACACTGGTTAGTGGATATGCATTTAAATCAAATTAGCTTACTTACTCAAAAGAGTGGCGATCACGCGAGGGCCTAGGCAAGTCGCAATTGGATTCAGTGCTACTTTGAGCTCAGTGGAGAGTCGTGCGAAGAGGCTGATTGGCGATCCAGATTTAACTCAAAACGGTCTCTAAAGCCTGGAGCACAGGCGTAGATTAGCCAACCTGTCGGGTGTTCTATATCATGCATTTTGGAGAGTGTGCGAGGGAATTGCAAGATTTCCACCCTTACGTTGTTGATACCACTATGATCCGGACGAAGGACTGGAACAATTTGCCAGCTGCGTTGTTTCCGTCGGACTACAATTTAAGTGTCCTCAAGGCTAGAGTGAATAGACTCTTAATAAACTAGCGCGCTTTACCATCAACGATTGCATCACTGCTTACCATCTGGCGGTTTTATAATTTATAAAAAAAAATATTTCAAAACGTTTTGTATTTTGATGACAATAGGGATTTTTCCTGGGTAAAAAAAATTGATTGTATTTAGTCCCTCATTCAGATTATAGAAAAATATCGGATACGTATATTTTGTTTTATCAAATCAATAAAAATTGACAGATATAAAAGGCATCAAAGATCAGGAGTGGTGGCTGGTGACCTCACTGGTTGCTAAAAAGTGTAGGCATCAGTGACGTCACAAGAGTTTTCAACGCACTGTGTCGTCTTAATGTTTTGTTTATATGGAAAAAGAAAAAATACGTGTCCTTTTTTTTTTTAAATCTGACTGACAGACTAATTAGTTTGTTTTTTAGTCAACTACCCTATTGTCAACTGAGTTGACATAAGCTTTTTGGTAGTTCGTGTTAGTCTTTGTTTATATTTTTATCTCGTCCATCAACAACATTGATAGAAAGTCGCTTTGTCTTAAACTTTATAACAAACGACAGCACATCAAGCAATCTGTCAGATTTCTTTATTAGATTTTCAACTTTATCTTTAATACATTAAGGCTTAAGGTTGATTGCAAATATTTGACAGTTTCGGGTAGGTTGACCTGCTGTCGTCCGCACATAGCGAAGACACAACAAGAACCAGAACATTTTTGAAGTGATAACTTCTTTTTCAACGTTAAGCACTTTTCTTGGATGGATAAAAGCATTGGATTCGCGTAAGCGTGACCGACCCGACACTGTGATATTTTTTTGTTTTTTTTTCACTTTTTGTGATTTCAGTTTTCACTTCTATCGTTGAGTCCTACGACAGCTATTTTTTATATTCTTGACATTTCAGTATCAAAAGACCCACTAAAGAATAAAAAAATATAGTGTAGATATGCACGTACATTTTTTTTTTTTTTATATAACCGACCTTAAACGAGCGACCTTGTACTTGCTGTACGAGTAGCATGTCTGTGTGCGTGCAATTTCGCACGTGTGTAGAATCAACCTTCTGTAATTATCAATTTTGTGCCTCGGCTAAAATCAATAGTAATTGAGGTTCTATAGTTTGTACTATTTAGTTTTACGGTTCTAAACATGTTACAAGTTCCAAGACCCGCAAGTTTAGATATTACATCGTGGAAACTTTGAGTAACCAAAATGTATTGTATATTGTGTATACAGGCTGTATGGTATATTACAATCTAAGTTAGATAGTATTTACACACAATACAGATTCTTCTTGCGTAAGTTTTCCCTACCCATCGAAAGTTTCTTGTACCAACCATCGTGGAACTTGTATTGACAAATTTTTTACATTTTCGGATCCTATTAGCAGCGGCTATTTGATACCAATTTTCACCGGCAACTTTAACAACGTCATCTTCCCATCTTGCACAGGGTCTTCCTCTTCTCCTCTTGCCAAGTGGGCCTTTCCAGGCTGTAACTATTTTGGTCCATCTATGGTCTTTCAAGCGTACTACATGTCCGGCCCATTTCCATTTTAGAATCAATGCTCGTTGTAGTCCATCTTTGGCATTTGTTGTTTCTCTTATTTTTGTGTGACGTATTCTTTGAGAAGACTGGTCATCCTTTGAGGAGGCCTTCACCTGCAGAGGGGTTCTAGCAGAAAGAATAATAATAATAAAAAAGTATAGGTTATAATTACTTTTTCATTTAATATTTTATGATGTCTTTCTCGGTGGTAGGCCATAACATCGGCCGCCGGCGTAGTTACCACCCACCAGACAAAGTCATGCCGCCAAGCGATTCGTCGTGTTCCGGCATGATGTCTGGTGAAGCCGTTTGGAGGGCGGGTCTGAGCAGTTGTGTTGCGATGTGTGCCGGGTACGATGCGCCAATTGTTGTCGTGTAGGGAGTTTGGTCGTGGAGGGTAGCGGGATCCGAAGTACGGTGCTCCGCTGGCCGACCGCAGGTAGTTGGGGGCCCAAGTAGTGTGCCAGCCACATACGAAAGGCTGCCCCGCCAACTGCGAAAAATCCCAGGGTGGCCCCATCGTGCCGGTTGGCGACCGGACGAGAGGACCCGATGGCGATCCCTGGGGGGGTTCGGGCGTCCCCGCAGTCTCCAGATCAATCTCCCTCTGGCCCGGCATCTTTGGTCGCATTGTTGGGATTAACATTGCATCACCTCACTCAACTGCCGTCTTCCTTCCTATTCACTCAATTTTTTATTCAATATGAAAAGGTCCAAAAAGAAAAGTAGGTGTGTACAGCGAGCGCACGTCCTCTCTTTCAAAGTGCACCTCTCTAATATTCGAGGTCTGCACTCCAATCTCATTGCATTGCACCACCTTGAGACTGAAAAGCCCCATCTACTTTTCTTGACGGAGACCCAGATCAGATGTCCGTCTGATGCGGCATACCTCAGTTACACGGGATACGCATTGGAGCACCATTTCCTGCAGCGTGCCGGGGTCTGTGTGTATGTCCGCAATGACATTTGTTGCCGGCGCCTCCGTCACCTCGAAGACCCTCATTTCTCGTGTCTATGGCTGTTGGTTGACACTGGTGTGGACAAAATTGTTTACACTTGTGTCTACCGATCGCACAGCGGTGATCAGGAGACAACTCGATTATTTGACCACCTCAGTGAGGTTGCTGACAATGCACTGCACCGGCACCCTGACGCACACTTCGTCGCTCTGGGGGACTTCAATGCCTGCCATCAGGACTGGCTTTTCCCGTACCAGAGGACCGACCATGCTGGGAGAGAAGCGCGAAACTTCGCGCTTTCAATGGGCCTTTCCCAGCTGGTAAAGCAAGCGACTAGGGTGCCTGATGTAGTTGGTCATTCTGCCAATTGTCTGGACCTTATGCTGACCACTGATCCGGACAGGTGTGTTGTAACAGTTTCCTCACCTTTGGGAACTTCAGACCACTGTCTGGTGAAGTCTGTGTCGACCTTCTCCCCGCCAGATCACGACTCTCGTGGTGAACGGCGAATGTGGCGATACAGGTCAGCAGACTGGGATGAGATGCGCCATTTCTTTGCGTCTTATCCTTGGCAGCAGGTCTGCTTCTCTTCTAGCAATCCGTCGAGCTGTGCGGATGCTATAACCGATGTGGTGCGTCAAGCTATGGAATATTTTATTCCCTATAATGACGTGCCCGTCGGTGGCTCGGCTCGCCCATGGTTCAATGCCGATTGTGCCCAAGCCGAACAGCGTAAGCACACGGCGTTTCTCACCTGGGTTGACGCTCGTGACCGCGTAGCTCCGGATCTAAGCTCAAAGAAGAGAGCCTTTAACCGTGCTGCCAAGTCCTACAAAAAGGCGCTAAAGAAGGCTCGCTTCGACCGTATTTCCCATATTGGGAACAAGTTATCTGCGCAGCCTTCCGGTAGCAGATCTTTTTGGTCCCTTGCCAAATCGGTCGAGGCGAACTTCTGTCGGCCCTCACTGCCTCCGCTGGTTAGGCCTGATGGAACACTGGCTCATACGGCGAGAGAGAAAGCAGGTCTCTTTGCATCTCTCTTTGCCCATAATTCGCGTCTTGATACTGGCAGTGCTACTCCACCTATTTTACCCCATTGCGGTACTTCAATGCCTGAGGTTCGCATTCGGAACAAGGAGGTTCTGAGAGCACTGTGTCGTCTGGACGTGAATAAGGCTAGTGGTCCGGATGGTATACCAGCGATTGTTCTAAAAGCATGTGCGCCCGAGTTGTCTCCTGTATTGACACGCTTGTACCGCCTCTCATTTGGGACTGGTATAGTGCCCAAGTCCTGGAAGCTTGCCAACGTGCAGCCCGTGCCCAAAAAGGGTAGTCGTGCCGATCCTACCAACTATCGGCCGATTTCGATCACCTCCATACTTTGCAAAATTATGGAGCGTGTATTGAACTCGCGCCTTTTGGCATACCTGGAAGGTAACGATCTCCTCAGTGACCGACAGTACGGGTTTCGCCGCAATCGGTCAACTGGGGACCTACTAGTGTATGCCACTCACTTGTGGGGCGAGGCCCTCGAGAGAAATGTGGAAGCGATTGCTGTCTCCCTTGATGTCTCGAAGGCCTTCGACCGGGTATGGCACGCTGGCCTTTTGAGTAAGCTTCCAGCGTACGGCATTTCCCCTAGCCTGACTGGCTGGGTAAAAGACTTCCTGACTGAACGGTCCCTCCCAGTTGTTGTCGACGGATCACGATCGACGGCTCATCTGAGCCCATGTCGACTAATGCCGGTGTTCCTCAGGGGTCTGTTCTCTCTGCAACTCTGTTTCTGCTGCATATTAACGATCTGCTGATGCCCGGTATCTATGGGTATGCAGATGACAGCACAGTTGTGGAGAGATACCTGCCGGATGCTCGGGCTAGTAGGGAATCAATCCGGTCCGAAAGAGAGGCCATGGTAGAGCGAACGAGTGTTGCACTTCAGGCAGTCTCCGAATGGGGCAATGCCAATCCTGTAGCATTCAATGCCGCCAAAACGCAGGCGTGTCTTTTCACCGCCAAAAGGAGCCCGTTCACCTTGGCTCCTACTTTTCGGAATGTATCCTTGGAGTTTACCGAACGCCTTCAGCTTTTGGGTGTTGAGATTTCCTCGAACCTAAACTTTGGGCGGTTCATTGAGTCCAAGGCCAAGAAAACTTGGTGTAATCGCAAAGGTCCGGCAGTACTTCACACCAGGGCAGCTTCTAATGTTGTACAAAGCACAGGTCCGTTCGTGTGTGGAGTACTGCAGCCACATTTGGGCTGGTGCTGCTAAGTGTCACCTGGCCACTTTGGATTCAGTGGAGAGGCGTGCGAAGAGGCTGATTGGTGACCCTGATTTAACTCGAGTTGGTCTCTAAAGCCTAGAGCACAGGCGTAGAGTCGCCAGCCTTTCGGTGTTCTATAGGATACATTCTGGGGAGTGTGCGAGGGAATTGCACGATTTAATTCCCCCATCTCCGTTCCACCATCGGACGACCCGTCGTACGGCGAGTTTCCACCCTTATGTTGTTAACACCTCTACGATCCGGACGAAGCGTTTCGCCTCCTCCTTTATACCGCGTACATCGAGGGACTGGAATAATCTGCCGGCGGCGGTGTTTCCGTCGGACTACAATTTGAGTGTCTTCAAGGCTAGAGTGAATAGGCTCTTAATAAACTAGTGCGCTTTACCATCAACGATTGCGTCAGTGCTTACCATCAGGCGGGATTGCGGTCAAGCGCTGGTTTATATTTTAATAAAAAAAAATTAAAAAAAATCTTGATTTATTATGTTACTTTAACTTTTTTTCTAATTCATTACTATTAGCTAACTTACCTTCTGTTTAGAAATAAAAGGCTTTTTTATTTTATTAGCAGCGGAGAGATTTGGTAAAAATATTGGAGTGAGTTTAGAGAAAGATTCCTGTAGGCGCGGGTATGCGGTAGATGAGCAGTGGACAGCTCGCCGCCCAGTAAGGACCAGACCTGAGTTGACGGCGCGTCGTGTTTCACGCGCGTCTCAAACAGATATCAGCACATCGTGACGAGGTCCACGAAGACCGATACCTCCTGTCAGGTTTGCGAGTTGTTTAAAAAAGAAACCGTGGCCCTGGCGCACAGGCATGTGAAGAAACACACAACAGTAAAAGTCTGACACGCCCTTCCGCCGCGCCAGAGCATGAGAGATCATTTTATTTTAGGTAGATGATTTCCCATTCAGGAAAAATAGAAACTTAGAGTAAAATGCCAATAGTGTAAATCTCGCAGCATTTATTGGAATAGCTTAGTCCACTTCCCATATTGCCGGACAGTACTATCTCACTCATGGTGGCCTAGTGGTTAAAACACCAGCCTCTCAAGTATGAGTGCGCGGGTTCGATTCCAGGTCAGACAAGTACCAATGTATTTTTTCTAAAATTGAATAAATTAAATAAATAATAAGTTAAATGTACTTTCTAAGTATATCTTGAATACCAATGACTGAAGGTGAAGGAAAACATCTTGAGGAAACCTGGACTTTAAGCCTAAAATCGCCAACTCGCATTGAGCAAGCGTGGTGATTACGCTCAATCCTTCTCTGTATGAGAGGAGACCTGTGCCCAACAGTGGGACGATAAAAAAAGGTAGATGATGACGATGATGATGTATGCAAAATCGGTATCCTATGCCGTATCTACCGGTTTTTTTGCAAGTATAAACGAATGTTTTATGAAATAATGTCAAAGTTCTTAATACGAAGGTTACAACTTTGTACCAAACTAAGCTATCATTTTTATATAAAGAACTGCATTTCTATAATAGTTAGGTGCATAATACAATAACCATTTAAGTGGTTTAAACCTGTGGAGGTATGAGGTACAGGGTGTAAAGTTCAATCATCCTCCATAGAAAAGGAAGGATCTTCCTACCAGACGAGTGTTATGTCTGGCGGGCACTTCACTGACGTCAGTATGAAGCGTTGTTCCCATGTTACGTTGTGGGCACCGCTACAAATCTGATCTAAGTAAAATCTATGTTTCGTAATATGATTTAATTTGGCGATTTGATTGCAACCCGCACTGGATCCCCGTGACACTTACACTTAAATATTTTTGTAAACACCACTTCCAATTCTAGAAATAAGAGCACAGTAAAACACGTATTTCCACGTTTACTATAGAGTACTTTTCAACTTTAATAATGGAAATAATAAACTTCATTACGAGCTTTATTTCTCGTCTTCACAGCCCTTTCTCCCCAAATTGAACTTTTTTGCTTAAGATAACATTGTTTCCGACTTTCTTCTAATTCTATGCATATTGTGTAAAAAAATCTTGGACAGAATTATTTTTATTGTTCAGTGTAAAATTGCGTGCTTTTGTTTTAAGAATGTTTCTTTTTCTTAATTACTGACAGTTTTTTTTTTTTTAATGCAGTCCATATCGCGCTCTTTTTGATGTGAAATGAATGATTTGTGTTGGCATTAAAATATTAACCTGAGTTTAGACCTCCCTTCATTTATGTTTGACTTTTTAGAGATGTAACCTGCCGTAATAATGTGATGATATCGATTAGTTATACAATTTATAACATTTTGATATTACTTTTTTTTTTTTTTAATAGAACTACATTCTTTCCGCACACTAATTGACGAATGAGATCGAAAAAGTGTAACATTGTGTTTGTTATACTTATCATATAATATACAACTAAGGGAACTTGTTTCGAACTGGGTTGCCCCCGACACTTTTGTATTTTCTAAATATCTTGAAAACTACTCATTCAACTCTTTTAGGTATCTGACGCAAGCTAAGAGACGTCCTTTGAAAGATGTACTGTTATTTGATTGTTCTTCTACCATACTCATTCGTCAAACTAATCAATTATTTGAAATTCTGACATCCATCTTAATTAGTATAATTGCGAGCTTACAAACTGTAATTATTAACTACTGCTTAATATAATAATAATAACATTGCAATTAAATAATATGCATATAACAATAATCTCATACACTCTTAGTTAACCTCGCCTTGAATATGGTTTACGCACAATGAAAACTCAACTTATACTGGAAACTTGACATGGTGGGTACCTAAATCAAAAAACTTTGGAACTACAAAAATTACATTTGTTCATTATTCCTAAAAGCGTATTCTCTATTGTAGTAGTACACTTTTTTAACACAATACTTGCTCTTTACCGCAACTGTACTTTTATATCCAGATAAAAAAAAACACAATATATCGATATTTTAAACGTCTCTAACTCTCTAATCAAGGTCACCTTTGTCGTTGACCTCTAGAGCTAATCTTATATTATTTGGTAAGGAAAAATATATAAAGTAGACCTTAAATTTAGCTTGTTGGAGGCAGGTTCATTAATTTATACGTATAAATCTATTTAAAGTCTTATAAAAAAACCTTTTTCTGTTGTTTTTTTTTTACCTCAGGGATCAAAGATAACTTTAAAAAATATATTTCCAATTTAAAGAAACGATGCTTCATTGAATACTTGAAAAAAATACTTCGTTTTATAAATTTTAATTAAACGCTATAAAGTATTGGTTTTATAAACTTAGTACGTTTAATCGAAAATTGGTTGTTTGATTTGCCATGCACCTAGACTTAAGTATGCACCTTCAGAAATACAATACGAAGTGTGTATGACCACCCCTAATAGCGGCAGTACTTGCGCCTATATGGCAAATTAACAGAACCTAAACTAAGACCTATAAGCCCTACAGTCCCTACGACCCTAAGTCCTACAAGCCCTACGGCCCTGACCTACCATATAGTTTGTAATAAATAAATATATAAATAAGTACGGGATGTCTGCACCAAGAGACCTAAGGTAACAGGCGAATAATGGGTAGGATTTCCAGGTAAGGGTGAAGGGTAAACTCACTGCCAGTCCAGCAGACTCACAGAACTGAGCAGAGATGGCTAAAGGTGTCTTGGCCGTTCTAATCCGTTTTATTTACACAATATTACAGCTTATATACTACTTTTTCCCAACACACACAAATGTACAAACGTCTTAGTATTCTATGGGTATAATCTGCAATTATAACAATTTTTGAAGTAGGCCGCGCGTCAGCTTCCGAAATGCTGAATCAATGTTCAAAGGTAGCATTGAACATAGGGCATAGATATAAATAATGACGACAAAATCAAATCGAAAATGATTATTTATGAGAATATGGTACGGGCGACAGCAGGTCAAGCTACCCTAAGCTGTTAAATATTACCAATCAAGCTTGAGCCTTAATGCTTTACCGATAAAGTTGAATATCTAATGAAGAAATCTGACAGATTGTAGTAGCTTGGTGTGCTATCGTCTGTACGAAAGATGTTACAATCTTGGTTCTATCATATCATAACAAAAACCAATAGCTATTTCTTTTACATTAGGTACTTTAGTTTTATTTTTGGAGTGGGCGGTATTTTTTTTTTAATGTATTATATATATTTTTTTAATAATACATGATATTTTTCAGTCATTATAAAAATAAGTATCTTTATATTTATAATATTTATCTTAAATTTTTATGATGGGATCTACCACGATTATCGTTATTATTACGTTCACTTCAGCACATGTATGTGCTTGAAAGATTAAGTAAATAATAAATGACAATATACACAATATATAAACAAAACCTCGTCCGACCCATAAGGATAATAAAGGTTAGGTAAACACATGACCAACTAAAATATGAAATTTTACATAATCATCATAGTAACAATACTAATGAATTTTGAAATAATCTTTTTTTCTGCGAATTAATTCCAAGTTCCCCAAAATTTGGTATTTTTAAAAAGTGGCAACCCCATATTTGACTGTGTTATTATGAGCAAATAGCGACGAGACCGCGTGCCGCGTCTCCCGCGCCACCCGCGCATTTATTGCCTACCCCACATGTATTAAGTTACCTCTTTTTGCGATATAATATTTATTTTTAGGGGTTTTTTTTTAAATTGCCCGGCTTTTTAGGCATTAGTAGAATCAGTTATTGATACTTAACAATACCTTCACGGATCGGACAAGGCTTACTTTACATATTGTATACCAGCTCAAGTACACAGACAGCCTTCAAAGGAACCTGTTCACTATACCTACTGGCGTGTGCACCATCAGGCAACCACTGCAAACAGGAGCCTATGAGGACATATCAATCTGCGTTGTAATTAACTTGGTTAGCCGGATAGTGTTCCGCCGCTCAATAATGTTGGCAAAACAGGGATCATGATCGGTGCTTGGATAAGGCATGTTCTGGAATTGGATATATGAAAGGAAATGATCTAAACGTTGTTTGGAGATCCCACCTCACTCACCGTCGTTACAAAAAAAAAGTCCTGATGGCCTAGGGGTTAAAACACCAGCCTCTCAATTATGAGGTAACTATTCTAAGTTATATGTACTTTTAAGTATATTTTGGACACCAATGACTGATTACAAGGTGAAGGAAAATATCTTGAGGAAACCTGGACTTTAAGTCTGAAATCGCCAAACCGCATTGAGCAAGCGTGGTGATTACGCTCAATCCTTCTCTGTATGAGAGGAGACCTGTGTCCAGCAGTGGGACGATAAAAAGGTTGATGTTGATTGTACACCACAAAAATACATAATAAAAAATGCAAGAAACAATACAACATATGCAATTGGCACCTTTACTGATGTCTGTAATCTCTTCTCCCAGGCAACCTTGAAATAGACAGTGCCTTAACGAAAATGGAGTCATCACCAAATGAAAAAATCTGAAATCATGCTAGGTTTTTAGGGAAAAGGGATACTGTATTAGTATTAGCTATAAAGCTATGCATTAAAGATAGCCCCATCGTTTTTCGGATCGGAATCTATGTGGTATTAATAAATGTCTTCATAACACGACCTTTATTCTATTGAATTTGTGAAACACACTATTAATAGTAATCATTTTGAAGCTTATTGCTATTCCATTGCTCCCTATGTTCGGGAATATGAAATGAAATCGTTTATTAAGCAAGTAGGATCACTGATCACTTTTACACATCATATTTTTTTAAACTAGATGGAGCCGGCATTTCCTAACTGACTACCTCTGAGAAGAAATAGCCGAAACAAACTCAGGGATCATCGTCTTTTTTCAAGTCCAGACTTTAAAAATAAAAATGTGATTTTTAAAAAATCAGTTTTTAAAATGTTATAATTGTAGCATATTGCTTAATAACAATGCTTAGCAGAACGAGCAGATCAGTCTCAAGCTTTATTGTCTTCTAAATAATCTGAGATTTTATAATACTCCTTTTTGCAAAGTTTGGCCTTTATATAGTTTTTAAATCGTTTAAGGGGCATGTTTCGAATATGTCTGTTCAACAACATAAATAGCACAATGAATGTTATTGCAATGTTAAGATGAAACCCATTGCTAATGATAATGTGTTACGCAATTACCCTGCTGCCGATTTATTGTTTAAAAATCTCAGTTTTAAAAATCCCGCCTTTAAAAATATCACCTTTAAAAATCTCACCTTTAAAAATCTCACCTAAAATCTCACCTTTAAAAATCTCGCCTTTAAAAATCTCACCTTTAAAAATCTCACCTTTAAAAATCTCACCTTTAAAAATCTCGCCTTTAAAAATCTCACCATTAAAAATCTCACCTTTAAAATCTCACCTTTAAAAAGCTCGCCTTTAAAAATCTCACCTTTAAAAATCTCACCTTTAAAATCTCACCTTTAAAAATCTCAAATTTAAAAATCTCACCTTTAAAAGCATGAAGTAAACTTAGAACGAGGGGACAATGGCCCCGATTCCCTTGTTCACAAACTAAAGTCAATTTAAGTTCAATGCATCTTTTTCTTTCTATTCAATGCATCTTTTTCTTTCTATTTCATTAAGAAAAGGACAGAAGATAAAATGTTAGTTTAGACCTGTCAAATTAGTCTGCTTCTGATGTAAATTGACGCATTTTTAGTCGTCATGTTTATAATCGCGTCTAAAATGTTTATGGAGTATCTTAATTTGACAGGATTAAACTTCAATGTTGTCTTATATCCTTTTCTTGGTGAAATAGAATGAAAAAGATGCACTAGGAAGATGCAACTTGAAATTAGTTTAGTTTGTAAACAAGAGAATCAACTCCAGTATTAGCAATCCCTAGCATTATAATTATAATGATAACAGACAGGTGTACTGCTGGGGATTTGTTCCGCCACTTCTTCTTCTCAGCGAAAGCACTAGGAAGTGTCGATGGGTGGGCGTTTTAGGGGACTGTCTTATGTAATATTGACGTTCAAAAAGTGCTGATTCTCAGCCTAATATGAATAAATGACTTTTGATTGATTTTGATTAGTTGGAACTCACCCCACGCTCGTTTCACGAAAGTTATCAGGATGGTTGTAGAATCGTAATTCTGATCAACCGCAGTTAATGTGGTCTTACGATGATAGTAGCTTAAATCTCTTTTGTAGTAATTTAGTATGAGAAGAGATGTAAGGAATCAAACATACAAATGAAACAAGAGACAACGGCTGTCAAAACAACTTTGACAGTAGGATATTAATGTAAATATATAACAAAAAAAAAAAAAACTGTGTCAATTCTATGTTAGCGGATGTAACACTTCGAGGAGGAATGTAAAAGCTGATATATCGAAAGGGTCATTGTGTGCCAATAGGTGAGATCTTGGCAATCCGTTTCTTGGCAGATGGATCAGAGATTGTAGATGATAACATTCGTCGCCAATCATGAATACTAACACCAATAAACTCACTGTGGAAACAAATATATTATTGTTAGCCTCCGTGGCGAAGCGGTAGCGAAATCAGGCGCTGCGGAGGAGGCGCAGTTTCGATCCCCGTGTAGTGCAAATATTTGTATGCATGAATATGAATATTTGCACTAGTCTGGTCGTGCCTCGGAAAGCACGTTAAGCCGTTGGTCCCGGTTGCCATACGAACACCTATTGGCAGTCGTTACGGATTGTTGGAGCCCTCAAAAGTCCAATAATTGGTTTAACTGCAATGCTTCGACATCTCCTTCGCCTTGTGAAAGTCAGATGGCAGTCACGGAAAATATCGTAGATTAGCCAAAATCGCAGTTAGACTGGTAAAGCGGACCCCAGACTTCAAAGCTGAAAAAGCTGCGGATGCGACTGGGATTGACGCTGAGATGATGATGATGACCAATAACCTCACTGTGAAAACGATATAGTTTGACACTATTTATTTACAACTCACTCTAAACTCACTTCACCCATATTTTCACGGTTCGATTTTTACAATTAAGTTTGGATGCCTTCATTCAATGAGAGTGGGCAGAAATTATTGAACGTCAGCTACTATAAGCCTCACATACTACTTTTGCTCCGTTTAAGTTTAAATGTTTTATTTATTTATTCACTCACTTACTACCATTAAGAAAGGATACATTCACGACATACACTTTAGAAACTTACACATATAGCAAAATTTAATAAAAACAATTTAAATAAAATTTAAACAATTAAAAATCTATAACAAATAATATTAAAATTAAAAAAAAACACTATTTCGATAGGGTAATTGCACAACACACTATCAGTAGCAATGGATTTCATATGGACCGTTCAACAACATTTATTGCGTCATATACGATGTTGAGCAAACATATTTACGAACATATGGAGCAATGGATTAGCAATTGTCTTCAAAATGATTCCAATTGAAGGTAACAGTGCGATACGCAACTAGGATGGATCTCGGCAATTAGTTTTTTAGTTAACCGCCTAACCTTTTCACTAAAGAACAGGCACTTTAAGTGACAGTCTAAATAACATTAAATAAATTATTATTTAGTTTGGAACTTGTATCTAATTACATATGAGCCGCATTGGTTGCAGTAATTAAGCCAGAGCACCTCGATGGGTTAGGTTTCGAATAAATGCGGTATTCAAACGCGTGCAGGCTAAGAGAACGTAGCGAGTCAAGCACTTCTTCCAAAATCTAGGCGGTTGACAAATCGGCAAAAGTTGAATAATCTGTAGGTAATTGTTGTTGAACTATTAAAATTAAACCAATTGCTATTAGGAAACAACAAGTTCAAGAACGTTCATAGCGTTATATACGTTGTTGAGAAGACACATATTTCGAATATATGAAGCAATGGATTGGCAATATTCTTCAAAATGATTCCAACTGATAGCAATAGTGTGATAATAATTAGGGTGCTGCTCTTACACACACATACATACGCCTTTCTCAAGAATTAGCTTCAGCATTCTTTTGTAGTGGTAAAATTTAAACAAGTTGTGTAAGCAGCATGATATAGATCCATTTTTGTGTAGTGTGTCCTTGGTTAGGAGGTGCTTAAGCCGTAACTTTTTCATTTAATCAAATAATAGTTTTTTGTTATATGCGTACCCAGTTACCTAGTATCCATAGGATGCTTTTAATAAACTATAATTTATAAGCGAGGACTTGTTATTGGCTGTCAGTCCAACTTACTGTTGCTTAACTGATTTGTTTAGCTGTAAGTCCTCCATGCTTAATGAATAAATAAATAAATATTATAACACAGGTTCCTAAAGATTCATTTTCAAGATGTACATATATTTCCAAACTGTTGCCACAATTAATATACGCTATTATATAGTAGTATTAGTACAGGGTTTTTCATTAAGAGAACATTTAAATGAAATAAAACAATCTGTTTAAGTGATATTACCACAATTTTTATTACATTTTCAAGAATATTCAATGACATTATATGTGGAAAATAATATCAGCCAAATGGCCACCGCGACTCCACTGTAGATGGTGTATTCTGGTGGACCAATTTTGAAGGACGTCTTCGCATAAATGGGGCTCAATTTCGCGAAGAACGCGAGTTATGTTGGCCTTTAGGGCAGCAATTGACTGTGGTTTATTCATGCCGAATTTGACAGCTATCGCATTACCAAGATGTCCGCCATGCGCTGTCAAAGTTCGAGCGTCCCTATTGAAAAACCCTTTATATACCTTATCTTTGAAAACCCTCATATTGGTTAGGGAATAAAACATATGCAAAAACAAAATACATATAGCAAAAAAACATAGTTAATAAGAATCTGTTTGCGATGCCGTGTCTATATTAAATATATCAGGCTGCAAATTTAAAGGTTCGTTCAGTGTACACATTAGCGTTGTCCGTAATATCGGCGGGCCTACATTAATTAGGAGTAAATTAAATGATGTGTTTCGGGCTAAAATTGCCCATAGAATTTTTGGACATGTTTCAGTTAATTTTCAATATGACATCGATGTGAGAGGTAGAATTAATTGGCGTTCCCCGATAGAAAGACGGACGAAGATAAAGAATAGAATACTCATTCTTATGTTCACCATAAAAATAACAGAACATGAATATAAAGAGTTTGCAAAGGGTGACACAATAGGCAGTCTTATCGCTAAGTGCGATCTTTTGGATGGAATACTAAGACGCCAAGCGATTCATCGTGTTCCGGCATGATGTCTAGTGATGCCGTACCGAAGACGGGTCTAAATAAAGATCAAAATCAAAAGTCATTCAAATTAGGCCGAAAATTAGCACTCTTTGAACGTCAATATTACATAAGACAGTGCCCCAAAAACGCCCGCCCTTCGACACTTCCTAGTGCTTTCGCTGGGAAGAAGAAGTAGCGGAACAAACTCCCCATCAGTACAGCTGTCTGTTCATTTAAAAAAGTGTCTTTATCCAATACTATGTAGGCACAGTAATGAACACAAGAAAACACAACAAAAATTAAATTATTTATCATATACCCGCTAGCCACGCCAAAATACCAGCAAAGCAAAAATAAAATACCTATCATTAAAAATTGAAATGTAAATAAATAAAAACTCACTACCTAAATAAAAGCCTCAGGTATAAAGGCCGTGACAGCTGACATATTTATGCACTGTAAAAAAGCAAATTATATGAACTCATATAATGTATCAGTAAGCTAATTCCTTTAAATTAAAAACCTTTAATCGAACGTCTGAGCAGTTGTGTTGCGATGTGTGCCGGGTACTATGAGCCAAATGTTGTTGTTTCGGGAGTTTGGTCGTAGAGGGTCTCCAGATCAATCTAGCGTATGATAGTTGGTAGTGTTCTTTAGTTTAACAGTCCATCACCTCACTAAACTGTTGCCTTCCTTCCTATTCACTCTCTTTTTAAGTAAATAGGCTCTTAATAAACTAGCGCGCTTTACCATCAACGATTGCATCACTGCTTACCATTAGGCGGGATTGAAGTAAAAAAAAATCCTTTTCACAAAGGTTCTGCATTGGCAATCGCGGTCCGAAAACGTAGAATAGACCTTAGAACACATCGTTAGCGCCCCACAAGGTGAACAGGTGAACTTAGGGAGATCGCAGGAATACAAAAGTTTATTAATTTTAACTATCTAAACGACTCATCATCTCAGGTTTAATCCCAGTCGCATCCGAAGCTTTTCAACTTTAGAGTCTGCGATCCGCTTTACCAGTCCAACTACTGATTTTGGCTAAACTTTGATATTTTCCGTGGAGCGACTGCCGTCTGACCTCCACACCCAGAAGGCGACATCGAAGCATTGCAGTTAGATCAATTGTTGGACTTTTGAGGGCTCTAACATCCCTTAACGACTGCCAGTAGATGTTCGTATAACAACCGGGACCAACGGTTTAAAGTGCTTTCCGAGGCACGACCAGAACTTTCTATACGACTATCACACGAATTATCATATCCAACAAAACACGGTAGCTACATTAAAATAACACAATGAAATCCATTCAATATTTACATAGCGGTTTTATTAATGAGATGCAGTGTTTTAACACATTAGTTATGACACGCTAACGTGATAATTGCAGAGCGATTTAGATAATGATCGTTATTGTACAGTAATGATAGTCCTTATAATTGTGATTTATGGAGATAACGCGTGTTGGTGTTCGGTTATTTTGTGGTCAGTACTTATAGGTTTATTAAAATGTGAACGGTGTAGACCAGCCCCCTAATCGGCGAACACATTTTTGTCAAAAGATTGCGACTGAGTTGGTATCAGTTGGGATCGTTCGGCCCGCCCATTGGTCCATTCGGTCCAAACGATCCCAACTAGTCGCAATCATTTGACAAAAATGTGTTCGCCGATTAGGGGGCAGGTTATTAGTCACGATTTCCAACTTTGTGCCAGGATTTTATGTAGAGTTTAACCCTTTGAGTGTCTCAAGTTGCACAGTTCGACATAAAAAAAATGCTCCAAATGTCTTAAGTCGGACAGTTGCTTGTGGGCTTGGCTAGGATTGGTCGACAAATATTCCTGGATGACTAACCCCCCACCCTCCCATAACACATTTGGAGCATTTGTTTATGTTGAACTTTGTGACACTCAAACACACTTTTTAACAAAGAGGAATTTTCCTCTTTTTTGTTTTGTAGCATACATTCTAGTGGTAGGGCTATATTTCACCGAACACCATGGTGGCGCAACCCGTCGCCGGTACCAAAATATATATATAGGGTTGCGCAACCAAACGGACACCAGTGTAGCTACTATGAGTTTTCATCACGAGACTCGATCGTCGATATCGAGCGCGTTTGGCGCTCTCATTGGTTGAGAGTTCTTACAACCCTGAAACTGGCCAATCGATGAGTCAAACGCGCTCGATATCGACGATCGAGTCTCGTAATGTAAACTCATGGTACATAGATACATTACAAGGATACATTTTCTTGGTAGCTGCGACGGATTTCGTCACCATGGTGTCCCGGTGAAATATAGCCCGTAGCGTATAGGATTATGCCGCCAAACCTCGCGTTCATAAACTAGATTTAATTTAAGTGGAATTTGTTTTTTTTTATGAAGAAAAGGACGGGAGATAAATATTATAAATATCAAGACATGTCTGAAATGAGGAGATCCGCAGAAGAACCAAAGTCACCGACATAGCTCTGCGAGTAGCTAAACTTAAGTGGCAGTGGAATGAATATCAGTTAGTTAGTCCTGCGAAATTAGTCAGCGCATGATGTAAAATTTGATCATCATCATCATCAACCTTTTTTCATCGTCCCACTGCTGGGCACAGGTCTCCTCGCTTGCTCAATGTGGGTTGACGATTTCAGACTTAAAGTCCAGGTCTCCTCAAGATGGTTTCCTTCACCTTTAAATCAGGCATTCAAGTGTCCAAGATAAAAAGAAAGTACATATAACTTAGAAAAGTTACATTGGTACTTGCCTGATCTGGAATCGAGCCCGCACACTCATACCTGAGAGGCTGGTGTTTTAACCACTAGGCCTAGACTCTACTAAAATAATAATTATGTTAAAAAGAGTCGGCTAGTTCTAACATGTCAGTGACTAATCTAAATGGTAAAAAGTTTAATATGAGTGATGGTCAGTCTTGTAAATGTAGGTACCAAATTAATATCATTACTCATAAGTTTTTGTGATAGCACTCTGGATCAAGTATATTCCTACCTGTCTATGAGCTAATAGCAAAAAATCTTTGAGTTTCCCAAAATGATTTTTCAGAGAATTCGATCAGAAGCAGATCTCAACCATCAAATAATGAATAATGTAGGTAGTGATTTGAATTTTTAGACGATTTAAGTTACTATTTAATTTGGCTATGGATCAAGTTCCCTGGCTTTGAAAAAGACAAAATAATTATACAAGTTCACACAAGTCACGGCCAGAAACTTTCTTGAATTGGTAAATAGAAATATTTTATTGGAATATTCATTGTAATTGAATGTAATAATAATTTTAATGTGAAGATTAATTAATGTAATTTTATTTTATATACCTAACCCCTACTTGATAAGTTATTGTTGTACTATCCATTAGACTATTGCTTACAAGTTAAATAAATAAATAATTTTTCAGTTATTTATTTTAAATCTTTTTATGATTCCTTAAATCTCAATTTTAACTCCTACGGCACATCGATTTGAGGTCAACCCAATGCCGATTAAAAAAAATGAACACTTAATTCAAAAACAAGGCATTCCCTGTCCACTAAACACAAACCACTCAGCCATGTCAAAGTTCAAACACGCCTTCCATTAAAAAATTATATCCTTTTTTTAAACAACTGGCACATTACAGATGGACAGACAAACTAATTACAGGGCAACCCCACTCCCGTGAAATGCCGGACAACGGGCCCCGTAATAGGTGCAATTACATCACAATTTACACGTCCCGCGCTCACGGACTGTCTCGCCTAATTTGATTTGATTGTCACCCTATTTCGCGTTTATTTAAAATTTGAGTTATGTCACGAACTGTGATGGTGGTTAGTTAAAAGCACACTGAATGGCATTTATAAGTATCCTGTGTTTTATGTGTTAAATAAATATCATTTTGTGTAATGTTTTAGTAGCTAGAGTAGCACGTAAGTGTGTTCTGTAAAGGCAAATAGTTAAGTTCGAGAATTGTATATAATCTATACTAATATATAAAGCTGAAGAGTTTGTTTGTTTGTTTGAACGCGCTAATCTCAGGAACTGGTCCGATTTGAAAAATTCTTTTTGTGTTGGAAAGCACATTAATCCAGGAAGGTTTTATGTTCATCACGCTGCGACCAATAGGAGAGGGGCAGCTAGTTTATAATATAGAATATATCTACTACTAATAATAAATCTAAATAGCTTTTTTTTGCTTAGTAGATAAAGAAACTCTAGACAAAGAAAAAGTATGTTTACTTCTGATAGCCCAATTCTTAAAAAAGCACTTGAATATTATATTGTTAAGCATTTAGGTCCTTTATAAGCCGAAATGTTAAGCGAAAACGAATCAATAGAGAACGTAGACAATGCGATGCGACGGGATATATTTTTTTTTTAATAATTATAAACTAGCGCTTGACCGCAATCCCGCCTGATGGTAAGCAGTGATGCGATCGTTGACGGTAAAGCGCGCTAGTTTATTAAGAGCCTATTCACTCAGAAAAACTGAGCGAATAGGAAGGAAGACGGCAGTTGAGCGAGGTGATGCAATGTTAAACCCAACAACACGACCAACGATGCTGCGCCAAAGGGAGATTGATCTGAAGACCATCCACGACCAAACTCCCAACACAACAACTTTTGGCGCTTCGTACCCGGCACACATCGCAACACAACTGCTCAGACCCGTCCTATTACCTAATATTTCGGGATAAGATATTTCATAGACGAAGAGGGCCAATAAATAATATTTTCATGTTTGACAGAAGATAGTTTAAGGAAGTTAAGCTAATCAAACACTTCAACAACTAAAATTTGAAACGATTTTCGAAAAATCTCACGGTTACCGAGACTCAAGTAAAATGCTATAACAAAACTAATCTCCAATCTATAGCATTGATCAGATTTTTTAAACATTTTATAAAGACACGCACCTACCAAAACTGTGTCATATTTTCTACTACATTGATTCCATGAATGATATTTATAATATCAATTTTCACCTCCACCTAACAATAAACTCTAATTTTGGCACTTTAAAGTGGATTATTGAATGGCAGATTTCCTGTGGAGTAGTACTATGTCGTTTTTGGGAAATACGGGAGGTATATTTCAACAAAAATAATTTTATCCGAAGCGTTAATGCTGTTCGGTATTTACTGACAGTATTTGCGTTCGACCGTGTGGGATTCGAATCACCACATATTGTACGTGCGGTTCAATTGTGAAGTGTTTATTTTTTAAAATAATGCAGGTAGGTACAATTTGTTAGAGAATGTTGAAATTTTTATTGAAATTAGTTTGATACACTCTATGTACGTATTTATTGTATAATCTATGTAAATAGTACACTGTAGACTATTTCATTATTTAACTCTCCGTGCCTTGGTATTTCATTCAAAGGTTGTCTGTAAAAGATCGCTCTTAGCGACATGACCGCCCATTGTAAATCCTCATATGTTTGTTCTGTAATTTATAGTAAATAGAATATAATACTCTTTATTATATCATCATCATCATCAACCTTTTTATCGTCCCACTGCTGGGCACAAGTCTCCTCTCATTCAGATAAGGATTGAGCGTAATCACCACGCTTGCTAAATGCGGTTTGGCGATTTCGGACTAAAAGTCCAGGTTTCCTCAAGATGTTTTCCTTCACCCTCAGTCATTGGTGTCCAAGATATACTTAGAAAGTATATACAACTTTAGAAAAGTTACATTGGTACTTACCTGCTTGCTTTGGTCTAATGTCGGAAACTCTTTGAAGGAATATCATCATCACCATCATCATTAGCCAGCCTATAGGAATCCACTGCTAATAGGCCTCTCCTGTTGCACGTCATTCAACTCTATTTTCGTCAATTCTCATCAGCCATCCTGGAAAGGCCCAACATCTACCTTTACCCCCCTCCTCCCTGTTACTTTTTTATACAACGTTCTTCTATATACGGATTCTGAATGTAGTTTGTTCAGAATAAGCAACTGAATCGATTCCAATAATATGTTCAGAAATTTTTGCAGTGTGGTTATCGAGCGCGCCACTCAGCTTACGGTAGATCATAGTAAGCGTAACAGCTAACGCCACATCATACTTTTGTTGGAACAACCAAGTAGGATAACAAGCTCATAACTTCGCGGTTTTTCATGATACCTTTTTGAAAATTTGGACATAGATTCTTTACTGAAAAATACTGGACACGTGTTTCGGGTTTCCACCATGTTTTATTTAAGTAGTTTATTTTTATGATCTTCCTGCACGAGTTACAATACTTACTTTATCTTTCTTTCTTCCTCCAGTGAACTAAACAACATCGAGAGAATTTATTCAAGTATGTAAGTCAGTCACTTAAGGTTGGTACGGTAAGGCACTAAAAATACCGGCTCTGATAGATACGATCACACTATGAACTATTTAACCTCTACCACAGCAAAGGAGGACGCCATCACACCGTTGTGCAAGCTAACCAACACACCCAATGACAGATACGGCTGTTTTTTTCTAAACAAACTTTTTTAGGCTCTTAGTACATGTCGTAGGCGTAGATGTCTCGTGCGCGTATCATTATAATGCTACGCTTACGAGACGCGGAACGTTCTACAAACTAGAAGTGTTTGGGGAATTTATTGATGACCTTACCTTCTTTTCAGACGAAGAGGATTTTTTGTTATTTGATTTCGTTAGAAGTAGAAAGCGACGTGCTTATAACGACGTATTGGATCCATCCATACATAGCAAATAATTACAAGAGAAGATTATTTGTAGCTGCACGTGATAATAAATTCCTTAGTTTTTATAGAATGAGATCAGGTTGACAAATTCAATAACTTTTGCAGTTTTCATTATAAAATACGCTTCCTTTGTTATGCCAGCACGCTACGACTATCATAATGACACTGAGCACCTTTTACGATACGCTGCAATACCGCGTTGTATGCGGACTTCTTCGAACATGTACGTGTTCGTATTACTCTCGTACTACGCGTGTTCCACGATACGACGCCATGAGTCAAGGGCCTAAGAGGCATAAGGAACGGGATGTAAGGTTTACTCATCTTCCATAGAAAAGGAACTATCCTCCGGCCAGACGGATGTTGTGTCTGGCAGGCACTTGCCCAACGGTTGATGTTGGGAAGTTTTATCTATATACATATGTTAGTTGCACTGTAAGCTCTGCTTGCGAGATGCAGAATTTGTGTGAAGTCAGTATGACGAGTTGTTCGCATATGGCGTGTGTAGGTACCGTAACAGTAAGATAGGAGATTAAATACTGATTTCTGAATAGATAGATATTTTTATTCACAGAATAAAATTAATTTCGAAGAAATATCTAAAATTTATAACTATTCGCACGACATGTTGGGGTCAGCTTCCAGTCTAACCAGATGCAGCTGAATACCAATATTTCACAAAGAGCGACTGCCTATCTGACCTCCATAATCCAGTTATTGGGTAATACGATACCTGCTGGGGACTTACGTAACACACTATCAGTAGCAATGGGTTTCATTTTGACAGTTCAACAACATACATTGCGTTATTTACGTTGTTGAGCAGACACATTTTTGAACACATGTAGCAATTAATTAGCAATATGCTTCCAATTGATTTCAACCATATGAGCAATAAATAATACGTAATTAGGGTGCACCAACCACGACCAGTCGTAGCAGAAGTCGTGGTGGCCTAGTGGTTAAAACACCATCCTCTCAAGTATGAGTGCGCGGGTTCGATTCCAGGTCAGGCAAGTACCAATGTAACTTTTCTAAAGTTATATGTACTTTCTAAGTATATCTTGGACACCATTGACTGAAGGTGAAGGAAAACATCTTGAGGAAACCTGGACTTCATATGTCTGAAATCGCCAACCCGCATTGAGCAAGCGTGGTGATTACGCTCAATCCTTCTCTGTGAAATGAAATGAAATGAAATGAAATCGTTTATTAAGCAAGTAGGATCACCGATCACTTTTACACGTCATAAGTTTTTTTTTCTTTTTTTTTTTAAACTAGATGAAGCCGGCATTTCCTAACTGACTACCTCTGAGAAGAAATAGCCGAAACAAACTCAGGGATCATCGTCTTTTTTAAAGTCCAGACATTAAAAATGAAAATGTTTACAATAATTTACGTTATAATTACGCATATTGCTTAATAACAATGCTTAACAGAGCGAGCAGCTCAGTCCCAAGCCTCTCTATCCTCTAAATAATCTGAGATTTTATAATACCCCTTTTTGTAAAGTTTGGCCTTTATATAGGTTTTATATCGTTTAATGGGTAAGTTTCGAATGTCCATGGGAAGCTTGTTGTAAAAGTGTATACATTGACCCATGAACGAGTTGCCTACTCTGTGGAGACGAGTGTGATGTACAGCAAGATTGTGTTTGTTCCTGTATGAGAGGAGACCTGTGCCCAGCAGTGGGATAATGGAAAGGTTGATAACGATGAGGGTGCACCAACCACGACCAGTCGTACCAGACTGGTCGTGGTTGGTGGTAAATAAAGAGATAATATTTCTAAGGCAAAGAGTGGGCGATTTGGAGGACTGTCTTGAGTAATATTGACGTTCAAAGAGTGCTGATTCTAAGCCTAATTTGAATAAATGACTTATGATTTTGTATAACTTCATCATCTCAGCGTTAATCCCAGTCGCATCCGAAGCTTTTTCAGCTTTGGAGTCTGGGGTCCGCTTTACCAGTTTGACTGCTGATTTGGCTAAACTTCGATATTTTCCGTGAAGCGACTGCCGTCTGACCCCCACATCCCGAAGGCGATATCGAAGTATTACAGTTAGACCAATTGTTGGACTTTTGAGGGCTCCAACAACCCGTAACGACTGCCATTAGATGTTCGTAACGCAAACGTGACTAACGGCTTAATGTGCTTTCCGAGACCAGTGCAAATATTCATATTCATGCATACAAATATATACACTGCGCGGCGATCGAATCCACCACTACGCCACAGAGGGTATCGGTAATTTCATATAACATGTTTCTTATTAGTAGCACAAGAACTGGTTGCTGTATTACAGTGCGGTGTAACAAAAACCGCGTTGGTTATAACGAAACTATACCGAATCGATTCGAGTAATGGCGTCTAATTGTTTAGCTCGGTATCGCTTGCATCGACACGTAGAGATGCTATCTAATAGATAACCACTGACGAGCTCGCTTACCTGACGGTTTTCTTTACAGTTACTTGAGTATAATAAACGAATCGTCTTGAGATCTGTTTAAGCTGAGATAATATACTCTAGGTGATTTAGTTTTTTTTATATTTAAAAATTAGTGCTTGACAGCAATCCAGCCTGATAGTAGGCAGAGATACAATCGTTGATGGTAAAGCGCGCTAGTTTATTAAGCCTATTCACTGAAAAAAAATGAGGAAATAGGAAGGAAGATGGCAGTTGAGCGAGGTGATGCAATGTTAAAGCCAAAACCTGACCAATGATGCTACGCCAGAGGGAGATTGATCTGGAGACCCTCCACGACTAAACTCCCGACACAACAACATTTGGCGCATCGTGCCCAGCATACATCGCAACACAACTGCTCAGACCCGTCCTCCGTACGTCAGTATTTTAGCTACGTATCACGGACAGTATCTTAATATCGGACTTTAACAGACCTAAAAATGAAATAATAACACAGTCAGTTTTTTGTGGACTTGGAGCTTTACTAATCATGTACCGCCTTATTCATAAACGCTGCTTAAAGTTAACAAGTGATTAGCGAATCTTTAACCATACATTTTTGACCTTTTAAAGTCACTTAACTTTAATCATGGTTCATGAATAAACCCCTTATACACTATGGTGTTTATTCATAAAGGATGATTTAAGTTAAGCGACGTTAAAAGGTCAAAAATGTATGGTTAAAGATTCACTAATCACTAGTTAACTTTAAGCAGAGTTTATGAATAAGGCGGGTTATACATAAATTAGAATCATGTCAACATAATCGAAAGAAGAACACAGAACATAAAACTAAAAGATAAATTATAACTAGATATCATAACAAAGGAAAATATAATGACAGATGTTACTTACTGTATTAAAAATAAAATGCAGAACAGGACACATGATTAAGAATAATAAGGATAAATGGTATAAGGACATCAGAGATCAAGCGTGGTAGGCTAAAAAAGTGCTGACTGGCAGATAACATGCGTATCAACAATCTCGCACAACAGGATGCTAAAGACCGTGCGAAATGGAGGTGAATGAACAAGAAAGGGGACCCCGGGCTCCAACGCGAAAGCCGCCGATGCAACCGGGACTAAACGCGCAGATGAAGAAAAGAAAAAGAGGTATGAGGACATAACAGAGTGGAAACCCAAGACAATACAAAATACGGAAAGGAGATCTCATAGATGGGAAGACGTTATTAATAAATATAGCGGGACATACTAGGAAAAAACACGCGTACATTCGAGGGTTAGGTCTAGATAGGACTCAGACAGTCTGACAATCAATCTTCTGACTCAATAACTGAATTGCGGAGGTCAGCTCGGCAGTCATTCCTTTTAATCTACTGCATAATATAATAACTGTGTATGCTATAATAATCACCCTTTAAGTTTATAGGTATATTAGAATCAAAATGAATATTTCATTAAATATCTTGAATATCCAAATAGCTACGAATTACATAGAAAGAAAATATTTAATCAGAATTAACACGCAGCATTTAAATAAATTAGTCTTTAATTCTACTTCAAGTTACTTTAAAAGTCATATAATATTAGGCTGAGAATCTGCACTTTTCGAAACACAAATTCCTTAAGACTCTAGACTCTTACAAGTGAAGCAAATAAAGTTGTTTTCTCAGATAGCAAATAAAGTTAAAAATATATTTAATTAAAACTAATAACTAGCAACATGCTTTATCTTTTATAAACCATAGCTTGGATTAAAAAAAAACATGGTTTTGTTTCGAATACTATTTAATTTCTAAAGCAACTGTTAAGGGGAATACTTTTATAATATAAGTTTATTTTTGTTAATGAGCAGCGCGTGATAGATTCAATGCACGAAAAGGATTTGTCGGAACACATTTTATAACAAAAACAAAATCTTATTTACCCACCAGACAAAGTCTTGTCGCCAAGCGATTCGCATGAGCATGATGTATGGTGAAGCTGAACGGAGGACGGGTCTGAGCAGTTGTGTTGTGATGTCTCCCGGGTACGATACGCCAAATGTTGTTATGTAGGGAATTTGGTCGTGGAGGGTCTCCAGATCAATCTCCGTCTGGTACAGCATCGTTGGTCGTGTTGTTGGGTTTAACATTGCATCACCTCGCTCAACTGTCGTCTTCCTTCCTATTCACTCAAATTTTTTTGAGTGATTAGGCTCTTAATAAACTAGCGCACTTTACCATCAACGATTGCATCACTGCTTGATACCCGCCTGATGGTAAGGTTGAATGACGAATCGCTTGGAGGCAAGGCTTTCTCTGGTGGGTGGTAACTTCTGCCGGCAGCCGATATTATGGCCTACCACCAAGATATGACAAGTCGGTTAAAAAGTGACCAGCTCGACGTTTATGTAAAAAACCTCACCGTGTAAAATTGAAGCGAGCGTTGAATGAGCTGTCATTCTAAATTATGATAATAATTGAAACTATTGACAGCTAAGTCTAAAGCGCTCTACACACCAAAGCCGCGGCCCGGCGGCATATGTCGGCAACATTGCCGGAGAACCCGGTAGGCCAGGAGTACCTAGCCAGGTAGGCGGCTTCAATCATTGCAAATCGTAAAACTTGTCCTTGTATGTCGGCGGCTCGACATCAGAAAGTTATTTGACAGTTAAAATATTAGCACGTCACTACAGCTGAAAGGTCGCCAGGCAACTGAGCGCTTGCATACGCTAGCCGTCGGTCAAGCCGTGTCGGCGGGCAACACGCGAGGCAGACTGTTGCCAACATGCTCCTTGCAACATAAGACGCAACGGCAACATTGCCGGCGGGCTAGGTTAGCGGCTTTAGTCATTGCAAGTCGTAAAACTTTGCCGGGGCATGTTGGCGGCTCGACATCAGAAACTTATGTGGCAGTTAAAATACTAGCACAGCTGCAATGTTGCCGCGCATGTCAAGGGCAACACGCGCGGGCGAATGTTGCCGACATGCTTCTTTCAAAATAAGCCGTTGTGTCGGCGGGCTGTGCCGCCGGGTACTTTTCACGGTGAATCGCTCAGCAGATAAGGATCATTCCACTAAGCCTTAATAAAATGCATACTGGTGGGGCCACAACCGCCCACTCATGTTCAACTACAAGACTCCTAATTAAGAATACAGCTCGACTAACAATACACAAAGTACCTAACCAATGGAATTTACATCAACAGATCTTTATCCAAGTTATATTACATTTTATCCTTTTTACACAACATCTTCAAGTTTAAGAGCTGGTAAGCACGTAATTGGAACATTAATATTAAGTAAAGAAAGAAATATAATACCTATATTTATTTAGTATAGACTAAAAGATACGCAATAGACAAAACTCTTAGTTTTAAGAACGGTCATAGTCGAGGGTTTCTTAATTTAAAACGTTCAATTTTCTTAATTTTAAATGTTCAAAATCTAGTCGCATCTCATATAGGCCACAAACAACTGTCAAAAACTTGTCAATGGAGCCGAATATCTTGTTAACAAATTTTAAGTGAAAACATGCATTTAGCATGTTTTTCTTTCTTTTTCAAAAAGAAAAGGATGGAAGATAACATATTATCAGTTTAATCCTGTTAAATTATGATACTCCATAGACAGTTTAGTTTTTATAGCGATTATAAACATGGCGACCAAAAATACGTCGATTTACGTCAGGCGCGGGCTGATTAGACAGGTCTAAACTAACATTTGATTTTCTATCCTTTTCTTAATAAAATAGAAAGAAAAAGATACATTGTACTTAAATTTAGTTCAGTTTTAGAATCAAGGGAATCAGGGCCAATATTTAGGGAAATTAGAAGTATTTTTATTAGTATTATTATTAGTATTATTACAGACAAAGTCATGCCGCCAAGCGATTCGTCGTGTTCCGGCATGATGTCTGGTGAAGCCGTTTGGAGGGCGGGTCTGAGCAGTTGTGTTGCGATGTATGGCCGGGTACGATGCGCCAATTGTTGTCGTGTCGGGAGTTTGGTCGTGGAGGGTAGCGGGATCCGAAGCACGGTGCTCCGCTGGCCGACCGCAGGTAGTTGGGGGCCCAAGTAGTGTGCCAGCCACACACGAAAGGCTGCCCCGCCAACTGCGAAAAATCCCAGGGTGGCCCCATCGTGCCGGTTGGCGACCGGACGAGAGGACCCGATGGCGATCCCTGGGGGGGTTCGGGCGTCCCCGCAGTCTCCAGATCAATCTCCCTCTGGCCCAGCATCGTTGGTCGCATTGTTGGGATTAACATTGCATCACCTCACTCAACTGCCGTCTTCCTTCCTATTCACTCAATTTTTTTTTTTAATGAAAAGGTCTAAAAAGAAAAGTAGGTGTGTACAGCGGGCGCACGTCCTCTCTTTCAAAGTGCACCTCTCTAATATTCGAGGTCTGCACTCCAATCTCATTGCAGTACATCACCACCTTGAGACTGAGAAGCCCCGTCTACTTTTCTTGACGGAGACCCAGATCAGATGTCCGTCTGATGCGGCATACCTCAGCTACCCGGGATACGCATTGGAGCACCATTTCCTGCAGCGTGCTGGGGTCTGTGTGTATGTCCGCAATGACATTTGTTGCCGGCGCCTCCGTCACCTCGAAGACCCTCATTTCTCGTCCCTATGGCTGTTGGTTGACACTGGTGTGGACAAAATTGTTTACACTTGTGTCTACCGATCGCACAGCGGTGATCAGGAGACGACTCGTTTATTTGACCACCTCAGTGAGGCTGCTGACAATGCACTGCAGCGGCACCCTGACGCACACTTCGTCGCTCTGGGGGATTTCAATGCCTGCCATCAGGACTGGCTTTTCCCATACCAGAAGACCGACCACGCTGGGAGAGAAGCGCGAAACTTCGCGCTTTCAATGGGCCTTTCCCAGCTGGTAAAGCAAGCGACTAGGGTGCCTGATGTAGTTGGTCATACTGCCAATTGTCTGGACCTTCTGCTGACCACTGATCCGGACAGGTGTGTTGTAACAGTTTCCTCACCGTTGGGAACTTCAGACCACTGTCTGGTGAAGTCTGTGTCGACCTTCTCCCCACCAGATCACGACTCTCGTGGTGAACGGCGAATGTGGCGATACAGGTCAGCAGACTGGGATGAGATGCGCCATTTCTTTGCGTCTTATCCTTGGCAGCAGGTCTGCTTCTCTTCTAGCAATCCGTCGAGCTGTGCGGATGCTATAACCGATGTGGTGCGTCAAGCTATGGAATATTTTATTCCCTATAATGACGTGCCCGTCGGTGGCTCGGCTCGCCCATGGTTCAATGCCGATTGTGCCCAAGCTGAACAGCGTAAGCACACGGCATTTCTTACCTGGGTTGACGCTCGTGACCGCGGAGCTCCGGATCTAAGCTCAAAGAAGAGAGCCTTTAACCGTGCTGCCAAGTCCTACAAAAAGGCGCTAAAGAAGGCTCGCTTTGACCGTATTACCCATATTGGCAACAAGTTATCTGCGCAGCCTTCCGGTAGCAGATCTTTTTGGTCCCTTGCCAAATCGGTCGAGGCGAACTTCTGTCGGCCCTCACTGCCTCCGCTGGTTAGGCCTGATGGAACACTGGCTCATACGGCGAGAGAGAAAGCAGGTCTCTTTGCATCTTTCTTTGCCCATAATTCGCGTCTTGATACTGGCAGTGCTACTCCACCTATTTTACCCCACTGCGGTACTTCAATGCCTGAGGTTCGCATTCGGAACAAGGAGGTTCTGAGAGCACTGTGTCGTCTGGACGTGAATAAGGCTAGTGGTCCGGATGGTATACCAGCGATTGTTCTAAAAGCATGTGCGCCCGAGTTGTCTCCTGTATTGACACGCTTGTATCGCCTCTCATTTGGGACTGGTATAGTGCCCAAGTCCTGGAAGCTTGCCAACGTGCAGCCCGTGCCCAAAAAGGGTAGTCGTGCCGATCCTAACAACTATCGGCCGATTTCGATCACCTCCATACTTTGCAAAATTATGGAGCGTGTATTGAACTCGCGCCTTTTGGCATACCTGGAAGGTAACGATCTCCTCAGTGACCGACAGTACGGGTTTCACCGCAATCGGTCAACTGGGGACCTACTAGTGTATGCCACTCACTTGTGGGGCGAGGCACTCGAGAGGAATGGGGAAGCAATTGCTGTCTCCCTTGATGTCTCGAAGGCCTTCGACCGGGTATGGCACGCTGGCCTTTTGAGTAAGCTTCCAGCGTACGGCATTTCCCCTAGCCTGACTGGCTGGGTAAAAGACTTCCTGACTGAACGGTCCCTCCGAGTTGTTGTCGACGGATGCTCATCTGAGCCCATGTCGACTAATGCCGGTGTTACTCAGGGGTCTGTTCTCTCTGCAACTCTGTTTCTGCTGCATATTAACGATCTGCTGATGCCCGGTATCTATGGGTATGCAGATGACAGCACAGTTGTGGAGAGATACCTGCCGGATGCTCGGGCTAGTAGGGAATCAATCCGGTCCGAAAGAGAGGCCATGGTAGAGTGAACGAGTGTTGCACTTCAGGCAGTCTCCGAATGGGGCAATGCCAATCTTGTAGCATTCAATGCCGCCAAAACGCAGGCGTGTCTTTTCACCGCCAAAAGGAGCCCGTTCACCTTGGCTCCTACTTTTCGGAATGTATCCTTGGAGTGTACCGACCGCCTTCAGCTTTTGGGTATTGAGATTTCCTCGAACCTAAACTTTGGGCGGTTCATTGAGTCCAAGGCCAAGGTGGCTGCCAGAAAACTTGGTGTAATCGCAAAGGTCCGGCAGTACTTCACACCAGGGCAGCTTCTAATGTTGTACAAAGCACAGGTCCGTTCGTGTGTGGAGTACTGCAGCCACATTTGGGCTGGTGCTGCTAAGTGTCACCTGGCCACTTTGGATTCAGTGGAGAGGCGTGCGAAGAGGCTGATTGGTGACCCTGATTTAACTCGAGTTGGTCTCCAAAGCCTAGAGCACAGGCGTAGAGTAGCCAGCCTTTCGGTGTTCTATAGGATACATTCTGGGGAGTGTGCGAGGGAATTGCACGATTTAATTCCCCCATCTCCGTTCCACCATCGGACGACCCGTCGTACGGCGAGTTTCCACCCTTATGTTGTTAACACCTCTACGATCCGGACGAAGCGTTTCGCCTCCTCCTTTATACCGCGTACATCGAGGGACTGGAACAATCTGCCGGCGGCGGTGTTTCCGTCGGACTACAATTTGAGTGTCTTCAAGGCTAGAGTGAATAGGCTCTTAATAAACTAGTGCGCTTTACCATCAACGATTGCGTCACTGCTTACCATCAGGCAGGATTGCGGTCAAGCGCTGGTTTATACTTTAATAAAAAAAAAAAAAAAAAAAAAAAAAAAAAAATTAACAAACGTTCTTAAAATTAGAAGTATTTTTAACAAACGTTCTTAAAATTAAAAGTAATTTTTAACAAACGTTCTTAAAATTAGAAGTACTTTTTAACAAAAATGTTCTTAAAATTAGTAGAATTAACCCTCTGGTTGAAGTCTTAAACTGTCTAAAATACTTCTAATTGCTTTATATTTTGATAAGTTTTTGACATTTTTATTTTTTCGCTACGACACGTTTGACAAAATTTTCTTTTGATAAAATCACATAAAGCCGGCATGATGTCTGGGGAAGCCGTACGGAGGACGGGTCTGAGCAGTTGTGTTGCGATGTGTGCCGGGTACGATGCGCCTAATGTTGTTGTGTTGGGAGTTTGGTCGTGGAGGGTCTTCAGATCAATCTCCCTTTGGCGCAGCATCGTTGGTCGTGTTGTTGGGTTTAACATTGCATCAGCTCGCTCAACTGCTGTCTACCTTCCTATTCGCTCAGTTTTTCTGAGTGAATAGGCTCTTAATAAACTAGCGCGCTTTACCATCAACGATCGCATCACTGCTTACCATCAGGCGGGATTGCGATCAAGCGCTAGTTTATAATTATTAAAAAAAAAAAGTAAATTTGCAGGCAAGAGAGACTCGTGTTGAGCCAGCTCAAGAGGCCACACAACTAGACTTAAAAACTTTGTAATAAGATAGATATTTGGTACTTACATTGTAACGTCAGCAAGTCTGTTATAGCCACCTTCTGCCCAAGATTTCATTCGGGTGAAATTTCTCATTAAATGATTTATTGAAGTAATATGACAAATTGTGGTTTAATTTACCCCCGTACCAAGAGCTCGTAAATCTCTCACAGTGCGATTGTACAGTCACGAGCATCAGTATATCGAAGCTTGGCAACTTTCATTTGCAATTTTTTCGTGATATAACGAATGTAATAACTAAAGACGATATACGACATAAGCCTATGGGTTAAAAAATTCTAAAGTCCTAACAATATCAACAAATCATACAATCATAACAAATTATTTATTCAGTAAATAGGAATTCAGAATCATCAACGTTTCCGTTTTTCATCTGACTACTCTAAGAAGAAAAGCCGAAACATAGAGCTCACAGTCCATACATAATCTTCTTCTACTTAAGCCTATAGAAGTCCACTGCTGGACAAGGGCCTCCCCCAAAGCCTTCCACAATGACCGGTCTTGTGCTGCCCGCTTCCATCGACTTCCCGCGACTTTCCCCAGATCATCGGTCTACCTTGTTGGGCTCCATACGCTGCATCTTTCGGTATGTGGCCGCCACTCCAAAACCTTACTGCCCCATTGGCCATAGGTTCTACTAACAATGTGGCCCACCCACTGCCACTTAACTTTAGCGACTCGAAGAGGTATATCGGTGTCTTTGGTTCTCCTGCCGATCTCCTCATTTCTGATTCAATCACGCAGAGAAACACCGAGCATTGCTCTTTACATACATAATCTTGGCGAAGTCTCAATCAGATCATGTAGATTGATATGTGCAATGGTCTTTAGAGGCTATAGTATAATAGGCAGGACTTTACACCTTGCTGTAAGCAGGTAATCCACTCGTTCCTTCTCCGAATGGAGGTTCTCTTACCCTGCATTCAAACAGTACCAGACCAGCGTTATTGAACTCCCAAGTCAACGACTTGTAAAATCAAAACCTGAATACCACTGTCCACCGTGGTTTTAAATGAACCGCGCGCATACGTTCTAATTCCACTCGCATCATTTAGCATTGTTTTGTAAGTGCGCGGCCAGCGTTTGTAATTCTTTTGTTCTAACGAGACGTGAAATGCCCATTCTATGTTAAACGGCCAACTTCTGGGTCATTGCGTTTGGTACCGCATTTATAAGTGAGCAAAGAATACACACACATGAATAAGAACACTCGGACACAGAAAAATGTGTAAGAAACAAAAGGAGTGCCTATGTAATGAACATGGCTTGGGAATGTGATATTTTGAAGTTTTCCTTGAGAATTAGTAATAGACACAGTTCAATTACGCCTTATTCTTAACTAGCTCCTCGCTGAGACTTTGCCCGCGTAAAATGTTTGTTCCTCTGAACCATCCAATCGCACCGTCTGTCCGCTCTATTACCATAGAATAAATAAACTGGACTGCAAAAATAAGCACTTAAAATTATTTTTATTTCTAAACTATAGAAGTAAAAAAAAAAAAGCATTTAGAATAACAATCCAATTGCCAATCCGCATTGACCAAGCGTAATGATTACGCTCAAACCTTCTCTGTATGAGAAGAGACCTGTTCCCAACAGTGGGACGATAAAAGGTTGATGATGATGATGATAGAATAACACTTCTGTGCTATCTACATATTATTATTATAATTTTAAGACTTCTAGACATATATAATATAATACATGTACAATATGTAAAGAAAACCCTGTACGATCCGTGAAGGTATTGTTAGGTATCGATAACTGATTCTACTAATGGATACAAACCCGGGCTAAACTTAAAAAAAAGATCCCCCTAAAAAAATAAATATTATTTCGCAAAAAGAGGTAACTTTATACATTTGCGGTAAGCAACTCTTCCGCGGACGGCGGGGTACAGGGCACGCGGCACGTGGTCGCATCGCTATTCGCTCATAATAATACCGGTGTTGTCACTTTTTTTAAAAATTACCAAATTTCGGGGAAGTTGGAATTAATTCGCGGGATAAAAGATTATATATTTATTTCAAAATTCATTAGTATTGTTTCTATGATGAATATGTAAAATTTTATATTATATTTGGTCAAGTAATAATAATAAAGGATAGGTAAACCTATCCTTTATTATCCTTATGGATCGGACAGGGTTTTCTTTACATATTGTATATATATATATTGTATATAATATATAGCTAAATGTAATTCTTAATTATACCAAAAATCCTGAACAATACCACTCTTGATTAATCAATCACGTTGCAGGTATAGCTTCATACCGATTTAAGGAAAACTTAAATTGAATGGTGTTAAAAATAATTTGAATTTGTAGCCTTGTTGGTAGTTTGTATTCTTTTTTGTTATTATCTTCTATCTTCTGCTGTCAATGTCCTACTTTGTTTTAAGTTTAATTTCATAATTGTCATATATTGTTAACTATCTTATGTATGGTATAACCTTCTGTATTGTTTTATTATTTTTAATTGTAACTAAGTATTTTGTATTAGTCTGTTCGCATGCTTTAAATTTATACATCCCAATTACACAAGGAAACCTATAATTGGCCATAATATAATGTAATATTAATATTTGTAAAATATATTATGTATCGTTGTTGGTTACCTAAATAAATAAATAATTTATTTTATCTGTGCTGTCTCTCTTACACTTCCCCTTTTTGTTTTTAACCATCACGCAACCATGTTCTGCTAATATATTACATTATTCTAATTCCACAATATATGTATTTTATTTCAAGAAATTAAAATGCACAGAAAAACAACAAAGTTCCAAATAAATCTAAAAAATAAATATAAACAAAAGCACTGGCCAAAACCCTGTCCATTTTACAAATTTTGATGACAATAAATAAATGTTCCATAAATATATTTCCAGCACAAAAGTGTCACACTAGTTGATTTACCAATAAAATTATATCATGTTAACATACCATATAAAGTGCCGCTAAATATGTAGACACTATAAAAAAGCTTTCGAAATTCCACCCAGAATATTTTTTCCTACAATTTTACGCAATGCTATTAGTGACAAATGGTGTAGCCGAAGTAAGGGTCTATTGTTAAAAAATCAGATAAGAGAAGCTTAGACGTTGAAAGAAGCACGAATATTCGTTTTAGATATGCTTAAATGTTACAAACAATAACGCTATAATGAATGAGGTATCAGCAGCTTGTAATCCTAAGTTAACGGATGATAACCAAAAAAACGTAGCCACCAACAAACCATATTTTTGTAGGATTTCCGCCACGTACTCCTCGTTGTTAGGTTAGGATTGATAAACGACATCCTCTATTTGCATGCCTATATATTCTTTGGTGCTATTTTGTGTTTTTAATGTATAGGCGTTGATTCATAGATCCATCATTTTAACTGTCCAGTAACAGTATTTTGCATACATGAGAAGCACTCAGCTCGTTCAAAGGTTTAATCACCTCTTGATTCTTGTACCTATAGTTACTCAGATATCAGAGAATAATCTACTTAGGTAGATTACTACATTGGGTATGTTGCTCGGAATGACCCCGTTGGTAGGAATTATTTACAATTTACGTGAAAGTGATTCAAAACCGTTCCGAAGCTTTTTACCAAAAATTCTTTACAAATGTTCAAATTACTTCTTTTTCTCATATATTTAACGGAACCTTGTTAAAATGTTTCCTCCTAATTGCATTGGAAACTCATTAGAACACCGTGAAATGCTGATTCAAAATTCTATTTTGTTTCTTTCACATTGCTTTACTGGAACGGTTGGCGGAATGTGCTAAATGCTCGCAATGTATCTACGAGTAAATATCGATGACTGGTTCCTAAAGAACGGTTTGAGAATGTCTTGATAACTGTTTGGTGACGCATTCATTATTATTCTACTATTGTGGAGGTTCTGTAATGCTGCGAAAGTTGATTTTAGAGTAAAGGTAAACATTGTCATTAGGTAAACATCGGTCGCGTTGTGGTGACGGGTAAAGCCATCGCCGGTTGGGAAATTACAAATATATACTTCTTAGAAAACTGATTAGCGTTTCGTCTCCATTGTGAGGAAACGAGCCAAAATCAGCAGTTAGACTGGTAAAGCGGACCCCAGGCTTCAAGTTTTTTTTCAGCTCGGATTTTCGCTGAGATGATGATGCTGTTTCTTGTACTATTGAGCATTATACAATTGTCATATTCTTCTTGTTTGTCGATATCACAACAGAGTATTAAATTTTGTTGCTTAAAACTTTGCTAGCTCCACGGCATCTTCGGAGGCACTATTGACTTGACTGAAGTTGAATTTTTTCTTATATCCATTTTGGTTCTTATGGCTCCAAGGCGACCTATACATACACGAATCGCTCTCAAACACATTCTTTATCTAAAACACAAACAAGGCACCCAGACAAACCCAATAAATTCAAAATCATGACAACTCCTTTAAAAACTCGTAACAAAAAACGTTCCCAATGTTACGTACAAACATTAGGCCGCACTTTAAATGACATTACGACTAAATCAGAACAAGATAGTCCAACAATACGGTACCGGTAACAACTATTAATCAAAATGAGGGATCGTCTTGAACAAAAATAGGTGCATCCATTTATTCTCTATCGGCATCGGACGTGTGGGCTGCGGTACACATACAATGTAAGAGCGTGTTCAGACGAGCCCAGTTATTAGCTTACTAGGAATATGTTAGTAATTAGTTTGGAATGCTCCACCAATGAGTTTTGCTAACAAATAGTTCTTTCAATTGAACGGCATTTGATTCGAGCCTATATGGGATGTTCCAGTTCATCAGTGGCAGAACAACGGTCATAAAGATTGTTTTCACACTAAAAGAAAAGAATCCAATGTCTGCATTCAATGGTCATCATTTTGCAACAGTTTTGTGACATCTGAAAGATTATTTATTAGAAATAAGTCCCTTAACTCAGCTAGAGATATAAGTAAACTGCCAGAAATCGTTACGCAACGATATAATAGAAATAGAGATAATACAATAGAGGGGGAGAGAGAGAAGGAGGGAGAGATAGTATAAATTAAATACGTGTTTTTAATAGGTATCCTTCATTTGCCTTCTCAGCTTCATAAAAGAATATATATGTCGCATGCGAGTTGTAGTCGAAAGTGTACACAATAAAATGAATGCATTATTCTTATAAAGGCTGTATCTGACATCGACGCACAAACGAGTACCATGGATCCAGTACATGATTCTGAACCCCCCAGTGGTGGATTTTTTCGTCGGCTTTTTCATGATTTAAAAAAATACATATGTAGTTTTTTTCACTTTAGACCGTTCATAATTGCTATACTTTTATAACCCACTAAGATTTTAAAGTAAAAATTAATTAATTCGCTAATTACACAAAAAAGCGCAATGAAAACAAAACTCGAAAAACTATCTTATCAGCTGGTTTAATAGAGTTCACATCAGGGATCAACGTCATACCTACAAACCCGCACGGCGGCACGATTGCAACGTTCGAAGGCCGAGCCGACACTTTTTTAAAACATTGTTATTTCTGTAACCGTTCATTAACGTCATAAATGACTATCATAATTTTATTAGTGGCATGCGGTCTAGCCTTTTCGCGAAGTTTGCGTTACGATGTCAGATACAGCCTGTATAACCCAGTAATTGTTTTTTGTCTTCAAACATTTTTGTCGTAAACCTCTAACCATCTTTTCTATCGTTTTAGTTATTGTTTTGATTCCATATTTCAACGATTTTTATGGCAGTAGCTGTTTCGAAAACGTATTTTCTTTATAGTTTTTATCACCTATCGTTTACCTTCATTCTACATCAGATGAAAAAGTTACTGCACTTATACATAGATGTACACTCTTTTAAAAAGGCAACTGGGCTACATATTTTTAAGCGTTCCATTCAAGTATTTCTTTCAGTCGTGATGTGTTATCAGATAAGCCATCTAGGAAGCTATCTCGCTTTGTAAACCGGAGTTGTAGGTCGTACTTTATTTTAATGTTGAATTTATAACATGATTTCAAAGGAGCAAAGGTCCAACAAACACCCTTTCTTCTGTTCCTTTGGTTTTGCTTACGCCGGCTAATCTTCCGTAAACGCATATAAGTCATTAGTCCAAGGTTTACTTCACCTCTCTCGTTGACGAAGATCGTCTTTTGGCATCCACTACGTGAGGATTCCAGCCAATCTCATGCGGACAACAAAAATATATTATAGCATATTTAAAAGAGCAGACGTATTTTGTAATAGGTAGGTATTGTATCGGGGTTTCTCGCCGCGTTCGAAACAGAAATGTGGAGAACTGCAGGAGAACCAAAGTCACCACATAGCTCTTCGAGTCGCTAAAATTTAGTGGCAATGGGCGGGGTACATTACTCGTAGAACCGATGGCTGGGCAGTAAGGTTTTTGAGTGGCGGCCACGTATCGGAAGACGCAACAATGTAGACCGAGGACTTGGTGAAGGTCTCGGGATGCCGATGGATGCTGCCAGCACAAGACCGGTCATTGTAGAAAGCCTCGGGAGTTGGGAGAGGCCTTTACCCAGCAGTGGACTTCTTTAAGCTGAAGAAGAAGGTATTGTTACTGCCCATTGTTCCTACAAGCATTACTAAATGTAAACAATTTGTACGTAATATTTATACGATAAATAGTCCGGTGAACAACTTTTAAGTAGTTTTAATGTAAGTATTGATATTGTCAATTAAAATCCAGTCAATTCAGATAATTTTGAACCATTTCGCATATCATTTATACTGATTCATATATCTCTTAGAAAGTCTTGCGCGTCAAACGTTCTGATATAAAAGATTTATCGCCCACTGTCAAAGCCCCGACCTCTCGACGGTGACTCAAAGTATTAATTAATTATTATTAGAGAACTACGACACAAACTTAACACGATCACGAATTATTCTATGGAATGTGAAATAAACAATCCATGCTTATACATTGACAGATAATAATTATAATAGCCAGTTCCGGCTGAACACGCCCTAATAATCCTGAGATTCTTTTCATTATTAACTACAAATATAATTCTTTACTCCTGTAACTTATTAAACAACCCTGTGTGCCGGTAATAAGGATCAATGTGGCTTAAGTGAAGCATGTGTTAACTGTAAAGATAATTCGGTATATGCGCGTGTAAGTTATTAATAATATTTTCTCTTTGTTTGGAGCAGTTATCCTTGTCCGTCTTTTGTTCTCATGATCGATCCCTTGTAATTATTCGATTAGTTTCAAGTTTCTCTATAACAACTTTATTGTGATATGATCAGAGAGGCTGAATGTAATTTAAATGTTAAAAGCACAGCAATAAGTAATCAATAATGCAAGAGATTGCAAACCAGAACATTAATTTAACGCCTTTTTCGTCAACATATGTGAGGATTCAATTATGATGTTATTTTAACACTTCGCAGTAACAGTGGATGAGCCGAGATTTGCATGTTATAGGTCATAGGTACGAATCCCGTCAGACCTGTGCCCAGCCACTGCTGCATCTCCTCCTCTCACGTACAGAGAAGGATTGAGCATAATCACCACGCTTACTCAAAGCGGGTTGGCGATTTCAGACTTAAAGTCCAGGATGTTTTCTTTCATCTTGTAATCAGTCATTGGTGTCCAAGATATACTTAGAAAGTAGATATAACTTAGAAAAGTTACATTGTACATACAAGTACCAGCAACAGGCGCCTTACTTTGTTTAAAGTATTTTATTATCACTACTCTTGCGGCCAAGGAAAACAGGAAACCGACAGGTCCTAGAACTAAATATTCGAAGGTATGTGACATCTAACAACTCAACCCACCACTTGGTGGTTCACGGCCTCCTGTATCAAGACGAAGCGTGTACCTAAGTAATGGGAACATTGTAGTCTGTTGGGTAATTGCCTAACACATGACCTATCAGTAGCAATGAGTTTCATTTTGACAGTTCAACAACATACACTGCGTTATTTACGTTGTTGGGCAGACACATTTTCGAACATACGGAGCAATGGATTAGCAATATGCTTCTTAATTATTCCAACTGATAGTAATGGTGTGTTAATATCAACACTTTATAACAAATCACCGAAGGTTCAAAAGTCATAAAAAGCTGCGACAATACCTAAGAAGAAATACTAATCGGAGTTTTGACAGGAAACACAAGATGAGTGTCACGCGCATTTTTCATTGGACTTCTAAAATTATTTATAGTGTCGTTTACTAAATAAAACGCGTGATTTATGTAGTAAAAAGTGCATTCATTGAATAATTCATAAAGAACATTGAAATATCGCAGCATAGTGGCCATGGCTTTGCATCAAATCTCCTAGTAGGCGGCTCATGCGGCCGTTTCTTCAACTGTCATTGGCGATATCCGCCATTATTGTGAAATATTTTTTTTAAAGAATTTCTATAATTTGTTACACGTGTTATTGGCAAAATTGGGGTATCTAACCACAGAGGCCATTGAAGAGTTGAAGTAGTATTCACTCTAAAGAAAAGAAAGAAAGAAAGAAAGAAATACTAATCAACGCCCTTATGAATAGCATACTCTTTTTATTTCTATCAGTGCGTGGTTTTAACCTTCTCCGTCCTTCAGTCCCGACTAAGGCCAGGTTTTCAAAGAAAGTAATCAGAAAATGATTTGTCGCGACTTAAACGTAAAGCATCTGACCCACCGACGGCGATAAACGGGAAACAGTAACGCTAGTAACTAAACGAGTAGCCTGTGCGGCAGATGACGAACGATGGCTCCTTTGCCTTGGCCTTGGCCAAACTTAATTATACCTTAACGCTTTAGCGATAACGTCGAAAATCTATTAAAGAACTTCCTCAGATTGTACTAGTTTAATGTGCTCGCGTCTGTACAACTAAACGTGAGTAAATAATAAAAATAAAATAATAACATTTATTTGCATCTTAAATTAAAGAAAAAACAAACTATTGGTTTACAGTAAAAATATACCTAGTGTAAGCAGATTGGATTGGATTTTAGAGTTGCAAATAATAACTTAATACATACCTTGTAATTATAGGTATCAGCGCCCTCCTTCGTATGCAATTGTAGTACTACTAAACAATAATTTTGTTTCTACAAAATTAAGACTAAAAAAAGGAAAAATGTAAAAAGAAATAACTTTGTGTGTGTGTGCGCGTGCGTGTGCGCGCGTGGGTGTGTGTGTACGTCGTATGTACAGGCCTGGCCTATATGTACATACAACCGAATGCTTCTTATCTAAGGTATAATACACTACAAATTATTTATTAAAAACATAAATATACTCTACTACTAATAACTATGTATTAATAAACTAAAACACAGTGTCGAAATTAATTATTATAATAGAAAAATATTATTAACATAATGATGTTTTTTATTTTACTTATACGGAACCAAAGTAATGTTTTAATTTTATATAATACGCCTGTCTGCGACGTGGAGGCCCCGGGTTCGATCCCCGGCCAGGTCATGATGAAAAACGATCTTTTCCTGATTGGCCTGGGTCTTGGATGTTTATCTATTATAAATATAGTATCGTTGAATTAGTATCCTATAACACAAGTCTCGAACTTACTTTGGGGCTACCTCAATCTGTGTGATTTGTCCGAATATATATTTCTTTTTTTTTTTTATTTATTAAAAAACGTATTGTAAAAAACATCTTGCTCATTAAGTATTCTGTAGAGTGTTGGCTGTGAGTGTGTGGGTTTTTCAGTCTTTGATAAAATTCTTGAGCGAGATTATCGTTCATAGCTAGTCACTTCTCTATAGGTAGTGGCTCAGGTGCCTTAAAAAGGTAGCAAGTTTTGACTACAAATACGCTTCATCCTTCTTATCAATCATCGTTTGTTTGAGTAAATCGGGAGATTGAATATCCTGTATATAATATTAGGTATTAGAAACCTTCCTTCAGCGGGTTTATTATATTTTCGTCTAGGTATATATAGCACATGGATCAATAAGTCCCGAGACTAACAATGAAAACAGCATTTTTTTTGCAAAATTTTTTTTTATTCATCAACATAGTTACCTTTTAGGGTGATACAATCGTTCCAACGCTTTTCCAATTTTGTTACAGTATGTTAAGAAAACCCTGTCCGACCCGTGAAGGTATTGTTAGGTATCGATAACTGATTCTACTAATGGATACAAAACCGGGCTAAACTTGAAAAAAAAAATCCCCCTAAAAATATAAATATTATTTCGCAAAAGAGGTAACTCAATAAATGTGCGTTAACCACCCTTGCGCGGGCGGCGGGCGGCAGGGCACGCGGCACGTGGTCGCATCGCTATTCGCTCATAATAATACCGGTGTTGTCAATTTTTAAAAAATTACCAAATTTCGGGGAAGTTGGAATTAATTCGCGGGAAAAAAAGATTATTTCAAAATTCATTTGTATTGGTACTATGATGATTACGTAAAATTTTATATTATATTTGGTCATGTGTTTACCTAAGCTTTATTATCCTTATGGGTCGGACAGGGTTTTCTTAACATACTGTATATAAATTAATGCCACTTTCTTTGTAATTTTATAACTCAAGAACGGACTCAACTATCCAAACCAAATGTTTTTTGTCTTCTAAATAATTTGCAAAGTTTGGCCTTTATATAGTTTTTAAATCGTTTAATGGGTAAGTTTCGAATGTTCCCACTCCTAAGATACAGACCTCCTCCCAAAGAGCGAGAGTGGACCGTAATCTACCACGCTTATCCAGTACGGATTGGTAGATGTCACATATCTTCGAAGTTTAGCCTCTAGGGAAAAAAGAAACGGTGGCCCTGGCGCATAGGAAAGTGAAGAATCACGGGTGGGTTTTCGTCAGTGAAGGTCTGAAACGACCTTCCGCTACGTCCAAAACGGGAGAGGCCATTTAATGATTTCCCATCCAGAACAAAAAAGGACATCAAGGATTCTTCACGATGTTCTCCTTCGCCGTTTTGAGAGCAGAGATGATGAAATAATTTACGCACAGTAATAAAGGGCCTAACTCCAGCTCGGCTGTGCATCGTTCAGGAAGCTACGATACATCTTCTCGTCGTCCAAGATACCAGTGTCTCAAGACTAAAGTCTTTGACCAGTGTATGTTGCCAGTGATGATTTACGGAACTGAAACGCTCACAATGGGCCTCATACGAAGGCTCAGAGTCACACAAAGGGCAATGGAAAGAGCTATGCCTGGAGTTTCTCTGCGTGAACGAATCAAAAATGAGGAGATCCGCAGAAGAACCAAAGTCACCGACATAGCTCTCCGAGTCGCTAAACTTAAATAGCAGTGGGCAGGGCACATTGCTCGTAGAACCGATGGCCAATGGGGCAGTAAGGTTCTGAAGTGGCGGCCACATACTGGAAGACGCAGCGTAGGGAGGCCCCCAACAAGGTGGACCGATGACCTGGTGAAGCGGGAAGCCGATGTATGCGGGCAGTACAAGACCAGTCAGCATGGAAAGCCTTGGGAGAGGCCTTTGTCCAGCAGTGGACATCCATAGGCTGAAGAAGAAGAAGAAAGCGCCTGACGAGATTCGAACCTACGACCTACAACTTATAAGTTACGGCCGATACCACTAGGCGACCGCCTTTCTACGAAAACAAAAAATATTTTTAATGTTTTCATTTCCTTTCTCTATCCAATTGTCTCCTAGTATCATATACCCAACTGTCCCTAAAGTAAAAAACCAATAGTATAGTATAGATAGATCAACAGCTTTAAATCAGTGGGTAAGCGGATAGTCGGACCAATCTCTTGACTCGCAAAAAATCTGAGTGCCGGCCCGGAAATCCCATGGCTTTAATTAGAAAAAAACGTGGTTGAAGTACCACGAGACCTATGCACCTTGGGACCCATTCAAACTGACAGTGTAAAAATAGAAAGCTTCAAGTGGATGCCTGTTACACCGACGCTGGAATTATTTTCACACCTTCATTTAATTTAGTACTTGTTTTTATTATCGTGGTTTGACTCGACATGAATTGACATAAAATGCTTTTATCGCTTACATATGGTGTCTGTCGTACCCTAAAGGTGCTATATGCCCTTTTGATGGTCTTCTGTGAAAGATAGTATGCGAGAGAGGCCACTATTCCATATTAGTTTTAGTAGTAGTTTTTAAGGCAATTAATATAATTGTTTGTTTCTATGTTAGTTAATGTAATTGGTTTTATACCGTTTTAACTAACTATAAATATATAAATAGTATATTCAAGTCTTAGTATGGAACCATATAATTTTAATATGAATTATTAAGTGTCAATTTTACAATAGAAATAAAATAGATTGTTTTATATACCAATATGTAGTTATTCTAATACGAAAGCCTCTTTTTCCGTACAAATCATTGATTGCAAGTTTTAATACACAATAGGGTTTTTTTATATGACTCTAAACTAGCGCATGACTGCAATCCCTCCTGATGGTAAGCAATGATGCAATCGTTGATGGTAAAGCGAGCTAGTTTATTATTATTGATATAGGTATTATTTTCCCACCTTCATTTAAAATAGTACTTGTTCTGTTTGAAATAACTTTAAATTACTTACGTAACAATTTGAACAAATAGCAGCCGAGTATACTTATTAGTTGATAAATAAAATGTATAATATCGGAAGGCAGCGTTGATAGGACCCGAAAAGGTGGACCGACGACCTAGTGAAGGTCGCGGGAAACTGCTGGTTGCGGGAGGCGCAGGACCGATCATCATGGAGATCGTTACGGGGAAGGCCTTTGTCCAGCAGTGAACGTATTCCGACTTCCGTATGAAATGATGTTGATGATGATACCTGTTAGTTATTACAGCGGTTTAGAATAAACAAACTCTATTCTGACCTTTGAAGCTAACTGCAAAAATGTGCAATATTGCGACTCCTAGAGTAGACTCAGTTGTTCCTCATATCGGTTCCTTATATCAATATCAGAATATGACATATTTTGATTCTATACATTAGGACACCATAACTTCCTCACCTTAATTGCGTAACATATGTACTATTCATCTTAATTTAAATCCTTTTAGTGCATATTGCTAATCAATTGCTCTATATGTTCGAAAATGTGTCTGAAAAATAACGTAAATAACGCAATGAAAGTTATTCAACTCAAACTGAAACCCATTGCAACAGATAGTGTTACCTTTTACATAATTTAACCTATTATAACGTCATAGTTACACTACGGTGTAAACGACGGCAACATTGAGTGTGCTTCCTCTGACCGGCCTCGCCGTAACATCAAACGGACCGCGGGTTCAAAGCGCGATCGCCCCCGGCTATCAAACGCGATTACATCGTTATGTGCCTGATATACGACTGGAGATCATACTTCGCTTTTTAATCATTCGTAATTGGTGGTAGTGTTTTTTACTATTTTGAATTAAGGATAAGATCTATCAAGGTGTTAAAATCGTGTCTGTCAGGGTAAAAAAATCAAAATGAAGATACTTTTTTACATAATCAGGTTTTGAAAATTTTTTATTAGTAAGTCGAGTCAAAGCGGGTCGAGTCGGGACTGATCCAAAGTATGTTTACTTTGGATCGGGGACTGATCCAAAGTAAACATACTTTGGATCAGCCCCGACTCGACCCGCTTTGACTCGACCCAAAAAATAATACCAGACTGTTTACTACCATTTCTACAATCAGGCAAAGTGATGTCTTGCTCATTAAGTATTTTGTACTGTACTAAGTATAGTTCTTCTAGGATGAGACATAAGATATTTCAATTAATAATTCGATTATTCTTCGATAAAAACAATCACAATCTTAATAATTATCAATTGCACTTCAGAGAATATTATAAAAGCATAAAAGACTGCATATATTTAAAAGCATAAAAAATGTATTTGCATGTAGTACCATTATCAAGAACATCAAATTGAAGGAAAATGATTCTTATCATCATCCTTGTAATGCCTTTAATACGATTAACAGTGAAAGTGATAATACCAGTAGCAATTGTAACCCCGCATTTTTAGCAGCCCGTATAAATTGTACATATACAAATCCTAGGATAAAACATGAAGACACTGCAGGTACAACCACCTGTAACAGTACAGAATATTAATCATATCATTCCCAACTTAGAGAGCTGTTTTTGGTGTTTTTTTTTTATATAATCTATTAGCTAGTGCTTGACCGCAAGCCCGCCAAAATCTAATTTAAAAAAAAATACAGATTATGTAGTAGCTCGATGTTATCGTCTGTACATTTATTCAGATATCGCCTGTTACGTGTCCTACTTTGAGGCTTGAATCTCAACAATGAGAAAATTAAAGCTGGTTTTACATGATAAAATAATATGGGGCATTGCCACACAGGGAAGCCAATTCTCAGCTTTATCGCTAAGTTCCGGGTAGAATGAATCCGCTGTCTGTATGTTGGCATAGCAACTCTGCGAAATTAAAAATACTACTTCATTCGATTTAATAAAATAGTATTAGTCGATGCCTTTTTTATTATAATGATTATTTTTAATTTTTTTGATGCTTTCCAATAAAAAAAGAATCATCGAAATCTATTGGCGGGATGTTGAGTTATTAGACCAGATTCCTTATGAAATTAATTATTTTTCACTTTGTAGTGTTTTTTGGAAAGTCGGTTGCTTTTTTTTTTTTGTAGATGTAGTTAAAAACCTCGTTTCATTTTGTTCTATTAGTTATCAAAGAGTTCCCAATAAGAGCCATACAATATACTTTTACTAACACTGAAAGCTTATAAAATTAGTTTATAGTTACACTGTTTAAAAGTAGAGAAGGCAACATAAACTAAAGCAGCTTTTTCCAGCATCAAGCGGTTTGTCGTTGATTATTTTATGAGCACTTAACTAGGGGCTCATTACGTAGTAGTGTTGCTGGGCTGCAGATTGGCTCTTTAATCTTCGTTTTTAGATCATTCTTTAGATCTCTGCATTTTGAAAAAGTATCTGACAGGACTAAGTAGGTACAAAACATTATTTTGTGTTTATGCGAAACCCGAAATACGTGTCCAGTATTTTTAAGTAAAGAATCTATGTACAAAATTTCAAAAAGGTATAATAAAAAACTGCAAAGTTATAAGCTTGCAATTCTACTTGGTTGTCCTAACAAAAATATGGTCAAAGCTCCGTTCGGGCGGACGAGAGCGGTCCGTTGACCTCTGGCGTCAGCAGTGGCGCGCGCGCATGTACTATGATCTATCGTAATCGCTCGGTAACCACTTTGCAGCAATTTCTAAACGTATTTGGGAAAATATATAACATGGTGTTAAAATGATTGGAATCGATTTTTGTTACTTATTCTGAACAAACTATATTCAGGTTCCGCATAAACAAAAAATAACGTTGTATGTTATATTATATCCTTTCCGCAATGAAATAGAAAGAAAAAAATGCCAGGTCTTAAAATTAATTCAGCTTATGAACAAGAGATTCGACGGCATTGTCCCGTTTTTTAACATCAAATGTACGTAACTCATACTTACATAATAACACATAATTTAAAAAACACAAAATTTTGTATGGAGCCGATTATGTTGTAAGTATAAAGACTTACAACATAATCGGCTCCATACAAAATTATGTACCTACTTTTAAACCTAACCAAAACAAATGCTATTCACATCTCTGTCCATATTAGTTACGTAGGGAAACTTAAAACTATAACTTTTGTTTTGTCAATACCAACTTCAGCGTAGAATCTCCTTAGATTTTCTGCTCCCAGTTTGTTCCAGTTCTGAAAAGAAAATATTAAGCTCAGACGTTGTTTTGCATCAGCGGGAACTGAAAATGAAATATAAGTAAGGATTTAAATAAAGGCTAGAAAATGGCAATAGTACGTATGGGTATGATAACTTTTTATGTAACTAGATATAACTATTTTTTAACATTGTTCTTATCAACTAAAGCGCCTGCCATCTAATCTCTTCATCACACAAGATTGGCTGGTAGATAATGCCTATGACATTAAGTCCGCCGTTGTACCTTTATGCGAAAACTATAAATAAATAAAGTATTTAGATATTTGTGTGCTTTTAGTAATCTGATAATAAAATGTTAGTGTAAAGAAAATAATATATTAGATTATAATTACAATTTAAAATCACTAAATTTCAGGGCTATCACTAAATTTTTGCCACAATTATACCTATATAAAATTTTCAATTCGCTAACGGCTCAACAATATGTGATCACCATTCCTCAGACGCGGGTTGCATCTAAAACTTAAACACGGTACTGCAGAAAAACTACGTATTCGTAAAGCGGGATAAGTTTTGAGAACAGCGCGAGCTGATTTTACTGTTGTAACAGTGTTTAGATTATTCCCTTTATTTTTACTTCTTTCTTCTTTCAAAATAGTACCCTGAGCGAGAGAACTCTGTAGTGAGTTCAAGAACTAAGAATTCTATGGTTTAATTTAATTATAGTTTTTTTGTTAAATTCAAAGAAAAGTCTCAGTCAGAGAACTTCGCATGACTATTCTATTAGAGGAAATCACATATCTAAACTTATATATATAGTCTTCTGAGCAAGATCAATGAAAAATATTGACATTGGCATGTCAAGAAGACTTAAAAGATGTATTAGGAATAGAATAACACTTCCATGAGCAGATATTGCAATAATAAGATACCTCGTATCGGCCTTCGACACTAGTTCACAGAACATCGATTAAACATTCCATCGTCATCAACTTTCTGATCTTGTATCATATTAGCTGGTGTCCATGCAACATGTTTCATCTTCCTTTCTCCCTTGCCAACAGTCACATGATCGGGAAACCACCTCACAAGGGCAAAAGGTGGGAACTATTTTCCATCAGGGCAAACAGTTTGTCCTCCAAAGAAAAGACACAGGTTAATTTGTAGGACAGGATGTCGTCTTTAAAGGTATTAAAGGAGTTTCCGTTCCCTTTAATTGTGTTAAACAAACAGCTTGGAAACTCCAAGTTTTCAACGTAATTATATACCGTAGTTATATACATAGCCATGTATATCTTTCCTTTTTGCGTCTATAGATTTTGTTCGCAGATACGCGCGATAACAAAAGTGGGTCAACCCTCCTTATAGTTGGTCTGCGTTGCAATTCCTAAGTACGACAACAAGTTAAACGATAATTTTAATGACTTTTAGTTTGTTAGCTCAACATCGGAAAGTTTATTACAACTTATGTTCTTTTAGGGATTTGTCGGAATAATCGGGCTTAAGATTCATATCTTCTGTCGACGCTTTTGTTGAAGAATTAAGTTGGAAATAATGTTAATGAAATCTAGAATAATGTAATTAGGAATTTGCTTTTGCCATTTCGGATATTGCTAGTAACTAGTAAGGTACAAATAAAATGTCTTACTTTCTTCCTTTCAATATCAACAGTGTTGAGGGAATGTTATAATACTGCATTTACAAAAAAATTGTTTTGCCATTAGCTCTTGTATCTGCAAAGAAGTACACTACCTAGATTTTCCTTCCTTTCACTTAAGAGAAAATAAAGGTAAATCTTCATCACACTAGCACTATCAAAACACACATGTTCATTCTTGTTATGCTTGGATGATATTGGTGACTAAAGTGTATTTTTTTATACTTCACACACAATTACCATAGAGTAAAAGTATTGGCATTGTCGCCTACAATTCCCGGTTGAGACACTGCCACGTAATAACAGTTACATCGATAGTCTGTGTAACTCCAAATTAAACCTGATTTATGTTTCTGCAAATATTTATTTAAAATAAATAGTGCAAACGGGTCATCTGTTTAAATAATGTAAATATACTCCAACAACATTAATTTAATGAATATTCTGTTTAATTTGATGTTATTTGGTATTATTTAGTTTGCAATTCTGTAATATTTATGTATATACGACGACATATTAGACTAAATATTTCCAGTATGAGTAGACATCTCAATGTGTGGCAAGTTTATACAATGCGAGGTCAGCTAAACTGGAAATGCGTAGCTTCATATTTCAACGGTGTTTTTTTTTTGCGGATAGACCATCGCGGCTATTTGCGGATCCGCAAAATCTGTAACACACTATCTGTAGTAAAGTGTTTCATTTTGACAGTTCATCAGCGTTCGTTGCGTCATTTACCTTGTTGAGCATACATATTTTCGAACATATAGAGCAATGAATTAGCAGTATGCTTCAAAATGATTCCAAATAATAGTAATAGAGTGTTACGTAATTAGAGTGCCGCTCTGGACGCAGTGGAAGGGCGTCGGCAGGCATCGGTCTTGGTGGACCCCCATTTTTGGAATCAGTGTGCTTAAGACCGACACGTTCAGAGCTATAATTGAGGCACTCTAAGTTCGCTGCTTCATCATCATCACCCTTTTTTGTCGTACCACTGCTGGGCACAGGTCTCCTCTCATACAGAGGAGGATTCTGCTTAAATACTACGCTTGTTTAATGCGGGTTGGCGATTTCAGACTTAAAAGTCCAGGTTTCCACAAAATGTTTTCCTTCGCCTTTTTATCAGTCATTGGTGTCCAAGATATGTTTAGAAAGTACATACAACTCAGAAAAGTTACATTGGTACTTGCCTGACCTGGAATCGAACCCGCACACTCATACTTGAGAGGCTGTTGTTTTAACCACTAGGCCACCACGACTATATCACATAGGTCGCTGCTTGTGGCGGCCCAATTACGTAGAGCGCCCAACGTCATAACCGTGGCAATCGCGTTAATGTAAAACAAATTCGCACTAGTCACTCTGCTTAGTAAATATATTCGTAAGATTTGTTAACTAAGCTAAAAAATCTAAAAATAAACTTTCTAATGATGTTTTTTTTTGTCCACAGGTAACTTATGAGCACACCATTCCAGTCTGTTGTGAGTACATGACTTTTACATACGCCATTCCAAAGTCAAACTAAAATCCATAACCATATAATATGTGACACACACTGCCTTTGTGATTAATTTCCTGAAAATATAAACAAATATGGGCTAATAAAAATATATTTGTTCAATTTACGCTACAACTTCAAACATATTTATAACTTTTCAATAGTCACTCTAAAATCAACTTAAATGTCATTGAAATAAATTTGACATTTGTTTCTTTTGATTTCGAGTGATTTTTTTTTTTACAATGAACTTGTGCTTGACCGCAACCCCGCCTGGTAGAGCAGTGATCCAATCGTTGGTGGTTTAGCGCGCTAGTTTATTAAGAGCCTGTTCACGGTTGAAGAGATTTCAATTGTGGTCAGACGGAAACACCGCCGCTGGCAAATTGTTCTACTCCCTCGATGCACGCGGTGTAAAAGACGAGGTGAAACGCTTCATCCGGATCGTAGTGGTGTCAACAACGTAAGGGTGGATACTCGCCGTACGACGGATCGTCTGGTGATGGAACGGAGATGGGGGAATTAAGTCATGCAATTCCGCGCTCACTCTCCAAAATGCACCTGTGCTCCAGGCTTTAGATACGGTTTTGAACCTTTTCGGTAGATCTACAGCATACATACTATTATTGGAATCAATTGTAACAGCACATATCTACTTAGGGCCCATTAACTTAATCAAATTTTATTCCGTGGTGCTTGGCAATCTGGGCTTCTCCCAGTTGCAATAATGTCCCTTTGTGCCGATTGGCCTAGTTTTGTTCTGTCTCCTGCTTGTTATGGAGGGAAGTGGAAAAAATATTTTTTTTCTTACTCCTCCGCTATTCTTTTCTGATTAATTTCGTTGCGGGACCCAAGACAGTTGAATCGTTTCTCCGGGACTCGTCGAGCTTCATTGCTCGGCGTTTTTCTGGCGGTCTCCACTGTTGATTCTGGATTTGAGGAGTTTCAGTGGGTGGGAAAAAGTATGACGGGCTTTGTCACAAAAAAAAGGTCTACAGCACTTATACTTTACATATATATAAGTAACATATTGTAAGAGGGACGCGCCTATTGCCATCAAATGGGCACAAATCCAGTCTGGATTACTACCTGAAAAATCCTAAATAGAAAAATCCAATAGCACTGAGACACGAAAACAGGACCTCTCCCATATAGGGGGAATACCCAATGAAATGGACACCAGACTAACTAATGTCTTAGAATTTTTGCACGAAAATATTCAAGTAATGGCTTCCACGAGCTGTCACTGTGGAATTGTATGTCTATGTTCATCAGTGTCGCCAATAACCAAACAACTTGAATATTTTCGTGCAAAAATTCTAAGACATCAGTCAGTGTCCGTTTCATAACGCGTCCATTTAATTGCGTATTCCCCCTACTCTGCTTTAGCCCTCGCAACTACTTACCAATGAAACAGTGCAAAGAAGTTTGTTCTGTACAACAAACGCAAGTTTACCAAACCTCAAAATGATTTAAAGTACTAAATTCAATAAAGTTCAATCGTAACCACAGCGTATTGTATAAATAAAAAAATGACAACTTTCCCTCTAGAACTTAGAAAAGCATTTTCACAACAAAATTTAAAGTTCGAATTTTACGACCGACTATACAATCAACGTGGCGTCACGAACACATCGAGAATGTATAATAAAATCCAGTGAAGGAAATGAAATTTTATGTTGCATTTTCTTATATATTTTTCACGGTAACATTTGCATGTGACAACCGCCTCGCCCGGTGTTGTAAGAAAAATGAACGCATCCTAGTTGCCATGCGAAAAAAGGGACACAAAAAAAATAATTTAATTAATTCTCTTTGCCAATTCGCAGCGTAAAGCTTAGCCTCCCATGCTCTGCTCTCTCATTTGTCTCTGTGTTCATATTTTAAATTTTAATGTGTTACAATACTGGCTGCAGATTTTATAATATTTTTATCGTCGTTGTACCTAAATGAAAACTTGAAACGTCGTAAAATATGGAGAGACTTCTTTAAGCTTCTAGTATATTTATAATTCCACAGCAGGAAAAACAATGCTTTGGTGTATACCAACTGCAACTGCGTAACACTAACAGTACCAATGGTTTTTATTTTGACAGTTCAAATTTTTCGATCATATGAAGCGATGTATTATCAACTTTCTGTGAAATAATTCAGACTATGACTAGTATTACGTTAACTACAGTGTGGATTATAAGCTATTTAACGTAGATATTAGATGTACAAATAAGTTTCCGCCGTTTAACAAAAGACGTCCTCACTAAGAGGTTACGTTGAAATTGTCAGATGTAAAATGTGATATCGTAAGTTTAGCCAACTGGTAAAAACATACACAGAGAATTAGTGACTCTGTATCAGTATCACATATTTATTTTTATGCAAAAATGTCAAATTTTGTGCCGAATAAGCGTCATTTGCGGAACTTTCGTTACTTTTTTATTTTGAAGAAATCTGCATCTGAGGCCCATCGATTGCTTGTAGGAGCTTATGTTGAAGCTGCTTTAAGAGAGAGAAGTGGTCGTGATTGGTTTCAAAAGTTTAAAAACAGTGAAGACAAAGAACGTAGTGGAAGACCGAAATCGTACAAAGACACGGAATTGGAAGCATTATTTGAGGAAAATAGAAGGAAAAGGAACTACTCCAGATATGACAAAATTATTCTCCTACATGATGATGCTCGTTCAAAAAACCGCGGAAACTTATTTGTTCACCTATTATTTTCATATCAACATTTGACTGTCTGAATTAATATAATAAGCTTAAACGTGACATATAGTCTACCACGTAATTTACTCACAACTCAAGTTGCAATTATTTCAATACTAACTAAAATCACCGTCAGTCTTCACGTCTTCCGGAGCGGCGTTGACAACACGTCTAAATTCATTCATTGTGATTTGGACCATTGCCAAATGAATTCATGAATGAATATAGTGTCCTTGCTTCCACTCACACACCGCAACGTCCGCAACAGTATAGTGCTTATCTTAGTTCAATGATTCATTAATCTAGACGAGATTTTGGGCTTGGCTATCAGATTTAAAAATATGTAAATTGGGTCTTGGCAAATCTAAAAATGTTGAGCCCGGAAGACTAGTTTCATTAGGCCGTGTATTTTTTCTATGGAAAACTCTGTCTTACTATTGTGTTCTATATTATTTTCTGTTCTCATATTTGTTTATTAATATATCATACATACAACGTTTATCATTAATGTGTAATTAAAAGGGATAGAAGATTTTTATATGGAGCCTGGCATTTGTTTACTTTTAAAAATATATGTCATATAATTTTTGAACGTTAATTATTTTTAAACGCTAAATATAATGTTTTTGTATGTGTGAGCTTGGTTCTTACCGGGCTGCTCACTGCTTACTGCTCGAAGCCTGCAAGCCCGCGCCTAAGGTGGCCAGGAAATTAATGTTGTTCCCGCCCTGGGCGTCTCCTGCGGCGACTAGAGGCGTGAGGCCGCTGAGATTCCCGCTCCCTCAATCCCTTCGCCTTCTCCTTTGCCAGTATCACTGCTTCACAGTAGCTGACGTCCTGCAACGCACTCTCGCTCCGAACGTTGGTCTGGACTAGGGCCGGACGCGAGAGTTCGCCGCCGATCGCCGCCACCAGGCCACGGTGGTGCTCCACCCAAGCCGGGCAGACCTCCACCGTATGCTCCACCGTGTCCTCAGGGTGTGTGGTCCGCTCTCCACAGTGGTGACACCCTGGCGTTTCCTCCCGCCTTATACGGAACAGTAACCTCCCGAAACCTGCATCAGGCGGAAGGTGAGGATTCCGTGGCGCCTCTCTAGCTACTCCTCAAAGAGGGGACTTACCGCCTCTATTGTAGCGTGCCCAGCACTAGATTGTGACAGTCGCAGACACTTTTCATGTCGCTATGAGATCCCGTCGGAGCTCTGTTCCACGGCAGCGGAGTTTGCCACGGCCGGTGTTTTTCTTCCTCTCGCCACTCCCACATATGTGCGAGGGCTTTGGCCTCCAGATCCCATGCAATCCGGCAAGGAGACCCGCCGCTTTGGAACAAGCCTTGCTCTTGGTATGTATATACTGTTTCCTTTACACGTTGTAAAGGATTCCGCCGTGATCGCCATTTTGAAAAATAAAAATAAAATGTCGCGATATTTGGTATGTCATAGAACTTTAAAGCCCTGTTAGGATGTGAGTACATATCATCAAACTGAACTACTTTCCCCATTTGGTCATCTATTTGGACGCAGTTTTGTGTGTGGCAATTGACAAAATTTTTGCGATCACGATGTTAGTCCTATGGAGTAAGTTATTTAGCATTAAAGTCGGTACACCTTTTTGATACTATACGTTTTAGTCGTATGTAAATCTTCTTGATGGTCATGAAATGTTTGATAGTTACCTAAGAAGCTTGAAGAAAACTTGTCAATAATTCGTTGTTTACTTACATAAACATTTTTCCGGCCAGTGACCTTATGAAATACACGCGTTCGTATTACGCCGATAACAAGACAAGATTATAATAATGTTACCAGGAGCAAAAAAAAATCTCACAAAACTTTTAGTTATTAGGTAACTAACTCTCCCGTTTCGAGTTTCCATAATATATCAATATCAGCCTATAATGTTCGTATTCTTGGAGCACAGGCTTCCTTTCGGTGCGAGAGTGTCTAGGTCTGTCTAGGTCGTAATCTACCGCGCATAAAGTTCTAGAATAACTTGGTCTGGTCGGAAATAGCTTTGTTGGCTTCCGATTGCATTAAGTACCTAAGTTTTTCTATTTTTATACACATTATAACGTACTTAGTCATGCAGAAAACTGTGTCTCGTCACCATCATCCGTCTAGCGGTTTTCCACTTACGTTGGGGTTATGTTCCATGTCTAACCAGATTCGCCTGAATTCCATTTTTTTTAGATGGAGCGACTACTTATCTGAATTCCACAATCCAGTGACTAGTTAATACGATACCCCTTTATAAATCTGATTGTCAGACTTTCGGACTTCTGACAACCCGTAACGACTGTCAAAGATCTACAAATGACAGCTGGACCACAGTTAGCGCAGTGGTTAAGCTATTGACTACTGCGCTGCGTGTCGCGGGTTTGATTCTCCCACGGAACAAGTATTTGTGTCACCTATAAGTAGTTGTTCCGGGTCTGGCTGTAACAAAGGAAAGAAAACTGTGTCTCGGTATGTAAAAATGGTTATCCATATATGGACCAACCGCGGCACGCGTAGTTTAACCTAATCGATCGACCTGTGCTGCCTTTATTATTTAGTTGCTGAGACCTGTGCTGCTTTTATTATTTAGTTGCTGAGACCTGTGCTGCTTTCATTATTTAGTTGCTGAGACCTGTGCTACTTTTTTATACTAATAATAAAACTAAAGAATTTGTTTGTTTGAACGCGCTTACTAACTACCATTTGGAGTCTAAAAATTCTTTTTGAATTTGCTTGTTCGATTATATAGGAAGATTACAGGCTACTTAAAGTAACGATAGAACTTAGCAGCTGAGCGCAAATGCACGCATTGCCTGTCTGTCACATTGCACTGCCTGTCCGTCGCATCGTATTGCCTGCTCGTGGGCAGGTTAGAGACGGACGGCGGGTGACAGAAAAAATCGTGAACAAAAGCTAGTAAATTATACATCCATGCAAAAGTACTGAAAATGTTAATTTGTAATCATTACCAAAGAGTTTCACTTCGGTCCGTTTACTTTTTAGTTCACCGAAACTTAGTTACACAACCTTACCACAATCGGATAGCACTACACTATCCTATTTAACAATGTAAATACATTGAGTTTTAACTTCAGATTAACCCACAAATATTTCAGACAACGAAGAGATATACCTTCACCTAATTGTTAGTTTAGGACGGAAAAGCGACCGATCGATAATTCTAATTAAATTCAACTCGGCTACGAACTATTGTCATCCCTAACGGAGCTGTAAGGAACCACGGGGGAATCGCCCTCCATTGCTTAGAATTAAGTTATTGTCAAGTTTATTGCACTAATGTGTGGGGTTAGGCCTGACGATGTGTGACGCGCGTCTCTGTAACGTCTCGGTATTGTTCTTTATCTGTGAGTTGATGAAATAAAGGATGCACGCGTCACTGTAAAGGGTAATTAAGGAATTTTGAATGTCAATTCACACTGGTCCTTTCTTGTCTCGGCTGTTGATATTTTGTCGGAGGACAGTGTCAAAATATTGCTACTCTCACATTTATTTCAGACGAAATATCATCGGCTTATTTAGATCAAAATAAGATCTTAAAAATATTTAAATATCCCGTGCCCAACGTATTGTTTTCTTCTGAGTGGCTTAAAATAATCTAGTGCGCTTTACCATCAACGATTGTACCACTGGTTACTACCAAGCTGAATCGAAGTCTTTAAAAAAAAAGAAAAAAGAAAAGAAGTTGAGCAATAGTTTATTGAATTTAAAAAAGGAATTTTTTTTTGGCTCATACCTATTCTATAGAGTGAATACTATGTGAAGGCAACCTATCCTTATTCTTACTATATTCTAATAATATTTTAATCGTGACAGTATCGATGGGTGTATTTTCGTAAATCTTTCATACAAAAACCACTGAAAGGATTTACAATAAAAAACGATTCAAAATAAAATAAAATAAATGAAATAATAAAGTACATACATAGGTAACTATGAGCGATAGTTTGTTACAATACAAAGCGAGTAATGTGCGAAAGCTCTTCAAAGAAAAGATACCTACCGCTTCAGCGAGCTGCAATGTGGTATGACAACCACAATAAACTGACAAGTACATACATGTCAATGAGAACTTTAAAAAATAAATAACAAAGTAGTGGTTTCGTGATAAACTTTCACGCTTTTATTTGAACTATATTCTACTAGCTGCAATTTATACAGATGTAAATGAAGTTATTATTAATATTACTTCGCAATATGGTTCATATTGCTAATTAATATTAATAATAACTTTATTTTATGTGAGTTTTAATAATTAACTATGTTTTATACGTCCATATGTAAGTATTTTTCTAATTTGTTTTATTTCCATAATATTTCACTTTTGAGCAACATACGTATAACTTAATGCAGTTCTGAATGTGGAAGTATGATTTATACTGCAGACAATTAAAAAACATGAAAATCATTTTTTTAAATTCCGAACTAATCCGTTCATTTTGGATTTAATTATGTCATCTTTGGCGCCTAAAATAACGGTTCGATCGATACCTCATTTGTATTGATCGTCCGCTACGGTCTGGTGTGCAGGGCAGTCCCTTTGTCAGCAACGATACGGCGCATTAGGCTACAAATTGTGATAAATATCTATACATTGTATCGTGACGTATATGATGTATCGTTCGCATTGTAACGTGCGATAGTTAGGGTGAACGCTGTTTGCGAAAATCATTCGATCGTGTTTGATGGATTTTGAACTGAAAAACTAACATATTTTTTTTCAAAGCAGTCATGTGTGAAGAAAATAAAAATATGTTTAATTAAACTTTCCCATATTGATCGTCATTGTGTTTTTATTCATTCGATAAACATCATACTTATCTCATCGACAGCCTCCGTGGCGTAGCGGTAGCGAACGCGGCCGCTGCGCAAGGAGGCGCGGGTTCGATCCCCGTGCAGTGCAAATATTTGTATGCATGAATATGAATATTTGCACTGGTCTGGTCGTGCCTCGGAAAGCACGTTAAGCCGTTGGTCCTGGTTGCCATACGAACATCTAATGGCAGTCGTTACGGGTTGTTGGAGCCCTCAAAAGTCCTACACTTGGTCTAACTGCAATGCTTCGATATCGCCTTCGGGTTTTGGAGGTCAGACGGCAGTCGTTTCATGGAGAATGTCGAAGTTTAGCCAAAATGAGCGGTTAGACTGGTAAAGCGGACCCTAGACTCCAAAGCTGAAAAGCTTCGCGTACGGCTGGGATTAACGCTGAGATGAAGAAATATCATACTTATCGTATCGCATCGTAGTAGAAGCGAAGGAAACAAGACGCATCTCTTCATTTATCTTAGTTCTTTTAATAATATAGGCTGTTGTTAAATTCAACCAATTTTCACAGATTCTTATATATAGGATACTTCATAGAGGTTGTTCAATCACTTATAATTTAATAATAATAAATAAAAAACAGTATTGCCATAAAAACAAGTTACAGAAAAATATGAAATCCTGGATCCCGAGCTATTATAGGTTATAGACCGCAATCCCGCCTGATGGTAAGCAGTGAAGTAATCTTTGATGGTAAAGCGCGCTAGTTTATTAAGAGCCTATTCACTCAGAAAAACTGAGCGAATAGGAAGGAAGACGGCAGTTGAGCGAGGTGATGCAATGTTAAACCCAACAACACCATCAACGATGCTGCACCGGAGGGAGATTGATCTGGAGACCCTCACGACCAAACTCCCGACACAACAAAATTTAGCGCATCGTACCCGGTACAAATCGCAACACATCTGCTCAGACTCGTCCTCCGTATGACTTCACCAGACATCGTGCCGCTTGGCGGCAAGACTTTTCTGGTGGGTGATAACTTCTGCCGCAGCCGATGTTATGGCCTACTGACCGTTATGTGAAGTGAAAAGATCATTTTCACTGTGTGCTGTGAGTTAGCTGTCAATATTGACAATACCTTTCCTTAGTTTGACTGACAACTCGCTCCTTGCTCACTTTATCTAAGTTTCCACGATGAGATGGTTAGAGAATCGCACTAGTATATTTCTGGAGCTAGTGACTTCATCCTTTAACAGTCATGCAAGCAAAACTTGATCAAAATGGCTTAAATCTATCGTAAATAGAGTTCTTAATGCCTAGGCATGATAAACAGCTACCAAAAAAAGTACCATAACCAAGAAGCATAATAACTTTAACTTAATAAAGAAAAAAAAAAAAAGAAAAAAAAATTTTATTCCGCACAAACAAAACGCATTTTACAACTAAATACCATAAAATACCAAACAAAATACAGAAAAAAAAATATCTTCAAAAGTCTCGTACCCTAACATGCTCGCTTGCTCGCTGCCTCGCATGCTTAGCGATAAGACCGCCCATTGTGTCACCCTTTGTAAAATATTTTTATTTATGTTCTGTAATCTATATGGTGTACATAATAAAGAGTATTCTATTCTATTCTATTCTATTCTTGATTTGATGTCAAAGCCAGGTTCATAGACCATAGACGATGGAAGTAATAAGTACCGTAGTACTTATTACTTCCATCGTCTATGGTCGTTGTACGTATACAACGTAGTACTTACTACCTCCATGCCATAGGCATTAGACAGCACACATTAATATACCATTTAATATGTTACTTACTGCCTTGTTGGTACCGGGTAAGTGTTAGCAAATTATTTTATTAATAGATCGAGTTGTAGTGGGCAATAAATGTTTTGATATCATTATTACTCGGCGATACTGAGATGAAATAAGAAGAATACGATGACTCGTGTTAACTACAAAGATGATTCTACTATTAATGCGAAAGTTTGGGAGAATGTATGGATGGATGTTTTTACCTTTTTCACGCAAAAACGATACAACACAAAAACATTCTGTAAAAAACTAGCCAAGTCTCGATGGAGCTGCTTGTTTATCTCTGAAAAGTAATGAAATCTAGACTAAGTCGTGCCAAGTCTAAGGTTCCTTACTGCGATTGGCCATTGAAAATTATTTTTACGTTAGTGGGTACAAGTTCATTTTGTTTACATGTAGTGTTTTATCTGTTGTAACTACCGCGCTCGACTGGGGGCCACCGCGCCCCCCGATTGAACGAATGTGGATGAAATTTGGCATACGGATGGTTAATAACCAGGAATTACACAGTTCCTTTTATTCCGATATCCCCACGAGATCGAAATTTACACGGGAGAAACCGTGAGACACAGCTAGTGTTAAAAATGCGAAAGTTTGTGAGAATTTATGTATGAAAGTTTATTACTCTTTTACGTAAAAACTAGTCGTGGTGGCCTAGTGGTTAAAACACCAAGCTCTCTAGTATGAGTGTGCGTGTTCGATTCCAGGTCAGGCAAGTACCAAAGTAATATTTCTAAGTTATATGTACTTTCTAAGTATATCTTGGACACCAATGACTGATTTAAAAGTGAAGGAAAACATCTTGAGGAAATCTGGTCTTTCAATCTGAAATCACCAACCCGCATTAAGCAAGCGTGGTGATTACGCTTAATCCTTCTCTGTATGAGAGGAGACCTATGCCCAGCAGTGGGACGATAAAAAGCTTGATGATGATGATGCAAAAACTATTGAAGGGACTTCGATATTTGGCATACAGATAGTTAAAAGCCAAGAATATTAACACATAGGATATTTTTATCCTGATTTTTTATAGAATCTCAAAGTATGCAGGTAAAACCTCGGAACCTCGGTAGAAATAATAAGTTCTGTAATTCAAATTCATAAAGACCACTAAGTAAATAACTATATATACAATTTCTTCAATTCTAAGTGAAATTATTTTAAGATATTCTGATCACATTTCCTGTTATCTTTACTTTCCACTATAGTAAATAACTAAAACACATTTTCATCACAATAAATTTCAAAATAGCAGGGGTAATATTTTAATGTAAAATCTATTTTAGACCTGAATAATTTTATAAGCAAAATAACGTATTCTAGCTTGGGAATAATCACTCATATTTTATTAGCTAGTTACTTAGGTACTTACTAAAATAGGCAAAATTTTCTCGTTCGCTTAATATAATTTAGGGCCAAAGGTGCCTAATTCCCCTACTAAGTAGTATTCTTAGTAAAGAATAACTTAAAAGTTATTATTCTGCAGCTACTATCTTTGCCGATAGTATACCTACTACAAAAAAAAAAACTTATAACTCATCAGTTATTCTATTTTCAAATTTCATTGCTTTAATGCTCATAATATTTTTGCATGGCATAAAGGAAGGCACACAACAATGTTATCTTTTGTTTTACATTATCTGCAAATAAATATATTCTATAGCTTTAAGCAAACTTATTTAACTCTATTAGCACCACATAGAATGCTACAATTCCCTAGAGAAACAGGAATGACAATATAATATGTTCAACAGTTCCATAAACTTGATTCAATTAAAACCACGCGTGGGTACAATCGAGGCAGCCATTAGGATTAGTCGTTGAGTGGAAAATACATTACCACTTCGTTTAATAGAATAAATAAACACTAAAAGGACATTTGCGCCTAATGATGAAAGGAATCATAATGGGATCTGGTTTAGTTGAATTTGAAAATGAATCAGAGATTGCGTGTATTGTCCGCCATATTTTATTCATAAAACCAGCCTCGAATGTTCCAACTGTTGAGACACTGGACTTTTCTCCTTGAGATGCGAAGTGCGGATTGGTACATGTCACATGTCTTCCAATTTTTGGTTTAAGGAAAAGCCGGTTTTTACCTTATAATCTTCTCAATTCTACAATTACGATTATAGTTTCAATCAGCAAAGAAACTGGTGGTAGATCATAGAGTTTACTTTTACTTATATTGTGATGGTGAACGAAGAAAACCCACCAATAGGATTGCTCATAATGTTTCGAAGTAATACAATTTTTCTTCCTTATACAGATCAATACCTACGATTTTTTATGGGAAATCATTAAATGACTTCTCCCACTCTGGGCGGAGCGAAAGGACGTGTCAGACTTTTACTGACTAAAATCCACCCGTGTTCCTTTACTTACCTGTGCGCCATGGCTACGGTTTCGCTTTTGATCAACCTGCAACCGTGATCCAGGCATCGGTCTTCGTGGATTCCGTCACAGTGTGCTGACATCTCTTTGAAGCGCGTGTGGAATACAACGCGCCGTCGACCTGGGCCTGGTCCTTACCGGGCGGTGAGCTGCCCACTGCTCGCCGCTCGCAAGCCCGCTCCTGCGGTGGGCAGGAGTTCGATGTCGTCTGCCGACCAGGGCGTCTGAGGGTGCTGAGATTGCCGGTCCCTCGTGCGCTCTGCCTCCTCCTTTGCCAGCAACCTGACAATTATGACCCTATTTTTGCTGTCGCCTGAACTTGGGACACTTAAAGACTTTATAGGAATAACAAAACTCAGACACAATTTTTTTATCCATGATTGTAGATTGAGGGTTACTCTGTATTATTATTATTCTAAATTATTATAGGTTACGCCCTTGTATAACATGAAATCAAAATATACTAAACTCTGATTTTATATTTGCATAAATAACAGCTCCGACCTTACCTACTATTAATGTCTGGTTGACAAAAAAGGTCAACCTCTGCTGTCATTTTAGCCTAGTAAATTAAAAATCAGAATTTAGTCTGAGTTACCATTATAATTTGTCTTAACATCTAAATTATAATAAAATGTTTTAAGAAGCCATTTATTACATAACTTATTAAAATGGCGTTTTTCATTTGGCTGTTAAAAAATCATTTATTTTAAAAACAAGGCTTTAAATTGTAAATACTGAACTATTAAATGAATATTTTTGTTTGGTTTTTAATCAGAACTTTCTTATTTTTAAATTTTGTGCCAGCTGCTGCATCTATTTACTGGATGCTTTGTTAAAAGTAAAGTAAAAAGTTGGTACTTTTGCGTTAACGGGCAAACTGTATGTTTTATGCTTTTTTCTTTCAACTCGTTTAATAAATAAGCAGAATTTAATTTATATGTACCTTGTTTAACAAAGTAATATCTCGTCATCTGCCTGAGCTTTTTCAAACTAAAACTTTTTCGGCAAACAGCAACTTCAACTCATTTTTCTTCGGAGAAATAATATAGCATTTTAGACGAAGACACAGCACTTATGTGAGAGTAACACGGTCGGCTACCAAGTACATGTACATAGTTAATGGTGATAATAAATATAAATAATATTAATAAATATAAATAAATATATACGGACAAATCTCACAGATTGAGCTAGCCCCAAAGTAAGCTCGAGACTTATGTTATGGGATACTAACTCAACGATACTATATTTTATAATAGATACATATATAGATAAACATCCAAGACCCAGGCCAATCAGGAAAAGATTCCGGTGATTCTATGTATGAAAACTTCTAATTGGCTATGGCCATGTTATAGATTTTTTTTTTATTTTTTTTTTTAGTACCGTCTCTTTCTCCTTGCGTGGCAAGAATCCTTTTTTACTTTTTTATTTTCGCCAATTCTCTGTTTTTCGCGCTTTCCATTTTTTGCGGCATTGGCCTTGCCATGTTTTCGGGGTCGCTTTTTTCCCGTCTATATATTCTTTCTTTTCTTTGTCATTCTTTTTTCTTTTTATGTCATACTATATACAATTTTTATGTTAGTCTTTTCTTACTTATACTATCTTACTTCTATACAATTTTACACTTTTAAACAATTCTTGCCGACAGCACAGTGCTAGGCTGTGCTGCCCTTGTCCTATTCCTTTCGATTGACCCTTTTGCAACCTTGAGGCAAAACCGCTCCAGGTACGGCCTGGAGTGTTTGTCCGCCATAAGGTCGGCTATAGTTCTCTCTTTCAAAGTTCTGCCAGTACTTACTTCCAGCATGTTATAGATTTAGTAACTACTGGCTTACGGCAATGCCCCCCAATGGAATGAAAGCCTTGGGGAGGTCTCTGTCCAGCAGTGGATCTCTAAAGACTGAGAAGAAGAAGAAGAATCCCAGTCTAGTCTTACCCTATGCAGCGATTGTCTCTGACCTCCACAACCTAGTTACAGGGTAATACTAAACTCCTTGGGAAGATTGGTTGTCACTCTTTCCGATTTCTGATGACCCGTGATGGCTGTTAAAGATCCATGTAGGTATGACATCCAGAACAGTTTAATGCATGTATGGCCCTTGCGCAAGGATGACACGCAAAATCGTGAAGCGTCCCACATTTTTTTACACATACACAAATCCTCTGTAATGAATTCTCGAATGAAAATATTTGGGATTAAATTTCGTTGCATAATAGAAAGGTAACACTGTCAAAGACATGAATCTCGGTGGTAGGCCATAACATCGGCTGCCGGCAGAAGTTACAACCTAACAGACAAAGTCTTGTCGCCAAGAGATTCGTTGTGTTCCAGCATGATGTCTGGCGAAGCCGTACGGAGGACGGGTCTGAGTAGTTGTATTGCGATGAGTGCCGGGTTACAATGCGCCAAATGTTGTTGTGTCGGGGTTTGGTCGTGGAGGGTGTCCAGATCAATTTCCCTCTAGCGTTCCTACGCTAGAGGGAAATTGATGCCGTTGGTCGTGTTGTTGGGTCTAACGTTGCATTACCTGGATCAACTGATGTCTTCCTTCCTATTCACTCAGTTTTTTTTAGTAAATAGGCTCTTAATAAACTAGCGCGCTTTACCATTAACGATTGCATCACTGCTTACCATCAGGCACGATTTCGGTCAAGCACTAGTTTATAATAATTGAAAAAAAGTTCGAAAAATGTTATTTCCAAGGCAACTAGGGGTCTTGTTATGTTAAGATGGTGATCCACCCACGAATCAACCACGGCGTAGCTTAACTTGATCGATTGACTTATACTTAGCAACAAACAAAGTCCTTAGCCCACTAACAAAGTTTTACATTTTCAACTAATATGCAACCATTTTGTTCTAATTAACCTTCAAAAAAATAAGTAAGTAATAGGGTATTTGACTAAAAAAACTAATTAGTCCGTCAGTCAGATTTCCAATAAATACTAGGTACGTATTTTTTGTTTTATCAAAACAATAATAATTGACGAATATAAAAGGCATCAAAGATCAGGAGTGGTAGCTGGTGACGTCACTGGCCGCTAAAAAGTGTAGCGTGCAGTGATGTCACACGAGTTTTCAACGCACTGTGTCGTCTTCTTTTTTTGTTTATATTAAAAAAGAAAAAATACATGTCTAGTATTTTTTGGAAATCTGACTGACGGACTAATTAGTTTTTTTTTAGTCAAATACCCTATTATAGCAACTTATAAAGCATTTCTTTCCATCAAGCAATTACAGACAGTTTTGGATTGTCAAAAGGTCAGTCAGTAAGCTAAAAATAGTACAATCCTCCTTGATTGAAAAAAAAAACTTATTTTAACCTTACAATATAATATAATAACTATATAATATAATAACTATGTAAACACCCGAACACTCATAATATGGAGCCCTCAGTGTTTTCAACTTACGAGTACTAACACTATTTTAATACCACAACAAAACAGATCGAGCTATGATTGACGCTCACATGTTAAACTAGGTACGTATTTACGGCCCATTGAAACTTTCAGTTAAATACATCAACATCTCTATTATGTGGTGCACTTATTTTTTTTATCACTAATACGTCATGGTTTCATTAACATACGTTCTGCATGCGTAATGCACAACCGATATCTATCACCCGTTTTGTCTTTAACCCGTCTGTCTCCCCTTTCATCACTGAACTAAATAGTAGTAAAAAACTAAAAACCCTTGTTGAATGACAAGTCGATAAGGAGTGCAGAAGCCCACCAGAACAGCTCTAAGAAATGCATTAACTATTTTTAGGGTTTCTCAAATCTTTAAACTGATCTTGGAATTTAAAAGGTGAAATTTATCAGCTGCTACCCACGCGTGATGTTTGCTGGAAACAGGTCGTTTGTTGGTAGGCTATCCGTCAGTAGCTCGTTGATTCAATAGATATCCTTTTAACGGCGTATGTACATATATACCACAAGTATGTATCAGATAATAAAATTTATGTGTTGGGAAATATTTGTATTTTTGCATTTATTTGTACAGAAAATATTAATAAGATAGAATGTGTCTCAGAACCTCTACAGAACCCCAAAATTTTAAATAAACTCTATAATACTCGGTGGTAGGCCATAACATCGGCCGCCGGCAGAAGTTACCACCCACCAGACAAAGTCTTGCCGCCAAGCGATTTGTCGTGTTCCGGCATGATGTCTGGTGAAGCCGTACGGAGGACGGGTCTGAGCAGTTGTGTTGCGATGTGTGCCGAGTACGATGCGCCTAATGTTGTTGTGTTGGGAGTTTGGTCGTGGAGGGTCTTTACATCAATCTCCCTTTGGCGCAGCATCGTTGGTCGTGTTGTTGTTGGGTTTGACATTGCATCACCTCGCTCAACTGCCGTCTTCCTTCCTATTCGCTCGGTTTTTCTGAGTGTATAGGCTCTTGATGAACTAGCGCGCTTTACCATCAACGATCGCATCACTGCTTACCATCAGGCGGGATTGCGGTCAAGCGCTAGTTTATAAATATTAAAAAAAAAAAAAAAATAAATAAACATTTACAATCTTTATGGTTTCAACTTGCAGTTGCAGTTTATCTAAGAATTCTTTGGACATGATACCATTCTTGTTAACCGCTGTAGGTACCTACACATTTTATGATAGAAATAATCTCTAGATTCTTTTTAAAAAACATTAACATGACAGAGATACCATGTAAGCCATTAAAAGCAATCCTTTATGGTCATGAGGCAAAAACATAAAAGGTAAAAGTTAATTCGAGACCGAAAAAGAACAACAATATAATCGAATAAAAAACAATAACAACACTCATTCAACACCAAACAGGAAACACCAAAACGGAACAAGAGTATCGGAAACTCGAATAAACAAACTCAACCGGCCACTCAACTAACGCACAATGTTACTTAGCTCATATAAAAAAAAAATAACAACAAACGCTTACTTCGAGTGCTATTCGCGTTATTATTAGCTGCAGTGCATATAAACATGGTTACAGCTAAACGTCGCCTCCGGCCGTATCGATGCGTCGACGGGCCCTGCTTCGCCGCTTTTAAAAAGCTAACCCGTCCCGCAAGAAAAGGACGGGTGGCTAGCACGTGGGAAGTGAATTCCGAACGCACGCACCCCCTCCCGCTCCGCCCCGCGCACCCCGCACCCCTCGCTCCTTGCGCCGCGCACACCAGTCGCGCGCCGACCGCCGCATGGGCAACACGTCCTATAAACTTACCCTAAACGAACCCGCCCCGACGTTGTGTTAACTGTAGTGGGAACGAATACGTTGTGATTTGTTTTGAGTGTGACGTCACTAGTGCAAGCCGTGAACGTAAACGCATAAAATTGGTGTTTTGTGTGCACTATGAGGTTGTTTACAACGTTATGAATGGTTTGGACCGCTGCTTCTTCGATCAACGTAAGTTTGTGTTTTGGTTATGTTTGGTTCTTGTTAATGCTGAATTGGGCGGAAATTCGTAAATTGCCTCGTTCGGGCTGCGGTTAGCGTTGGCTTTATTCGCGTGTAATGGGACGTGCGTTGCGGCATTTCAGCATTTTCAGTGGCTATGCGGTGACTTGGGTCACGTAATTATTAAAATGTCCTGAATTCGTTTCATATAAATATCTCTTTCAATTTCTCGAGTGGGTTGGAATTAAGTTTGCCTAAAGTAAGCATTACATTTAAACTTTGCGAATATATGTACCTTTTCCGCCGGGCTTTAGGGAGAGTTATAAATTAAATTTGATATGAGTTTTATAGCAAAGATATACGAATTTGTAATGTTTTGAAAATTCGGCATTTAATATTGCTGAAGAGAAGTTGTGATACATTTCGTAATCAAGAAAATAAATAAACAAGTACCCACAGGAAATAAGTAAGTGCAATATATTCTGTTAGTGAAATGAATATAAATAATAAATGAAAACAAGTAAAATATAATAAAATATACTTAAATGAAATAATATAACTTGGGTAAAAATAATCTAATAAATATTCTAAAGAGGCTAATGATAATGAAAACCTCAAGGATTTTAGCCAAGTGCGCGTAGAACGATGTGAACGTTTCTGAGAAAATCTTATAGAATTCTTGAAATATCGAAAATATTAAAAAGAATAAGCCGTAATAATAACCGTAGTAATTCATATTGTAGATGCGTTGGCTGTTATAGTGCACTTAAACATTGAACCGAAAACCACGAACTTCGAGAATATATTAAATCCAATAAGATAACTACTAACGACCGTTGAGTCAACAGCTTTATTTTGTTAAGATATGAGCACGAACACGATGTACCAGTTAAATTGGTAATAATTTGTCCAATTAAGACGAAAGGGCAAACGATGGAACAAACAGGATGACTTGTTGTGAAATCATTGGAAATGATTTGAGGAATGCTTGGGCAGTAATTGATTTAATGAAAGAATTGCTTGATGCACGACATAATGATCTTTATGGAGACTTAAGAGAACACATTGATCATGTTCAATTACATTCAGATTGAACAGAAGCTAGATCATATTGACATTATTAAGAGTGAGTGAACTGACAGTGCATTACTTAGCTTGATTGTTTATTTTCGTGAACTGATAACATAATGAAGAATTTAAAATAAACGGCTGATTCACACACATTAAAAATAAAATGCCAGATATAGCAAACCAAAAGTCTAAAGCAATAAAATCTTCTTCCAATCACTGAATGATAAAAATGTTCCTATGAAATTATACGTTTATATCAATTTTATCAGTAAAGTATATATAAACATAATTAAGTTGGTAAACAGTTCAAAGAAAGTTCTAATAAATCAGTTTTGCTTGAATTATTTATATTCATGTGGGATGAAGAGATTGTTACAATTGTGTATTTTAATAAGCTTGTCCAATTTTTGTGTGATTTTTGTGTTGTTTACTATCTTCGACCTAGAACCTTTTCTATAAAACCCTATTCAGGGTTCTTTGGGATATCTTGTGTGGAATTCAATTATACCTTATTATCTTCCTAACATTTGGCTATCAATGACGCGTTTATCACCTACTTAACTAAACCCTCAAAGTGTTCAAGTTCAGGGTATTAACGGTGATAAATCACCCGAAAGTCCAAAAAAATTAAGATATATTTCTCTTTTGGGCATTTTGAAATCGATAGCCAATAAAGAGTAAACAAATCACACTTATGTTACCCAAACACCTTCGTGTTAAACCAACATAAATCACCAAATAGTGCTGGCAAATAATAAAAAAGTAATATTTAAATAGTCCAACCGCATTGGACCACCCGCGCGATCCGTTCAACTTCATCCGCGGCACGAACGAGCGTCCCCATTATACTATCAAAAGATAGTTGGACCCGCCCGTTTGTATTCAGTTTTTACGTAATTTACATCTCTTCTATTCTTATTCGTATTTTGTTTTCGTTTTGTGATCTCTACGGGACAGGTTTTTGTTTGAATGTGTCGCGTGTAAAACTGCATCATCATCCGGCTTTTGTTGTTTTCTTTCCTGTTTTAAATTGAATGCATCTTTATCGATTACATTGTTCGCTACCGGTGATTGGGTTTATTTTTTAGTTCGTTATTGTTGATACATTTTATCTTCATTATTACATGATTCACTAGTTTCGAATTTCTTACATTATTATTTGACGAAGTTTTTTCTTAACTTAGTTATGTTGAAGTAACCACTTCGATCTTAATTACCTGCTCAACCTCTTTACAACATCCATAATATCCTCCTCAGATATAAATGTCATAATATTGGTTTAATAGCTGCCATTACGCAACGTTGATACATTCGATCTACCTTCGTCAAATGTTTAAACGTAAATGTTATTTGAGTATAAAAAGAGCTTAGTATCAAGTATACATAAAGAAGTTGTCGTTGCCAAATTTACAACTTGATACAATTTTCTCATCAAAGCAAATAATTAGGCCATTTAATATTTATTCACCAAATACAATTTTGCTCAACTAAAGCTTAGAACTTTATAATTATTTTAATATTTTAGCTGTGTGGCGTCTAAATTCAAGAAAACTCAATTACACCTTGTTGAATCGTTAAACCAAATAAAAGCCACAATAACAGGCAACAAAAAATTTTTCTTTACACAATCGTATTTCCTTCGTATGTAAAACTTCGTACGGCGTACCTGAGCCGAATCTTAACAATTTCCCTTAAGTTTCCGGTTAATTTAACGCGGGGTCGTCGTATGCATCCAAACGACAGGCGAACGGCAACACAGCCGGCACTCCCACGTGTGTTGTACAAACAACCAACTTCCCAGAAAACACAATGTCATCAGAAACAAAAACATTGCACCCTAATTGCTTGCTATTACCACAAAACTTCTTCCCAATGATAATTACAGACGGTTCGTGAGGCCAATACTGTATATTTAGTGCATCGTAATGATTACCTATGATATAGAAAGGGCCTATTAACGTCCCACTGTTTGGTCTAGGAAACTATTATATATTGAAGAGCCCGTTTTTGTATATTTGTAACTGCTTATTAATTTACTCATGTGCTTTTAACATAGGAGAAAGGTTTTTCCTTGATATGACTTTGGCATTTGTCAGTTCAAATAATTGGCACTTGTTCAAGTATGAGAGAACCTCGATTTTGCCGAAAGTAGAAACTTCAGATTTGTTATTAGGTAGCTTGAATTATGGACATTTCCTGTTTTCAGTAACTATTGTAGCACTGCCGAATTTCTAGATCGATGGCTCTTTTGCCAAGAACCAATAGTCGTTTCTTTAGCCAAAGTGTTATTATTAAGCTATTTAGGAGAACGAATGATTTCATCCTATGATAATAAGTAATATTAGAAGCAATGGATATAAAAAAGATACAGATTTTTTACGGTGGCCAATAAAAGATTTATGTCAGTAAACGGTCAAAGAAAGGTAAAATGCTGCAAAAACAATTTGCTCATTGTATGATGTTTCAGCCACGATCTTAAATTTTAAAAGAATGGTTTTTAGTGAGATCGATGTTGGTTGATTTAGGTTTCTTGAGACCCATAAGAACTTTTGTATTTTTTTTTAATGAAACTGTCTAGACGGCTAAAAGCTACGGTTAAAGTCAATAGCCCATCGTCGACCGATAATATCACATTTTTCTCTTTTCCTGTATTTAAGTTCGAGCTACGCGGGTTAATATAGAATAAATGACAGACGATTTTTGTTACTTGGTTGAAGATTCTGCATGAATACGAAGCGCTTAAAGGTCACGAGTTCAAGATTTATTCGCTTGAACTATATGATTTGGCTCGCAATAAGCGTTTCATAGATCTTACAATATTTAGACTTTATGGAACTATTTTTCCCTTTTAATTATCCTGTTCAAAATTTATGTTGATTTAACAATGAAGGAATAAGAAAGTACAACACAGGTTGCGTTGTACTTTCAAGAATCTTGTTCATCCAAGTCCTTGCATCTTTAGCTTCTCTAATTTGATCAGCCTTTTAATTAACCCACTATCAATTAATTATGGTTCAATATATTAAATTATTCAAACTTCAGTTTATTACCACTGTCTGTGTGCGGTAATTTCCATTAGTTCGTAGGATTCCCAATCGACTCCAGGGCTATAATTATCACAAAGTAGGATTATCCGCCATCTTGGATTCATTAGTATTAGGAGCTTGACACATAAATCTTTGACTAATTAAATATCTATAGAACACATTTGTGTTATATCTCGACCTTAGAAGCATTAGGTCGTATTTATAGGTCCGACGACCTATAATGAGGCCTAATGCCTATAATGAGATCTATTCCCATAACAGACACAGTGTTGTGAAATACCGTAGCAATACTTTTTTTTTTATATTAATTTTTATACTTTTTCTGACCCATTGCATTATTGGACATACCGTTAGGGAAATTATAACTACCCGCACTTACAAAATAATACTTAATTGAACAAGTCCGAAATAAATTGATGGATCAGACAATTAAAGTAAGAGACGTACTTAATTTGCCCAATCCTAAACAATCAATATCTGATGAGTCTACTTCTGTGAAATCATAAACAGTTGTAAATTTTCACATGCTTTATTTTTAACTCATATTATTTTAGAAACATAGAATACTTGTTTAAATACATAATAGTCTTGTTCTAATTTAGTGCGTTAACATCTTGGACAGTATGTCAGAACTGTGCAATCTCGATGCCAGCTGTGAAAGCCCTGACCTATTTCATTTTAGATCTTGTAACTAATGCTGATATAGAAAGTTATGTAACTACTATTTGCGCCCTACGGTTTCTCCCACACAAATTTTGATCCCGTTGGTATGGGATGAAAAATAACCTGGTTATAAACTCTCCCTGTGACATATTTCACCCATATCCGTCCAGTATTTTTTGCGTAAAAGAGTAACAAATATCTATGAACACAAACATTAAAGTTTGAATATTGTAATATTACTAGATATTACAATACTAGCTGTGCCGCGCGGTTTCACCCGTCGCAGCGTGATGTTATATAGTTGTAAGCCTTCCTGGATTACTAGGCTATCTAATACAAAATGAAATGAACGATTTTTCAAATCGGACCAGTGGTTCCTGAGATTAGCGCGTTCAAAAAACAAACAAATTCCTTACACAGATAGATTTTCACATATTATTATGTATAACTTCAGTTAGTACCTACCTATTTAATTATATCCTAATTTGTTAGTATTTCTTCTGTGCTAAAGACCGCTCTGGCGGTGAAAGTCTCCTCCATTTCTTTCCACTTGTCTCGACGGCTTTATATACTAGTATAGATTAAATGATTGATAATTATTATATCAATTAGGATTACAATAAAATTATATTTACCTACTAAGCAAACCGCTTTTTTCAGAATTACATATTCTTCTTCGTTTAAGTAACGTCCACATTTCATTATTTGTACAAGAGGTTTTCTTTTTACATATTAAGAATCTCAACATCTAAGTAAGTATGATAATCATGTTATAGTCTTCTATACCAATATTAAGATCGGTAAGCTTGCCACCCACAAAAAAGCTTGAAACGCAGTTTAATACATGGAAATTAACAATACAACTGGCAACCAAACTGAATATAACAATGGCTATGCAAATTAATATAAATAATTGTTAAATAGTTAAAGTTGAAACATCAACCTGTACCATAGGTGGATAATAAAACTGACAACAATGATCAATAGGTGGTCTCAAGTGATTTGGGCGTAACAGTGACGACAATGACACTTGGGTGGCTACAAGTTCTGTGATGTATATACATATAATAATCAATAATCATCTAGAATTTTTATAGTTACAGATTATACAGTAGGGGGAATACGCAATGAAATGGTCGTGTTGTGAAACTGACACTCACTGATGTCTTTGAATTTTTGCACGAAAATATTCATATCGTTTGGTTATTGGCTACACTGATGAACATAGACAAACCCATAATGATGACGGCTCGTGGCAGCCATTACTTATCTTTAATATTTTCGTGCAAAAATTCTAAAACATCATTCAGTGTACCCCTACAATTAAATGTGCTTTACTTGGCATACAAAAACATTAGAGAAAATAAAAGCATCTACGTAGTGCTCCTTGATGCGATGCGATTTGCAACGTGCACTAAATATTATAATTACGTCGTTAGTTCTCAGTAATTAGCTCTAAAATTGAATATTTATTATACTATAACTCTCAAAACTTTCACCGCACATTATCCTCATTGAAAAATCAGTTTGAAAGTATGCAACAGATAGTAGAATGTATGTAGATCCTTGAGGAAATAAAACTAAGACATTAGGTGCTGTACACGCGTTGATATGAGCTACATGTGTTTCTATGAATATATGAATCGTATATAAGCGTACTCTACTATTTTTCAATTTTCCGTGACAATAGTCCCCATGAATGGGTAACTCATTACCATATGTGTTCGCTTTCTATATCGATAATACACTTGTGGATATGGAAAACCTATAATGGGGATTCAAAAATGTTTTGTGTTGGCAGGGTTTTATTAGATCAGATTGGCAGCATCCATAATATGCGAATGATGTAAGATGGTACATTAATTCATTTACTATCAGCTAAATGATGATGACCGCGGAGGTGGTTGCGGGAATTACCGTGGCACAGGAACTGAAGAAACGCGGGTGAGTTTTAGCGTCAGTTTTTTGAAGTTTGATATCCCTGCATTGCCCATAACAGGATAATTTGATGATTGGTACACAAATAGAAGAAACCACTCTCATCATCTTTCCGGGTTGAGGAACAAAAGTATCTGCATCAAACTCTGAACTCTGAATCTCCATAGCAATACACAGTTTACCGTAAATATAAAAGTAGCAAACTTATAAACGCTAGTTTTTGTATACCACATCTTAGCCATCTTATTTCTATTTTATTTCAATGTAAGTGTTACAGTAATAGTACCTACTCTCATTTCACTATAAAACTGACGCAACAATGTTATACCAAATAACATAACATTCATTCGTAATGGCAATAAAACGAAAAAACTTCCCAATTTTCACTTCACGTAGATAGAATTCCCACAAAAAGGGCTATAGTAATAATAAACGCATCATAACACTATAAACGGAGCTGTAAACGACTTTTTTCAACTGCACTATAACGTCTTTAGTTCGTTCCAACGGCTTCTTTGACGATTATTCTCGGGTATATGAATTAAATTGGATTGGATAGACAAAAAAGTATGAATGAAAGAGTTTTGTATCGGTCACGCGTCTATGGTAGTTTTTTGAGACAATTATTATTATTTTATATATTCGAAGTAATATAATCTTATAGGATTTAAAATATAATACATATTTAATTCACAGTTACACACACTACAACACAAAAAGAACAGAACCTAAACAAAATTGGAACTAGTAGCGCCATCTATTGGGGAGTAGCTTGGCAGTGAACTTTTTGATCGCGCGACTGGCGACCCTTAAAATATTCCAAGCTCATCGCAGCGCCATCTGCTGTTGTCAGTCGTGATATAAATTAAACCAAAGCGATGGGTTAATTAAATAAACTTAAACAAGTATAATAACAAGCAATTGTTGTTAGTTTAATTAAATTAAACAGATATTGCCATTTAATCATGTCGATTCTATTGACTGACTATCTACCAAATAAAGATCTCGGGAGCTGTATTACAGGAAATTTGATTGACGGTTAATGCCTTGCGTTTGACGCCCGTCTTCCAATAACTCTATTATAATCTGGTGCTGCGGCCGATAAATAATTAGAATATTCAAATACGCTATCGAGATAGAATAGGATCGAGACAAGCATCTGATAAGACACCGGACCCTATGGTTTGGCATCAGGTAATTGGGCTAAACAGCCAGGGCTGTTAAAATAATACGTGACTTGGTTTAAAATAATATATCCATATTATTTTGATACTCATTACAGCTCAATTAGTCCGAATAATTAAACCAATTTACGTAATTATTTTTACGTAATTTGGTTATGATTATCTATACTGCAGTAGATGTATTCTATTATCGATTGCCCACATCAATGGGTCAGCTAACTGAACACTAAAAGGATCAACAAGATCTATTTAAAGTTGCACAAGATACGAGGTTCTTGCGTGACAAGTTTAGCATGACCTCTGTAACACATGTAGTTGCTCCGAAATCATCGTTTCTGGGTAAAGAGAGAGGGGTTGGGTAGGTTTGGTAGAGATGGTCGGTGTCACAGGGCTTTGGTGTCGGCATTCTGCAGGCTGTAACACTAGAGATTAGCCGGGGCAACGCGTGTGCTGTCAATCACTCCTTCTGGCCCTTGCATTGAGACGATCATACATGCTTGAACCGGCGGAGAGGGATTTGGCACAAAATGGCCGCCCTTTTGGCGGGAAGGTATTGTTACGCTCTAAATGTGGGATTTACAACGTAATCGTTGTCAGGATTTTAATAACGCGTTTAATCTTCATACATATAATTTAAAATGTCATAAAAGATTAAATTAAAACAACGCGTTTGTTGGTAATAATCCATTCAAGCCATAATCCATTTCGCCCACAAGAGATGTAATAAAAATATTCAATAATAAAAATAAACAATGCATCATTGCAGAGTTACGAAACAAACTCCTAATATGATGCATTCAATTAAGGTCGGAGAAGGGCCTTGCATAAAAATTACATAAGAAAAACTCGAGGAGAACATTAATCGTATGACAAACGCGTCCATATCAGTACATGAATTATGTAAAGTTCGAAAGCCTATAATCCGTATAAAGATGTGACACGAACTGGACAAAAAATGTATGATGACCAATCGTGGTGACAGTTACAAATGTGGGTACTTAAAGTCGCATTCATGAATGCAAGAGCTTAAAGTAGGGATCAATAAATGATGAACCGCGTCGAAAATGTGACAATACAAAATAAGACTTCGAATTTCAAATTCACGTTGAAGAAAGTTCAAGGATTTTCATAATATCTCTCTCTCATCTATCGGCAGTATTTATAGTCGTTCGACATTTCAAGATGATAGTAAATTTGATAATTTATACAGGTTTTTTTGTACACTTCTTTATCATTAGGTTTCTCATAATAAAAGTGAAATGTGTCCTGGGCTGATGCTTACGAATAAGTCCAATAAAGTTACACATATGACTAACAGTTACTAATGGATCCATGATTGTATTTAACGTTAAAGAAAAAAAGCGTGAACATTAACAATTCTTGCGTGCCCTGACCTTTGATACTACACGGTCGATTTGCGAAGTCGAACAGACTTAAATGTGTTAAATAAACAAATGTGCTTCTCATTGTGTCAGGATAAGACCTCTAAATCCGAACTATTGTTGCGGCATTGATTAAGAGTAATGGGCCGAAGCGAGCTGTATTCAACGTAGACCTTGTTTAAAATGGACTCTGTTTATACTTCTGTCAATCGTACAGTTAATATAGAATCGCGGAACTACAATAAACATGGTTTCTTCATATGAACATTTATTTCAATCAGCATGATTCATGATGAAATAAGACAAAAAGTTTTGCTCCGTAGTTGGACACAGATTCATTATATGGGGTTCATTGCTTAGTAATTTGTGGAATTGCTAGTTTTTGTTACAAGAAATTGCAACATGAACCAGTATAATGATATCAACTTCTATTATAATTCCGCAACTTTACCCTAGCGTCTCATTCCAAATGCTTTTTCTTTTGTTATAAACTAGTGCTCGAATGCTTTCCCGAGTGATGGCAAGCAGTAATATGATTGCTTGAGACACCTATTATACTGCCACATATCTAATTATCTATTCTTAGATCTTTTACAATCTTTATTTGATCTGAACACAGTTTCTCTTTGGGCAGAACAAATAGCTCCAGTTTTTGTCTTCCCCGGAATCACACCTACTATATTATTATCTACTCACATATTCTGAGACCATTGCCAATCTTTATTTGATCTGAACACAGCTTCAACTTTTCGAGCAGAACGGATACCTGCAGTTTTTGTCTTCCCCAGAATCCCACTGTTAAAAGAGAATGTAAAAATAAGATTTTCACCATAGCACGGTTGTCTATTTTAAAAAATCTCCGTTCAAGCCGATGCTGCGGGGCGTTTATCAAAACTGTCCGGTCGTATCGCCGCATGTCCGAAACGTCCCTTCACTAATGCTACTCGTGTTTCTGTATTCCGAATTCGCCCAGAATTTACTAGATTTTTTTTTTGTTCAGACGGCGATAACGCCGGACAGCCGGTCGTCCGAATTAAAATCTCGCTCTGGGCGCTTGTACAAAAATGTGTCACTATTTTAAGCTAAATTAAGTCCGTTGTTTCTACGGTCATTTTTATTATTTCTTAATTGGGTTTCTTATTTTTATCTTGCTTCTATATATCTATCTACATTTATGATCCGATTATGGAGATAAATCTCGACCTTTGAAGTATTAGGTCTTCGGACTTATACATACGACCTAATGCTTCTAAGGTCGAGAAATACACTTACAGTTCTGTAAATTCAATAAATTCGTGTGAAAGTCTGTTCGAATTTGTCGGATATTAACCAAAAATCCTGGCCGTCTGGGTTCCATTTCGATCCATCTCCCGTGCACGATAATTCATACAAAATTATGGACTGACAATTGCCGTCCGAGGAACAATGCGATGCGGGCTACTCCCAAAACGTATGCCCTACTAAAGGCACATACAGTATATGTGTGGATATGTAAATGGTTATATGCAGACACTTTATAATTAATTGTTTTTGGTGTAAGCTATGAATAGCTCAACGTATGACCCATAAGTGATGGATGTTATTAGGGCGCTAAATAGATTGTAGTCTCTAATATAAAATAGGTAAAAGACTAAGTGCATATTATTATTTTTCTGTCTTTTATAATCTGCCTAAAGGTTAGGCAACTACATATGTTGGGGTCGGTATCCAGTCTAACCAGATTTAGCTGAAGACCAGTATTTTACATGGAGCAAAACCCAGCTCCTGGGTAATACAATACCCCTTAGTTAGACTGATTGTCAGTTTAGGGCTCCTCATCATCATCATATCGGCGTTAATCCCAGTCGCATCCGAAGCTTTATCAGCTTTGGAGTCTGAGATCCAGACAAAGTCTTACCGCCAAGCGATTTTTCGTGTTCTGGCATGATGTCTGGTGAAGCCGTACGGAGGACGGTCCTGAGCAGTTGTGTTGCGATGTGTGCCGGGTACGATGCGCCAAATGTTGTTGTGTTGGGAGTTTAGTCGTGGAGGGGTCTTCAGATCAATCTCCCTTTGACGCTGCATCATTGGTCGTGTTGTTGGGTTTAACATTGCATCACCTCGCTCAACTGTCGTCTTCATTCCTATTCGCTCAGTTTTCCTGAGTGAATAGGCTCTTAATAAACTAGAGCGCTTTACCATCAACGATCGCATCACTGCTTACCATCAGGCGGGATTGCGGTCAAGCGCTAGTTTATAATTATTAAAAAAAAAATATCCGCTTTACCAGTCTGACTGCTAATTTTGGCTAAACTTCGATATTTTCCGTGAAGCGACTGCCATCCGACCTCCACGACCGATATCGAAGGATTGCAGTTAGAACAATTGTTGGACTTCTCAGGGCTCCAGCAACCCGTAACGACTACCATTAGATGTTCGTATGGCAACCGGGACCGTAAGGACGGCTACGCCTCAATGTGTGTGGCTGTTTCGGGCTTCTAACTACCCGTAACAACTATTAAAAAGTTATGAATGACTGCCAGGACCAATGAATTTACATAATTGTGTCTCAGTAAATAAAAATGGTCACCCATCCACGGAACAACCGCGGCAAGCATAGCTTAACCTGTTCGCTTGACCTGTGCGGCTGTCATTATTTATTCGGCATTAGGCACTTGTTGGGTTGCTCCGTCTTTATTACATGCTTTTTATTTGCTTCACATGTATGTTTGCTTGTTTGTTTGTTTGTTTGTTTGTCCGTCTCTCTTTGAACTACGAGTGAGCGGCTCATTACTGTAAAATGTCCCACCGTTTTCAATACGTTCGTTCGTTCGTTTCATTTTTTAAAAAAGAATATCGAACTAAAAAGTTGAAAATAAATGTAGTTATTATTTTTAATTTTTAGTTTGATATTCTTTAAAAGCATGTTTTTTAGGTTTTTTTTTACACTCTAATGGAATATCTACATATTATACATTGACATCATCATCATCATTACCAACCTTGTTAACGTCCCACTGCTGGGCACAGGTCTCCTCTGAAACAGAGAAGGATTGAGAGTAATCACCACGCTTGCTCAATGCGGGTTGCCAATTTCAGACTTAAAGTCCAGGTTTCCTCCAGATATTTTCCTTCACCTTCAGTCATTGGTGTCCAAGATATACTTAGAAAGTACAGATAACTTTAGAAAAGTTACATTGGTACTTGCCTGACCTGGAATCGAACCCGCACACTCATACTTGAGAGGCGTATTAGCCACTAGGCCACCACGACTACATTGACTTAATAAAAGTAAATTTGACACTGAAATTTTATTATTATATATACTGTAATAATAAAAATGTTATGCTCGTGTTCTTTAACATCAAGTAAAGTAACGTCTTTAAGATAATACAAAGTCTAAATGAATACCAACACAAGCTTAATTTTCTGCTAGAAGAAAGAAACAACCTGAAATCACACCTGAACCTATCGATCTTAAGCCCGTTTGCAAACGATCGGTACGTTTTCAGGTCGTTCGACAAGATTCCAACACAATTTGTCATAGAAAGAGCGTTTAAGTCGAGACAAACTGACACCCAGTAAGCCGTAATGACTTTCAAAACAAATTTTGCGCGGAATATTCGCGACATTAGCTCATTACTGGGACTAATTATGTTATTGTGGCTACACACGGAGTTCCCGAGTTGATGAAATAAATATGATAAGTTAATCTTTTCTTTTAAAGTTCGTTTGTCTTTTGTTTTACGCGATCTAGATGCTCAGACTCGAAGCATTTAGCTCAATAAAACCTCTTACAGACACTTTTGAATCGTCAAGGAGAAGATAAAGCCTAACATTTTCAAATATTAAAAGCGATTCCGTTGTAATATTGTTTTTATTACACTACATTTAAGAATGACAGCGACAAATCGCCGACAAATATTCAACACGATACAATATTCTATTTAGGTGTCCAACGGTTCCCCAAATAGACTTAATCCTTTCTTAACTTCAACATCCCGATATCTTGACACAAGTAATAACAATAATAATCCCACATGCGCGACACTTATCGCGGCAGTGTGTCTTAAACACGACTTAAAATAATAAAGTAACAACTTTGCGTGCGTGCGAGGCTCGGCAGCTTAAACTTGTTCAACTCTGCTTTACGTCTTATTTGTATGTGTGTAGTGTGTTGTTTATAACTGAATTGTAAGTTGTGTGTGCTTTGAGATTCCGAATAATGGGATCTGAAATGCGTGAAGCATGGTGGAGCATAACTCAGCCTTTCATGACCGTAGTGCCTCTTGAAGTGCAGGCCTTTTTTGGTGGAAAATTTTCAAATGACCCGACCTGGACTTGTTAGGCTTGTACTGACTGAAACCTACCCGTGTTCCTTCATTTGCCTGTGTCAAGGTCACGGTATCCCTTTCGAACACCCATAGCCCTAGCAAGCATTGGTCATAGCGGTACCTGTCACTGGATGCTGACATCTCAACCCAGACCTAGTTGGAAGAGTAAGGCTAGTAAACAGATTTCTGTTTACATTGTTGATCATTCGTAGTATCCCACCCCAAGCTTTTTGTGCTAATTCACGGTCTCAAAGCTCTTACCAATGCTTGAAAATCGAACTATCAGAGTCTACGCAGTTATTTTCTGCTACGAATATCGTAGCAGATCCGCGCTTTTCGTAGATATGACTGTAGTGCATTATATCTCAAAAATAGATAAATATTTTATACTTACAGTAATGGATGTAAATGGTAGTACTTAAATGCTTCAGTAAGATCATGTTCAGGTGACGTGAAACTTGTAAAAGTATGTCCACAATCCTTTTAAAATAAAGATAATAAAACCGTATTCCACAGTAAGTCCGCACGTTTCCCAGTATTTATTTACGACAGGATTCGGTCTGTTCGCCACCTGTAAGGGGTTTCAGTCATTATTTCAGACGGGATTAAGTGGTTTCTCCAAGGGGTGGCAAGTACTGTCACCGTCCATCAAGAATTTGGGCATCGGACGGAATTTCTAAAGGCCTGCTAAGATTTTTGGCTTTTGTTTATTTAAGGAACCCATTGCCAGAGGGGCCGCTTGAGCTTCGGATTTCGACGGCTATAATTGAAATTCAATTGTTTCTTTGACCTTCTTGATGACTTCTTTACAGAAATCGTTTCCAAAAGTTACGCATCGCTACTGTTTTTGACTAAAAGGAATTAATGTTATTGTAAGTCAAACATTTTTTTAAATAAAATCAGTTTCGTGTTATGATCTTCTTGTAAGAGTTACAATATATAATTTTTCTTTCTTTCTTTCCTTTAAAATAATTAAAGTAAAATATAAGAATTTAAAATAATTATTTAATGGTTATTTTTTTGTGACCATCTTTGCTTATTAAGACCATTAGTGCCCCGGACAACCCGTTAAGCTGTTGATCCCAGCTGTCATTATAGAGAAAGAATATACATTTATTTAGCACAATCTAAAAACACACAATAAACCAGTTACATACATCATATAGCATCAAATGCCATACGAACATCTAGTGGCAGTCGTTACGGGTTGTTGCAGTCCTCAAAGGTCCAACGATAGCTACAATGCTTCGATATCGCTTTCGACCTGTGGAGGTCAGACGGCAGTCGCTTCACGGAAAATATCGAAGTTTAGCCAAAATCAGCAGTTAGACTGGTAAGGCGGACCCCAGACTCCAAAAGCTGAAAAAGTTTCGGATGCGACTGGGATTAACGCTGAGATGATGATGACATAGCATCAAATAAAATATGAACTGTTATTACGGGTCTTCAAAAATCTGACAGTCCAATAACCTCTACCTTATTACCCAATAACTGGGTTTTGCAAGTCAAATAGGCAGTTACTCCAAAATACTATTATTAAGCTGCATCTGGTTAGACTGGAAGCTGACCCCATTATAGTTGGGTAGTTTTAACACCTTTGGCCAGTTTGCGCAAGCGCGCCACTTGCCCAGCCAATTTTCTCAAAAACACCTCCGGATAATTCGACCCGGTTTGAAAGACCAAATGAACAACCCTTTCACCACACACTGACACTGCTGCAGCAACTAGCGTGATGTTATTATGGTGACATCACGCTAGTTGCTGCAAGGTTTAAGATACCAACAAGAAACACATTAATAGCCCGTGCAAGAGATGCATTGCCACGGGAACGGGGGATTTTTTTTTTACGCGTATATAGAGGATAATTTGCAGAGTGTATCTGACTTCGTAACGCAAACTTCGCGAAAAGGTTAGATCGCATGCCAGTAATAAAATTATGATAGTCATTTATGTCGTTAATGAACGGTTACAGAATTCAATGTTTAAAAAAAAGTGTCGGCTCGGCCTATAAACGTTGCAAGCGTGCCGCCGTGCGGGTTTGTAGGTATGACGTTGATCCCTGATGTGAACTCTATTAAATCAGCTGATAAGATAGTTTTCGAACCAGTTTTGTTTTCATTGCGCTTTTTTCTGTAATTAGCGAATTAATTAATTTTTACTTTAAAATCTTATTGGGTTATAAAAGTATAGCAATTATGAACGATCTAAAGTGAAAAAAACTACATAACTAAAGCCACACTACTTTTTTAAATCATGAAAAAGCCGACGAAAAATTCCACCACTGCGGGTTTCAGAATCATGTACTGGATCCATGGTACTCGTTTGTGCGTCGATGTCAGATACTCCCTTTATAATCATAGAAAATAATTCGGTGTTGGTCGGAATATTCCTTTTTACAAATGAGAGCCAATACAATGAATTTTAGTAAGCCTAGCCTATAATGTTCCCACTATTGGGACTCAGGCCTCCTCTTGATGAGAGGGAGTGGGCCATAATCTACCACGCTGGCCCAGTGCGGGTTGGTAGATGTCACATATCTTCGAAGTTTTTGGCTCTAAGACATGCCAGTTTCCTCACGATGTTTTCTTTCCGTTTTGAGAGCAGAGGTGTTGAAAATATAATTTACACCTATGACGTACATATAATTTGTAAGTAATGGCCGATACCATTAGGCAACTACTGCTCTCAAAAATATTATTTCTCTCTCACTCTCTCGCTCTTAAAAATAGTGAAACAAAAATAAAATACTTACTGCAGCATAAAGTGAGCCATTAACTTGGCCCCATTTGTATCGGGTAGTGATCAAAGTGAATTGTAGATAAAGTGTAATTGCTTCCATGTGCTAGACACATTGTTTTTGTACTATTTTCGGCACTTCCTAATGTAAAGTGTTATCGAATTATGGTAATTTTGACTTTTTTATTGACTATTTTTTGGTTGTGCTCACAATTCTACTATACGTCTTGCACCATTTTTAGTTGAGGGTACAGGAGTCTATTTAATTTACCTTCCTTGTTTCGTATTTTCTAGACAAAAGCTTGTAGACAAACCTTTAATTTAATTGACTTCCCTTACAGGTGATAATTTTTTATATAAAATCAAAATAAAACCTTTTTATTCTTCAAACTTAATAAAAATCGCCTTCATGGAAAGAATTCAAGAAACTTACCTTGTTTCTTTAAAGTAATTTCTGTGAAATTATATTCACCCTATCCTTGTATGGCTGCAATTGGATTTTTGCTCATCTTATCTAAGCTAGCGCTGAGGTAGCGCGTATTAACATAACGATACTTATCCTTAGTAGCTGGTTTTCTGTTGAAGATTGCGCAAAATTGGTTAATGTTTCTCGTTCACACCACTTCGTATTATCTCCCGGTGTTTGGTCGATTGGGAAATCCTATAAAGTTAAGTGGGTAAAATCTTTTTCTTCATTTAATACAATTGTGTAGAAGCTTTAAAAAAACACGTCGTATAATACATATACAGTATGTTAAGAAAACCCTGTCCGACCCGTGAAGGTGTTGTTAGGTATCGATAACTGATTCTACTAATGGATACAAACCGGGCTAAACTTAAAAAAAAATCCCCCTAAAAGAATAAATATTATTTCGCAAAAAGAGGTAACTTAATAAATATGCGCTAACCACCCTTCCGCGGACGGCGGGCGGCAGGGCACGCGGCACGTAGTCGCATCGCTATTCGCTCATAATAATACCGGTGTTGTCACTTTTTAAAAATTACCAAATTTCGGGGAAGTTGGAATAAATTCGCGGGAAAAAAAGATTATTTCAAAATTCATTTGTATTGGTACTATGATGATTACGTAAAATTTTATATTATATTTGGTCATGTGTTTACCTAACCTTTATTATCCTTATGGGTCGGACAGGGTTTTCTTAACATACTGATATATATATATATATATATATATATATATATATAGATATCCCTTTGGGCACTTTGTGGCTCAGACGTGCCGTATAGGTAGTAATTTGTTGATCCATTTTCACTTGTTGATCCGGGGGCCTTTTGTTGATCCGATGCCATTTGTCCATAAATATGTGGCTCCGTTCGGAGCCACATGTGTCACGTTCAATAATAATAACCAATAACAATAATTAAGGGCTGTTTTATACAAATCCACCTTTTTGGCGTCTGGGCAGTTGTTGATCCAATTCAAATGGGCCAATCAGGGCGCAGCATTTGCCAAGGGCGCGAAGCGATTGGTTAAGCAGCCGTTTTGTTTTTTATGTATGTTCACTTTATTAATCTTAGATATTAATCTCAGACACCTGGACCGATTTGCTAAATTCTTTTTTTGTTTGAAAAGGTAAACTTTCTAAATGGTCCCTTAGTCAAGATCTGATGATGAAAGATTAGAGAAATCAAGAGGAACTTCCAAAAATCGTAGGGGCGACTAGTGCATTTCTAAGTATCTTCATTAAGTATTTCAAAGAACTATAATTTGATAAAGGTCTGATGTAGCTGATGATGGAGCCGGGAGACAGTCGAAGGAAGTCCTCAACGATTGATAGCAGTTACCTTGAGTTTGTGCTTGATTAATTTGTATTAATTAGTACTTTACACCAAGATGAGTTGTGACTGTCATTAAGGCTCTGATGATGAAAACAAAGGCCAGTTCCAGAAACTCCTCAAGGTTTACAGTAGCTACTTTGTTTTTGGACTAAATTCCAATACCCATATAGCACATACAATCCGAGATTCCAGTGTCCTGTCCCCTCCCACTCTCCCCTCATGTTGTGACCCCAGGTGGACAGGATCCTCCCAACACTTAGACAACACCCCCCCTCACCTACCCCTCCCCCCTCCCCCTAGACTCAACCTAGCCTCCCACCCCTCTCCTCTACACTCCTTTACCTACCCCCCCCACTTGCTCCTCAGATCACCTCACCCCCCCGCGGCCTATCTCGGGATCCGGAGGTCCTAGACTAGCCGAGTTTGGGCTCTTCGGAATCGGGAGGAAGAGCCCAACATTCTGGCCCCGGGGGATTCCGCATCCCGTACTATATTTACCCACCTCGAAGTCCTTCCCCATATCCCTACCTAAAATCCCGGATATCTCGGAAACGGCTGGGAATTTCAAAATTCTGACAAAATTCCCCCCACCCCCCTTACTAGCCCCCCCCGCAGCCGGAACCTCCCCCATTTTGACCCCATAGTACCTGACCCCCCAATACCCATATAGCACATACATTCCGAGATTCCAGTGTCCTGTCCCCTCCCACTCTCCCCTCATGTTGTGACCCCAGGTGGACAGGATCCTCCCAACACTTAGACAACCCCCCCCCTCACCTACCTCTCCCCCCTCCCCCTAGACTCAACCTAGCCTCCCCACCCCTCTCCTCTACACTCCCTTACTCCCCCTCCCCACTTGCTCTCCAGGCCACCTCACCCCCCCCGCGGCCTATCTCGGGATCCGGAGGTCCTAGACAAGCCGAGTTTGGGCTCTTCGGAATCGGGAGGAAGAGCCCAACATTCTGACCCCGGGGGATTCCGCATCCCGCATTTCGCATTCCACACTGACTCACCTGGTGCTGGCGCTTGCAATTGTTGGGACATACAGGCTGTATCTTTAGGTTAGTTTAGTTTTAAATTTGGTGTTGTATTTAGTCGTGGACCGTCCCCCTATTGGGGACGCTAAGTTTTAATCTTTATTAATGTTATTATATTGAAGTAAAACTTCTTCGCCATCTTTTTCTAAGAAATTTCACTTCTTACGTGTGTACACTAGTACACGCACACATTTTTTTTTTGTTTCTATGAACGAATATACTAATACCAAAGACATACCCGACTTCGGAAATTAGTTATTTTTTACATTGTAGTGTTTTCTGGAAGACGGTTGTTTTTTTTTACACTTTTGTGTTATGAAAAGTACTGTGCAGCTGCATCCGGTCAGAATGAACGCTGATACTAATATAGTTGGGAAAAGGCCTGTAACGTCGTGTAACAAATGACGTAATTTTGAATAATGTTATTTTTACCCCTAATTTTGGTTTAAAAACGAAACCACTGAACCGATTTCTATAAAATGCCTACGAGGTCAAAATGAATCTATGAACAATGCTAGACATGACGCGATTACGCAATTTAAATTCAGTTTCTTGATTATAATTGATTGTTGCTTAAGAATGACATGCAGGTACTGGTTCTTCAGTGATAAACTTCAATGCTGTAAGTTTTTTAGGAGTTTCTTCGACTCCTGTTGGTCTTCATCATCAGATTTACGGACACGACCGACAGACCTTCATTTTAACCCACATAGGTGCAAAGTTCCAATCAATACAAATTGATCAAGCACAAACGCAAGGTGGCTGCAGGGGATCGTTGAGGAGTTCCCTCGTCTGTCTATGTTCTTCATCATCAAATCTACTGCAGATTTTCATAGTAATCCATATGGGTGAAAATCGCTCATCAATATACATTAATTAAATTCAAACACAAGGGAACTACTGTAAACCGTTGAGGAGTTCCCTGAAGTGGCCTTTGTATTTATCATCAGAGCCCTAATGACAATTAAAACCGATCTAAGTGTAAAGTTCTTATTAATACAAATTAATCAAGCTCAAATACAAGGTAGCTGCTATGAATTCCCGAGGAGTTCCCTCAACTGTCTCCCGGCTTCATATCTACTCCAACATCAGATCTACTCCAGATCATTAGTAAATTGTAGTGCTTTAAAATACTTAATGAAAATATTTAAAAATGTACCTAGAAATGTACAAGTTGCCTCTAAAAATTTTGAAAGTTTCCTTGCTTTCTCTAGTCTTTCATCATCAGAGCATGGTGACTATGGGACCACCCTTTTAAATAAAAAAGAATTTTGCAAACGGATCCAGGCTTCTTAAAGTAATCGGTGAACACACATAAAGAAAAGGTTGCGACTAATTGATAACCTCCTACTTTTTTGAAGTCGGTTAAATACTTAAATTGCCAAAAGAAAATAATTTTTCTGTTGACAATTTAAATTTTATAGGATTTTGACATTGATTACTAACTTTTTCCAATATAAGTTCATTCCCGGTATTAGAAAAAATGCCTGGGGTCGAATCCTCTCGTCTCAATGCCCGCGCTGCTGCCGATGATAATAGTATCATACTAAGCAATATACGGTCAAATCACGCAGGCTCTTACTTACTACTTTTCTCAAACAATCCGAGGAAATAAAAAACATAATTTTATTTTTTAAGTTCAATGACGAATAATGAACAATAATTATTTTTCCCACGCTATGGCGCTATTATAATGTTCCTTTGTTTTTTTTTTTTCAATAAAGCGTCCACTATTTATCATTTCAATATTGTGTCTATTTGCAAGACAGTCCGAAATTTAAATAAAACCTTTTATTAGTTACCTCCTTGGTGTTCCATGATTCGAATTTAGTTTTTTTTTCGAAAGAAATTCAAACTAGGACGCTGGAACGAAACGTAAACTACCTAATTCGAAATAACGGCCCCTTAAATTTACATTCCATGTATCTAATGCGTTCCTGTACCTTTTATTTATTTATTTTATTTTTTATTAAAATTATAAACTAGCGCTTGACCGCAATCCCGCCTGATGGTAAGCAGTGACGCAGTCGTTGATGGTAAAGCGCACTAGTTTATTAAGAGCTTATTCACTCAAGCCTTGAAGACACTAAAATTGTAGTCCGACGGAAACACCGCCGCTGGCAAACTGTTCCAGTCCCTCGATGTACGCGGTATAAAGGAGGAAGCGAAACGCTTCGTCCGTATCGTAATGGTGTTCGCTAAAATATAACGCGACTAAGTGAAATAATTTTTATAATACACGTAGGAATGTAACTATGAGTAGATTGAGAAAACATCTACCAGAATGTCAAACGCACTTCGGCGGATATGTGTACTCGTACTTAGATCTTTATTACCTTTATTACTAAGTAGTAAGTATGATTTTATGTCCACTAACGTGCGGTTGAGTTTCTCTTTCTTAATTTACAAAAATATTATTAATGAGGTACACATGTTTAATTTACACACTACGCTGCGATATCTCAATGTTCTTTATGAATTATTTACTGAATGCACTTTTTACGACATAAATCAGGCACTTTTATTTAGTAAACAACACTATGCATAATTTAAAACTCCAATGAAAAATTAACGTGACACTCGGCTTAACTTTCCCGCCAAAACTCCAGACACGGGTTATGACATCAAGATAACATTGTTTTATTTTGAGTACTAGGCTTTTTAGTAAATTATATTTCTTTGCCTTTTTTTTTTTCTTTTTCTTCATTATGTGTTTATTATTGTTTTAGTGTATTATTATTATAATGTGCGTTCTGTTTGGGCGGAATAAAGAATTTTTCTTTCTAGATCAGGAATCATTCAGGATCGGTTTTTTAGGAATTAATCAGATGATTAATTCCTAAAAAAACAGCTACGGAAACTTCAACCCTTAAAGATTAACATTAAAATTTAATAATAATTTGTATTCGCATACAAATACCAAAGGAGTCTATACAAGCAGTGTCAATTGCATTGAATGTTACAGAGGCCGTCCACACAATATTTTCGGCACAAAACATACAGCGGCGATATCATGTTTAGACCCATTAGATTGGTTTCGATGAATAGAGTTTAAAAACTTAAAATTAATGGTAAATTAGAAATAAAGTACAAAAACCCTAGACATAAAATTCAACCTCTTTAAATATTAATAACCATTCATACTAAAAATAATTACCTATTCAGATCAAAATAAGTATTACGAAGTATGAGTAGCTAAATGGATCAACAAAGTATATGATTTTTGGAATATATTTCGAGCCAAAAAGTCTTCGAGCATTTAAAAAAAAATGTTATGAAATGTAAAAATGAAATGTTAACAAATATATATAGATCTTACAATGTATGGAGCATTGCGAATATAAAATTTCTAGATTAGGTTTAATAAATTCATAATTGATCAACCGTTACGGTATAGGTATCGGATCAAAAGAAGTATTACTGGAAGTGCGAGTATATAAATGGATCAACACAAGTTATTGATTTTTGAAATATATTCAGAGCTTAAAAGTCCTGGTGGGTTCAAAAAATTTAGCCGTTACGGATCCACTAATGCATGAAATTGCTGAAAATTTTTTGTCGAGTATATGTCCTAATTGACGAATATATTTGGCCACATCCCTAAATAGAATACGACGTTGCCACTCCCCCCAAGAAATATGCAACTGGAGTCAAGTTATTCCATGCTAAAGGTGGAGTCTATAATATATATATATATATATATATATATAGATATCCCTTTGGGCACTTTGTGGCTCAGACGTGCCGTATAGGTAGTAATTTGTTGATCCATTTTCACTTGTTGATCCGGGGGCCTTTTGTTGATCCGATGCCATCTGACCATAAATATGTGGCTCCGTTCGGAGCCACATGTGTCACGTTCAATAATAATAAGTAATAACAATAATTAAGGGCTGTTTTATACAAATCCACCTTTTTGGCGTCTGGGCAGTTGTTGATCCAATTCAAATGGGCCAATCAGGGCGCAGCATTTGCCAAGGGCGCGAAGCGATTGGTTAAGCTGCCGTTTTGTTTTTTATGTATGTTCACTTTATTAATCTTAGATATTAATCTCAGACACCTGGACTGATTTGCTAAATTCTTTTTTTGTTTGAAAAGGTTAACTTTCTAAATGGTCCCTTAGTCAAGATCTGATGATGAAAGACTAGAGAAATCAAGAGGAACTTCCAAAAATCGTAGGGGCGACTAGTGCATTTCTAAGTATCTTCATTAAGTATTTCAAAGAACTATAATTTGATAAAGGTCTGATGTAGCTGATGATGGAGCCGGGAGACAGTCGAAGGAAGTCCTCAACGATTGATAGCAGTTACCTTGAGTTTGTGCTTGATTAATTTGTATTAATTAGTACTTTACACCAAGATGAGTTGTGACTGTCATTAAGGCTCTGGTGATGAAAACAAAGGCCAGTTCCAGAAACTCCTCAAGGTTTACAGTAGCTACTTTGTTTTTGGACTTAATTCCAATACCCATATAGCACATACAATCCGAGATTCCAGTGTCCTGTCCCCTCCCACTCTCCCCTCATGTTGTGACCCCAGGTGGGCAGGATCCTCCCAACACTTAGACAACACCCCCCCTCACCTACCCCTCCCCCTCCCCCTAGACTCAACCTAGCCTCCCACCCCTCTCCTCTACACTCACTTACCCCCCCCCCCCCCCACTTGCTCCTCAGGCCACCTCACCTCCCCGCGGCCTATCTCGGGATCCGGAGGTCCTAGACTAGCCGAGTTTGGGCTCTTCGGAATCGGGAGGAAGAGCCCAACATTCTGGCCCCGGGGGATTCCGCATCCCGTACTATATTTACCCACCTCGAAGTCCTTCCCCATATCCCTACCTAAAATCCCGGATATCTCGGAAACGGCTGGGAATTTCAAAATTCTGAAAAAATTCTCCCCCCCCCCTTACTAGCTCCCCCCGCAGCCGGAACCTCCCCCATTTTGACCCCATAGTACCTGATACCTGACCCCCCAATACCCATATAGCACATACATTCCGAGATTCCAGTGTCCTGTCCCCTCCCACTCTCCCCTCATGTTGTGACCCCAGGTGGACAGGATCCTCCCAACACTTATACAACCCCCCCCTCACCTACCTCTCTCCCCTCCCCCTAGACTCAACCTAGCCTCCCCACCCCTCTCCTCTACACTCCCTTACCCCCCTCCCCACTTGCTCTCCAGGCCACCTCACCCCCCCGCGGCCTATCTCGGGATCCGGAGGTCCTAGACTAGCCGAGTTTGGGCTCTTCGGAATCGGGAGGAAGAGCCCAACATTCTGACCCCGGGGAATTCCGCATCCCGCATCCCGCATTTCGCATTACACACTGACTCACCTGGTGCTGGCGCGTGCAATTGTTGGGACATACAGGCTGTATCTTTAGGTTAGTTTAGTTTTAAATTTGGTGTGGTATTTAGTCGTGGACCGTCCCCCTATTGGGGACGCTAAATTTTAATCTTTATTAATGTTATTATATTGAAGTAAAACTTCTTCGCCATCTTTTTCTAAGAAATTTCACTTCTTACGTGTGTACACTAGTACACGCACACATTTTTTTTTTGTTTCTAAAAACGAATATACTAATACCAAAGACATACCCGACTTCGGAAATTAGTTATTTTTTACGTTGTAGTGTTTTCTGTAAGACGGTTGTTTTTTTACACTTTTGTGTTATGAAAAGTACTGTGCAGCTGCATCCGGTCAGAATGAACGCTGATGCTAATATAGTTGGGAAAAGGCCTGTAAACAAACGACGTAATTTTGAATAATGTTATTTTTACCCGTAATTTTGGTTTAAAAACGAAACCACTGAATCGATTTCTATAAAATTTCTACGAGGCCAAAATTAATGTATGAACAATGCTAGACATGACGCGATTACGCAACTTAAATTCAGTTTCTTGATTATAATTGATTGTTGCTTAAGCATGACATGCAGGTACTGATTCTTCAGTGATAAATTTCAATGCTGTAAGTTTTTTAGGAGTTTCCTCGACTCCTGTTGGTCTTCATCATCAGATTTACGGACACGACCGACAGACCTTCATTTTAACCCACATAGGTGCAAAGTTCTAATCAATACAAATTAATCAAGCACAAACGCAAGGTGGCTGCAGGGGATCGTTGAGGAGTTCCCTCGTCTGTCTATGTTCTTCATCAACAAATCTACTGCAGATTTTCATAGTAATCCATATGGGTGAAAATCGCTCATCAATATACATTAATTAAATTCAAACACAAGGGAACTACTGTAAACCGTTGAGGAGTTCCCTGAAGTGGCCTTTGTATTTATCATCAGAGCCCTAATGACAATTAAAACCGATCTAAGTGTAAAGTTCTTATTAATACAAATTAATCAAGCTCAAATACAAGGTAGCTGCTATGAATTCCCGAGGAGTTCCCTCAACTGTCTCCCGGCTTCATATCTGCTCCAACATCAGATCTACTCCAGATCATTAGTAAATTGTAGTGCTTTAAAATACTTAATGAAAATATTTAAAAATGTACCTAGAAATGTACAAGTTGCCTCTAAAAATTTTGAAAGTTTCCTTGCTTTCTCTAGTCTTTCATCATCAGCGCCTGGTGACCATGGGACCACCCTTTTAAATAAAAAAGAATTTTGCAAACGGATCCGGGCTTCTTACAGTAATCGGTGAACATACATAAAAAAAAGGTTGCGACTAATTGAGAACCTCCTACTTTTTTTGAAGTCGGTTAAAAACTTAAATTGCCAAAAGAAAATAATTTTTCTGTTGACAATTTAAATTTTAATGGATTTTGACATTGATTACTAACTTTTTCCAATATAAGTTCATTCCCGGTATTAGAAAAATGCCTGGGGTCGAATCCTCTCGTCTCTGACGAATGACGAATAATGAACAATAATTATTATTTTTCCCACGCTATGGCGCTATTTTTATGTTCCTTTGTTTTTTTTTCAATAAAGCGTCCACTATTTATCATTTCAATATTGTGTCTATTTGCAAGACAGTTCGAAATTTAAATAAAACCTTTTATTCGTTACCTCCTTGGTGTTCCATGTTTCGAATTTAGTTTTTTTTTTTTTCGAAAGAAATTCAAACTACGACGCTGGAACGAAACGCAAACTACTTAATTCGAAATTACGGCCGCTTAAATTTACATTCCATGTGTCTAATGCGTTCCTGTACCTTTTATTTATTTATTTTATTTTTTATTAAAATTATAAACTAGCGCTTGACCGCAATCCCGCCTGATGGATTGATGGTAAAGCGCACTAGTTTATTAAGAGCTTATTCACTCAAGACTTGAAGACACTAAAATTGTAGTCCGACGGAAACACCGCCGCTGGCAAACTGTTCCAGTCCCTCGATGTACGCGGTATAAAGGAGGAAGCGAAACGCTTCGTCCGTATAGTAATGGTTTTCGCTAAAATGTAACGCGACTAAGTGAAATTATTTTTATAATACACGTAGGAATGTAACTATGAGTAGATTGAGAAAACATCTACCAGAATGTCAAACGCTCTTCGGCGGATATATGTACTCGTACTTAGATCTTTATTACCTTTATTACTAAGTAGTAAATATGATTTTATGTCCACTAACATGCGGTTGAGTTTATCTTTCTTAATTTACAAAAATATTATTAATGAGGTACACATGTTTAATTTACACACTACGCTGCGATATCTCAATGTTCTTTATGAATTATTTACTGAATGCACTTTTTACGACATAAATCAGGCACTTTTATTTAGTAAACAACACTATGCATAATTTAAAACTCCAATGAAAAATTAACGTGACACTCGGCTTAACTTTCCCGCCAAAACTCCAGACACGGGTTATGACATCAAGATAACATTGTTTTATTTTGAGTACTAGGCTTTTTAGTAAATTATATTTCTTTGCCTTTTTTTTCTTTTTCTTCATTATGTGTTTATTATTGTTTTAGTGTATTATTATTATAATGTGCGTTCTGTTTGGGCGGAATAAAGAATTTTTATTTCTAGATCAGGAATCATTCAGGATCAGTTTTTTTAGGAATTAATCAGATGATTAATTCCTAAAAAACAGCTACGGAAACTTCAACCCTTAAAAATTAACATTAAAATTTAATAATAATATGTATTCGCATACAAATACCAAAGGAGTCTATACAAGCAGTGTCAATTGCATTGAATGTTACAGAGGCCGCCCACACAATATTTTCGGCACAAAACATACAGCGGCGATATCATGTTTAGACCCATTAGATTGGTTTCGATGAATAGAGTTTAAAAACTTAAAATTAATGGTAAATTAGAAATAAAGTATAAAAACCCTAGACATAAAATTCAACCTCTTTAAATATTAATAACAATTCATACTAAAAATAATTACCTATTCAGATCAAAATAAGTATTACGAAGTATGAGTAGCTAAATGGATCAACAAAGTATATGATTTTTGGAATATATTTCGAGCCAAAAAGTCTTCGAGCATTTAAAAAAAATTGATGTTATGGATCCACTAATGCATGAAATGTTAACAAATATATATAGATCTTACAATGTATGGAGCATTGCGAATATAAAATTTCTAGATTAGGTTTAATAAATTCATAATTGATCAACCGTTACGGTATAGGTATCGGATCAAAAGAAGTATTACTGGAAGTGCGAGTATATAAATGGATCAACACAAGTTATTGATTTTTGAAATATATTCAGAGCTAAAAAGTCCTGGTGGGTTCAAAAAATATAGCCGTTACGGATCCACTAATGCATGAAATTGCTGAAAAATTTTTGTCGAGTATATGTCCTAATCGACGAATATATTTGGCCACATCCCTAAATAGAATACGACGTTGCCACTCCCCCCAAGAAATATGCAACTGGAGTAAAGTTATTCCGTGCTAAAGGTGGAGTCTATAATGAACGGCATCGTGGCTGGATCAACTAAGTGCCCAAAGAGGTGTTTATATATATATATATATATATATATATGTATATGTATATACTAAATATTTTTTGGTTGTGCTCACAATTCTACTACAGGGCTTGCACGATGATTTGGTGAGGGAGCAGAAGTCTATTTAATTTACCTTCCTTGTTTCGTATTTTCTAGACAAAAGCTTGTAAACAAACCTTTAATTTAATTGACTTCCCTTACAGGTGATAATTTTTTATATAAAAAGACGTGTGGCACTCGGGGACTGCCGCGGTAAAGCTATTGCATAGCATTTTGTATCAATTTATGCAATTATAATTATTTATTTATTTTATTTATGCAGTATTTTTTTTCTTTGATATTAATTCAAGTTACACTTTTTGAGCGTGGTGACCGGTAAGAAAACAAATTTTTCTTTTATTAAATAAATAAAAAGTTAATATTATTTAAAATATTTTTATTATTTTACAATACATGTGGGTTTTATTACCTTACAGTAGCTGTTGGTTATTCAGGAATATTTATCATTGAAACTCTATATCATAAACCTATCATAAACCCATGTTTATGATAACTGAAATAAGAAACATAAGTTTGCGACTTAATATCCTCTAAATACCTTGAAAATACCGCGTCAATGGTGGTCCCATATTTTGTTGTGGACTTTTGTGGATCATTATTCATTTTCAAATTCAATGTTTTTGATAGAAAAGTTGTCCACCGCTCTGATTTTTTATCAGCGAAGTTAATGTTGAAATCGCCAGCCAAGATAAGTGGAAATTTATTACCATTTGTTTCAAGTATTTTCGAGCCACTCGAGTTACTCCAGTAAAGTGCGATGAATAAAATGCTCTACCTCGTCCAATTTTGGATTCGGAGAAATGTAAATTGCTACCATAACTATTTGTAGGCCATTTCTAAGTTTGCATAAGCACGCACAAATATCTCCAACAACTGAGCGCCTAACATTAACATCGCTAACGTGTGCAATATTTATTTCAATATTCGGAGTCATAATATTAGTAATATCATTTTTATTTTGGTAAATAGCTACCCCACCTTTTGAAACAGTATCTCGTTTGAACTGAACAATACAATTAAAATTAGGTATTTCAATTGGATTATCATGCGTCATGCAAGTTTCGGTAAGAAGTAACACATTTGTTTGTCTCGTAACTGAATCTTGTAAATCGTATTTATGACTATTTAGACTGGCAGTTGAAAGTCATTATTGAAATGCCATTTCTATTACTAATGAAATCTAATACACTTTGAGCAATCGTCTGAACACTATTTAAAGACAGTCTTTTGAATTCTTGCAACAATTGAAAAAACGGTCGCGTGAGCACTTTTTACTCTATAAAATCACGCGCTTTTATTTAGTAAACAACACTATAAATAATTTAAAAGTCCAATGAAAAATTAGCATGACATTCATCTTAGCTTTTCCGTTAAAAAAAAAGCTATTTTATAAAAACACTACTAAATTAATTTGAATAAAAGTACTTAATAATTAATTATATGAAAAGTTTTTAAGGTAGCCATGACAACGTCGATGACGTCTATGACATATCTCTATAGAAGACCTATTTCAGAGAGAAAATTAATCGCAAGTTTAGCACATCGCGACTATCAGTAACATGGCAAGTGTGTAGGACTGAGTTCGCGCCCTGCAATATGCATGCTCTTTTTGAAAATCTATAAATTGTTTTCAAAAGATGTAGTCGCACGCACACAAACATACCGTGCCGAAGACTGCCGAACTGAAACGACGTTAGACGATGGGGAGCGTGAGGTTTTTTCGTTACGGAATTTCTGGATTCGGTCCCCGCGCTCAAGGCCCGCGATAGAAGCTATGCAATAGCTTAAAATCAAAATAAAAACCTTTTTATTCTTCAAACTTAATAAAAATCGCTATTCGCCTTCATGGAAAGAATTTAAGAACCTTACTTTGTTTCTTTAATTTCTTTGAAATTATATTCACCCTATCCTTGTATGACTGCAACTGGATTTTTGCTCATCTTATCTAAGCTAGCGCTAACTGAGGTAGCAGCTTAATAGCTGATTTTACATAACGATCCTTAGTAGCTGGTTTTCTGTTGAAGATTGTGCAAAATTGGTTAATGTTTCTCGTTCACACCCCTTCGTATTATCCTCCCGGTGTTTGGTCGATTGGGAAATCCTATAAAGTTAAGTGGATAAATTCTTTTTCGTCATTTAACACAATTATGTAGAAGCTTTAAAAACACATCGTATAATACATATATATTAAAATAGGTGGTAAAAAAAAACTTAAAAATGCGAATAGGACTCGTTAAACGCAAAGAAAGACCTGATATTCTTTTTAACCTTATTATTTTGCTATAGTCGTGTCGCCAGTCATGGTGCCCTAGTTGTTAAAACACCAGTCTCTCGAGTATGAGTGTGCGGCTTCGATTTCAGGTCTGACAAGTACCAATGTGACTTTTCATGTACTTTGTAAGTATATCTTGGACCCCAATGACTGATTAAAATGTGAAGGAAAACAACTTGGGGAAACCTGGACTTTAAGTCTGAAATCGCCAATCCGCATTGAACAAGCGTGGTGGTTCCGTTTAATCCTTCCCTGTATGAGAGGAGACCTGTACCCAACACTGGGACGCTAAAAAGGTTTATGATGATTTTGTTATAGCGGCAATAAATATACACACTCTGTGAGTTTTTCGACAGTCTACCTACATGGTTTATGAGATACATCTGGCTCACAAACAGAAGCCCGGACAGAAAAAGCTTAGTAATTGAGTAGGCGATTCCATTGCCACCTTTCTGGTATGGAAATCTGATCTAACAAAAGTTGAAGGAGCTCTAAAGAGCAAACAAACACACGTTATGCCAACATAATATAGTGAAACAATATACTGCTACTTTTCCGTTTCTACACCAAAGTGTTAATTAAAAAGCCTTTCACAGAAAGGCGAACCCGCGTTCTCGATTATTGATAATTAATTATTGTTATACTTAAACCACGCACATAATTTTATTAATATCGGATTCCACGGAAATAATGCGTAATACGACCTATGAAAATATTTATAGGGCTGCCTACCATGCCTTGTTATATTAAACGAAATATGAATATTCCGATATTTAAATAGGTATTCGCTCGGCAACCGCTGAACATAATGAATCGTGTGATGTTCGATATTAATAACATTTTTGTCATTTTTTGGCGAAGGTAGGGTATTTATGTAATTAGATATTCATGTTCTTTGAGGTTATCGGTAAATTCAGAATCTGTAACCGGGATTGTTGTTTGTATTTTTCATATTTATATTTTCACTAGCTTTCCGCCGGCGGCTTCGCCCGCGTGGATTTCGGTTATATCGCGCTTTTTTAGATTTCCCTCGGGAATATCATTATTTTTTCAATAAAAGGCAGCCTATGTCCTTTCTCAATGTCTAAAGATTGTCTGTGCTAAATTTCATCACAATCGGTTGAGAGGTTTAAGCGGGAAAGCGTAATAAACAGACAGACAGACAGAGTTAGTTTAGTATTAGTATGGATGGAAGGGAACCCCGTCGAAAACACACTATCATTAGCAGCCTTTTCTCGACCAAATTGAGGTTGGCTTCTAGCCTGACCATATCTAGTTGAATAGTAGGAACGACTACCTATCCGACCTACTTATTCAGGGACTGCATAATACATCCCCTTTGTAAGACTAGTGATTAGAGTTTTGGGGGCCTGGAAGGACTGACATAGATCTAAGAATGACAGACGAGATCAACAGCTTAGAATGTCTCGAAATTTGTAGATATTGGCCTATCCACGGATCGTGAGTAGACCTGATCGATCGAAGAAAAAATATATCGAAAAATTACACATATATATAGGTAAGTAAGGACCTAGGACAGCTTCCAATGTTATACGAAGCACAGGTCCGATCGTGTGTGGAGTACTGCAGCCACATTTGGCCTGGTACTTCAAAATGCCACCTGGCTTCGTTGGATTCAGTGGAGAGGCGTACGAAGAGGCTAATTGCCGACCCAGATTTAGCTCAAGATGGTCTCCAAAGGCTGGCTCCACAGGCGTAGAGTAGCCAGCCTGTTGGTGTTTTATAGGATGCATTTTGGAGAGTGCCACCATCGGACGACCCGTCGTACGGCGAGTTTCCACCCTTATGTTGTTAACAACTCTACGATCCGGACGAAGCGTTTCGCCTCCTCCTTTATACCGCGTACATCGAGGGACTGGAATAATCTGCCGGCGGCGGTGTTTCCGTCGGACTACAATTTGAGTGTCTTCAAGGCTAGAGTGAATAGGCTCTTAATAAACTACTACTTGCTACTAGTTTATAATTTATAGAAAAAAGTAAGGTCACGAAACACAGGGGTGTAGAAACTATAGCCTGAATCCCTAAATGTTGTTAGTAACGGATGGTCATAGGTAAAGAGTGTCAACGTAACCCATTTCTCGTAGTTGCATATAACGCTGCCTCGCACAAGCCTTGCTAACGATTATGAATGACGTCCATCGTTCCATTACGAACGAGGAACTACGATAGATCTCTTTTATAGGAGAATGGAGCGATCGACATTATTCTTTACACATTGGCCTTTGTCAAGCCGTAAACTTGGTAGTAATTTTGACGCAACCTTGTTTCTAACCCTAAAAAAACTAAGTTCAGAATGTGACATGGATTATTTGAAAGATTATTTTTTTATAAATTTGAACCCAGATATGCGCAGAGACATCTACAAATCCGCCTAACCAAGACTGGGGCCCGCATAGTGAAATATCGCCCAATCCCTCTTACGGAGAGGAAGTCTATGTTCTAACAATGGGAACGACTAAACAACCTGAAATTGACCTAATTTTGCTGAAAAACGTGAGGAAATTTGAGTTTCGCGGTCTTTCCAGGAGCTAGGAGAATCTGTTTCCTTTACCAGAAACAAGAGGAAACATGTTTAAACAAACAAAACACTACAGTTCTAAAACTCCATGCACAAACCATGGGATTTTACCACTTAGTTGGCCGCCAGTGTATGTAGTGTTCAATATCAAGTTACAAGTCAGCGAGTACACTTGAGGCCACCGATAGCCCGTTTAAGTGCACGGACTAAAGTGACACGCGACTAAAGCGAATAAACTTTGTGGATGGTATTTCATTTGGTGTAACTATTATGTAGTTTTTCCTTGTAACTTTTTTATACGGTTGCCCATTTTTCTCGTATCTTGACTACACTGATTTATGTTTCGTTCTCTGTTATTGTGGTACTTACATTATTAGAAATTATATACTTTCATGTTTATTTTTTACCATCCCTAAGCATTTTAATTGAGTAATTATTTAGTGGAGTGACTTTTCTATAGAAATTACGTAGAAATGGGTAATCACGCTAAGTAACAGTTATATTATAGAATTTGTGGTCCAATAGTTTAGGTATTTATCACGCGGTCGATGTTCTGTGAATTGAGTGTATGGTACAAGTTAGAAAAAAATCGCTTTTAATATAATTACCGACAATTTGATGTTATTTTAGTAATACTTTTCTCTTCAATGTCTTGTCATTATGTATTTCTTGTTACTTATTTATTTTATGAAATAAGTACACATAATGGCCATACTGTAGCACTACTAACTAAAAGGTACTTGTTAATTTTTAGTATTAAATCATTAGTCTTGAACTATCCGTCCACATTTTACTGACGTACCTATATGCACAACAAAAACGATTGTAAATCAAAATAGTTAACTGTTCTTATTAAATTTAGGATTACCTACTGTATTGAATTTCAGTTCACAGCGTAGAATCGAAACCACCACCCTCCAAAAATATCCGCTACAATAAACCCAAAACTTTACAACCCACACAATTATCCACAGAACGACAGGCCAACACGAAATCGAACAAAGTCGAAATTAGTTCTTAGATAGAAAACCGCGTCTCAAGGACATCACTATTAACATGTCACCACGACTCCCAATAACACTTAAAAGCGAAGTTTTATAGCGCTCACGTGGAAGCTAAGCTGAGCTGAGCTTATTACTTAAGCCATATCGTAAAAGCTTACCGCAGTAAAGTACACAACTTACCCTCCGGTGTACTGTAAATTTACGATGCATGCGCCGTGAGAATTTTGTTACGCCTTAACCGAGTGTGGATTTGGTGCAACGATTTTTAGCACTGCAGCTTTAGGGTAAGGAGAGGTGTCAAGTTTTTTTGGCATATAGTGTAAGTGAAAAACACTATTTGGTATTTCTCCGAGTATGTTTGTCATTGGGCTTGTTTTAATGCAGTGCGATAAAGGTAGCTTTAAACTACGATTTTTAACACGTAGTAGTATTGTTGAAGAGTTTGTTGGTAATTCTGTTTGTTACAATGCAGTGTGATAATGGGATTAAAGTACTTTTCTTTTTTACTCTTTCTTTCTAGTTTGTTTTTTTAGCGCTGCTGGTTTAAAGTTCAAAGTGATGTCAAGTATTGTCATTATTTGATTATAGGTTAAATATTTTTGTGCATTTTAAGTACTACGCTAACTTATGCGTACCTAAACATATTATGCAGTATAATACTTTTGGTGACATGTTTAACGTTATAATCGTATTTAATTAACAAAATATATAACTAATTGGTCATGTTTTCGAAATTTATTTGCTTTATCTGTCCTATAGAATTACTTAAAAAAATCACAAAAATTTTAATCCGTTTTAATCTATGCTCCGTTGAAAATACCTAATACCAATAAACCTAGCTGAAAATATATTAAAACATAATGTCATCCACGTTAAAAATACTAAAATGTGTTATTTAAATCTAAAATTATATTGCAACGTCATCTAAATCGTTTTTCACGTCGATTCAAAAGTTTGTCTTGTTGGACTGAGTAAGACAAACTATTATAATATGAAACGCTGACTATATATTTTCGCTTAAAACCGCTCATCTGTAACACTTAAAAGTTTTCACTGGTTCTTTAAGTTAAAGCTAGGTACATTATGTTTGAGGTTAGCGTATGTCTTAGAGTATATAGCAGTAACTTAAAATTGGGACATGAAAAATACATGCTAATTTAGGTAAAAATTACACCGATAAAAATATGTACTACTACTAGAAACTGTCAAATATTCCTAATCAACCTTGACCCTTATTACTTCACAGACAAAGCTGAAAATCAAATAAAGAAATCTGACACATTCTAGTAGCTTAACATGCTGTCGTCTGTACACAACGATCAATGTCCAATAATAGATATTTACAACTTGGTAAGGGGGTCAATTTCAGTTCAGAACAAGTCGTGGTGGCCGAACAAGTCGTGGTGGCCTAGTGGTTAAAACATCAGCCTCTCAATTAGTATGAGTGCGCGGGTTCGAATCCAGGTCAGGCAAGTACCAATGCAACTTTTCTAAAGTTATATGTACTTTCTAAGTATATCTTGGACACCAATAACTGAAGGCGAAGGAAAACATCTTGAGGACACCTGGACTTTAAGTCTGAAATGGCCAACCCGCATTGAGCAAGCGTGGTGATTACGCTCAATCCTTCTCTGTATGAGAGGAAACCTGTGCCCAGCAGTGGGACGATAAAAAGGTTGATGATGAAGAGGGTCAATTTCAGAGAACAGCGGTGGCCTAGTGGTATCTTTTTTTTTTTTTTTAAATGTGCCGTCTGTCTCTTCTTGCTTGGCAAGAATTCTTTTTTGCCTTATATTTTTTGCCAATTCCTTTTTTTTCCCGCTTACTCTTTTGCGGCTTTGGCCTTGTCTTTTGGCCTAGTGGTATCAGCCGCGACTTACAAGCTGTAGCTCGTAGTTTGAACCCCATCAGGCGCTTAACTTTGTTTAAATTATTTCATCACAACTGCTCTGAAAACGGTGAAGGACAATATCGTGAAGGCACCGGTATATCTTACAGCCAAAAACTTCGAAGACAATATGTGACATCTACAAACCCGCCTTGGGCCAGGGTGGGAGATTACAGTCCACTCTCTCTCACCAACAGGAGGCCTTTAACCCAACAGTGGGAACATTATACTATATAGGCTGATTATAAAAGATGGTTAATTTTCGAAATTGAACGTTCACATTCTAATCGCGATCCCAATCTGTCAAAAACACTTAATTTCACACTATTAATAACAATCGACAACAAATGTTTTTGCGACTACATTTTGAAGTGTTTTCTTAACATTTAAATTGTGATTGTTTGTTTATTATAAACATATTTATATGTTTAAACACAGGGGTGTCTTTTTCACCGCCAAAAGGAGCCCGTTCACCTTGGCTCCTACTTTTCAGAATGTATCCTTGGAGTGTACCGACCGCCTTCAGCTTTTGGGAGTTGAGATTTCCTCGAGCCTTAACTTTGGGCGGTTCATTGAGTCCAAGGCCAGGGTGGCTGCCAGAAAACTAGGCGTCATCGCGAAGGTCCGGCGGTACTTCACACCAGGGCAGCTTCTAATTTTATACAAAGCACAGGTCCGCTCGTGTGTGGAGTACTGCAGCCACATTTGGGCTGGTGCTGCGAAATGTCACCTTGCCACTTTGGATTCGGTGGAGAGGCGTGCGAAGAGGCTGATTGGCGACCCAGACTTAACTCGAAACGGTCTCCAAAGCCTGGAGCACAGGCGTAGAGTAGCCAGCCTTTCGGTCTTCTATAGGATGCATTCTGGTGAGTGTGCAAGGGAATTGCATGTTTTAATTCCCCCATCTCCGTTCCATCATCGGACGACCCGTCGTACGGCGAGTTTCCACCCTTACGTTGTTGACACCACTGCGATCCGGACGAAGCGTTTTGCTTCCTCCTTTATACCGCGTACATCGAGGGACTGGAACAATTTGCCGGCGTCGGTGTTTCCGTCACATTACAATTTGAGTGTCTTCAAGGCTAGAGTGAATAGGCTCTTAATAAACTAGCGCGCTTTACCATCAACGATCGCATCACTGCTTACCATCAGGCGGGATTGCGGTCAAGCGCTGGTTTATAATTCATAAAAAAAAAATGTATTTACTGTATTGCATGATTTTTTTTTATTTTAATTCCTCTAATGTTAAGTAGTTTTATAAAACATTATTACAATAATAGGATATAAATTCTAAATTCTTTCATCATCATCATCATAATCATCAGCCTCTACTCGTCCACTACTGGACATAGGCCTCCTTCATGGCACGCCAACAAGCTCGATCCTGAGCAGTTCTCCGCCAGCTGCTACCAGCCACCTTTTTGATGTCGTCGCTCCATCTCGCCCAAGTTCTTTAAGTTCTAATAATCATATTTTTACAAAACACAATACATTAAATACTACATTTAAATATATACTTTAAAAATCATCAATAATAAAAACAAAAATGTCAAAATAAAACATACATTTAAATTGACATAAACCTACAGCGAAACCCGGAACAACTATGTATCTGCAGGCAATACACACACAAATATTTGAAATGGAATCTGCAACTCGCGGCGCAGCAGTGCATCGCTCAGCCGCTACACCAACCGTGCTGTCGAATACCTTATTTAAATATATCTGAACCCATATTCAACATCACCGATCGGTCGTGAATTACTACGCTTTCGGCAGTTTTTTCCTATCTTTATGCCAAGAAGCGATAAGATTAGATTCATGGCGATGGAAAGAGCTATTCGGATCTTCTCTGTGCGATCGAATCAGAAATGAAGAGATCAGTAGAAGAATCAAAGTCACCGGCATAGCTCTTCGAGTCGCTTAAATTGGGCAGGCGGCAGCGAGCGGGGCACATTGCTTGTAGAACCGATGGCCGATGAGGCAGTAAAGTTTTGGAGTGGCGGCCATTTACCGGAAGACGCAGCGTAGGGAATCCTCAACAAGGTAGACCGATGACTTGGTGAAGGTCGCGGCTCGCCTTGGGGGAGGTATTTGTCCAGCAGTGGATCTCTATAGGCTGAAGGAAACGTAGAAGAAGATGCCAAGATAAAAATAGAAATTCTATATCAAAAGTATTTTATTTAAATAAGGGTGAGAATTGGCTTGTATCCTAAAAAATAATTGAATGTCCGTCAGATAGCTTTATAAAAAATATTGAACACGTATTTTTTATTTTTTCTTTTATTCAAATACTTAGGAAGATATATTGATTTGAAATGTCGCATGACGTCACGCCATGGTGCAAAATATAGAACGGCGTGACGTAATTAACCCCCACTCTGTAACTTTAATACGCTATATCTCAGTAATTTTTGATAATTACGACAAAATAAAAAATACGGGTCTTAATTTTTTTTATTATCTGTAAGACGGACTAATTATTTTTTTGATTTTCATACCTTGGATACATCCCTATTATCACCTCTGAAAGGTCAAAAAAGGATAAAAGTATCTCACAATGTTTAATAGTGGCGCATAAAAACAATCAAGCTTTAAAAAGTAGCTACTTATCATTGCGAAGATTCAATATCAGATAAAACCATGTGGTATTATTATCTCAGTATTAATATAGAAGGGGTATAACGTTACTCTATAAACTGCAATTATTCATAAACAGATTTGAATTGAACCCTTCGCTTGCAGGCATCGCATGGACCGATTTTAATCCCTCCCACCTGTATCTATGTGGGATATGTCCAATGCCATGGAGGACAATGTTTGTCATGGAGGACAGACGTGAGATGATTTTGCGTTCGTCAAGTGATGCTTGCAGATACCGGCAGCTCAATAAGCAGATCTCAAAGTCTCTGAAGCGCGACCTACGTCGGTATAATACCGAGCGTATAACGGAGGCTATAGGGCGAAACAGAGGCTCTAAAGTTTTCGCTAGAGATCTGACTATTGGGCATAGCCGGCTAAGCAAGCTGAAGACTGACGACGGCAAGATCTTAACGTCCGGGCCCGAGCTTTTGAGGGAAGTCGAGAATTTCTATGGACAGCTCTACACTTCAACGACAAGACCCGCATTAAATCTTGCTGAAGACCCTAGAGCAAGATTAACCCGACACTACACTGAAGATATCCCGGACGTCAGCCTGCAGGAGATTCGATTGGCTCTGAAACAGCTTAAAAACAACAAGGCGCCAGGCGATGACGGAATAACGGCAGAGCTACTGAAGGCGGGTGGTGAACCGATCCTTAGGGCCCTTCAGAAGTTATTTAATTCCGTCATAGATAAGGGAAAAACGCCACAGGCATGGCACAGAAGTGTGGTGGTACTCTTTTTCAAAAAGGGTGACAACACCCTTTTGAAAAACTACAGACCCATCTCACTTCTGAGTCATGTCTATAAGTTGTTTTCAAGAGTCCTCACAAATCGTCTCGCCTGCAGGTTTGACGACTTCCAGCCGCCCGAACAAGCCGGTTTCCGAAAAGGCTACAGCACAGTAGACCACATACATACGCTGCGGCAGGTTATACAGAAGGCCGAGGAGTATAACCTACCCCTTTGGCGTTTGTGGACTACGAAAAAGCCTTTGATTCGATCGAGACCTGGGCTGTACTGCAGTCTCTCCAGCGGTGCCAAGTAGACTATCGATATATTGAAGCGCTGAAGGGTTTGTACGAAAACGCCACCATGTCAGTCCGAATACAGGACCAGACCTCGAAACCAATACCTCTGCAGCGTGGTGTCAGACAGGGAGATGTTATCTCTCCGAAACTGTTCACCGCTGCATTGGAGGATGTCTTCAAGGTTCTGGACTGGAAAGGACTGGGCATCAACATCAATGGCGAGTACATGACACACCTTCGGTTTGCTGATGATATCGTAGTCATGGCTGAGACCGCGGAGGACCTGAGTACAATGCTCGAAGACCTCAGTAGGGCCTCCAAGCGAGTCGGTCTTAAAATGAACATGGGCAAGACGAAAGTCATGTCTAATGCCCATGTTGTACCGACTCCTATAAAGATTGGAGACTCTGTTCTCGAAGTTGTTGACAGCTACGTGTACCTGGGACAAACTATCCAGTTAGGAAGGTCCAACTTCGAGAAAGAGGTCAATCGTCGAATCCAACTCGGCTGGGCTGCTTTCGGGAAGCTACGTAGAATCTTCTCGTCCGAAATACCGCAGTGTCTCAAGACAAAAGTCTTCGACCAGTGTGTGTTGCCAGTGATGACTTATGGAATTGAGACGTGGTCGCTAACAATGGGCCTTATAAGAAGGCTCAAAGTCGCTCAAAGGGCAATGGAGAGGGCTATGCTTGGGGTTTCACTGCGCGATCGAATCAGGAATGAGGAGATCCGCAGAAGAACGAGAGTAACCGACATAGCCCGAAGAATTGCAACACTGAAGTGGCAATGGGCTGGACACATTGCCCGTAGGACCGATGCCCGATGGGGCCGACGGGTTCTCGAGTGGCGACCACGCACCGGAAGACGTAGCGTGGGTAGGCCCCCGACAAGGTGGACCGACGACCTGGTGAAGGTCGCGGGAAACCGCTGGATGCGGGAGGCGCAGGACCGGTCGTCGTGGAGAACCTTGGGGGAGGCCTATGTCCAGCAGTGGACGTCTTTCGGCTGAAATGATGATGATGATGAATGATGTCCAATGCCAACAGTTGTTCGGGCTTATGATATCAAATCAGCTGTTATCTGTCAAACACAGATGAGTGATTTACAATAGTGTAAACATGAAACTTTGCATCGATATATGCGTATTTGTGACCCTTTCACGCAAAACTACTAAACGCATTTGAATGAAATTTGGCTCACAGATAGTTTATAACCAGGAATAAAGCATAGGATACTTTTTATCCCGATATTCCTGAGGAAACGCAACCTATGTAGGTGAAACCGCGGGCCGCAGTTAGTATGCTATTTAACGGGTATAGTAGCCTCAATGACCTTGTGCATGTGGGCGGAGCTAAACGCCGTACTCCCGAATTCGTAAAATGCGCGCGGTGGCGCGCTAAACTAAAACGACAATCAAAGAATATCCAGAGATGCAGACAAGCCGCGTGTAGGTCGCGATTTGTGCCTACGATTTCAGACGGGAGTATGGATGCAAGACCGATAAATGAATATTTTGTATTTATAAATGGTAATATCGTACTATAATATATTTGTAGTATTCTTAATCAATGTTTGAATAAAATCAAGGAGTGCTCGTTACACAGTTTAATGGCCGATCGCAGACTGACAGACATTTGTAAAACAAGTATCCACACATTATAATATATCATAACATTAATATAAAAATTAATGGTAGATGATAATATCTATCGCTTCAACATATTTGGTTTTTTTTTCACTACTTTTCAGTATATGAGTATCTACAGTATGTTAAGAAAACCCTGTCCGACCCATAAGGATAATAAAGGTTAGGTAAACACATGACCTAATATAATATAAAATTTTACGTAATCATCATAGTACCAATACAAATGAATTTTGAAATAATCTTTTTTTCCCGCGAATTAATCCCAACTTCCCCGTAATTTGGTAATTTTTAAAAAAGTGACAACACCGGTATTCTTATGAGCGAATAGCAATGCGACCACGTGCCGCGTGCCCTGCCGCCCGCCGCCCGCGCAAGAGTGCTTAACGCACATTTATTAAATTACCTCTTTTTGCGAAATAACATTTATTTTTTTAGGGGGATTTTTTTTTTAAAGTTTAGCCCGTTTTTTGTATCCATTAGTAGAATCGGTTATCGATACCTAACAACACCTTCACGGGTCGGACAGGGTTTTCTTAAGATACTGTATAGTAAGACCGTAAAGGCATTATGTCTTTGCAAGTGTCCTGGAATTAATTACTAGTGGTATTACTAGTGCGAATAACATAAACGAGTTCATTGCGTTAACGTAAAACAAACTCGCACTAGGCACTTTGTGATATTTTTATTTAAAAAAAAAACGTGCCCCACACTAGGAATTACTCTTATCGTGGATGCGTTTACAAACATATAAATTCACAGACACAAACAGCCAAACCCGGGACAACTACTTGTAGGACATGTTCTGAATATTCGCGGGAATCGAACCCGCGACACGCAGCGCAGCAGTCAATAGCTTAACCACTGCGCTAACCGTGCTTTATATAGATGCCATGAGATTACAAAGCGCGTAGGTTCGGCCGTTTTTCATGACGACATAGTACCTTATTTATACTATGTCAGTGATGTCGGATTGAATGTACTTCGTCGTAATGAGGTTTCAAATAAAACACAAGTTATTTTAAAATCTGTAAATTTTAATTCTTCGATCCGATAAATTACATGCGAGATTATAGGCAAATCTAAAGCTGCAGAAAGTTCTTGCAGTTGAGAATGGCCACAGTCTATTTCTATTGTTCCTACAACTGCACAGCTGATATTGTTTTCTGTAGGATATGCAAAATATTATATACCTATATATATATATATAACCATATACATACGGCATTTAAAAATAAATAGAGAATGTAGTCCCACTTGTCGTTCTCCAACAATATCCATAGATTCTAAATCACAGTCTATAATTCTCCGTGCTTGGCAATTTTCTTTAGTTTTGAATAAAAGTAAGCAATATTAACTGTGCGTCGCCCTTGAGAAATGATGAAACAGCTTGAGATTTGTTGAGGTTTTGGAATTAATAGAAAGACTAGAGGTTGCATACACTAGACGACCAATACCCGTATACAGTATGTTAAGAAAACCCTGTCCGACCCATAAGGATAATAAAGGTTAGGTAAACACATGGCCAAATATAATATAAATTTTACGTAATCATCATAGTACCAATACCAAATGAATTTTGAAATAATCTTTTTTTCCCGCGAATTAATTCCAACTTCCCCGAAATTTGGTAATTTTTAAAAAAGTGACAACACCGGTATTATTATGAGCGAATAGCGATGCGATCACGTGCCACGTGCCCTGCCGCCCGCCGCCCGTGGATGGGTGGTAACGCACATTTATTAAGTTACCTCTTTTTGCGAAATATTAGTTATTTATTTTTTATTTATTTTTTTTAAGTTTTAGCCCGGTTTTGTATGCATTAGTAGAATCAGTTATCGATACCTAACAACATCTCCACGGGTCGGACAGGGTTTTCTTAACATACTGTATAAAGAGCGAAGAGGTATATATCTTTCCATCTGTAAGTCGAAAAATGTTATTACAATATTATTTGTGAGAAACAGAAAATAAATAAATATAAACGGATAAATCACACAGATTAAGCTAGCCCCAAAATAAGTTCGAGACTTGTGTTATGGGATACTAACTCAACGATGCTATATTTATAATAGATACATATACATATAGATAAACACCCAAGACCCAGGCCAATCAGGAAAAGATCGTTTGCCATTATGACCTGTCCGGGAATCGAACCCGGGGCCTCCACATCGCAGGCAGGCGTGTTGACCGCTGCGCCACGGCGGACGTCAAAAAAATTTACTGATAACTGTGACATTCCAAGCCCGCCAACTCGCGTCCATCGTCTTCGGCTACTTTAAACTATTACATAGAAATAAAATATTTACAGGAAGAATATTTCATTTAAAATAATCGAAGTTAAGTAGGAGTTTTTATTACACATTTTTGCTAATATCTCGAAAACTAAAAGTCCTATCAACTCAAAACTTTTTGTAAAACTGTTTTTACACCAAAACCCTTAATTGAGCTCTAATTTTTGGTTTATATCACCATAAACAAAAAATTATATTTTCAAGTTACGTAAAATTCTAATAAGATTTTTATTTTTAAATCTCCTTACAAATTACTTATGTGAACTTTTATACAACTGTCAATATAAACTATCGAACTATTGGTTGCTATAACGTATATAGGCAATTACAAACCTATTAATTATAATCTAAGTGCGAGTGTTTACTTACCTGAATAGAGTCTTCTATATTATCAGCGGATGTAGTCGGATTATTGCCTTTCAGGTCTAATGATTTCTTTCTAGACTTCCTGGAACAATTCGTAATTATTTAACTTCAATTGTAATAGAAAAATAGAAAAGCTAATAGTAATCATAAAGAAAAATACAGTAATATATAGGTATAAATACAAGAGTATAGGAAGATAGATACTTACGCCACCAGACGCATCTACAATTCTCATTTGCGAACTAATCTATGAACGAACACTGACACGATTCGCTCGTAAATATTTGCACTCACACAGGCAAACACGCACAGTCGGCGATAGCCGGAGCAGAGCAGCGAACGACACAACCCTCCCGTCTGAATGCTAACGCACGACTGCCGCCCGCGCCCGCGCAGAGCACCACTAAACCTGGAAAAAAAAAAAGGATATTTTCTTGGCAAATTTTAATGGATTTATATACGCTGTGGCATATTTGTAGTACCTTTAACCACGAATTTTCCAGTGTAAAAATAATTCCACACATCAATGCCGTTTAGAAGTAATAACGAATATTAGCCAAAAATAGTGTTTTGGTAAATATTTTTTTAAGGCAAAAGACAAAGTCCTACGAAAAAATCATCTTTAGTAAATGTTGTACATGAATCAATAGACAAGATATATTTTTTTCAAGTCTCAAAACCAAGCCGTTAAATAGAAATTAGCTTCCTAAAGTGACCATTTTTCGCTACTAATAAGAGTAAGGCCCTTAATACGGGAACTGAACTTGTTGAAACACGTTTTTAGATGTTGATGCACGCACGTTTACGTATCCTTAAGAAATTAAGTTAGTTTCTAAACAATTATCGAAGTGCGAACTGAAATTTCCTTAACTAAAAACAGTAGTAATAACAATCGTACGTTCCTTCAATGGACTACACGGTTAGCGCAGCGGTTAAGCTATTGACTGCTGCGCCTCGTGTCGCGGGTTCAATTCCCGCACGGAATTAATAATTGTATGTCCTACAAGTAGTTGTTCCGGGTCTGGATGTTTGTGTATATGAATCACCCACGATACCGGAAAAATTCCTAGTGTGTGTAGTGTGTGTGTGTGTGTGTGTGTGTGTGTGTGTGTGTGTGTGTGTGTGTGTGTGTGTGTGTGTGTTTATTTAGTCCCAGCAGTGGCTGAGGCGCAGGAGCTCGTGCCGCACTGATCGATTGATAAGGTTAATCTACGCATCTTTGCATACCTCTCGGAATGCCTCGGAAAGCACGTGAATCCGTTGGCCCCGGCTGGCAATCGATCTTTGATAGTCTATACGGTTCGTCATATTTCCGAATACCACCACCAGTCATATGGTGGTCAGACATTCGGACTTACGGTACAACTTGTTGCGACAAGGAGTATCGTATTACCGAGTAACTGGGTTGTGGAGGACAGATGGGAGTTGCTCCATGTAAAATACTGATTGTTGTAGTTAGGAAAAGTCTAGGCAGATGGTGATGCTGGGACATGTGCCTCCTCTCAGTAAGAGGAATGACTGTAGGGACCGTAATCCGCCCCCGGGACCTAGTGCTTTTTTTTGTTAGATGTGATGTTACATATCTTAGCATTTTTATATATTTTTTTTTTAATAGTGCCGTCTTTCACTTCTTGCTTGGCAAGAATTCTTTTTTGCCAGTGTCTATGTCTTTCTTTTATCTTAGCATTTTTATATTAGGACATGCTGGTTTTCACGATGTTTTCCTTCACTGTTTAAAGAGCAGTAGTGATTAAATACTTTACGCAAAGTAAAGATCCTGTATGGGTTCGAACCTATGACCTAAAACTCGTAAGGAGCGGTCAGTACCACTTGGCTTGACTACGGCTCCCTTGATCATCAAATCTTTACTCTCAAATATTTACTTCTCCAAAAATCATCGTCCGTGTTTTCCTATTTCACTTTGACATTTCTGTAAACCACATCAAGTACGAACATGACATGTGTCTCCTCTAGTGCGGCCTATGAGTGGTTAAATTCCCTTAATCCTTGGAGGTGCATGTGCGGAGTCTAGGCGTTCAGCCTTAAGTGGGCACGTTCAGAAGTACATGCATCCTGTAATCGGTTCATGATACACAAGGAAGGAGCCTTTAGGAATAAATGCAGTGGAGTTTCTGCAAGTTTCTGTTTTGGCAATAGAATAACAGGACCGTATAATAAAGCCTGGGGCATCATTAGATTGTCGTGGTACTTACTATAAAATACATACACGAAAAACATTGCCTGGCATACAATTTCACAAATAAAATAAATGGAGACTAAATTAGTTACTTTAAGGTACGTTTTCAGTAATAATAAACGTTATTTCTATATAAGAAAAATGTTGCGTATTTTTTCTTAATTATCAGTATTATTTTAATCTTTCCACTATGAAAACAATTCGTTTAATTCCGTCTCCACAATTAGGCCGGTGTTGAGCAGGAAAACGTCCAATTTTTCAACTGCGACAATGCCGACAACATTTGTTTTTCCCTCTCGGATTTCGTATACTGGGATAATGACATCCTTATTCTGTGAAAGCCCTAGTTTTGCCTACAGCGACGTTTTAATTTTGCAATGTTACGCTTCGAAGGGGAGAACTGTATTTTTTCCAACTCCCTTCGCAATGTCCCGACCGTGACCTACTTATGGCGAAAAAAGTTGCAAAGATTCGAGTGACATTTAAGTTGTAATCGGTACGCCGCGTCGGGTAATCGATTATATTGATTTATCTCCGACGATGTAACACTTTTTGAGGTACTGGCTGGCAAGAAAAATGCATGTTTCGTGAGTCAGCTGATTGTTATCCCGCCCTATTTCTGTCGAGTAAGGATAAAGGGTTGTTTTTGTACCCATGTATAAATATTCTGTAACCAGTTCTTGTTACAGAATCTAAATCAACACAAGATTTAGAAACGAAGTTTTCAGATGTGCTTTGAGAACATGGGATAAAGGACCACCACCATAAGCAATCTAGTAATATAGTAAATAATAAGTTTTATATACTGACTTTACATTGCGCTATCGAGCAAGTGCATTGAGAACAGTGCCGTACTCTGCAATATTGAAATAACTCAAATATTTCAGCTGCTCAGTAATGGATTTATAACATCTAGTAACATTTTTAAAATCATTTCAGTACTTTATTACAGTAATATGTCACTTTACGAGAAATTTCTATGAAGTTGTTAAGGCAGTTTCTTCAAATAAAGTTGTTTATTTTTTCGAAGTTATCAAAACGTTTCCAGTCTATGTGAAGTGTCTCGGAGCGCCCTAACACGGCGTTACTTGACATTGCTTTCGTGACCTATTTATCAAAAAGGACCAACAATTTTATCTCGGCATTTCTGTGTACATCCGCCTCCGTTCTCTTGGCTTGTTTACACTTTTTGTATTCTAAATATATCAAGATATTTTTCTGTATTCCGTACCTTTTAATATAACTCTATAGTCGCTGCAAATATTTGCAGGTCGTAATATATTGATATGTGATTTTCTACGAAAGGTTCTGGTGATACGAAATGTCTCTATGGTTTATATTCAAAAATACATGAGTACACAAAGGATAACAAATAAAATATAGAACCCCACCGTAATGCTGAAATTTCCATAACATGGCCCCGAAGATCGGAGTTTAAAAGATTTAAATTCTGCATAAGTGTCTTGTGCCTCGTTAGTCGCAGATCTACCGGCAGGACGCACTCGATCGGGCCCTGACCGGCCGAAATCGACGGCTATCCCGAAAGCGTGACTTTTGCCCCCGGAATTGACGCGAAACGCGGGTGCCAGTGTGGGGTATTGATCGCGGATGCTCGGGCCGACTTCGGACTCACTCGGCAAAGTTCGACCGACTTCGCCTTTACTTGAGGGTCGTCATACTTGGTGCAGCCACAGGCCGCCGACTATTTGGTCAGTTGGCGTGTCAACTTTACTGGCATCGAGTTGATTGGAACTTTAATTGGGACAAGGTTACCGGATTGAGTTTGAATCAGTTCGCAATAATGTGTTATATATTTGATTATACTGAATCCACCTGTTAATTTGGATCGTGTAATTTAGACCCACATTTTAATCAGAAAGTGATGTTTATAATGACGGCCTGTTGAATCATTATCCGTGAAAATATAACCTTTAAACGTTTATTTTATTTCTTGACTCTATTGATTAAATAACTGTCAAGCTCCATACAGTGTTTATCATGTTGAGTAGAACAGATGTTTATGACAGTTGATGGACATTATTAATGATTCTTTTAACATTCCCTACTAATAGTATTTATAGGGCAACGTCTTCTTACTAGTAAATCTTTATTAGAGCTTCGGCGATTCGAATATTAAATGAAATGATCAGAAATGTAAAATTACCGGATATTAACATCCATGTTGATGATAGTGTTTTCTGTTCTGTGGGTATTTTACGAATGAACAAGCTGCTGCACGTGACTTTATCCACGTGTAGGTTATTGTTGCCCCATTCGATTCTGTCGCATTGCATCGCCTGCCTGTCTACGTTATTACTGGGAAGGTTCTTCGGGTACTTCTTCTCCTCAGCGAAAGTACCAGGAAGTGGCGAAGGGCGGGCGTTTTCGAGGACTGGGTTATGTAATACTGACGTTGGAAAAATGCTGATTCTCAGCCTAAGTTGAATAAATGACTTTTGATTTACTGTGTTTAAATCTGACTTTTCTATTTTTGACTTCCTCTAGAACTGGGCTGAGTATCAAACTTAGAAAGAACTTTTTAAACGGAACTGATATTCAAACAAACAATGTTGTTGGGTCATCAGGTTTGTTCTTAGTTTAAATACTTAGAACAAGGATACAGTATTCATGTCACCATCCTTATATAACGATGCTTTACTTTAAAGATCTAACTCAATATTCAGGGCTAGATTTTCCGGATCAGCATCCAAACTTAAACACAATAGGCAGTAGGCACTTCCAAAAATGCTATGCGTAGGTACAATCGAAGGCTACAGATTCGGATATTCGCAAGCTTATTTGCGCCCGAACTCCTGAGATACCAAACGCAATTTGGACCTGAATGACAGAGAATCGTGCGTTGATAAGCTCAAATATAAGAAGATTGCCATGTCAACTCATGCAAATATATTGTCGTGTTGGTACCTTGCAGACAAGTCGATCTAAGAAGGTTTCCAAACGAATTGACATTTTGTTCTGACCTTTTTTTTATTGAGATAGGAAATTTTCGTGCCCAAAAAAATGTTTTGTTAACGCTATAATATGACTGCATTTGTCGATAAATAAACTGGTTAGATACTATTTTTTATTTATCTTTTATTTTCATAATAATATTTTATGGTAGGTACATCGATATGATACCTCGTTTTCTTAAAATACATAAAAACTCTATGTGCACAATAAATTACCAACATGTAAAAAGAAAACCACGAAAATCAGAAGTTTTATGAGAAATAGGCCAATAAAATATTTTGCAAAAATATTTGTCGGGTGTCATATAAAAAATGATGCAAAAAAGCGTCGATCACGTCATGTTGAAGGAAGTAAAAATAAAAGTAAACTATCAAAATTGATCAAAACATTTTCGAAGTAGAATTTTGTTGTTTCTTTATTATTCCAAGCGAGTTGTGCCACAAAACACAATCAAAAGGTTTTCATTTCGGCAACGCACCGGCGCGTACCGGACTGTACCGGTCCGAATCGGACAGCGCCGCCTGATTCCGGATCTGGGTCAGAATATACCCGCGCGGCTCGTATTCGCATAATTGAAAAAGTTAAATCGGCCATTTCGCAAAATGTTTTTTTTTTGTCTTTAGTTCGCAAGTGCAGCGTCTCTGTGCGTTTTGATTTTCGACATTCATTGGCCGTAAATATTCCAACTCTATATAATACTCAAATATTAAATTACCCTGCTAATTGCAATTATAAACTCCTATAGAAATTAGCTTCGGCATAATTGAATATTTTATCACAGTATATAATTCGCCATAAGTTGTTAAAAAAACGCTATAAACTAAATCTAAACTAAAAAAATACATTGCCTGTACAAATTAATGTAAGGTAAGGTTGAAAAAATTTTGAGTTAGAGACGGACAAACAAACAAGCAAACATACTCGTACAAATGGAGCTAATAAACGGCATTTAAAAAATACATAGCCTGCACAAAATAATTTAAGGTAAGGTTGAAAAAAATTTGAGTTAGAGACGGACAAACAAACAAGCAAACATACAAGTAAAGCTAATAAAAAGCATGTAAAAAAAAGCGGATAGGAAGCGCTATATAAACTGTCAACACTTAAATTATATGCGATGGGTCAAAAATCCCTGACATTCTTTAGCGGACTATTTATTGGAAAACTTACTATTTTATGTTGTTTATATTAGTGCGTATAAGAGAAGTAAACAAGTAATAAATTAAGCTCGTGTGGACTGCGTTGAGAGATAGACCACGCTATGTAAACATAAGGACAAAACAAGATCAATCTGTAATACTTATTCAATTATAGATACGACTACTTTATTTATTATATTACGATAATTGTATTTTATACAAAATGTTACAATACAAAGTAATAATACAAAGGTTTACTTTATTACATCTTTGTAATCAGAAAATTATTATAAATAGTGTTTATAAACTTATTTTAGGTTCTATTCATTTTTTACGCTTTTTATTTCATTGAAATATAAACGTAAATATCAAATTGCACAAATAAGTTTTCCAATTTGAAATGAAATGAAATGAAATTTATTAAAAAACATAGAACAACAATGAATGTACAAAAAGTCTGTTTGTATAGTAATAAAAATCTTAATAATAACAATCATAAAAGCTAACTTACTGTAGTCTAATACATAATATAAATCTTTAAAGTTACGATCTAAAACTAATGTTGGGACCACCCGAACTAACCCTTTATTTAAACCTGTGTTTCAGGCTATCATCAGCAAGGATATTTGATGGCTACGAGTATAATATAATAATAATAAATATATGACAAAATTATTTAAGACTAAGCAATGAAAAATTGTCCTAAAAACTTAAATAATACATTAACTCTACTTATTTATTAATATATAACATAACTTACTAAACTACTCATTTTATTTTAATACCTCTAGCATTTTTTCCGTATCTGTGTAACTGAGGGTTTGTAGATATTCAGTTAGCATCACACAACATTTATTTGAGCTTTCACTGTATATCTTTAGTAGTTTGTTACATTTGTTATATAAATATAGTCCGAGAAATAAATAAAATCTGTTAGTAAAAGCATGTTTCGTCCGTGAGTTACTAATTTATTCAACATAAAACATATTCTGAAAAGAGTTCGGTGCATAAATAAAACAATGACAAATAAAATTTAAAACAGTTTCGCTCCTTAGTTTCTCGACCCACTGTAGGGACGCGAACAATTGTAAAACCACGGATTTTATAGCATCGTAAAGCAATCATACGGTTTATAACACGATCGTGAAGTTAATTGCAATAAAACTTGATGTCACGTGTCGTTAACTTTAAAGTCAATATGCAGAACGCGGTTTGTATTATGATTGTCTAGGGATACAAATAAAATATTCGGATATGCACGCGAGTATCAACTAGTTTTAAACTACATTACAATTCCATAGTATCCGAATAAGTAATGGAGGGTTATTTGTTATTATTGTAAAAGTTAATTGGTTGAATTTCATTAGTATTGTGCAGAGATTTTGTAAAGATCAATTTTGTTTCCTCACAATTTTCAGTTAAAATTAAATGTTTTGTGAATTATTTGGGTTTTGTGGGCATTTTCTGAATTCGATCAAATCTTTTGATCTTTAATTTTCTTTCTGATTTCGTGGAGCTTGAAAACAGAAAATAAACATAAGCAACGTAAAGCGATTTTTCCTAATTCTTGTGAAAATCAAACAGAAATGGACCCGTACATTTTTAGAATATGAAATAGGTATTTGGTCACAATTAGTTCGTTCAAAGGGTGTTCCCAAATTTAGTACCTACGAACTTCGTTATATTTTTTATGATCTTTTTATTTGAGTTTGAAAAGCGGTTCAATGGGTCTCATTAAAACTCTTAGACATCCTAAAAGGAGTTCGTGAAAGGAATTCCCGAGAGAGCGGTTCATTTATTTGTTCCGTTCATTACTTAATATTTAATTTTTCCCGAAACGGGGGCGTTTTGAAAGGCCTTCGGGCTTCATCGAAAGAATTTTTCAATAATCGCCGCATTATTGAATAAGCAACTCGGTTTTGTGATGAAGAATTTGTTGATTAAAACTTATTTAATGGTCCCTCTGTACTGCCTATTGGGATGAAGAAAAGAGTTCTGGATGTGTAAACAGTAATAACTTATTAAAACTTATTTAATGGTTCCTGTGTACCGCCTATTAAAATAAAAGAGTTCTGGGTGTGGAAACAATAATAACTTATTAAATTAGCGTCTTGGTTTCAAGCATTCGTGTTTTAACGTATTTATTCTCAAGGATAATTCAACAACATTCATTGCGCTATTTAATTTGTTGGGCATTTTCCGAACATAAGGATCAGTAGATTAGTGCTATGCTTAAATAAATAATAAATAATCCTAAATAATCCTTACTAAATAATCCCAACTTATACATAGTAATAATGTGTTATGTAGTTAGAGTGCTGTTTTAAAAATAGGATTGGCTTAAAAGAGGATTACATTTTGCAAAGCATTTATTTTCTTAGCCACCACGTTCGTCTGCAGTCGTTAACAATAGGGGCATATACTCGTAAACATTGTTTTTCACATTTTACGTTCAAGAAGTAGCTTGTACAAATCAAGCCATATTTAACCAGTATAAGCTGATGTCTAAGTGTACGAAAAAGCTGAACAATGCGAGGTCAGTTAAAACTGGAAAATTACTACTTCTACCTGTTTATATGGCTAAATTATATAAAGCATTTATTTCAAATAAATCAATTACAGGTACTTTTGAATAGACAAAAGGTCTACCATTCAGTAAGATAAAGTTAGTCGTTCATTCCAAAGCGTAGATCTCTGTGGAGAAAATAGAAAAAAAAGCTTTGGGTTTATCAAAATAGGTACTTTAATGAAAATAATGAAGAATTAACATTACAATTAGCTTCTTCTTCATAATATTTAGGCCAACTATGAAAGAAAGAATAAGGTAACAATAGCAGATGTAAATATGTTTTCACATGGACGTGAAACCCATATACGGATCTTTCTTAGAATTTTCCTCGAAACTAATCAATACTTTAATAATAATTATGTACCTTGCTGTTTTCTGTTGGAAATTATGATCTAAGAATAAGAAAATAAGTTATCAAGGATAGTTACATGTTATTCATACACATTTGTCTCGGTTTACATTGAATAGCAAGCAAATCCAACGAATATTTTCATTGCTTTTCTCTTCCGACCTTCCATAATCCTTTCATAATTTAATCCATTCATATTTTGAATATAACACAAGACATCAAACGCTCGCAACGGATCGCAGTTGGATCCAAAAAAATCGGCCAATATTTTATTATTTAAGGTTTTTTTAAGTTCTTTTCCACCGTAATTATTATTAAAGAAAATCTATATACTAAATATAAAACGTCTGTCTATCTGTCGGATGAATTTCCAGACGGCAAACTCCCTCGACACGACGATTCGAGTGAAATATCAATTTCCTATCCAGTGGCCACACAGACCCGTTCATTTATCAGAAAGCAGTGCGCGGGTTAAATAAAATATCCTACATACTATATTTACGTAGTTGTTATTCTATACTATCAATTTGATTATTACTTCTCGTGAGTTTAGTCTGATTTCACTGGTGTTACGTTACTTTAAACTAGTTTTTATGTTTTGCGATAGCGAAAACTTTGTTAATAAAACAGAGGCAGAAATTTAATGTATTATTTTTAATCAATGTATGTACAACTTAAAAAAAAAAAAAAAAAACAAAACATTAACCATCGTTACTCTAAATTAATTCTGAATTGTATTAAGGTAGTGATTATTTTCTATTCAAAAAATCTGATTTTTGCTATAAAATTTCTGTAAATTTATTTGTTTTATATCATGTCTTCCAATGGGAAAAACATTTTGTGATAATATCTTTTCAAAAGCATGACAAAAACAAGCGAAAGCCGTTATAAGAATTCTTCCGAAGGAGGAAGTCTCATCACAATTTATTTTTCTTCAGTCTTTATCTATTAGCTGGATTCCGACAATAACTATTTGTTATTGCATCCCCACTTTCGCTTTTACCGGGAATTAGAGAGGCCACTAGTTGTTTGAGTTGATGTTATTGTGGAAAGCTTCGATTTTCTTGCTTTTGTCCTGGTTTAGGAGAAAACAAAGCGTGTTAGCGTGTTTCTTGTTATCAGAACAATTGAAGGGTTATTGCCGATGCGGAGAGATGAAATAAGTATCCATTATTATATTTTGTAACTGTGTTTTACGTTACTTTGCTGCGTGGGTGGACTTTATCATTAATATTCTTTGTAAGTTGTTTGTTCGGGATTGATAGGTTGGGATTCTTAAATCATTGAGTTGTTTTTTCTGTCTACATAAATAATGGTATTACGTCAAATTTCAACGTACAAATGTCTTTTACCAGACAATTTAGGAATAAAAATAAACATTGAGTTAGTAATAAGAATATGTATTGCATCAATAAACTATAAAATTTTCAAAGAATCCAAAGACTCTAAATTTCAAGTTTGAAAAATACTTCAACAGACCTAATTCGAAAATTTTCTTTACAAATGATAACCACGAGACTCATGCACAATTTATGTGCAATCTCTGTCTGCACATGGAGCAGAATTTTTACAAAACTTGCTACTTTGGCTACCACTATGTTTAAAAATTATGACCGACTAAACTTGTTCGAATCACATTGCGAATCCTCCATATTCTTTCATATTCATTCTTTTATTCCCAAAGGTTGCCATACTTCAACTACTAGGAAAGATTGTAGAACTTGATGATTAAAATTGCATGCACTTTGGAACATCTACCGCATAAATAAACGACGTGTATTGTACTTACATACACCAACATTTTGCAAAGTATGTTTGGTTATAAAAGCTAGCTATAATAGCTAGGTTTAAAACCTGCTGTTGGAGTCTGGTATATTCCAACATACTGGACACCAAACTACCATAGAGAATGTGCCCAAAGAGAAGGCAGATATCACTTTTTCTGACCCGGACTTCGTACCCAACCAACCACTTAACAAGTCACGCTTGAGACCACTACACCAAAGAGGCGGACGGCAAGCTAAAGAATCCTCTATCAATTATTAATTAGTCAAGATATTATATATTAAAAGTTAGGTTAGAGGCTTTGAAAGCAGTATGTACACTAACCCATATCATTTACACACTTCATAAGCTAAATAACAATACGTCGATAATATTTGTGGAGGTATTATATTTCTACGCCGGGTAGCTTTAAGCATTATACGGCAGTGCAAGTTGAGCTTAATAATTTTAGCTTAAAAGCTCGTCTCACTCTAGCTCACGTGTGAAAGGTTCCGGAGGCTTCCCAATTCGGTTTTTAATCCAATTTTTGGCTTTACGCAAAGTTAAATTTCGAATGTATTTTAATTTGAAAATATTTTTACACGGCTGATGAAGGTGGATCATGATTGTAGATATATAGACGTAAGTGTACCTGTGTATACATGTGTTCATCCAACAAATTGATGTAATGTTTGGACTGATCCATTCTCTACAAACACAGTTTATTTTCCTCTTTCCGTTGTAAATAAATACTGGGTTCACATTCAAAAGGTTTTAAAAAACATTCCTTTATACAAATAATTATGTTAAAAGCTTTCGTATAGAAAGTTTTTTTTTCTAAATCATCATCATTTGCCTAGCTTTTTCCCAACTTTGTTGAGGTCAGCTTCTAGTCTAACCGGATACAGTTGAATACCAGTATTTTACATGAAGCGAATATCTATCTGACCTTCGTAGTTACTAGGTAATAGTTTGGGTTAAATGAGTTCATACAATTGTTTTAAATTTTTTTGAACCCAGCAATGCATAAATATGTTAGTTGTCGCCCGTTATACTACACGCCCAGTAGGTTTTTATTTACTTAGCTAACATATGGTAAATAATTTAGTTTAATATTCTATGTTTTGTAATTATAGTTCTTTAAGTAAATGCCTGAATTGTGAAAAGGCAGGTATTTTTTTTTTTTTTACTGAACAGACAGCTGTGCTGCTGGGGATTTTGTTCCGCCATTTCTTACTGGATAAAGCACCAGGAAGTGAGCGGGCAAGCGTTTTGGGGGACTATCTTATACAGTATGTTAAGAAAACCCTGTCCGACCCGTGAAGGTGTTGTTAGGTATCGATAACTGATTCTACTAATGGATACAAAACCGGGCTAAACTTAAAAAAATCCCCCTAAAAAATATTATTTCGCAAAAAGAGGTAACTTAATAAATGTGCGTTAAGCACCCTTCCGCGGACGGCGGGCGGCAGGGCACGCGGCACGTAATAATACCAGTGTTATCACTTTTTTTTAAATGACCAAATTTCGGGGAAGTTGGAATTAAATCGCGGGAAAAAAAGATTATTTTAAAATTCATTTGTATTGATACTATGATGATTACGTAAAATTTTATATTATATTTGATCATGTGTTTACCTAACCTTTATTTTCCTTATGGGTCGGACAGGGTTTTCTTAACATACTGTATAATGTTGACGTTCAAAAGTGTTATCAGCCTAATTTGAATTAATGACTTTGACCTTTTTATTTTGATTTTCAGTCAGACTTTCGACCCGTTTTAAATCTTCCGTTTGATTTTCCAATAGGTTTTCATGGAATACTCGATAATCCTAAAAACGCTCTCAATACCACTTTTTTCGCAGATTACTTTTCCGTGTCCGCGTTTGTAATGAAAAAGTGCACTTTTGTGAAATATGAAAAAAATTGACGCTTCAGCTAATCTTGATTGTCAAAGAACTTCATTCAGGTATTGAAGCCAAAACGGCAGACCGGAAGTTTTTTACAAAACTATACAATTACGATATGCATTTTTAGCATCGTACTAAAATCTCATATTTTCGCAGCTGTCATATTAACATAAATTCTAAAAAAGAAACAAAAACAACGCGAAACGAAAAATAAATCCGCTTTACAATATTGAATATACCTCTTAAACGGCGCGTCCCGGTCGGAAGTCCGCGTACTAAATCACAGGTCGCTTCGGCCCATGTATAATTCAGAAGGCTGAACGCGACACCCAACATACACACATAATTCGACCAAACGCCGAAGAAGATACCGTATACGGCACGGCACGGTCAGCGTGCCGACCAATTTTACGGTCTACTGCCGGCTACCGGCCGATTCAATTTCGGCTAAAATTTTATTCGTCCGAATTCAAGCGTACAAGTGAAATTCTATCGATGGTCGTGCCATTCCCTTGACGTTTTCTAGTGGCCTTTGCTTTGGCTTGGTCGTTAGTAGACCATGAATGCTCCTTTGATCAATCGTTTGTTCAATTCGTTAGTACGCCGCGTTGATTTTATGTTGGGGTGTTAATTTGGTATATAAAATAACTTTTCAAGTTAAGTTTGCGTAGGTTGGCTTTGATCTTAATTAGTGATGAATACATGAAATTGATGAAGTTTTAGTAATCATTATGTTCAAAAGATAGAAGCAATTATTGTTGTTTCAGAGTTTTCGTTCTATTTTGACCTTAAATACAGATTCCTTAGCCATTTATGTGAGGCGAAACAATTTTAGTTTTACCCCAATGTTTATATAATTTTCTGGGCTCAGACAGTAAAAGATATATGTCAAGCTTTACCCCGTTTTGCCATTAATCAAACAAATCAAAGTACGATAACTCAATTGAATACCCTCTCAAACATTACGAGATTTCATCATCAATATTAATAAAAGTCCATCAGCAGTCGGCGCCATATTTCAAAAATATTAATTAATGCGTATCCAAAACACATTAAGTAAAAAATATCACAAAAGTACCCGAGGGAAAGAATGTCAGACTAGAATACATAAGGGTGTCGTCAAGATATGTGAAATTATTTCGTCCCCTACTTCAATACCATTAATCAAACGTCGAAACCTATTCAATGGGGTGGCGAAAGATGCAAAGCAATCGCATGTCTCTCCGAACTGAATTTATTGTGTAGAACAATGGTTTCCAAACTTATTGTCTGTGCCACAAAAAAAAAACATATTCAGCCCCTTGGGAAATCGACTTTTTAATAATTTTCGAGGACATGTCGAAATGTTTGTTTTTGTTCCAGCGGTATTTTCATGTCACCTCAAAAAAGTTATTATGGTACTAAGTACATCATAATAGTAATAATGGCAAAGTCACAAAGTTTCAAAACCAATCGCAAGCTAGCTAGTCTAGACATTCAAACAAAACAACTTTTATTTGTCATCAAAACTTCAGTTGTAACAGAAAAATAATACCATTTTTAAAAATAGAATATTGCACGGTGACGTATCGCGTGTCATATCTAAACTCGTATCTATGGTTTTACAAGTGGTAGTTATGCAATTGGAACATGACGTGTACATACATATAAGTACTACATAAGGACCATCCCACTTGTGACGAAGAAGCGACTAACTCAACGATATTTTCGCTTATATTATTTGTTGATCGCAAGCTCCTTACACTACCAAGTACTCGTTTGTCGCAGAGACAGTAGCTGTCATATTAGAGAGTACTCATTCAGCTACACTATAATAGCAGTGTGGCTACCATGAGTTATCATTACGAAAACTCGATCATCGATATCGACCGCGTTTGACTCATCGATTGGCCCACTTCAAGGTTGTAATACCTCTAAACCAATGAGAGCGCCGAACGCGATGAATGCGTATGATCGAGCTTCGTAATGATGACCCATGGTAGGGTCACAGAACACTCACGTTTGTTACATACGAATACCGGCGAGTAAGCATCCGTCGTTGTCGCTCACTTCTTCTTCTTCTTCAGCTTATGGATGTCCACTGCTGGATAAAGGCCTCCCCCAAGGCTTTCCACGCTGACCGGTCTTGTGCTGCCCGCATCCATCGGCTTCCCGCGACCTTCACCAGGTCATCGGTCCACCTTGTTGGGGGCCTCCCTACGCTGCGTCTTCCAGTACGTGGCCGCCACTCCAGAACCTTACTGCCCCATCGGCCATCGGTTCTACGAGCAATGTGCCCTGCCCAATGCCACTTAAGTTTAGCGACTCGCAGAGCTATGTCGGTGACTTTGGTTCTTTCGCTCACTTGCTGCTTGCCAATTCATTTTAGTTCCAAGCTATTCTCACTAATCGCCAGCGGTGGGGCAGGTGCCGTATAATTATATCGGCATAACAATCGTGATAGTTAACAACCTCGCTAGGTTTAAATATGATGGCTGAACTACAGTCACAACAAACATGCATTTAATGACGAGTTCTATACGATGTCGTTCGGTCAAACACCTCGGAGATGCTTCGTTAATGATGTTTGTCGTAGCAATATAGCAAAATAATAATATATATATATCACAGTTAAACTGTTACAGAAGTCGACCGAACTTCAAAGGGGCAGCTCCCGTGATGTTAAGAATGTTTAGCCTGATCACAACAGTCTCAAAGTATCAAAACTACGCCCTACATTTATATCATTGATTAATATCGCCGCGATGAGATCGCGACTGGAATTTGAACGTTTTTTTTTTGGGTGGGAAATCATCGAATGACTTCATCCGCTCCGGGCGGAGCAGAAAGCCATGTTAGACTTTTACTGTTTATAAAAACCACTCCGATTCCTTCATTGGCCTGTGCTAGAAGACACAGTGCCTCTTTCGAATAACCCGCGGCCTAGCAAGCGCCATGTGCTGACATGTCTTTAAGGCGTGCGTGGCACACAATGCGCCGTCGACCCGGGCTTGTTACTTTGACGGCCAGCTACCCATTGCTGCGCCGCCAGTAGCATGCATCTATGGTGGCCGTTGCTGTAATTTTTGAAAGTCCTTGCCTTACAAAAATATATTAGCTCTTAAGGTCATGGCCCACTTACACGACTCTGCTCCCACCAGGCAAAAAAAAATATAATTTAAATATGGACTTTAAATATTTGATCTTTAGAATATATTTTACATTCGCATCATAAATTAGCAGACAGCGAGCTTACCGCCGTCAGATGCTCTAGAGTTGATGCTTATCTGGCCACACGTTTTAGACGAGCGGTCGGTGCGGTGTCCGCGCGCTCAAAGCTAGCAGTCGCCGCTCTCGCCGACTGAGTGCCCAAAATTATCATCTGTTATGATTGGAACTGTGTCTATCGCGAAAAAAGAAGAGCGGTGAGCTGATGGAAAGCTGGCCGTCGCCTAGTTGTCACCGCGTGGACTGCGAGGAGTCGTCTTAGTTTAGGGCGTTGTTGGAGCAGTCATTAAAGTATGCTATGATCTTTACAGGTACAACATAAAGTTGTTATCTGTGTCAAATTGTTACTAATTGCTTATGTTTAGTTAGTTGGCTGTAGCTACCTGAGGTAGCTTTGGGCATTTGTTCTGCCCTGTATAATTCACAAAGACAATTTTGGTCGGTTAGGCACACTGAGCATAAACTGTGTTTTACTGCTTTGTTATAGGTTTCTATAGGTAAATGCGAGAATATTTTATAACAATCATATCAATTAACCTAAAGGCGTCCTATACTTTGTCTCCTAAATGGTAATGGAGAACAATTCCAATTATTTGGAAACCGCTGTCTAATAAGCTAGCGGCGAGTAGATACAATATTTCGCGAGGGTTCAATTCGATACTAACAAATACCAACCCACCCTCATAATTTAGTTTTTGTTTGAAGTCACGCATCATGAAGCAAACGTTATGTGTTTTCGTAATGATTTTAATTGTGTAGGCACAATCTGTTATTGTTGCTTTTTGCTTAACAGATTTTTTTTTTTTTAGTAATTATAAACTAGCGCTTGACCGCAATCCCGCCTGATGGTAAGCAGTGTTGCGATCGTTGATGGTAAAGCGCGCTAGTTTATTAAGAGCCTATTCACTCAGAAAAACTGAGCGAATAGGAAGGAAGATGGCAGTTGAGCGAGGTGATGCAATGTTAAACCCAACAACACGACCAACGATGCTGCGCCAAAGGGATTAATCTGAAGACCCTCCACGACCAAACTCCCAACACAACAACATTATGCGCATCGTACCCGGCACACGTCGCAACACAACTGCTCAGACCCGTCCTCCGTATGGCTTCACCAGACATCATGCCGGAACACGAGATATTCAAGATTTGTCTGTAATTTAGTAACTTCTCAAAAAGTTTTTGTTTAAATGTTATTATTTCAAGCCGCAGGAACGCGTTGCATACTTGAACCAGTCGAAGTGTATGTGGAAGCCTATCCTATGCCTATTGTATTGGACTTGATCGGCTGAAATGATGATGAATGATATTTTACTGTATTTGGGATTCGTAGCCATGCCGATTCGACCAAGCGATGAAGATAGGGGATCGTGTATCATTCAGTGTAATCTGCCTAATTACTAAAAACTACAATTCGTACGAGTCAGTTATAGTAGTTAAATAAAGAACAAATTCGGAATATGAGTTCATTTGTTTGACACTGGACCAGGGGACAAGAACCACATAACAGAACAGTTTAGAACTTGAACCATTGCATCTGTGCATATTATGAAGAGAATATACTTAAAACATGAACCTTGAAAACACTCTTCCAATACCTAAATTGCCATACTAAATCCAGACCATTATTCAGCCAATCCACAACAAGATACGATCAACGATAAAGACGGAGCCCGGTCATAAACGATTCTTAAACAATATCCCTCCTACTCACGGTTCCTAAGAGCAGCTAACAGTTATAGTGATGACATAACGATAGAAATTCTCCGCAGTTAGCGGCATCCGTCGCAGAATTAGGTAGTAACTGTAATGGGCCCAAGTTACGCATTTGATTTGGGTCTTAGAATGTATGGTGTTCGTTTGGGAGGATTTATGGTCTTGGTCTTTTAGATTGTTACTTGTTATAATTTAGTAGAAAGAGGTATTACTTTAGATCAAACCCTCCTCGAGATTGGAATGTCAAAAAGGACAGACGTAAATGGAAATACTGTGTCTACTAATTACACTTAGAAGTCTTTACGACTCGTATATGTTTTTATTTATTTATAAAGGGTTATTTTAAATTGGGTAATACGCGATGAGTATTAATAGACATTAATACTCAAAAATATCAAATATTTTATGTTATTAAGTATTGCGTTTAGAAACTAAACGCAGTAATAAGATAAAATATTTGATGTTTTTTTTTGGGAGCACGTAACGCTTACAGCTTATAATAACCACATACGCTGACATGAAGTATAAATTGAAGAAAACATCTGGAAAAGAAACATAACAGTGTTTTTGTACTGATATTTCAAGTGAAAAAAGCACAGCGATGAATGACCCCACAAACAAAATCACAGACAGATTACTACAGATTTTCCATACAAGACGAAAAATTCTCTGTTTTTTAACGTTACTCAACAATGCTTTACGAATTTCCTACAGTCAGTACAGTGTGTAGTTAATAGGTATTTTTATTTCTTCAGTGGGGACATTCCGTTGACCTAGTAGATATTCCAATAAAACGTTCAACATATGACATAAAAATAAAAGGGTTTTTATCTAGACAACTCTGTACTAAAAGGGTTATTCATGGAAAAGTTACACTTACTTACGAGTATAACCCACATAACACGCTCCAATATTAATTTAATCCATCTATGTTTCAAACAATATGAACTTCAGGGTTTCATTTAATGTAGATAGACGACTGAAATTGTTCACGTTATCTTTTGACGGGGCTTCAGTGAAAACTGACTAGAAGCCACATAGATAATAATATCAAAGTTGTCAGACACATTAATCCCATTCAAACCTTTATTTAAAACAGACAAAAAAAAAATCACTTGCGTCCCACAATGTAAAACCAAAATTTTAATCACACTCATTGTTCAAAAGCCTAAACCCACAAAGCATTGTTCTAAAGATTTAGCCATGTTTAATATAACATGTGCCACCCTAAGGTCATAATTTCTCGTATTTAAGGGCGCAAGGGTTAGCCGAGTTATTTATAAAGCAATTAAAACGTTAACTGGAACCTGCAGATAAGGAGATCGATCGGATCGTAACACCCTTTTGGGCTTTTAGTGTGCGGACGTCTGCTGGACAATGAATTTATTGTTTAATTAACTCCATTTGGGAATTAATTGTTGTATATTTTTTTATGTGTGTAGAAAGTTTATGTATGTGTATTATATGTATCATTTATATTTAGTTAGTTAATTATTATTTTTAATATTATGATTGGGTTTGTCGTTAAGAGTAGAAAAGTTGTTGGCTACTATTTTTTTAAGTCGATTAATCGATCATTATTCGGATAAATTATGATTTTTTATTAAGAGCGGGTAACATCATGGAGCGAATGGTAACACCGACTGTTAGCGCGGGCATTTCTTATTTCTTGGCTCAAGCTTCGATCGAGTGTGTTTGGTCATACTCAAACCCTGTCGCTCTTATCTGTTTTAATCTGAGATTATCATTGTGGGATTACAATGATAATCTCAGATTAAAGTGATATAGGTGTCTGTACAGTTAAGGTAATAAGAATCGAACATCACACTATATTTATTGTTCAACGTTTTCTCGAAATACCGCCACGATGGATGCTCATGCGGATGAGAAGACAACTATCCGGAACCTTCGGCCCCGTCTTCCTGACGTTTTCCCCGTTAATTTAGTTAATTTTGTAAAAAAAAAATCATATAATTAACTCATAAAACAAATTCCATGGATTTTAGCGTAAATTACTCAGTATTCAACATATTGTTTGCAAATTCCCGTTCTCGACAGTGGTAGGCTCTTATTGTTAGCTTTCACAATATCATGTTACCATTTATTTGGCTTCCTCCTACAAACCAATTACAATACGTTCTAATATTGGACTATTGCCTCAGAATACTGTTGTTATGATGAAACCTATATAATAGGTATTGATCTAAACACAGTAGTGCTAAGGAAAAACAACATTGCAGAAGTCATGCGAGGAAAGAATAGAAAATTGTTCTTAAACTAGTGCGTAAAAATAGCCGAAACCGTAATTAATAGAAATAAATTAGTATAATGATACTATGCTTAGTATATATTGTGTATATTTATGTTATGCATAGGGAAATAGACTTTACAAATAATTAATTATAAGTAATAATAGTTAAGAAATTAAAATTATGTTATGAATAATAGTATGTTGTAGTGCGTATAATAAGTTAGTTAAAGTTATTAAGTAATAAATAAATATTGTAGTTCATAATTATTTCCCTAAACGATAAATAAGTAGAAAGTTCGACAGTAAAATGGGAGTCCCACCCATTAGACTAAAAGACGATGAAAGGCAGTAAGATAAAGTAGGTATGCGGAATAAAAATGCGAGAGGAATAATAGCGAGAACTGGTATGAAAGGGTATAGTTATAAAAAGGGCTCCAATAACGTTTTAGGTAGCTAGAAATTTCATTCTAAAAAAAAAACAGTAGTGATATCAGAAAACACCAGCTTCTTGTAAGAAGTCTAAATAAAAATATTACAATGTGGTATAAGAAACAATACAAAGAGTGCTTAGTGTACAGAAATTCCTAGTGTAAGGGTTGCCTAAACGTAGGTTTGAAAGAAAACTAATAATACCTAATAGCCGTATAATAGCGATAATGAAGTTCAGAATGATTTTGGAAGACCTGTCTACCCAACATCACCAACCAACAACAACCTTATTACAATGCGAACAAAGTCAACGTTACAGTAAACGAGGGCTATGATACAAAATCAGAGAGTAGACAACTGTGAAAGCACTGCACAAGGATCTTTTGGCGCCTTTTTAAATATTACACATAAAAGAAAAAGTTGTGAGCGTTAGTTTCGCTTTTATCCATGGACTAAACTATACTTGTACCGAGTCTTCATTCAAAACTGACGTTCAGCGTAGATACACTTTCCTCCAAGCCGTTCCTGCAAGAGTCAAGATAGGTTTTCATAAGACTGTCTGTAACAACTACAAGGCTTTCTAATAAAAAAACATCCCTCATCTCCTGTCCCGTAAGTCCAAAGTTCGCTTCAGCAGCCTGGAGCTAAACGTCAAGCCTATAATATCTTCCATTAGCAAGGCTGAAAACGTGAAATTAATAATTTCTGAAAACTGTTTTTCCTGAGGCCGGTCTGAAGGAGCTCCATTCGAGAAATTTTAAACATTAAGGATCAGTTTCCCGAAGAAATATTACTGCAAAATTAATAAATTAAAATTAATAATTAGTACAATGAAGTTCTGTAACTGGTTGTTTCTTTTATAAACAGCCAATCTCAGGAGCCTTGACATTTCCTATATTATATTTTATATCCTTATATTTTATTTGCTCTTGTATCATCATCATCAGCCTTTTTTATCGTCCCACTGCTGGGCACAGGTCTCCTCTCATACAGAGAAGGATTGAGCGTAATCACCACGCTTGCTCAATGCGGGTTGGCGATTTCAGACTTAAAGTCCAGGTTTCCTCAAGATGTTTTCCTTCACCTTCAGTCATTGGTGTCCAAGATATACTTAGAAAGTACATATAACTTTAGAAAAGTTGCATTGGTACTTGCCTGACCTGGAATCGAACCCGCGCACTCATACTTGAGAGGCTAGTGTTTTAACCACTAGGCCACCACGATTAGATGTATAAATATATTTAAACTAGTGCTTAACGTACATATTTATTGTATAATCTATGTAAATAGTACACCTACATTATTTCTCTCTCCTTCCCCTTAGTATTCTATCCGAAGGTTGTCTGTAATAGATCGCTCTTAGCGATAAGAAAATCTTTGTAAAATCTTTTTATTTATGTTCTGTAATCTATATATATACAATAAAGAGTATTCTATTCTATTCTTATTTAGCCCTAATTTCCCTTCGAAGACCTGGCGCTAAGGATGACAACTACGAGACCCATCCGCCTCAACTAAATCGGCAAAACACATACCTCATAGCCAGACCCGTAAATCTCCGGCTCGCATCAACCGCCTGGAGCAAAACGTCAAGCCCGTAATATCGTCGATTAGCGAGGCAACGGGGTCGCGCGACCAAAAAACAGCGAACCTCATAACTGATGGAGGACATCACTCATACGCACAATGATTAAGCGGACAATTTATTTGTGGTACAAACGTTTTGGACCGCCAGTTATTGTACGTATTAATAACAATGGGATTCTGCGCGGATCAACTCATTTGTATTGCGTCGGTATTATTTTGCGAGTATTTTTTTAATGGTATTTTTTTCAGGACTTTTCAGCCTTTGACATGTTTTCATCTCAGTGTCAAAGAAACTTTAACAGGTCGTGTTCAAAGAAGCTTTATTTTAACCGAATGGATACTTGAATAAAACTTTTACAAGGTTCGTTAATACCGGACCCCGCCTAAAAATAAATACGTCACCCCTGTAAAGCGCAACCTTCAAATGCATAATCCTAAAATGGATTTCATATTATAATAACCTACACGTAGCGTAGGTCCGTAGCAATAGCCTACGGCGTAGCGGTGTAGCGTCGTAGGCTCACGCACTGAACTCTACGGAACTTGAATTCGCCCGCGGGTTACTGCGTAGCAAGTTAGTGTGTAGTCTACATATTGTTAGATATTCTGACATTGGTTGGACTACCTTTTCTGCCAAAACACATGGCTTGGTAAAAAAAATACCAAAAGAAATACAATTTATTTTCAGATAAACTTTAAATAATAATGTATTCTTTAATTAGTAAAAACCAAAAGTTACTTTCAGGAAAATACATCAAAAATTAATTTGAATTCGACAAATTTTCAACACATTTTTATTACTCTCTACAGTCAAATAAGCCCGAATCCTACCCCTTTATTTTCCAACTTTATGCGTTTACGATCGGCAATGCCTTCAGAATTACTATAGAATAAACCGGATTGTAATTACTAAAACATCGGTGTGTATTTCCCTGGCCTACCCTGCCGTCATTCAATGCCGTACAAACATGGATATCTAACAAATAAACAGACAAACAGTTTTAATCTCTTTGTACACGGAAATGTGTTCCGCAGACGGTTTTCAATGTCGATGTTTGAAGATTAATTCGTTAAGTTCAGACGATTTTCGGTGTTTGACAGGGGAAATGACGAATTACAGGGAATGGATTTTGGAGTTTGCTTTTTGATATATAGATAATGTGTTTACATGTGTAACAGAAAATACGAATATGAGGAAATGCCAGTTATTCACTTGTATGTTATTTTGCTGTCGTTTATACATTAAATTTCTTAAACATACCTACTTGTTTATGTTTTTACTATTTTTTTTTTTGTTTATAAAATGTACCTTTTATCAATGAACACATAAATATATTGGGCAATGTGATTAAAGGTTAAGATAATAGCTACCTTCAGACCTATTAGCTTAAACGGCTGCGGCACTGGCTTTTGTAATAAAATAAACCGAAAACAAATATACTATGCATAATCGTGTGCCGGCGACGTACTGGCTACAGTCACCTCTCGATTTTATTTACGGCCAATAAAACTTTTATTGCACTAATTTGAAAGAAATACGCCGTTACGTAGTGCATAAAGCGCAGCCAGGGGAAACACTAAAGGTATTTTTCTTGATATTTCTAGAAATAAACATTGGGCATCGTAGGATTTATTGGTGGCATAAAAGTTGGAGTCTAGGAGTATATGTAAGTCACTATATAAATGTTCGTTTCTCTAGAGTTTGTTAAACGAACAAGGTTTCGAGTTTTCTAGATTTACAATCTTAAACGCTGTATTATTAAATATTGTGCTGTCGGTACAGAATTTGGCTATGCTGGTGCCGAAGTCTGTTTTGTTATTTATTTAGCATGGCCCTGACTGGCTGTCTCGTATGTGTTTAAGAAGGAATGAGAGAAAAAATATTCTTGTGACAATGGTCCTTCTCCCACGGGACAGACATAAACAAGTGCGCCACGTGTCTTCAATTCATAGACACCATTTTCGGGAAGGACTGAGATTAAAAGTTAATTCTAGTGATCGCAGTAAGGTTCAAGAGTGGCGGTCACGTACTGGAAGACGCAGCCTAGGGAGGCCTGTGGCCCGACATTGGATGAACAATATAGGCTGATTACATACTTAAAGTGGTAATAGTTAACAAAAGACAAACTCCTTCACTGTTAGAGTTGAAAAAGAGAATGTATACATGTCTAAATAAAACGTTATCAATTTTTAAATCGCTTTCTCGTTGTGGTATTGAACCATCCTGTTGTAAAAATAGGATGGTTCAATACCCGCAGTAACTACCTAGGAAACGGCAATAAGGTGATAATCAGCACCATAGTAGACGTATTGCTGATCTCATTTTTAATGTAAATCTAAGGGTTATTATAGTTTCCTTGCCTTTCGATCTTCTATAGGATGCATTCTTGTGAATGTGCAAGGGAATTGCATGATTTAACTCCCCCATCTCCGTTCCACTATCGGACGACCCGTCGTACGGCGAATTTCCACCCTTACATTGTTGACACCACAGCAATCCGGACGAAGCGTTTCGCTTCCTCTTTTATACCACGTACATCGAGGGACTGGAACAATTTGCCAGCCACGGTGCTTCCGTCAAACTACAGGCTCTTAATAAACTAGCGCGCTTTACCATCAACGATCGCGTCACTGCTTACCATCAGGCGGGATTGCGATCAAGCGATAGTTTATAATTTATTTTTAAAAAAAAGTTATATTTACTGTATTGACGATCCCAGTTCTATAGGGCCCAGGTAAGAGCACAACACCTGTTTTTACCAGCGATACAGAAGCACAGCATGTGTACTACCAACAGACGATTTAATTTCAGTACTAAATTTAAAATTCGTCTGTATCTGCTTTGCGTTCAGTGCTAAATGACCCACAGGCGGGCACATTCAGGCCGACAACACATAAATCGAACATTCGCAATCGTAACACTGCCCGATGTGATGTCAGCTTAACACGTTTTGCTCAAGCTCCTAAACTAGCGATTGTTTCACTAATTGTGCAAGTGTAGTCAGCCTTTTTTCAATTTATAGACACATCATACAAATAAGCCAATATTTCTTAAGCTGCTATCATGATGATTATTTTTTCTTAGCACGTTTTGCAGGACATTTTAACTATTGGCTAACATTTTAACTTACATTTGATTTGCAGTAGGTACCTACCTACTACATGGACCGTTTGGTCGTCAGTGAATAGGCTCTTAATAAACTAGCGCGCTTTACCATCAACGATCGCATCACTGCTTACCATTAGGCGGGATTGCGGTCAAGCGCTAGCGCTTGACCGCAATCCTTCTTATAACAAAAAAAAAATGATATTGAGGCAGTTTTGGTAATCATATGTAAATTTTTCACAGATTGTATTGAGAAAGAAAGAAAGAAAATGCATTTATTTAGCACAGATTAAAATACACAACTCAGATACACCAGAGAACAAGATGGCGACTTTAGTTCAGATTTCGGCCACGCGCCAAAAGAAGCTTGTATAGTTACAGTTAGTAGGAAGAATTGTGACAGTACATCAGTCCAAAAGTGAATGATTTTCATTACACATGTATTTGAACTCTAATTTTACATCACGGTCAATATGATTGTGGTCTTTATTATCATTTTAATAAGGTTGCTGTTGAATTGTTGCAATCACAAGTTTGTTGAAAACATGTGATATGATGTGACATTCGAAACATACCATTAAACGATTTAAAAACTATATAAAGGCCAAACTATGCAAAAAGGGGTATTATAAAATCACAGATTATTTAGAAGACAAAAAAAGCTTGGGACTGAGCTGCTCGCTCTGTTAAGCATTGTTATTAAGCAATATGCGTAATTATAAAGTAAATTATTGTAAACATTCTCATTTTTAATGTCTGGACTTGAAAAAAGACGATGATCCCTGAGTTTGTTTCGGCTATTTCTTCTCAGAGGTAGTCAGTTAGGAAATGCCGGCTTCATGTAGTTAAAAAAAAAAAAAAACGACGTTTAAAAGTGATCGGTGATCCTACTTGCTTAATAAACGATTTCATTTCATTTCATTAATTATCTATACATTACATGACTTAATTCCGTTATCATCGGATAACCCGCCGTACAGTGAGTATGTGAGTCCGCCATACACCATTACGTGGTTGACACCACTACGATCCGTGCGACTCGTACGCCTCGTCGTTTATATCGCGTACATCGAAAGACCGGAACAATTTGCCTGTAGCTGTCCTGCCGTCTGATTATAATTTAAGATTCTTCATCACTGCTTATTAGACGGCATCGCAGTCTACCATTATACAACGTGTAACATAAAGGGTATATACATACCAAGGGCATGGCATCTTTACATGATATCAATCTATATTGGAAGGGTTTTTTAATCCTATCTCTTTATGTTGGGAAGTTACGAGAATAAACACCGCCTGTGATAGGCTACTACCATACTAGGCGCACAGAATTTTTGAAGACATTTATCGTGATTTTGCCAAATAATGTGACGTGTAACGAGTAGTTATTAAGTATGTAGTGTGGTGCACGTTTGTTATGATTTGAATTTAAGAAACACACGGAACCGAAAATTTTGTATAAATTTTTTGAGTATTTTATTTTGAGTTGAAAACCTTCCGATATCATTTGATAGCATGTAAACATGCCATGCCCTTGGTATGTATATACCCTTTATGTTACACGTTGTATAATTAAAAAAAAAAAACTTTTAACGAAGTCGAAAAACGAATGGTATACATAAATGATAAAGAAGTCTGCATCATTGACGAGTAAAGAGTTTAATATTCCAAAGTCCAAAAGTAATCAACGTTTTCATAAAAGGTCTTATAAAGTTTGAAACAACCACTACCTAACTTTGTATAATCATCAGATATTTGATATTTTTAGACGCCCACGACAGTTTTATGGTAGCTTTAACTGAAATAAAGGGTGGTTGTAAAAGTAAAGTATGTTGTTATTACTGTTCTGAAAAGTTGGTTCCTTATAGTATTTTTGTTGTTATAACATGCACGCACACTGACAACAATACACACACACAAATGGACTACTTTTTGATGCTCTATGATTCATTCCTTTCCAGTACCATACCCAAGTGGCCTTGGCGCACAAGCAAGTGAAGAAACATGGATAATCAACCCATGTTTTAGTCAGTAAAAGTCTGACACGCCCTTCCACTCTGCCCAGAGTGGGAGAGGTCATTTGATGATTTTCCATCCCAAACAAAAAAAAGGGGGGAGTAAAAACATAACCGTATTGTTAAAACTACACTGTCCGTCTATCTGTCACCAGGTTGTATCTAACGAAACATAATAGCTAGATAGTTAACATTTTAGCAGATGATGTATTTCTCTTGCCGCTATAAAAAACAGTTTTTTTTTTAATAATGGTACGGAACCCATAGTGCGCAAGTCCTACTCGCACTTGGCTTGACTTATATGTATGTACTTGAATGCATTATTTTTATTTCTCCTAAACATTTAACTTTTATAATATATGATGTTAATAATATATTGGAATTTGAATTAAAGCGCTTTAATTCTATACATTACATACATTTTTTTTTACAAAGTTTAAATAGATAATTCATTTATTTGGTGCATACAAGACAGCAAAACACTCAGAGGTGCAAATAAATTGTAACAAAATTCGAGACTGTATAAAAACAAGGTTCGAACATAAAAAAAAATAAAAGCATACTTAATTCAGTGACACATACGAATGTGTAATTTAGAACAATTAATGCAAATTCCCTTAATCTCCGATGTAGTGGCCCACACTTTGTTCTGACAATGGCTTGTCGTTCTGATGTATCAGAATGTCTCTTTGTCGCAGTAGGAAACTGCAATGCAGTGAGACTATGACAAATTGTATTGCGAATTAGTGTGCCCCTCTGTTAGTGTATACAAACATCTTTTCAAAAAGGCATGTGCAGGAACTCAATTCTGAATAGTGAAATGGAGTTTATTGACCTTTGTGTCGCATTTTTTAATCTCTCTGTTGTGAATATTTTATTCGAGTATAATCACCAAGCTTGCTCAATGCGGGTTGGCGATTTCAGACTTAAAAAGTCCAGGTTTGCTCCATGTTTTCCTTCACCATTTAATCCGTCATTGGTGTCCAAGACGTACTTTGAAAGTCCCCTTGCCTGACCTGGAATCGAACCCGCACACTCTGACTTGAGAGGCTGGTGTTTTAACCACTAGACCACCACGACGGTTGCAGTAGTATTTTGAAAACTGTCTAAACTTCTCAAAACTTGTGATACAATGTCAGAGTTCCATTTTAACGGATGCTTCCTAATTCAACCCTAATTTAATGGCACTGGCGCCGATTTTATTGTTCAATTTAGTTTGTAAACTAAAGTTCAGTAAAGCTGTTTCTTTTTATTTCAGAACAGAAGATAAAATTTAAAATTGATTAAGTTTTATTAAATTAGAATACACTATAGACGTTTTAGACGTGATTAATAACAGCGACTAGAAATATTTCAATTTTCGTCTAGTATAGATACATAATAACACTATTTACTGAATTACAATACTAACTAAACATATAAATATGTATGTACATCCTCATACGAAAACTTTAAAGCATCTTAATTCCTCCGTCAGTCCTCCTTCATCCAGATTATCTCGACCATCTTTTAAGGTCATTAATCCATCTAGCTGGCCAAATCAACACGACCTGTCAAATTGAGAAACTCCATAGACAGTTTAGAAGTGATTAAAAACGTATATTAAAATACGTCAATTTCAGTCAGGGGCTGACTAATAAGAACTAAACTAATATTCACCTTCTGTGCTTTTCTTAATGAAATAGAAAGTGAAAGACATGTCGAACTTAAATTTAGTCTAGTCAGTGAACGAGGCAATCAGCGCCTTTACCTACTAAAGGAGTTCACTTCGTTTTACAAGCCAATTACAAAGGGTAGTTATTACAAAACATCGATCAAAAATGGCGACAAATATTAAGCAGTTTAAAGTAATCAAAATAAATATACATTAATTTAAAAACAGCCTTAAGTACAGTGTATAAAGTTCTTATTACAAAGCAGTGTACAAAAAGCCATTAATTTTTACGACCCATCAAACATCACACCAAATTCAACCTTACACGCATGCATTAAAGTCAGAATTATAAAGTAAATACTAAATGAAAGAAGCACCCAAGTGCTGTGTTGTGCGCTTGTTCAATTCAACCATCTTTTTACGCTGATTGTGAATCTAGTATATAAGTGATCGATGTTACAAAAACACAAATTAGTCATAAACATTCAATCTTACCCAATGTTCCACCAAACCACATAACTAAGAAAAAACAAACCAAAAACCGTCAAGAAACTCTTAAAGAAGCATAATATCGCTTTATAGCTACGAATTTCAGTACTGAAGACAAACTTCAGGCTTACGGCCTCCGTATCGTGTAATTAACCGCCCTGAAAACGCTTCAGAATCCCTTTGAAAAGCTCAAAAGATCCTTTACATAATATAGCCCATGGTCGGCCATTCACGTTGTGATTACTACAGCCGTCTCGACGGCGCAGTTCGTTATTTTTGTGTAGGCAACCGTATGTAACTTATATTCGACGCCAATTTTCATTTGCAGCTGACACGTACGAAAATACACCCTAAATAGTAGTGCTAAGGTCCTTTTTAATCCTCAGTAAGTTCGTACAAAAGTACGCGAGCGAAATTTGCACGCGTCGAGGCAATATTTCAAAGAATTGTAGACCGTATTGCGACGGTGTGAAAAAATTGCCATCGTATACGTAACGTGGCTTCAGTCGCGCGAATGTAGTTGTATGAATGGCCTTCTTTATTTTGAGGTTGTGTGCGAGACACAATTTTTATTCGATCTCAAGGCATATTTGGTTACTCGCGTATCTTGGAAATAGTTTGCTGTTTCACTCATTAATTCTTCCCGGGTGCAGAGGTTCGGGGAAGCAAACCTTTTCACCAGATTTTTCATTCCAAAGGTTGGTACTTCCCGTGACTTTAAAAGCCGAAGTTACATTTTATTACGAGGTAAATAACAGCAGTGTGGAAACATTTTAATAGCACAGACAAATAATGCCACAAGTGTCCCTAACGATCACAATTTAGCTCGCCGCTCGCACTTTTTGCCTTTACCAAATATTACTTTACAACATCAACAAAATTTCCTTTAAAATAAAAAAAAACTGAAGGAATATACGTTAAATACCCTTACTTTTAAATAAATGCTTTTTTAAGTTAGTAGCTTGGAATGGATTTCATCTGATTTATTTTGGTTGGTCTCGCAGTGAGTTATTTTAACTTACAATTTGTTGGTTTAGGACTATTTGCCTAAAAGCATTACTAGCATTTATGCTAAGTGTTTGATGTTAGATAAATTTTAATGTAATTTACGAGCTTGTTATAATGGAGAAGTATCAGTCACGGTTTGCTACAATGTTAAGGAAGTTTTAGGAGGATCAAATGTTTGAAGAACTTATGTTACAGTTGGATTTAGTGTCCGTATAATTACTTCCACACCCCTCGTAAAATGATGAAGGAAAACATGTAGAGGTAACCAGTTTGTCCTAGAGCCAAAGATTTCGAAGACATGTGATATCTATCATCAAGCACTGGACCCGCGTGGTAGATTACGGACCTCTATTGTCACCAAAAGGAGGCTTGTGCCTGAAGAAAGGAAACGTTATAAGCTAATTGTAATGAGTATTACTTCTGTAGCCATTAGTAACAGTACTGTGTGTAGCAGTTACGTAAAAATGTCTTGTACTCATCAATAACACTGAGTTATACAATATGCAAAGAAAACCCTGTCCGATCCGTGAAGGTAATGTTAGGTGTCGATAACTGATTCTACTAATGCATACAAAGCCAGGCTAAACTTAAAAAAATAAATATTATTTCGCAAAAAGAGGTAACTTAATACATGTGCGGTAGGCAACCCTTCCGCGGGCGACGGAGGGCAGGACACGCGGCACATGGTCGCATCGCTTATAATAATACTGTCAAAATGGTGTTATATTTTTTTTTTAATTACCAAATTTCGGGGAAGTTGGAATTATTCGCGGGAAAAAAAGATTATTTAAAAATTCATTAGTATTGTTACTATGATGATAACGTAAAATTTTACATTATACTTGGTCATGTGTTTACCTAATATTTATTATCCTTATGGGTCGGACAGGGTTTTCTTTACATATTGTATAATTATAGTGTACCTTAATGTATTTTTTTATACAAGCGGTGTGTGTCCGATAGGACTTCCCATTAGTAAAAATACAAATTTCCGTACAACCCTATCTCTTTTAAGGGATAAACTTTAAAAAATCCTTCTTTAGTGCTTTGTTTCATTTCATACGGGACTCTTGTGCAAAATTTCAAGATTTATGGCCCAGCGTCTTATGCAGTGTGCTAACTGAAATAAAAAAAAAATCTTTTAAAAAGTAGACTGGACAAGAGGACTTTATTAAACTTTATTATTACTCTTGCATAACTCATACGCTGCTATAAAAAGTAATACCATAATAAATCGTGATAAAAGTAAAGAGTGAAAGTAAGATATAATCATCCACGTAACGTTTAAAATAATACTCTTACGAATAGAAACAAAACGTGATCCAACAAGCTCGCTATTATGAGCACCATTTAATTTTTTCATACAATTCCAATCTAAACCAACCTCTTTTGATTCACAATACTTTTTGTATATAAATTCAATAGTTTTTACTCCTTTTTGTTTTTTTGAAGAATGTAAAGTTCTCGATTGGATGTCGAACGACGCCGGCGTCACGCACGATTGCGCCGAAGCACCCACAAAACTATTATTCAGAATTATTTAGAGCACAAAGACTGATTCTGTGGCTATAGATGATTGCATTGTAATTTGAACTGTGAGAAATTGTGCTCTGATTTGTCGTCACTACTGAGATTTGAATCAGTTAACCACAAGTTAAAAAAAAAAAGTAAGTATCAAAAAATCATCACCTAGGTTGTCACGCTCCAAAGATAAGCCTTATACTTGTATTATCCTGCTTTAATGTGTTGAATTTCTTTTCTTAACCCTTATGTTAGCTTTAAACCTTAACAATTAGTGCTTAGACGTTGCTTGGGTATGTACCAATTTTAAAACTTCATCTCCTAAAGGAAATTTAATTCGCGATAACTTTTGGTTTATTTTTAAACATCGATAAAAGTTGTTCAAACAGATTTGGTAAAAGTTAACGTGAACTAGTTTACGGTTTTTTTTTTTAGCGAATATTGATTTCCAATTAAACTTTGCTTATTATAGAAGTACTAGTTTTCCAACCAAAATAATGATTCAAAAACTACTTATCAAAACTAAGTACAACCATTAGGTTAACGGGTCTAAAAAGCGATTCCTAAGCTGTGCCGAGGATTAGCGCCGTCGCATAAGAAGAGGCTATTCAAACTACCCTCTTTTGATAGTTAATTAAACGTCAAGCGGGAAATATTCGCGTCATTAGGAGAACTCGGTGGCTCGGAGTCGGAAATGTCGCCGCCCCCCACCCTTCGCACTTTCGACCAAGTATTGATACTATGAGTTCTCGACAGATGTTATTAAATATTTATCGATACCAAGAAGAACTCTCAACAATTCTTAAAATAAGGAAATCCGAAAATCAGAAACATAAACAAACATTTTTCTAATAAAATTAGGTTGCTGAATAATTCCGATTTTTCCTGATAAAATATTAACCTTGCCCAAAGAATAAGTATGCGATATCACAATACTGGACAAGTTTACTCAATTTATGTGGCTTTTTCCTTAGAAGACCAATTCAGACACTAATGTCCTGCAGTTTCCTGACTTTTCGTTCTAGTCCTTTGTGTTTAAATTTTTCTTCATATGACCTGAACAATATTATAATTATTTGAACAAACCTATTTACAGATTTTTTCCTTTACCACAATGATTAAACAGTTTGAATACTTACTATAGAAAAGTTGTTGCTCCAGAAATTATATAGTGTGTTCAAACACAAAAAAAAATTACCTAACTGTTGTTTCTGCTATACCTAAATATAGCCCAAAATTAATATTAATATTTAAACTCCATTCTAATACTGAAGAAAACGCAAACACTCCAATGCAAATAAAATGAGCAAAAAATGGAGAGATGAGTCGTAAACCAATGGTAGGCAATACCGGCGCCGAGTGCTAAACAATATTTCATTAGACTATAAATTTTATACGTGAAGGCGTTGTCGATTTATATGGAATTTCGCCAGTTTTAAGAAGAGATATTTTAAGTTTTATAGGTTTCTTTCTGCGAATATTTCGCCATGTAAGTTCATGTGGGAAAGCTCTAAAGTACATATTCAAGTAAGAAATTAAATACAAAAAAAATAAACCCATTTATTTCAGACGATTGACACCCAGTGCCAAATATTATATATTAAATAAAATTATGTAAAATGAATCATTTATCAAAAGAAATTAAATTAAAATATTTTTTTTAATACCTTGTAACTTTGAAGAATATTCAATATCTTCTACCTAGCGGAAAAACTAAGAAGTGCTGAAAGGCAGGAGTTTTGGGGGACTGTCTTTTGTAATGCTGACATTCCAAAAGTGCTGATTCACAGTCTAATTTAAATAAATGACTTTTGATTTTAAAGCACTGAACTCGAATGTGTGTTCAGCTCCTGCTGATCCTTCATCCAGAATCTATGCAACATATTCTTAATACAAGTAATACCGAATGACATTTACGTGACCTAATGCCTGTCTGAACAAAGCTTCTCACTCCTAAGAATTGTGGGGACTACCTTTACCCCTGAGTCAGGACTAGCGAATGCTCTTTGAAAGTGATCTGCAATCTGTTCTATTGATCCGAAGATACTTAGGTATAGGTTACAATGGATATCGGAATTCTGAAGCACTTTGAAGATACGTTCGCTTGCATCAACAGTTTAGACCGCGTCGGCGGGCAAAGATGTGTGCCTTTACTACACTCACGTTTCTCTAGATATATTAACTCAACCCAAACTCCAGGCTGACTCCAGGCAGCTGCTGATAAATTAAAGTCGGATATCCCAGAAATACTTTGCTTGACCTAGAAATCGCTACAGGACCTTGCGACGAAAAATGCTTGCATTTTTGAGTAGCTTCAAATGTACAAAAAAGGAAGAAGTATTGAATCAACTCACAAAATGTAGTTTCGTATAGAAAAGAATTGGGAAGTAACTCCAAAGTTACTATTGAAGAAATACATGCGGTTTTGTAAGCATGGAACATGTCAAAGTCTCGTTGGAATGTTAAAGATCACTCTATAAGGGAGACAATCGTGATGATGCATACAAAGATAGTGCTGCAAGAAAAAAATCTTCACATGATATTGAACAGCGCTAGTGTTGTGACTGTAATGCCTCTTGAACCACAATGGTCCCGTATATCTGCTTCCCGATATTTATTTTTTATGTTATTACTGGTAATCATGCATTGTGATGAGTTTTAATTAATATTGAAGTATGAGATGTGATGTGAATGTATTGGAATAATGGGGAAGGATACAATTGTTTTCTGATATTAATGACATATTGTCTATCACGTGCACATATATTACACTTTTTACATTGTGTCATAGATAATAGTGCGACCGAATAAATCAAATCAAATCATTTATTTCAAATAAACCAGTTACAGGCACTTTTGAATTGTCAGAAGGTCGGTCAGTCAGTAAGGTGAAGCTAGTCGCCCATTCCAAAGAGTAGGTACCTGTGGAGAAGAACGGGCAAGAAACTCCATGAACACTTTTAAATTATCAAGCTATTGATACAAATATTTCATTACATCATTCATTTTGAGATGTAATATGCATATGTCTGTGAATATGTCCCCTTTTTAAATTTGTATATTGTTACCCTTAGCCAGTTTTATCTTTCATGGAATTAGAGCAGTGGAGCAGTGGTGGCCTAGTGGTATCAGCCGCGACTTATAAGCTGTAGGTCGTAGGTTCGAACCCCGTCAGGCGCTTTACTTTTTGTAAATATTTCTTCACCACCGTTCTCAAAACGGTGAAGGAAAACATCGTGAGGAAACCAGCATGCCGAAGTCTGACATATACCAGCCCGCACTGGACCCACATGGTAGATTAAGGCCCACTTCCTCTCAGCGAAAGGAGGCCTGTGTCTCAGGAGTGGGATGAGTGGGAGGAGTGGGCTGATTATGTTTGTATGGAATTAGTTATTAATTAACTGTGCTTCTGCCTTTTGTGATCACCAAATTAACTTTTGATTAGGGAATAATAAAATAAATGTTCATCTTTTATTTACATACATAATTCCAAAGCGTAAAGTCGATCGGCAGAAATAAAAAAGAAGCTTAAAGACACATCATAGACGCACCGACCTTAGTCGACCTCTTTACGACTTTTAGAAGAACCTTTCTCCTAATATGCGTACGTGAGAGAGCCCGCAATGGCCACGATAAAGAACACTCCCCCCTAATACCTCACCCCTCACTCCCCATGGGAACCGCGTGGTCAAAAATATAAAGGCCCAAAATGAAATTCCTAGCGACCCATAAAGTATAGAGTTACGTCATTATGGATAAAAAGACGACTACCGATTTTCCGTAAAAAGTTTTCCTAGCTTTTTGTCATTCGATATTGCGCCGGTGATACCTTTGAGCACCGAAAACAAAGGTTTTTTGTATGGTGATCATATGTTTAAATACCGACTTTCCTAGATTTGTCTGCCCTAGTTTTATGGGCTGCAGTCGAACGGCTCATAACAATGGTTGTTTGTCTATTAGTCGGTTACAACTCGCTTAATAGCTAACAGCCGTATAACTGTAGAACAAGAAAACGTAGACGGTTAAAAATTCAAGAAGTCAAACTATTGACTAAGTCTCAGTTACTTTATATTAATAACCATACGTGTCAAAATGACTTCAGAATAGATTTAGATCCTCTCAAACAAAACACACGGAAGACATCATTACGACATTTTAAGGAGTTCCAGATTCATATCTAATGTCGCGTGACGGTGCGATATATGTATGTTGACGTGACGTGGCGAGACTTAAAACCACTAGTCGCAGTTAAACCCTACCCATGTAGTAATAGAATTCAATCTTGATTGAGAAAGATGACATGTGTCGAGTTTTTCGTGAAGATTGCCGAACTCTGATCAGACTTTTGACTCGATTTTAGACTTTATTTTTTGAGTATCAAAGTGCCAATTTCCTTGAAAGAGAATAACTCATTATTTAGTGAATGAACTGTCCCTATAAAGTATACTTACAAAAGTGTTTAGATGTTTAAACGTACTTTATTTCTGTACGTGACGTCACGATTCCGTTATGGACGTGAATGAATTTGTTTGTACTACTCTACAAAGTTTTGTTTTGCGGTCGACAGACTACCGCCAGCCCTTAAGATATTCTTGTTCTATTTTTCGGTCATTAAAATGGAAGTAAAAATACGTGGCTACTAAATTTCCATACAACGGTATTCTTCTTTATACGAAACCTGAATATAGTTTGTTCAGAATTAACAACTGAATCGATTCGAATCATTTTTACACTATGTTATGTTTTTTACCAAATACATTTAGAAGTTGTTGCAGTGTGGCTACCGAGAGCACCACGCAGCTTAAGGTAGATCATAGTACTGCGCACTCCCAAATAACAGCTGACGCCACAGGTCAATGCGCGAAAGGAAGGAGCGTTGACCATATTTTTACTGGGACAATCAAGTAGGATAACAAGCTCATTACTTTGTGATGTTTCATGATATTTTTTTGAAATTTTGTACATTGATTCCTTACTTAAAAATACTGGCCACGTGTTTCGGGTTTCGAATTAACAGAAAATAATGATGTATAAAACATATTAGTCAATATTTAATCTTTTTTTATTTTTTACAGGTGAGTCGCAACAGAATGGAGATGATTGCAGCTATAGTTATATAAGTGAGTATTAATTTATTTTTAATACAAAAGGCATAGAGTAGCGATACATCAAAAAGGTATGCAACATCAAAGTTTCGCAAGTGTTGATATATGTATAATATCTAAAATCTAAATTTAGTGTAACAAGGCAAAGCCATCAAATAGATAAGTGTTTAAATTCCAGCTTAAACCTTTATTAGAAACCGTGCCTGCCACTATAAACCAGGTAACATTAATTCCCAATTTAAAGCCCTACCTACGGCGACCTAATTGAAATGTTTCGATATCCTATGAATCGATAATGCCTATTCGAATACCGATATCTCGATTTTAATGTACCAGCTCGTTACTTTGAAAAGGTTTGTGGCAATGTTGGAATGTATATTCCTTTAATCTCGGAAAGTGCTGAAGGTTTCAACTTGCTTTTCAAACCACAATTAATGAAATGCCTATAGTGTGTTACTTTTAAATATATAAATAATAAATGTTTCATACGGAATATTTCCATCATAAATACTTTTGTGAGACAAATTTACTTAACCTTTTTATTTACATCAAACATAAAGTTTGATTTACACGGTGCAGTTTAATTGCATATGGCTTTAATCAAGTTGAAGCAACAATTTGAGTTCAAAATCATTATCATCATCAGCTCGATCCTGAGCAGTTCTCCGCCAGCCACTACCAGCCACCTTTTTGATGTCGTCGCTCCATCTCGCCCAAGGGCGTCCTACGCTACAATAAGAGTTGCATTGTCTAAATACCATTTAGACGATACAAGTTATCTGCTCCATTAATTTTATTGTATGCCATAGGCAATCAAACTGCACCGCGTAAATTAGTCTTAACTATGACACATATGTAAGCAATTTCGCGGTTATTGACCACAACAATTTTCATGAATCATTAGAAAACATCATATCATATTGTTCAAGAAGGTATATAAATAACTAACTATTCCATTTTAATATTTCCAACAGCAGTCTACTTAAGTCAACTCATCCATTTCAATAAAATATCGTCGCCAAATAAAGCAACTTGAATGAACTTGCATCCACTCTTAACTATGTCATGAAAAGATTGAAGAACTAAACTAACGTACTAAAGTGTTCCACAAGCCAAAGGTAAACATAATAAAATCTCCATTACCTTAAAAATATCCATGAGGTTCCTACTTGAAAAACAAACTCGGGTAACTTGGTCCATAATAATAAGATTGCAAGGCATCCTAGCTCACTTCACCTGAAAATATAACGTTAACATTGTGAGAATTCCTTAGTTTGATTATGCCCAGCGTAAAAACAATCCACTTTGAATTTCAACAAGTTTGTTCGACTCTTCAAAAACTTAATTAGTAACGTTGGTCTGTATTCGTTTCTCGGAAATATTCTTTGGCTTGTAACTGCGGATTTTACGGTCATAAAGGATGATTCTAGATGAATAATTATGACTTTTGGTGTTATTCAGATTCTTCGTTGCAAATAACGTGTGTTTGGTTATACATAACAACTTGTTAACTCTTATATTTAATGTGTACTCACGGTGAGTTCATTGATATTTTCTCGTAGGTACACTACTCGGAAATCCTTAAAACGAGTTTGGATAACAATCCGTGTATAAAATGACAATTATAGTTTATATTTATAAGTAACTAGCGGCCACCAGCGAACTTCGTTCGCGTGGAGTTAGTTATACTTCGCTCCTATTGGTCGCAGCGTGATGTTATATAGCCTAAAGCCTTCCTGGATTAATGGGCTATCCAATGAAAAATCCAATTTTTGAAATCGGACCTGTAGTTCCTGAGATTAGCGTGTTCAAACAAAAAAACAAACTCTTCAGCTTTATATATTAGTATAGATTAATTACTATAATACTTAATAACTTTATAAGAAATTTTTTGGTGGTAGACCATAGGTAACATTGACTGCCGGCAGAAGTTACCACCCACCAGACAAAGTCTTGCCGCCAAGCGATTCCTCATATTCCGGTAAAGCCTTATGGAGGACGGGTCTGAGCATTTGGATTGTGATGTGCGCCGGGTACGATGCGCCAAATGTCGTTGTGTCGGAAGTTTGGTCGTGTAGAGTCTCCAGATCAATCTCCCTCTGGCGCATCTGTGGTCATGTTGTTGGGTTTAACATTGCATCACCTCGCTCAATTGCCGTCTTCCTTCCTATTCACTCAATTTTTTTGAGTGAATAGGCTCTCAATAAATTAGCACGCTTTACCATCAACGATTGCATCACTTTTTACCATCAGGCGGGATTGAAGTCAAGCACTAGTTTAAAATTACATATAAAAAAAGTCATCAGTCACTGTTAAAGAACCCAGAAACTTTAGTTTCCCACTGACCACATTCTTACTTCTTAGCGAAATCTTCACAGAATGATTCTCCTAATTTCAACGTCTGCTCCAAATCAGAAGAATTTCAAATTATGTCCATTTGCAACAGAAAACTAACCAGTAACGCAAACTAGGTTGCATCCGCGACTGGCAATTCGCATTTACAATTCAACTCGCGTCTCAGACTGTCCGCATATCATCTATCCTTTTCTGTACAACCACTTTTTTGTGAAGCCGTCTCTTTCTAATGCATTGGATTGCAGAAAGCCGATTTCAAAGGTACCATTCTCACGTTTTGTTTCGAACAGGGTGTCGAGGTACTGATTTTGAATGCCGCATATGAACGGAACCACTCAGAATTTTCCTTGAACATGCGAGTTTTAATAAAGTGCATCTGATTTTTCTTTACATTTCATGCTATTTGTTGGTTTTGTGGTTCAAAATGTATTTTTTGCATGGGAGCAAATTTTTCAGTGTAGATTCAATAATGTTTTTTTTTTTATAATTATAAACTGCCACTTGCCGCAATCCCGCCTGATGGGAAGCAGTGATGCGATCATTGATGGTAAAGCGCGCTAGTTTATTAAGAGCCTTTTCACTCAGAAAAAACGAGTGAATATGAAGGAAGACGGCAGTTGAGCGAGGTGATGCAGTGTTAAACCCAAAAACACGACCAACGATGCTGCGCCAAAGGGAGTTTGATCTGAGGACCCTCCACGACCAAACTCCCAACACAACAACATTTGGCGCATCGTACCCGGCACACATCGCAACACAACTGCTCAGACCCGTCCTCCGGACGGCTTCACCAGACGTCATGCCGGAACACGACAAATCGCTTGGCGGCAAGACTTTGTCTGGTGGGTGGTAACTTCTGCCAGCGGACGATGTTATGGCCTACCACCGAGAAAAAAAAAATCACTTAAAACAAGCCTTATAAACTCTAATTCTGTCTTTGCTTCTCAACTTTCAAACAAATCGAAACTCGACTTCCTCGTATCCCATGCAGTAGTAAAAGTCACTACAAGGATACAGTTTATACGATAGGACTCGATACCATTACATTTTATGCTCACTAGCTCTCCTTAAACCCACCATATTATTGCTTTGATACAAACTACTATTGTTTGAATGCAATCAATGTAGTGAATTGACCACAGTCAAGCGTATGATGTTATATCGATGCACCTGGAATCTTCTATTTAAGCCAATTGCCCACAACTTGCACAAATTATGCAAGTATTTAGCTTGCATGCTAGTGCTACAAGGTCTGATTGATGATTAACACTATGGCATGCAAGTTACTTGCACACCCTAGTGGCAACTGCACTTGGCTTTATCATTAATTAAAAGGTTTTATTATGCAATAGTAATAATGTAGAAAGTACGTGCAATATTACTTTACTATCAATGATTGTATCACTACTTGGCTGCTTACCATCACGCAGGATTGGGGTTTTTTTCTTAATAATAATAAACAAGCGCTTCACCGCAATCCCGCTTGATGGTAAGCAGTAATGCGATCGTCGATGGTAAAGCGCGCTAGTTTATTAAGAGCCTATTCACACAGAAAAACTAAGCGAATAGGAAGGAAGACGGCAATTGAGCGAGGTGATGCAATGTTAAACCCAACAACACGACCAACGATGCTGCGCCAAAGGGAGATTGATCTGAAGACCCTCCACGACCAAACTCCCAACACAACAACATTATACGCATCATACCCGGCACACATCGCAACACAACTACCCAGACCCGTCCTCCGTACTGTGACGACTCCGTAGGTGAAGCACTAGCTTATAATTTACTTAAGCAACTGACCGATTCCCGATTAAAAATCTTCTCACGATTTCGGATCATTCATCAATGGTTTATTACATATAAAAATTCGAGTCGACCCAATGCTTACGGTTCACTGAATACATAATAGGAGCTATGACCTCACTGCTGACGTCATGACCCTGAAGTATTACACTCTCATAATAGATTTGTACCGAATTACTCAACTCATTGTTTATTAGTTATATATTCTATATTCACATATAAATATAATATATATTTGTTTGAACTGAATTTCTGGAATTTTTGTATGTTGAAATACTGTTTTATAACAGTATTTTAGATTAATGCAAACAGTATTGGAAACTGGTGTATTTCAAGCAGATTTAAGCTTATTTTAATCTTACAATATGGGTCGATAAACCAATGAATCATTATTCATTTGTACCATTACAAGATCAAACGTCGTTGTATTTATTATCTTATAATATTTTGTTCTGAAACGCACTTTTGTTTTCCAGTTTTGGGAACACTGGACCCACGAAGATGATCTGATAGTGAAGGTATTGGAATATTTCACCTCCTCTGATCACCGCTTCATAATCCCTTATACATATTATACCTTATCATGTACTTACTACAGAAGCACGAATTACTTAGGATAGATTTAGTTTGTGATGTCTATATATCTATATCTAGCTTTATGTATTTTACCCGTATGCATCCAAATAATCCACAATAAATCAGGATTCTCATAATGTGTGCTGCATTTCCCTCAAAATTGTACTGTAATCACTAAGTTGGCCGTATTTTATAACTGACCCGTCCTGTATTATACGCTTTGTTGAAAATTGCATCCTCTAAGCCAAATGTCTGAGCGTGACGTTTACTCTGAGAAATAGCACATTAACGCTTTCCTCGTTGATTTAACACCCTGAAACTTACGTACAAAAGCCTACCCTAATAAAATATAGAACCATATAAAATATATAATTATATTTTTCTCTCGCCTCTCGAAGGCAGGAGTCGTTTTTATTCCACACACCTCCGCAAAATATGGTCTTTCATAACTCCCCACAAAAAATCCCCTGTAATTTAATGCTTCCCCTGAAAATAATATGTAAAAATACACGCTGGGTGGGGGCCACTTTCGGCCCGTTTCGGGCCATTTCGGACAATTTCGGCCCGGTGCCGACCATTACGGGCACATCTTTCGCGCCGTTATCTTGCCCGTAAGAATAAATCAGGATATTATTTTACCCCGACAAAATATTATTCTTCATATCTAATCAGTGAGGCAAGAAATATGGATATGATACCGACCGAAATTGTATTTATGTGTTATGGTTCTCATAAGTGCCGGCTCGGGCACCCCTACGTGCCAAGGTTTTCAGTTGCCTCCGTACGGCCCAAACCTACTTCATCAATGATACGATTCTATATGTATCGTCGTAATTTGGGGCTAGACTATTCGTATCGACTTAGATCTAGGCAACTGTAATAACTAAAACACTGGATCAGGTTTTGAGAACTAAATCAAAATTAATTGTAGACAAAACCTTGAACGAAAATATAAATATTGCCAACAGATGTTCAGATACGCATCATTAAAATTACGAACAAACAAATAGAAATATACCTACATACTACTGAACTTATTAAAACATTTGTATAACAGTATGCCAACAATCTTAGAGAAGATAAACTAAAGTTTTCAAATTTCAAAGAGGAGAACTCGAAAAGAGCGGATCTCAAAACCAGCTCTTCAGTAGTAACAACCGCAGTCACTCTGTTGAGACATTTTAATCAAGAAATCTTCGTGTCTTTAATCACAGGGAAACTTGAATACCTACTCAACACTTGCTAAGTAACATGACGAATTAAAATGGCACTTCAGTTCTGGTACATTCAAGCTGATTTGGCAGCGGTTTGGGTTTCAAAGAGATATCTTTGAAACCCACACAACACAACACAAGCACATACTCACTTACCCATACTACACAATTACTAACATTCATCTCTTATACGTAGAAAAAAAAATTAAGTATAAAATGTCGTATGATACCTTACTACAATACCGTCTGTCAGTGCGCTGAGTACATAATTTATAAAAATGAAAATGTAAAGGATCCAGGTTCCCTGAAACAAAGGCCACGTTCCTTATTTTGGCACCTGTCTCCCACGATACATACTCTTATTTACCTGTCCTGTATCGTCGTCAAGTTTGACCAATGCAATATAACGAAAGTCTGCACCGATGATAGGTTTGCTGACTGCAGCGACGATGAATTTCTAGATGTACGGCCGTCGTAGGTTGAGATCCAGTTGTACTGCACCGATGATAGGTTTGCTGACTGCAGCGACGATGATTTTCCAGGTGTACGGCCGTCGTAGGTTGAGATCCAGTTGTAGGAAGAGTTTATTGTGGTAAGAAAAAAGTTAATTGATTGATTTTTAATAGCGTGTTATGTCGTACGATATTAGAAAGAAAGTGGTTTTACTTTTGCATTTGACATAGTGAAAATTTTAAGAGAAATAGGAGATATTGAATCAAGATAACATACGTAGTCCTAATGAGAGATACACAAATAGGAATGATGTCATACGACTTATGAAATTTTGATAGGTATAAAGCCCGAAACACACGTTCAGGTAACTTGCGCAAAAGTATGCAAATAGGTTGCATGCCGTGTGAAATTACAACTTCTGATTGGTCGATACCATATGGCATGCAAGTCACTGGACATGTGTATTCTGGACTTAATGCTCCTAACTTAAATTAAATGGCAAATAATTTTCAAGAATATAAATGTTTCCACTATAAATTTCTTTCGGACTCGTATTAGGCCCCATTTATTGCCTCCATTTGGAATTTATCTAAATAATTATAACACTATACGTTCCAGCTTCCCACATTTTTGATTGCTTCAAAAACTTCTATTTTTACAATACAGCTGTCGAATAAAACATTAAAATGCTATTTCCGAATGCCGAGGCGAATGAGCGATATCGATTATTTATTGTACAGACATCTAATCGAGTAGATCGTGTTTCGTATGCGGTCGGTGCGGTCACGGTATCGATACTTGGTGACTACAGACTTGTGAAGTCATTAAAAATTTGTTAAGAAATCAATAACGAAAACACAATAACCTAATACTCGTATGGGACAGTACTTCGTCATGATATGTATGTTGTATTTATTTTTTTCATAGTAACCTTGAAAGATCCTTCACATTACACTTAACAGTAGTGTTTGTAGTCTCATTGTTGTCAAGATCACTTGGGATTCAATTGTGCGGAACCAACAATACTGACCTTGCACCTAAAAATATCTGTCAGATTAAGACCTACGATTCCCTTAACAGATTGAGAGAGAGAGATAGAAAGAGAGATCAGACTGTTTTTTTATTGGGACAAAACCCGCCACACATTTTCCCACCCACTGCAACTCCTGAAAGCCAGAATCAACAGTGGAGACCGCCAGAAAAACGCCGAGCAATGAAGCTCGACGAGTCCCGGAGAAACGATTCAACTGTCTTGGGTCCCGCAACGAAATTAATCAGAAAAGAATAGCGGAGGAGTAAGAAAAAAGATATTTTTTCCACTTCCCTCCATAACAAGCAGGGGACAGAACAGAACTAGGCCAATCGGCACAAAGGGACATTATTGCAACTGGGAGAAGCCCAGATTGCCAAGCACCACGGAATAAAATTTGATTAAGTTAATGGGTCCTAAGTAGGTATGTGTGTTACAATTGATTCCAATAATAGGTATGGCAAAAGCGCCTGAACGCATGGAAATTGGTTCTAGTTTCTACAAGGTCCGTATAATAAACGACTCTGGATGTAACTTGTACACTATCCAACATAATATTGCCTTCATTCTGCCAAAGAATGCACTCCCACAAGATGTGATGTGCGGACTGTGAGAGAGATCAGACTGTGAATAATCATAAAATTACGAGAATAGCCCCTCTGGAAAGGAGTAAAAGGTTTATTTAAATTGGAAAACAAACGAAAACGTTCCCATCACTTTCATTGCAAACCGTAACAATGTGTGTATTCTCAAGAATAGTCACGTTATAAAATAAGAAGGAACTCAACCGCCAACATTTACGATCTCTACATTTTTCCACTTTCCCCACAGCCCAATCTACATACATCCAGAATATTTCTTTACCTAACACAGTCTTCGTCGAGAAAACCAGTTGGGAGAGAGAACAAATTGGCACCTAATAGAATTTCATATGGGCACAATTTAACCGTATCGTATAAAATATACGAACACGTATAGAACATTTGAACATTTCAATTGCGTATTCAGATATTATGCGTTCATTAAATACAACAGAATACAAAGGATTGCATTTGGTGCTTATTTGAAATACAATACGGTTTGCAGTGTAGTGTAGGTACTTTAAATCCGACACTTGCTATGGCTTCGAACGATGCCAATCAGTAGTTCGCATTGGTATGTTTTGGTAGAATTTCTCTTTGGTTTGAACAAGCATCTATAACCTAAAATAATAGAAATTTGTAATCTATTGCTTTATATGTTCTGAAAATTTGTCTAATCAACAAAGTCACCATGAAAGTCATAGTACGTTACGCAATTACTCTGCCGTTTCAAAAACACCAACAATCTTTCTCACTCAAACTCAATTCCGAAAAACTAAACAAAAATAAACTAAATCCAACCCGTTCTATCTCTGAATTCGTCGAGTCATTTAGTCAATACTAATGCAAATCTGCCATAAATTGTCAATAGAGCGGGGGGGAAGGGGGATAGTTTCGATAGTTCTTATTCGGCGGCCCGTGACGATTTATAGTACAAGTTTCAGATGGAAAAAGTTGGTGATCCTGTCTTCTTACGGTCTCCCAGGGGGTACGGGGGACGGGCGTTGTTCTAATATGTACTGTCAATTGGGAAAGTGCGTCGTTATGGCTTTGTGTGGGGAGTAAGGAGGCTTGCTTTTGCTCTGAGTATTTTTTTTTTTGTTTTGGGTGAGATTGGCTAATTCAGCAAGAAAGCTTGCTGTTTTAGCCAATGCATTCTATGTTGTGTGAGTTTTGAAATATGTAATATGCTCAATAATAATAGCTATTAAATGCTTAGTTAAGGGATTATTACTATTATTAATACTATACTTAAATCGTTTTGGTAGCTCATTTCTCATCCTGAAATTAATCAGTGGTTATAAAACACGAAAGGCGTTACAAGCCTTTTACCCAGTTTATAATAGTCCCATATATTTCCCGCATACATATTATGTGTCCCTGTTTTTACCATATTTATGTCCGCTACTTCAAGTTATTCGAGCCAGTCGCAATATACATGTTACGAAATAAATTTCATCTCTCAGCAAGGAACACTAAATAAGCCCCCAACAAATTACTTCTCCAGTCCCCGAAGTAACTTACATAATGCTGAAACAGTATACTTAAAATACTTGAAAGCTATCAAAGGAAAATCAACTTTAAAATACAAGATGTAAGTCACAATTCTGCTTAAGGTCGGAAGCAACCGAGATAATCTTGTTGGGGAGTCATTTTTGACCAATTTCCCTCGGTATTGAAAATATTTTATAGAGGCCGACATTGCAAAGTCACATAAGGCTCAATAGACTTTGTGTGGACGACGTTCTGCGTTGTTTTGTTCATTGTTTTCTATTTAAGCGACAGAGTTCGGTACACAAAGCTTGTTACATCGGCCATTTTGTATGAAAATCAATTTTGCATAATATGAAACATACTCATATTTCCTATTTTATTTTGTTGAAAAATTGATGAAGCATTTATTCAGGAACAGAGTTGGCGGCCGCGCGGCCTTAACGAAAGTTGTTCGGTCCGCAGTAAAAATGTTAGGCGGGGAGGAAGATTGTTTTAGTTTCGTCAGTCGTAGATCCTCTGTGATCATAAGCGTAAATAAGCTCATCCAGAGTACTTATCATATTATGCGTATAGGCTCAAATTACGTCTAGCATCTAAAGATCATCAAATTTATTGTCCAAGGCAATAAATAGTGTGTGAAAACGCACAGTACATTTTCATTCAAATCCCGAATCGTCATAAGGTCAAACATTACCTCGTGAACCAATTTTCCTCACTTTTCTACGACACGAAATAATTAATAAAACGGCATCACTGTTAAAACTTCGTCTCTGTCGCCAATATTTTTGTTTGGCTACTTTACTTTTTGTTCATATTTCAACGCTACACGGCAGGGTGATTAAATAATTTGCATTCGCACCGTCGTTATTTCGATTCGATGCTTTATTTAGTTTGCATTTTGGGATGTGGATGAATTAAAAATTTATTTTCGTGTTTTATTTATCTTGACTGTGTTAGTAAATTGTTTATTTGTAATTGTTTTCGATTTTTTTTTTGTGGGAGATTTTTTAATGAAGTCTATATATACAGTATGTTAAGAAAACCCTGTCCGACCCATAAGGATAATAAAGGTTAGGTAAACACATGACCAAATATAATATAAAATTTTACGTAATCATCATAGTACCAATACAAATGAATTTTGAAATAATCTGTTTTTCCCGCGAATTAATTCCAACTTCCCCGAAATTTGGTAATTTTTAAAAAAGTGACAACACCGGTATTATTATGAGCGAATAGCGATGCGACCACGTGCCGCGTGCCCTGCCACCCGCCGCTCGTGGAAGGGTGCTTAAAGCTCATTTATTAAGTTACCTCTTTTTGCGAAATAATATTTATTTTTTTAGGGGGATTTTTTTTAAGTTTTGCCCGGTTTTGTATTCATTAGTAGAATCAGTTATCGATCCCTAACAACACCTTCACGGGTCGGATAGGGTTTTCTTAACATACTGTATACTCAGAGTGGAGCGAGTTTTTGAATATGCAGAATTCTTGGAAAATGGAATGATGAATTAGTATATTATGTTTATTCTTATGCATAGTTTTATATTAACATATAAAGGGCGAGCGACGTGCAATCTTAACTATCAAACCAGTATATTATGGTCCATGAGCGAAGATGTTTTTCGTTGGTTATCAAATAAAATCTGCTGATTTATAAAAAAAAAAACAGTCCAGTGCGAGTCGGACTCGCGTATGAATGGTGTACATACAGCAATACACAAAAAATAGTATATGTTGTTATATAGGTAACAGTAATACTTACATCATCTGTGAAATTTTGTGAGACACATCCTTCCCTCCCTTTAAAATACGTCAATATAGCGGAGTTTTAGTAAAGGGGTCCCATTTTTAAACTACGGATATGGATCTATATACATAATCAGCCTATTTTATTCCCACTGTTGGGACACAGGCCTCCTCTCGGTGAGATGGATACTTAAGTGGCAGTGCGCAGGGCACATTGCTCGTAGAACCGATGGCCGATGGGACAGTAAAGTTCTGGAGTGGCGGCCACGTACTGGAAGACGCAGCGTAGGGAGGCCCCCAACAAGGTGGACTGATGACCTGGTGAAAGTCGCGGGAAGCCGATGGATGCGGGCAGCACAAGACCGGTCATCGTGGAAAGCCTTGGAGGTGGCCTTTGTCCAGCAGTGGACATCATAGGCTGATGAAGAAGAAGAAGAAGACATGTCTTCGAAATTTTTGGCTCTAGGATATGCCGGTTCCCTCACGATATTTTCAATTGTATAGAATAATTAATGTTTTTTTTAATAACCGCGAAAAATATAAAAAGCTGTCGGGATTCCAAAATCATGTACTGAACCCCATATTCCTACCAACCTGTATTTAGAACAAGATGTTATCAAGAAGTTTCGTTCAACAAATGTTAAAAGAAGCCTAGCTTGTGTTCTGACGTCAATCAAACCCAACACACTTAACAACAATCATATTTCCAGGTATAAAAGTAGAACAAACAAAACTTACTTTCACATCACTAACTACTCACGGCGAGCAATAGATCAAAAAGCTTTCACAGTAAAACCAGGACCTGTCAATATACCCAAAAAGCCAGGACGTAAAAAATATTTCTTTATTCGCATTAACATTTTCATCGCCAGCTAACAGCCCAGAATATCAACAAATTATATCTAATCGCGTACCAAATCATCTTTTTATAAATCGATAAGAAATCGTTTTTGGGACCCAAACCTACGTTAAATAGGCCACTTCGCGAGTAAACGATTCAATTATATCTGTATGTTGATAGGTAAACGTTTGAATGGTTGCATACGTGCGAATATCACCGAGTACTGATTTGACGAAAAATTGTATGTTTATTGGCACTGAGATGTTGTATTTATGGGACGGGCGGCTGGAGGATGACTTCTCATAGCTTTTCTTCCATATAAAGTGTGTTCTTCGTCGGTTTACAGATCGAAATTGATTTACTTACCAGTATAAAATGTCCTGTTATGACTTTATACTTTTATTTATTCTTTTGTTTATTTTATTTTTTATTTTTTTTTATTTTACTTGACTGAAGTCGTGCTGGCCTAGTGGTTAAAACACCAGCCTCTCAAATATGAGTGCGCGGGTTCGATTCCAGGTCAGGCAAGTACCAATGTAACTTTTCTAAAGTTATATGTACTTTCCAAGTATATCTTCGACACCAATGACTGAAGGTGAGGGAAAACATCTTGAGGAAACCTGGACTTTAATTAAGTCTGAAATCGCCAAGGTGATTACGCTCAATCCTTCTCTGTATGAGAGGAGACCTGTGCCCAGCAGTGGGACGATAAAAAGGTTGATGATGATGATGATGATGACTTTATGTCATAACTCAAATTTTTTCAATTTTTTGTATCAATATTTATTTTTATCCTGCCTATATTATTTTTAATATGAATGTTTAATTTTGATTATGTTAATTTTATTTTATGTTTCTAATTTTACAATTTGCACTCAACATTTATAATTGATTTTCACTATTTGTATCGTGTTAAAACATCTAGTTGTTATACAGAGTGGTGCTGATAATGCGACAATAAATGAAAACACAGACTATGCTGGTTCATAGGAAAAATCCTAAACCATAGAAAAAAATCTAACATCAAAAATAAAAAAATGAAAATTTCAAACAAACTAAATCGCATAAAATTGCAAACGGAATAGAACATCCTTTAAAATATTGGTTCAATGACCTCCGATCAGCGGGCGGAAACGCGATCCTGTATCGACTTGCTTTTTGACGCCATTATTATTAACGTTTAGTACCGCTGGATGCGGCGGTTATTAACCTGTAAGCGCTTCCTTATCAACATGTACATCATGTAGAAAATGTGAAAAATGAAAAATGATTTCCTGTGACTAAACTAATAGATATATTTATATGATTTTTTATGGGCACATTGAGAATGTCTTGAGGCACACGATGTTTAATTTATTGTCGTATTGTCAGCACCACTCTGTATATATGAATGCTGTGGTCTTCTGTAATTGAAGGAGCAAACGTAAAAGAGCCTTCCTCTACCTATAATTGTAATTTTTTTACTGTAATTGGGTATCCTTTGTTGGAGATCCCAAGAGATATATGTGACAAAAATCAATTTATTTATTTCACACTGAAAATTACATAACATAAAAAATACATGACACACTTCGAAATATACAATGGGCGACCTTATCATTTCTGGGATCTCTTCCAAGCTACCTTAGAATGGGTAGTGACTTTTTGGACATAAAATGGGATCGTTAGTGCAAATATAGTGTATTCAATACACTAAAATAGATACACAGAATCCATATACAGAATCAACTATCAAAAATGCCACCTGGCTACTTTAGATTCAGTGGAGAGGCGTGCCAGATTTAATTCAACACGGTCTCTAAAGCCTGAAGCACAAACAAGCAAAGAGTAGCCAACCTGTCGGTGTTCTATAGGATGCATTTTGGAGAGTGTGCGAGAGAATTTCCTGATGTAGTTCACGCATCTCCGTTCTATCATCGGACGACCGGGCGTACGGCAAGTTTCCACCCTTCCGTTGTTGACACCAGAACGATCTGAACAAAGCGTTTCGCCTCTACTTTTGTACCGCGTACATTGAAGGACTGGAACAATTTTCCAGGAGGCGTGTTTCCGTCGGACTTCAATTTAAGTGTCTTCAAGGTTACAGTCTCTTAATAAACTAGCGCGCTTTACCATCTACGATTGAATCACTGCACCATCAAGCGGAATTGCAGTCTAGCACTAGTTTATAACTTATAAAATAAAATGTTTACATAAATAACATACAATATGTTGTTATGGAATAGGAAAAATTGACCAACGTTCACAAGTAAAGGTTAAAAATTAATTGGTTACACAAAGTACGTCGTATTTGTTCTACCCACTTTTTCGTAACACAAAACTTATGTAAGTACAACACCGAGACAATTTATTCAAAAACTTTTCATTGTAAAGAATAAGTAATTTTCCGTATATACAACGAAAACTTGGAAACCTTATAAAACTTCCATTATAAATGGAAAGTTTCACTGTCCAGCCTTTCGGTCTTCTATAGGATGCATTCTGGTGAGTGTGCAAGGGAATTGCATGATTTAATTCCCCCATCTCCGTTCCATCATCGGACGACCGGCCGTACGGCGACTTTCCACCCTTACGTTGTTAACACTACTACGATCCGGATGAAGCGTTTCGCTTCTTCTTTTATACCGCGTAATTTGCCGACGGCGGTGTTTCCGTCACACTACAATTTGAGTGTTATCAAGGCTAGAGTGAATAGGCTCTTAATAAACTAGCGCGCTTTATCATCAACGATCGCATCACTGCTAAACCATCAGGTGGGACTGCGGTCAAGCGCTAGTTTATATAATAAAAACAAATTACAATATCACGAAGAACAAAAAAATATTGTAAATAATTTGCAGAAAATATTACCTCAAAATACATCTACACCCTTCCAGCAATCATCGGTGTAGATACGCGAAAATTTTGAATTTTGTACCTATGTACGTGAGTTGTAAGGTAATACTGAATGGCTCCCAAGTTGCATATAACGTTGCCATGGCAGACGATAATATCACATTTCCCGTGGCATTTGATAAGACAGTGCGTTACTTTTATGTCCTAGCTCCTAGCTCCTAGCCATATGCAACTGTTACGTTAAAATGGCGACACTTGAAATGGTAATGGGGGCGTTTGTTAAAGTAGTTTATGTCGACGATATGCTTGGTTGGGTCGCTGTCCATGATACAAATATTAGCTACGGAATGTTTTGTTTGTCCGGTTAGAATTTTCCCAGTGCTGTATTGGGAAATAACTATATGTATACTTAAAACATTGTTTTTCGTTTATGCGAAACCCGAAAGACATGTCCAGTATTTTTAAGTAAAAAATCCATATAGTAAATAATCAAAATCATATAATGAAAAATCACAAAGTTATGAACTTGCTATTGTACTTGGTTGTCCCAACTAGTGTTTTTTTTCTAATGTGAAAAAAACCTGAAAAAAAGCTGTTTTTTTTTTCTAGACCATGTTTCATGTTTTTTTTTTTTTTTTCAAGAGCATGAAATCTGAAACTGTCATGGCATTTACCGTTAAATAATTAATACTTAAGAGTAAAGAATAGAGTCTTAGGTTTATTCTTGAACTCACGGTACTTTACTGATGAAATAGTACCAACATTTTATAAAAATATTGACAACATTAATTGATATTAACTTCAACGAAAGGAAAGTCCCCGAAGCATATATGTGTGTTGTGTACGGGGAAATGAAAGATGAAAATGAAGAATAAATTTAAAAAAAAATCTGTTGATTTATTATACAAATTTAATTTATAATTGAACTAAAATGTATTCTAGAAAAAAGAACCCAAAATTTAGAAAAAAAAGCAACGACGCTAAGTATATTTTTTCATATATTTTATAATATAAATATATCTAACTTGGTTTAAAAATGATTGGAGTAGATTCAGTTGCTTATTCTGAACAAACCATATTCAAGTTGCGCATAAACAAAATAACGTTAAGGACTACAATCATTTGTTGATGACAATAAACACATGTGTTTATTTTCTTAGAAGGACGTAAGTCAAATTAAACGTCAAGCTATTGCTTTGTAATATTGCCTGTGGACGTTTGGTCGATAGTACAAATTCGTTACAAGCTACCAAAGAAAGAAACATGTTTGACTGACCACAAAACACGCTCGCAGTAATAGGCTACACGTAAAAAGATTGACAAAACGTTACACGTCGAACACAACCTTTATGATTTTTTGGCGCTCAGCTTATAAAACAACCTTTTCTTTGCGACCAGCCGTCATACTCTATATAATACAAGTTGAAAGGCCAAAAAAACAATGAAATCCTGCCATCAATACACGCGTATTACAAAGTGGGACGACAAACAACGTCCGTCGTTGTTGCGTCGAACGCAGCCAACATATGGACGGGATATTTTTAAACTATATAGAGACATTAAGATAAAGTTTACTGCATTCGAATGTTCCGTCTCTAGTCACATGGATATTTCGGTTTATTGTTTGAACGGGACAAAGGTTTTTTAGTGCGCTTTTAGGAGCGTGCTGCACTCTCGAATGATATAATATTTATGAGTTTTTCGTCGCATTTGAATTTAGAACTATATAGTTTTTTTGCTGTCACTCTTTTTGTAAGCTCGTCTTTATTTTGAGGTTATGTTCTGAAGGAAGTTATGTTAGAATCTTGCTTTTCTATCTCCTTCATTATTTAAGCATTTCTCAGAAAACGGAATAGGTTTGGATTGTTGAAAGCAGCACTATTGTTGTAATAATGTTTAATGCTTCGACTTAAATAACGAGCCATCTTGAACAAATTCAAGCAATTCGAGCAACAAGTTAATCTAGAATGAAATCCTTAAAAAAGTAAAGAATTGTGGTTGAACTTTAAATCGGATCACCCACACGGTGACAATACCAGTATATTAAGAACCCTCTCTTATTAGACGTGTAAGGTATTATCGAAATTTATCCTCGGATCAATATGAGTGGTCTAGTATTTTTTGTACGTCTTTATCGCACCACCAACGCAAGCCGCCCTCGATGTGTATCGGCATTATGATATTGACACTTAAGTGCTGTGTCCCACGGGATGAATCCATGATTTTATGGTGGCCCGCGTTACTTATCGCTTTTTATGGAGTCTCGGGCGGATGTACCGACGCGTTAAATCACTTACTTTCCATATATCCAGATTATCTCCGGGAGATTATTTTATTAACATTTTCGATGCGAAATTGTGTTTATATACCTTCCTTTGGGGTTCTCTGTACAAGCTTTAAGGGTACGGGAATTACGATGTTATAACTTACTGGTCGCCTCAGGGAGGAACATCGCCGTTGATATAGACCACGGCAAAGGTGGAGTGACGATGCGGTGACGTTTACAGACCAGAGATTGCACAAAATAGGCAGGATTGGAAGCAAATCGAGTAATAGGAGAGACCTCTTCCCAATAGTAGGACACGAAATAGGCTAAAAAAATGATATCCACACTGAGCCCATGTGATGAATTACGGCACACTCCCTCTTAAAAATAGGAGTCCTGTGTACAAGTGGGAACATTATAGGATCATTGAAACATTACGTAGCATGTAGAAAGATCCTGTTTCAGAGATGAACAGTGACTATAACTTTGCGTAAACAAATCCATACATTTCATTGCCATTTCTACAGCGAAAATATGCCACTTAATATCCAACAGTCAGTTGCCAACAAAAATGTAACATCACTCATCCCATAATTCATTGGTTGACAGCTTGCCGTCCGCGCATAAATATGTATTAGTCTAAAATCAGCTACGATACATTGTTAGGATCAAAATTGTGCTAAACAAACCGAACGCGGCATTTTGAAACATCAGGGGTGTTACTCACAAATGTTCGGCTCTTCATTAATCGGCAAAATTGTTCCCCTACAATTCGAATTGTGCATAGCCGACCTGAACATCATTCATGTTCATCCATGAACGAACAAAACGACTGCCGCGACGCGACTCTGGTAGAAGAATTCCCATGAACTTTCATAGAAATTGTTGGACTAGAGTCGCGTCATGCCTATCTTTGGGAACGTTAAATGTCAAACAAAGTCTGCCGAACGGCACGAGACGTATTTGTGTCAGGTCAACTTAGTTGTTCAAACATTGCCGAATCGAATGCGCCTGAACATGTGCGTAGCAACCCTTGTAGAATATTTTCGTCGGCTTATAAATTGATAATGCGGCTTTGGACCGCATCCGATGATTAATTGACCCGATTTGACCTAACAATTACTTCAATTATTTACCTCCGGCAGTGCTGTACAGTTCGATAGTTAGTATCGACTTTCATTTGAATCATTTATTGGTGTCTTCCTAATTGTGATTAAATACAATATAATACTCTTCAATTCAGATAAGCAACATCATAAACAAAAAGATAACTTACACCTGTGTTTGTAAACATATTTCTTTTGGAGACAATACATCTTCGAACATCAGTTCATAGAGGAAACTTGCATCTCCTCGCTATAGTTTTTAGGATGGAGTTAGGTTGTTTGAAACAGATACCGTGGCCCTTGACGCATAAAAAAATGAAGAAACACGCGTGGAGTTTAGTCTGTAAAAGTCTGACATGTCCTTGCGCTCCTACCAGAGCGAGAGAAGGTCATTTGATGATTTTCCGCCCAAAAAAGGATGAAGTTCACTCTGCAGAGCAAAGAAGTAGATTTCTGTCTAATTATGGCGTGTTAATTGACGAGATTACGGTTACCTCGCTATCTATTCTTCTCGAATGGCGGAATTGTTTTACTTTGTGATATCGTATTGATTGGCATGTATATTAAATGCATTTTGCTGTACGTATATAGAGATGGTCTCGTAATTGCGTTACCACTTTTGCCAAAAAAATTAATAGGATTTAGCTTCCTTAGAGAAGATATCATATTATCTATTACTAGCGGCCGTTCGTGACCTAGTTTTATATGCTCCGCTCCTATTGGTCGTAGCGTGATATTATATAGCCTAAAGCCTACTTGGACTAACGGGCTATTCAACGCAAAAAGATTTTTTTAAATCGGACTAGTAGTTCCTGAGAATAGCGCGTTCAAACAAAGAAACAAACCTTTTTTATGTATCTGTTATAAGACGGTTAGGTACGTCTATTTTTCAACAATTTTTACTAAGGACGTGGTTGCCCGAGAATGCTCAGGATCGTGTGAGGTGGAGGGAATGGAAAGAGACAATTGCTCAAGATTTTTGCCGACAATTGTCGGCTCGGCCTTTGAACGTTGCAAGCGTGCCGCCGTGCGCGTTTGTGGGTATGACTTGGACCCCTGATGTGAACTATTAAATCAGCTGATAGGATAGTATTTCGAGTTTTGTTCACATTGCGCTTTTTTGTGTAATTAGCGAATTAATTATTTTTTCCTTTAAAATCTTATTGGGTTTAAAGCAGCATAAAGTGAAAAAAAACAACATATTATTTTTTTTTTAATCAGGAAAAAACCGACGAAAAATTCCACCACTGGGGGGTTCAGAATCATGTAGGTACTGGATCCATGGTACTCGTTGGTGCGTCGATGTCGAGACATCCTTTATGATGTGGTGAAAACACCAGCCTTACAAAAAGAAGTTTGTGGCAGTATGAACTAAAATGTAGTCATACAGGTAATTTATTTTTTATACATTAATATGCTTACACAAGGCGGGTCATCGACGTACAAGCGGTTGAACGGTTGAAACGATGAAACTCTTCGTCTTTTATACCGCGTACATCGAGGGACTGGACAATTTTCCAGCGACTGTTTCCGTCTGACTACAACGTAAGTGTCTTCAAGGCTAGAGTGAATAGGCTCTTAATAAAATAGCACGCTTTGCTATCATCGCAATTGCAACACTGCTTACCATCAGGCGGGATTGGGGTCAAGCACTTGTTTCTAATTATGAAAAAAGTTTACTAAGTATTTAATACATAACTCTGAATATATCTGTGTTGTTTTCGTCCCTTTGAAAACAAAAACAGCTATCTCATACACTTTGACCGTGTAGGTATTCACTGCACTTTTCGATAAAATAACTGGATTTCTTTTTGTACTCTAGGGTATCTAAAACAATAATTATTTATTTATTTATATTTATTAGAACCACCAGTAGTTGTTACAATACTTGAATTTACAGTTAATTATTATAAGTTCTTAGCTAATTCGTCCGTCAGTCAGATTTTCAAAAAATACTAGACACGTATTTTTTGTTTTATGAAAACAATAAAATTTGACAAATATAAAAGGCATCAAAGATCAGGAGTGCTGGCTGGTGACGTCACTGGTCGCTAAAAAGTGTAGCGTGCAGTGACGTCACACGAGTTTTCAACGCACTGTGTCGTCTTCATTTTTTGTTTATATAAAAAAAGAAACGTGTCCAGTATTTTTTGGAAATCTGACTGACGGACTAATTAGTTTTTTTTAGTCAAATACCCTATTATAGGAGAGCGTTCTGGACAGTGATAAAATATTGTGATATAAACAGTATTGCGACATATTCCCCTAAAATATAAACAAATATGAGTTCATGGAAATATAACGTTAATTCCAACACAACAAAGTCTACTTTATGCTACAACTTAGAACATTTTTGTATAACTTTTCAATAGATAATGCTAATATTTGTTGATTATTTTAACAATGGATTGAGTCTGTATATGTGAGTTTATATGTTTGTAAACGCGTCTATGATATTTTTTTAATATACAAAACAAAACTAAGTTGCGGATTAAAAACACGGTCCTTTTTTGTTGTGGTTGGGAAATCATGACCTCCATCAAATGACCTCTATCGCTCTGGGCAGAGCGGAAGGGCGTGTCAGACTTTTACTGACTAAAACCCACGCGTGTTCCTTCACTTGTCTGTGCTCCAGGACCACGGTATTTGTTTTTTAAAACACGATCCTTAAGCGTCTTCCACACACTCACTAATAAATACGTACAAGAAATTCAATTGTTAAAACAGATCAACACTGGAACAGCCCTTAAAATCTAGTCGCTTAATTAGCGCTTAAAATTACATCTCCGCAATAAAAGCCGTAATAGCTAATATGGACCCGATACCTAATACAATTAGTCTAGTTACCATCCATCAACGCATGCCTATAGATGCCTACTTGCATATCGCATCTACATATGTTGGCGCACACACCATCGCGTCATTAGCGATGTTCTAGTAATTAATGTAATTATCCTGAAACTGAAAGTGCTTTCAAGAATTAATAACATCACAATTTGGAGTCGATAACTTGACGATGTTATGACTGTGAATTCCATCCAGTTAGTGAGTTTCCTACAAATCCCGCAAATCGGAAGGTGTTGAAGTGGATTTTATATATTCTTTACTAGCGCTACTAGTTATATCGCGCTTTTTAGATTTTCATTTCAGAGAATATATTTTTTTTTTTTCAATAAAAGGTAGCCTATGTCCTTTCTCAGGGTCTCAGGGTCAAGATTGTCTGTGCCAAATTTCATCAAAATCGGTCGAGAGGTTTAAGCGAGAAAGCGTAACAGACAGACAGACAGATGGATATTAGTATGGATTGTACGGACCACAGCAAGCCAAGCTACCCGAAACTGTCAAATATTCCTAATCAACCTTGAGCCTTAATCCTTTAGAAATAAAGATGAAACTTTAATAAATAAATCTGACAGATTGTTTTAGCTTGATGTGCTGTCGTCAGTACACTAAAAACATACATTACTTAAAAAATACATTTAACAGTACAAAATATACAATGCGAACTCTTCCAGGCAACCAAAGAATGGATACAGATTTTCCTGAACATTTAATGGGCCTATTGTTGTATTGGTGCAAATATTATACATACAATAAACTAAAATAGATACACAGAGACATACATATCCAAAATATTATATATATAAATAAGCACGTAGATGCTGAATATACAGTATGTTAAGAAAACCCTGTCCGACCCATAAGGATAATAAAGGTTAGGTAAACACATGACCAAATATAATATAAAATTTTACGTAATCACCATAGTACCAATACAAATGCATTTTGAAATAATCTTTTTTTCCCGCGAATTAATTCCAACTTCCCCGAAATTTGGCAAATTTTAAAAAAAGTGACAACACCTGTATTATTATGAGCGAATAGCAATGCGACCACGTGCCGCGTGCCCTGCCGCCCGCCGCTCACGGAAGGGTGCTCAACGCACATTTATTAAGTTACCTCTTTTTGCGAAATAATATTTATTTTTTGGAGGATTTTTTTTTTATGTTTTGCCCGGTTTTGTATCCATTAGTAGAATCAGTTATCGATACCTAACAACACCTTCACGGGTCGGACAGGGTTTTCTTAACATACTGTATAGGTAAGACAAAAAGTAGTTGCCGGATGTGGATGTCTCGTTTATTTATTTTTAGGGTTATGTGAGAAAAAATGGGTCCCTATTACTTTTATTCCTAGCTATGATAGCTGGCAGTATGGACTGCTAGTTTGTGGACCACTGCTGCAAGGTTTCAGCTGGACCTGTCACCTCACAGCAGTGATGTCACAATATATTTCGTTTTGTTTGTAAGTGTATTACTAATACAATTTGTAGGCACCAACTGGGCCAGCGTGGTATATTATGGCCGAGAGGAGGCCTTTGTCCCAACAGTGGCAAATAGGCTAATTATGTTGTAGGCAACTTTGTTACTTAAACTCATAGTGTAGGTAAAAGTGACAAGTTATTCTTTTTTTTTTAAATAATTATAAACTAGCGCTGGACCGCAGTCCCGCCTGATGGTAAGCAGTGATGCGATCGTTGATGGTAAAGCGCGCTAGTTTCTTAAGAGCCTATTCACTCAGAAAAACTGAGCGAATAGGAAGGAAGACGGCAGCTAAGCGAGGTGATGCAATGTTAAACTCAACAACACGACCAACGATGCTGCGCCAAAGGGAGATTAATCTGAAGACCCTCCACTACCAAACTCCCAACACAACAACATTTAGCGCATTGTACCCGGCACACATCGCAAATCAACTGCTCAGACCTATCCTCCGTACGGCTTCACCAGACATCATGCCGCACAAATCGCTTGGCGGCAAGACTTTGTCTGGTGGGTGGTAACTTCTGCCGGCGGCCGATGTTATGGCCTACCACCGAGAGAAAAACGTGAAAAAAGCGTGCGTTGAAAACTCGTGTTGCACGCCACTGACGACACTGCACGCTACACTTTTTAGCGAGCAGTGACGTCACCAGCCACCACTCCTGATCTTTGATGCCTTTTATGTTAGTAAATTTTTATTGATTTGATAAAACAAAATATACGTATCCAATATTTTTCTATAATCTGAATGACGGACTAAATATAATATTTTTTTTTACCCAAGAAACATCCCTATTCTCTTCCTAGAGACGCACAGCAGCTGTTCCGCGCGCAAGCTCAGCTGTTGACCTTTTATTCTTACAGTTCAAGGTCATAATCTTCAGGCGTCTGAATATGAAAATGATCGCTTATCGACGTGTGCCGCCGTAGATTTAACGATATGATGTGATACATTATTTCTTTTTATCTTTATAGGCAATTCGTCTACGATATTACATTATTACCATCTCAGTTGTTTGAACAATACCACATTTCGCCATTATATTTTTATGTGGATAAAAATAATAGCAATTAATATATCCAAAAACACAAAAATATATTTGACTTTTTGTATCTCGCGCCATATATTGTGAAACGATCCGGATTGGCTAATGTCACGATGACGTCATACGCGCATCTGTACTTGTTGTTGTTCTATGTGTTCTCAGGTGTTTTATCGATGTATTTGTACAACCCGGTACAGCACACCACTTGTAAACCATTTTTTTAGATAAACAACAACAAATAACATTTAAATACAAACACCACTGCGGAACCCAAAATCGTTTATATACTTGTGACGTCACTTACAAGGCGCGACGCCATATTGCTGAATAAAGTGTTTCGGCGGCTTATTTGAATTTTGAATTTTTATTTGCATGTTTCTTGCGAAATACGTATTTAAAATAAAAAAAATATTTTCGGTGAACTTCTTAACCGCAACTAAGTAATTCAAGATAGTAGTTATAAATCTGTCAAATAGCCTATTGTCATTTCATTATAGGAAAACTCAAATACCAGGTAGTACTAATACAACTACATATTACAAAGTACCCTAGATACTTAACTACTGGGTAGAAAAGTTGCATTTTGTCTAAAGTAATTTATAGTAGTCTAAAAATAACACAACAATGATGTAATACTTGGTAAAGAATGTCCAATCTATTGTATAACAAATATTCTATGGCCTAAACCTTATCGAACCAGCCACCGACTCCTAAAACAAAATACCTGCCACCTCTAAGCTTAGTTTCCAGCCTAAGGCATCAAATAACCTTAACCCCCTCTCCACACTTCCGAGAACAAAACTCAATCAAATCTCTCAGATTATTTACTCGTGTAAAACAAACAAAATGACACGGAGTGTATCCCAGCAAGTACCAGAAGTACCAGAAGCAACTTGACCCCATTTCTCCCTAAATGTACCTTCATACACTCGATCAATACAGCAACGTAAATAAATCACTAAGTTTGAGTTTCGCGATACGAAGCTTGACGGTAACAGACAGATTCAGTAGGCCAAGTTAGGATTACTCCCCTGTGTGTCATTCAGAGGAATTGGTTACGGTTACGTAGAAGCAGAGGCTTTTTTTGGTATACCATGATGTAATATATGCTCAGGAGACTTGGAAGTGACAATAGTTAAGCTGTGAGAACGAGAGTCTACAGTGACTTGTACGAAGTTAAAAAGTATATTGTTTACATTATTTCTAGTAGGAATAGCCCAGCCGTTAATGAAGGCGATTTAATTCCTAGCTTAGATTAGGAATAAAGAACCCTAGGGACAAATTTTAAATCTTCAAATTAAAAGCAAAAGACAAACGAACCTTAATATGTAGTAAAGTATAAATTTCAGCAACCTACAAGCTTTTAACAATCGTTTCTTTTTAATGACTTTGTTTTCCCACTGCTAGGCAAAGCTCTCCCCCACATTTCTCTCTTTTCATCTGTCGTCTTCTCCAGTCAAACGTCCAGGAACCAATCCAAATCGTCACATCAGTTTGCGTAACTAAACGAAACCCAGCAATGACGGCTAATGCGCCAAAATGATCGCAATGTATCCCACACAATTTATCAGCTGTTTGAGTAATTTATCATGGCCAACAAATAATATTATTTGAGTGACAGAAACGGGTTGCCGCGCCGGTTTTAGGGTGTTAGCGGGCGGACGGCAATTGTATGCATATGCATGGTTATTTGGATAGGTGTTGACGCACTAGATATTGATGAATTAAACGTTTCACGTTCATGTACTCACTCTATTGAGGTAGCTGCTGTTACAAAAACGATTTAGCTATACATACATTGAAACAGATAGGCCGGCGCCCCATATAGTTTTATTAGTCAGCTGATTACTGTTAGACTGGAAATCCTAACATATCTAATTGGAAAAAGATAAGTCAGATGCTAATACACAGCTAAAAGTTTTACATTGCTTAATTTTTTTTAAACTTTGCTTTCATTTTTTGCCCTACACCATGAATTACTCCTGTATCGTGAGCGCGCTTACAAACATTTAAACTCAGATACACAAACACTCAGACTTGGAACTTCTACAATAGGTCATACAAATATTTGTTCCGTGCGGAGATCGAACCTGCGACACGCAGCGCAGCAGTCGATCGCTCAGCCACTGCACCAATCGTGTCGTCATTTTAAGTAAAGTGCAACTTTTTCTTTCTATTTCATTAAGAAAAGTATAGAAGATAACATTTTATTTTAATACTGTCAAATTAAGATATTCCACAGACAGTTTAGACGCGATTATAAACATGGTGACCAAAATACAACAATTTACGTCAGGCGCGGACTACTTTGACAGGTCTAAACTAATATATTATCTTCTGTACTTTTCTTAATGAAATAGAAAGAAAAAGATGCACTGAACTTAAATTTTGTTCAGTTTGTTGTCAAGGGAATCGAGGTCTTCATCTTAACTTTATTATAGAGAAAGAACGGATACTGCCCAGTTTAACAATGAAAGAACGGATACTGTCCAGTTTAAAAATGACAGAACGCATACTGTCCAGTTTAACAGTGAAAGAATGGATACTGTCCAGTTTAACAGTGAAAAAACGGTTCCTGTCCAGTTTAACAGTGAAAGAACGGATACTGTCCAGTTTAACAGTGAAAGAACGGATACTGTCCAGTTTAACAGTGAAAGAACGGATACTGTCTAGTTTAACAGTGAAAGAACGGATACTGCCCAATTTAACAGTGAAAGAGAGTGATAAATTAATTTAGAACATTACGAGTCATCTAAAACCTGGTACTTGTAAGCTTCTGAATCAATCTTATAAGCAAATAAGTGTACCTTCGGACCATCCTGCTAAAGGTCCTGTGAAAGCATTTTCAAGAGAATTTGAACCAATACATATTTAGCCATAACGGACTGGAACTCAAAACGTTAGTTTTAATTAACCCAATTACGGGCACTTTTCAATCGTCATAACCCTGGGTCAGTCAGAAAGATAGGGATAGTTGCTCATTCAATGCGTAGTGAGTTCCTATAAAGTAGGACAGAAAAGAAACTACGTATACTGATGATGATTTCACTGAAAAGAATTTCCGCAAAAAACAAGGAAATACCATTACGTAGAAATAGTTTCGTGTTTCACTCATCCTTCACACAATTAATTAAGTCCCATCCAAACTACGTCATTTGAACTACTGCTTTCACATCAAACTTCTCTGTGCCACATCTTCCCTCCACTTTGATGTCAAATCATTACAACGGTAAACAAGAACGACTAATTAGCAGCACACGCCGTATCTCATCGATTTTCGGTTAGCACTGACTAATCCACTAATTTAGTGACTCCTGCTATTAATTTAGTGGGCCATTGATTCGTAGTTCTAATTGCGTAAATGATGTGGCTGTGTGGTTCTAAGCTCACAATTAAAGCGTGTATATTGAACTTGTTACCTATTGATTAACGTCTTAACAAAAGACTTTGTTAATTATGATATTTTGATGAGTTGTGTTATTATATAAGCCGATCGTATCGTTCATATTGTGTTGTAATGATGAGCAGTTCTGTTAGATTAATTGCTTATAATCTTCCACTACCTTGAGAGTTATAAATAAAATCTCGGCGTATGCTCTTCTACTATAGGACTTTTAAATCTAATCAACTCCATCTCAGAGACAAACGATTGCGTTGCTTAAAGTTAATAAACTTGCCCTTCTGATGTCTGAAGTCTAAAAGTATCAGCCGAAAAAACAATTCTTTATTCAAAATCACAATCAAAAGTCTTCTATTCAAATGAAGCTGATTATCAGCATCGTTCAAATGTCTATATAACAAAAGGTACCTTAAATCGCTCAACACTTCCTAGTGCTTTCATTAGGAAGATGAAGTGGCGTAACAAAATCTCCAGCAGCACAGCTGCCTATTCAGTTGGAAAATACTTGATTATATGCAATATGTACGTCTTCTTCTTCTTCTTCTTCAGTCTATGGATATCCACTGCTGGACAAAGGCCTCCCCCAAGGCTTTCCACGCTGACCGGTCTTGTGCTGCCCGCATCCATTGGCTTCCCGCAACCTTCACTAGGTCATCGGTCCACCTTATTGGGGGCCTCTCTACGCTGCGTCTTCCAGTACGTGGCCGCCACTCCAGAACCTTACTGCCCCATCGGCCATCGGTTCTACGAGCAATGTGCCCTGCCCACTGCCACTTGTTTAGCGACTCGCAGAGCTATGTCGGTGACTTTGGTTCTTCTGCGGATCTCATCATTTCTGATTCGATCACGCAGAGAAACTCCGAGCATAACTTCGTACCTAATTCTTTTTTTAACGTTGTCCCACACTAGGAATTTCTCCTGTATCGTGGGTGCGTTTACAAACATATAAACTCACATACACAAACAACTGGATCTGGAGACTGGAACTACTACGGCTATAGTGAATAGGATAATCTAGCGCGCTTTACCATCAAAGATTCCATCACTGCTTACCATCAGGCGGGATTGCGGTCAAGCACTAGTTAATAATTTATAAAAAAAATGTTCCTTGCGGCAATCGAACCCATGACACGCAGCGCTGCAGTCTTAACCACACAGAACATTAAATTAAATTATTTAGCACTAGTGGCCGCCAGCGACTTCGTTCGCGTGAAGTTGGTTATACTCCGCTCCTATTGGTCACAGCGTGATGTTATATAGCCTAAAGCCTTCCTGGATTAATGGGCTATCCAACGCAAAAAGAATTTTCCAAATCGGACCAGTAGTTACTGAGATTAGCGCGTTCAAACAGACAAACTCTTCAGCTTTATATATTATTATAGATATAGATATGTCATCAAATCCCGCCACATAAAAGCAAAGAAAAAAAATGTAAATAATAACTTACTACTTCAATAATAATCAATAGATACTCATATTTTTTATTGCATTCCACAATACAGGCTTAGGAATAAATAAAAGCCTCCAGGCATAAAGACCGTGATAGGTGCACATGTATGCTTTGATGAGTTCTGTTCACATAGCTGTCACTTGAAATTGCCACCAATAATAAACTAGGACTATGAAAATAAATATACAAGTTAATACTAATAACACCATCAACACCTTCTTCAGCAAGACGACAGGTAACCACAAGCAACACCTGATCAGCCATAATAAAGAAAAGAACAGTGAATTATCACGATAATGCCAGATTCTTTATAAAACAAAGCCGGAAAATAGCAAATTCACCTGATTTTTAAATCTCGTCACAACAACAGTGTCCAACGACATAGTGAATGTCCCGTGGAGCACTGGAGGCCAATCCTGGTCCCCCGAGTGGCATGCCGTCACTCTGCGTGGCTCGTTCGACGCCATATGTGACCACGCCAGCAAAAAAACAACCTAACTCCATAATCGTTCAAAATAATCTCCAACTCTATCACTTACTAAATAAAGTTCAAACTTGATTGGACTTACAACTTGAGGGTGGGTATGGGGTGAAATCCCAAAGGCGACGTACGGCACAGTGCTCATCATTTCCCCATTGTCTCGTTAGACAAAAATCAAAAACAAACATTCGCTGTAGGGATTTTCGGATCTAAGTTTCGGATGACTCCCAATCATCGTGTGTTAAGCTGTGATTATACGTTTGGGATTTAGAGGTCTATAAGCTGTCAGCGTTCAATTTTATGTGATAAAGACAACTGCTTACATCACAAATATTGACTTCAATATTGCATCTGTAAAAAATGGGGAGTCAAAACGAGTTCACGCGCGTGATGTCTACAATAATAAAATCTATTTTATTGTCTAAAATCTTCATAACGTAAATTATCACGGAAAAATAATATAATTTTTCAAGGAAAAATTTAATGATAAAAACATCCTGATTTGTGACTAGCGCAAGATTTAAGTGTAGGAAAAATACCTACTATAACAGCAACTCGCATAATCCATGAAGGCCCAGTAAAGAACAGACCACCCTTCCCAAATACCTGATAGTGACATTAGAGTGGCCTAAAGGATTACTGGTAAACGATGGGTGTGGCAGCTCCTCCCAACAACTACAAACTGCGATCACCATTAAAGCTAAGATTAATCAAACGTGGTACATAATCAGCTTACTATGTTGCCACTATTGGGATACAGGCCTCCTTTTTGTGAGAGAGAATAAGCCACAACACGGGCCTAGTGTAAGGTGGTAAATGCCACATGTCTTTAACTTTATGGTTCTAGAACATGCCAATCGGATCGTTCAGGATATTTTCCTTCACGGTTTTGAGAGCACCAGTGATGTAATTATTACGAGTACACATAGTGCTTGCCTGTATTCGATCCCATGACCTTCGACTCGGATGTCGCGACCGTTACTTCTGAGTCACCACTGCTCTCAGTGTAATGAAAAAGCCAATTTATGTTTTGATTACTTATTTATTGATAACTCTAATATAAACAATGAAAGCCTGTTAATAAGAAAGCATCATAATTGAACAACCTAAATCCCAGAAAATAAGAATAACAAACTCAATTTATTTCTATATCCATACTAATATTATAAAGGCGAAAGTAACTCTGTTTGTCTGTCTGCTACGCTTTCTCGCTTAAACCTCTCAACCGATTTTGATGAAATTTGGACACTGATAATCTTTAGATACTGAGAAACGACATAAGCTACGAGGGAAATCTAAAAAGCGCGATATAATCGAATTCCACGCGGGCGAAGCCGCGGGTGGAAAGCTAGTTGCTAATAAAACATTAAAATACGAAATAAAATATCAATATGTTTTATGTTATGAATCATACGAGCACAATAAAAATCCATTCAAATATATTCTAGTGTGCCATAATTTATTAGACATGCTGTTGTTGGCAGTTATACAGTTTCGCACCAAATCCAATCACTAAATCAACAGAATATAGAATTTATTTTCAATGTGAATTTTTTATTCTTTATTTCTCCTCTCATTGTATGAAAAATAATATTAGGTGCCGTCGTGTCAGACATTTCAAAGGCTTTCTCTATCTCTTCTTCTATTCATCGAATATATGCATTGAATTACTCAAGATTTTACCATGTTTTGGATAAATGTAATTCTTTCCTTGAAGATTGCGCCTCCGTCGTGGCGCGTCTGCTACGTGACCACAATATCTAAGTCACACTTGTCTCCAGCTACTGTTTTATGTCTATCATTTATTCTTCCGATACGCAAACGTCAGCGATTGACAAGTACAGTTCATGTCGAATAAATTGTCGGTAAAATTGTACGTGGAGTGAGTTACGACTGTGGACGGGCCCTTCGACTCCGCTGTTTTGCTTTGCCACGACAGATTTATCGTTCGCTTTGTTTTTAGAAATTTTCGCCTCCGTAAACGGTTTCCCTCTATATCGGAAACGTCTATTTCGATCTGCATTTATTTGCCTGGCGGAAAAGCTGTCATTAAGACCGCCCTGACAATTTTCTGTTCGCGACAAACTGCCAGCACTCGGAAACGTAAATAATACACCCCATATTGAAGATTATTTCTAATGCTCAAACTCGAGACGCAATAAACTAGCGCGATGATAATAAAAATGTTCAGCTTATCCCTCGTGTTCCCGTTGTAAATTTAAACAGCGATGCGCAAACGATTCTAAACCTTAGCGCATTTTATTAATGTCACGATAGAACATTTTAATTTTAATAAAACTGAACATCAGCACGCCCGACCTATTTGTCAACCTTCTTTACTTTTGCTGGCATGAAATCATACAGTCTCACTTTGCGTAACTACAACACTAAACGTAGAGAGCTCGGGAGTCGACAGAAAGCGTACTTTTTGATTAGAACGCTAAGACATAAATTCGCACGATAATCCACGTCCGCTCTCGTATGAAATATGAAATCCCCGAAGGACGCCGCGCTGGATTTAAGCTTTTCTCTTTAAAGTAATAAAGGTGTGTTTTATTTGAACTGGGACGGATTATATTTGGGATTTGGACGGCGAAACACGTAGGCGAACCATCGCTCATGTGACAAATTTCTACGTTTGCCTTAACGCGGGCCACCGTGTTTAGAATATTATATCTGAAGAAGGGACTCTGGGAAGTCATATTGATTTACATAAGGAAAAAAGGCTGCAGGATTCTGGACAAATGAAATGAATCTTGAGTGACGTGGAAATGTACGGGTTATGAGTAGAAGCAATATTTTATACGTGTATGATTCTATTTTGTGTGAATCTATTTAGCATTTCTCTTTCCATGTTCTAACTATTTTCTTTCCAATTCAAAGGAACTCCTCTGCATTCAACCACTCTTTAAACATCTGGGAAGTAGTTGTTGGTTCAAAGCGAAATACAAATCTTAAAATAACGTATTACTACTGGCTTAAGGAGTACTTCCGATATTTATTCTGATTCTGAACTGAATCTGCGTTAGTGCCAACAACGAGGATGGTACCAAAATCAGTAGGTAGGTTGTCATGATGACTAAAACTAATACTCATAAACTACCCAAGATACTCGATTTCTGATACTAAGAGCTATTTAGGCCTAATTAACGGATGTTTCGTAATTGATTTCGAGAATCAGAGACCTAATTATAAATGTATTTAGAACCAATATACATATATAACTCGACACATTGATACACATGCCTGTCTTTGTCAGATTCATATAATCAATTTACGAAAGTCGTATATAGGTACACATATAAATTTTCCGTACGTAGTACCTACCGAAGTTTATACCTGAAGACCTTGAACGGTCATAAATAATAATAAAATAATGAATGCAAAATATTTACTATAAATATTTTGCGTTCATTATTTGAATAATATTGAATCATCAGCTGTCATGTTTAGTCCTTTCTTTGCATCTACATCAAAATAAACCTAATTTGATTCATCCATGAATCAATCTGTGGCATCAAGCGTCTCGAGGGGAGTGCAATAACGATTGTCTATGTACCTACATGCTTCTTTTTTGCACCAATTGTAACTGGTGTCCCCCCGGGGAGAAGATTTGTCAGTTCGTTTATGCGACTTTGTCGAATTCAAATCGTAGTTTTCCTTTCTGCTAGTAACGAACTCCCAACAATACGTGCGGAAAGAAGATTTTGCGTTTTATTCTACATATTTTTTGAGTATATTTTGGGGGCACTCGACGTGATTCAGCTAGGTAAGCAACACCAATTGTATATTTATGAGCTTACTATTACGCTGTATAGTATTATTTTTTTTTTTTTTTTTTGTATATTGTAATACCAACATTGAGTCGAATCTGCAGGGGATTAGTTCGCATGGAGTTTGGAATTGGTCATTTATGAATCATTGTTACGTTTGAAATATGTTCAGTGTTGCAACTAAAAGTTTTATTCTGTAAAAAAATGGTTTGCTTAATTTTCCTGACCGGAGCCGCTGCGTTGGCAATTTGCCACTAATTGTGCAATATTTTTTTATGTATTTAAGAACTGACATGGTTGGATATTGTGCCGCTTCGCTCAAATGATCTCCATAACCATATATCTATCAACAGCGGCTCTATTCGGCAGGGTGACAAGCGTAACCTGTCAAACAAACTTTAGAAAGTCTATTTTTATTTCGTTCTCGGCGTTGCATCAACCAACGCATTCTTATTTGTGAGTACCAAACTGTCACTATTTTTGGTATCAGTATGACTCAACATACATATTTACAAAACTGTTTTACATTTGAAACAATATTCGTTTCATTAAAGTTGACCGGTCAACGGTTATCACCGCGGACGTCCTGTGCCGACCTTTTATCATGCACATTATCACCGAAAGAGGAAACAGACAGTATTTTTATGAATGTTAGTCCCCCGCCACTCCTGACGCCACTGAAGTCTAGAATATCCATGATATTGTGGCACGAATTAGTTTCGCATTACTTTATCTGAGGACGAACGTGATATATGCAGTCTTTCCAAAAAATATTGGATAATATCTCGAGTGTCCGTTAATAATTTATGTGAAAGATAAACGTTGTGAATCTAAAAATATTGTTCAACTTGCAATTTGTGTGGAACAGTGTAAACAATGAGAGTTAAAGTTTAGTAATTAAATCTGCCCGCCAGTGATTAAATCCGAAAACAGATAGAATACGTTGAATGATCAAACACCAAATTTTCAATTTTGTTTAATTAATAGTACAAAAGGTATGTTGTTCGTTCAAAATACATGAGCACTGATAATTCGTTACAATTTAATTATTACAATTAAAAATAATGCGAAATTATGTTCAATTGAATTTAATGAAACGAGTTTCGGGAATACAAAAATGCTACAAGAAGTATAAAACAAGATTTATAGATGGCTAAGTCATGCAGAGGAACAAACACGTTTGTAATAAAATTTGAAATGTGCATTGCTCTTGCGACGTTGAGCCGTCGTTGTCAGTTTAGTACCTACGTGGAGGACATTCATGGACTGTGATGTGAAGTTACAAAGACCTACAATCTTTCGTTTAAGTATCTTTATTTAAACAGCGCCAATTTTCGTACTATTAATAGCAAGGCATCCTCATATTTAAAATTAACTTATTCCAAAGATAAATTTGACTGCTTTTTCCGATTGGTAGTTTTGCTTGTACATTTTTTTTATACTTACAGCTAAGTATAAAAAAATATGCAAGCAATATGTTTCACTCTTATGAGTCGACTCAAATATCAAAATGAAAAGTACCTACTCTATGTATTAAACCTGGTTAGAAAGTATCTAAATCTATCGCTTTGGCATCATAATATTGGTAAGATTAGGAATTAGTAAGATTTAGGCATTAAAAGTCTAAAGCTCAAAGAAGTTGTGAATTTTTTTTTTTTTTTTTTTATTAAAATGTGAATGGCGTGGGCTTTGGGGAACTGACTTATGTAATGATGATGTTCGAAATGAGCGTCTTATATACAGCGCACATCGAAGGGCCAGAACAATTTGCCTGCGGCGGCCGTCCCGTTTGATTACAATTTAAGTGTGTTCAAGGCTAGAGTGAATAGGCTTTTAATAAACTAGGGCGATGTACCATTAACGATTGCATCACTGCTTACCAGCAGGCGGGATCACGGTCAAGCGCTAGTTTATTACGTTAAAAAAAGACAGCAGAATAAGCCATCAAAACAATTAATGAAGGTACCTAGTTAATACTTCAGAGACATTCCCAAAAAACAAAAATCGCATAGTCATTACTATGCGACTCGTTTTCAATTAGCATTCCTTATCTCCTTCCACCACCACAGTAGGAAAGGGGGAGGACTTGGCAAAAATTTCCACCTAACGAGCTCATTGTCTTTTATTTGGACCAAAGGGTTCCCTCGCAGTCCTTAATTAACGGCTTGAAGAATCCATAATGATCTGACTAGATGATTTCAATGGCCGAAAACATTTTTTAAATCTTTGAGTATTTTTCTCTTTTGTGGTTAATTTTGAAGATGTTCCCTATTTATACAAGCAGCATCATATGCCTTGCTTTTTCGCAAAATATTTGAGGTCAGCTTCTAGTCTTACCGGAAGCATCTGACCTCCACAATCCAGTTACTGGGCAATACTATACCTCTTGGATAAAACACTAGATTTAAGGCTGTTCCGTACGTCATCATCATCATCCTTTTTTATCGTCCCACTGCTGGGCACAGGTCTCCTCTCATACAGAGAAGGATTGAGCGTAATCACCACGCTTGCTCAATGTGGGTTGGCGATTTCAGACTTGAAAGTCCTGGTTTCCTCAAGATGTTTTCCTTCACCTTGTAACTGAAAATTGGTGTTCAAGATATTTTAGAAAGTGCGTATAACTTAGAAAAGTTACATTGGTACTTGCCGCATACTCATACTTGAGAGGCTGGTGTTTTAACCACTAGGCCGGGGGTCTAGGCCACTAGACTGTTAGTATTTAGCCCGCTTCAATATGTATAATTAATCAGTCTTCTAATATCGTGGTGTAGTATATCTTGAACACCAATAACTGATTACAAGGTGAAGGAAAACATCTGGAGGAAACCAGGACTTTCAAGTCTGAAATCGCCAACCCACATTGAGCAAGCGTGGTGATTACGGTCTATCCTTCCCTGTGAGACCTGTGCCCAGCAGTGGGACGATAAAAAGGTTGATGATGAACTTTGAGCCTTAATACTTTAACGATAAAGTTTAAAATCTAATAGAGAAATTGAAGACAGATTGGAGAAGCTTGATGTGCATGACTGTACATATCGTTCTGAGTCCAATTGTATTGTATTATAAACTCGCAGCTCAATTCAAATATGAAAATAACTGATGAAGTTTATCAACAACTAATTAGAAACAAAAAAAAATTGGGTCACCACGGGTAACACTATTCATTAACGCTGTTGAGCAATCTTTAAACTCATTATTACTAATTACGTTCGTTATTTTATGCCATATGGTATAGCCATGCGTGACTTAAACGATTTCAACACTTGTTTCACCTTTTAAATATAAAACACGCTTGTATATTTAAATACGAAAAATGCTTGTATATTTAGAAGACTCATTATCATTATCAACCTTTTTTATCGTCCCACTGCTGGGCACAGGTCTCACAGGGAAGGATAGACCGTAATCACCACGCTTGCTCAATGCGAATTCAGACTTAAAGTCCAGGTTTCCTCAAGATGTTTTTCTTCACCTTTTAATCAGCCATTGGTGTCCAAGATATACTTTGAAAGTACATATAACACAGAAAAGTTACATTGGTACTTGCCTGACCTGGAATCGATCCTGCCCACTCATACTTGGGAGACTAAGTGTTTTAACAAATAAGCCACCACGACTCAAGGTTGATTGGTAATATTAATTTGTCAGTTTCGGGAAGCTTGACTTGCTGTCATCAACTACGAGTAAGTTGGATTCAGTTTCCAGTGTAACCGGATTCAGCTGTATACCAATATTTTATGCGTAGTGTAGAAACTCAAACTCAACTCAGAAATAAAACAAAGGTTTTAAAGATATCCTATTCTATTCTACTAACATTATATATGTGAAAGTTTGTGAGAATTTCAGGATAGATCGATGGATATTTGATACTCTTTTACGCAAAAACTACTGAACGGATTTGCATGATAATTTGGCACACAGATGTTTTATAACAAAGAATAACAAATAGGATACTTCTAGTCCCAATATTCAGGGCATCAAAACCGACGCGGCAAACCGCATTGAGCAGGTACTTTTTCTATATATATGTATACTCCCAACCAAAATATCAACGCTCCATTAATTTAAAATTTCGATTCCCACCAAAACGTGCAAAATCAAATAATGGCGGCAAAGGCTAAACTCTTAACAGCCTAAGAGTATTTAATAAACTCGATCACTGCTTCTGTGACGGATGAATGTTCCCAAATGAAAAATATAAGAGTGTTTACGCATCTATGACAGTATTGACAGCTGACAGATACTTGTCACACTGATAGAAATGAAGACAATTGAATTATCTAAAACATCCTGAGAAAACCAGCATGTCCTAGAGCCAAAAAAAATATCTAAGACATGTGAATATCTAAGGCAGAAGTTACCATCCACTAGACAAAGCCTTGCCGCCAAGCGATTTGTCGTGTTCCGGCATGATGTCTAGTGAAGCCGTAGGTACGGAGGATGGGTCTGAGCAGTTGTGTTGCGATGTGTGCCGGGTACGATGCGCCAAATGTTGTTGTGTTGGGAGTTTGGTCGTGGAGGGTCTTCAGATCCATCTCCCTTTGGCGCAGCAACGTTGGTCGTGTTGTTGGGTTTGTCGGTCTCCGTGGCGCAGCGGTCAACATGCCTGACTGCGACGTGGAGGCCCCGGGTTCGATCCCCGGCCAGGTCATATGGGAAACGATCTTTTCCTGATTGGCCTGGGTCTTGGATGTTTATCTATATATGTATCTATTATAAAATATAGTATTGTTGAGTTAGTATCCCATAACACAAGTCTCGAACTTACTTTGGGGCTAGCTGAATCTGTGTGATTTGTGTCCGTATATAACATTGCATCACCTCGCTCAACTGCCGTTTTTCTTCCTATTCGCTCCGTTTTTCTGAGTGAATAGGCTCTTAATAAACTAGCGCGCTTTACCATCAACGATCGCATCACTGCTTACCATCAGGCGGGATTGCGGTCAAGCGCTAGTTTATAATTATTTAAATAAAAATATCTACCAACCCGCACTGGGCCAGCGTCGTGGATTACGGCCCACCCCCTTTCATCGAGAGAAGGCCTGTGTCCCAACAGTAGGAACATTGTAGGCTCATTATGATGAATTATCAAAAGAATGATTAAAAAATCGTTTAGTATTACACAAAGATTATAATAACTACATAAAGGAAGTCTTACAATAGCGACGGCCTATGTGACCTTCACAGTCATTTATTCAAATTAGGCTGAGAATCAGCACTTTTTGAACGTCAATATTACGTAATACTGTCCCACAAAACGCCTACCCATCGACACATGCTTTCGCTAGGAAGAAGAAGTGGCGGAACAAAACTCCCCAGCAGCACACCTGTCTGTTCATTAAAAAAAAAACACATGATTTTATACAATATTACATATGTAGGTACAGGAATGAACACAAGAAAAAAAACACAACAATTTTAGTCTTATATGTATATATTATAAGTATATATTTTGGTAATAGTATGTATGTATATTTAGCTTATTTAAGTTTTTTTTTTAATAGTATTAAGAGGTCTTTTTATCTTTCTTTACAATTTTTGTTTTTTGCAAACGAAAGCACCTACCATCTTATCTCTTCACCACCTATGGTTGACTGGTAGAGAATGCCTAAGGCATTAAGTCCGCCTCTGTACATTTCATGTGCGAAAGATTAAATAAATAAATAAATACAACAATGAGTTTTTTTCTTATATGTCAGCTTATTCATACGCCAAAAGACCAGCAAAGCAAAAACAAAAAATAAAATATTACTGGATCATACCTGTAACTTCCCTATTGGCAAGACTAGTTGTCAAACTATCGGGTTACCGACGACTCATAACGACTGTTAAATATCTAATGTAATTATTTATAATGTATTAAGACACTAAACCGTTTTCTATTCTTTAACTAAGACCGATGCGTCTGAACTATGGTTAGCACGTACTTTCAGTCAGCATGAATCCTGTCACTGTTGCACAGTTGTCTCTGTAGTAAAAGATAGGGATGAGAACATGACTCGCTGAAAACACGCTCGAAGTAGCGTTTAGAGGTTTCAGCCTTAATGGTTCGAAGTTCCAGCTCAAAAAAGTGTTTTATCAAATTCTGCCGTCCATCAGAGCAGTTTTAATGCAACCAGCATTCAGTGGCCCAAGTCTAGTAATGAGGCCGACTCGAAACTAATTTTATTTTCTTCCATTCCTTTGAGTGAGCCTCCCGGGATATTTACGTTAAATTAAAAAGTTTCTTCTTTATATCTCAAGAGCATTTCCTTCATGGCCCGTTTATTCCTTTTCGATACTTTTCCCTAATGATCCTGTACGATTACTGTACGACTCGGGTTAAAATACAAGGAAAATATAAGTAAATGTTGTTTATGAGGTTAAGTTTTCAAGTTGGCTTCGCGCTTTTTTTAATCAAAACAACAATTTCCTCTTAGTTTCATTTAGTTTTGGTACATCTATTTAAACTGAAAGTATTCCTTTCCGAATTACACGTTTTCTTATCAAAAGTATAATCCACATGTGTGCCGATTGTGGATAGACTGCTGCTCCTTCCGTGAGATGATAAGGATGTTTTAGGTTTAGGAATCGACGAATCAGTAATGTGTTCTATTTTTATACGACCCATTCCTCAATTTACAATATCCCAAAAGTTAAATAAGTATAAGTTAAATAACAATATCAATCAATATCCATAGCTTAGATTTTTTCTACTAAATTCCTTAAACAGGGAAGCATCAATACTTTCATCCCGTCTAAGTTTACTGAGTACTTTCTTATATTCATTTCCAACATTAAAATCATTTCACGAAGCATTCTTATTGTACTCTTTGTCATGTTCCGAAGCCATATTATTTCTAATTATTTTTGTCCTTTCCTTCCGACTTCGTTATGCGGCTTCTTTTCCTTTTATTTATTGTCGATAGTATCTCGTTTATTTATACGTAATACGGTATATGTATGAATTGTCTACTTCAAATGTATTCTCTAGATGTTCCATGTTTTTCTCTCTCATGTCCTGTTGATATTCTTTTGTTTTAGTTTCGCTTCATGACTCTTTTACATAGTTAAAGTTAATTAATCGCTATTTTGAGTACCATCAATCGGACTAACTGCCATTCAGGTATATAAATGTGTTTGTTTGTTATCTCATCGCGCGTCATATTTTAATTCAATTGTATATCATTACAGTTTATTGGTCGATAAGGACCTTTCATTACATGTCAATGAGCTCACAAGCTACACAATCGTAGTATCATTGTGGGGGATTATTTAACTCTTCGTCACTTAACAATCGTAATTCTCCCCAGGCCTGGGCCGGCTGCAGCCGTACGGCTCGGGCAGCGGCAGCGGATCAAGCAGCGGAAGCGGGCGGCGGCGCGCGCGCAGCGGCCTTTCCGACTCGCCGACCGCTCCCGCTACGCCCACGTCGGCTTCCGACAACGCATCCGACGCAACTCTAACGGACTCAGAACTGCCGTTGGCTAGGGATTCTACCCTGCTGCATAACGGTAAGCTTACCCAATGATCCATTGCGTGGTGTCATCACCATTAGGTACTATCTTTTCTCTATCAAAATTTGTTGTCGGCGCAGTGTTCGTCTTCGTCCATACTTCTTAAGGAACCGAAAAATTTCATCTTCTTTTCATATGGCCTCATCGATCGCATAACAATTTGTACTTAGATATCATTCGCACGGAATATTTGAAAAAGAATTCGAAAGTTTGCTAAGACGAATGGAAAGACGAAAGGAATTTAAATGCCATTTTCTGGTTATAGTTACTAACGTAACCTAACCACAATCAAGTTCTTTTTCTCTAGCTTTTTCCTACCATTACCCCCACTAATAATCTATAAACGGAAGATTGTTTGCTTCGTTTGAAATGTATCTGATTATATTTTATTCGATAACATTTCTTTTTACTTTCTATTATCGATAGACTACATTGTTACAGGTTCTTGGAACTCTTCAAAAACGTTATATTCAATAATAACATCTTGATCCAGTTACTATGCCATTCTTTACTATATTTGCCGGTGAAATATTTAAACAGAACCACTTATAATAATGTATGCTTTCAAAGGGATTATAAAACAATTGTCGAGAAAGATCACGGTCGCGACGTTCTCAGTGTCAAACACCTTAAACACGCTTGGGCACAATTTCCGCGAGTATTTGCTGTTTTTTAATCTATGTCTATATTATAGTTTTACCTGTCGAACTTACTAATACGATCGTTGTGCCAGTAATAAAGAAAAAGACAGATGACGCCTCCAATACCTCCAACTGTAGGCGAATATCATTTGCTTCTGCCTATGCTAAGGTATTGGATAGTCTGCTGGTGCTGGATAAACGTTAGCGTAGGCGAGGAATGTGGTTTTAGACCGTTAGGACTCTTATATAGGTGAGTAAGGGTCTGAGCAACGTAAGTTAAATTAAAACTGACATTATATCATCATCATCATCAACCTTTTTTTTTTATCGTCCCACTGCTGGGCACAGGTCTCCTCTCATACAGAGAACGATTGAGCGTAATCACCAGGCTTGCTCAATGCGGGTTGGCGATTGCATTGACTTATAAAGTCCAGGTTTCCTCAAGATGTTTTCCTTCACCTTCAGTCAATTGTGTCCAAGATATACTTAGAAAGTACATATAACTTTAGAAAAGTTACATTGGTACTTGCCTGACCTGAAATCGAACCCGCGCACTCATACTTGAGAGGCTGGTGTTTTAACCACTAGGCCACCACGACTTCAACATATATATAACATTATATAAATGCATGCAATAGGAATTCTCTACCAGTGAACCCTGGGTGGGGAAGAGTATAGATGGCAGGTGCTTTAGCTCAAAACAATATTAAGAAAAAAAACTCTTAACACTAGTTAAACAAATACTCTAATAAGCTATATAATACAGTATGTTAGAAAACCCTGTCCGACCCATAAGGATAATAAAGGTTAGGTAAACACATGACCAAATATAATATAAAATTTTACGTAATCATCATAGTACCAATACAAATGAATTTTGAAATAATCTTTTTTTTCCCGCGAATTAATTCCAACTCCGAAATTTGGTAATTTTTAAAAAAGTGACAACACCGGTATTATTATGAGCGAATAGCGATGCGACTACGTGCCGCGTGCCCTGCCGCCCGCCGCGGAAGGGTGCTTAACGCACACTTATTGAGTTACCACTTTTTGCGAAATAATATTTATTTTTTAGGGGGATTTTTTTTTTAAGTTTAGCCCGGTTTTGTATCCATTAGTAGAATCAGTTATCGATACCTAACAACACCTTCACGAGTCGGACAGGGTTTTCTTAACATACTGTATATACACATAAATACTATTACCAATACATATTCTACTCTACATCAATGACCTGTGTCATGCACATATACAAAATTGCGACATATTTACGTATGCCGATGACACAGCGTTGATAGTTTATGATACTGACTGGGACAGTGCTAGAGGGAGGGCGGAACTTTCGCTCCGGTTTGTGATGGAGTGGCTCTCTGAGAATTTACTTACCCTTAACGTTACGAAGACAAGAGTCATTAGATTTTCGTTACCCAACACTTCTAACCCTCCACTGGAATCAGGTCTAATTAAAGCCCATATTTGCTCCGGTGGGGCACCTAATTGCAGCTGCCCATTACTGTCCTTGGTCACTGACATAAAATATCTGGGGGTCCATATCGACTACAAACTTAGCTGGCAACCCCACATCGAAGCCTTATGTACAAGGATCAGAAAACTAATTTATATATTTAAGGAACTTAGGCACTCAGCTGATCCCGATATAGCTTTGATGGTTTACCAGAGTCTTTGCCAATCCATTTTCTTATATTGTATCCCAGCCTGGGGTGGAACCTACAAAACCTCCTTACTTAAAATCGAAAGAGCGCAAAGGGCAATTTTAAAAGTCATCCTCTTTAAACGCAGGGATTTTCCCACCATCGAACTTTATTCAGAGGCCAAAGTGCTGACAGTGAGACAGCTTTTTGTGCTTCGCGCCACGTTGCGGAAACACTCCACCCTAAATCTAGATCTCACTAAACTTAAAAGGCGAAAAGGCACTCCTGTATGCGAAATAGTTCAATGCCGTTCTATGTTTGCCAGCCGACAGTATGCAGCGACTAGTTCTCGATTATATAATAAAATTCAAAAATCTATACCCATTTACTCCCTGACTAAACGGGAAGTTAAACTAAAACTTACAGATTGGTTGCAGAAGTTAACGTACGACGAAACCGAGAATCTTATTACTATTGTCTCTTAAGTATCATTCCAATACTGTATTTTATTTAAGGCGTATTTGTTTTTGTATTATTATTGTTGTCCTTTTTCTATTTGCATTCTCTGTATTTGTGTTCATATAAGTACTTGCACGTCACCTTATACCATTTGTGTCTCATACCCTGAGGAACCCTGGCTCCTAAAACACAGGCTTTTGTCCTAGTTTAGGAGGCATCAGTTCGCCTTTTAAAGTGACTCCCTGTACAGACTTTTTTGATCCTGTGTACTTATGTGTGTATTTAAGTGTACAAATAAATTATTATTATTATTATTATTATTATTATTATTATTATTATTTATATTTATAATATATGCAAAACTAAAACTTGGAAGATATGACGCTACCCTAATTGTTTAGAAAATAACTCTGCAATTTCCGCTTAAATGCAAACCGACTGGTGGCCATCCTGATATGAAAAGGAAGCGTATTCCACACAAGAAACACTTCTCTTATTCAATATATTCCATCTATATTATTATTATTTTCCTCTTAAACAGTATCTTTAAGACTTCTTACCATTTCTTCATAATGAAGAAAGTAACTGCTGGATAGACTTTTTGTTCGTGTGAGGTCGCCACGTGGTGCAGTAATCTAATGCTTGAGCAATAGTTTAACTTACAGTTAAAGTGTCGAAAGTAATTAGGATTGGTTCTTGCTAAGAGTAAAAATTATCGTTTTTCTTAAACATTTCAGGGCTCTGTTTTCGTTTCCATGTGTTAAGAAATATAATATACGGCTTTAAAGTAGTTTTAAGTTCAAACAAATATATTTTGGTATAAATTAAATAACTTGAACTCATTGATATTATTCAAAGAATAGTTTCAAGAGATTCAGTAAATAGAAATGACGTCAGATATTCCAACGGATATCTATCTAAAACGTTATTTATTAGAATTTAAACGTTAAAGCCGAAGGGCTACTGCTCCGTGTTAGAGGCTTCGAGGATGCCGCGGCAAAAGTGTTTGCTGGAATGCAAAATGAAGCATGTGATTGCTACGGAATCACATTATTCCAAACCCGTGGCACAGGAAATGATATTTTTATTTTGCAGGCTACAAGGTGGACTAGAAACAGCTGATACATAGAATATTTTATGAGCAGTCGTAACAGCCGCACTTGTTTAAAAGATGACCAACTTATATTAAAACCTTTTTGAACAAAGCTCCTTTTCATGCTATTCCACATGCATACAAAATTCCCGTCAGATTTAATTAAAATATTTTAGGCGAAAATGTTGAAATTTTTGACATAAGACTTTTAATTTTTTCCCCGTTAATATCGCTTCCAGCGGTCCCTAAATTCATTTAGCAAAGCACTGTGTCACAGAGGCCTCTCGCGACGGTTTCCTAATGGGTTTTTATCGTGTCGTGTTCCATGAAAATTGCACAGAAAATCCTAGGGAGACCCGGTTTTAATTTGCCAACCATTGGATTCTATAATCGTTCTAGATTTCATTGAAATGCAATTTAATTGGAATTCCCTCGGTGTGATTTGAATCGACTGCGTTTGTGGGTCGACGTTATTTGGTATTTTATTCAGAGCCACGTAAGTTCTTGGGCTTATCTCTTTAATTTATTTGAAATTCAATGTCTGTTATCTGCATTTTCAAACATATACTGTATTTGTTTTAGATGTTTATCTTTCTAGGTAAAATGTAAACCATATTAGCACAGATGCAGACTATTTTCTGCTTAAGTATGGAAAGTTTATTATAAATTATCTGTGGTTTACATATTTAATTGAAATTGAAGTTAAGTTAGTTATTCACCTATTTAAATTTTCGAGTATGTACTTCGACTTGGATTAAGTCCTAAAAATCTCAGTATCACCTGTCGTAACAAGTTTCGTAAACAAATTTTTCAAACAGTTCAACTTTTACCTTTTCCAGTTACATGTTGCTCCAATAGCGTTAGTTATAACTTGTAAATACAAATTACTAACGAACGTTTGCGATACTCGCCGCGTGTTTTCAATGTTTCACTTTCGTCCCTCAAAACTTTCAGTTGAAAATTTGGGACCAATGTTTGTTTACATACAGTTTTTGGGGTCCCAATTTAATTTAAACTATCGCTGCTTTTATTTGCCGTTTAGTACAACATTTGTCGTTTCGCGGTTTGTGCGTGGACCTTTGTTTGCGGTGTTGAATTTATTCCGCCTGTGTTTTGCTTTCACCAAATTCCAGGATAATTTGTGCGTATGTAATGGATATTACGTTTCATCTTTAATTTGGGTCGTCCTGTGTCACTCGAGTTCATTTCCACTCATTAATTAAACTAAGTGATACGATCCCATCTAACATTTTTCTGTCTTGGGCAACGAACGTACATTAACATAAGTAATAAGGTGTAGTTTAAGTGTAGTGGTTTCACTTGAATGAGCAAATTTCAGTAGAGTGTGCGACCCGTAGCATAATTAAGAATAATAAATATATTTCATTCCCACATCGCTTTGTATTTCGTCCTTTTAATTCGAATTTTTAATACCGCAATTGGTTTTCCCTTAGCTTAAGAGGCCAAAAGTTGAAATTATTACCAAGAAAAGAAACTTTCTTGGTTATATTATAATACATTTTTCATAACTTAAAAATCGGCTCCGAGGACCAATTAACGAATTGAGCCTGCACTTAAAAACGATGGCGTTTCACAAATCGCTTGAATGGCCGTCATAAACAGGCGACAAGTCGTAAATGTGATCTCGCCCAGCGAATGTGTTAAACAATTTGATACGCGGTAACAATGACGTTTTTATGCCGCGATATTTCGGTAAACCTACCGAATGTCGCCTTTAATTGCCGCCATTAAACGCATGCTTGTGACGAATCGCCGAGCGATAGATGGATCCCGGTTATATTTCACATTACAAACCAATATTTATCTCGCTCACTCTTAATCCAAACTATTGCACGAGAAAGAGATGCATATGCATAGTGTTTCAGTAACCGTGGGATAATCATAATGAAAGCCGGAAATTCGTTAACGAATATGGCAGCGCTTCGTTAAATTTTATGTGTGTTTGTTTAATGAATGCATGCCTTTTTAAATTTCCATATGGTGCCGTCCTGTTTTAATGATCGCGTCGAGTCGGACTTAACAAAACAAATGTGGAATGAGTGTTACGAAGGATCATTAATCTATTAGTGAATGTATGTATAAGAATAGATATAAAGAGTATGACGTTATTAGCTTCAGCGCGCGCCGCTTCTCGCGTCTTTTACTATTTTACACCCCAAAATTGCGGAATTAATGTTTCCGTATTCATCCATCAAGGGGATACTGTGAAATTTCGTTCGCTCAAGACATCCCCTTAATCCTCAAGACGAATATCTCAAACTCACGGACGGAGCGGAATAATCGCAAGATTGTGACGAGCTGAAAAAAATTATATAATTCGTCTCTTAATCCAAGCATCTCAGGGGGTTAGTCAAACAAATACCTAGTATTAGTTGTGACAAACGCAGGCTTGAGTTTTATGTGATCAAAAATAAAGAAAGATCTTAGCGGGTTTCCCTCCTGAAATAAAAAGATAACACACATATAGGGGCGGGGAAGGCTTTCTTCTTAAACCATCATTACATCGTTGAAGAAATAGAAGCATGGAGCTATCAGATGTAAGGGCTTGTAGATTGAAAAACTATTATTCATTCGGAAGTTGATTTGAAAAAGTTTAATGGTCTTTCCAAATCACATTTAAGATGTTATCGTCACTTGAAAGCCTATCTAATTCCCGTTATCGGTGTCTTAGAAAAATAAACGATTAAGAGTATATTACAAAGGACTTTCGTACCAAAGGGACGACAGTGGAGTAGATTTTCACAGTACATTGAGCGTAAAAATTCACCCGAAAACGAGAGATGAAGGAAGAAATACTGTAATGCGTAATGAACTGAAATCTTTTACTACGTTCGTGTGACCCGAGTACAAGTTTCAAGCGAGCAGCGTCGACATACATATAGAAGCGGTCCTAAGTTCCCTCCCTGGGGAACCCACATACATGAAAGGCAAAAAGAAAATCAATTCATTATATTCCGCTTATGGCTTGTCATCTTACAAATAAATCCGCTTGTAATTTGTACCAAAAGCTTTCTGCGACAAACCATAGCACAAAGCTACAACCTTCTTAGTTTGGTCGAAAGCACAAAGGAGTTCAGTAGCGACTCGCCAGACCCGAAAAAGTACGACTCCTTTGAGAGACCAATCCTTTAATACTAATTGAATCATAATTTAGGAGACTGGAAGTTTCTTTTTATGTAAATCTTTTTTGCCTCTGAAGACTCAAAGGCTGGCAACGCAATAATCTTGAGTTGGAAGGTTTAGAAAGTACTCGTGTATTTGAGATTGGAATAAACGTCTTTCATGTATATTCTAAGAATATTGTTTATAGATTTGTTGCTTTTATTTTGAGTAAATGTTTATTAGATTTTTTCTTTAATAACAGCATTTTTTTTCCTTATGTCTCAAAAAACAATGTCATTAACTATAAAATTGTTAATACGTACAACAATTTATAACATCAATAATATCAATAATTAAATTCAAACTAAAGTTAAATAATTTGCTAACGTTCTTTGAGACAACTTCATTGTGTATATTGTTATTTTTAAATAGATATCTTTTGGTAATTAGTAATGACCTAACCTTAATTTACTAAATATGCATTTAAAGAAAGTCATTAGTGATTGTAATCAAACTAGTATTTACAAATCCCTTTCAATATTTTGCCAAGTTGTATGTTTGACCTTTATGATCAACCGTTTTATTTAAATGTTGCTTTAATATTTATTTAAAATAAATCAGCGAACTCTGGTTTGAAATAATATTACGCAATTTACAGCAATGTTTGTCAAATTGTGTTAATTAAATACGATCAGCTCATTATCATCTATATGAAATGATGTATCGTAATAGTTTTTTGTCCCCTTGTAGTTTATTTTCCTGATACTCTTTTATCACAGTTCATCGATAAAATAAATGGCACCTTAGATGATGTCAATATCACTGAAATCCGAAACTTACAGCGAATAACGCCAACTTTTCCCTCATCCTTACGTACTAACTCCATAACCCATCCAATGTCAGTGTAATATCAAAAGACAATTTACCGTAGCACACGCGACAACGACGGCGGGAGCGGCGATAAATCTCTAGGACAATTTCCGAAATTTTTCTATCAGAAAGATTTACACTCCAGTCATCTTGGCGAAAGAAAATCGCACCTACAATCCTATTATCGATCCCTATTCCAGTACAATTTGCGAGTTGCGCGGGCGAGCGGTAGCAATCTTCAAACTTAAATGAAAATATCGGTTGGGGTAGAAGACTGTAGGGAACATTTTCCACGTCTCCGGGATAGTTCACATCCCGTCGAAGCCAGACATGATTCAGTCGACAACGTCTTTTGTCTAAGTGAAATTTATGTCCAGAGTTTTCAGATGAATGCAAAACTGGCGGGCTACTGCACATACAATACGGAATTCTTATCGAGGATTCTGATACTTATGACACATAAAAACTACTTAATGAAAAAATATGCAGTTTATTTGTTTAGACTCCATTGCACCATTCAAATTAAACTATAATATTCATTCTTTTTGCAAGAAAGAAAAAAAATATTAACGCAGGTATCAAAATAATAATTATAATCTTGCTAGCGACATTCAATTACTTAAGAGAAACAAAAATACACGGGCTTATTTAATAAGCTTAAGTAATTTGATTTTTATAATTAGAATAGCATAATTTTTGGTTTAATTAGAACTTCCTCTACTTTATTTAATTCTACTCCACTACTGTTAGTTATTAATATAAAACAGTTTTACCTATGTTGTTGTTCTTTTGTTTAGACTTCAACACGAAAACTTTACTAGTTACTGTTGATAATTATTACGAACAAATATTTCTGACAGGAGCAGACGTATTGAATTGATTGACTGTATAATTGTTTAGTTATTGTTTGGACAATAACCAAATGAGATATCTATAAATGTAATGTACGTAGAGCTGTTTGGCAACACAGTCATAGTAAATTTGATTTCCTATATACATCAAGACATGAGCAATCAACTAATCTTGCAAAAAGCCAGCAAAAAGTATGTCCAACTCAAAATCCCGAATCGGATACCTATGAACGGTGTCCTGCTAAAAATAAACAGTAGAACTCTTTGAATTTTAGAACTTTCTCGGTGGTAGGCCATAACATTGGCCGACGGCAGACCTTACCACCCACCAGACTAAGCCTTGCCGCCAAGCGATTTGTCGTGTTCCGGCATGATGTCTGGTGAAGCCGTACGGAGGACGGGTCTGAGCAGTTGTGTTGCGATGTGTGCCGGGTACGATGCGCCTAATGTTGTTGTGTTGGGAGTTTGGTCATGGAGGGTCTTCAGATCAATCTCCCTTTGGCGCAGCATCGTTAGTCGTGTTGTTGGGTTTAACATTGCATCACCTCGCTCAACTACCGTCTTTCTTCCTATTCGCTCTGTTTTTCTGAGTGAATAGGCTCTTAATAAACTAGCGCGCTTTACCATCAACGATCGCATCACTGCTTACCATCAGGCGGGATTGCCGTCAAGCGCTAGTTTATAATTATTAAAAAAAAAAAAGAACTAGTGTAGCATATTCCCAAGCAACACCTCACTTCATGAACAGTATAGAAACGACCATTCTCCAAAGTCGCTTTACCTATAAATCATTATAATGACGACGAAATATACTTTATTCTAGATCTAGATAAACACTTCGATAAAGCTACAGCTGCAGTAGTAGCTAAACATTATGTAACTCTTACAACCTTTAATAGGTTCATTTTGAACTTAATATTGCTGTGGTCGATATCGTGTTCATAGTATTTTATAGGAAGACAAAAGCTCGGAATTCAGTACTGAATAAGTAATATAATATCGACAATATTCGCCGATCGGCCCGATACCGTGTAACAATCGAAAATTGGAAATTGTTAAATAAAGTTGAATGTATTGAACGTGAACATACTTATGCTGGCAAGAGCGGGGTCATCTGATTTATGTTATCGTGGAAGATATTTATAGGCTTTAGCACGTTGTTTAGAGTATTAGAGTGGTAGATATACTATAGCATACATAATATACTAGTTTGTTTGCAAATTAACATTATAAAGGAACGAAGGTGTAATTCTGATGTTGTTTAACGCATTCAAATACTTTACTTATATTGTGAAAGTTTGGAAGCAACAATATGTTTAGTACCTCAAATATATATTGATAAAAGTTGAAAAAGTGAGTGCATTGAGGCAATGCAGACACAAAGGGATGATATAAGCGAAAGTAGCAATTTTGACGCCCTACGAAAGATTTCCTCATTTTCACTAAATGTATTTTGCTTCGTTTATGGTCCTTATTTCCCTAACATAAGATTGGATTTTGATTGTTCTGCGGTAAGGTAAAATATTTTTCTTTTAAAGCAGACGCCTTGTTCCTATTTTCTAGAGGTATCTGAGAAAATTTGTAATGATTGCTTATTTTTGTAGGTAAATAGTCTTTATTTTTCGTAAATGGTATTTTTATGAATTAACATTTTATGTAGTTTTTAAGATTGGAAATTCCTTCCTAAACCTACAAGTATTATAACTAATACATTTGCTATCGTAAGTTCTAGAAACTATAAGACAGTTTCTGACAACTACCATTAGGAAAAAAGTATTAAGAAAACAAAGTGAGAAAGTAATCTTACGTTAGAAGTAAAAAGAACAACAGCAACACACAATAACAAACTGAAAACAACCCAAACATGTGACAAAAACAAGACTCAGCAAAAGTTACGTGTCTCTGGAAGACGATAACAACAAAATCAAATTCCATCTTCACAATGTAGTACGTCAAGTAAAAATTTTCTCAAAAGAAGTTGTTAACAAAAATACGCTGAGGCCCGCAATGCCTGCGGGGCCTTGATAAGGCGGTGGGATCTCTAGTAAGCACCCGTCCGGGGAATCGCTCCTGTTCGGCTACAAGACATGGGATATAGCGGGTGTAATCCAGATTTAGTTACCATGTTCTTAAAAGTGTAGATCAGTGTATCACCCTCGTGCATTGACTTTTAATCTTTGTTTATAAACAAATCCCGTTCTTCTTTTTTGACAATATCAGTTTCATTAACTAAGTTAATTCGAGGCACTTTTTGGCATCGTTTGCATCAACTGCTGCTTTACCCGTAACTTCTTTAGAACTTTTGATTACAAAACATTCTCTTTACAAGTACTTCTTAATTTATCCATCTGGCTGGTTTCCAATCATCAACAAATACATTATGCTTGTATATACTTCTCTTTCTTGCATACGTCATTGGTACATCAATTTCGAAGGTTTCCGAAAACTGCTTTCTATTTACTGCTAACTTACACCACAGCCGGTTCAACACTTACAACCTGTTCGTTGAATACCTAAAGATCCCTCGCCTCACGATGGTGTTTTCAAAGAAAACGTGTATTGATGAGTTAATTAAGCTTTCCGTATTCTTAACGTTCAGGTTTCGTGTTTATAGAATATTATTTTAATAATTATTTGAATTTACTAAAAAGGAGTGCCTTTATTGAATTTTCCCTTTTGTGGCGTTGTGTGTGTTATTATTTCATCAAAGGAACTCTTCATTAAAATATAATAAACACTGTATATATTTAAATACTTTATTAAGTAAACAACAGCTTGATCATCGACGATTGCATCATTGCTATCAGGCGGGATTACGGTCAAGCACTAGTTTATAATTATTAAAAAAATTATGTTTGCCACTCCTAATTAATAGGCACACTATTTACTCAATTCAATACAATTGTAGATTTTTGATTTTTTATATATTTACCCGTGACATCACACCAGGTACTATTAAAATACCAGCGCTGTGACGTTTACTTTTTTTTAAATTTCAAAGCGTTATGCTGAAATATGAGCCTTTTGACCTGGTGTAGGTCTTTCTGACTATTTGTAACTTTTTTTTTTATTTTGAACCATGTTTACTTTAGTATTATGATCTTCTTGTACAAGGCACAATAAGTAAATACATTTTCATTATTTCTTCTTATTTTGGTCTTATCAAAAATTCTAAAGCTTGATTTTCCCAGTATGCTCTATTCAGTTTACAAAATAACTTATTCATTACACTTCTCGGCAAAACTTTTACTCCCGAATGTATTCTGCCACGAAAATGTTCAATTCATTCTTTCGACGTCCATATATTATTGTAAAGCTTAAACCTATACATAATTCATGGAACAATAAAAACCGATTTGCGTACTTCGCTTCACGAAAATTCCATTAAAACTCTCAGCAGTACGCCGGCCATATTTTTTTTTTTTACTTTTTCATCACAAAAGAATACTCGTAGCCCCAAAAATTGAGTTAATCTTATAACTTTGTAAGCAAAAGTACAATGAGAGATACGAAATAAAACAAATAAATTAAATTATAAGAGATTCCTGAGGAGATTGTCGCGATATCCTTTAGCAAATGTAATAACGTTGTTATATTTTTAAGATTTAGTTGTAGCAAAAGAAATAGAAATGTCCTCGACAATTGTAACAACGTAATTACATACCTACTTCGCAATAGGCAAAATATATTTTTTCTTCTCAAAAAATACTTTTTGTAGAACATATATTTGTTCTCCATCTAATTATCTTCGTTCTGAGATATCTACTTAAAAGAGAATATAAGGTAACCTAAATTAAAATTCTTTTTTTTATGTCATTATAATTTTTTATTACATTGTCTACAAACATGACAGTAACTATGACAAAATGAGGACGTTTTCAAGGCTTTGTGTGTTTCTATTTTGCATAAGTTCTTTTTTCAAAACTGCCAACTTAAAAAATCTATACCTATGAAGTAATCTAAATGTATGTAAGTAACGAAGTTTTTCATGTAAAATATATTCTACTTCTGAAACTGTCAACCATCATCACTGCATAGTATAAACTCGCTTTCTCTTTCCCTATGCATAATTTATATGTGTAATAAAATTCATTAAATAATGGAGAAAAACCATTATTTTTGAGGTTTCTAATGCGAAGTCGTAAATATTTTCATATTTTCCGCTTTTGCAGTGAAACGCAGGCTAAACTCTACGATATTGATCAAAATAATGTGCTAAATATTGTACACATTTAAAACGTCTACAGTCGTATATGTCTATATCTCATAATAAAATTTTTTGTCATTTACTTTTTACGACAAATATTGGCTAATTTTCGAAGCGATTTTAACCAATACAGCATTAATTCTTATCCAATTTAATACCTTAAATATATTTTTGATTTAATATAGATCTATATTGCCCCTACATATGCTTACAGCATATGATTTAGATGAATATTTTCGCAGATATTATAGATTTAAAAATTGCGGGGCGGCGGAAGCGGCAGGCCGCTATGTTTTTTATACAACGTTCGCAGTTTTTTCTGTAGCGTATTTAGTATCAGCATTGCACCCGTCCGAAGCCGGGGCAGGTCGCTAGTATTTAAATAAAATTTAACGTGACGTAAACGTCTAACCCATTATAGGCTCCCAAAATGTGTCTCCCTAAAAATTTACACTGTTCAGTACGACACGTCACAAAGCGCCCCCACCCCGACTGGCGTGCATCGCCAAATGCATCATTACGCCTGCCAGACACAATGCACCCCTATACGCGTGGATGTGACAAAAGCAAAACATTTTGTTGCCTCGTGAATGATGCCAGTAATCAATTTACAAATTTATTTCAACACCACTGAGGTTTTGCAGTTTGTGGGTGTGTGAAATTCCTTAATTTTGTGGTGCTTTTGACAAGATTGATTTGGGCTCCTACTACGTGTGTTGTATGTGTTTTTTGTTGATGGTAAATCTATACTATCTATACTATAATATATAAAGCTGAAGATTTGTTTGTTTGAACGCGCTAATCTCAGGAACTACTGGTCCGATTTGAAATATTATTTTTGCATTGGATAGTCCATTAATCCAGGAAGGCTTTAGGCTATATAACATCACGCTGCGACCAATAGGAGTGGAGCATTACTAACTCCACGCGAACGGAGTCGCTGGCGGCCGCTAGTAATGAATATTTTTAACTCATATCTTTAAGTGGACTCCATCATTTGGTGAAATGATAGTCATCATCACCATCATCATCCGTCTAGCCCTTTCCCAACTACATTGAGTTTGGCTGACAGCCTCCGCGGCGTAGCGGTAGCGAATATAAATTTTTGCACTGGTCTGGTGGTGCCTCGGAAAACACGTTAAGCCGTTGGTCCCGGTTGCCATACGAACATCTAGTGGCAGTCAGTTGTTGGAGCCCTCAAAAGTCTAACAATTGGTCTAACTGCAATGCTTCGATATGGCCTTCGGGTTGTGGAGGTCAGACGGCAGTCGCTTCACGGAAAATATCGAAGTTTAGCCAAAATCAGCAGTTAGACTGGTAAAGCGGACCCCAGATTCCAAAGCTGAAAAAGCTACGGATGCGACTAGGATTAACGCTGAGATGATGATGATGATTAAGTTTGGCTCCAGTCTAACCAGATTCAGCTGAACACAAATAGAGGGCACACGTGTGAGCACAATGTACTTGCTGTAAAGCATCTATTTGTTGGGTTAGTCTTTTTTGTTGCTTTTTTTTTTGTGTGTTTTCCATAATGGACGCTCTTGGCGTACAATATATTTCTGCATCAACTACTCTTTGGAATGGGTGACTAGCTTCACCTTACTGACTGACCGACCTTCTGACAATTCAAAAGTGCCTGTAACTGGTTTATTTGAAATAAATGCTTTGATTTGATTTGAAATTACATGGATCGACTGAAATTTGGTGAAATGATAATATATATAATTTTTCTTATAAATTTTCAAAGAAAACGTATATTGAGGAGTTGATTAAACTTTCTCTATTCTCAACGTTCGGATTTCGTGTTTGTAGAATATTATTTTAAGAGAAGTGGTACTCTAAAATCAAAAAGATCATTTATTTATGCAGTACATAACTATGCACACACGTGTTGTACAAGAGTGTTACATATAATTGGAAAAGTTATTTTATCAATATAACCTTTGCGTTCGTATGTTATCTCCAAAAAGTGCAATAGATTACTAAGTACTTGTTAGCTTGAGTCTACATCTATATATTCGTTCTCTTTGTTCACTTACAATCTGGACAAGACAAACAGGCCACATCCACTTAGTGTTTTCTCACAGAGAAAATACGTGACCTACATCAGATTGTAGCATCAACTCGACAAAAGATAGCTTTATCCGACCGACCTAGATTTTATTCGATCAACGCTTTTCAAAAACGTGACCACACAATCGTAAACCGATTCGGCCTCACAATGTCTGCCCTCAAAAGGTCCCATCACACACCATTATCGCAAGAGTCAACGCACCCTTGAACTAACCATTATACTGAACAAATCCCTACTTACGTTGCTGTCAATCTCACACCTAAGGCAAAGAAAGAGAAATCTGGATGATCCCAAATTAGATACGCGGTAACGAGACGGCTTCCACAGCAACGATAATGGGTTTTCTTTGCTGAAGGGAAAAACCAATTTCGTTGCTAAAACATCAAAATATCTAAGTCAAGTTGAGGATAATCCTCGTAGTAGACGGTAAGTATCTTACGTCTTGATATTACTTTGTTTGTGAGCGCGGAGCTAGCGGTTACACGTGAATATTTTTATGTGCTGTGAAGTTTGTTCGACTTGAATGGATGATATTGGAAAAGTTTGCTTTTGCCTTGTGTTTAAATACGTGTTAAAATAAATGTAAACGGATCTTAACAGTTTTGTTAGATGTTTTCACTCGGAATTTTTAGCAGCTTTTTTGGTAGAGTAATCGTTAAAATAAAGTTTTAGGTACGCCCTAAAAACGTATTAGGGAAAAGATTTGACTTTTAAATTTAGCCGGTTTCTTAAAGACGCTCAGTTAACGAAGGTACTCTTAGGAATATACATAATTATTACTGAAACATTGTAAAGGTTGGTTTATTGAATTTCCCAATAATAAAAACCAAGCTGTATTATGGTCTGTCCAGACAATCACTATTTATAATGAACCCTAGATGATCCGTGTAATTTATTATAAACTACTGGCAATTATACATTAATCAAAATCAAAAAGTATTTTATTTACACTAGCCTGATAATCAGAAGATTTTGAACGTCAATATTACAGAAGATACACAACAGATACATAATATTCTTAATATTTTCCGATTCGACATATTGGTTCACATTATTGGAAAAAAAAATAAACATGAATAAAAAAATGAACCTGCCTGTTCCTGGAATATCTATTTGTAGGAATAAAACTTTGAATGGTACTAAGTGTTACTAAGAATACACGGTTTATTAATTGTAGCTACGGCTATTCACTATCTGTGAAACCTGGTGTTTTAAAACCCTTCTAATATACTTATAACAATAACAATCAAGGCTGCGTCCGTCCTCAGGATGAGTTTTATTTTATTTACTCCGGGATAATAAACAGCAACAATATGTGTTATAACTTATAACCATAGGTCCCATTAACCCGGAATGTAATTCCGGATCCAAGTAAATATTGTTAATGTTGGTAGTGACATTATTACTACTCAATTCATTTAAAGGAAGGTAACAAAACTAAACTAATTTAAAATTTACTTGTTTAAAAATAAAAACAATTAAATTCCGATCGTAGCATTAATACATTTCAATATTTTATTTTTAGCCTCCAATCAAGGGTATGGCCAAATCAAACTGTTTTACGACTTAATATAATTTATACATTTTTTTTTTTTTTGTTAATCAACCAATTCCGTAAATCCAAACCAAGGAATGTCCATATACGTTTCCGATCAATGACCCCAATTCACTCTACCTATTTCGCTATGGTTATAACTATAACAGAGAAAGGATAATACATAACATTAGGCAATATGGTTACTCAAATTACTCACTAGTTCTGCATAATTATGTATTATGCAGAACTAGTGAGTAATTTAACAACATTTTTTTTTTTGTTATAGTAACATTATAGGCTGATTATGATCAGCTTATAATGTTCCCACTGTTGGGACACAGGCCTCCTCTCGGTGAGAGGGAGTGGGCCGTAATCTACCACGCTGGCCCAGTGTGACATGTCTTCGAAGTTTTTAACTCTAAGACATGCCGGTATCCTCACGATGTTTTCCTTCACCGTATTGAGAGCAGAGGATATAAGATTATTAACACAAAGAAAAGCGCCTGACGGGGTTCGAACCTACGACCTACAACTTGTAAGTAGCGGCCGCTAGGCCACTGCTGCGCTCGCTAGGCCACTGCTGCGCTCTCTATTTCCGTCACTAGTTCTGACTCTCTTAATTTTTTTACTTCTAAGACCAATACTACAAACGTTACCTAGACAGGGAAGTTTTTATAAAAATGTGACTGTTATTTTAGTAATTTGTCTTATGACACCGAACGGAGTAGGGGACAGAAGCAAGGCCCACATAAAAATTAATAATCCATCACTTTTTTATATCACATACTTGTAATATATCATCAACCCACTCGTATATTTTTTGTTTCTTTAGTCACATCTGCAGGATTACAGAGCCCGAATGTTTTCATAACTTGTACAAACATTATCTTGCCGGATGAATTAGTTTCATCCCTAAAATAATTCTCCAACAAAAATACCGTACCGGTATCCCACGTAGGTACTAGTTACTTATATTTCCATATCTTTCGCTTTCAAAGCAACGTTGCATTATTTATTGGGGAAAAACTTTATATTTTCACAAAATAACCGAGCAGATGCCTTGGATCACCTGTGGACGGGCTATTAACATAAGTTTCCATTAAAACCTGAACCTTATTATTTGCTGTTCAGAGTTTATTTTCCCTCAAGGTATTGTGAGTGAGGGGTTATGTTTTTGTTTTTATAGCTGTTTGTAATCGCCTCGGAAAGGCAGTAGCCGGTGTAATTTTCGTTGCGGGATTGTGTCTTGTAGAATGTTTTATTCAAACGTTTAGAATAACTGCGAAGTATTTTAACGCTTGATTATGAATATGTTTTGTCGATAAACTCACATATTTATCCCAATTTGCATAAATATTCTTGGATATTTTTCAACAACTCTTCTGGGCAGATGTTTTTCAAGAGAATATACATTTAATGAAATCGTTATTTGTTTAAAAATGGAGCGTTTGGGGCGTTCTCTTTCGGGCAAGTTGTGAATCTTTCAGCTGCCTACAAGCTACCTTATATTAACCGTCTTTACGACAACAAAGAGGGTTGTTACTAAAGCGGTTTAATAAATAAATCTTAGGGACACCATTTTCACGTATACTATCTTCGACAAAGACTATACTTTCATATAAAAGTTCACAGACATGCTGAAGCAACCACTATGTTTAATTCCTCGGTCCTCACAAGCGATTTTTGGTACAAAGTTATTAGACACACAAATCGCGCGTCACTCAGTGTCCCAGGGCAATGTTGTTTGTTCCCAACCCGTGTTTGTACAGCTAACTGGATTGCTGCGGACTCCTCATTTATTCACAGCCCCCACTCTGCCCTAGTTACATTAGCCGCAACTTCTGATATACACATTTTACAATTTTGATTAACTTTGTCGTGGTCGTTTAGAGAAATTATTGTTTTGTCAGTTTTGAAGACGGCTTTCGATTCTGTGTAGCTTTAGATTTTGCCTGGAATAATAGACACACATACATATATGTATATATGTAGGTAGAATCTACTAAACATCACCTAGTACATCCTTACATTCTCCTTTTGTTTCTTTTGCGTTCGTACATCTATTTATATACCCACAACAGGTGCGAATACTACGCACTTGGCAATAATTTTAAATATATCATAAAATCTTACAGAATCTACACATGTTATCTAGTTACATAGTCTATCACCTCCTAAACCACTTACATTTAAGTAGCATTTACCTAACTAAACTTAAGGTCTAAGTCAGTGAGTCATGGCAATATTTCTTTACAACCGTTCAGATTAGGGTCCTCTGGGCCAGTAAACGTTTGCCTACAGTTGATTAGATAACAATCCTGAGACGGAATGGAATAACATTTTCGTTGCAAGTGCAAAGATTGCCGAACGCCGTAGAAATACCTGTCGATTCTTGTATTACGTATGTACGTATTGATACCATGATGCTTATCACAATGAAACTGAATGTTGGCTTGTCTTAGAGTAAATTATGAATGTATGTATACACGTTATGTAACTCTAGTTTAGTGTAATTATTGTTTCAATATAAAAATTGGGTTTTAATACTGTAAGTGGCGTATCTATTTGCTATTTCCAGTGAGGCAGTGTTGCGAATAATACGGCTGCAACTAATCTGACCTAAAATCTATCTATTCACCATTAGATATGGCGGCTTCTGGCGTTTCCTGTGGCAGATAGTTTGATATTGCAGTTTTTGTATAGTAGTTACTTTTTTGAAATGTATAGCCTATTTACATTGCATTTATTTTAAGTATTAGGACTGGCGGGTTCAGACCTAGAAACAACATTTTCTCGCTAATCTCAAGGAGCTACCCTTTTTAATAATAATCATCATCTTCATCTCAGCGTTAGTCCCAGTCGCATCCGAAGCCTTTTCAGCTTTGGAGTCTGGAGTCCGCTTTACCAGTCTAACCGCATATTTTGTCTAAACTTCGATCTTTTCCGTGAAGCGACTGCCGTCGGACCTCCACAAGCCGAAGGCGATATCGAAGCATTGCAGTTAGAACAATTGTTGGACTTTTGAGAGCTCCAACAACCCGTAACGACTGCCACTAGATGTTCATATGGCAATCCGGACCAACGGCTTAACATGCTTTTCGACCAGTGCAAATATTCACAATCATACATACACATATTTGCACTGCGCGAAGATCGAATCCGCACCTCCTTGTGCAGCGGCCGTATTCACTACCGCTACGCCACGGAAGAAGCGAATAATATATACATATATTCAGTGTAATAGCTCGGGTAATAAATAAAGTTTTATTTCTAACTAATCAGATATGTACACTTAGTGTAAATGCTTCTGATTGTCCAAAGGATATGATTCACCAAACCTACGATTACTGACAGGATGGTCTGATTCTGACGTTTTGTCACAATTAACATGATAATATTCTGGGTTTGTATTGTAAGCTGTTACCATGAAACATTATTATTACTGTACAAATATTCATAAATATCAATTCTTTTGTTTCAGGTATGTAATTGACATAATTATTCATCATTAATGAGTACATCGATGAAGGTAATAAACAGGTTTTGTTTCGATTACATTTAAATATATAAACAATATTTAAAATTTCGGGAGTTTTTATTTATAACATTGTAAACTAGTGCTTGACAGCCATTCCGCCTGATTTTAAGCAGTGATGCAATCGCTGATGGTATGGCGCGCTAGTTTATTAAGAGCCTATCCACTCTAGCATTGAAGACACTTAAATTGTAGTCAAACGGAAACACCGCCACAGACAAATTGTTCAAGTCTTTCGATGTTCGAATTATTGCATTTGTTACTGTTCTTATAATCTTATATATTACATATATTGATCCTGCGTCGGATCTTTTCGGTCGTGTCCGATTGCAGTCCTATTAGACCATGGGAGTGAGGGAGAAGAATAAGTTTACCTGTTTGCTATAATATATCCTGCGTGTCTGCTGCCAGTGTGGTGCCGGGCTTAAAATTGTACCAACCCATATCCCCCCGTGGGTGTCGTAAGAGGCGACTAAGGGAACTCTCACCAATGAAGCGGGCTGCAGCGCTCCTCTCTTGTGGAATATCAAATTATTGCGATCCTCAACCCGCCTGCCAAACGTGGGGATTATGGCAAACCCCCCAAAGCAATGAAAGCCTTGGGCTAGGCTTTTGGCCAGCAGTGGACCTCTTTAGGCCGATGAATTCCGCTGATCTCAGCGGACTTCATCGGCCATCTGGCCTGCCATCGCTTAAATACGGAAGGTATATTATTTACATTCGTGTTTACGTTTAGATAAAATCATGACTCTTCGGTCAGTTTGAAACTTCAACATAACAACCTTCTGTACTTTAGGCAAGCTAAAGTTTGAGTAAGCTTATGAAAAGGGGTTGTTATCTTGAATTTCAATTAGTAGACTGAAGAAGTTCAAAAAACCGATAAGTATTATACTAATAGGTGACCTAAGATATAAAATGTCAAAATAAGCCCTCTTAAACATTGAAACATATTACGAACCACCAGAAAATGAGAAGTAATCCTACACACGTTCTACCAAGCAAACGTAGCGGGTAAACGGGTCGATGTCATCAAAAATCCGAGGTTAGCTTTACGTAAACGTGCGCGTTTTCAAAATTGCCTCTCGAAGACTCGTGTGCTGATTAAAATACATAGATTTGATCTTACGTGAGAACGTTCGATCATTGCGCTTATTTGAACAAAATCTCCCTTTTGTTGGTTGTAGGTACGTTGCATGTGACATTGTCAATTGTTGATTCGGCATAACGGCATTGTGTTGAAAACGAGATAATTTCGGCGAACTCGTTTGGTATTGTTCGGTAATAAATCGGATTTTGTTACTAAACTCATTTTCTATATATGTTTTATCGACTTTATGGGCCGGGTTGTTTATTCATACAATCCCGAAGCAAAAAGCTGAAATGGTTGTGACCATTACAACTCTTTAGAAAATATAAACTGATTCGTAAACAACCCAACTGGAACTAAAAGTTTTTAATGAACATCTAATCATGCTGAGTAAATATAAATATGGCGACAGGATAAACGTTCCCCTCGTTAATTAGCTAAACTTTTAGTTATTGACTTGCATTTAGTTGCTCCTCTGACAGTGATAAGCTTGGCTTTGGGGGACGTTGGTATAACACGACAAGCGTTAAGACTATATTTTATTTTATGCTTTTGATTGCGGTGTTCTGCTCTAATATTGTTTTGGTTTACTTTTAATTTGTTTGAGAGTTTGTCATTTAAGTATATATTAAGTGTATAAATTATACACTAATAATATATTTTATCTTGCAAGCAGTAATCTGTGAACATTATTGCTTTAATGCAGACATATTCCCTGTCTTTGTCTTGCATTTATGGTTTGTCAGTTTTGTGATACTCAAATAATTACGCATAACTAAACGCCGGTCTGCACTACGTAACGTTGTACCGAACTACACTACATACGGTTGTTGCCGGCCTGTACTACGTAAGGTTAGAGCCAGCCTTCACTACGTAAGGTTAGAACCAGCCAGCACTACGTAAGGTTATACTCAGCCTGTACTGCGTAAGATTGTAGTGGGGCTGCACTACGTAACGTTGTAACCAACCTGCACTATATAAGGTTGTAGCTGGCCTGCACTACATAATGTTGTAGTTGGCCTGTCCTACGTGACATTATAGCTGACCTACACTACATGAGGTTATAGTTTGTCTACACTACGTAAGCTTGTAGCTGGCCTGCACTACGTAAGCTTGTAGCTGGCCTGCACTACGTAAGCTTGTAGCTGGCTTGCACTACGTAAGGTTAGAGCCAGGCTGCACTACATAAGGTTGAAGCAGGCCTGTACTACGTAAGCTTGTAGCCGGCCTGCACTACGTAAGGTTAGAGCTAGCCTGCACTACGTAAGGTTGTAGCGGGACTACACTACGTAAGTTTGTAGCGGGACTACACTACGTAAGTTTGTAGCGGGACTACACTACGTAAGTTTGTAGCGGGTCTACACTACGAAAGTTTGTAGCGGGACTACACCACGTAAGTTTGTAGCGGGACTACACTACGTAGGTTTGTAGCGGGGCTGCACTACGAAACGCTGCTTTCGGCGGACAATATTTATTATTATTATTTATCTATGGAAGCATAAACACCCTATTGGTTAGGCAAAGCAGTTATCGCAATGTGTGCTGTTGCATCCCTACCTTTTGAAACATGTAATCCCTTAATTACCTTACAGTCCCCATGGGGAATGATCCCGTGATTTATTGGTTACAGAGACAATTTCGTGTAATGCTTTAATTACAAAATACCCATTGTTTCTATTGTTGTGCATGTAGAACATTTGTTTGAGATTGTTTTTTTTAACTGTTTGAAACTTATTCGAGCATAAAGGTTCCCGCACTTACCAATCCGCTTTTAGTATTTGTTCCTATAACGGCTACACAAATATTAAGTGTACAATTAAGTTTTCGTCATTGTTTGAACATGCGGACGAGAATTATCATGTAGGGGAATAATTTCGTCATGTCTGGAGTTTTAATGGGTGCGTTTTTCCTCTTCATTCTATCTTCCTCCAATAATGCTTCCATGTTACGTTCTTTGTCTTCCACTTTGAAACCACTCACGATAACGTCTCTCGCTTAAAGCATCTTCAGCATAAGCTACTACAAGCTATCGAAGGGCCCAAAACTTCACGTTTTTGACCAAAAAGATATATATGATACTGATACAGAGTCATTAATATTTTAAGTGTATGATTTTACCAGATGTCCGAACATACGATGTCACATTTTACATGTGACAATTTCAACGTAACCTCTTATTATTATTATTTTTTAATAATTATAAACTAACACTTGACCGCAATCCCGCCTGATGGTAAGCAGTGATGCGATCGTTGTTGGTAAAGCGCGCTAGTTTATTAAGAGCCTATTCACTCAGACAAACGGAGCAAATAGGAAGGAAGACGGCAGTTGAGCGAGGTGATGCAATGTTAAACCCAACAACACGACCAACGATGCTGCGCCAGAGGGAGATTGATCTGGAGACCCTCCACGACCAAACATTTGGCGCATCGTACCCGGCACACATCGCAACACAACTGCTCAGACCCGTCCTCCGTACGGCTTCACCAGACATCATGCCGGAACACGACAAATCGCTTGGCGGCAAGACTTTGTCTGGTGGGTGGTAACTTCTGCCGGCGGCCGATGTTATGGCCTACCACCGAGAAAATGACTATTAGTGACTTTAAACTTATTTGTACGTCTATTACATCATTTGTGTAGCTATCATGGTTCATGAGGTACTTACTGCCTACTGGAGTCTCAGTAATAGGGCCCAGATTTTAATCTTTGGGTGCGGAACTCTAAAAATTAATTTTAAGGGAGTATGTAAGTATTGTAATTGTGACGGGATCCAGGAAGACCGGTGCCTCCTTGGTCAGGGTTGCGGGTTGGTTAAAAAAGAAAGCGTGGCCCTGGCCGTCGCACAGGCAAGTGAAGAAACACGGGTGGGTTTTAGTCAGTAATAGTCTGACACGCCCTTCCGCTTAGGCCCAAAAAGAATTGTAAATGCGATGGTTTTCTAGAATTACTGTCTATTGCATAGGACATGGCGTGAGTTATATCAATATTATGTGCTGGCAAGATAACTATTTTCATTTCATAAACTACTCATATCTGTCTACTCCAACAAACAAAATATTTTTTTTTAACCACACAAATAAACTACCTAACTTAAACAATTTGTGAGGCAAGTAAGGATTTATTTAATTAATCCCTTACGAAAACCATTTTCTTTTCTAGTCAAGCTGGATTCAATTCTGGGGGGAGCGACTTTCACAGACGTTCCTGACACACTAGCAAAAAAAGATCTCGCCCTTTTTAATTACTATTCCGTCGGACAAGCTACGCCACAGCCACGCCACGGCCAGGCCACTCACCGGCCTTTAATTTTATGCTGTAATTATATTTTTTTTTTTCTTCATTAATAGGGCCTTACCCCGGGATATTAGTTTAGGGAGTGACAGGTTCAATGTTTCAATATTTAAGGTTGAGTTAAGGAATTATGTTTAAGAAATAAATGACTGGGTGCGCTTTACATACCTTTGTTTTTAAGGCTAAATTAATTCAGACGTGATCGGTGAAGGAACTTGCTAATGAAAAAGCATGTTTATTTTTTAAAGAAATTCTAAAATATTTTTGAAAGAAAAAGTAATATTATGTAAGGAAAATACACAGGAAATGGAAACAATATAAAAACCAAGCAATTAAAGCTAACAAATTATGAATAAAGACGAAAAAGTCATGTACGAGGCGAAAAGGCACCCTGCTTCAGCATAAGCCGTCATATTTTTATATATTTCACTCTATATACTACTTATACATAACAGTTCATTATCACTAAACAACTTATAAGTAGATGCGAATCAAGAAATTCCCAAGAACATACCTACACAGCTTATAATACTCGCATTATGGATAGTTCTCGTAACCAATGGCTTCAGGCAATGTCCGTCTATAAAGTCAATAGAACCCTGACGTTATAAATAGCCACTATTGTAGAAACATCGAACAAAATGGCTACACTGAAGGGAAATTAGCGCATGCACTTGATAATAACGTTAAGTTTTGTACTGTTTCATTATTTTAGAAGGAAATTTTCATATTGTTGCAAATGTAAACGTGTTCCTTGTAAGACTACAAGATTTAATTTTAATTAAAATTATTTAGCAAAGCACAGGGCAGTGTACCAGACATTTTTGTGCAAGAATTTACATACGTTTATATAGGTACTGACAATGACTGAAAGTGAAGGAAAACATCTTGAGGAAACCTGGACTTTAAGTCTGAAATCGCCAACCCGCATTAAGCAAGCATCATGCACGCAGCAGTGGGATGATAAAAAGGTTGATAATTATTATCTAGCTACTGTAGGTATTGTAAGGTACATAGTTTGTGGTAAACAACGTCTCAATTTTGAGACAAATGACGATACAAATTGAACAAGCCCATATCATTATATAAAATGTAAAATTATTTAACTATATCATTACGAGTTTGAATATAAATAAATATTTTAGTATTACAGGAACGTGGAGCCCATAATTTCATATATAAGTACGTATGTGTTACATTATACAGTCAGAAATCTCAATGAAACAGAAAAACAAAATACTTCAGTAAATGAAATCATAAATAACCGGGATACTACCAATTGCACTCCCATTATCTGACCTCAGATAAATTTCAGTACGAAAACTGGGAATAAATTGAAAGGCAATGATCATTTTCTCCCAGCCCCCCCTCTAGTTTGTTTATGACCATCTAAAACTGAACGGCTACATCAGGACTGAGTATCAGGCGATCATGAACTGGTAGAGGTGTGCAGCGATCGTTTACATTTTCAATTGCGTCTAGGCTCGCGGCCTAGGGCGGTGCATTAACATAATTGCAGCCACTATATTGATTGACCAGCTTACGGGCAAGGTACTCTGTAGATGCTACCTATTGCCCCAGCACTGGATTGTTAACGCTATTCTCGGGGGATTAGATGTTACGAGTATCTATCTACTTGTTGTCTTCCCGTTAATTTTCTAGTTTAAGACCTTGTCGCTGATTTGTAGTATTATTCTCTTTTAAAGCATTTACTTTTTATTCCAATTGTTACTTTATATTTCACTAGATTTCCGCCCGCGTGGAATTCGGTTTTTCTGTTTTACTTCGGGAATATCAAATTTTTCCAGGATAAAGTACCCTATTATTTAATCCGGACTTCTAACTTTAATCTGTGAAATTTCAAAGTAATCGGTTCAGTACTTACGGTGTGAAAGCGGAACAAACAAACTGACTTTCCGATTTATAATAATATTAGTAAATATATTTCACAGTGTTAATTTTTGAATGTTTGGTAAAGATAGCGAGCTAATGTCAAATTAAGAGTCATAAAAAAGTAAATTTCATTTACAAAAACACATAGTGAATCGGAATATTTTTATCTCACCCTAACCAACCCAAAAACTGCACCATCACTATCACCGATATTCGTTCAACATTTACAAAATACAACAAAACATATTCATCAAATAAAATTTACGTCGACAACTCCATTCAATTTCCTGTTCGCGCAGATCAGTAGGCGGACCGCCCGTCAGTAGCCAACGGTGGCATCGCGATATGATCACGACCAACATTACAGGACCAGCTTAACATAATAGCTGCTTTAGTATTTCTATCGCAAAATTGAATTATTTCAATAACAGCCCCACGGTTGTTTGAGCCTAAGCGCTTTTAGAACGGTTATGGAGAGAGGTTTAGTTTCACGAGTGGGATTTTTGGTGGAGTTAAGAGTTAAGTGTAAGCTAGAATATGTATTTTGAGAAGACATAAAAGTAGACGATCCTATTAATTTAAAATGTTCATTGGAATCATTTTACCATCTAGACGAATATCATTAAAGTCCCAATTATAAAGACTGATTATGAAACAGCAAACGAACGAAAAGTGCCTTCTTAAATATTTTTTCAAATTATTTAAACAGCGTACTCAGCGATTTTGAATCAAATTGTTGGAAGGTATCTGAATAGGGGAGAAATTACTGAGAACGATTCGACTCCAAAGTGCTCATAAACGTTGATCTTCGTTTTGTTATTTTAGCAGTATCAGCACCGCCGTTTTGAAAGATATCATGCCAATGCAAAAATGTAGATTAAAAATCTGGAATTGTTACTCGATAAATGTGATGTCAACAATAATGAATCTCTGGAAGGAAAATCCGTTTCATTTGCAAATTGGATATGTAGGATATAAATGCTAATTTCATTTATTTCTTTTCGTTTTTTTTTATTATGAACGTGTTGTGATGTACATATATAACAACTACAATATTTAATTGTAACTGTCGCTTCAATTTCAAAACTATACCCGTTATTACTGTTACGTCGGGAAAACCGGTATCTTCTAGAATCTTTGAGGTAATTTTATAAAATCTTATATTCTGATACCAATTTAATATCAAAGGAAAGTTAATTATAATAAGGAACTATTATATCAATCAGCTTGTGTAAATAAAGAACCCAAAACAAAAAAAAAAACATCTTAAAAAACGCTGGTCGAGCAAACTCAAGCATCCCGTAATCCCCTATTCGGTTTGGCAACGCGTGACCTTCATCAAAAGGCCAAACAAGGGGCAGCCATAAAAACCTTAGGTACTTGTCATTCAAAAACATCACTGTATCCTGACACGTCTTAGGGAAGCAGTAACATACCCTGGGTTTCTTGTCAGCAGGGGACGCGCTCAGAATTCTCAATTTTATTTGATTTCCGATTTAAATTCTCCCACAGTGGTTCTGCAGTAATATTTTGACGTTCTCTGACCGATATCTCTTATTATTGTGGAATTAAGATTGTCATCTCTGTAGGTAGGGGAAGAAGGAAATTGTGTTTGTATTGTAATAAAGTTTTTGTACTTTGTGAGATGATTTATTGATGCTACGTGTTCGGTTACATTATCTTGAACAAGATATAATTATTTTATTTATTTTTTATTGCCGAATGGGCCGCTTTTGACCTCGATCACGCCTGATGGAGCAATGGATGAGGTCCAACTTGGAACAATTCTGCCCTGGATGCCTGATCCGTCTTGATTTGAAGTTAGGAAACACAAGTACAAAGAGAGTGTTACACTGAGGTGTCAAAATTTATTCCTAATCCTGGAGAAAAAACAAATTAACACTTTACCGAACACTAAACTTTCCCAGATGTAATAACATTAAACTTGTCTCTTTATGTTCATTGTCCTGCAATCAATAAAAGATATTTTATATAAAATGTGTTAAGTGTACACGGGAAATGTTTACTATTCAACCTCGATATTAATCTTTAACTCGATTTCTCCAACAAAAACGTATATAATGTAGCGGACTCTATCTACCGCCCTTCATTTTATAGGTACCAATCAGTACTGCTGGAAGCGATGTGCTGCAAAACGTGTTAGCTTAAAGATATAATGAATAAATAGTGACAGTGTAAGTAGGGCTGCTGGATAGAATCGCTGGAAATGATCGGTTGGTAGCCTTCGCCTGGAGCTATGACAATCGTTTACATCGGTACACTAAAATGTGGTAATATAGACCTACGATTATGCTGCAGTAGGTGTAACATTAGCGAATATAAACTACAGAATTTTGAGGAAGACCTACAAAAGAGGTGTTCAATGAGAGCATTGAAGTTTGTTCAACTTTAATACATTAGTTTTGTGAATTTTTGCTTTTATTGTTATTAATACATACCTATTTACATAATATAGCTTACAGATTTTCAAGCGGTTAACTGACTCGTCAAGTGGCCAAAGGGCTGGTCTATTTTTAGCCCAAATAATCAACAATGTCATCCAACTGGTAATGCTATCAGCCTTTTAGGCACTTATCTCATTGACACTAACTTATTTATTTTTTTTACTTATGTAATATGTTTATATAGGATATTTAGTGTTAGCTAGTGAGGATAATGTGCAATATGTAAATAAAACGTTTACAGACTTAAAATAATATACACATATGATCTTTTATTTTAAAAGAATAAGAAGGAGCAGAAACATAATTGCATCAACAAATTCGATCACTGTTAGGAGGAATAATTATAGTTACTGTTATATAAGTTGAAGTACAAAATTGAAGTATCATAACCGTTGTTACATATGTTATTACATTCTAGAGTAGCTATTTATAGTAACTATGAAGGGAGTAGTGGTAGTAACGTGACATTTATTAAAAAGCTACATTATGTACACGCGAAGTACTAAACAGTTTGTGGATTGCTCTGAAAAATGTATTGTATAGTTTGATTCGGAATTTCAGTCAGAATTAAATGGAATCTGTTTATACATAATCACCCTGTAGTATTCCCTCTGCACTGTCTGTGCATTGGAACACAGGCCTCTCCTCCGTGAGAGGTAGTGGGCAGTAATCTACCAAGTAGACCCATTACGGTTTTGTAGATGTTACATGTCTGATGTCTTCGTAGTTTTGGTTCTAGACATGCCGATTTCTACACTATGTTTTACTTTACATTTTATACTTTAAATAAAATACAAGTCTAGTGAAGCCGTACGGAGGACGGGCCTGAGCAGTTGTGTTGTGATGTGTGCCGGGTACGATGCGCCAAATGTTGTTGTGTTGGGAGTTTGGTCGTGGAGGGTCTTCAGATCAATCTCCCTTTGGCGCAGCATCGTTGGTCGTGTTGTTGGGTTTAACATTGCATCACCTCGCTCAACTGCCGTCTTCCTTCCTATTCGATCAGTTTTTCTGAGTGAATAGGAAGGAAGATAATATAATAATAATTATAATTAACAAAATAATAAAAAACATACCAACCAATTTTCTGAGATATAAATATTGAAGTTTTTTTGGAAATAGAAATTGTTGTTCTTTTTTTTTTAAATAATTATAAACTAGCGCTTGCCCGTTTATAATTATTATAAAAACAATTTCTATTTCCAAAAAACTTCAATATTTATATCTCAGAAAATTGGTTGGTATGTTTTTTATTATTTTGTCATTCCATTAAAGCAAATATATCACCAAGCTAATATTGACGTTCATTCGAGGGTGATTATCCATGCAGATCTTTAATCTTTTGACGTAAAGCACCAAACTTTTCCAATTCGAGCCAACATGTTTATCTGTGTTCAGAAAAACATCGGAAGCTCACCCCACGAATACACTGAAGATTGATTGGAGTATCAGAAAGGGAAAATTAAGGTTTCACAGAGCAATATTTTAAATTTATTTGCGTCTACGATGCAAATTATGAAATAGAGATGGGGTAGCTCCTTTTTATATATTTCTGTCGGTTTAATCGAATAGGGGAATCTTTTGTTAATGCCCTAAGATCGAAAACTGTTTGCTTTGCGTTCCGTTTCACGTTCAATTCCACCATCATCGATATTCGAAGGAGCTAATTCTGTTAATTTTTATTTGTCTTGAAATAATGGGACTTCTGAAGAATTCCAATTTCCTTTTATTTGTTTGATGTTTTTTGCGGGTGTTTTACTTAGATCAAAGTTGTTCAGTTATTGAGATGAGCTCATTTAAATTTTAGAATGTTAAGTAACTGCGATCGTAGAAAGAAATAAATTGAGTATTTTCATAACAAAAGAAAATCAAAGACTTTGTCAACTTGTTAGATACTTGGGCATTCGAAAAGGACCGAAAAAGATAATTGACTTAATAAAAATACATGATATTTTACTTACCAAAGACAAAATGTATAAAAAAGTCTATATAATACTATAAAAACGAAACTTCATTTGTGTGTTATGTTTTCACGATAAAATGGCTGAGCGGATTCGATATTTGGCACTTGGGTACCATGACCTGAAGATTTTTTTTTTTTTAATAACTATAAACTAGCGCTTGACCGCAATCCCGCCTGATGGTAAGCAGTGCTGCGATCGTTGATGGTAAATCGCGCTAGTTTATTAAGAGCCTATTCACTCAGAAAAACTGAGCGAATAGGAAGGAAGACGGCAGTTGAGCGAGGTGATGCAATGTTAAACTCAACAACACGACCAACGATGCTGCGCCAGAGGGAGATTGATCTGAAGACCCTCCACGACCAAACTCCCAACATAACAACATTAGGCGCATCGTACCCGGCACACATCGCAACACAACTGCTCAGACCCGTCCTCCGTACGGCTTCACCAGACATCATGCCGGAACACGACAAATCGCTTGGCGGCAAGGCTTTGTCTGGTGGGTGGTAACTTCTGCCGGCGGCCGATGTTATGGCCTACCACCGGTAAAAAATTCTCGCAATTTAAAACTTTCAAAAACGAAAATGAGCTATTCTTGACAGATCGAACCTGAGGTCAGACTGTGAACTTACTTAAAATTACGAGAATTCCCCCCTTAACTTAGAACTTGGGACAAGTGTTTGTCCCCATATTCCCAGGAAATCGAAACCTATACGATACGGTGAAAACGAATACTACTACGCTCTACCTGATTCACTGAAACAAATGTAGATATTCCCAATCAACCTTGAGCTTTAATACTTTAGAGATAAGGTTGAAAATCTAATAAAGAAATCCGACAGATTGTAGTAGCTTGGTGTGCTGTCCTCTGTACATACAAATGCCATAAAAACAAACAACGCGTCATACTGACTTCACACGGATTCTACATCTCACAAGCAAAATTTACCGTGCAACTAGCATATTTACCAATTCCCAACATCCATCGTTGGGCAAGTGCGCACCAGACTCAATACCCGTCTCGGGAGGATCCTCCCTTTTCTATGGAGGATGAGGAACTTTACTCCCTGTCCCTAGTACCCCATACAAACACCAATATCAATGACTTCTGAACTTTCACATGTAAGGAAAACATCCCGAAGACGTTAATAAATCAGCCGTGGACTCTTGGACATGTTATTATCCGGTCAAATCAACGGCACATAATAGGGCAGACGATATTTCCAATAATAAGAACGGGAACTAATCTAACTAGAGCTCGTAAGATAACATAGGTCGGTCCCGCGGGGATGCCTGTGTTTAGTCGATTTACAACTATTGTATAGGGCGAGGTTACATTGATGGTTTTCTTGGAATATAATTGAATTAGATAATTGTGTAAAAGTAATTAATTTAGGTCTTGCTTTTGCTGTTCTAGTTATGTTGACATAGACCAAACAGTTCCAGTCTTGTCAAAAACTAAAATCGCAAGAAACTTATCACGTAGTTATTGATACGATTTCAACCACTTTGTGAATATAATATAGACTGGCTATGTAAGGATAGGATGAAGGCAAGAAAAGGATAGGATGAAGGCAAGAACGACTCAGTAAAAAAAAAAGATTCGTTTCTGAAACCGTGATTGTTATTTACCTATAAAACCATTTAAACAATTATCTGTTTGCATTACGTTTCACAATAAACACACAAACTAGTGCGCTTTACCATCATCGATTACATCACTTATCAGGGAGGATTGCGGTTAGGCACTAGCTTACAACATTTAAAAAAAAAAGAAACGAACACAAATATTACTTCTAAAACAAAACTTCATTGATATCGAACGACGACATTTCCTTAGATCAAGTTAATCTAGCGTCATGTGACCTCCATCCTATTCTTACAATTTAGCGGGGACTCGCCTAGCTAATACGATGATATCTCTTGGAAAATAGGATACCGTTTGGCTTTACCCTCGACAATTAAAAGACTGGATTAGACGGTACACGGGTAGGTAATACTCTAGCTCCCACGATATATTGACGTACATTTGCACTGAGGGAGTGTTTTTCGGGGTAGTAATGATGATTTTATCAAAGGTACGCTAAGCTCGACTTAGTAGGGATACATTATGAGCCTAAATAACGTTCCAACTGCTGTGGAACAGGCCGCCAGGCCGGAACAAGCGAGGGTGACCAAAGAAATACTGGCTTGACGTTGTAAGAGATGACATGCGTGCCAACTGCCAACAATCTTTTACCACAGAATGCTAAAGAACGCGCGAAATGGAAAAGTATGAGCAGAAAAGCGGACCCCGGGCTCCAATGTGAAGGCCGTGGATTGAACCAGGACTGAACGCTGGGATGATGATGATGATGATGACGCTGGGGAACAGGCCTTCTGGAGAGAGTGGAACGTAATCACGCGGGCCCAGTAGGCGTTTGATAGATGTCACATGCCTTCGAAGTTTTTGGTTCTGGAATATCTCGGTTTTCTCACCATATTTGCGGTCACCGTTTCTAGAGAAGTGATGTTGAAATAATTTACACTCATATCTGGTGATCGAATCCATGACCTAAATACCACTCATATAAGTCGAGTTACCACTGGGCCGCTACTGTATCTCTTCATAGGGAATAATATACTTCAGTAATAATACGGAAGTCATATTTATATTAAAGAAAGAAAAATCCATCTCATATGTTTATTTTTACACATTTTATCTAAACGAATCCTCTTTTTCCTTACACAAAGTAACATCGCAAAGTTATAATAAAGCCTAGTGTAGACAATAACATTTGCCAACATCGTCCGGGACAATGAAGGGTGAACTTGTGCCCGGGCAATCTTAACAGCGATCGCCGACCTCCGCTCTCGTTCAACACCGGTTACACCACTGAGCGTACGGAGTTAGAACGATAAGATGTTTTGATGCTGGGATAGTATTGCTTGTTGTAATATACTGTGTGGTTAATAGCGATATTAATTTACGAGTTGGGTTAGTGACTAGCCAGTAATAATATACAATAATTCTGAATTTGAAAAACGCCGCCTGCGGCAAACATGCACATTAGGCAGGCGGCGGCATTTCTTTCCATCAATTCGTCTACTTCGCTCGTTAATCGTTTTAATTTCATTGATACGATCTTATGACCCCACCCCGGAAAATGAAGCCTGCGCTACAGTTCTTTAGGTACAGGTTGCTTCAAGATGCGATTTATGTACAATAAATTCCAAAAGTATTATTTTTTACACTAAATATAGATTTCATCATCATCATCGTGTTAGCCACAGGAAGTCCACTGATGGACAGCCGCCTCCCACAAATTCCCCAAAAGATATCCAAAACGACCAGTTGGACTCGGCCTCCAGCGCTTCCCAGCGATTTTGGTCAGATCATTCGACCACCTAGTCGGTGAGCGTTCGACGCTGCGCTTGCCGGTACGTGATCGCCATTGAAGAGCCCTTCTGCCCCATCGGCCATCGGTTCGACGTGCTATGTGCCCCGCCCACTGCCACGTCAAAGAGCTAATCCGCTGGGCTATGTCCACGAAAGACAGGTTTACAATTCAACAGTTCTTCCATTCTACCGGTTTTATGGCTCTCAATGAATCATAGCTCCTTACCTACTGGTGCAACAAATCTTGTGCATCTGCACTGGTGCATCTTCTGGCTACACCATTATCGGTTCAATAAAGAACGAATTTATTTATGTTTAAAACAGAACATAAATATTAGCTCTGTTTTGGGTCCTAAGTTCAGTTAGTAAGGAATAGATGAAGTCCCACCAAAACAGTAATTAACTAGATAAAGAGGGATTCTATATCAAGCTTTTCTCTACATAAAATTAAATCATAGTTTTCTAGATTAAAAAAAAAAACAACCTTTTACATTACTTTTACAGATAGGTACAATTCATTAGCTTTGAATGGCAAAATAAGGAAAAATTGCTCATAATAGAAAGGAAATAAGGGTTGAATTTCTAATCGCGGTTTTCCAATTCAACCTTATTGTATTACGTATGTGGTTTCTTTGTATACAATGCTAAAGCTGTTTCCTTTGCGAGAACTACGTAAAATGAGCAACAAAGCAGTTAAATAAGTTAATTTTGAATAATGTTACATTATCCTTACGATATTTTTAACAATAATGTTTTCGAAATCCTCACTTTCACTACTGTCCCCTTATTATAAAACAAGAATATTATTTAGACCAGGTTTAAACCACCTAAATAACTATTGAATTATGCACCTAGCTTGCTAGCTTGGTGCATAATTCAATAACTATTTGAATAAGTTGTCACTTTTGTATGTAGAACTTTGACTTAACCTCAATAAAATTCGAAATACAAATACTGACTCAAAGATAAACTAGAACTTAAGTTAGATTTCGTTTCGTAATAAGGGGGTCAAAGTTCTGTTGAAAATTTACGATTGAAAGTTATAGTTATGAGTTTTTTCCATAAGGATTTCCCCAATAACAGCGGCGAGTCTAAATTTGCGCCTACTAGGTGGCAATTGGCTTGCCTATTTCATGAGACCTAAAATAATTGGCAACACAGATATATTAAACAGGCTGGTGACAGATGGAATGAGTTCTGTTTTTATCGTTTAGGTACAGAACCCTAATAACAGACGGGATATTATTTTACGTAATATTTGAAAAATGTACTTAACACCTAAGTTGCTGTAGAAGTCAATATGGCTGTAAAACAGCCGGTCCCTCGTGACGAGTGGTCGTGATGCGCCAGCAATTTGAACAGCATCGCGTCAGGGTATCAGCAACGAGTCGTTACTGGTATAATTGTACGTAAACCATCATTGAAGACACGCTGGAAATATGCGCAGGATTGAGAAAGTTTATTGTTGTTAGCGTTATTGTATTTTAAATCTTATAAATCTTCCTGTACAAGTCACAGTTATTAAATACTTCTTTTTCTTTATTTTATCTCAATTATTCTATTGCCATTACTTAATAAAATAACAATACCTCCCGTACTAGTAAGCACCACATTACAGCAGGGTATTGCTAATTTTATGATACCGAATCAATTCTCGATTTCAAAGGATAATAAACATTCCCAAAAAACATAATACGTTGTACCAAAATAAAACATTTTAAGGATTCAATAGAATAGTGGAACATAATATTAGGGCTAAAGCATGCAAAGCTTGTAAGTCATGGTGGCCTAGTGGGTAAAACACCAGCCTCTCTAATATGAGTGTGCGGGTTGGATTCCAGGTCAGGCAAGTACCAATGTAACTTTTCTGAAGTTATATATACTTTCTAAATATATCTTGGACACAAATGACTGATTACAAGGTGAAGGAAAACATCTTGAAGAAACCTGGCCTTTAAGTCTGAAATCAAGCAAGCGTGGTGATTACGCTCAATCCTTTCTGTATGAGAGGAGACCTGTGCCCAGCAGTGGGACTATAAAAAGGTTGATTATGAAAGCATGCAACCTATTAAGTTATAATATCGACGAAGACTTTTAACCGCATTGGCTCAGTTTCTATGAAAGATTGTTTACTAACAGAAAAGGAATCATAACATAAATATTATGATAATAGGAGTATGTTTTTGACAATTTTATTTTATCACACTTGGGTGTTAAATTAGGAAGAAACTTGTATGACATGTTTTGTCGGAAATTGTAGTAAAAAGTTTTCGTTATGAGTTAAGTCTTATAGCTTACCTACGTGTTAAACTAAACTTCTTTATGTCAGTTCTAAAGGTGTGGCTATAAAAAACTTATAACGCACCCCGCTGTTTTACCCGCATAATACTCTACGATTATTGGGTTAAAAGTATCCTATACAATATGTTAAGAAAACCCTGTCCGACCCATAAGGATAATAAAGCCATGACCAAATATAATATAAAATTTTACGTAATCATCATAGTAACAGTATTAATGAATTTTGAAATAATCTTTTTTTCCTGCGAATTAATTCCAACTTCCCCGAAATTTGGTAATTTTTAAAAAGTGACAACACCATTTTGACGGTATTATTATAAGAACTATGCGACCACGTGACGCGTGCCCTGCCTCCGTCACCCGCGGAAGGGTTGCCTACCGCACATGTATTAAGTTACCTCTTTTTGCGAAATAATATTAATTTTTAGGGGGATTTTTTTTAATTTAGCCCGGTTTTGTAGGTATTAGTAGAATCAGTTATCGAAACCTATCAATACCTTCACGGATCGGACAAGGTTTTCTTTACATATTGTATATTAATCCACACTATAAAATATCTGTGTGCCAAGTTTTATCTAAATCCGTACTATAATTTTTGCTTGAAAAATTTACAAACACCAATACATACGTACAACATACATTCATCCACATCCTCCCAAACTTTCGCATTTATAATTCGGATTAATAGCTGTATCATTGATAACGACCTCTTGATATAAATAAACGGATGTCTATTTGTGTAACATACCTATTCGCAATTAAAATACTATTTATAGACAGACCAGCACAACACATCGATCGAATTGATCTAGTTGAATAAAAGACAATTTTCAATAAATAAAATTGTGAGATTGTATTTATCGACATACAGCTAATATTTATTCAAGAATTTAACAACAGCTTACCACACCCGGCTGTCCTTAAGAAAAAAAAATCATAAACGGTCTAATTTTCCCCGTCGTCCCCCACATAACTACGGCCAAGCAATAAAGCTTTCCGTATAATAACGGTCCCGTATACAATACGCCAGAAGTTATAAATGTTAATATTATGCAATTACCCCGCTTTGCCCCTATGGGATAGGTACAGGTACGGTATCCGAACACCCCTATTTCCCCCAATTCTGTATAAGTTGTTACTATAACACCTGCGTTTACAGAATTTGCTGAAAATATGTTAATTTTCTTGACAAATTTGAAGGATAATCCTGAGTATTCGTTGAGGGAGATAAGTAGATGAATGTGTCTGTGAGTATTGTAAGTATCTATCTACCAACCGCTAGAAAGGCTTTCTCCTCGTTTTTATACCGTGTACATCGAAGGCCTGGTACAATTGGCCTGCGGCGGTCTTACCTTCTGACTACAATTTAAGTGTCTTCAAGGCTATAGTGAATAGGCTCTTTATAAACAAACGCTCTTTACCATCAACGATTGCATCTCTGCTTACCATTAGGTAGAATCGTGGTCAAGCACTAGTTTATAATAAAAAAGTTAAGTATATAAAATAGCGAACGCAAAATAATCATAAGAAAAGTATCATATACGAAAATGCGTCAGCATTGATGTCAACAAGAAAAGTACCGTAAATGCTCGCTACATTCTATCATCATTTCAGCCGAAAGACGTCCACTGCTGGACATAGGCCTCCCCCAAGGTTCTCCACGACGACCGGTCCTGCGCATCCCGCATCCAGCGGTTTCCCGCGACCTTCACAGGTCGTCGGTCTACCTTGTCGGGGGCCTACCCACGCTACGTTTTCCGGTGCGTGGTCGCCAATCGAGAACCCGTCGGCCCCCTCGGGCATCGGTCCTACGGGCAATGTGTCCAGCCCATTGCCACTTCAGTGTTGCAATTCTTCGGGCTATGTCGGTTACTCTCGTTCTTCTGCGGATCTCCTCATTCCTGATTCGATCGCGCAGTCTAACAATATATCTACAAGTTCTCCGGTCAAGTGAAGAGTAATTGTTACATGAAATAAATCAACTTATTACGATACTCACTTAATACAAACAGTCCAAAATTTTGAATTAAAACATAAGAGTACACGTAGTAAGTTACACGACGATTCAAATATAACGGGATTTTACAAGCAACACAACCGCACAATCCTTTTCCACGTGTTATCATTAAACATAGTGCATTATCCTAGCATTACATCCATGTTACGCAACAAAAAATAATTAACAATATTTATCTTTTTGCTACCTAAATTAATAACAGGCGCAAAACATTTAGCCGACTTCGCCATCCATCACAATTTATCACCAGATAACTCGTGTTCGCAATGAACGAGTCAGACAGACAACTGAAAATATTATAAATGTGAGCTCAGAATTTCGTGTTATTTACAATACATTCCTCGACTGCCTCATCAGTTTAGTGGTTGCGAGCGCATGAGGTGCTGGATACGATCCCTAAGTCGTTGGGTTATTGGGTTTTCCTTGAAGCTGCCCCGGGATTTAAACCCCCGTTGTACACGCACTAGGAATTAATTACTCTTGTATTGTGGGTGACTTCAAAAATATTTAAACTCATATACACAAACAGCCAAACCCAGAACAACAACTGTAGACCATTGTTCCGTACGGGAATCGAACCCACGACACGCAGCGCAGCACTCTACCGCTCGGCCACTGTACCAAGCATGTCGTCAAGTTAAAGGCATTATACCCTTGCTATTTAGGATTTAAGTATAATTGGCACAATATTAGGTTTACTAAAGGGACAACTCTGCTCATACCTTTGGGCAATTAAGGCATGATTCTATAGACCTGTATTGTGTGCAACAGGGATGTTTCCTGGGTAAAAAAAAAAATGATTCTATTTAGTCCGTTATTCAGATTATAGAAAAATATTGGATACGTATATTTTGTTTTATCAAATCAATAAAAATTGACAAATATAAAAGGCATCAAAGATCAGGAGTGGTGGCTGGTGACGTCACTGGTCGCTAAAAAGTCTAGTGTACGTCACACGAGTTTTCAACGCACTGTGTCGTCTTCATTTTTTGTTTATATGAAAAAAGAAAAAATACGTGTGTAGTATTGTTTGGAAATCTGTAAAAGTAAAGTAAAAAATACGCAAATTCATAATCAGCCTATAATGTTCCCACTGTTGGGACACAGGCCTCCTCTCGGTGAGAGGAAGTGGGCCGTAATCTACCACACGGGCCCAGTGTCATCAGATCCATAATTAAAATAAAAAGAAATGAGCTCTCGTAGTAAATTGGGGAAAAGAATTACTCTGGGAACTTCATTTTCAAACGTTTCTATCCCTTTTTTGCCTTTTACGTAGGTATATCGTCGCTTAAGTTCTACCGCGGAACTCAAAAAAATGGTCAAAATTTGTTATGCATGTCATTGGATAAAGAATCGAAAGACGCGTCATTTGACCAATCGCAATTAAGCGATTAAACCAATGATGGCGCGTTATTTCGAAAAAAAAAAAACAAACAAAAAAATATATTATTTACAAACTTAAACAGTTTTTTTAGTCTCCTGAAAAGTTCATTATTTTGAGTTACGCGGTGTTAGAACTTAAGCGACGATATGTGTAATTAAAAAAAAACTTATAAATACGTAGATAAATATACCTAAAGTTTTTCTTTAAATTATAGGTATGCTTTTAGATTGTAGTAGCCAAACCAACGCCTCCACTTCCTTACACAATCAGTAAAAGAAGCAACCTTAGCAACAATAACCGCATCAAGATATTACATCAAAAAACCCCACTCATATTCACAACGACAAAACACAAACGAAAATTAGCATAACAACACTGTCACAGTATGTGTGTAAACAGCAGAAATCTTGAACTCCAACAATTTGCGCAAACAACGTAATCCTGGCTCCTCCGCCATGTTTGGAAGCTGCGCGTAATTAGATAATTACACGAGACCTTGTCGTTTGCGCATTAAACTCTAGCCGTATTTGCGCGCCCCGATTGATGGATCGACAGAACTGTTAATGAACGACGAGTAACAATTGAATCAGTTTGATTGTTTTATTAAGGTACTGCTGTAGCATTGTTGACTAACATACGTACAGTTTGCGTATAGAATTCAGTATACAAACACGTCGGTTGAGTTGTTTTCAGAAAATCAGATCACCTCAACATAGATGTCGAGAGGATTTGTAGATAAAATAAATACAGTTAAAAAAAATAATTTTAAAAAAGGGTGAGGCGCTTCGTGCCATATTTTTTGTACATTAAACGCCTTACGCTTTTTTAAAAAAATATTTTTAAATTTTTAGTTAGATATTCTTTAAAAGCATGTTTTTTAAACTATACTTATTTGTTTGGGATGGGAAATCATCAAATGTCCTCTCCCGTTCTGGGCGAAGAGGAAGGACGTGTCAGACTTTTACTGACTAAATCCCATCCGTGTTCCTTCACTTGCTCTTATTTACTAACTGTAGACATTATCAGTTCGTTTTCCAAGTAGAATCCAAAAAAAAAAACAACGAAGAATTCTCTTATCAGTAACACACTCTCAGTAGTATCGAGTTTCATTTTGATAGTTTAACAACATTCATTACGTTGTTAAGCAGACACATTTTTCGAACATAGGGAGCGATGGATTAGGAATATGATTCCAATTAATAGTATTATTTTTTTTCATATTTGAGCAGTTGTGTTGCGATGTGTGCCGGGTACGATGCCCCAAATGTTGTTGTGTTGGGAGTTTGGTCGTGGAGGGTCTTCAGATCAATCTCCCTTTGGCGCAGCATCGTTGGTCGTGTTGTTGGGTTTAACATTGCATCACCTCGCTCAACTGCCGTCTTCCTTCCTATTCGCTCAATCTGATTGAATAGGTTCTTAATAAACTAGCGCGCTTTACCATCAACGATCGCATCACTGCTTACCATCAGGCGGGATTGTGGTCAAGTGCTAGTTTATAAATATAAAAAAAAGCTTATTTTCCCTCCGACATCGTTGCTTCACGACGCTTGTTCATACTGTTAGTTCGTTGTCACTAGTATAGTTCAGACTTATTTTCTTATTGCTCGGCCACTAAAGGTGGGTTATTGCGTTATGGTATGTCCTTCTCAAGAATTGAGCTACCAAATGCAAAAAGAATTTTTCATATCAGAACGGGACTTTTAGAGATCAGCTTATTCAAAAAAGGAACATATTTCACGACCTGGATATTGAATATGCTCTAGTATCGCTAGTGCTCTGAACTACTTTGATGCTCTAGCAGCAAAGAATAAATTGAATTTATTTTCACATCTAGTTCCTTTTTGTGACTTTCGTTACAGTAATATACTCCTGTCAAAGTATAATAATATTTACCTATGGTGTCATAATTAAATACAGCGATACAGAACATTTCGTTTAGAAAATTTTACCCCTTATATGCTCGTAATAGCAAATTATCAAATTTAGTTTTGTACATACATTTTTGAGAGAAAAGTTATGGGTGTTAGACACAAATTATTTGAATAACCTTCATTAGTTTCGTAAGTACCTATACAAGTGTTTGTAGAGACTAGCATAAGATGGAGCAATACATTATCTAGCGAAATTCTGAACAGTGACTTATCCTTTTTACATGCTTTTTATTAGCTTCACTTGTATGTTTGTTTGCTTGCTTGTTTGTTTGTCCATCTCTAACTCTTTGGTCTACGAGTGAGCGGCTCATTACTGTAAAATGTCCCACCGTTTTCAATACGTTCGTTCGTTCGTTTCATATTTTTTAAAAGAATATCGAACTAAAAATTTGAAAATAAATAAGGTTTAAAAAAATGATTTAAAAAAAAGCGTGAGGGTCGTGCCATAATTTTTGTACATTAAGCGCCACACGCTTTTTTTTTTTTTAATTATTTTTAACTTTTTAGTTAGATATTCTTTAAAAGCATGTTTTTTAAACTATACTTATTTGTTTTGGATGGGAAAACATCTAATGACCTCTCCCGCTATGGGTGGAACGGAAGGGCGTGTCAGACTTTTACTGACTAAAACCCAGCCGTGTTCCTTCACTTGGTTGTGCGCCAGTGCCACTGTTTCCAGAGAATCAACTTTATACCACCAGTAGTTGTTCTATGATACCTGAGTCGGAGACCACCGTGTAAATAAATTAAAACTCGTAGTGACATCTATGTTCCCGATCGTGAACTACTTAGTTCCAACTGGCATTAGATCCCGGTAGATGACGCTATGAATCTTACACCGCACAAGTGACATTTTCCAGACATTTATACTAAACATCTCTCTATGGTATATAGTAAGATCCTCTTTCTAGGGGTTCATGATTGCTATTTACTTTTATCCGACTGCCGAAGAAAGGGCGGTAATGCTTTTTAATATTACTTCCTGTCTTTGCCTAAACTTATTTTTTTAAATCACGTCCACCCTAAGCATGGCTAGGGATCAATTTCGAAGTGCGTGGGTTTCGTTTTTTCAATCAACCGCATCGTCAATCAAAATAGGGGTGCGCTGAGGGTCGAAATTATTTAATCTATAGTTCAACGGCCTTATTAATAGGAAAAAATGGTGAGGAAAAACTCTACCCTAGTGCTTTATGGTAGAACGGGCCAAGTTAGCGTAGAACAAAATTACTGCTGGGTAATATAAGTGGATAGCATAGAAAGGCCGGGCTAAATAAATAAACCTTCACAACTCACAACAGAACAAATATCATCCATCGCAAACAAATTTAAGTACTTATTCCAATCTGTACAGACGATAACAGCTCAAGTTAACAGAAACTGTAAAATTTTCCCAATCAACTTTGAACTTTAATACTTCAGCGATTAAGATGAAATTCTATTAACAAAATTTTACAGATTGTAATACTTTGGTGTACTGGCGTCTGTACCAAAACTGAAAATCAAACTTACTGTTTCCAATTGATCATTTTCTATGGAGAAAACCGACATGAAAATTCACGGTTACCTACTCTTTAATAATAAACTATTATTATGAATTAAACTACTGTGATTATTTCCTTTATTTAATCATATTTACATATTAATTTACATTATTAAATATTTCTACATAAAAAGCATTTAAAAATGTATAGAGATAGTATTCCAGCGGTATTGGAAACAGGGTCCAAGCTACCGGCGGTCAGGGCTCAGGAGAGAGGAACCTCCTGACAATGCGAGCCGTGTCAAGAAGTACCGCTTTCTGAATCAAGCCCTTGATCCAGCTGGATAGCGAGAGCATTCTGAGGAGTTGGCCGAGGCTCATGGCTATTAAGCCATTGACTGTCACGACTATCGGTACAATGGTTGCAGACTCCACATCCCAAATGTCGACAACCTCGTGAGCTAAGTCAAGATACTTGCGCCATTGAAACTGCTTATTACAATATTTTAAATAACAAGTATATTTAAAAAAAATAACAACAAACAATTTTAACCTTTGTTTCCTTTTGTTACAGGTAAGAATTGCTCAAACCTCAGCACCGAATTACATACTTACCGTCATTTCATTAACCACAGGTATTTGTTTACATTCATTTAAATCTACGCCTCTTACCAATAATACTCTCCGTTAGATGTAAATGAAAAAAAAACTGTATATTACTTAGGGGATGAACGAGAAACAGAGGGATATCTAACCACCCTGTTTAGCTTGAGAAATCAAATTAATAGGGGTACTGTATTATTGTGGTAGTATAATAATTATTACTGTACCTTCGTATGTATGTTAAAATTGTTATACTGGTAGATTGAGATGGCTAATCTGTTTTTCCCTTGAGTCCTCAAAAATAAATAATGCAATGAACATTGTTTATGAGCAATTTCTCTCCGTCAAAATGTCTTTAGCTCACTTTCTCTACTTTATGGGCATTTATAACTGCGAATAGAGTAAATTTAATACCTCTTATTGTGAGTAGCATATTAATAGAATATTAGCTTCACAGTTATAAATAGCACTTTTCCAATTAACTTTAAAGGAAATATACATTCCCAGAAAATTGTTTCACCCAAGTGATTACAATATTGAAATTCGTCAATGAAAACTCCATTGGTTAGACATAATGTCAGAGTATTTATCCTTTATTTATACATATTTTAATTACTATAATAACAGAAAGGCAAGTATAATGGACGTGTACATGTGAGTATCGTTTAAATTAGTTTCTAACATCGTTAACATGACATGTGAAAATCCACATGGTAACCATGTGGTAACCCATTTATTTAATAGCATAGGTTATTGATTTTAATGACCTTTTCCACATTGGACCCTATGGGATTTTCAATTAAAAAAAAACCATTTAATCGAATGTCTTATTTATATTTCGAACTATGAACAAAAAAGAAGATTTCGTCAATTAATTTTATATAAAAGCGAAATAAAAAAAGTCAAATCAAACCTTCAGCTACGCTAGACAATTTTGACCTAGCAATTACGTAGCCAATGTTAACACTTGTACCAATTCACCCCCAAGGAATACAAATACAGAATTAACATCGCATACGCGTGACAATTACCAATAAATTACCACCAACCTGCTTGTTAAAAAAATCTAATGATTACCAAGAGAAGTTGTGATACGGCAATATTTTTGTTCAACGATTACAACCCTCTTTTTAACCCAAAAGCAGGTAAAACGGAAGCGGTTCGTCGGCCACTAGGATTTATAGCCCCAACGGGATTCAAATCGAGGGTGTAAATTGGTAAATGCAAGGGCTCGTCGTTAGTGTACTGGACTGATACCTAATTTCACTCTGTACTCAATGAAAATTCCAATGTGATTGGAGATAATATGTGAGTTCTCGAATACGGTCCTATTTATGGAATTAAAAAAAAATATTTTATATTTTGTTAAATATCATAGGTTTCATCGTTTTTTTGCTTGAGTTTTTTAAAGTAGATATTATTTTGACCAAACAGTCTATCGTAGGGTGTTTTTTTTACCGTGACCACAAAGATTTATAGCCCCAACGGGGTCCAAATCGGGGTTGTAAATTGGAAGATGCAAGGGTTAGAGTCGTTAGTGTACCGGACTGATATCTTATCCCTCTTGGACTAAAAAGTCGTTTTAAATGTGATTGGGATATGGGTTTTGGAATCGGTTTGGATTACATATGTACGGTAAGGGTTGTGCTACATAAATTGTAATGTAACACATATTTCGTTAGTGTAAATAAATGTTGTTTATCATCATCGGGCTGGTCTTTTCTCAACTACGTTGATGTCAGCTTTCAGTCTAACCTGATTTAGCACAATACCAGTATTCACATGGCTAACTGCCTAACTTCCATAACCCAGTTAATGGGTAAAACAATACCCTTTGGTGAGACTGGTGGTTAGAATTTCGGAGTTTTCAGAACCCGTAACGATTGTCAAAAATTTACGAATGACAGCCGAGACGAACGGCTTTTTGAGGCTTGGATGGGATCTCGGTATGTAAAGATGGTCACCTATCCACAGTCCAGCCGCGGCAAGCATACCTTAACCTGATCGATCGATCTGTGCGGCTGTTATTTTTTAGCTACGAGCCCGTCGTAAGACTGATTGTTAGGTTAATAATGTAAAAAGAATGAACAAAATGAAAACGGGGACTAAAAAATAAAAGGGGGAAATGGGGATGAGAGGGATGAGAGTGATAGAGTTGATGGTATAAAACAATTTGTTACTGATGAAATAAAAAAGCCCTTTTAGATATGATGTAGTCAAAAATCCGTTTACGTAATTTCAGGACATTTTAATATCACATCACGTTTTATTCATATGCTCCTTTTTTATACCAATCCGAATCCATCTTACCACACTGCAAAATGAAGCCATACAAAGAGCGATGTTCACCAAATGAATAGATCGACATATGAAACTAGAGAACGGAGCGTACAAAAGATCGTAAGGTCCTGATAAGGGCCGATAGGGGGTGATAGTGCGCCTTCGGAAGTCGCCGTCTGGGCTCCTAACGGAAACGCTTTGTCCCTACGGATTTAGGGATAACACGAGAGGTCGATAAAACGCTCCCGAAATTATACGGAATTGAACCTTGCTGCGTACGAGTCTATTCCGGATACTAATTTAGACGCGAAAGATTCGCTTCATTGGTTTGTGATCCCTTTTTGAAATGGTGACGACGGTTGCAAGGCACATGGCAATTGTAAGCTGCGACCCTTTATTAAATCGTAAAATGTTGTGGCAGTGATTTTTTACTACACTGAATGTTTTTTATATCACAATATACATTAACTATTTGATTGTTCTCACCACTACCAAATTAAGAAAGATTTAACGTAGTTACATTAGAAATAACCATAATAAAGTAAATGAACCAATAACAAATAGAGAGTTTTCCAGATTTTTACTTTTATCCAATTTATGGCTGATATTTCCAATGCCAGCTAACTTTATGGGAATTTTGAATTTTTACAATACTTTCAAACAAACACTGTCAGGTGTCAATTTTAATACACGATAATAAAATTCATTCGATTGTAAAATCAGCCCACAAAATATACCAAGAGCGATAAATAAATAAATAATAAATAAATACAGACAAATCACACAGATTGAGCTAGCCCCAAAGTAAGTTCGAGACTTGTGTTATGGGATACTAACTCAACGATACTATATTTTATAATAGATACATATATAGATAAACATCCAAGACCCAGGCCAACCAGGAAAAGATCGTTTTCCATCATGACCTGGCCGGGGATCGAACCCGGGGCCTCCACGTCGCAGGCAGGCGTGTTGACCGCTGCGCCACGGAGACCGACAAAGATGTCTTGGTCTATTTAGGACTAACCGAAGGCCCGAACTATCCCCCAAATACCAACTCTGATTTGAATACATTGTAAAAGCCAAGTATTTTTATCGAATAACTGTGAAGTTTCTTGCCTGGTTTTTTCAATAGGAAACGACCAATTGTAACCATGTACCTTGTAAGCTTTTGACGTTTTATAAGTACCCATATTCGTTTGTGCGAAATTAAATAGGTATTTTGATTCTGAAAATATCGATTCTTCCTACAGTAAAACCGTACTCAAACCGACGCATAGCTCCTATACTCGTTTGCACTTTACCTCCTGCTCAAATCGTTCTCCTCATTACTAGGGTCGTGATGTCCCTGCCGCTGGCAGAAGTTACCATCCACCAGACAAAGCCTTGCCGCCAAGCGATTTGTCGTGTTCCGGCATAATGTCTGGTGAAGCCATACGGAGGATGGGTCTGAGCAGTTGTGTTGCGATGCGTGCCGGGTACGATGCGCCAAATGTTGTTGTGTTGGAAGTTTGGCCGTGGAGGGTCTTCAGATCAATCTCCCTTTGGCGCAGCATCGTTGGTCGTGTTGTTGGGTTTAACGTTGCATCACCTCGCTCAACTGCCGTCTTCCTTTCTATTCGCTCAGTTTTTCTGAGTGAATAGGCCCTTAATAAACTAGCGCGCTTTACCATTAACGATCGCATCACTGCTTACCATCAGGCGGGATTGCGGTCAAGCGCTAGTTTATAATTATTAAAAAATATATAATTATAAAATTATATTAATATCATCTTCTCCTTTACTATAGGTCGCCATCCGTTACGAGCCCTGGCTGCGAGTCATCATGCAAACCGGTGTCCAGAGATGAACAAATTTGGTCAATTCGCCTTATTAGGTTTTTACCTCTTGAACGTCATCCATCCACCTTCCCAGTAACCATCAGATGATTAAGGTTGTCTCCATCCTTTCTGGCAATATGGCCTTTACACTAAATGATAAATCCTTAATCATAATACCAAAATCTTTGCAATTCCACACACTTCCTCAATCCCTCAAACAATATCTTCAAACATCTCGTAATTAAAACTTGCTCAATGTATTAATTACACATTAAGTACTTGTAACGCGCGAAGTTTCCAGAACTTATTCCGCGGGGGAGTCGGTTCGATTCCGACTTGAAATGAATCGTCTTTTGAATTTATATGTAAATGTCCCTTAGCGAGAGAGAAATAGTTTATTTCTGCTTTTCTGGGTTCGTGTTGTTATTTCGAAGAAGGACTTATTTTACGCTTGCAATAATTTCATGGTACTGCCAAAGGCGAGTATCAAAGGAAGGCAATAGACAGCGCCGGTGTGAAAACGCACTTATTGCATTCTGGTAATTAGTTTGATTAAGGAATATTTAATTTTTACATTCAGATTGACGACTCCTGGGTGTTTGGGAGGCTTTTCACCTAAATTAAATAAGTTAGTATTAAGTAAGGTGTTTCGAAAATCGAATTATATTTCAGAATGAAAGAGAAAGAGATCTTAATATGATAGCTTTGAGAAGGTCTGCTATTTTTTATACAATTTGATACCGAAAAAGGTCCTGTGTGCATTGTCCGTATATTTTTTTTTTCTCAAAATTATTTACTCGGAACTTGATCTATAAGCGTTACTTTCCATGTGTTTCGTCAGACATGTTCTGTCTTTGTATTGCACTTGTAGCTTGACAGCTGTTGCGGACAACGACAGGTATAACGCTTGACCAAAGTGCGAGCGTTTATAAATTTCAGCCTAGCGCCTCTATCAAAGGAATGTCAACGTGAACGAGATATGTGAGATGACGGCTTTGACGCTTCGAGACAGCCTACATTTACTGTGGCCACGGGTTTACCACACATCGTTATCGTAGCGTCATGCTCGTATCGATTAATATCGTTTGTCTTTCTGATTTGCAACGTTTGCAACGTTGTAAGCCTCAACAAGCAATAGATAACAAAGACGTTTATGTATTGTTAACAATAGTATAAATAATTGACTTTTATCCAAACAAACTGCACTGCAAAGTCTGATGTCGCGATCTTTGACAGATCGTGTTGACACAAACGACATGCCTTCACCTGTGCTTACGTACCCCCTGCTTCTCCCCTCACCGCACCCCCCGACCCTTCTGTCAATTCAATACGAAAATCCAATTTCTTTTACGTTACAACTTCGCTCATTTTGTTTCGTCGAAGAATCGAAAGTTGGCCGATATATGAGGATTTCTATTGACTCGTATGCTAGTGACAGCCCTGAAGCTATTACTGCTTCGGTCCCCTGATTATTGACTGAAATAAATGTACGGGATGTCTCTTTTCTGTGCGTAGGGTTGGCGAGCAAGGGTAATTAGTATGATTTTGTTTTTCTCTGAATAGGACTCGTAAAATACTGTGATTGAGACAAGTTGTGATTAATGTACTGTGTAACAGACATAAATAAAGTAACTCTACGAGTTCAGAAATAAAATGCTAGTAAACATTTTTCTTATTTATTTGGCAACCAAAATTGTTACCTAAATATGTCCAAGTACTGAATTATGTTCTTATGCTTCCAAATTCCGAACGTTTTATTTATTTTAAAATACCTTTCTTAAATAAGAGAAATTTCACATCGTACCCTCTAGTCACCCTACCTCCGCAAATTGAGAGGGTTACATTCCGAATTTGAATTTGTATAATGATGTTTTTGGATAATAAAAGGATTGAATAAGCAAGTAGATAAGACGGGGATTTCGTCAATCGATCGTCCTTCAAGGGGCTTGGCAATTCGATCTCGTGATGAAACGATGCCTATTTCACAGTATCGTGAAGGCTACTGAACCAAACAAATTATTGACTAAAAGCGTCTTTAAATTAATAAATTTTCTAATTAGTTGCTTGTATTTTCTACTGTTACACATAGGCCTCAGCCCAATATCTATCTCTTTACACTCAGGGGTAAAGTGAATCACGAATCGTGATCTTGATCACGGTCAGGCCAAAAAAACTATATATATTCTTTCCGCACAAAAAATACGAATGCATATAACACAAAAGAATCTAGTTAAAACAAACGGTGGCTCAAAGCAATAGCACATTACGTTGTTGTTCCGTCTCTTCAAATTGTCTACAACTTTATTTAAGTACAACGTACTGTTTACATTGACAAAGACATTTTATGGAATTCTCCCGTTATCCAGCATATTGTGTTTGCTTAGCTTCGTTATACATACGTAAGTTGGTCTCATGTCTTTATCAAAGCCGTTGCTTGAGGCCTTGGTGTTTCGATTGATATGTTGGTTGCCAAAGGCTGTGCTCACATGCCGACCGTAGCCACAGAGAGTGAGGTTGGTTTTATGCATTCATAACTTACTCCTTAGGTTCTATCAAAACAACTGAATAGTTTTAATAATCTGTATTGTAAACTGCTTTATTAAAGGACAATAGAAATTCAGTCATAAGTTTTGGATCAAATTTGGGCTTCACTTGAACTGTATTATCGGAGTAAAGGAATATTAAATATGTAAATACAAAATATTTTCTTATTTTTTTGACCTTTCACAAAATCTTATTGACAGGTGGGTCTTAATACCGTCTTCATAAAAAATCTCTCCTGAAAATCGTCGAACAATCATAAGGATCACACCGACTCTCGGAGAGACCGTAACGTATCGAACTCCTTATCGCTATTTTAACGAAGGCATCGGCTGCGTTCGACAGCCCAGACACGCAGGAAAGGTTCAGAAGGACCAAACACAACGACGAACTTTGACAGTTCGGCTAAGAAAGCGGTTTCCATATGTTCGACTATAATATTATTCACAAAATTTTATTACGCATATATAAAACACTAAGGTCGATAATTTATAAGAAAATATTGTCCAATAGCATCGCGTCTTGTTAAGCCGTAGGTTTTTAGAAACCGACATAGTTTCTGTTGGTCATGAAATCGACCATTAAAACTATTATAATAGTTAGATTAGATCATAATTTTATTTTAGACTGCAGTGAAAATCTTCGTAGCTTTTGTGACATATATCTAGTAACAAATACATACAATTTAATCACCTCAACATTAAACTTTCGCCATTGGCGTTGGCTTCTTAATTAGTTTCCCATCTTAATTTTGTACCTTCTGCTTCTTTAATTTTCTACGAGAGAGGTCAACAGGGAGGTTTCATAGGGAGGGGGAGGGAGCATCCTGCGTTCGACACACGGGTTCAGACCATTCGTCTAACGAGTCACTTGCTTCAGGTTTAAAGATTTTTTCTTTTTAAATCCGTCTGGAAGGATTCCCGTATATTTCTTTTTTCGTGGAAAACTGTGCCTAAGTTTTCTGCTCCGGTCCGTTTAGCTGATCAGGGTTTGATCGGGTATGTTGAGTTTGTGGGATTATTTTAGTATAAAAAAATAGAACTACTTAAATGCTTTCTTTTTTATTTCTGAATTGGTCTGACTCTTATAAAATAAATTCTTTTATAGTTGCTATTAAGGTATACATTACCAAATGGCCTTTTAAAGAAAAATGTTTTTCTACAATTAATGTATCTGTTTCACATATCAAAGAAATTATGTAATACAAATAAAGTTCATTTATCTTTTTTTTGTAATTTGATATTTTCTTAATATTATTATTGAATCAATACCTATACGAGGTCAAGCACTAGTTTATAACGTTCAATTTATGACATTAACATTTTACTCAATAATTAAGATCTGCCATTAATCATATCGGTAACTGATGTAATGTAATGATTTTTTATGTAATATACGTGAATTATTTTCAAGATACATTACATAATAAAAAAATGCATATTTGCACGGCACTTGTAATGAAAGGATGTAAATAGGCCACATTTATATTAAGATCACACTTCGATTCGATTGATCGTACTTATGTGTACAAAATTTGTATTCTGTTAATAAAATTATATTATATGCCTGTTTAGACAGCTTCCGTGGCGTAGTGGTAGCGAACGCGGCCGCTGCGCAAGGAGGCGCGGGTTCGATCCCCGCACAGTGCAAATATTTGTATGCATGAATATGAATATTTGCACTGGTCTGGTCGTGCCTCGGAAAGCACGTTAAGCCGTTGGTCTCGGTTGCCATACGAACATCTAGAGGCAGTCGTTACGGGTTGTTGGAGCCCTTAAAAGTCAAAAATTGGTTTAACTGCAATGCTTAGATATCGCCTTCGGGTTGTGGAGGTCAGACGGCAGTCGCTTCACGGAAAATATCGAAGTTTAGCCAAAATCAGCAGTTAGACTGGTAAGCGGACCCCAGACTCCAAAGCTGAAAAGCTACGGATGCGACTGGGATTAAAGCTGAGATGATGATGATGATTATATGTCTGTTTGAAAGCGATAGATGAGATCAATCATGTGGATTTACAAAGCACTATAATAAAATGAGTAGTAATTTTAATTAAACTTGTCTTCAAGCTATCTTTTGCTAATTATCAAGGTACTGTAGTTATAGATATTTATTTAATTATTAAAACTTTATGCACAAAGAAAAACATTGTACAGTGGCGGACTTAATGCCTTAGGCATTTTCTACCAGTCTACCTTAAGGTAATGCAGACAAAACATGGTAGGTGCAACGATATGAAAGAGATGTTAAAAGAGAAACACAAAAAAAAAGAATATTATAATAAATACATAAATACAAACAGTAGAGAGAGATAAAAAAAATAGAGAAAAAGAATAAATTATATTATTGATGAATCAGCCAATTTCTTGCGTAAGTAGTCCCGAGCTTTAATTCTAAAGGTGTACCGACTGGTCAACGTCCTGATATTCTGAGGAAGATCATTCTAAATGAAAACGCCTGGACAAGAAATGAAGACTTAAGAAAACTAGAGCGGTGAGAAGGACATCGTAGAAGACAATTATTGGAAGAACGAAGATTCCTATTATGCGCAGAGCATAAATAGATATGCCTAACGTAATACATAAATATCAAATATGAAGGTCAAATCAACGGTCAAGATACCCAGCTGAAGACAATAAATAATCCAGCAGTCAGATAAAACAACAAATAAACATCAACTCGCGTTACTTCATTACACAGACGAACGAAAACATTACTCATACAACTAATAAAACTTTCACAGTTGCTTTGTACGCAACTGTTAATCAAAGTGGAGACTTTTCTGATAACAAGAAAAAGAGTATTCAAATTAATCTGCTAGATAGAAATCTCTTAATAAAAAAAGGTGCTCCATCCCCTGAACATTATCTCAACTGTGGCCTAACTTAACTTACAAAAGACTGTTAACTTGGACACAAAACAAAAGCAATAGAAACTTGGGGCACTGAATAAAAATAACGAAATCAGCGGCCCTAATTCATTTTCAAAACTGAGAGTTTCTTGACGTCTCATTTTGAATGTGCGACACGACGGCGATACGATTTTAGAATCATTTAGAGTTTGCGATTGCTTTTACCTTAAGTTATCATAACTTTAGACAAGGCAGGAAATTTTGATAAATTGATGTTGGCTCGAATTGGTTTTTATTTGAATAGTTGGAAAGAAAACCTTTTATTCGCTGAAATATTATGAAAGAACATTAGTTACATGGCTAAGTAAAAATAGCCTCACGGGTGGATCAAGGTCGGGATCAGGTGAACCTGTGCTTGATGCAGGGGCTTCCTGCATAACGACATCTCTCTGTCTCCGCATTATGAGGTTGGTCGTGGCTGTAATAGGGATGTTTTCTGGGTAAAAAAAAAATGATTCTATTTAGTCCGTCATTCAGATTATAGAAAAATATTGGATACGTATATTTTGTTTTATAAAATTAATAAAAATTGACAAATATAAAAGACATCAAAGATCAGGAGTAGGGGCTGGTGACGTCACTTATGGCTAAAAAATGTAGCGAGGAGTAACGTCACACGTGTTTTCAACGCACTGTATCGTCTTAGGATAATGGCCCCGATTCCGATTCGAAAAAAGAAAAAATACGTGTCTAGAATGTTTTGGAAATCTGACTGCCGGACTAGTTTTTTTTAGTCAACTACCCTATTCAAGGAAATTTAAGACAGTACTTCCAGGCCGGCAGAAGCCCAAAAATTTTACAACTATCTCACCAGAGCTATTACCCAGTAACTGGGTTGTGGTCCGATAAGCAGCTACTCCATGTATAATAAGAAGTAACTGCCTATCATGGTATTCAGTTGAATCCGACTAGATTGAACGCTCACCCCCAACATAGTTGGACAAAAGGCCAGGCAGTTGATCATGATAGACAGTGAAAATGGCCAACATGTCGGTGTTCTAAAGGATGCACTTCGGTGCGAGGGAATGGCATGACTTAATTCCCCCCATCTCCGTTCCGACATCCGACGACACGTCGTACGACGAGTGTCCGTTCTTACGTTGTTGACACCACTACGTACATCGAGGGCCTGGAACAATTTGCCAGCGGCGGTGTTTCAGTCTGACTACAATTTAAGTGTCTTCAAGGCTAGAGTGAATATTCTCTTAATAAACTAGCGTACTTTACCATCGGGCGGGATTGCGGTCAAGTTATAATTATATAAAAAATGACACAATACGTACCGTTTCATGTCCATTACAATTCATTGGAACTAAAATTAGACTAAAAGCATAGGGTTGAACGTTTATTATTTTCACAACACGTGTCAGCCTCACTAAATATAGTATCAAAACTATTAACATTTTATGTCGGCAGAACATTTTGAATTTAGCACCTATAAACGTATTCAACATGGCTACGATTACCAGTCGTCGCGTGTAAACCCCAAGGGCAGATAACACAGCGAGGCCGAAATAAAATTAAAGAAAAAAAGGTAAAAAAGGAAAAAGTTTCAAAGTAACAATAGGCGTTCGCCGCGACAAAACACATTGGCAGTATTAAAGGAGTTGGAGAACTTTTCTTGTTCTCTTCAAAAGGGAAAGATGAAACGGCTTATAGACAGCAGAAATCTCTTAGTGTAGATGTACATAGAAGATGTGCCTGTATGTGAGTGCGACGGTGAGCGTGTGTGGGGTCTGTTAAATTGACACATTGCGTGTGTACTGTATAATCTTCAGTGTTTATGTTTTATCTGCTACGGAGTAAAAGAAACTCTTAGAATAAAATTACACACAGCCGACATGAATGCCATAATTTGGCAAAGTCTTTTGTCCATTATGGTCCCTGCCACTCTGTTTACACCGGGTTAAGCAACCTATTTCAAGAATCAAGAGCAAGCCCTATGACAATTAAAAATGCCACCCGTAAACAAACAAATATATATCTAAAGTTTACTTGAAGAACTTTCGCAATTTAGAAAAACGTCTATGAAAGTGAAATCAGTAACGACTCCCATGAGCATTACCGTAAAAACAAATCAAACAACTTTTTGTGGCCGAACTGTTGCTTCGAAGTTGTTTATCTGAACGATTAGGTATTAAAAAGTTTTTGGAGATCGAAAGGGTCTTTTTTGGTCTAATGTCCTAATAAAACCTGAGTGTTGGAGACAACGAGGTTATTTACTATAACCTTCAAAAATCACCTGTTTAACTTCTCTCACGCAAGGTCGAAGTAATCGTGACATTACGTGTAACCTCAAGATGAATTGTATTTCTGAAGTAGTTGCGTTTTTTCTCGCTGGCACGAATGAATGCCTTGAAGTGGATTTTCTAAGGCTTCGGCACGCTATGTCTCTTGAGGTGGAGACAAGTAATTAGAGTGGTGAAATGGTTATGAAGCAAAAGTTTGCCAAAATTACTTATTTAGCAGAATTAGATATTGTGTGGATATATTAGGGTATATTAATGAAAGTTTATGATTAGATGATACACTATAACTGTCTTTGGTCCCAAGATACATCTATATATTGCCAAGAATATATATCTATATGTAACAATACAGTATTGTCTTTTTTTTTCTCAGCCTAAGACTTTTCCTTTTAATAAAGAAAACATACGCCAATATTAAGAGTATAAGGCAGTTTTGTAAATAACGCTCGACATGACGAACATACACTTGATGGAGATATTAAGGTCAGCGCACACGGCAGAACGCGTACCAGAAATGCGCGGCCCGCGAAAAGAATGCCTTTGTGTGTTGCCGTTCTAAAAGTATTAGTTTTTCGAATCCAATTTCAACTTGCAGTTTTTTTGTCAGTTCGGAATTTACGGAATCCGAACTGAAGATTTCGGAATGTTAGTGAATAATGGTCAACTTCGGTGTTTTTTAGGTAACTATTGGATCGGACAGCGAATTCCGAGATATCTGATGGGATTCCGTAAAATAAACTACGATTTTTTATATTGTATTGTCTAGGTTACATAGACATGTCTACGGAATGTCTTTGTAAGTAAAGCTAAAAACAAAAAAGGATAAAATATTATCCGCCTCTCGACCCGGGCAAAAGTTATTCCAACACTCTTAGATAAGGGCTGACAACCTAAAACCGTGTAAATATGAAGAGGGAGATCCTTTGTATGCTCTTTACCTACCTCCTACCATGTACACCCTGTATTATGTCTATGTTTTACTTAATATAAGTAGATTAAGTAGGTTTATGAAAAAGCTACATACCTACACTTTTGTGTAATATTCTATTTGAAAAATGAGTATATATAGATATAATATATACGACGATGTCAGCGACGACGGAGCGATAGGGTTGTAACCATCTTGGTGTTATGGTAAGGGCTTCATTTCGTAGGTGGCATTTTGAATTAAAGCACGAAGTGTAAATATACCCTTAAATCTTGGCAATAACAATTTAAATAGGCAAACCGGCAGTTTCGCCCCGGAAAGTGCCCTGTCCGCGCCTCAAAGCAATTCAACAATCTCCACTTTCCACAACGACCCTGGCCACGTGCCGCCTTTACAAAATAACGTCACAGGGTTTGCCCCACTACTACTATTAATCAAATGAGCAATTTTTATTAAAATTATATTGTTATCCACGACATATGTATTCATTTTCCATATATATATTTTCCTCCCATATGTACATATATGTATATAATATAGAATAAAAATATATTATTTGGGTGGAAGTATGTTTGTCTTTCGTTATCAACGAGCACATATTAATTACTGCGGCCGTATTGTGGGGTGTGTTGGTTTTTTTGCAGTTTGAAGAAGACAATTAATAGTATGAAAATAAGGGCCTGTGACTTAATATTGTAACCACAGCCGGTCAATCGATTAGGTTAAACTACCATTGCCACACTACGTTTGTTGATGGGTGACCTCCTTTACTTACCGAGACCCCTTCCTCGAAACCGAGCCTTGAAAAGCACGTTAAGCAGTTGGTTCTGGCTGTCATTCTTGGCTCTTTGACAGTCGATATGGGTATTCAGGAACTCCAAAGTGACAACTAGTCGTTCCAAGGGTATCGTAATGCCCGAGTAATTTTGTTGTGGAGTTCAGATTGGCAGTCGCTCCATGGGAAATACGGATATTCAGCTGAATCCGGTTAGAATAGATTCTGATCCCAAAATATGTATTCAGGAAAAGGCTCGACAGATGTAAGATTAAGCGCTCTACATACCAAAGCCATAATATGTCGGCAACATTTTGCCGGCGGCATGTCGGCGGCTCGACATCAGAAACTTATTTGGCAGTTAAAATACTAGCTACAGCTGAAATGTTGCCGGGCAACTGAGCGCTTGCGTACATTAGTCGCCGGCAAGCCACGGACATGTCGGCAGTCAATACACGCGGGCGTAGGTTGGCGACATGCTTCTTTCAACATAAGCCGCCAGGTTGTGTCGGCGGGCTACGCTGCCGGGCCCCGCTTTATAAAGCTTCGCTAGCTTGTTCGTAAATTATAATTTACGAACAAGTTACTCAAACAAGCGAATCATATAATGTAGGCACACAACTCAACGATACGGAACGCGGGACAGTTTATAACACATGTTGTTCGTTCAATATGCAATGATAAATAGATCTTGATTGCTCGACTAACACCGCCTTTTTGTAGTTGCAGACCACTCCCACGAACTCAGGCTATACTCTGTTGGGCGCCATGAGATGGAGCTGGTGTTCCAAATAGTTAAGCAAATTACTCGGACATATAGATGCGACGTCCTTTCTAATATTACAAATGCGAAGTAGACATATGACATACAGAGTAGAAATGTGGAGTAGAGAACTAGGTCTTTTTCGGATGAGAAATCATAAAATGACCTCTCACTCTGGGTGGAGTGGAAGGGCGTGTCAGACTTTTACCGACTGAAACTGATCCGTATCCCTTCACTGCCTTTGTGCCATGTGACATGGTATCTCTTTAAACATCCCGCAGTACCTAGAGAAGAGCTCAGGTTACTTTATTCATCTTGAATGGCAGACAAAGTAGCGGGCAACAAGTAGTACTAAATAACGAAAACAAGTCAGAGTTTTCGGCAAGAAAATTAATGGAAACCTTACCGTAGTAGACAAACAAAGTGAAAACAGAAACCAGTTTATGTGACATTCTCCCAGTATTTAATTTATCTCATTTCTTTTGAAGTTTGCTCCGCAGTTGTTGCTAAAACTTATTTGAAACGACGGCCAGGTAAAAGAATTTCCCATTAAAAAAAGGACAGCACCGAATCGGCTGTAAACAATTCACTCCAAGTCCTTTATTGGTTTTATCAGGCGCGTATGTCAAATTCTCGTTTTTTTTTCTGAGACTTTCGCTTGTAAAGGAACAAACGGGATTCTTTGAAAAAGTCCTCTTTATTCGAACTTGGTGCAACCCGAAGTTGGACTTAAAACCTGTTTTGATTTCTTTTTATTTGAAGAGTGCACTAGTCTTGTTTTAATTGCAAATTTTATTCTGATTGTTGGGGCAAAGCTTGGAGTTAGCCCGCAGCAGTTTATAAACAAGTACTTTTTATAATGAATGCCTTCTCAGAATCTGTTTTACCGAATTTTCTGAATTACAACATAATAGGGATGTTTCTTGAGTAAAAAAAAATATTGTATTTAGTCCGTCATTCAGATTATAGAAAAATATTGGATACGTATATTTTGTTTTATCAAATCAATAAAAATTGACAAATATAAAAGGCATCAAAGATCAGGAGCGATGGCTGGTGACGTCACTGCTCGCTAAAAAGTGTAGCGTGCAGTGACGTCACACGAGTTTTCAACGCACTATGTTGTCTTCATTTTTTGTTTATATGGAAAAAGAAAAAATACTTTTTTTTATAACTGATAAACTAGCGCTTGACCGCAATCCCGCCTGATGGTAAGTAGTGATGCGATCGTTGATAGTAAAGCGCGCTAGTTTATTAAGAGCCTATTCACTCCAGCCTTGAAGACACTCAAATTGTAGTGTGACGGAAACACTGCCGCGGGCAAATTGTTCCAGTCCCTCGATGTACGCGGTATAAAAGAAGAAGCGAAACGCTTCGTCCGGATCGTAGTGGTGTCAACAACATAAGGGTGGAAAGTCGCCGTACGGCCGGTCGTCCGATGGTGGAACGGAGATGGGGGAATTAAATCATGCAATTCCCTTGCACACTCGCCAGAATGCATCCTATAGAAGACCGATAGGCAGGCTACTCTACGCCTGTGCTCCAGGCTTTGGAGAACGTTTCGAGTTAAATCTGGGGCGTCAATCAGCCTCTTCGCACGTCTCTCCACTGAATCTAAAGTAGCCAGGTGACATTTCGCAGCACCAGCCCAAATGTGGCTGCAGTACTCCACACACGAGCGGACCTGTGCTTTGTACAACATTAGAAGCTGCCCTGGTGTGAAGTATTTTTTGGAAATCAGGACTGACGGACTAATTAGTTTTTTTTAGTCAACTACCTTATTCTTAATAGTGAAATGTCAGAATCACGCGTAGCATGATCAACGTAGACGAAGAAATGACAACCTAAACTAAATTTAAGTTTCAATGCATATTTTTCTGTCTCTTTAATTAAGAAAAGGAAAAAAGGTAAAGAAATATTAGTTGAATCCTATCAACCAAAGATACTTCATAGACAATTCAGACGTGAATAAAATACATGGCTGCTATAAATGCGTAAAATACAGTGAGGCCTTGAGTAATTTGAAAGGACTAAACGAACATTTATCACCTGTCTTTTTCTTCAATTAGGAAGAAGATGATGCACTGGGCTTACAATTTCGTGGTTTAATCAAGACAATCGGTGCCATTTGCAGATGCAATAGAGAAAGTGACAAATTTCTTTATAATTTGTCTACCTTCTGTCAACTATCCTGTCAAAAAAAATTCGTTTCTAAGTTGCTGTCATGCTGATCATTTTTGAAATGGGATAAACATAAGGAAAATTAGGTTGTTTACTTATTACGTAACCAATATCCAAGTAGGTTGACTTGGAATTTGGTTACGTAATAAGTCTTCACATGATGTAATTCGGATTTTAATGCGTGTCACGAAATCTTGTGTCGGTTTTCAATCAATCCGTCAAATACCGGGGAATTTCCAATCACAGGAGTAATAAACAGCGGCGCTAAAAGCATTTTTTCATTTGTTACGCCCAAAGTAAAGCGGTGCGGAACCGTATTCTTAAGTCTACGTTGTCAGGCGGTCGTATCTAATGAAGTGTAATACATAGATATTTGAGATGTTCACAGAATGTAAAATGCTATTGTAGCTGTTACAATAAAAGTAATAGTAAAAAAAAGTAAAAACAAATAGTAAAAAAAACGAGTGTGCTTATGACCACACGACTGAAGTGAAACTTCTTTCGCCCCATCTGTATGTATATATATATATATATATGTGTGTACAATATATACATGTATACACATATACATATATTAATTTTCTATAAATATTTAAATTTATTTCATGGTTTCATTGGTAAATTAATATTTTTGCATAGATCTTCTATTTTTATTGAAAAAAAAAAAAAAAAAACTCGTAGACCTTGTAGTACCAAGCTCGCGCCACGGGCGCCTCTGTGCTTATATCCCCCATTTAACTTCCGTTCGCCTTGCCCGATCACTTTTCGTAACGCTTACGTCACGCGTTCGCCAGCTTACTCCCCAAGTCAAGCGTGCGTAAAGAAGTTTCACTTCAAAAAGAAAAATGTCCTCATACAAGAAGCATGCTTTTCTCGGCATTCTTCGAGCCGGTAGCAGCTCATAAACTCCGAATGTTCCATATAGACCACCATACAAGTTATTATCGTCTGCCTAGTCTTCTCTGAACTAGATTCAACATTGGCTTCCAGTCTAATTGCCTATCAGACCTCCACAACCCGTTACTGGGTAATTACTCATTTCATTGTTAAGACTTCTTCTTCAGCCTATAGATGTCCACTGCTGGACAAAGGCGTCCCCCGAGGCTTTCCACGCTGATCGGAGTTGTGCTGCCCGCATCCATCGGCTTCCCGCGACCTTCACCAGTTCATCGGTCCACCTTGTTGGGGGCTTCCCTACGCTGCGTCTTCCAGTACGTGGCCGCCACTCCAGAACCTTACTGCCCCATCGGCCTTCGGTTCTACGAGCAATGTGCCCTGCCCACTGCCACTTAAGTTTAGCGACTTGCAGAGCTATGTCGGTGACTTTGGTTCTTCTGCGGATCTCCTCATTTCTGATTCGATCACGCAGAGAAACTCCGAGCATAGCTCTTTCCATTGCCATTTGTGTGACTCTGAGCCTTCGTATGAGACTCATAACATGAGATGAGAAGATGTAGCGTAGCTTCCCGAACGCTGCCCAGCCGAGCTGGATTCGACGAGATACCTTTTTCGAAGTTGGACCTACCTAGTTAGACTGTTTGTGCCAGGTATATATACTAGTCAACCACTTCGAGTGCAGAGCAACAACTAGAATTGGACGGGTGCGACATAAGAGTTCGACATAATCTTCGTCTTGTCCATCTTCAGGTTTAGACCCACTTGTTGGGAAGCTGTGCTGAGGTCAGACTGAAACTTACTTATTAAACCGAATAGTGACTAAGAGTGCGACCATGTATTTTCAAATATTAAAGAAAGAATGAAAGAAAGAAAAACGTTTATTTGCAATAAAAATGACGCAAGAGTTTACAAAAACATAAAAAAAATAAGAAATAGTTGAGGGAAACATGCGTCACATCCACGCAAAACGGCTGTCGCTCAGCATTATGCTGCGACTCTAT